>OY728123.1:1148914837-1150203337 GCA_963277665.1 Viscum album | reverse complement strand
CGGGCGGAAGCAGCGTAATTAACCGGTGTCCATGAAGATATGGCGCCGGGAACGAGATTCACGAACATTCTTAAGTCTATGAGGGAGACCCGGATTAGGCGACGAGTTCCGAGGAGACGTCCAAGGAAGGAGGAGCCGACATCCCATCATCCCGGTTTCGATCAAGGAGCAGACGCCCCTGAATAAGGGACGAATGCCGCCCGCCCTTGGAAAGCGGGACTGCGGGACCACAAGCCGCGCGCCCATCCCCTCGGGTTGACGGGTGCACGCGCGAACGCGTCCTGGCGGAACAGCGTAACCCGACGCACATCCGCACCGAAACAGAAAAATGGTGAACCCGACGTGAATCTCTTCTCCTCGATACGAAGACCGATGGCTTTCAGAGGTGTTGGAAGACCGGCATGTTGCCCGGCCAAGCATTCAGTCTTACCCGCCAGGGGCTGGGGAAGTGAAATCGGGCACTCCGTCTCGCAACGTCGAGGGCCTGGGTTCCCCCCACGGAAGGCGTCGTGGCGCTAATGGTTGGTTGTCGATTCCTTTTTCCTGTCAGTGTTAATGGGTTCTTCTCCCTGCTTTCAGAAATCAGGTCGCCTGATCCAGTGCCCGATCGCCACCCGCCCACTGGCGCAGGGATAGGGGAAACACCGACGCGGCTACTCCGCGCGGTCCTGCCCGTTCCACAGTCGTCCCAGCAGCCGCAATTGCGGGACGACCACGCCCTCTCTCCCCCTCGGAGGTCATCCAGAGAAGGGTGATCAACACCCTGGTGCGGAGATACGAGGAAGAGGGAGTCATCCCCACTAGGGAAATGGCTCGCCTAGACCTTGAGGAGGCTGCGCCTCGCCACCACCGCCGCCCCCGAGGGCCGCGCAGGGAGGCACCGCTGCCTATCTCAACGTCCAACCGCTTCGGGAGCTTATCCCCGGAGCGCTCTGACAGTTCCCTTCCCTATGCGGATGAGGTGGAAGATGCCCGGGATCACCCTATCCGGGATTCGCTCCAGGGATCTACGGTAAGGACTCCCGCCAGGCCACGGCGACACCGCCGCCAGGCCTCTCAAGTCGAAGAGCGGGCTCTCCACCTGCCCGCGCCGCTCATCCCGACTCGTCTGTCTCGACGCCAACGCCGGGCACGAGCGGAAGAGGATGCCCACCTTGGGGCTCTAGCAACAGCGGCCGCATTGGCCCAAGCCACTGCTGGCTCCAGTCGCCAGGCCTCTACGCATCCTGAGCGGGGGAACTCCTATGCCCGACCTGGATCGAGGCCCCGACCGCCCCAAAGGCAGGTTGGGTCGACTCTCCCGGTTGCTGGCACTGGCAGTAGCCACCGCGGACCACCTCGCGGTAGCGCTATTCACCGGCAGGATCTCCTCTGTGTGGCCGATCCAGGAGGCATGGGTCATCCCACCTTCCGATCCCGGCCCGGAGGCCTGCCCGGAATCATCTCTTCCCGCGTCCCCTTTGATATCTGTCCCGGTGCCCCTCGCACCTTGGTTCCCAGTCCTCTTGGCCCCAGCACCAGTGCGGCCAGAGGACGCCAGGACAGAGATCAGCCCTTCCCCGAAGAACCACCCAGGGGCAGGAAGGCAAGGCGTCGACGCCGAGGGAAGAATGTTACGGAATTCCGGACAGAGATCCGACCGGTTTGCTTCTCTGACTCAGAGGCGGAGTACGATTCGGCGACAGAGCCCCTTCCCCAATCCCGCCAGTCAAGGGCAGGGGTAGGAATGCGGCACGTCAGCCTCGTGCTCCCCGAGAGCGAGATTGATGTGATCCCCGCTTCTCTCCGAAGGTATATCCGGAGTAACGAGGGCCTGGTAGACCCCCAAGGATCAAGCTTGCGGTTGGTACCGGCCCCTCCGGAAGTGCCTTCCGTCTCGGTCGGAGAAGTCGGAGACTTTTTCTGGGGACCGACGGTCGAACCACGATTTGGTGCGCCCTCGGCGAGCACCGATGCTACGGCAGGATGTTCGCTCGCCGGCCCGTCCTATCGTGATGTGGTAGCCAGGGCACCGCCACCCTCAGAGGGCGGCCCGGGATATGAAGGCCAATCGGCCTGCTCGCCGTATTCACCGTCGGCCAGCCCGTCTGCCCGGCGGCCCGCCTCGGCACCACTACCAGTTCCCCGTCCGTTCCCAGCCATGGAAGAGGACCAAGGAGATCTGGGTCCCGAGTTTGAGTCGTGGAGCTTCTAGACCGTCCTTGCAGAGGGCCACTTCCCTGAGAAGTTTTGGCCAGTCGCAGGACCGGGCTTTGATGCACCCGAATCGCTCACCCCGGATGAGTTCGAATGCTTCCGCCGAACTCTCCGGGAGACTCGCTCCTGTCTTCGCCGCCTACAAATGCCATACCCCGGGAGTCAATCGCACCTGGAGGATATTGGTGAGCAGTGCCGTCAAATTGACCTGGCCATGCTCCCCGCGGTTCGGCACCCCGGGTCATTTGAGCACCACGAGGCCCTCCAACAACGATGCGTTGAGTGTTTTCAAGTACTCCGCAAAGTTATCGAGGAAGCCACTCCCCACGTGTATATCCGTGGATGGGGGCAGTACGCTGCCCTACGCTTCAGTGTGATTCGCCGACAGCCCGATTCGCTGGGTGGCCCTGAGGGTATATCCCCAGGGACAGAAACAGTCAATATGGCTGACCTGTCGGGAGAGGGGAACGACTTGGAACTTCTCGACGGGGGCTTCCCCCCCGAAGACAAGCCGTCGTCAGATCCATCGGTGAGAGTTACTCGTCATCAGAGGAACCTCCTGGGGCTCCCCGCACCCACTGAAGCACTGACGTTGAGCCGAAACGTCAGCAAAGGAAAAGAGCACAGCGAGGCTATTAGGCCTGCCGACCCATCTGCCTCCATGCAGAGGGCAGAGGAGGATCCCGAGAAGGCTACGCTACGTCAGCAGCTCGCCGAACAGAAGAGGCTGGTTGACCAGCTCCTCGCCGAGCGCGCTGCAGAACGGCGGCCTGACTACGGTGATCCCAGGCCAGGACAGCAGGGACCGGAACAACCGCTCCTCGATGAGACTCTCCCGGGCAACCGTGATTACGCCGTGTTCGCCGACAGGAGAGAGGCCGTTGCCTATGGCAAGAGGGCGCGGTATGTTTCGCCACACCCTCCCGAGCGGCGTGACTACCTGAGAGATCCCGCTCGGATTCCTCCCGCTTCCCCAAGGGCCGCTCCGCCCGCCATCCCACGAGCTGCCGAGTTCGACGACCCGGTCGACGACCCGATTGAAGGGCCATGCAATGCGCTCGTGGTTAGAGATCCTCGCCAGGACTGGAACCCATGTCCGGACGATCCGATGGCGGCACTCATTGCCCGCTTGGAAGCCTTGGAGACTCGGCAGGTGGCGATCCCACCGGACGGCAAGCCCTACCCAGCATGGGTGGATGACATGCCGGCGCCTCCGGGATTCGGGAATCCCAGTTTCGCCCCCTTCAACGGAACTGGAGATCCGCCACAGCATTTAGCCCACTTCAACTCGAGGTGCGGGCCTATGTTGGGGACTCCGACGCAGCAGGAGGCCGCTAAGCTTCGCTGCTTTGTTCAGACACTGGAAGGGCCAGCATTTGTCTGGTACAGCCAGCTCCCCGTCGGGTCGGTAACCAGCTGGGAGGACCTCCGTAGACAGTTCATCTACCAGTTCAGTTCCACGACCCGGAAGACAAGTATCGCAGACCTCTTCAAGTGCAAGCAGAGGCCTGATGAGCGAGTCGCGGACTTCGTCGCCCGATGGAAGGGTCTCACGTATTCCCTTGACATGCCATTGACTCAGGAGAAGTTGCTGACAATGTGCGTCGGGAACGTCAAGACCGAGCTGGTCCCTTCCCTGATCACTCAGAATTACCCCGGAGGGTTCAGGGACTTCTCAGACAAAGCTCAACGTCTTGAAGAAGCCCTGCAACAGGCCAGCCAGGCACACCCGCTGCCTCCTATGATTCCTGCAACGAGAGTCAGCAGGGCTGAGCTCGCTGCTGTTGCCCAGATAGAGGCCCCCAGGCCGTTGGAGCTGCTGCCGGCGAGGCCAGCTCCACAGCCTCACAGGAATCCGCCTCCACGGGCTCAGTTCCCGGCCCAGCAGTGGAAACCTGAGAACCGGGCGGCCCCTCCGCGTAATGTACCGCCGCAACCCAGGCGAGATAATCAGGGTCCACCTCCTCAGCCGGCCCCTCCAGCCCCTCGTCAAGACCACGCTCCCAGGGGCCCGCGACACCTGACTTACTCATTTCATTAGGATCAGGTCCCCGGTTACTTCTGGAGCGCCCTGGAGCAGAGGATTGTGTGATTGCCTGAGTGTTGGAGGCCAGAGGAGGCACATCTTACGAATAACCCCGCTACTGCCCCTACCATCGGGCCCTGGGGCACACCATCCAGCGGTGCTATGTGTTTAAGGATTGGCTCCAAGACCAGATTAACAACAATGTAATCAGGTTGGGCCCAGCTCCAGCACAAGTGGCGGGCGTGTTCGTGGGATCAGATGACGATAGTGGCAACGAGGACGAATGGCAGCTGGTCTCCGACCGCGGATCCCAGAAGTACAATAACTGGATGGCCCGCAAGACGACCATTCGCGCCCATGGAATCATCCGTGCGCGCTTGAATCAGCCTGAGCCCCCAGAACCTGTGGGTGCTGCTTCGGCATCGTCGTCCCAGCCTGCCTCTTCCAAGAGGAGCAAACGGCGGCAGCACAAGAAGGAAGAGCGTGCCCCGCCGGTTCCGCCACTATCCCGCACTCTCGGCGATTTCATGCCCCCGGAGATGGGGGTCCCTCCTCGGATCCGCCCGGTGATGGATGATTCGTCCGATGACGGTATTGGGTACGCTTCGGTTAATACCGTCGAGCTGGTAAATCCCTTTTCGGTTCCCGACGTTTAAGAACACCAGGTGGACCTCCCTAGTGTCCCCGGTCGTCGCTACCGTCGGAAGAACCGCAGCAACAGGAGTCGTCGGGGCACAGCCGTTGGTACCTCCAGCCAGGCCGTGCACGCCACTGAGACTAGGCAGCAGGCTCAAAACCGAGCTCAGCGCGCGCAGCCCCCCCATCCGGGGATGACGGATTCGCCTCCGCCACTGTTTGTGGTGTGGGACCAGGCAGAACCGCCTCAGCCGCGTCGCGACCAGCTCCGCCCTGCCACGAGTCCATCCCGGCCTCCTGACTCCAGTACGGTGACCATTTCCCGGACTGTGACCAGTGAACAGCGAGATGCGCCAAGTACCAGTCGGCCGCCGATCCAACCGGCAAGGCCCGTCATGCCACCAACCGCAGAGCAACCTCCTGCAACCAGGGGCTCGCGCTTGGCCAAAAAGTATGATGTCCTGAAGCACTTGGCCGACATCCCAGCAAGGCTCTCCATCCTTGAGGCTCTGCGCATGTCATCTGAGATGCGCGAGGCACTCGCTGAAGCCCTGAAAAGCCCCCTCCAGTTTGAGACAGAGGTTGCGGCTGCAGAGGCCTTTCACGCCGAAACGATCGAGGACGCCGAATGTCAGGCAGTTATCTCGTTCTCTGGTAAGGATGAATACCCTCCTATACAGGGACATATCCGTCCGCTGTATGTCACTGGCCAGTTCAATGTCCTTGAAGTCCGCGCTGTCTTGTCGACACGGGGTCCGGGATTAACCTGATTCCAACTCGGACGCTCCGGAGATTGGGGTTGTCTGAGGATGACTTGATTCCCTCTGACCTCAGGATCCAGGGGTACGACCGCACCGAGCAAACCCCGGTCGGCAAGATACGTTTGAAGACCCAGTTCGGTGACTTGGTTGCCAACACCGAATTCATGGTAGTCTCTCAGGACACTGCGTATAACGCATTGATGGGCAGGCCATGGCTTCACCTTCACGCGGCGGTTCCCTCGTCATACCACCAATGCCTCAAATACTCCCTTAATGGTCGAGTAGGCGTGCTTCAAGGAGATGCCTCTCCTTTTGCCTCATGTGAAGCCCGCTATCTGGACGCGGACTATTACAAGAGCAAGGATAAGCAGATCCTGGCAGGTGAGGTTGAGCCTGTCGCTGTTGCAAGCGATCCCTGGGCAAGTCTGGATGACGCTTACGTCCTCCCGATTCACCGGTTGGACGTCGCCATGGTCTTGACGGTCCGCGAGTCTCCTGATGAGATGGCCGCGACCGCCCGCGCCAGCACCAGTGGCCCAGCAGGATCTGGTAGCCCCAATGCAGTTTCCAACGCAGTCTCTCCCGTGGACGATCCCTCCCCGAGCGGAGAGGATATGGAAGACGCACCCCCAGCCTTTGAGGAGGGCATCCCTGCCACGGTCGATGAGTTAATACAGGTGAACCTTGGAACCGAGGCCGATCCAAGACCCACATTGGTTAGTGCCGCCATGCCCTCTGAGGAGCGGCAGCAGTACGTGGACTTTCTCAGGAAGCACCGTGATGTGTTCGCTTGGGGCTATGACGAGATGCCGGGGCTAGATCCTCAGGTATCCGTCCACCGCCTTGGTCTCCCGGCGAACCATCGCGGGTTCAAGCAGCCTCCCAGGAAGATGCACCCATCCCACGGTGCCATGGTTGAGGCCGAGGTTGACAAGCTTATCAAAGCCAACTTCGTGAGGGAAGTTTAGTACCCCAAATGGCTGGCCAACATTGTGCCGGTCAGGAAGAAGAACGGGCAGATTAGAGTCTGCATCGACTTCCGCGATCTCAACCGCCACTGTCTGAAGGATGATTTTCCCCTTCCAGTGACAGAGCTGTTGATTGATGCCACGGCAGGGTTCCAAGCCCTCTCCTTCATGGATGGATACTCCGGATACAACCAAATTCGGATGGCCCCTGAGGATGAGGGGTTCACTGCCTTCAGGGCCCCCCAAGGTACCTTTTGCTACCGGGTCATGCCCTTCGGCCTGAAGAATGCAGGTGCCACCTATCAACGGGCGATGCACCGCATATTCAAGCCAATCCTCGGCAAACTGGTGGAATGCTACGTCGACGACTTGGTTGTAAAATCGCGCCAGCGTCAGGACCATCTCAAAGATCTTGAGAAAGTGTTCAGCTTCCTCCGGTCTCGCTGCCTGAAGATGAACCCGTTGAAGTGTGCCTTTGGGGTCACCTCCGGAAAGTTCCCTGGATTTTTGGTAAGATACCGGGGTATTGAGATCGACCCAGAGAAAATCAGGGCGATTAGCCAGATGCCTCCCCCAGGTACCGTCCGGGAACTGCAAGGGTTCCAAGGCCACTTAGCCTATATACGCCGATTCATCGCGAATCTGGCCGGCAAGTGTAAGCCCTTTTCTCGGCTCATGAAGAAAGGTGCCACCTATGTATGGGATAAAGAGTGTCAGACCGCTTTCGAGGAAATCAAGCAGTACCTGCTTCAACCTCCGGTCCTGATGCCGCCCGTATCCGGAAAGCCGCTGGTCCTTTATGTTACCGCCCTGAAACGGTCCCTGGGTGCCCTTCTCGCCCAGAAGAACAACGAGGGAACAGAGAATAGCCTCTATTACCTCAGTCGCATGCTCCTCGATGCGGAAGTTAGGTATTCCCCCATCGAGAAGAGCTGCCTGGCGCTCGTATTTGCCGTACAGAAATTACGGCACTACTTGCAGCACCATGAGGTACAGTTGGTTTCTCGGGTAGACCCGTTGAAATATATCCTGAGCCGGCCTATGTTGACTGGCCACCTGGCGCGGTGGGCTGTGATTCTCCAACAGTTCGACATCAGGTATGTGTCTCAGAAGGCCATCAAAGGGCAAGCATTGGCAGACTTTCTGGCAGCTCACCCGACCTCCGCGGATCAGCCGCTGGATCTAGGCTTTCCTGATGAGGCCATTCTCTCGGTTGATCGAGCCGATCCATGCTGGCAGATGCACTTTGACGGTGCATCCCGGAGCCCCACCGATAGAAGACTCGATAATCCTAAGCTCAACAGAGTGGGCTTGGGCATCGTCTTCATTACCCCGGAGCGAGCCGTGCTGCCATACTCCTTCCTGTTGTCAGAGGGCTGTACCAACAATGAGGCGGAATACCATGCCCTCATCACCGGCCTCGAGTTGGCTCTCGAGATCGACGTGCCCCGTCTGTGCGTGAAAGGGGACTCCGAGCTGGTCGTTAAGCAGATCAATGGCGACTACGTTGTCAGGAAGCCGGAACTTGTGCCATTGTTGGAGTGCACCCTCCTTCTGATGGCCCGGTTCCCTTCTTGGCCGGAAATTGTCCATGTTCCCCGGTCGCAGAACGGTCGAGCAGATGCTTTGGCCAGCCTCGCTGCGTCACTTGCGGAGCCTGAACAGGATAACCTGATCGTCCGCGTGACGCGCCGCAGGCTCATCACTCCCGTTATCCCGGAAGAAGATCGCGGCCCATTGGTAAGTAACCTCACCACGGTTGCCCCTATGCCCGGAGCCCCGAGTACCCCAGATATGACAGTCGGATCAGCCCCTGATTGGAGGACGCCTTTGGTTGAGTACCTCCAACATGGCATTCTTCCATCGGATCGGGCCGAGCGCGAGCGAGTTCGACGCCACGCATCGCAGTTCATCCTCCAGAGCAGTCCCGGCCTGGAGCAGATCCTCTACAAACGCGGATTTGATGGTGTTCTCCTCCGTTGCCTTCAGGGAGTTGAGATCCCACGAGTCATGCAAGAGGTTCATGCTGGTTCATGTGGTGCCCACCAGACTGGGCCGAAGCTGTCCCACCAGATTCGGAGGTTGGGATACTTCTGGCCCTCTATGATCCATGACTGCATCGAGTATGCCAGGAGGTGCCATGCGTGCCAGGTTCATGCGAACTTTGTGCATCGGCCGCTGGAGCCTCTCCATACCACAAGGTATTCCTGGCCCTTTGCAGTCTGGGGACTGGACGTTGTGGGACCTTACCCGCCGGCGACAGCTCGCCAGTGCCGATTCATTCTGACCGCCACGGACTTCTTCTCCAAATGGGCAGAAGCGATTCCGCTCAGAGAGGTCAAATCCTGTTCGATCGCTGACTTCGTGACCTCCAACATCATCTATCGATTTGGAGTGCCTCACGCTATCCTCACGGATAACGGAACCAATTTCCGAGCAGCCGAGTTGAAGAAGTTGTACGCCAAGTATAACATTCGCTCGAACCATACATCTCGCTATCATGCGCAGGTGAATGGACAGATCGAGGCGTTCAACAAAACCCTCTCTAACATTCCGCAAAAGATGGTTGGTCAGAACAAGAAGAGTTGGCCGGACAAGCTCCCCAACGCCCTCTGGGCTTATCGGATGACGACTCGCAATTCCACCCAGATGACCCCTTATTCCCTGGTGTATGGAGCTGAGGCCGTCCTGCCCATCGAGATCCAGTTCCTGTCCTTGCGCACTGCGGTCTACGACCAGCAAGCGCCGGACAGAGTTGCTGAAGCCCGTCTAGTCGAGTTGGAAGCACTGGATGAGAATAGACTTCGCGCTTTGCACAACTTGGAGAGGCATCAAAGCAGAATGGCTCGAGCTTTCAATAAGAAGGTTCGCCTCCGCTCCTTCCTGCAGGGTGATCTAGTGCTAGCCCTAAGAGCGCCGATGATCCCCGGCAGGAAGCCGCCCAAGTTGGAGCCCAAGTGGGAGGGACCTTTTGTTGTCCACAAGGTCTATCCCAATGGCGCGTACTCCCTAGCGACTATGGATGGTGAGCGTGTCACTCCTTCCACCAACGCTAGGTTCCTCAAGCAGTACTTTGTCTGAGTGTGCCCACGTCCTGCACGACGTTAAACTGCATTCGTCCAGGCTACAAGACGTTAAACTGTTCAGCATTCGTCCGCGCTGCAAGACGTTAAACTGCCAAGTGCTTCGTCCTGCATGACGCTAAACTGCACTACGTCCGAGCTACAAGACGTTAAACTGTTCAGCATTCGTCCTGCACGACGTAAAACTGCCCCTTAAGAACTACGTGCGGCTTGATTCCCATCCTTATGGGATACGTAGGACCGCCTGAACATTCATGTTTCAGGCCCAGCCCCATCCTTCGGGAATTTCCATCCCATCCCGGGCCCTTGGTCCAGTTGCCTCTGGGTATGTGGCGTATCGCGTGCGCGGGGGATTATGTCCTCATGTCGGTCTTCTCGCCACGTTGTACGCCCCCCACGTTTGGGGATGCCTTCTGCTCCCCCCTTCTTTTTCCCTCATCGTCCTGCATGACGTTAAACTGCCTCTCCAGAACTACGTATGGCTTGATTCCCATCCTTATGGGATACGTAGGACCGCCTGGACATTCATGTTTCAGGCCCAGTCCCATTTCCAGGGAATCTCTATCCCGCGTTGGGCCTCTGGCCCAAGTTCCCCTTCTTTTTGTGCGAGGCGTATCGCGTGAGCGGGGGATTATGTCCTCATTCACGTCGGTCTACTGGCCGCGCCGTACGCCTCCCCCGTGTGTGGGACTACCTCACACCCCTCATCGTCCTGCATGACGTTAAACTGCCTCTCCAGAACTACGTATGGCTTGATTCCCATCCTTATGGGATACGTAGGACCGCCTGGACGCTGATGTTCCAGGTCCAGCCCCGTCTCCTGGTTGATCACGGGGATCTGCCCTCTTTTGGTTGCTCTCAGGGTGAGTCCTCCGACCCTTTCCGGAGATCTGTTAACATGTTTTGGGTACTTCGGTCTATGACTCGTAGTGTCAGATTCAATCCCGACAAGTCCTATGTTTCTTGTCAGGCCTCGCGCTTCCTCTTGTTCGAGCCTTCACTCAAAGGGATCCTCGTTGGCGGTTTGGGTACGATGCCTCAGTGCTCTCCTACCGCTCCGGGTCGATTTACCGGCGAGTCCTGGGCCGCAAATCGATATGAATCCTGCGATTGAGCGGTTGATGCTCGTTTGCTTGCCCCGTCTTAGGCTGACGCGATCGGATGTTGTGTTGCGAATATGGTCAGCAACGTCCTTGATCGCCATGTCGGCTCTTTCAGGCTCTGAACATTGGATTGCGCAGTCCTCATCACACTCCGCCTTTATGCGTTGTAGTGGAATCTCGACACTCTCTTCATACTGACCTCCAGTACACCTCTACACGTTAGGCAGACCAACCAGGGTAATGACGTCGTTCGAGGCTCCCATGATCTGAGCACCAGGGATATATGCGGATATCCTCCCTAAGGGCCATGCGTAGCTGGACCCTCGTCCCCATAAGGAGGAGGGAGTCGCCCGAACAATCGCGTTCTGGGCCCAGTATATCTGGAGGCTAGCATCTCTGCCCCTCGGGTGATGGACATATGCAGACCCCTATCCCAAGACTCTTCTCCGGGAATCGTGCGTGACCGCAGGGCTGGGTATGTTCCCACCTCCGCCGTGTCCGCCGTACCGCAATAAGCGGATTCCTCCATGGTCCGAACCACACGACCTTAAACTGTGTTGTCTGGTCCTACCACACGACCGTAAACTGTGATCGTCTTGGCCGCCCGACGAGAAACGGCACTGCATCGTGATGTTCTCCTCGGGGGACACTCATTTTGGGCGCTGGTTAATAACCACGCCATTCATCAATGCCTTCCATGGCTTGATTATTGTGGCGACGCCAGAGATTTCTCAATCACAGGCGTGTCGCCGCACAAAAGAAAAACCATTCATCTTTAAGGACAAACAAGAAATATCAAATGCCGCTCCTTCTGTGTGCGAGGGTCAGACCCGCACTCTTCCCCGCGCTGGTGCCCGATTGTGTTGCGCCGCGCTTCAAGAACTATGTGCGGCTTGATTCCCATCCTTATGGGATACGTAGGAACGCCCGGATGTTTGAAACTTCGGGTCCAGCCCCCCACCTCTTAGAGATTCCCCCTTCTCTGGGGAATCCGCCGCCTTCAGGTCACCCTCAAGGCGTGGTCCCCGACCCCTTGCAGTGGTCCTCCGGTGTCAAGAGTACTCTGGTTTATTGCCAGGAGGGTCAGGATCCGCTTGGTCAGGTTTCCTCCGCTTTTCAGGCTTCGTGCTCCCTTTCATTCGGACCCATCGTCTACGCCCTGGGTGGAGCCCCCGTGAACGGTTCGGACACAATGCCTCAGTGCTCTCCCACCGACTCGGGCCGGTACCCCCAATGGCCTCGGGCAGCAAATCGATATGAATCCTGCGATTGAGCGGTCGATGCTCGTTTGCTGCCTCATTCCACCAACGGTTAGTGCGATATTGATGCTGCTTTTCCGCCACGGTCGGCAGTACTCCCATATCGTTACGCCGGTGCCCCCAGTCCTTGAATGAATGGCCGCATGATTCACACTTTCCACCTCCCGTTCCGGCCAGGCGAAACCTCGACACTCTTGAAACTATCCCTCAGTGCATCTTCGCATATCCAGGGGATATGACCACGATGTGGCGTGCTTTGAGGTCCTTATGGTCCGAGCTCTAAGACCTTAAACTAAGATCTCTCCTTATGGTCCGAGCTCTAAGACCTTAAACTAAGATCTCGCCTTATGGTCCGAGCTCTAAGACCTTAAACTAAGATCTCCCCTTATGGTCCGAGCTCTAAGACCTTAAACTAAGATCTCTCCTTATGGTCCGAGCTCTAAGACCTTAAACTAAGATCTCTCCTTATGGTCTGAGCTCTAAGACCTTAAACTAAGATCTCTCCTTATGGTCCGAGCTCTAAGACCTTAAACTAAGATCTCTCCTTATGGTCCGAGCTCTAAGACCTTAAACTAAGATCTCTCCTTATGGTCCGAGCTCTAAGACCTTAAACTAAGATCTCTCCTTATGGTCCGAGCTCTAAGACCTTAAACTAAGATCTAGCCCTTATGGTCCGAGCTCTAAGACCTTAAACTAAGATCTACCCCTATGGTCCGAGCTCTACGACCCTAAACTAAGATCTCCCCAAATGGGGTCCTACGTCCTGCATGACGTTAAACTGCACTCTCAGAACTACGTGTGGCTTGATCTCCAGCCTGATGGAGTACGTAGGAACGCCCGGGCATTCCGACTCGGGTCCAGCCTCAGGGATCGTTAAGTCCCGCCCCTCCTCGTCGCCGGCCGTCTGGCCTGACTTCGGGTAGAGTGGTGAAGTTGTGATATTCTCCCCGATTCAGCTCGGGATGCCCCATCGCAAGGATGGGAAGCGACGGTTTCCTCGCCAGAGAGGTGCTGTCTGAGAATTGAGGTGACTCACGGCCAGATTAGTGCATCCGCCTAATACGCTCTCCCCACGGTGGCGCAATTTTGAGAGCGTTGGATTCTGTCCGAACAAAACGTCACTTCGCCCCACGCTTCGCATGCCCTGTTGATCTGGATTTCCACCCTTGTGTCTGAAGGAACCCCAAAGCGGTATTCATGATGACATATGGTCCGCCTCCTGCAATATGAATGATGGCCTTTTTCGGTCCGTCTATTGCAGTTGTTATGGTCGATCCACTGTCCGCCTACCGTCTTGGGCATTTCCTGGAAGGCCGACCGTTGTGGATGTCTGGATTCGGGACGCGCGATTCACCTTTTCTCATTTCCCTATGTTCGGATAAAATCTCAACGCCCCTAGCATTGTCCCGCTCGTGTGTTGGAACAGGTTGGAGGGATGGTACATTGATTAGGTCTGAGGTCTCCTTTCCTAGGAATGACCTCCCTCTTTTCTCCAGAAATCCAGGCCCAATTATGGATGCCTGATGCTTGGTTAACACTCCCGCAAGACAACGAATTGTGGTTGAGAATGTTAAACCAAAAGATGCAGATAAATATATTGATTCATACAGATGGATCAAAGTAGCGGAAGCAAATGTTTTGGGAATGGCAAAACAAAGCCCTTAGGGATTAGCGTGCTGAATGAGTCTTTCTAATGCCGCTACCCTTGGCTGGTGGCCTCCAGAGCTGCTTCTCGCTCTCTGCGTGCCCTCTCTTCGTCGGCGGTCGCAGCGCGCAGTTCGTCAATTCTGGCCTGTGCACGCTCCCGCTCGACCTGAATTGTGACCATCTGTTGGCCCGCCTCCGTCAGCTGTACCTGGGCGTCAACCAGTTGGGCTTCTAGTTGCTCCACAAGCTCGGTACACGTTGCGATGAAGGCCTCCTTCTCTGCCGCCTGCCCTTCGAGGCGCCGGACTTCCTGCTCCGCCGCGAGGAGCGCCCGCGTGCTCTCCGACATGTCCCGACTTTGTGTGACGTCGGCACGCCGGCAGCTCTCGCGCATCTTTTCGGCCATGAAATCACGGACCGTTAGATGGAGGCGTTGAGCATCAGCTCCCCCGGCACACAGAAAGCGCAGCCAGGTTTGAAGTGATCCCATGCGCCCCAGCCACTCCGACGGGTCTCGCTTGAGGAAATGCTGGATGCACTTCCACCCCCTACGGCGCGTTATCCGGCTCTCCTCGACCGCCTCCGTGTCTGAGTCGTCCATCTCCTCGGGATCGGCAGGCCGGTAGGCAGGGAAGGCAGCCAGCAGGTCTGCTGCAGGGTCCACCCCTGGGAGGTCCTCACGAGGGATAGGTTCCCCAACATCCGGGCGACCTTCTTCTCTCTCCCCAGCGGCGCTGACACCCTCGTCAGCCCCCAACCTCTCTCCGATGGCAGCACCACCGACGTCCGCAGCCCCTTGATCAGTAGTTGGTGGGGCCGGCTCGGTTTGGGAAGTCTGTTCCGGAGCAGGCGGCATGTCTGCCACCGGTCCACTCGTGGATGGCCCGGGTTCGGCAACCCGATGAGCCTCCAGTGTTGAGATCACTGCGCAGGGCATGCCATGGTTAGTCACGGATCGTCAACGGCAAGCACCAGCAGTAAAGTAGGGAGACTTACGGGAGTTCGGAGCGTCATCTTCCGCTATCCCGGTCGCCGCAGGAACAGTTGCAGCAGGGGAACCCTTAGCGCTTGTCAGTTCGATAATGGGTGCCTGGCCCCCGCCTTGTCCTGCTGGCGCCTCTCCTACTCCCGCTGAGGACGCCTGACCGACATCCGTGTGCTCCTGATAAAGATGGAGAAATGGGTTAGAAGCTGCATAAGAGAGTGGATGAAGCAGATTGAGTAGGGATAGAAGCGGACCTCGAGGAGCTCAGTGACATCAACGTTGTCAGAGCCGGCCACCTCGCCGCTCTCCCGTGGGCTCCCCTGATGGGATCTTCCCTCGGAGCCTTCATCCTCCCCCATTTCCTCCTCTTCTTCGGAGTCGCTGCTACTGTCATCTTCTTCCGGCGGCATCTGTTCCGGAGCGGGCTCGAGACCGAGCATCACCTTCACCAGAAGGGATGGCTCCGCGCGCTGACCACGTTGGCGCGCGTACTCGTCCATGGCCGTCAGATACGCATACTGCCGGTTGAAGTCCACTCTGTCGGCAATCTGGAGGCGCCCGACCTCTGGCAGGTAGATTCCTTCTCTGAGTATCTTTCGCCAGATGACGTCGGTCCCCAGTGACTGCCGCAGAGTCATCCAGGCCGACCACAGCGCCGGGAAGACCGCATCATGGGAAGGTTCGAGCAGACGTCTCACCTGCTTCCCGGGCCGCTCGTCGACCACCGCACGTGCCCCCTCACTGGGCGCTGAGGTCGTGGCGGCAGCTCGCGATGTGCCCGCCGCCGAAGTCCCTGCCTGCGCCGGCTCCGCTGTTTGGCGTGCCTCCGTTCTCCCCCGTGTGGCGGCGCCTCGCCTCCTTCCTTGACGCCCGGTCTCCGCACGGGTAACCTCGAGTCGCCGAACTAGCTTCGGCAAAAGCCCCTCGGGGTACGCGATGGCCCAGTGTTCGGCGTACTCGGTTGCCAAGCCTGCGTCGACTCCGGTGGGAGGGAGAGTGATGACGTCGCCAGAGCCGAAAGCGGCAAACATCAGCCACATCTGGCGAAGGACGCCAGGGTTCGTCTCCTCCCGGACAGCAGTGAATACCCTCTTCGGCATCCGTTGAAGGCACCCGAACTGCCTGGCGAACCGGGTCGGCACGTAAGGCTCGCAGATCACCTTCCCGTCGATCCGAGCCACGAGCACCCCGCCCCGCATGTTCAGGAAGTATTCATGCTGCTCCAGCGGACCCTGCCCATTGTCGATCATCTGGCCGACGGGAGTGGGGAACGGACTGAAGTTGAAGTTGGCATGATTGCCAATCCGGATCCGCACGCCCTCCTCACTTAGGGTCATCGGAGCGACCCCCGCGATGTTCAGCAGGGAGGGTCGCAGGCCGTTGCCCGGAGGAATGATGGCATTCGGAAACGTGTACCCACCGAGGTGAGCAGCCACCCAGCCGTGGAAGAACTGAAAGGGCCCATAGATCCTTCGTGGCGACCCCCCTCGTGAGATGCGTCCCAGGATGGCATACAGCCTCGCCAACACTGGAACCCCGAGGTTGTATCTCTTGTTGGCGGCCATAGCGCCCGCCATCGCCAGTGTCGCCGGGCGAACGCCCATTCTCGCGTCCCGCACTGGCAGGAGCCACCCACTCAGAAAGGCGGCCAGGAACGCCGCGTACCGGACATTTGGGTCCCGGGCCTCGATGACGCGGTACCCCCATGAGTGGTAGTCGCCCGTCTCCAGGACCCGCCAGTACGACCCGTTCCGGCTCCTCTGAGATGCGGTCGGGCACCGCTTCCCCCTGCCTGGCATCTTGACCGCCGGGTCATGCTCCAAGAACTGGCCGAACCATTCCTTGTAGGCTATGTCCTTCTGGAAGTCTTTGATCCCGAGCCGCTGCGTAGCCAGGTCAAGCAGATGCCAGGTCAGGATGGGAGTCCGTGACCTGTCCTCCCAGGTGTTCTTCGGTGGCAGGAACTCATCGTATTGGTAGCCCTCCAGCGGGATACCTCCGATGCAGTGGATGTCCCAGAGACCGATGCCGACCTCCCCATGGTGAAGATGGAAGGTGTTGGTATCCGGAGACCATCGGGTGAACAGCTCCGGCCCGAGCTCGGACTGCTGGTAGAAGTGGAACTGCGACGTCCACACCGCCTCGAACAGGCCGATGTACCGCAGCTCCTCTGCGAAGTGATCGCAAGTGTGGCGTACCCAGAACGCCCAGGCCCACTCACTGGTGAAGTTGCCCCCAGACCGCAAGTCCCAGTCCTTCAGCCAGCCCTTGGTGTCGTCCGTGACGCTCTGGCGATATGTGCTCGAGTGGAGGGCTGGAGAATTCTCCGCAGTAGGCTCACCCCCGTCAATGGTCCGCGTCCTCGGGTTCAGGACGTAGACATCCAAGTGCCTGGTTTCCCTGGCAGGATGCCCATTGTTGGTGATGTTATAGCGGTGAAGCTCGTCCTCCCGAGTCACCCAGGTCCGTGGCGCATCAACCTCGAACCCTGGCACCGGAACCTCATCGAGGATGCCGAAGTTCTAGAGCGGCAGGTTGTTCGACAGTGGATATGTTTTCTGGGCCGGCGTTAGTAAGTCGAACAAGGATTGATTGTTGGAAACAATCTCCTTGGCTCCGTAAACCTCCTCGTTCGTCGTCATCTCAGCCCTGCGAGTGGCGGCATCCCCCTCATTTCCTCTGTGCGCGGCCATCTCAGAAGTTTCGGGAGTCGCGCGGGTTAAGGGATGAAGCGTGCGGGATCGGACGAGGCTGGTAGAGAAGTTTGAAGGGTGGCGCGCAATCCAAGTGGACGGCGCGCAATTGGAAAGAATGTCGCGCAAAGTTCCGGGTTTTCGCGCAAAGACAGGCGAATTCCGGACGGTTTTGCGCGCCGATCGAGCGAATTTCACGCCGGAAAAGGCAATTTCGCGCACGAGAGCGTTGAAGCCTATCGCGCGGAAGGCCTGAGTACGGAACGTGGGACCCAGGGCCCCTATTTATAGGCGAGGCCGGGGTCCGCGCTGCGCGGAAAGCGCTTTGCGCGACCGCAGCGGCGAATTTCGCGCCCGGCGCCCCTTTTTGCGCGCCTAAGTCCCGCGCCGCCCAGGACTTCGACATTCCGGCGTCTCCCTCGGAACCCGATCGTTGCGACCTCTCGCCGACCAGATTCCGAGGGGGGGCTTTTGTAGACGCCGGAAAAGTCCGTTGTTCCCAAACGAAGCTCCGGATGCGGAAAGCGAAGTGGTATTTGGAGTCAGAGGCACGTTCCGGAGGGCCCGGAGGGTTTGCGCGAAATTTCAGAGGCTCCCGCGCAAAGTTGAGTCGCGGCGCGCAATCCTCCCGGGATGCGCGCAATGCGCTGGGCCGGCGCGCTATTTTGCGCGCCCGCGGCCTGCGCAGCGCCTTTGCGCGCCGGGTGCTGATTCCGCGCCCGCGAAGCGAATTGCGCGCCCGAGACCGGATTCCGCGCCCGGGGTTGCCTATAAATATAAGGCGACCCCCGACGTTTTGAAGGTTGCCGGAATCCGAAGCGTCGCTCGTTCGCGGAATCCAACCCCTTCCGCGCGCAATGCCGATCTTCAGGTAACCTCCTTTCTTTCGCGCAATAGAGCCTTGGGGTCCGCCTTCGCGCGAAATCCCCTTGGCTCATTTCCTTTGAATAAATTTCAACCCGAAGGCCTTTGCGCGCAACAGAAGCCTCTTGCGCGCAATTGCCCCCCGGGTGCGCGCAATCCAGCCCGATTGCGCGCACCCCCCATTTTCAAAGTGGCCATTCGTTAGAGAATGAGCCGTTGCCCCCGCGCGCTACCCGAAGCCCGGTGCGCGCAATCCCAATCATCCGCGCGCGAAGCGCTGGCCCAATTGCGCGCCAGCCCGCCATTTTGCGCGCCGACCCGCGGTTTTTCGCGCAAAGCTCCTCTTTTGCGCGCAATCCGCCAGGGTCGCCTCCCTTGACCCCCTGAGGGTACCCGCCTGCGTGGCGCCCGATGATCCTCATCCTGGGTGCCCGCACCGTGCGCTGTCTTCCCGTGCAGCCTTCTAGGCTCGTGCGAAGTGACACGGACCCATCGGCGGCAATCATTCGTCCAGCATGACGTTAAACTGCATATTCGTCCCGCATGACGTTAAACTGCCCATATGTCCAGCATGACGTTAAACTGCACATCCGTCCAAGATGCACGACGCTAAACTGCCTAGCCCCCATCGTCTGCGCTGCAAGACGTTAAACTGCCAAGTGTTTCGTCCTCAACACACGACGTTAAACTGTGCTTCGTCTGGAAAGACGTTAAACCGTCTGCTTCGTCCTCAACACACGACGTTAAACTGTGCTTCGTCCGGCAAGAAGTTAAACCGTCCGCTTCGTCCTCAACACACGACGTTAAACTGTACTTCGTCTGGCAAGACGCTAAACCGTCCGCATCATCCGATCCCGTGCTCTGCACGCAGGGTCTCCCTCCGTTTTGGATGTGGCCCCCACCCGCTCGTCTCTGCAGGGATGTCGGGATTGTCCCGCTTTTGGGACGATTTAATGGGAGTGGCTTTTCCCTACGGGGGCAGGGTATTACAAACCCCTAGTTTCTCGTGGGAGGCTGCACATGTGTATCTCCATTGCGCCTCCCCACTGCCGAAGTCAGTAGAGGGTGTGACTGGGATCGAGGTGTCTTCTGCTTTCGGTCCAAGTCCCTTCCAACTGAGTTTTGCCGCATCCGGGCTGCCTCAAGTGCGTAAGTCCTGACAGAATGAACTACGTGGACTTTGATCCCTGTCTTCTAAACAGGGTACGTAGGAAGCCTTCTTGAGGTCCAAGCCCGCCACCTGGTCGTCCCGGTCGTATTTACGTCGGTTCGTCCATCAGTGGACCCCTCCAGGGTTCACGCTTGCGTCGATTCACCTATGAATCCGCCCCTGTGGGAGACTGCCCGTGTGTATCTCCACGGTGCCTCCCCACAGCCCCCCTTTTCCATTTCTCCTTTTATCGTCCAGCATGACGTGAAACTGTGATCCACCTGGCCGTTCCATCCCCCTCTGTGCGAGGTGGTTCGGTTCAATCCTCCGCCCGGCGGCCTCGACCTCTTCGTGAGTCGGCTTGCCGACGTCCAGCATGACGTTAAACTGTATACCCGAACTACGTTGACTTTGTTCCGTGCTAACGCGCGGTACGTAGGAAGCCCCTACGGGGTCCAAGCTCTTCACTCCATCATCCATCCTGATCCTTACCCGGGCCGCCACATCCCGGTGGGGTCATGCCACTTCACTCCACTCCACGTTACTTGGGAAGCCGCCCATGTGCTGGCCCCAGCGTCGGAGGTTCCCCGCAAGGGGTTCTGTCATCTGATCCACTTTTCGTGTTGATCTGTCCGATGCCGTCCCCGCTGGACGTTAAACTCGCGGCATACCCCGTGTTAAACATGGGAAGCTGAGGAAAACCTCAGGTGACACAGTTCCCCGCACCCAGTACGGGATGCCTCAGGCCATCATGCCTTCGAGAAGCCCTATTAGGGACGGAAGACAGACGTGCAGAGCCGCAGTGTTACGACACGCCCCCAGCACCCAGAGCCACCCGGCCTTCTCACTGCAGGTTGCTGCCCCGCCCAGACTCCTTGGAGCGTCCGGGCGGAAGCAGTGTAATTAACCGGTGTCCATGAAGATATGGCGCCGGGAACGAGATTCAAGAACATTCTTAAGTCTATGAGGGAGACCCGGATTAGGCGACGAGTTCCGAGGAGACGTCCAAGGAAGGAGGAGCCGACATCCCATCATCCCGGTTTCGATCAAGGAGCAGACGCCCCTGAATAAGGGACGAATGCCGCCCGCCCTTGGAAAGCGGGACTGCGGGACCATAAGCCGCGCGCCCATCCCCTCGGGTTGACGGGTGCACGCGCGAACGCGTCCTGGCGGAACAGCGTAACCCGACGCACATCCGCACCGAAACAGTGACACAAGAAATAAATTGTGGTGGAATCCATGCACAAGAACAATCATAGAAACCATAAAGGAACACGATAATGGTGGAACATTTTTTGAGGGAACACACTCCTACTTTCAGTGGAGCTTCTAACCCAGTAGAAGCTGAAGGATGTATTAAATCCCTTGAAAAGATATTCAATGTTATGATATGTTCAAATAATCAAAAGGTAAGTATTTCCATTTATTAATTTGATGGTGAAACTCGATTGTGCTAGAAAATGGTAAAGAATATCAGGGATTGAGAGGAGATTAAATCCTTAGAGTGGGATGAATTTAAAAGTATTTTCCTTGAAAAATATTTTCCAAATGTATTTTGAATTTGGATAGAGAATAAATTCATTGAATTGAAGAAGAATATGGAGGAATATTCAGTGGTCATGTATGAAGTTAACTTCACCCAACTGATGAGGTATGCTTCAAATTTATTCTGGATCTTGATAGAAAAACAACCATTTTTACTTCGGATTAAAGGAAATATATAGAAGGGAATTGACTTCCCATGAGTTCAAAATTTATTAGAAACTTGTCTGATTTAATGAGAGCATATAAATGGAGTTTGATGATGATCACATGCACTTTGAGAATAAGGGTAAGAAGAAGTCCAGATGGCAAGTGATGGATAAGAATCTATCAATGAAATCAGATGGTAAAGAAGTCTAGTTTCCAATTTGTAAAAATTTTGGAAAAAATCACCCTGAGGAATGCCTTACCAAAATTGGGAAGTTTTTTAGATGTGGTAATTTTGCACATATGTCCTGATATTGTAATTAAACTGATCCTAATACTATTCTTGATAAGAAAATTGTAAAGTGTTTTAAATGTGTTGAGATGGGCCATTATGAAAATGCCTACCCAAAGAGAGATTTGAATGATTGAAAGAAGAAATAATATAAGAAGAATGGTGTAGTGATATCCTTTACTAATACTTGAGCAGATGTCAGGCCGTACAATGACTTTGTATTAGGTACCTTATTTATTTACTCAGATTTTTGCTAAATTTTTATTTGATATAGAGTCCACACATTCCTTTATTTATTATAATTGTTTTAAAAATTTAAAAATATAACCTCAACTAATGAGACCAAAACATAAATATAAAACACTAGGGGAAATATTATTGCAGATAGGAATTATAATAATATTTCTACAGTGGTCTGTTGAAACACTTTACCTAAAAATGTATTTTCATAGTAGAGTTCTACGTCATTTTGGGTATGGATTGGATTTATATTTGTCATTCTATGATTGATTGTAGAGATAAAGTAGTTATTTTCAGAAAGAGTTTTTTTATAAAAGAATGAACTCATAAAATTAATATCATATTCTGAATATGATAAACTATTGAAATATTTAAATTAAAATTTCCATTCTCATATTGTTGAAAATAAGATAATTGTTCAAATTAATGATGTGTCAATGGTAAATGAATATATTGATATTTTTCTGATGAGTTACATGGTGTTATACCTGATTAGAAAGATCAATTCACAATTGACTTAGTTCTTAATGCTAATCCAATTTCAAAACCCCCTTATCGAATGCCTTATATTAGACATATTGAATTGAAAAATCTATTTCAGGAGTGGCTTGATAAATGCTTCATTCATCCAAGAACTTCACCTTGGGGTTCTCCTATTTTGTTCGTCAAAAATAAAGATAGTTCCATGAGTACTTTCATTGATTATATAGCCTTGAATAACATCATTGTTAAAAACAAGTATCCTTTTTCCCATATTGATGACTTTTTTGATCAGCTTCAGGGAGTACAAAATTTTTCGAAGGATGGCATGAGGTCAGGTACCATTAGTTGAAAGTATAGGAAGAATTCACCTCGAAGACTATGTTTTGTACTATATGTAGGAATTGTGAATTTGTTTTTAGGTTGTTTGGGTTAATTAATTCACCTTTTGTATTCATAGATCTTATGAATTAAATATTTCATGAGATCTTGAATATGTTTTTAGTTGTGTTTAAAGATGAAATTCTGGTATTTTTTAAAATTGAAGAGGATCATGAAAAACATCTAATGGTTGTTTTTAAAACCATAATGGAAAAGAAAATTTATAAAGTGTGATGTTTGGTTTTAACAGATTTTTTTTATGGGAACATTGCAAATAAAGATGGAATAATAGTTGATGCTACCAAAAAAAAGTAGTTGATGAATGTCCAATTCCATAAAATGTTATAGAAATTTGTAGTTTTCATGAATTATCAGGTTATTAAAAAAGGTTTATTAAAACATTTTCCTGATTATCTATCCCTCAAACAATGTTTACACAAAAAGGGGTTAAATTTATTTGGACTTAATAATGTGTGGTTTGTTTTCATAAACTAAAGAAGAGATTAGTGAAAGCTCCAGTTTTGGCTCTACCTTCTAGAAATTGTGATTTTTTCATCTATAGTGATGCTTCATTGAGGCGATTTGTTTTTGTTCAAATACAGAATGTTTATGTAATTTCTTATGCTTCAAGAAAAATAAAACCTCATGAGTTGAATTATCCCACACATGATTTGGAATGAATTAAACATGAGGATGATAAGATGGATTGAATGAATAAAGGATTATGATTGCATTATCAATTACTATTCTAGAAAATTAAACAAAGTGTTGGATTCCTTAAGTCGAAAACAACTTGCATCATTAACAATGTTATGTTTGGAACATGATCCTTAATTAATGATTGGATGAATTTTGTATTAAAAGTTATTGGTGTAGGAAATAAATATTTTTTGTTTTAGGTTTTAGTGTAGTCATCATTATCATACATAATTAAGAAAGCAGGGAAGGAACAACATGCGTTATTGAAAAAGGCATAATTTTTTAAAATGGGTATGTTTACAAAATTTAACCTTAATAACGACTGTGTTTTAAAATTTGGAAAAAGATTGTTTTTGCCTTGGGATTATCAGATGAAGAACGAATTATTGTGAATATCTCATAGTTCTACATTATCAATTCATCCTAATAGTACAAAGATGTATATAGGCCTTTGTGGGTATTATTGGTGGGATGGAATAAAAAGAGTTATTGTAGAATTTAATATGAAATGTTTGATATGTCAAATTGTTAAAGTAGAGAGGTGGTTACTGAAGGGGATGTTTCAACCTTTACTAGTGCTAGAGTAAAAATGGGAAGATATATCCATGGAATTCTTTGTGGGACTACCAAATACTTCTCAAGGTAATATTGAAATATGGGTTATTGTTGACCAAGTAACAAAATCTGCACATTTCCTTCCTATTCAAGATATAATGTAGTCGGATCAGCTTTCTCAACTATACCATAATGAGATTCTAATGTTATATTTAGTGCCTCTTTCCATTGTATCTGACCTAGATCATAGGTCCAATTTTAAATTTTGGATGGGCCTTCAGAAGTCATTGGGCATAGAATTAAATTTTAGTACAACTTTTGATCCTCAATCAGATATCCAGTCAGAATGAATTATTTAGACTTTAGAGGATATTATTTGAGCTTTTTCAATGGGATATAAGATAAACTGGGATCAACATCATTATTTTGTTGATTTTTCCTTTAATAACAGTTTTCATTACGGTATATAGATGTCACCTTTTGATGCATTTTATGGGAAGCGATGTCGAACTCCATAATATTATGATGAATTTGGGGAAAGGAAGGTTATGGGACCATAATTAGTAGAGGAATTGGATGAGAAAGTAAATATGATCTAGAAACACATGAGGATAGCTCAAAACAGGAAAAATATTATGTAGACAATAAGAGGAAAGACATTTTTTTGAGGTAAATTATCATGATTTTCTAAGAATCTCATCATGAAAAAGTTTTATTCATTTTGGTAAGGAAGAAAAATAAGTCAACATTTCATTGGACCTTATGAAATCCTAGAGAAAATTAGAATCCTAGCCTATTGAGTAGCTTTTCCACCAAGTTTATCTCAGGTACATAATTTTGTTCATGTTTTGATGTTGATAAAGTATGTTCAAGATTCATTTCATGTCTTCATCCTAGAAGCAATTCAACTAGATGAAAACCTTTCTTATGAAGAGAAACCTATTCAGATTCATGATTGTAGATAGGAAATATTGCTAAATAAGGTAATACACTATGTAATGTTTTTTTGGAGAAACCACATGGTTGAAGAAGAAACATGGTAATATAAATATGTTATGAGGTAATGGTACCCTCACTTATTTAATAAATAAATAAAAAATTATGAGGATGACAATTATAAAATGAGGGGAGAATGTAACACCCCATGATTTTACAAATAAATTTAATGAAATGAATTAAACACATAGTCTCTTCATAATGGAACTTTGTTTTAAGGAGATAGTTTTAAACTATCTATTAAACATAATTTTTCTACTTCTATGATTTGAATTTTGAAAAAAAAATATCTACTATTGTGATCAGTAAGTTATTTAGAGTCTGAGAGAACCAACTTTTTTGTGAATAATAACATACCCTTATGAATAGTAATATAAATAGTAATATGAACCTTATGAATAGTAAATATTTTTAATTTTTTCTTATGGGTATATGATAAAGAGATCTTTATTAATTTTCCAAGGTGATATAAAATCAGTTATAGTTTAAAAACTATTTTTGATGGAATAAAATATGATTTTATTTAAAATTTAAAATAATCCTATATAGAAAAATATTTTAAAAAAACTCGAGTTCATTTTTGAATTCTAAATGCTGATAAAATGGTTATGGTTATTTTTGGTTATTTTTTAAAAGACTTGAATTTTTGGATAATAGTGAAATATTGTAATTAACAAAATATGCTAAATAAGTGAATTTTTGCATCGTGATTCAGTCATGGATTAGGTAAATGGCCATTGGTTTGAACTCACATGAACTTATTATTTTTTGGGTGACATGAATACAGACTATTCATAATCTATAGACAAAATATTAAACTAATGATCAAAATAATTCAAAACCCCTCCCCTCCTCTACTATAAATACCACCCTCGGCACATATTCTTCTCACACCACTCAGGCCTTGTGACTTGTCTAAGTTCTTCTAAATACTCTTCCCAAGGATCTTACCCATGTCTTATAACTTTAGATCTTACCAAAAGAAGAAAACTAAAGGCCATAAGGGGGATCTCTATGAGAATATATCAAGACGTAAAAATCCTTTTTTATTTTCATGTGATTTCTTTTCAATGGTTTTCTTTTCTTAAAAACTCTTCTCATACCATTAATAAAGGGGAATTAAAGTTCCAAAATATTATATATTCTATATATTTTCGTTTTTATGAAAAAAATCATCTATTTACTTCTTCTAATTCATCCCTTTTATTCTAATAATAAGATCACCATCTATGATGTGTCGATTTACCAAAATCATGGATAATGTGTTTTCAGTTTCATTTACCTCATTCAAGGATGTTTGTAAAACCATTTTACTGGTTGAATAAGATTGTAAATTATATTATATGACCTCTCTTATGTTCTTTAATTAACTTATATTCATAATATTAATGGTATATTAGGAAACAAGTTTGTGATTATCAAAGAACCGTTAAATGATCTAAACGTATCTCATTAAATATTTATATAATGATTCATCCTTATAACATATATCCAAAATCATATAGGGAATAATTTAATATTATATAAAAATATGAATAAATTTTCATTCCCCATAGGTAATTTTATTTCCATTTGACAAGAAAATCAAATACAACCCGTTTATGGAAATCATGTATATAATGCACCTGAAACAGTGGAAGGAACAAAATATGAATAATTAATGGGTGAAATGATGTTATAAAATGATCATAAAAGGTGTTATAAACATGAATGTGTTTATTTATGATATTAATAACACTATTTTAACAATTATACATTATTTTTAAACATGTTTTAAGTAAGACGAACCCAAGGTAAGGGAATTCTTAACCCAATTTCCATTCTTTGGATTAACCTTTAACTTCACAAATTATGTAGTAGTAAAAATTTTTGTGTGATGAATATTTGTTATATTATGTTTAATTATGTGTATATATTGTTTCTGTACATATTTCATATACTCTATTAAGTCTCACATCAATTACATGATATTTTTACGGGGATTTTCTTTTAAAATCTTCTTAAAATTATATTTTACAAAATTAAAAAAACTGTTTTTATAAAAGTATTCATGTTGTATGATTATGTTCTAGTTCATGGGAATTTTTTTATGATGAAGGGTGGGAAATATATCTCCCTCCAATTCATTGGGTATTTTATGATGGAGGTTGGTTTTGTGGTTACTCCAAATGCAATTATGATGGTTATAAAATAAAGTAGTTGTTAAGGTTACATTGTAAGGTAGTAGTTATGGTTACAAATTATATTGTAGCAAAGAGGGTTACAAGATTATGTACATAATTCTTCAACATACATTTATGGTACTATTTAAGTTCTTTATATATTTTGGAAATCTCATGGAAATATCAAGTTTTATAAAGTAAGTATATATGTGGGACACATATGTCTTTCTGAAAATGATTTCAAACATTTACCAGTATGCCTAAATTTTTATTTTATTTCATTATTTTTGTATCCCATAATGAGATTTTCTTATGCTCATCCAATTTTTTTAAAATATTTTCATAGGTTATAAGGATGTGTAAGAAAAATTAGTAAGCCAACTTAAATGTTATAAATATTAGTCAAGGAAAAAAATTATTATTTGAAAGGATTTATATATTTGAAAAAATGGATATTGTTTTTATCGAATCCACTCAATATAAATGTGGAATTTTTTGAATGGATCATATCCTAATTATCTAAAACTCTAAACATTAAAATATCCTCAACATGAAAGGAACTGATTTATAGACTGAAATTTAAGATTATGTAATGTAATAAGGCCAAGTCCTTATATATTTAGTCTCACATGAAATTTTAACAAAAATCCTAGATTTTAGGTCCCTAATTAATCCAACTCAACTCTCTTATTATTTTGATATAATTATCATTCTGTAGGGTGTTAAGAAAACAATTTGGGCCCTTAAACAGGATTTAATTCACTATGAGAGTATTTCTTGGAAAATATTTATATGGGACAAATCCTTTATCTAATTTGGGAAGATATTCCCTCTTTCAAGAAATAAATTCATACTTTTATAGTTTGTAATTGGAGAGGGTTCAATACCCTCCAACTACCTCGATGTTCATTAATTCTGGTGGAGGCCAGAAGATTGTTATTTTGTGGATATTTTTAATCGTGTAAGAGGTAATATCTAGACTTGGAAGGGGAAGAAACTATATATGGTTGGAAGAATTATCTTGGTGAAATTGACTATATTTTATAAAATATTTTAATCATTTATGTCATATAAATGGATGAGGGGTGATTAATCTTGTGAATGTTAGCATCAAAAAATTTATTTAGAGTGGTAGTGTTCATGAAAGAAAGCTTTTCACCAGTCCCTTGAAAACATAATGTAATTATTTATCTAATTGTGCCATGGGAATCAAATATATCTGTATTTTAAATGATTCTATCCAAGAAAAATTCACCTAGAATCTCATTTTTAGAAACTCAGATTGTCTGGGGTTATTTAAAGCTATATTTCTGAAAATGTTGAGTCAGGGGGTGTTAATTACATGTATTCATCCATTTTTTCAGAAGTTAATGAATCCTTCTATAGCATAATGAATTGTTCAAGATGGATTGTTATTAAGATATCAACCCTCAAATTCTAGTTGGTAAACTGGATGGATTTTACCCTTATTGGTGATTTACAGCCTTTATATTTAAATATGGATACCCATATTTCTATCAAATAATTTTTTGATAATACTCAATCTCTTTTCCAGGATGAGGTTAAAAGAATTATTAATGGCTATACTTTTGCTTCCTTCCATGACTTTTTGGTTTCAGAACTAGTGAGAAATAGTCTTCCCAATAGAAAATATTTTTATTAACATGTTTCTCGGAACTAGAATAGATGTTTTTAAATGCTTATCTGTTAAAAAAGTCTTAGATTCGGCTTTATAGGATATATTATAACTGTATAATTGAACACAATAGGTTTCCCATTTATTTTGTTTTATATATATTTGGAATATTCCTTTTCTATAGGGGTGTTATTTTCAATTAGTATAGAGAGGACACAGATCAACATGTTCTTAGTTTTGTGACTACCTAGGCAATTTGGAGGGAGGTATTTTCCATATTTGGTATTCATGGACTACACTTCTTCTATTTGTAATCATTTTTTGGATTCTGCAATAGCATCATACTTGCTTCCCAGGTACACTATATACTCTAGGTTGTGATGATTGAGTTATTTCATTACCTTTGGTTTAACCACAACATACTGATTCACATTGTGAAGGATTTCTTTCCATGATATTTTCTATAGAAGATCATTTTTACAGTCAAACATTTGAGTTTGATCTAGATGTGATTTTTCAATAATAGTGTTCATCACTTAAAGATTCTATGAATATTAGGAATAAGTGGAAATTATATACCAACAGTGGGTACTATTAATGTTTTTCGGTTTCCCCCTCTACCTAATTAGATTAAAATTAATTTTCATGGTTCTTCTAAAAGGAATCTGTATCCCTCAAGGTGCAGTGTGGTCTTTCATGATCATAATTAAAATATCATGGTATATTTTCATAGTTCTTGTGGTTTGAGAGTCTCATATGAAGTGAACATTCTTGGAATCATTAATGTTTTCTCTTTTGAAAAAATGTAAGGTTGGAATATGGTAGGAAAGTGATTATTCTACTCATTTGAAGGCTATTATAAATGTTAAATTACATATTTTATGGAAAATTCCTACTCGATGGATGGAATGTATGAATTCTATAAAGATTATGAATTTATTTTTCTTGAATTTTTTTGGAGGCAAATATGGTGGAAGATGGGATTTCTATGAAAAGAGTTAGAATGGATCCCAATTGGTGTGATTAAATTCTAGTTTATTTGATGACTCATAATAAAAGAGACTGTAATAAACACATGCACATTCAAATTAATTATCATTTGTTTTCATCAATAAATTCATTTTCCTTTGATACCAGAATCCATTTTTTGTATTATTGAAAGGACACTTTTTGGGTAAGTTGGAACCATATATGAGTTCCACTAGTTCAAAAATATCTCACATCTACTAAAACCACAAAATTCAAAAGTTAAAAATTCAACATTTAAATTTATGACGGAAAAATTCAAAAATACCCCCATATCCACCTTGAACCATGAGTTAACCCACCTTGATTCAAAAGCTACAAACCATCATGGCCTCGAACCAATAGATATATCTTTATTCATCACCACTATCATCACCATCACCATTTTTATCTCATCATCATTAAAACTTCCATTTACACCATCCAACAGCACCATTATCGGCACCGATAAAAAAATCCCCCATCACCATTGCTTTTCATCCTCGTCGCCGAAACCACCCATACATGCATGAAAAACATCATCACAAACACCAAAACTGATAAAAATTAACAAAATTTGAACCAAAAGAACCATAACTACTTCACCATCATCATCATCATAGAAAAATCAACCACATCACCGAGAGAGAGAAAATGGTAATCACAATATACACCAAGCATAACCGTCCATAACAAAGAAGAAACCAATAAACAAAAATAACACCACCAATCATCAGCATTCACTAAAGTATTAAACGTCCGAAAAACATTCACGCATGAAGTAAAAAAAGAAACACAATGAGAAACCCATAGGTAAAAGTCGAGAAAGGAAGATGTAAATAGGACAAAACCCAAAATAGGATTTGGGATTGAACCCTATGAAAGAACCAAAATAAAAATGAAATAAATAAATAGATCCATAACAAGAATAAACCAGAATATAAAAGAAGAAAACAAGATAGAACTCGAATATGGAACATTAATTGAAACCATAGTATGAAATTCCAACCCTGAAAATGCCTGGAAATATACCTTCTACCAAACTATGTTCCCAAAACCTCAGTATATCTCATGCTCCAAATCTGACCTAGAGAAGATAAGAGAAAAGAAATATCAGAGCTCAAAGAGGAAGACGGGGGGGAACCTAACAAGTAACATATGGAAGGGAAATATGATTAAGAGAGAAATATAATCGAGAAATAGCAGAACTAGAGTGAGTGAGAGTGAATAAAGAACACGAGAGGAATGGAGTAGAGGATTGTCACCGGGAGAATCCAAAATCATAGGAAATGGGAAGGCCAAGGGCTCAGAGGTAAACTGGAGAGGGAGGCACTATTAATTACTTATATTTTTGGTCGAGTGGATTATATCTAATAAAATTGCAGAATCCTTAGATGTTATATGATTCTTGAACCCAAAATATTATTAGTAAAATTATTCAACAATTTAATTCTTGAATACTAATGCGTCTATACTTCATCTATTTTACTTAGACATGGGTATTTCCTTGGTCTAGGTTTTATCCTATATCATTTATTTTCATTATATATTTAAATTATTCATAATGGTTTATAATGAAAATGTTTATTATCCAAATAATATCCCTTATGAGTGTCAAAAATGGTGCGTAGTAAGGCCAATTTTGTGAACTAGGTTATGCTCAAGTCAAGACTGATGAACCCTTTTCAAAGCTATTACCCCAAGGTACATCTTTTCCAAAACCAAATCCACTTATAGTATCTATAAATCGATGTAGTAAAAGTTAAATCTACATAATCTATATCTTAAAATAAGATTAGTATGTTCATCTATACATATCCTTAAAATCTGCCTTAGGGTTATGTTTTTTAATCTATTTTTTCCTAAATTTAGTTTTCAAAGTTTCTATTAAACATTATGTACTACTAATTATAACAACCCTAACCCCAGAAACCCAAATCGCGTGCGTACAACCATTATATTTTCATAAGATATAATGGAATCACATCCCAAAGGATTGAATTGTTTAATAGTATTGGTAAACTAGATACATACATGATTAACATATTACATTTGAATAAATAAAATAAAAATAAATTTTTTTTCAAGAATAAAAGTACTCTATATAGCTTATCTATGAATATCAGTCATAGTAAACTTCCTGGAATCCAAGTAAAAGGAAAAAAATAACCATGAGATAAAATTCTCAATAAGGGTTTTACCCCGTACAAGGAATAATTAATCAATACAAATAATCAATATAAAAAGGTAAATATCTAATAAATAATTCCATTTAAATAACTGGAAAAGGAAAAAACAATATGGAAATCCAAATAACTCAACACATACACTATTTATATAATAATATATTGAAAAATTAGTATAGTCTAGTAAATAGCTGAAAACTCATTTAATGTAATCAATGTAATGAAAATGAAATTTATCTAGACATAATATCATATTGAAAATATCCTATATATTAATATTTTAATTCTTAATGAAGCCAATTCTTAAATACTGGATGCCATGTCTCTAGGCACACGGTACCTTTACCATTAACAAATATCATAGGGAACTTTAAAACTGATGATTAAAAACCCATTTAACTAAAGATAGCCAACTTATTCATCTAATTAGAATACTAATTCTCTAGGGGATATCTATAAAAATGACCCACCCATATTATATAAGGAAAAATCATTCCTCAAATATTAAACAATCGATTTAGTTCATACACAATGTGCCTTATTGAATATATTTATTGATTAAATAATACATATTTATCAATATTTACTAAGTTAACCAAATAATATTAAAAGTAAACACTATATGTAAAAATGGTATGAAATCTAGGAAATAAACATATCCATAATAAATAAAATGGATATTTAGGATACATTTAATTTCTAATGAAAATTAAATAATTTAAGGGAACATTAATGGCTACAATAATGAAACAAGGAAGGGTATGTCAAAACATTCCTTTGTCCAACTGGTCTTAAAAATTTAGTGGAATAATTAGAATAGAATAAATACAAAATATACCAACAAGAGTAATAAAAATCTGTTTTTAACATTAATTAAAAGAAATAAAATTAAAATATCTTTAAAAAATTATTGAGGAAAATATCCTTTTCATTTTGAAAAATATTTTTTAAATCAATTAAATTGAAAAACATTAAACATTAATTAATGAGTAAAAATGGGTGAAATTATTTTAATAAATCCTTTTTAAATGGTTAAAAACACATTTAAAAAACATTTTTTAGATGAAAACATATTTTTAAATATAGAGAGTAATTAAGTGAGATTTTATTAAAATATTTTCTCAATAATTTTAAGTTCCAAAGAGTGAAAAATGATATTATAACTAGAAAAAGATCATCAATAATCATAGGATAAAAAAATAAAGTTTTTATTAGACAATTATCATATAATTTCCATTAATGTAATTTAAAAATAAACATTCTTGATTAGTTTGATATTGTGAAATAAATTCTAAAAAAAATTATAATGTTGATGTGAGAATAAAACAATGAATCAATTATGTGTATAGAATTTAAATACACATAAAAAATTGGGAATATAAAAATATATACTAAAATTTCATTATACACATAATAATTTAATATCAATGATATCGAAGAAGTAATATAACCCAATAAAAAGAAATTGAATTATGAAATTTATTTACCACATGGTAACTTTAAGTTCAAATCCATTTAGATGAAATAATTAAAATTGAAACTTAATATAAAATGAATAATTAATTAAAAATGATATTAAATGTAAATGGTACATTATATGAAACACATAAGGGTAATTAGGGTAATAACATTACAATACACCATAATGAAATGAAATTGAGATGAAATCCATTACCGCACACTTTCTTAATGGTCATACTTTCCTTAAAATCCTATATAGTGATTTTAAAAATGTTATGAACTTATAAAATGACCATATTATTAGGTTATATATCATATATAATTATTTTAAAACATATTATCACCCCTTTTTTAATAATAGTTCATTATTTTCATTGATTTCTCTATTAATTGCTCTGTTTTTCAAGTATGTCCTGACTTATTATTTTTTGTTACTCTTAATTTGGTCATGATTTATTACTTTAAAAAATTTAAACCATTATTTAAATATCATATATGTTCATTTTTTATGTATTTTTAGTAATCCACAAAATTTGGTGATAAAAAATGAAATGCACTATTCGTAGAGATGGTAGATCATATGTATGTATCAATGTTATTTCCATTTTCCTATCATATTGAATAAAAGAAAAGTAAATTATATATATATATACATATATTATCATTAAAGTATAATTTTTAGTTCATATACATCACATATTTTTATTAAACCCATTCTTAATACATTCCATGTAATGTGTGAATGAATAAAATCGCATCATGAGTCGGTAGTCTACAGTACACACGAGCAATGTTATCATATTACCACAAAATGGAAACCATAAAGTTATGTGTGATATAACAATTAATGAAACATAAAAACATCATAAATATCATATAATAAATATGTATAATGTAAATTCATCCTTATTATCATCTTTTATAGGTGGTAATGGAAACAAAATGTCACTAGTTTTTGAGGCGGTAATCCATCATACACATGAATGATGATTTCATAACCCATTTTATGGAAGGGTTTGAAGGTGTAAGCCATACCATTAGAATAAAAATCTAAATCTATGTAATATACTATGTGTAAAATATTATCATTATATAATAGTAACTAAAGTAGGTGGATAAGAAAATAAAATAAAAATGTTATTAAAATAACATTACCACTTCTTCAGGTATCCTCCTTAGGTTTACACTATTTACATCATAAGTTAGATTTATGACCAATATTAGTCTCAAAATATTATTAGAGTAATGTTTTGAATTTATTTGGGATGTTCTTGGCTGAACCGATGTGGTTTTATGGTGTGAAGATATGATTAGAGGGGTGACCTTTAATAAGTGCGGTGAGTGGCACAAAAGTAATTTTTTAAAAGGGTGAATTTATACAACGTTTTTTTATATAACCAGGACATAATAGCACTAATATATTAATACTATAAGTAATAAGGGAAAACTATTGTTATAAAATGGGTTTTTTAAAAGTTTTGGGTCATTTTTACACCTTATTATATAAGTTTAACAACTAAGTAAATTCATTTTTATCTTAATCACTATTATAAACACCAATTATTTTCACTAATAGTTTTGCTAAAAATTAGGTTTTCATTATTGTAAATTATATATTATTTTAATTCAAAACATAAAATCTATTTTTCCATATTCAATTCTGATTAGTTTCAAATATTAATTTAAAATTAATCATGCATGCATGACGAGAAGTAGGTTTTTGAAGTTTAAATATTCAAACTTTTGCAATGTTTTTGTAAAAACATTCAATATGAAATTGATTAAAATGATCTAAATTTTATTAATGGATTTATAATTGTACTATTATTAATTTAAAACCATTTTAGAATATAATTTAAAACTATAAATGTTTTAGACAAAAAGATAATTTTCAACTAAAATTCAGTTTTTTTACTATTCATCAAAACTTTGAACTTCTCAAAAAAGTAAACAAAATCACCAAATTATAATTTTGATAATAAAATTGAAAAAATATATTTATTTTTTCATATAAATTTTTTCAAATTGTTAAAAATTATTTTTAAAATATGTTTGTAAAGTCTGATTAAACAATCTTTCGATAAAATACAGTCTTTTTCGAAAATTTTACTTTCTAATTAAAGTTGTTCTTATTTTCAATTATAATTAATTAGTCACCAAATAAATAACTATAAATACCTTTTTAAAGCATATTTTCAGAATTTATTTAATCCTGATCATACTCTCTATTTCAATGGTCAGGAAATAATTATCATTTTAAATAATAATATTAATAATATATTATTGTTCCATAAAATATAATCTTGCATGTAACACAAGATATCAAAGAAACTAGTTGAAGGTATATGGTAGTTTTATTATAGATAAAAACTAAGTTATTAAGCAATATTTTCCCACATTTTATAGAAAGAAATTAATTTATTTATTGAGTAGTTACGTCTTAGTTTTTATCACCGATATGGGATTTTAATGATGTTACTCTTTATGGTTTTAAAATACCAAAGAAAATTGATTATTGGACTCCTATTGACAAGATAAATCTTGAGAGTGATGAAAAAGATATAAATTTTCAATTATCATCATCTTCTGATAAGGAATTAACAAACTTTATGGGATAAAATACTACAAATAAAATCAAGGGAAAACTACATTGCATCTATGAAGGCAAAAAAACATGCATGTAGAAAACTACATCTCAGAAAACAACAATATGGAGATGTTAAATTATAAAAAGATGAATTAATTGATGCTTTTTTTACAATAATAAATGTTATTTGTATCTTAATCTGGGGGTTTGGTGAGAAAAATTAATAGTTTCACCATAGTCAGGAAGCTCATGAAAATACTACTTGACAAATTTGATGAAAAAAGTTTCATGATTGGAAGAAACATTTTTTGATGATTTTTCAATAGATGAGTTTCATAACACTCGCATAATTTATTAAATGAGAATATGAAATACTCTTAACAAAAATGGGATATATAGGAATATATTTCTTTTAAAATTGTTAAAGAGTTAAAGATGTTTTGATTGCAAATATATTCTGTTGGCGAAGAATATACGAAAGACAATACTAAGACACTTTTTTGATGTCAATAAGATTCACTAGAGGAGGATGAGGTAAATACAATGTAAATATACCTTTCATGTGCTTTAATTGTAGGAAACTTGGTAAATTTTCAATTGAATATCCTAATAAATTCAAAGATGAAGAAAAAGATAATGAAATTGTGAAGGTTGAAACCTTCAAAGGAAAATAATAGTTAAAAAGTCAATCACATGTGATAGGGAAGGAGAAATTATGTAACAAACCCACTCTAGTTTCATAGAGATAGTTTTTACTTTATTACATTGGAACAAGTACAGGGGATCACATCCTAAATAACCGAATAGTTTAATAATATTAGGACACAAGATAGACACATGATTATCGCATTACATTTCAAAAAATGAAACATAATATAATATTTATTAAGATAAATTTGTTATTTCTTCTAGTAAATCCCTGATTTCATCCATATATCTCTTCTTAGTGTCCATGAAAAAGGAAATGTAATAAAGGTTGAGATCAGAGTCCAATTAAGGGAAAGCGTACCATAAAAGATATTATAAATTTAAAAAACACGAATAATATGGCTAATATTAAAAATAATAAAATATATCATATAACTAATACCATAAAAATAGGACTAAATCCATGGATTACATAACAACATAAATAATCACATGGATAATAATAACTAGTTTCAAAATGATATAATTCATATTTTCGGACATCACGATATCATAGTCATGGAGTTTTTTCAAGATGACATATGTAAATAGGAAAATCATAAACGAAATTCCAAAACTAGTTAGTCCTATTAAACCTACATATTCATCAAGGTGATATAATAGGCATTTACCATCACTAACTAAGTATAATTTGATCATTATATGAAAGGGGTGAAACATTATCAATGTAAACATTTTTATTTAAAACTCATATATGAAAATTTAATATTTTACATAATTTATAAATATAATGATAAATCATCAAGAGAAATATGGATAATGGTATCAAAAGAGTATATACTTGGTAAAAAAATACTTACAAAATTATATTTAAATAGTTTCAAGTGTATTAATAATATCGCTGGAAGATTTCTTGGGAAAAATACCCTTTTCATTTATAAATAACTTTTTAAAAATAAAAAAAATTCAAAAATATTAACTAAAACATTTTTTGTGAATTTTACATTTTAAACATGAAATGTATGCTTCAAATAATTGAGTGTTCATGTGGATATAAAATTATTCTTAGTCCTTGTACGTTAATACAATGATTCCTTTCACGTGTTTGATAAAATATTCAAAAGTACCTCATTTGTAAAACCATAACAATATCCCCTTGAATATTTTTTTATAAACTAAAAAAATTCATAAAAATAAATTAAAAATATCATAGTATAATATAAAAAATATCCTTGAAAGTACTTTAATGAAAATAGTGACATGAAAGATGAAGATTCCCAACTAAATTGAAAGAAAATTAATTTTCCATAAACAATTATTTGGGTATCTTGAGTAATTATAAGAAGAGAATTAAAGGGAAGCATATAATTTTTATAAATAAACAAATTATAATAAAAGATATTATGTTTTATATAGAAATATCATATTATTCCCCCAATGTATACTTAAACAAAAACAATTCCAACTAAGGATGTTACTGTGAAATAAACTCTTACCTCTAGTTTTATGTTCATTATATGTAATTTTTGAATCTAGAATAATTAATTTAAATTTATTATACTTGTATAAAAGAACCATATACATACTAATAATATCATATATGATCCACTTATAACATTTTAATACCCGTTTATCAATAATTCACTGTTTCTGAGTGTTAATTGTTTTGTTTCTTATATATGTTTTGGTTTGGGAGTTTTTGTAAATGCATATTTCTCATGGTTATATAATATATATGATTTTAGTCATGATATAAATATTATATATATTTGTTATATAAATATTTTTAATCATCCTTTAAATGTAGATATAGAAAAATGAACTACACCATTCTTGAAAATGAAAGGTCGTACGTACGGAAGAATGTTGTTTTTAACTTTTAAATGGATTGAATGAAAGAGAGGTAAATAATAATTAATATTTCAATAATTACTATTATTTCATATGTATTGATTATATATATCATTACTACAATCCAATTATAACAAAAATGAAAAAAGAATCACATTTCTTCTTGGATGTGTTATTCCACACATATGTAGGAGAGATGCTATCATTTTCGAATAGATTGGGAGGTAAGAAGGTAGGTATGATATTATAATTCCATAAGAAAATTTATTTCAGGAATATTATATATTTTAATTATTTTAATATTCATAACCATCAATGAAAGTGGTAATGAAAAATTAATTACATCAGTGCGTGGAGATGGTAAGTTGTGTGTACGTAGTTGTGATGTTTTTCACATTACATATGATTAAATATATATGAGAAATGGTTATACAATAATATTAATGAAATATAATTATATTTTTTATACACAATTTTTTATTTTAGTATGTTTAAAATAGATTTATAGGAATAAGTATAAGAAATAAATTTGAATGTGTTGTAAAACAGGTTACATTCTTTTAGAGAAACCTCTTTCAAATATGTATTTAAATAACTTATGGTTGGTATTTCTAGAAGACAATAACTTATAGAATGTGTATAAGGACTTTTTTGAGAGATATTTTTAGGTTTTTATTGATATATATATATCTCAAGACAAGTAAATAAATGAGGGTAGGATGTTTCATTTTATAATTAGGGTGAGTGGAAAATTTATATTTGTTTAATGTTTTAAAATAGTATTAAGTAAATTTAATGGAAAATTGATCAAATATGACTCATATTATAAGGTGATAAGTTTAAGGTTGAAATAAAAATGACCAATGAGGCTTAATAAAATTTATAGGTAATTTGATCCCTTATCCTTTTAGATTAACCCTCAGTTGAACTTGTAGTGATCTTTAACACGGTAATAACTTTTTCAATATTAAAGAGTTGTTATTTTACATATAATGAAACTATTGGATCATAAATCGAAATTGGTTTAAATTTTAGACCATTTATAATTCTAATTTTTCTCTTTCAAGATTTTAATTATTTTTAATCAATTTAATTAAATGTTATTTTTTATAAAATACTATTAATGTCATTTTTGAAACTATTCATTTAATTTGACGTTAAATACAACAAATTAGAAGTGTAATTAGAATAAAATCCTTTTAAAAATACCTAATTTTCTATATTAATCTATAAAATTCGGGATTTACTATCACTCACCCAAAAATATTAATGTTATATTTTCTAAAATAATATATATGTTTTTTCTACTGCTTGCACAAGCACTATATCAACATTGTGTAAGCATTTATGTTAATTAATTCACCACTGTTATTTAAAAATATATTACTATGATAAAAATAATTTTCTCACATTTCAAATAAATATTTTAAAAAACCTTATCCTATATTTATCATTTTGTAAAAATATTTGAAATATTAAAGTCAAGATAGGGACATTTTGAAATATTCATTACATTAAATAATATGAATGTCATTATCAAGGGAATAGGGAACCAAAATTCATTATATATGATTTTTGGATGGATATTAACGAATATATGCTATAATATGACATTAAGTTAAGTGTTAGATTTATTCTGAGACATTATTTAATGGTTTCAACCATGTTTTACATATTTTACCATTATTATGTGAAAAATATTTAATTTGATTATGATAAATAATGAACAAATATAAAAGTGAAATATTTAGAAATTTGAACAACCAAATTCTAATTAGGACATTAATTCTTTCAAGATTTAATTTCTAGATGTGGTAGAAATTAATTTTACTATAAATGGATAAAAGAGAAAGAACAGTTTATAAAATTATTTTCAAGCATAAAAATTAAATTATACCAAAATCATTGAAATTTATTGAATTAATTATATTTAATTAAATAAAATGGATAATATTTCACAATAAAACTAAATCTAAAATATAATTGGGATTTTAAAACTGACTGAAAGAAATGATAGTACTTGAAAAAACCTTGCTTTTTCTCTTCAGTGAAAAATCAATCATTTCCGAAAAAAATCTAAAAATTTACCCTTAAGATAATTTTAATATAATGATTTAAAAATGAAATATGTTTTTTGAAAATCAATTTATAAAATTTGGTAATTTAAATTTTAATCACATTATTGAATAAAACAATTTTTATTATGTTATTAGTTCTCTGGAGAGAAAATATTACTATAATTGAAGCTCAGCATCACTCCTTTAAAAATTTTGAGCGTTTAAAATACTATAATATAACTCAAGAATATATTTGGGTAGTTTTTCATCAAAAAAATTTTAGGTTCTCACATTACCAATTTTATTATATGATATCTCCAAAGTACCTTTATTAGTCAAGTCATTAGATTCCACAACACTTTTTCTCAAATTTCCCAAATCTAGATAGGCTATTCATAGTAAGTTAAATAATGTTATAATTATATTTAATTATAGTTGATCATTTTCATTATATTTGTTATATACTTCCTCATGAAATGGATATAGAAAACATCATGTACTTTAGAGAGGCTAGGTGAAATTGCCACGTGAAAATACATCGGTCCAATTCATTCTAGAATATTAAAAGTTACAATATACATGGGGATTATATTTCCTTTTATATTGAATCTTATTACACTCTTCTACAAAGATAGTTTCATGAACACCTGATCGATCACTTGTAATCCCAAATATTTTATTTAGTTATCAATATAGAGATTTTTCATTCTTTGGGATGCTTTAATATGGGTATGAATAGTTTTTACCATTATTTTTTTCTCCTCTATATATTCTAGGCCTACAAGCTTCCTATCAAAAACACTATCCCAATAAGTTTTAGTATGACATCTCTTTCCAAAAAATACATGATATAGTTCCATTTGAATACTTTAATGAAATATATTATTATATTAAAAAATCTAAAAATGTTAAATTCTGATAAAAAAATACCTTATAAGTCAATTGATCATGACCTTAACAAGTATTATAATATTTTAAAAGTACTTTTATGCTTCCCATATATCTAGGATTCTAGGATATACTCAAATAAATCTCAATATTGAGAGACTTATGAATAGTCTTACAAAATTTTCAGGTAAATCATGGATCCGGATCATGCACAATGGAAATAGGTACACCATAAAGTCTAACAACTTCATTAATATAGAGTCGTGCAAGATACTCAAGAGGTTAATATTATATTTTAATAATGAAATTTATATATTAGGTATGATGATCAATAAGAACCTATATGGTTTAATTTATTCTTGGATTCTTTCATAACATTCTGAAAAATAAAAAGTAATTTCATCCCATTTCCATATAAGAATAGGTAAAGGTTTCTGGACTCATTTAGGGGGCTGTGTCTCATCCTTCACTTTTTTAATAAATGTGAATCTTGATACAAAAGAATAAATTAACCACTTTATATTATCCCACTATAAATGTTCCATCATATCCTTATACATCTTGTTTCTACCAAAGTGTCTAGAGAGATTTGAGTTATTCACATCATCAAATAATTATCTTTTTAGACCAGGTATATATGGAACACATAAACTCTTTCCAAATTTAGAAACACTATATTATTAAATTATGTATAAAAAATCCCATAATTTATGTCTTTAATTTTATTTTAAAAAATTTCATCATAAATTTGAGAATATTTTGTATTTTCTAATAAATATGGTTTGGAAATCATTTGAAAAATTAGTGGTGTTTCCCCATCCTTAATAATTCCCATATACATATTTATTAAATCTGTTAACATAGGACCCATTTAAATAAAAATTTTGGTCAGGAATCCTTGATCATTTATACTCAAATGAAATACCCACCATATTATACATTCCAAGGTGGTAGTGTTTTGGGAAATCAAAATCCTTGAGAAGCTCTAACCATACCTTTTGCCTCATGTTGATAACTAAATGTGAAAATATATATTCCATGATCTTATTATCTTTGTATATCTCACATATTTTTCTATAGAGATAATTTATTTATATAATAAAATAAAATATTACGGTTTCTGACTCGAGATCATGGGTTGGATTGTTTTGTTCATGTATCTTTAACGACATTGAAGTATAGAAAATAACTTTATCATTCTGTATAAGGACACATCCAATTACCTTATTTTATGTGTCACTATATATGAAAAATACATCCCCTCTCTATGGTAGTATAAAAATTTGTGAATTTATCTGCCTCAACTTTAATTCATCCACACTTTCTTTAAATTTATCTGTATATAGAAACTTAACCCATTTATGTATCAACATGGTCAATGGGTTTTTTAATTCGAAAAATATGATAAACAACTGATAATAAACATAAAACACATGGAAACTAAATACCTTATTTATTTTTTTCACTATAGTAAATTCATTTACTACCATTTTCATTGATGGATCAACTGATATTCGATCCTTATAGACAATATGTAAAAGAAAAGGATCTTCTTGAAGGAAGAATTAAGACATGTCAAATCACCCATATTACTCATTTACTTTAATAGTCTCAAGAATGATTTGAAAATGATTCTTATTATCTTTATTACTTTTCTAATAAAATAATATATCATCAATAAATACCAAAAAAATCAGTAAATTATTCCTTGTACACTCTGTTTATCATATCCATGAAAATAAAGGTTGTCAATCCAAGGGGAATTACTATAAAATCATAATTTTCATACCACTTATGAAATGATGAATTTAGAATATATTCATTCATTACTCACATTTGATGATACCCTAAATAATGAAAAATCTTTGATAATTATTATGTACCTTTATGTTGATCAAATAGGTCATCAATATGAGGCTGAGGATATTTATTCTTCACAGTGATGTCATGGATTTCCCTATAATCAATGCACAAACATGCATTCCCATCCTTCTTTTTCAAAAATGGAACATGTTATACCCATGGTGAAACACTTGGTTTCCTGAATCCCTGGTCAAACTGCACTAGATCCAAAATACTAATCTTATAGGGAGTCCTAGATATAGTTTTTCATTAGGATGGTTCAAAATAAAATCAACTTCTTATGCAAGTGGATGTCCTCTTAGTCCATAAGCAAGAACATAAATATATTATTTCATAGTAATAAAATCATTTAACGTATTTTTATCGTTCCCTTCCATAGGATTTTCACTATCTTATTCTCCCATAATTTTATTGAGGAGATCTATTGGAGGTGGATCGAGATACAATTAAGATGATGCAGTATCCCCTCTAAAGATAAGTGATTTTATATCACTATCATGAATCATAATTTCCTTCTCTTGGAAATAAAATTTTTCATTATATTTTGAAATCCAATCCATACCAATGATTACATCAAAGTAAACAATAGTTCTAACAATAAATTTGATTAGTAAGGCATTTTTATGTGTCATAATGGGAACTAACTGAAATATTCTTGTTTTGATGAGATTTTCACTAAGAGTGTTCATTTTCAAATACCTATATAAGGTGTTAAAGAAATATTTAATTTTTTTGGATAAAATGGATGATATAAAAGTTTGTGACTATATAGAATCAAATAAATCATTAGTTAAATTTAAGACTATGATTAAAGTACCTCCCACTACATCTTTAGAAACCTCAACCATAGTTGTAGTGATTTCATAATCCTGTACTTTCTCCCTTGATCTTTACAATGGAAAATTACATTGTTTCTTGTGAAATTAATTTAGGTTTTTCCCCATAACCTTATATTTTAATCATTGAGCATTGTAAGCTTTTTCCTTTTTCTTAAAATCATGAACCTGATGACCTTTCTGTCCACACTTAAAGCTACTCACATTCCCATCATGCATATTCCATGGTGTTTCTTTTCACATTTTTTAAAAGTTGAAAATTTCACAATTATCTTCATCCCATTTTCTATATTTCCTTTTCTATATTTTTGAAAATCCCTCTTATTAACATTATTTTTGTTCAAATGATAAGTCTTGGATAATTATTTCTCTTTCTTGATTGAAAGTGATATTAAATCCTCACATGATAAAAATTTTTGGGACACTAAAACACTTCGATGTATTATATTTATCTTGTCAAATAAATGGAAAATAATATTCTTTTGATTATGTATCTATTCAATAACATGTCTTGATAATCTTATAGAGTTGGTTTTTTTACTTAGTAACATTTCCATTTTCCATTTTTTCTAGACTTAGGAATTTTATATCTGTATTCTCTTATTTCTCATGAGGTAAATATTTTTCCTATAAAATTATATTAAAATATATCCATTTAATGTTTAATATTTCCTCCTCATCCTTAGTATTTTTAATCAATTACCACCATTTATCCACATCCTCTGTGACATGATAAACATTCAAGGAAACATTCAACCTTTCATTACATCACAGAGAAAGTAATCTATTCTATAAAAAATGTATTCGTTACTCATCTATAAATGGATTGTCCATCCCATTAAATTTTATGGTTTTTGACACAAAAATTGGTCTAGTATTGTTGAACCATGTTGGAAATTAATAAGTTGATCCATATGATCAAGGTTCTTAGTCATAACCAAAGTAATCTGTAATAATATAGTTATAATTATTTTTGTATCTAACTCAAGATCTAATTATGTACCTAATTAAATTTCCATAATAAGAAGGTAAATCCCAACATATATTATGTGCATTGATACATATTTAATTTCTTCTAATGGGATTCATTTTAAAACCATAAAATACACCATATTAGATCATAACATTTTGAATCATAATTTATAATTCTGAAACTAGGGAAACACTTGAAATGGCATCAAAATTATTCATAAGTAATATTGGAATCATAATCATGGTATCATTGGTAATATTTTCAAATTATAGTAATATTTTAAAACCATTCATAATGATTTATAAATAAAATATGAATTAAACAATGAATATACCTCAAGAGTGTCAAACCATGTACGTTGTAAATGACCAGTTATCATGCAATAGAATGATGTCTAAGATATGATCGACTAACTATTTTTGATTTTATTTCCCATAGTTGAATCTATTCTATAACCACATCCACTAGTAGCATCTAGACATGAATCTATTTTTTTGGAAAACCACATAATCATTACCTTGATAAAAACTTTATGGTGATATCATATAATTAATTATATACTAATATTGTTTCATAGGGATTGATTCTATAATCTATGTTTTCCTATATATAATTCTCAATTATTCTACTAAAATTACTCTACTACCAAATATAACAACTCATCTCAAGTTTCTTAAATCCATGGGTTAATTTACTATATTGAAACAAGTATAAGGGATCTCATCCTGAAGTACTGAATAGTTTTATAGTCTTGAGAGACATAACACATACACGATTCTCACATTACATATAAAAATATGAAATATAATATAGTAATTCATTTTATAACTTTTATATTTCTTCTATTAAATCCATGATTTCATTTATATATTCCTTTTTGGTATCCTTGAGAAAGTAAAACAAAATAAAAGATGATATCAGGTTCTACAAAATAGAAAGATTATAATATAATATATCATAAAATAAATAAATCATGAATAATAGGGATGAGATAAACACTAATAAATTATTCCATATAACTAATATTATAAAAGGTGTACTAAAATTATGTATAAAATAAAAACCTAAATAATCACATGGAAAATAATAACTAGTGTAATAATGATGGAATGAATAAAGTCATACATTATAGTCTTATTATTAAGGCCTTGTTCGATGAAAACAAATGTAAACAGGAAAGGCTTACACCAAATTCCTAAACTAGTTTTTCTCGTGAGACATACCAATTCCCTGGGTAGATATAACAGTCATCGCACATAACATACTAAGTTAAATGCATTATTCATATTAAACGGTTGAAACATAATCAACATAAAAATTTTGATTAGAAATATATCATCATAATTTTTAATATTATACCCAATAAATAAACATAATCATAATCCATCTGAAGTAGTATGGTGAATGCAATCAAAAGATTATATACGTAGTAAAGAATAATATTTTATTTTTTCTATTTTTTTAAAATTTACAACTCATAAGAATAAATAATAATATTCATCAAATAATATTGTCATATATGAAAATACCAAAGCATCTCCACCATGGATTGGGATCCATGATTCCAAAATTTATTAAATAAAAATTAAAGGTACAAAAAAAGAGGAAGAAATGTTCAATAGGTGACAACACCACAGCAAAAGGAGTACAAAATGTTCAGCATATACCATAATTCTCACCTCTTCCAAGGCTGGCCCCGACCTCAATTTCTACCCCGAGACACTGAGTGACGCACTCTTTTCCATTGAATTGGCTGCAAATCTGAGGACTCATCTATTGTCTCTTCCACCTGATTTGAATCCATCGAATTTGAAACCTACCTTTGGACATCCTGAACATCCTATTCATCTTGGACTGCCACCTCCTTTTGAAACAGGACAAATTCCTTATCAGTAGCCTTTTGTGGTACACTCTGGACAGCCTCCATTTGCTGCTGCTCTGTACCCTGAATTTCATCCTGTAGATCCTCTTTTATGGTGGGTACATCTTCAGTGGAAACATTATCAAAACCTTCATCAGGGTTCAATATCTTTATTGGAACCTTTCCAACAAAAGAATGCAGCAAATGACCATGTTTTCGATTACTACAACCTGCACTCTCAAGACCCTCAAGATTGAGCAATTCAAATTCATGTGTGTTAATAGAATCTAACATAGAAAAAAATTAAAACCAGCTTTGTCTAGCCCCGGTGACATTTTTTCAATGGTTTTCAGTGAAATATCCTTGGAATACACATCAAATTTATGCAGTTGGGAGGCTGAATCAGTATATACATCATCTTCTAAATCAATATGTGCAGTAATCTAGTTGTCATTCAGCATATCATCATGGAGAGGAGGAGCTAAACCGTCCTGAGCAGTAGGGTCAGAGGGTGCAATTTGGGATCCCATTTTTGGAAAATATGGAACAATAGGCTCAGGAAACCCTGGAGTGGTCCCAATGCTCACAAGTGAAGACCCAACATCCTTGGCCACTAGCACCCATTAGTTCGATCAACAAAGGGAGCTAGTGACTTTCTGGACATCACCAATTCAAATCCATCAGCATCAAGTTGGTTCAACTTGCCTTTACTGTTAGTAGAAGCTACCACTATTTAACCCATCTCAATATAAACCTTTTCTTGCATGAATGCCTCTCGGTCAGAATCAGTGTTAGCCACTTTGGCCCAGGATTTTATTGTATCAATTGGTCCCCTAGAATTCAGTGAAGCATCAACACAGCTAACCACATCATTAACGTGTTGTGGTGGGCATGCTGGATCCCCAAAAATAGGGGCCTCATTTAATCCCTGATTGAGTAACTCAACAAAGGAAGAAGTATCCTTCTTCTTGAATACATTATCTTCTGTCTGTTTAGTACTTGTTTGAGCCTTCTTACACCGATCGGTAGAATGCCCAAGAGATTGACACAAAACACAGTTGATATTCCTTCTGCATTGATCATGTGAGTGACCAATGCAAAGATAGGATTCACAAAAATCAGGTATCCATTCATACTGGATTGAGAGTTCAAGATTAAAATCACCAGCCACAATAAATATAGAATCAATCAACTTATGAGCTAGATCAAACTCCACTAGTACACGGTTAAAGTGACCAAACCTAGAGAGTTCAGTTCCTTTTTCAACCTTAATATGAGACCCTAGAATAGAAGAGACTTCCCATAGAATTTTTGATTGTCAGAAGAACCAACTAAGTCCCCTAATTATAATCCATGTTTGAGTGGAAGAACTCTTAATTTCAAAGGGGTCCGATAAAGGGTCCCATTGCTGAAGACAAATGAACCCAATATTCCAGGGAATTGGACCAAATCCCGAAGAAAAAATCAGAAGTTCTTTGGATGGAAAGACAATATGATACATACCTTTCCCAAGAGAAATCAAGCGACAATCACTGAATCCCCAACTCTAAAGCAACCGATCTCTGATATTAGAAAGCGTCAAAGTAGAGTCCCTTCGCAAAGCCAAAATATAAGCAAGAAGGGAGAATTGACACTTCATCGAGACGACCATCAAGAATTTTCATATTTGCTTCCACAAAATCTATAGACCCATTTTTTGTGATTCGTTTCTGAAGGGACTCCAAGGTTTGATGAAGATTTGGGAAAAACCTAAAATAATAAGTAAAGGACTTGACTCAATCAATCTTCGCCTTAGGGTTCTGTGCTTCCCCATTTTCCACCTCAATATGAATAGATACAATCACACTTTTCTTGGAATCCTTCGCTGGAGGGATGAAGACATCCCTAGGATTAGAAAAATAATCAAGAGGATCTACCATTAATCAAGACAACACAGGTTCAGATCTCTGGAAAATCGCACCAAAGGGAACCCATATTTCATCCCTTATATATGAAAATAATTTCAAAGGATCATAGTCAGTTTTCTTGAGGAAAATACCCTACTGATTTTTAAATAACTTATTCATAATCTAAAATTTTAATATATATTAAGGGAAAAAATTTATTTTAATAGAGATAATAAAACATATATAGAAATATTCAAAAAAAATTCAGTCATGATGGCATAAAAATCCATTCATGTCTTGTATATTAATATAAAGTCCCCATTAAAATTTTTAATAAAAAATCAAAAATACCTCTCTAAAAAATGAATAGATGATTCTACTAATTTTTTTTAGAATTTAAAAAATGGGTAAAAATTAAATCCAAAAATTATATTATAATATAAATAAATTTTTTGAAAACAAATAAATAAAAATATGGGCTTCGAAGAAAAAATTACTCACCGAATAAAAAACAATGTAAATTTTCCTTAAAAAAATTATTTTATACTCTTGAGTATTTATAAGAGGAGAGTTAAAGGAAAAGGTATAATTTTAAAAATAGATAAAGGAGAGTAAAATATATTGGTTTTAATATAGAAATGTCATATAATTCCCCTAATGGAGACTTAAACATAAATAATCTCGAATAATGATGTGATTATGAAATAAACCCTTAACTCTAGTCCAACATTTTTTGTAAGTACTTTTAGTATCATGTATAATAAATTTAAATTTATTATAATTTAAAAAATAAACTATTTAATTACATAATATATCATATATGATCTAATTATTTTATTTGAATACATATTTATTAGTAATTCATCAATCCCGAGTGTTACATGTTTTGTTTTTCATCTTAGTTTCAGCTCGGTAGTTTTAGTGTCTATATATTTCTCTGGGCTCCATAATCTATAGGATATTAATAATGATATAAATATCATGTATATTTTTTAGACACATATTATTAATAATCCATTAATGTTAGTGATAGGAAAATTAAATACACTATTTATGAAGACGGTACGTCATATATATGCAGGAATGATGTTTCCACTTTTTGACATATAAAATTAAAGAAAGAGAAATAATTATTAAACTTTTTAGAATTATTATTTTATCATATATATAATATATATTCATTAAATATATCCATATTACTAACCATTTAAAACTTAAATGAAAATTGAATCACATCACTTTGTGGTGATGGTAGTCCACACATACACAGGAATGACGTTATAGATTTCCAATTGATTGGAAGGTAAGAAGTTATATATGATATTATAATTACCTAAAAATAATTATTTCATAATAATATTATATATTTATTAGTTAAATATTTAAATCCCTATGATTAAATTGGGGATAAAAAACGAATTGCTCCACCATGTAGAGATGGTAAACTGTATGTATGCATAGGAGCTGTTTTTGGATTTTCATAGGTTAGAAAAGAGATGGAGAGTGGTTTTACCATAATAATAACAATATATAAGTATATTTTTAATATTATATTACTTATTTTGGTATGTATAGAAAATATTTAGAGTACTTAAAAGAATAAATAAATTTGAAATACTTTTAAAAATGATTACCTTCTCTTATAGAAACATCCTTTCGAAATCAACTTAAGAACCATATGTTTTGACTTTTGGGAATATCATAAGCTCTATAATATGGATATGGATTCATGGTAGATATTTTCTTAAGGTTTATTATTTCTATATGGATCATGATATGTGAATAAGTTATGGGAGAAGGTTTCCTTTTAAAATTGAGGTGAGTTTCATGCGTGTAATTTCACAATGTTTTAAAATATTATTAAGAAACATTCCAAAAACAATGGATCCAAATTTAATCATATATAATGTGGATAATGTTAATTTCTAAATACATAAAACAAATGAGTTTTAATAAAGTATTTAGTTCATTTTAACCTTTATCTTTTTAGATAAACCCTTTAGTAAACCTATTTTGACCTAAATTGTGATAACAACATTTTGAATATTAAATGGTCATAATATCACTTATAATGTAAAAATTTGATCACAAATGTATATGGTATAAAATTATCAGCAATTTATCATCATAATTTTACAATTTAATTTTTTTAAGGGTTTTTAAATAATTTCATATAATATTATTTTACATAAAATATCATTTTTTTCATTTTTTTAAACTATTGATTTAATTTTAATTTAATGACATCAATATAGAGGTGGAATTGGAATATAGACCTTTAAAATATAATTAATAATTTAAATTAATCTTTTATATTTTTGGGGAACTATTACTCACCCAAAAAATATTACTTTTAGTGCTTTTAAAATTATTAAATTTATTTTTCTACAGCTTGAATAAGGGTTTTGTTGGCATTGTGTAAGAATTTACGTTAATTATTTCATCACTAAAAATAAAAATTAAATTAATATGAAAACATAAATATTTATTATTTAAAATAAATATTTAAAAAGTATAATTTCACCTTCTATCCTTATGTAAAAATTATAAATATTATGAAGTTAAGTGAGGGATATTTTGTTATATTATTTACTTTAAATAATATAATTGTCATTATCAAGGGAAAATAGAAAAAAAATTCTATATCATTATTTGGGATGGGTATGGTTGAATTTATCCTATAAAATGAAATTTATGCATGTTTTTGGTTGATTTTGAGACTTTATTTCATGTTTTTAACCTAATGTAACCAATTTTACCCTTACCAAGGTAACAAATATTTACCGTAATACTATTCATAATGAAAAAAAATAAAGGGGGATATTTAAATAATTTAGACATCATGATTCTAAATATGGTATTCAATTTTTATGATTCATTTTAAATAATTAGAATATATTAATTTAAATAAAAATTCAAAAAAATTATTAAAACCAATTTTTAAATAAATTGTTTTTTAGTATAAACACTAACTTATATCAAAATCATTAAAATTTTTGGAATTAATTATATTATTATAAATAAAATTGGCCATATGTAAATTTAAGTCCAAATCCAATATATAATGGTAATTTTAAATCAAATTGAAATAGATGATAAAATTTAAAAAATTGGTAATGTTTTAGTACTCACTAAAAAATTAATTACTTCAAAAAAATCCCAAAATTTCACCTAACGTCAATTATTATATACTAGTTTAATAAATTACATTAATATAAAAAAAAATTATAAAATTTTGTAAATTATTTTTTACTTACATTCTTGAATAAAATAATATGTATTATGTTATTACTTCTCTAGAAAGAAAATATTACTATAATCGAATCTTAGGTGTTACAAATTTTCTCCAATATTATTTTTAATAAATATATTATCTATTGAAGAAGGGATTTATGATAGTGATGACTATAATAATTAGGATATGTCATGTTCAGAACATTCTCATAAAGTTCTTATTTCATAATAGATGGAAGTAGATTATAAATTGAATTATGATTCATACACTAACAATTAATATGTTGTATAAAAAGTTTATTTAGTCAAAAAAATATATAATTTTGATGAAAATAACAAAATATTATGAAGAAAATAACAACATTGAGAGATGAGAACACTTATATTAAAGAAATTAAAATGAAATTAAATAGGTTCTCACTTGGAAAGACAATCCTATTGAAGATATGAATAAATTAAATCTTAATAATACTAGGATAAAATTTATATTATTAATTATATGAACTCCATTATTATCCTCAATGATAGCAATGTTGATTTATCGAATTAGAAAATTGTTAAATTTGAAAACCAGGAAGAGAAAAAAATAATAAATTAAATTTTTTACTTATGTTAAAGGTGAATTGTCAAACCAAAAAAATATAATATTTAATATTTAATTTAGTGAACACGGTATTAAAATTCCATCTAAAAGAAAAATATAGAAAGAATAATTGAGTTCTCAATATATCATAGAAAATAACAACATGTCATATCCAGAAGGTTTGGAGAAAATTAAAACATAAGCTCATATTTATAAAGTTAAAAGATCTAAAAAATCATTTCAACCCATGATATAGATATAATAAGTGTACTAGAATTAATGGTGAAAGAATCTCAATATAGGCCAGAAAATGTGAAGAAAAAAATTTTATGGACAGACACAAGTATTTTATCAAGGTAGATGGTTTTAGGGTTATTTATAGTGTTCTACAATTATTTTACATAAATCATACATTATTAGGTGAATTATGTCACTTCCACGCTTAAGGAAGGGGAATGTTTTAAGGGTGACACAACTACCGTAGGTGAAAAGTTGATTTAGTAATTAATAGCCTAAAAAGTATATTGACATAAGAATCAGATATGAATATTTATAGAAATCATGTGAAAGATTTTTTAAATATTTTTGAACATAAAATAATTATTTCACTAATACATTATCTAAATTTAACATTCATTGGAATTTAATAATTAAGAACAATAAAAAATAGTATGAAAATTTTTTGGAAAATTCTTTTGAGGAATTTAAAATTAAGAATCCATAGATAATAGATAGTGGTTCTTCATATCATATGATTGGATATTTTAATAACCTGATGGATTTGGAAAATTATGAGGTTGTTTTTATAACCTTTATAAATTATATATCACTTAAATTTAATGGTGATGGGAAATGCTAGATTGTTAAGAACCAAATCAAACATAGAAATTTCATATTTTTTATGGACTAAAGAATAATCTATTATGTTTATTATAGGTTTGTGATTATGGAAATGAATTTATATTTTGGAAATATGGATTATTATGAATAATATTAGATATGGAGTTCTTATCGTGAAGGGAATCAAAACCCATGGTAATTTACCTAAAATTGGGGAATTAAAATAATTTTTTTTGAGTTTTCAATATGAAAATAGTTTGTGGAATAGAAAATAGTTCCATCTTTTCTCAACAAAAATTATTAATTTTATCAAAGGAAAAGCTATGAGATACTTAATTATATTAAAATTGGACACTACTATCAGAATAAATGCTTTTAGAAAATATAATATTATAGGAAAAACTCAAAATTATGTTGATATTAAAATATATGATTCATTAAATCTACTTCACATGATGTGTGTGGGTTAATAAAAAATAGATATCTAAATAGAGATATGTATTTCATCACATTAATTGTTAATTTCACCAGAATTACATGTATTATGTTTATTTCCCACAATTTCCAAACTCTTGAATGATTTAAGACCTTCAAGAGGATTGATGAAAGGAAAATGTGTTTGTTTTTAAAATGGATAATATCAGTTGATATAACTGAATATTCCAATAGTAATTTCTCAAAATATCTTTAAAAAATTTTAATAAAACATGAATTTAGGGCCCTATACACACCTTAACAAAATTTTGTTACATAGAATAATAATAAAATTCTTACTTATATATCCAATTAAATAATTATTGAGCATGTCAGATGATGATTTTTATTGATTCCTGAAGTAAATATTTCATGACATTTTCAAAATCAATGTTTATGGAGACCAGAAATTAGTATGACTCCCTATGAAATGTGGTTTAAGAGGAATATTATATTAAAACACTTTATAGTTTTTACAGTTCATATTTAATTAAAATAAATTGAATTGATGGATTCATGTTTTGATGAAAAACAAATAAGGAAATAGTCCTTGGTTATATACTAAATGGAAGTTTATATAGATGTTATAATAAAACATACAAAAAAATGTTGATTTTGATGATGTATTTATACAAGAAAATGAATAGTGTGTCCCTAATTATGCTAGGATTAAATATGAGGATGGTGTTACAATTCTAGATCTATAGAAGAAATGTAAGAGAGTTCCTAACCTTAGGAAAATTATACAGATTATGTATGTACTAGTGATGATGTAAGGAATCATAAGAATACACGTATAGTTTTTTATTATAATAATCAAGAGGATACTAAAAATATATTTATTGATCAAAATCATGGAGTATCACCTAGAATAAGGATAATGGAAGTTGGCCAAACGAGTCTACTATCTAATATGGAACCTCAAATGGTGGAGTAATCATTTGAACAAAAGGATTCAGTTTAATATTTAAAGGATGAGTTTGACTATATTTTAAAAAATAAAGTTATGAAGTAGTTCGTGTAACACCGTAAGATTTTATATGTATTTCCATTATAGTAAAACATGATGTATTAAATATCTTTTCTTACATGAAACCATGAGTCTATATTAACTGCAATGTAGAAAACTATTATAACCTATCTTTTAAATTAGTAGGAATTAATAGTAATAACCACTTTATGAAAAATATATATAATATTATTTATTAATCAAAATGTACTTATTATTGTATAAAAAATAAGTACTCAATTTTTCTTTAAAATGTATTTAATATTTTTTTTAAAAATCATAAAATAATTATTAAATTCATTTTTACCCGTGTTTGACTTTATATAAAAAAATTAAATGAATATTATTTTTGTTCTCTGAAGAATGTTCTTTTGAATTTTTACCGAAAATGTGAAATTGATTTTTTTACATACACCATATGAATGGATGTATCTATAAAAATGAATAATATTTTCTTAGAAGATTCCTTTATAATTATCCCTGTTTATTTTTTATGAATTTTTTTCCTTAGTATTTTATAAGTTGTTGGATTCTAAATAATTGATTTGAAATAAAAAGGATATTTTCATTCATAGCTGTTATAATGGGATTTAAAATTTATTTTGAACTATAACAAAATCCTTTGATTTTTCTTATGATTTAAAAGGGATATGATCCAATTATTCCATCTTCATTATTTCTCTATATGGTTTATGATTATGATTATGAAATATTTATGAAAATCATATCTGTTTAATAGTTTATGATTTGAGGATATGGTGAATGTTTTATGATATTGTGTTTTAAATATGAATGGTTTTCATTATGTGATTGGTGGGTCCAATATTATATATCCCTCTAATGCATTGGGTAAATAGGAGTATCTTATGAGATATTAAAGACAGGAATAGGGAGTGAACCAAGTTTTGTAATGGATGTTTTTCAACAAGATTGTCTTGGGAGTGAATCGTGACGAAGGAAATAATGGAATTGGGAGTGAACTCAGTCCTCTATGATAGTCTTTGAAATTATCCTTAACTAAGGAAATGATTTTAAATGATTATTTTCGTGAAAAAAAACATATATATTATGCTTAATAGGTTTTCAAGTATCATGGTTGATTATAGATGATTTTACACTCTTATAAATTATGTGTTTCGATTGATAAAAAAATTAGTTCATTCTTCATGATTATGATATAGGAATTGATGGGTATGATTTTATAATGTTTATGTCATGTTCTAAGACTTTAATCTATATCTTACGGTCACCTATGATAATTTATTGATATCTCTCATGTTTACCTTTTTCTGAGCATCTAACCTCACCCTTTCTTATGTTCCCCTTCCCCATGTTATGGAGAATGTTTTTAATTATATTATGTCTAATAAAGGTTCTAGTTGTGAAGAAATAAATGGGAAATTATATTGATCTTTTACATACGAGTTTTTTATTTATCAATGTTTCCAAAAGAACTAAACCTATATGGTCTTCAAGAATGTATTATTGTTAAATCTATTGACTATTCATATAAAAATATGTAATATTTTTTTATGAAAAAGTGTGGGTTACTATATTTTGTGTCATAGGAAGGATTAGTTATTTGTTGGAAAATTGGATGAGAAAAGTTTGTGATAACCATTAGGAAAATCCTATATATAAGAGAACATATTAAGTTATTATATAGAATAGACTATGTTTTTACGAGAAATACATCTATTTCTGGATACTACAAGTGGATTTTGTTTTTAAAAAGATTAATCTATGGGTAATAACCCGTAAAAGAGTTGGTCAAGTATATTTTTACCATCATACTTTTGTGTAGTGAATGGGACCTCACTGTTCACCTATTTAAATACTCTCATGGTATATTCATTGGTTAATTTACATTTTTTTAGGATCCATTATTGAATATTTGAGTAGATAATGACCAAGGATAACCTAGGATAAACCTAAGGTGTCATAGGATTAAAATAATGTGTCTTGATTTATAAGTCCTATAAATAATTTTTCATGATTAACCACTCTGATTAATGATCATATATTTCATGCTAACCAATATTTTTATTAATGTATTTAATATATAATGATAATATTGAGGTGGTTATAGGTGCACTAAAATATTGAAGTATCTTATGGGATATTAGTTATATAAATTATTTTATATCATTAAAAGTGTCTAGTAATAATATTCCATATCCACAATGACTAGATATTTAATTAATAGTAGAAAACTCTAAATGGTACAAGGATTGTATCTCAAGTCTATGATTAATATCAGATTGAACATTGTAAGAATTTACTATGACAACCCATGTCTTATTACTCCTTGATTTGTGAATTATTATGTAAATATACATGTTATACAACCCCATAAGATCATGAGGACTAGTGTATTTGTCAAATTAGGTAAATAGAACATTAACTAGAAATATTGCTGCAAAATCATTATTTAGAAACTCTAAAATAATACATTATATTCCTTGAATCGTTTAAAACTCTATGGGATAACAAGGGGACATACATAAGAATGGTATAAGGTATAAATTCCAATAAAGTAATAAACTAAAAATATCATATGTTAATGTAGTACATGTGATCCAAGAGGCATGTCCAGGTAACATAATAGTGGTGATAGGCATAATCCGGAACAATGACCCATGACATATCATGACAATATAAAGGTAATATAGGAACATGGAAACAAAATAAAACACAATAGGATAAAAAAAGTAAAGGCCCACAACATTTAATCAAAAATAGTTTTCTTAAGATAACTTCACACACACCATACATGGACCCTCATGAGATAAAAACATTACACAATGTATTGGAGGGTAATATAATTTTTGTCCTATCGGTTACCTTCCTATCATGTATATTCATAACTATTCCGCATAGATCATACAAAAATGGATCTATTTCATAAATTTTAACACCATGATTAAGGATTTAGGTTTATATAAATCTAAATACCCAATAAATTAATGATAGTTACAAATAGGTTAATACCCTTGAGTGGAAATGGAGATGGGTATTCACTATACAAATGTTTTCCCTATAAAAATCACAAAATAATTTCATCAGCATAATAGGTGAACATAATGGTTTATAGAAGGGAATAATAAGAGGAAAATGGGTATCTAATTACTAGGGAATCATAATTATAGTAATAGGTATGTGTAAAAAATATGAACTATAACAATTAGAAATCAAAAGGCATGACATAAATAATGTGGCTAAATAAAGTGAAGATAGAGAGGATCCCTTACTTCAACATAGAAACGTATTAGGTAAAGGTTATAACAAGAAGGCGTAAATGATATCTCATTTGTAGAAAATAAATTAGATATAAAAAATGATATTTATAAAAACATTATAGTGAAAATAATTGGATTCAAAAGGTAGAATATAATTAAATTTCTTGAATGGAAAATAAGAGAGAGAGAGAGATCCATTACATTTACATAGTAAAAGTGTATGTAAAGGTTATTAAGAGAGGTAATAAATGATATCTATTTAATATAACATAAATTGGATAATAAATTTATATTTATAAAGACATAAATACATAATAAAGTTTTATTAAGAAGGATAAATACAAAGAAGGTTCATGAATGGAAAAGAAGAGTGAAAGATCTCTTTCCTTGAGAGGGAGCATCTAAAAGCATGGGAGGAGATACTTAAGAGCCTAGGGAACCTAGGGAGTGATATATATAAGGGAAGGGGTATAGTAAATTCATTATCCAAGTGTTTTTATTGAATATAAAGGGGATTTTGGGTGGGTTTAAATAGTAAAAGAGTGGATAATTCATTATTAATTTCTGAACATTGGGTTTGGGATCTATATAATAAAGTAAAAAAATCACAGACTTTCCCTTGTTTTTTTGAAAAATATTATACCCAAGAATATTTTTTAATATTTTATTTAGATAATAACAAAATATATTCAAATAATAACCATGGTGATGTGGAAGTGAGTCATGTTTATAAAGAATCGATTTGAAAACCTAAAAATATAATATATGTTTTGGAGGAATCATTAAGGGTTAATAAAATCAAAAAAATAAGTTTAAAAATAAATTATTTTAAAGTGGAAAAATAATTATGGTCATGTATACCTTTTATGGAATATATAACATCACATTTAGTTAATTGTTTTTTCTAATACGTATCATGCTTATATACCATAATTAATTTTTACTCAAAAAATTGATTATCTCCTTAAATTATGAAAAAATAACTATTAGATAATTTTGATTTGAAAATTTCAAAAATATTATTTATTTTTTCAAAATAATTCTTTAAATATGATAATTTGCACTTTTAAATAAAATTATAGATTTATTTAAATATATTGTTTTTTTACAATAACAGTTTTCTAACACTTATAAATATTTCATTTGACTTCAAAACATTATATTGTCATTTATATTTAATACATATGATTAAATAATAATATATTAATAAAATATCATTTATTTCAAAAATTATTGAATTAAAAAAAAACAGTGTCGTGATTGAAATATATATCTTCCAAAAATACAATTTCTGTTACATCATATCAAAATATAATTTTTATCAAACTCGTTATTTAATCATTTAAAAAGTAATATTAAAATGGATAAATATAATAATTATTTTATTAATATATATAAATTCATACTATTAGGTTCTAGATATATATCCATTTATTACATAATTTAATTTCATAAGGGTAAGGTGTGTGATATTGATATTTTCATGGGGTGGTTTGGTGAACATGGATTAGGTAATGATCTCTTTGAGCTTTAACTTATCCCATAAATGTTTTCATTCATGATTATGTTTTGGAATCTGGTATTGGGATTTGTCTAGGGAATATTATATAGAAACTATCTTCCACTAAATCTCTTTTAGATATGATTTATAATGTATGATCTGAATGGTCTAGGACATGACTTTCTTTGTCTGTGTCAAATGGACTTTATCATAACCCTTAATATGTAATAATCTTAATGGTCACTATAAAATATAATTATTATTAATTGTTATTATTATTATTGTTATTTTATATTTTATATACTATACAATGGTCCAAAATAACTTAATTAGTTCATGTGATTTCTATAAATATGGTTTCCCCACAATAATTTTACCTGGTGAGTTTTATTTTATCATATAACTTTGTATATATGATATAGGATCTTCACCAGCTAATCGTTGAATGAAATATCATTCTCAAATGGTACTAAATATGGATTAATTACATTTGAGGGTTTATTATGTACTTACTCAAGGAAAAATACATGGTACACATAATGTACTTGAGTTAGGTTCAGTGAGAGTGCTAGTCGATATGCCACCAATCCAATGTGATCAAGGATCTCAAAGGTGATGATATATCTAGGAGTAAGCTTTCTCATATTCTAAAACCTCATGACACACTTTATTGGTGATATATTATGGAACAATTTATCTTCAACCTCAAACTCCAAGTATCATCAAAGATTGTATGCATAGATATTATGTTAACTTTGTGCAGATTTCATAAAACATTGAATGGTTTAAATTATTATATCATGGGTAGGATCCAGTACCATGTTTGTTTTTATAAAACTTCATCCTAGCTTGTTGGAGTTGGAAACTTCTTCCCATATAGAGCCTCAAAATGTGTCAATTGAATTCTAGAATGGAAAGTGTTGTTATATTACAAATAAAATGGGGTAATGTGTTGGTCCCGAAAACCTTGGAAATCCATTAAAGATGATCTCAGAATATCTTTTTGAGTTTAAAAGGTCCTTTTAGGTTGAACATCCATCTGGGGGTGATAAGTTGTGTTGAAGCTCAATATTGTTTCCAAATATTACTAAATACTTCTCAAAAACATCATGGTAAACATAAATATCGATAAAATATAATATACTGTGGAACTCCAAGTAGCCTTTCCACTTACCTTATGTATATTTTGGTGAGTTGTTTATGATAGAAATATTCATTGATAAAAATTAATTGTGTGGACTTTGTAATTAGATTGGCTACTACCCAGTGGTAATATTTTCTTTAGGTGTCCTAGGGAGACCTATGATGAAATACATGGTTTTGTTTTATGATTTACATCTTATTATGGAAAATAGTTAAAGTATATCCCTAGAATTATATCATTATGCCTATGATTTTTGACATACTAATCATCGAGATACAAAATCTACAATCTCCCACTTCACGTTATCCCTCCAGAAGCTTATCTTCAAATCAATATGCATTTTAGTGCTTATAATATGAATAGAGAAGGATGATCAATCTGAATCCTCTAGAATTTTCCTCATCTGTTTTGGTTTTTATGGGGCAAATATCTAGGTTCCAAACCATATAAATCCATATTTATCATTATTAAACTTTGAAATATTCATTACCTTCTTTTGTTGAAATTAATCAAAATTTTAGACCTCCTTTACCCTTTATTGAATAGATATTTGAGAAATTGTCTAAGAAAGGTTGGATTAAGTTCCTTTTATAATTCCCATATCCAAGATTTTCCTATCCAAAAATATTTGATCACTTTTAATTCACATCATGGATAGGGTTGATAGATCTTTTATACTAAGAGAATCTTACACTTTTTTATTCTTCCTAACATGGAAATGTATTGAACAATCATAATATATAATCAACTATAGATAAATTTTTCTCCACATATTAATCTTCTTTTGTGTGAATATAAAATTAAGTATTTTATGATCTGTAGATATGTCACGAGATTCTCTATAGAGATAATATCACCAAATAATTAGTAAAAATATCACTATATCTAATTATAGATCACTTTTAGGTAGTTATGCTCATGGATATTTAATTTTCAGGATACATAGGTAATAAATTTTTCATCTTACATGAGTACACAACCCTATCCATTTTTGAATTCATTAATGTATATCACAAATCCTTCCCCATTAGTGGGTAATGTATGTACCAGTGTATTTATTATCCTCTCCTTTAGCTATTTAAATATTTATTTAAATCCATATATCCAAAAAAAACATGACTCCCTTCTGATTATGCTTGGTTAGTATGTTGTAAATCGAGATAAGTTTATAAAAAATTAATGATGTTATCCAGATAATCTAAGGAAATTACATATTTGCATCATAGATGTTGGTCTTGTACATCCTTATATTTCTTCGGTTTTTGAAGGATCCATAGATATACCTTTGTTTTGTATAACATTCCTTTTAAATGTTTCTTTCTCCATCGAGAACCCTCTTTTACTATTCATCACAAATATTTTTTACATTGAAAAGTTAGTTATTATAGAATTCAAATACTACTCATTTTCCTCCTTACTTTTGGAGTGGAAAACAATATCATATATAAAAACTACCAATTTTTGTGGTAAAATATAAATACTCTATTCATCAATTAAATGATGATTTATAAAGAATTAGTGAGTCTAAATGGAATCACTATAAACTAATAATGTCTTTACATTGTACGAAAACAATTCTTGAGGATATCATTCCTCTTTACCTTTACATGATAATATCCTAACCAGGGATCCAATGTAGAGAAGTACTGGGATCCACATAGCTGATCTAACAACTCATTAATCTATGGTAGAGAATAATTGTTCATTATCATGATATTATTGAGCCCATGATAATTAATTAATAGGTTAATTTACCCATCCTTATTCTTGATGAAGAGGATTAAAACTCCTCATGCTAAAGAAGTTAGGTGTAAAAACACTTTATCCAAATTATACAGTAATTATTTCATCAGATCATAGAGATAAAAAAATCCATTCTATATGGAGTCTCGGATATTTTAAATGATTTAGGTATGAGATTAATTGGTAAATCAACCTCATGGGTTAGATTATGACCACAAAATTCATTAGAAAACACATTAGTGAATACCCTTCCAATGAGAATGTCATCAAGGATGGTATTTTCCTTAGTCTCAATCATTTGAGCTAGATATGATTACTCTCATAGAAATAATATATATTCTTTATATGTTGGTTTCAATGAATAATCATTCACATCCTCACACTTTTATAGAATCAGAGTCTGACTTATGATACATAGTTTGATCTTTTTCTCTTGGAAATTTATGTTGGGTCTATACAAGGAAACTGAATCCATGACCATAATATGATTGAATTTTTATAAGGGGGTATCACACTGTTCTTTGGGAAGTTTATCCCATGAATTTGGACATGGGGTGATTTATATACTTTGGATCAAGAAATTAAACCATTTCTCATGTTCTATGATAAATCAACTTCCAGGTATTGAGGTGTTGTTTGAATAGTTCTATTTAACAAGTGTGATATAAAAAAATGCACTGAACTATAATCAAATTGTATGTTTTTTGTCCTTGAATAAATAACTAGAGTACATGTCACCACTTAATTATCAGGATACCTTAGTTTTTGTAATGGTATACACTCATAATTTCTCTAATGTACTTGGAGTTTGTATTCATCTTTTATCACTGACAACCCTTGTATTAGAACATTGGTTATCATGGTGTCCATTTCCCATGTATTTGAAACTTTATACAAAAAGTTGAGGGTTGGATAGATAAATCATTTATTTCATCACATTGGTGTGTTTATCCTATCCTAAATTTCAATATCGGTGCCCTTCCTTCCCATAGATAAGTTATTTCTTTATCTACTTCAAGAAAATTATGAGATTCATCTTCCCATTTTTTTTATAGGTGTGATGATATAATTTTATAACCCCATGATATTTTTCCATCACATCACTTGAAATAAAATTAATTCTCAGATTATTTTCTTCTAAACTATGAGACCCTTTAGATTTTTTGATCTCAAGTTTAACATTGAGGGAACATCAGAACATTTACTCATAGATGTAAAAGCTACAAATTTCCAAATATTTTTATAGACTCATCTTTATACCACTAAAGAAGTTAAAAAATTAAATTTTAGGGTAATGGAAAATCTTATGGTATAATATAAAATTATTTTTAGGTTTTCCTCATATGCCTTGATAGATTCACCAACCATTTTCTTGTGTTTGAAGAAATCCATTACCTTTTTAAGTTAGATAGTGTGAGGAAAATATTTTTTCAAAACCTTTTTTCCAAATTCCTTCCACTCCATCACTTATATATCTTCCTCTAGATTTATATATTTTACCAATTATCCAAATAAATCATCTTCTCTCTCAATAAAATAAACATTCGTCAATACATTCTCTTTCTCATAGCATTGAAGGCTGAAGAAGATCTTTTCAATTGAGATAATCCACTTCTCCCTGATTAAGGGATCGAAATATCACTTGAATGTCAGAGTCCTTTGACACATTAATGTCTCAATTACATCATTATCATTATTAAGAGTATTTTAGTGTTCCTCATAATTCATGTTTCTATTCAAAACATGATTCAATTGAGAAATTATTGTCGAAAAGTTCATGATTCATACTCTCATTAGGTTGGGAATCTGATTTTCATGGTCATCACTTTTCCCATCATATTTCTTGTTGACATAGATTCTATTAGTTCTAAAAATTAATTAAGAACAAAAGGAAAATTAGTGATGATAATTTTTAAAAAATTAATTACATTAAAAAACAATGAACATTGAAGGACTAATTCATAAATAACATATTTTATTTAACCCAAGAATTTCAAAGTTTCAATCTAAGTTATCCATAGTCTATTTCTTGATATAAAAACTAATTTTAATTTTTATTCCCTTAAAAATGTTTCATAAGTATCTTGCTAATTTACCTAATCTTATCCCTAGTGTGTTTTAAACCATTTTTGTAGCAAGGCTTATTCTCATGCACTAGGTGATGATCGATCCCAGCTCAATGCACCCTTTTCGAGATTATTACCCCTGGGTATATCTATTCCAGATCCACATCCACCTATAGTATCCAAAAATAGATTTATTTTTTGAAATCCACTTACTATATTATTTATCAAAATTTTGGGATGTTTTATTATGTTTTTTTTATCACCAAATATTTTTCTATTGTTTTCTAATCTAAATCACCAAAAAATAATAATATTTTTCTATAATACCAACTATGAAAACCCATAATTTATTACATAATAATTTAGGTTTTATTACATTAAGATACACTTTATACAACCCCATAATATAATTTGGCTAGATGTATATAGAAAATTAGGTACATATAATATTAAATATAAACATGTGTTTAACATAATTATTTAAAAACATCAAAACAATCCCATATATTTCATGGATCATTTAAAAACACAAGGGATAACCTGGGGATGTACATAAGAAATGGGTGAGATATAAAGAATAATAATAGAATAAGAAAAACATATCAAAAGGTAAATAATTACATGTGAGACAACAGACATATAAATGTGATTTAATAGGGGTGTGAATCATAGTACTGAACAATGACGCATGAAAAAACAATATATTATAAATGAAACATAGGAATGTGGAAAAACATAACACATGAAATCAATAACATAATTCAATGATAATATCTACTAAATAATAACATAGTATTCTTAGGATAACCTATCGTGCACCACAAAATACATCTCATGTGAATAAAAAATTCTATAATTCATTGGATGGATATATAATTACAGGCCAACCCATCACTTTTATATCATGTACATGAATATGTGTGCCACATAAATCATATAACACAATGATGAATTGCATAAATTTTAACCCCACTATTAAGGATTATGGTTCATATAAATGTAAACTCATACTCATTGAAGGATATTTACAACTAGGTGAGAACCGTTTAGTGGAAATATAAATTGGTAATAATTATACAAATGTTTTATATGGAAAATCATAAGTTAATTTCAACAGCATAAATGTAGTTTATAATTGTTTATAGAAAGGATGAATGAGAGAAAAAGAGTCTATAATTACATTTTAATTTTAAGGATATTAATAGGTGTCTCTAAGAACATATTCCAAAATGAAATTTTGGGAATCCAAAGGCATGAAATAAGCAGGGTGATTGAATAAAGATGAGAATGATATGATATCTTACTTCGACATAGTAACAACTTAGGTAAATGTTATAAAGAGAGGGGGTAAATGACATCTCATTAATGAAAAATAAATTTTATAGTAAATTTATATATATATATATATATATATGGAAAGATAATTAAATGGTATTAAAAAGGAATTATACAAAGAAATTGTCTGAATGGAAAAGAAGAGAGGGAGAGATCTGTTTGTCAGAATACCAGCTTTGGTAATGGTTATAGTGAGATGGTATATATTATATATATAATTAATATAAAATCATATTTATAGTAAGGGGATATATATAACTACATTATATCATAATTAATTGATATTAAAAAGAAAAAAATACAAAGAAGGTGCATGAATGGAATAGATGAGAGAGAGAGAGAGATATCATACCTTGGGAAGGCATTTCTAAAAGATTCATAGGATCATCTTAAGATATTTGGGTAACCTTGGTCGGGACATAGAGAGGTAAGGGAAGGATAAATTTGTGAACCAAGAGTTTTTATAATATATTAATGGGTGTTTTGGTGGTTTTATTTAGTAAAAGAGTGGATAATTCTTTATTAATTTTCAAACATAGGTTTTGGACTCTATATGATAAATTAATCAAAACCTAAAACCTTCCCACGGTATTTTTACATGGTATCTACCAAAGAGTAGTGTTTTGAATTATTTTATAAGGATAATAACTAACCACAACAAAATAATTCCCTTAGTGGTGTGAAAGTGAGTCATGTTTCTAAAGAATTGGTTTTGAAAACATAAAATATAATATAGTTTTGAAAAATTAGTTAAGGGTTTAAAAAATTAATAATAACTTAAAAAACATGTTATTTTATTTGTTAAATATAATTTTTTTCATGGAAACCTTTTATGGAATATTTTATATTACTTTGGGGTCATTGTGATGTCATAATCTATACCAAATTTAATTTTTTTTCCCAAAAAAATGAGTGTGTCTGAAAATTATAAAAAATCACTGTTGGAGAATTTCAAAATGTTGATTTAAAAAATATTTTTTATTTAATATAAGTAATTATATAAATATGTAATTTTCAATTTTAAATCAAATTACCCATTTGTTGAAAAAAAACTTTTTTTTACAATAATAGTTTTTCTGGCCCATATTAATATTACCTTTGACATCATAAAATTTTATTTTTATTTTTATTTAATAATTTTATTTTGTTAAAATATATTTTATTTCAAAATTTCATGAATTAATCAAAAAGACCATAATTATCAAACCTGTTTATTTCCCAAAAATACAATTTATGTTTCCTCGTATTTAAAAATAATTTTTATCAAAATTTTTATTTAATAACAAAAGAAGTAATGTTAAAAATGCATAAATATGATCATAGTTTTTTTTAAAATATTACATAAAAACTCATTCTATTAGAATCTAGATACTTATATCTTTCTATAATATAAAATTACCTAACAGTAAGGTGTGAGATACTGAGATTTTTATGGGGTAGTTTGGTGAACATAGTTTGGGTCATGATCTCAATAAAATTTAACTTCTCCTCTAAACGATTTAATTTTTGATATATTTTTTGAATCTCAGATTCAGATTAGTCAAGGGAAAGTCCCAGTGATTCTAACTCCTTTAGAAGCTCTGATAGATGGTCTTTATAGAGTATGATCCTACTGGTCAACTAAATAGATTTCTTGGTCTATATTAATTGGACTTTACCATAATTGTTAATATTAACTAATATTAAAGGTCATTGTACACTAGATATATTATCAATGGTTATTATTTTTAATGGTATTTAAAAATTTTAATCTATATGATAGTGTAAAATAAAGAAATTAGTGCATGTTTTTTCGATAAATTCATTTCTCAATAATTAATTTACTCATTTAAATAGGGAGTTTCATTTAGAAAAGTTTGCGGCAATACATTTAATCCCTATAAATCACATTATTCTTCCACTAGTGGAATTGGATGTAATTTGTTAGAATTGATTAGATTTTTTTATATAAATTTGATATAAATTACTAATCAAGGGAAGTAATATTTGATATTCCAAACTAACTAATGATTTTATATAAATGAGAGGATAAATATGAACATATAATAGATATTATATCTTTTTAATGGATCGTGATTTCTATTCATAGGGGTATTTATCTTATATAGTTGTGGAAAAAGTCAAAATTGAATATATTCCATTTTATGGGTGTTTGTTGATGAATTTCTAGAAGAGATACCCAGTCTTCCAATAAATCATGATGTCGAGTTTTAAATAGAACTCATACCCATTTCCACACCTCTTTTAAAGACTCTGTATAGGATGACCTTAATTAATTTTCTAGAATTTAAGAAGAAACTCCAATAGAATATTGATAAGGGGTTCATTTTTCCAGGTGTGTCACCATAGAGTGAAATCATACTTTTTATTAAGAAGAAAGATGTATTAATGTTACTTTGTATTGATTATTAGGAACATAACAAGTTAGTGATAAAGAATAAGTATCCTATGCCAAGAATTGATTATTTTTTTGATCAATTACAAGGATAAAAATATTTTTCAAGATTGATATTTGATTATGATACTATTAGTTGAGGGTTGAAAGTGAAAACATACATAGTAAAACATTCAATTTCATGTACGGACACTATGAATTTCTAATGATTCCATATGTTCATACTAATTCCCCCAATATCCTTTTGGATTTAATGAATAGTGTATTTAGAGATTAACTTGATCAGTTTTTTTAATACTTATAGATGATATTCTTATATATTCAAAGCGAAAGTATGTGAATGAATATCAATTTAGGATTTTACAAGAGACACTAAATAAGGATAATTTTTATAAAATTTTTACCAATTATTAATTTTTTCCTATGATGTATCATTTTTGAGTCATATAATCTCCAGTGAGGGTATATTAGTGGATCTATCAATAAAGGAGGTTATTAAAAATTCGCCCAAAAAACCACAATGACTGAAATCCATAGTTTACTTTTATTGGATGGATATTATCAAAAAAAAATTGAATGATTTATAATGGTTTTATAATCCTCTCACAAAGTTAAATCACAATGGATTTAAGTTCCTTTGGACTAATGAGTGTGAAGAACATTTTAAGGAACATAAGATAAGGATATTCAGTGCACCTTTACTCACACTACCCTAAAGAGAAGAAGGGTTTTTTATTTGTATTAATTTATCAAAGAAAGGGTTGGGCTATTTTCTATTAAATGATGATATGGTGAGAGCTTGTGGCTACCACCATTTTAAGTTTCATTATAAAAATTACATGACTCAGGATCTAGGGTTAGCAGCGGTAATCTTTTCACTAAAGATATAGAGCTATTATATTTATGGAGATATTTGTGACATTTATAGGAATTATAGAATTTTAAAGTATATATTCACCCAGAAAGAGTTGAATATGAGCCAAAGAATATGTTTAGAGTTGATTAAAAATTATGGCTACTCAAGAAAATACCTCCCTTGGGAAATATAATTAAGGTGGATGATGATTTGGGTTTAAAGGATCATTCTAATTTATATATGATGGGGACCACAAAAGATCTAATATTTATGAGTTTTCAAATAATGGACCTCGAAATATTAACATAAGTGGATAAATATTATATTTTTCAAATGTGCATTCAACTATTTATCCATCTGAATATTAAAGAAGTGAAGAAAGAGTATGTGGAGATATAAAATAATGAATGAAATTTTCTTATGTTCAATATTTATTTTTATGGAATGATATTCTTCCAGAATCGAGAATGTGTATTTTTAATACTAGATATGAAGAATGAGTTATTATAAGAAGAGCATAGCACTTCATTAATTATGCATCCTATAAGTATGAAGAATTATAGAAATATAAAAGAGTATTTTTGGTGGGACAACCAGAAAAGATATATTTCAGAGTATATATCTCAGTGCTTAGTGTTTCATAAGTTTAAGTTTAAGGAACATAAATCCAAGGGTATTTTATATGTATTACACATACCATAAGTGTTATGTTGATAATTGGAAGAGATATATGGGATTTTAATTTGAATATAATGTATTCATATGAATTTCTCCATAGAATAAAATTATGAGATTTGGAAAGAAGTGTAATTCGATCTCAAGGTATATTGGTCCCTTAATGATTCTTAGTCAGATTGGGTGGTGGCCTATCACTTGGAACTCCAACAAAAACTCTCTCAAGTTCATGATTTGATCTATATATCTCCCATATGGAAGTACATAATTAATCCTTCACAAGTACTGATCTTAAAAGTTATACAATTGGAGCATGATCTATTAAATGATCAATAATTGGTATAAATATTTTGTCATAGACATAATATTTTATGTAACAAGGATACTCATATGGTAAATGTTTTTTATAGGAATCATAAATTTTTTATATCTACTTGGGAACCTAAGGATGAGATGAAGAAAAATATCCTCATTTGTTTCTATCAAAGTTATAGAATTTCATGAGAAAGTATCATTTCAATAGGGGTTAAAATTTAGCATCCAAATATTTTATATGTATTTCCATTGAAATAAAACACGAATTATTTTATAACATGCCTTACATATAACCTCAAGCTATATAAACCATAAAGAGTAAACCATTATAACCTTACTGTTAAATTTTAAGGTATAAATAGTAATAACCACTTTATGAAAAATATTTATAAATAATATTTTTAATCAAGAATTATTTACTAATTCATAATAAATACATACTAAATTTTCATTATATTCATTTTATGCTTTGAAAATATAGTTTTTTCAAAAATGGTTCGTAAATGAATTTTTTTATGAAAACATTATAATTAATTTCTACCATTTTTAGAAATTTTTAAGAAATGAATTAATATAACTTTTAAAATAATCCTATCAAAATTATCTTATGTTTATTTTATATTATTTTTCTAAAAATATTTATTTTTCAATGAATAGTGAAATCTGTCAATTTTTTAAAAACTTATCCTTTATTTTCCATAAAATATACAATTATGATTTTAATTTCATATTAATTTATCTTAAGTATCCATTAATAATAAATAATCTAATTAATTATATATAAATCAACCTTAAAGTTAATTTTGATATAAGTTAATTTTTGGGATTAAAATGCACTTTTCTAAAAAAAATTATTTTTGTGTGCGCAATGTGTTTTGATATTAATAAATTAGTTTAATCAATATCGATTAATTTTTGAAAATAAAGATAAATATTAAATATAAAATATAACATTTTCACCATCATACTAGGGTTTTTTTAATCTATGTAAGGGAAGAAATTTATTTTCTATGTTTACAAATTCATTTTTTGAAAAGAAGTTTTCAATTTAGTTTTCATACTTAATTAAAATTAAATTTATAAACTCATTGAAACATAATATATTAATATGGATTACATATTTGGAATCAAAATAATTAATATAATATTATAGTTTTAACTTAATTTTTCCATACTGAATGGTAAAATTGAAAAATTGTGTTACCACAATTAAAGTAAAAATGGGACAACTAAGTCGGGTAAACCCATAGATAATGGTTGTATTTCTGCACATGCCTATATAATTCATATTTTTTGAATATATTTCATCCTTATATTATCCTAAATAATAATATATTTCAATCTGGTTCAACTTTCCCATGAAATTGACCGTGTATCATTGAAATATATTATGAAATTCCATTTATGTCCCTCCCCTCACATATAAAAGGGTACCTCTTCTCCTCACTTATTCATAGCATTTAACCTTATATATAAAAAAATAACTTATCTGAAACCTTCCTATAATACTTCCCCTAAACATATATCTTATTTGATTTCTTCTTAGACTAATCCTTCATGTCTTAATGAGTAAGCCAGAGGAGATACCTCCAAGAAGAGGTATAGATCTTAACCAAGCTATTTCATTTTTATTTATTATGGTACATACTATAAACTTGTTTAATCCATAAAAACATGATTAATATTGCATAATAAATATATTTAGATGTTATTATTATGATTCAAAAACCATTTACCACCTCTTAAAAATCATATTGGAGATGAAACTATCGCTCGTGCATATGTGTGGACTTTTATCTCCACGTAGAGATACGAATCATTTTCCACCACCATCATTATTGGATGGTTATTATGACATATTTAATTCTTATATATTATATTTAGGTTATAATAATGATAATTTAAATATTAATTGGTATTTACTTTTCTTTCATTCCCTCCATTAAAAAATTGAAATGCTAGATGTGCATACATACGAACTACTGTCTCCACATAGTGATATAATCTAATTTTCATCAAAACAACTATATGAATGATTATAAATAAGTTTATAATGGATTATTATTAAATTTATATCATTTTAACATATTTTATATGAATTATCCATGATCAAGGTGAATGGATCATAACCCTCAAACCAAAATAAACATGAAAAAAAGCAGTTAATGCCCGAAATAATGATGACGATAAAAGATTCTTAATTAATGGGTGATAGGATGTTATAAGTATAAATTATATTGTATTATAGGTATAATTATGGATATATTACATAATTATAACAAAAATTAATTTTTTATAAAGTATGTAAGAGTTAATACAACGTACGACTGACTTGAAGCATATATTTTATGTTACAATCTAATCTTTACGGGGATTGATTGTGACTAAATTTTTTATGATTAATTTATATGATCTAACTATATAAAGTCTTATTTATTTTTTTCCTTTTTTTATTTTTTATATTTCATGTTTCCCTCTCATTTTATTCCGTTTATGTAATCATGATACCAAAATAATGTTTTTAAGGAAAACTGACCATGTTTATAATTTCACTCAGCAATATTTTCTTTAAAGACTATATTTTCCTTAAAATTATTTCATAAACGTTTTTACTGTTCTTTAAAGTTTTATTAAAGTGATTTTTAACCATTATTTACATTATAAAAAAAAGTGAAGGAATATTCTTTTCATTTTCTAAACAAGGTGCTTCAGACTTTTTAACAATAATATAAAAGGAATTTTTGTTTTAATGTACACTGAATTAATAGATTTATCTACCATCATCAACACTATTTTATTTTAATCTTACTTTATAATTTTATTTGGTTCTTATCAATGAAATTTGTTTTCCTTAATATTTGGAAATTTTTTAGATTTTGAATAAGCTATTTCAAATAAAAAGGTTATTTATCCTAAGAAATATTCACGTTATCTTTTAACATTATTTTAACCTATAATAAAATAATTTGACTTTTCTTATGATTTACTTGGGATATTATCCAATGTTTCCATATTTATTATTTATATATATAATTAATGATTATGATGATGAAATGTTTATAAAACCCATATCCTTTCCAAGGGATATGATATGATGGTAAGATAAATGTTGTATGATCTTGAGGAGGACATATGAATGGTATTCAATATGTGATAGGTGGGACAAGAATTATATAAAAATCAAAATAATTTATTAAAGGATGGTATATACTGAGATAATAATTATGGGAAATTGGATTGAACCAAGTTCAGTAAGGGACTTTTTTCTAATAAGATTGCCTCGATAATGAAACTTGAATAAGAAAATGATGGAATATGGAATGAACAAAATCCAATATAATATTTTTATAATTGGGAATTAATTGTGGAAATGATTTTATATTCTCATTTTCATTCCAAAAAAACATTTTTTATCCCTATTATATGTTTTCATGGATCGTGATTGATTATTGATGATTCCTCATACTTATGTCTTATTCCATTCTGTTGATAAAAATTTATGATATGATTCATGATTGAGATCAATAAATTCATGGGTATGATTTTATAATTTTTACCTCTTGTTCCCAAACCCTTATTCTTACATTATTCGTACTTATTATCAATTATGTATATACCATATGTTAACCCATACTAACCATCTACACTCACCCATTCTTATGTTTCTCTTCCCTCGGTTATGGGGAAAGGTTTTAACATTGTTATGTGTAAAAAACGATCTTGTTTTAAAGAAATAAATGTGGAATTATATAGAAATTTTATGTAACATTTTTTTATTAATCCTTATTTCTAATTAAATTAGACATATACAACCCTCAAGAGAAATTTATTGTGAAATTTTTCGACTATTCCTCTTAAATTATGTAATATTTATTTATGAAAATTATAGGTATCTATAGATCAAAAAACAACTAAAAATAATGTTATTGGATACAAATGGGTTTTATTAAATATGATATATTATAATGGTGATGTAGGTATATAAAAATATAGTCTTATTTCTAAGGGATACTCACATATTGAAGAAATTAACATTAAATGAAATATTTTCACCAATGGCCGGATTTGATTCCATAAGAATATTATATGAAAAAGGCTCTCAGATATGATTTAAAGTATTTTATGTGGATTTTAATTTGAAATTATATAATGGTGATATTTATTATAAAGTTTACATAGAGAAGTCTAAGGTCTTTATTCATGAATTTTATGGTAGAAAAGTCTGTAAGTTGAAGAAGGTTATTTATGGATTGAAATGGGCTCCATGATCTTGGTATTTAAAATTGTATGAATATTTTAAGTGCATGGATTTTAATAAATGTAATGTGGGTAAAAATTCATTTGTGAATAAAAAAATCACAACAACACTCTTTGTGGTTGTGTATATTGATGACATAATATTTGTTAGTAATGAAGAAAGATGTTCTGAATAGTTCTAGAGACATGTGAAGGAAATGTTTGAGATATATATTCTTGGAATGAGATATTTCGATACATATCAAATTATTATTATTATAGTATTACATATAAAGTAAAAATGTTTCATGAGTCTAAGATGATTTATTAATGTTTACTGGGTAGGAGTTGTAGGTGATTGGAAGTTCGAATCTTGCGGAGTATTTTTCTAAGAAGATTTGTTTCATGGGATTTGAAGAAGAAAAAATCTGTTAGACTGAGTTAAAAAAAATGGAGCTTGTGGTTTTATCACAAGAATCTACAAAAATGATGTGGATGAAGACACAAGTTAATGATTTGAATTTTAAATATGGGTATCTTTTGACTTTAGGCTATGAAAATCAGAGTTCCACAAATATATCTAAAAAAATTGTTCATCCTTCCAATCTAAGCATATTAATATAGGGTATTGTTTTATAAAAGCTGAGGTGGAATAAGATATATTGAAACTATATTTTGCTCTTTTTTGGGAACATTTGGTTGATATTTTTATAAAAACACTCACAATTGAGAAATTTGAGAATTCAAGGCTACAAATGAGAATTAATCATGAACCTCAATCCTAAGGTATAATCTTTTTAAGTTTCCTACCTTATTTTTCTAAGTTTATAATTGATTCAAAACTATTTTCTTAGGGATAAATGTGTTCCCCCTTATATAAATTAGTTTAATATGTGTATTGAGTTTTACAGTAAATATATTCATTTTAAAAAATGTAGCATTCTTATTTGTTTTAGAACATCAAGGTAGAGATGTGTCATTCATATAGATAACACTTATGACTAATTTAATCACTCTAGTTTTCAATAAATAAATATTTCACATGGAATTATATTTGGTGGTTTCAATATTTTTTCATTGAGTTGGTTATAGTGTTCCCCTATCATCTCTTCTCTTGGGTTTGATTATCAATAATGGGGATATTAGTGACTTTTATTCCAAAAAAAATCAAAACTGGAGATTGTTGAAGACTTCGTGACATTATTGAATTTAAAAAAACATCTTTTTAGGTTGGATGATTTTGTGTTTTGTTATTATTTTATAAATACTAGTTCAACTGTTGAAATATTTTCAACATTAATTAGTGTAATTTAAAATGAAATATCAAGTAAGGATATTGAAGATCTTATTTTGAGAAAAAATACTAGCTACGATTTTGAGAAATGATGAGAATACAAATATGGATTAATAAATATGAATGAAAGGTCTACATAATGTTTAAAATATTTTGGATAGATAATTTCAAAGGTTTATGTTGAGTTGGGATAGCCTTAAAGTCATTTGAAGGAAATATGGAAAATTGGTTAACTCCATGAGCTGTATAAGTATCATATCATATTTCATATATATGAAATTATCATACATAAACATCAAAAAGTATTATGTAAACATGATTTCATGGAAGAGTGAATGTGTGTAGACCTTGTATACATGATGATCATGCTATGTAAACATAGATTGGATCTACATAATGGTGAAACGTAACCTTTTTAAATGTAATTATTATAGAAGATCAATGTGTAAAGTCAATAAAATAATTGATAGTATATTAGTAATGATTAATTTAATGGAATGTTCACTTCATATAATTGATCTTACATTTCTTTATAAAGTAGCTTCATGATTGAGTGGTCATCCGGGAAAGTCGCAATGTGTCAGTTATAAATGTGTTTTATCTTAACAGTCGATACTTTTTACATGAGTTTAATACATTGATATGGTTTCTTTTCAACCTCAAGATTAATCATGTTCAAGAATAATTTTTAGGAGTCTACTCTATTAAAATATGAGGATTTAAAATTTTAATATCTATTGAATATTGGATTTATTATGATGATGTAATAGTGTTGTTCTTAATTGAAAATAAACATCATGATCATTCATGTTTGTTGAGTAAATAAGGTTTCCTTATGACTTTTCCATTCCTTTATGTTTTTAAAATTACAAACACTCTATCTTAAGGAAAATTTCTTTTTCCATAAGTTTTATCTTGTTAAATAAAATTTTCCTTCCCCAAATAAATTTATCCTTACCTTATTTTCATTGTTCATATTTTTAGTCCCTCTAATTCTAACTCTTTTTATAGCTAACTGTAAATTCTGATTTCACATCTAAAACCTCGAAATTCTATAAATACTTAGATATAGAGTATTCTATTTTCTGGATCCGGATTCAGAATTCAAGTTCTCTGAAATTTAGACTCATAATTCCTCATAATTCAGGTTCCTAATTCCTCTTAATTCAGACTTTGAATTTATCAGAATTCCGAATCTTAATTCCTCATAATTTCGGTTCTGAATTACTTAGAATTCAGACTTCAAATTCCTCAGAATTCAAACTCTGAATTCTATAAAATTCTAATTCTGAATTCCTTGAAAAAATAATTTGTATATCTTTATAACATAGACACTGAAGGATTATATGCTTAAACTCTGAATTCTATTTTTTCCTTAGACTCCAAAAAATTTAATTTGGTTAAGCAACGATTTTTTACTTACTCTGGTTTGAGTTATAAAATGATGTTGTGCATTATGTTTCTAACACACCATTGTTTGAGTGAAACCTAGATAGGACCCTCCGAAATTCAAGGAAAAATATGACCGTTGGAGGAGGGAGTTGATCGTTGAAGATGTACCTATAAATAGGAGCTCATTTGAATGAGATCAACAACGTTGATGATTGTTCTACAACTTTATAGATTACATGCTACTAAAGTGATTTCTAGAGAGAGAGACTCTCGTGACTTGTGCGTAATAAACTTCTAGTTCAGCTTGCTTCGTGCAGCTCCGATTTTTGTTGTGTATAATTGAAGTCTTCTGAGGATATAGGAAGACAGAGGTACCTAATACCTTAAAGTTCAAGGACTTCCTTGATAAGAAAGGAAGAGTTTCTGACTACCTTGAAGTTAAAGGGCATGCGGGGATATCAAGACAGACTCCAATATTCTTATCGAGGGCTTACCCTAGTGTGGGTAAGACAGACTTTATTGAAAGTATAAATCTAGAGACCTTTATCCAAGGTTGTTGGATACCCTTCTCTTCGGGTTTAAAGATATCTTACTTGTTACTTGTATTTTTTCATGTTTTTTTCCACTGCATTTTGATTAAAAATGAAAGTATAACTATTTTATACTTTCTTGTACTTGTATACTATGATTAGTAGGATTCTATACGCTTTAAGTAGAATCTTTTTCCTTGAAAACTTTTCTTCATTTTTGGAACCAAATTTCTGGAATACATAAAGTTTGTAGAACTAAGAGGTCTTGTGAATTTACCCTATTGAATATTGTTAAACAATAAAAAGGTTTATACAATATTTAAAAGTTCCAAAGGAATTTTTTAAAGTATACAATTCACCCCCCCCCCCCCTCTTGTATATTGAGAATCTACATTTGTCTTTTCAATCCTACAATTTGTATCAAATAAGGTCTCTGAAATAATTATATTCACATATAAGTTTTCTTGCTCAATTTTTCATTGTTTTATGTTTTCCTTTCTTAGGATATTTTTATCCTTGTTTACAATCTTTTATTAATAACAAGTTTGTATGGAAAGTTTTATTTTTCTTTGAGATGGCAGGAATGAATGTTGGTTTAGTTGAAAATCATAATCCTACTAGACCACCTATATTTGATGGGAATGATTATTAATATTGTAGAGATCATATGATGACTTTTTTTATTAATACTGGAGTGGAAATTTTTGGTTATGCTGACTAGAGATTACAAGATTCCTGATTAGGAAGTCAAAACTTTTACCAATAAACAGAAGTCAGAATATCAACTAAACTAAAAGGTATGCAATACTTTGTTATGTTCCATGAACAAGAATATATACAGCCATATTTCTTCTAATGAAACTGGAAATGTTATTTGGAAGAAGCTTGAAGTAACTCATTTTGGAACCTTCAATGTTATTGAAACTAAAAGAGCTATTCTTAGAGCTGAGTACCATGGTTTTTTATATCCTTATGGAGAACTTATATATAAGGTACAACAGAGATTCATGACTATTTTCAACATCATACAATCCATGGGTGATAAAGGTTTGGATGATGAGGCACTTGTAGACAAGATTATAGACATCATGCCGAATGAGTGGAAATCCAAGAGGACAGTTATAGATGAGAATATAAAAGTCTTAAAAATTACTATTGATGAGATTTTTGGAACTCTTCTTCAACATATGACTTGAATGAAGAGAGATCTTGACAATGTTACGAAAAAGAAAGGGAAGGGAAGTGTTTCTTTTACAACTACTTCAAATTATATGAAATCCAAGACTCCTAAGAGAGTTATAATATCTAAATCTAAGAAGGTAATTGTTTTATCTGAATCAAGTGAAAGTGAACATTCTGAGAATGAACTAGTTAATATTTCTCGAAGGATGAACAAGATAGTTGGGAAGAAAGAATTTTAGTATAAATATAAGAAGAAAGAAATACAGGATAAGAAAGACTCTGAAGTCACTTGTTATGAATGCAAAAGAGCTGGACATATAAGGCCAGATTGTCCTATACTTAAGAGAAAAGATAGAAAGGAAAATAATTATTAGAGGAATAGAAAGAAGTAATATAAAGCTAAGGCTAAGAAATTTTTGAAATCTAATGACACATGGAGTGCTAGTGGTGGAGACTCTTCTGATGAATCCTTAGATTACGAATTTTCAGGACAGAATAATCTTGGTTTACTTTCCAAGTTACCTATTGAAAATCATTGTTTAATGGTGAAGGTACACAATGCTGAATCCATAACCTATGTATCCTTGAATGAAAATTATAGTGATACTAAATTCTATGAATCTGTGGATGAAGAATCTTCTCTGGATGAAGATAATACTTTACCTAACTGTGAATAAGTTTCTAGGTTTTCTAAACTCCTTGAGAATGAAAATTATAAAGTCAAGAAAAATCTTGATAAGGAAAATTCTATTATTTATATTCTTATTAAGGAATTATGAGATCCTTATAAAGATATTGATAAGAAAACTATTTATTTTCAAATTATTTCAAAAAAACCTTTAGGAAGTTAATTCTGAGAAGGATAAAATTTCTAATGATCAAGAAAAAGTAATTTCTAATAAAAATGTTTTCGAGCTGAACTCTAGTGTTAAAACTGATGTTTTTGAGGGTAACAACATAGTTATAAGACTGAAGTCAGAAATATTTTCTTTAAGAAAGTTTTTTTCAAACATTACCTTAGGTAAGGAAAACTTTGATAAAATGTATTCTCAAATTCAACCGCAAAGGAATAATTCTGGTTTTGGTTATACTAGTTCAAAACCAATTTTTAGTAACAATTATTTTGTTCATCAAAGTGATCCTTTCTACAATAAGTTTTAGTATGGTGGGCATTGGGAAAAAATTGTTCCTTAAACAAAACAAAGTATTTAGGTTTTCATAAAGATTATTTTTCTAAGAAAATATAGATTCCCAAAGTTTTTCTTTCTAATGTTTTTAGATCCAATAAAGTTTGGGTTTCGAAAGTCTAACTCTTTTATTTTTAAGAAAATTAAGGTAGTACCCACATAAATACGTGGTACATGGATAGTGGATGTTCTCGGTATATGACTAGTGAAAAAAACTTCTTCGAAAAGTTATCAAGATGAAAGGAGGAAAATTAACATTCAGAGATAATGCTAAGGGGGAAATTATTGGTATAGGTAACATTGTTCTTCTTGGAAAAACATTGATTTTAAATCTTTTATTAGTTAATGGTATTAAGCACAACCTCATTAGTGTAATTCAATTATTTGATTAAGTTTACCTTGTGAATTTTAGGAATGACAAGTGCTTAGCACACAATTCCAAAGAAGAGTTAATTATTTCTGCCAATACGAAAGAGAATGTTTATACATTAAATTTAGAAGACCTTAGGAGCCATGACCTACCTTGTCATAGTGAAATGGAATGTAATTCTTGGTTGTGGCATATAAGGTTAGGAAATTGTAACCTTAGGAACCTATGAAAACTATCTAATAAAAAACTAGTTAAAGATCTACCGTAGCATAGATTTGATTCTTCAAAAGTTTTTTATCCATGTCAATATGGAAAGAAACCTAAATCAAATTTTAAATAAGTCGGTGAAGTATCAACTACTAATGCATTACAGTTAGTGCATATGGATCTTTATGGTCCAACACAAACATGAAGCGTTGGAGGCAAATATTATTTATTTTTTTAGTGGATGATTACACTATATTTATGTGGCTCTATTTTCTAGAAAAGAAACTTGAAGATTTTTATTATTTCAAAACTTTTAGAGGCCAAGTTAAAAATGAGAAAAACCATCCTTTGATAACTATTCATAGTGATCATGGGGTTGAATTTCAAAATTCTGATTTTGACACTTTTTTTAGTAGAAAAGAAATTACTCATAACTTCTCAACACCAAGAACCCCTCAACAAAATGTTGTTGTTGAGAGAAGAAATATAATTCTTCAAGAGATAACAAGAACCATGTTGAGTGAATATTTGGTAGCCAAACATTTTTGGGTTAAATATGTAAGTATTCATTGATCTACTATAAATATTGTTTTGATTAGACCTTTTATTAATAAAACTCTTTATAATTTATGGAATGGTAGAAAACGTAGACTATCCTACTTCTAGGTTTTTTGTTTTAAGGTATTTATTCTGAATACTACAGATAATCTACATAAATTCGTACCACAATTTGATGAATGAATTTTCTTAGGCTACTCCACAAATTCTAAGGCTTATAGATTTTTCAATAAAAATACTTGTACTATTGAAGATATAGTACATGTGAAATTTTATGAAATTGGTCCTTTTGTTTTTAAACAACCTCAACCTACATCTTCGAATGTGTTTTCAAAAACTAATTATCAACCCTTGTTAAAAGATCCTTCTGGGAAGGAAAATGTTCAAGAAGGCATTTCTGAAACATTTACCTCAAAATATTTCTTACCCTATGTTGATGAACAGGATTTACAAAAACCAAATAAGTTTTTTCTTAAGAATCATCCAAGTGATAATATCATTGGTGATGTAAATCAACCTGTAAGGACTAGAAGTTCCTTAAGAAATGAAGTAGAACTTATATCATTACTTTTCCAATTAGAACCAAAAAGAACTGATGAAGATTTTGGTGGTGATGATTGGATAAAAGATATTCAAGATGAACTAAATGAATTCGAAAGGAATAAAGTCTGGAACATGGTTAAAAGACCTAAAGAAACTTCTATTATTAGAGTAAAATGGGTCTTTAGAAATAAATGTGGAGAAAATGGAATCGTAGTAAGAAATAAATCTAGATTGGTTTCTAAATTCTATCATCAACAAGAAGGAATAGACTATGAAGAAACATATTCTCCAGTAGCTAGACTTGATTCTATTTGTATTCCACTTGCCTTTAAAGCATTCCTCAACTTTAAACATTTTCAGACTGATGTTTAATGTGATTTACTTAATGTTTTTGTTCAAGAGGAAGTTTTTGTTTAACAACCTCATGGTTTGGAAGATTCAAAACATCCTGAACATGTTTTCAAACTTACCAAATCTTCGTATGGACTCAAATAAGCCCCTAGAGCATGGAATGATAGGCTTACAGGATTTCTTCTTCAAAATAATTATGTTAAGGGAAATTTTGATACAATAATTTTTATAAATAAATATAATAAATATGTTTTGATTGCTCAAGTTTATATTGATGGCATTATATTTGGTTCGACTCAGCAATTTTTAACTGATTCCTTTGGAGATCTAATGAAATCTGAGTTTGAAATGAGTATGATGGGTGGGTTAACATTTTTCCTTGGTTTTCAAATTTCTCAAAACCTAGAAGGAATATATATCCCAACATAAGTATATTAAATATATTATTAATAATTATGGATATGACAACACTAAGAGTATAAGTACTCTCATTGGTACCTTAAATTCACTTGATCTTGATGAAACTCGGAAAAAAGTAGATCAAACATCTTTTAGAGGTATGATAGGAATTGCAATTTACTTGATATCTAGTCGTCCAGACATAATGTTTTCAGTATGCTTATGTTCAAGATATCACTCCAATCCTAAGGAATCTCATTTAAAGGTAGTGAAAACGATTTTTCACTACTAAAAGGGAACCATGTATCTATGACTCTTTTATACTTCTGGAATTGATTTTGTTTCAAATAGTTATTCAGATGCTGACTTTAGTGGATATAGAATATATAGGAAAAGTATATTTGGAACTTGTAATTTCTTAGGATAATAATTAGTTTCTTGGTAATGAAAAAAACAACACTCAGTAGCACTTTCCACTACTGAAGCTGAATATGTAGCAGTTGGAAGTTGTTGTTCTCAAGTTTTGTGGATGCAACACACACTCAAAGATTATTGTATGAGTTTTACAAAACCAAAAATATTTTGTGATAATACTAGTTTCATTGCCTAAAGTAAAAACCCAACACATCACTCTCATGCAAAACACATAAATATTGGGCATCACTTTCTTAGGGATCACACACAAAAAGGATATATCATTCTTCAATTTATTGGAACACAAGATCAACCTGCTGATATTTTCACAAAATCTTTATCATATGACAGATTTTAATACATTAAACAGAATTTAGGAATGATAACCATAAGGTAATATTCCATATTAACTTCTTGTTGAAATTTATCTTCTAACAGAAAGAAACTCCTTTTAATAGGGGGATTACATATTTTTTTTAGTTATAATGAAAATTTTTCGTAATAAAAAAATTTTTAATAGAAATTTTACGTAATGGAAATTTTTCATGATATAAAAAAAAATTGTCAAAATTTTCTTAGTCTAATGTTTTTCCGTAATCAAGTTTGAGAATCTATTGTTCTCCAAGAAAAAAAATCTTGTTACGAAAACTTTCCTTAATCAATCTGAAAGGTATGATTTCTTTCCCTAAGTTTTCATAATCAACCTTTTTACTTGACTATATTTTATTCTGTTTTAAGAAATATTTTCCTATTCATTTTACTTTTTCTTAAATCCGATTGTTTTTTCTAAAAACCTCAAAAGATCGGATTAGACCAAATTTTATTTATGGCTACATTTTCAACCATCAGATTAGGTTGAAAAGTGTTCAATCATTGGATAAATTAGAGAAGCGGAACTCTCATCTCAACGCCTATATAAAATACCCCAGATATCTTGACCCATATCAAAACTCAAGACTTCGCGTACTAAAGCTCTGCCCATCCTACATATACTCATTTCATATCTTCAAGGTTTCCTTAGTTTTGAATGTCTGTTGAATCATCATCTCAAAAAGAAATTTCATCTATAAAGGAGATATTGGAATGGTAGATTTATCGAGAAAGGCTGGTTCATCCATATTTCATTGCTAAGTATGATTCCATTATCTCTAAGAATATAAAGTTGAATGGGTGGGAGAGTGTTTTCATATCGAAACAGAAATCATAGGATCTGGTGTATCTAGAGTTATTGGTTGAATTCTATGAGACAGTAATATTTTTCAATAAAGGAGGAAGAGATAAATTTTCATTCAAAATATATGGAAAGACGTTTTCCCTTTCTTATAAAATGGATGAAAATCTGATAGAAATTAATTATGAGGGAGAAGCTAATTTTTTCTATCACAAGATACCTAATGAAATTATATCCTTTGATAATAAAAAGGCTTTATCTTGTCTTGGTCTTGAGGAAGTGAAGACTCCGAAAATTATTCATCTCTCTACAAATTATCAGATTCTTCAGCTATGGGTTCAAGTGTTTCTAAATCCAAGAAAAGGGGAAAAGGATACCCTAGAGAAAAGCGATATGTATTTTCTTGATTTCCTAGTGAATCTAAGAAAGATAAATCTTTTTAAGCATATCTTCGTTACGATTAAGAATATTAAGGATGGAAATCTGAAGGCCCATATTATTATGTATATGGCCATTCCTTCAAAAATCATTGTTCTTTGTCTTCAATCTTTCAGGATCCCTTGAATTTCTATGCTAAAGAATTGTAAGGTGGTGATTTTGGGTGATGATAAGCTGAGGAGGAAAAATATTATCTTTAATAGTAAATATGGAGAATTTCATGATTTTTCGGATGCATAAATTAATTATTTTTCAAAGAATTCGGAAGTTACTGAAACTTCTAAGAAGGGAGTAAGAAAGAGGAAGGTGAAGGAACCCGAAGAGAATGAAAAAAACCCAGTGGCTAAGGAAACTCAATCCACACCTCTAAAGCCAACGAAGAAACAATAATATCCTGATAAAGTTGTTGCTATGTAAAGAGAAGATAATAAGAACAGTAAGGAAGGGGAACCTATGTTTGGCCTTGACCCTACTGAGGAAAAATCATTGAAGGAAAAGAATATTAAGAATCTAGAAAATGAAGAAAATGGAAATAAGAAAAGGAATAATTTGTCTAAAGCTGAGATAGTGCAATCCCTTCTAAAGGCTGCTGAGAAAGCCTCTGAGAATATTCAGGTACTCGAGTAGTTTTTTCAAGAACCACTTTTTGAAACTCCGGGAAAGAAGTTTTTATTTCTTGAAAAACATCAAGAAGAAATAGTTTAAGAAGAATAAGTAAAATAAGAGGAAGAAGAAGGCAGTGGTGAATCAAATGATATTTTAAAGCAGGTAGAGGAATATCATGAGATGGAAAACCCTTATGAGAAATTATTATTCCAAACCTCTTAAGCCAAATCATCAAAGCATTCTACTCCTAAGAAGGATGAAGATAAGGGTAAAGATGAAGTAAATAAACTATTTAGGGAATAACGCATCAATAAACATTTCATTCACCCAAAGGATGTTGAGGTAAGAGCTGAGAAGGAAGAAATTGATGAAGACAAAATTGTTCAACTAACTGATAGTGAACATGAATCTCCTGATCAAGAAGAATTCATTACGAAGGTTGATACACCAAAAAAGGATGGGGTAAATAATAAAGAAAATGGTGGTTCATTGAAGAGGATGGCTATAGAAATAGAAAAAGTACCCTCACCAACCAAAGTCTCAAATTTATAATCGTCCTCTCTTGGACATGTCTTTGTAGTTCAGTATTTTAAAAGGCTTGTTGGGACTATTCCAATTTTCCCTTGTATAGAATCGAGATTCCTAAAGATTCAGCATTCATTAAATCAAAAATCTGATTCCATATCAATTGTGATGGATAAGTGTGTCAAAATTGAGGAAAACATCAATACTTTTCTTATTAGCTATGAATCACATAAAAGATCATGAAAAAATATGACAAGTTGATCAAGGAAGATTGTTGAAGAGATGGGAATCCTTGATGAATTCCAAAAAAGTTTCAAAAATGATTTTGACACCAAATATGTGAAGATCAAGGATCTCACAAATAGTTTGGAGGAAAATCTAACTCTGGAATAGACTTCTCGGAAGTAAGAAGTGAAAGATCTGAATGGGAAATTGAATTCAGTTTCTCAGAGTTGGAAGAGAGAAAGGGATATCTGAATTGAGATAGAAGAGAAGCTAGTTAAGCAAGAATAAGTTTTGAAGGGTCAGGTAGAATCTATTAAGGCTTAGGAAGTAAAAAATCAAAGCCTTAGATAAGAAAATATAAAATTAGGATCATCTTATCAAATTTGCAGAGGAGGATCACAAGGAACTCAAGAATCTCAAAAACATAGTGAAGAAGCTGATACCTAAGGAGAAGGAATGATAATTTCATTCTATATCACATCTTTTATTGTATTTACTTATTGTAAAAAATCTTTCAATCCTAATAAAATTTTGGTTTCTATTTATTTTTTTTAGTACTAATCTTTTAGGTACCAAAATTTACATTCCATTCCCTGTATTTATTTTTGAAAATCACAATGGGGGAGAAAGGAATGTCAAAAAAATGAATACTTAGTAAAGAATAAATTTCCTTAACTAAGGGGGATTTCATCTAAGGGAGAGTTTTCATCATGAAGATTTTCATATGCAATAAAATGAAAAATATCATTCAAGAAATTCAGAATATGATCCTTAGGGATTCCAAGGACTAAGGGGGAGTTATTCGTATTCACTTTGATCCATAAGTAAAGGGAGATATGTTTTATTTACAAGTACACAAAATTTCTAAGTCCTTATATTCTTTTTAATAAGGATGTTTGTGCTTTCTAAAAAGGGGGAGATTGTTGAGTCAATAAGGTTTCCATATAAATCTTCCATTCTTTTATGTTTTGAAAATCACAAACACTCTTTCTTAAGGAAAATTTCATTTTCCATATGTTTCATCTTGATAAGGAAAATTTTCCTTCCCCATGGAAATTTATCCTTACCTTGTTTTCATTGTTCATATTTTTAGTTTCTCTTAATCTAACTCTTTCTATTCCTAAGTGTAAAAGGAGGTTACACATCTAAAACCTCAGAATTTAATAAATACATAGATATAGAGTATTCTGTTTTCAGTATCTGAATTTAGAATCTGAATTCTCTGAAATTCAGACTCTCAATTCCTTAGAATTCCCAGTATCAATTCTTCATAATTCAGACTCTGAATTCCTCAGAATTCAGACTCCGAATTCCTCATAATTCAGACTCGGAATTCTATATAATTCTGATTTTTAATTCCTTGAAAAACAAAATCCATATATCCTTGTAACATAGACACCAAATTCATACTTTCTTAGTCTCCGAATTCAATTTTTTCCTTAGACTCCGAAAAGGTGAATTTAGTTGAGCAACCATTTTTTACTTACTCTTATTTGAGTTATAAAACAATGTTGTGCATTCTATTTCTAACCAACTGTTGTTTAAGTGAAATGTGTACAGGTCCCTCCAAAATTCAAGGAAAAATATGACCATTGGAGGAGGGAGATGACTATTGAATATGTTCCTATAAATAGGAGATCATTTGAAAAATCTCAACAACTTTGATGGATATTCTACAACTCTAGAGATTATATGCTGTTAAAGTGATTTCTAGAGAGAGACTCTCGTGCCTTGTGCGTACTGAACTTCTTGTTCATCTTGCTTCGTGCGACTCCAATTGTTGCTGTGTATAATCGAGGGATTCTGGGGATAGGAAGACAGAGGTTCCGAATACCTTAATGTTTGAGGACTTCCTTGATAAAGAAGACAGAGGTGCCGACTACCTTGAAGTTCGAGGGCTTGTAGGGATAGCAAGACAGAATCTGATATTCTTATCGAGGGCTTACCCTCGTTTGGTTAAGACAGAATTTCTTTAATGTATAAATGAAGGGACCTTTATCCAAGGTTGTTGGATACCCTACTCTTTAAGTTAAAAGATATCTTACTTGTTACTTGTACTGTTTCAAGTTTCTTTTCCGATAAATTTTGATTAATAAGGAAAGTATAACTATATTATACTTTCTTGTAATTTTATACTATTATTAGTAATATTATATATGATTTAAGGTATAATCTTTGTCCTTGTAAACTTTTCTTAGGTTTCACTTCTGGTACCATATTTCTGGAATCTAACAAGTTTGTAGGACAAAGAGGTTTTGTGAATTTACCTTCTTTAACATTGTTAAACAATAACAAGGTTTATACCATCTTTAAAAGTTCGAAATGAATTTTTTAAAGTATACAATTCACCCCCCCCCCCCTCATGTATATTTAGCATCTATATTCATCTTTTCGATCCTATAATGTTAACCATGACTCTTGTCATAATAATTAAAAAACATGTTATGAGATGTTAGAGTTTGAGATGTAACAACATCATTAGGGTAATATATATGTTATCATCCAAATTGGTGAAATATGTTTCAGATTATATAAATTATATAGTGGAATTCGTATTACATATGAAATGGGAAGCTGCTTGTGGCTATGTCACAGTGTCAACCGTGGTGATTTTTCAAAGAAGTTTAAATTAGCATTATAATAAAAGGAAAAATGTCATGAGAATAAATATTATTTCATAGTAGAGATAGTGGAACAAAATTTGGTTTAAAAATTTTCATATTATGGGCTCATGTTTCTTGGAATACTCATGTGTTAATCATGTTTTAATGATCACAAATCATATACATTCTGTAAATCTTGTAAATCATGTATAATCTATTTAAACTCATGTGTAAAGATGATTAGTTTTTGTATTCCTTAAATAATTATTATAAACTTTTTTGTTTATAATAAAATTATCTTATGAATTATTAAGTTTAATTCATTCTATGAATATCACTATTTCAGTCTGTGTACAGATATTTGGCTAAGTCTGAGACACTGTGACCATCCAGACACCGTGACCATCCAGTCACCATGACCATCCGGACACCGTGACCATCTAGACACTGAGACCATCCAGACACTGTGACCATCTGGACATTGTGACCATCCAGACAGTGTGACTATCCAAACACAGTGACCATCCAGACACCATGACCATATAGACACCATGACCATCCAGACAGTGTGACCATCTAGACACTGTGACCATCTAGACACCTTGACCATCCTGACACCGTGACTATCCAGACACCGTGACCATCTAGATACCATGACCATCTAGACACTATGACCATCCAGACACTGTGACCACACACCATAATCCTAACACCACATTTGTGCTATTGGTTCCTGATTTATATACAACTATGCCACCATGTTTGTCTCAACCCTCAAATACAAAGAAGGAGACACCATTTCAAGGAGACATCATTTCATGGAGACCCCATTTACAGACAGACTATGACACTGTTTCTTAATCTATTTTGTTGTTTTTCAATTTAATTTCTAACTGTCATATTTGAAGTTTTTAAATGCAATAACATAATTTATGTTTCTTTGTAGAAATGTCAACTGGCAGTAGGAGGTACGAGGTGCAGAATACATGCATCATGTCAGCTCCAACACATGAATTCTAAGAATAAAAAGAATAATGTGGATAGAAGAAAAAGGGTGATTATGGTGACTATGGAAACAGTTCTGATAACATAAAAAAAAGTGTGTGCGCAATAAAGATGTATTGCGAGCATTCATGCAACCCAACATTGCTGAAGAACACACTAAGAAAACTCGAATCCTAGAGTCAAGAACATTTCTTCACTATCAACTCCATAAAGAACACGTGCCAGATCAAGCTAACTTACGATACTCTGTTTTCCACAAGAGGACTTTATCTCTTCATCTGCTTCATCCTAAAAGTCCAAAGCTGCATAGACTAACACTCAGATCACTTATAACCTTATCTCATCATTTCTGATCTATTGTGTATTATTTTTTTTCTTTCTAGAAATGTGTGTGTCTTTATTGAAACATGTAGTGTCACCTACATCAAACTGAATGATACAAGATATCCTTTATCTTACATATTTTTACACTTGTGTATTCCCATAGACAAGTGTAGAAGAGGTCCATGTGTGACTTGATAGTTCATACCCATGAAGAACTGTGCAAGAGGTCATGTGACCTAGACAGTCTTGTGTACTGTTGTTAACCCCGATCCAGGGTGTGGATCAATTTTATTTATATAAACTGTCTGGTGACAGGTGATCACTAAGTGAAGTAGATTAGGTCTCATCTTGATACTGAACCACTTGTTTTATATCTGTTGTGCTGTTTATTTTAGTTTTCTCTATTTTACTATTTAATTCAGAAATCACTAAATTTACTTTGATAGTTAATCATAGAAAGAATTTATAATGTTTTTTCCTTATTATAATAGCTTCAAAAGTAATGTTAATAACTGATATTAAGATTACAAATAATTAATCAATCTTCTAAGAAGTTATTCAAATAATCAAACTTTTAAAAATTTCTAACATTGATTAAATGGCATGTATTTAAATTTATTTGGGACCCTTTTAAGAATTCCTTTTAAACACAAATTTTTATAGATACTCAATTCACCCCCCCCCCTCTTATGTACTCTACTCAGACTAGAATTTGGTATCGAAGGGTTGTTTATTAAGACTCTATTTTTTACCGTATTTAACTATGACTATAGTTGTACTATGTAAATTTCTATAAATTCTAAATCACTAGATCTTTTAAATTATTTCTTTATTATGAATAAAAGATTGGATGTTGCTGCAAAAAACATACCACCATTCTTTAATGGAACCAATTATACTCAATGGAAAATCTAAATGAAAATGCATTTAGAAAGTATGAGCTTTGAAATATGGTCTTCAATTATAAATGAATATAGGATTCCTACTACTAATAGAATCACTTGGTATTAACCTACCCAAACTGCCTACAATAACAATTGCAAATCTATGAATGCTTTAAACTGTTCTTTAAAATATGAAGAATTTAATAGGATCCCTACATGTAAAACTGCCCATGAAATTCGGGATTCCTTGTTTGTTTCATATGAAGGAACTTCTAGTGTGAAAGAAATGAGACTTGATACTTATATTATTAAATATTAAAACTTAAATATGAATCATGATGAGCCAATTTCTGAAATCTATCTCAGGTTCAATGAATTTTCAACAAAAATATTTTTCTTGGAAAACAATTCACTGCTAAAGAACAAATCATGAGGATTATCATACGCCAACCTAACAGATGGAGAGGAATTTTTGTCTCTATTAGAGAGTTATGCAACATCATCATGCTACCTGTAAAAGAACTCTTTGGAAAACTAATGATGTATGAAGAGGAGCTGAAATACAATAAGGAAAAAGAGGATGAACCCAAAAGAAAATATGTTGCGTTCAAGGCCACCACCTCTAAAAACAAAGAGATATGGAAATTGGAATTTTCTGTAGAAACTTTCAGTAGTGAACAATCATCACTTGACAGTGCTGAGGAGATGTCTCAATTATCAAGAAGGTTTAAGAGATTTTACAAAAAGAAAAAAATTTCATAAATCCTAAATTCAAGGAAAGATATGATCATAAAGGAAGTTGTATGAAATATTGGAAAATAAGTGACATGTCAGATGATATTGTCTACTATGAATGTAAGCGAAAAAGACATATCAAGCTTGACTGTACCAAGATCAAGTACAAAAAGAAATATGAGGACAAAGATATATATTATAAAAAGACAGTTAAAGAAACATGGAGTGCTTCGGAGGATAGTTCAATCATCACATGATGAACAAGCTAACAAATCCAATATGTGTTTTATGAAAAACACATATGAGATAACACTGGAATCTCCTATAGAAAATTCCTATTATTCTGGAGATGAGAGTGACTCTAAAAATATGTCAAATGAAGAAACATTTGAGTGTTGTAATATTCATGAAGAGACATGTAATGAACTAAAAGATAAATACATGTCTTTAAAGAAACATCATACTTTTACATCAACTGTTAAAACTGAACTCATTGTAGAATGGGAGAAAAATTTTCAATTACTAAAAGTGGAAAATGAACTGAAACTATCTAATTTGCAATTGAAAAAGGATCTTGAATGTTTTACTAATGGTAAAGATACCTTGATACAAATGCAAGGTAAACAGATTGCTCCTAAATATAATACTGCCATTGGCTATCATCCTGGTCAAAGAAATTCTGGAAGAACTAATTTTGTTTCTAAATCAAGGGAATACATCTTTACTATTAGTACTGGAAAACATTCAGCAAGTTCATGTTATGAAACACTATCTAATGTTTCATTCTTTTTAGGACCAAATAGAGTTTATATGTCAAATACATTACATAATGCTTATAGGAAACCTATGAGGTAGATATGGGTTCCTAATGCAGTAGTCACTAATATTACGGGACCAAAACAGGTATGGGTACCAAAATCTATTTTTATTTGACTATTTTGTAATAAAGTTGCTTAAAGAGTTCCAATAAAATCTTGTGGTACTTGGATAGTGGATATTCAAGACACGTGACAGAAGAATATTCATGCTTCAAGGACTTAATAAAAATTGATAGTGGTCATGCCATGTAACACCCCAATATTTCACGGTACGCTTCCCTTTAAATAATGCAATAGCTTGCATTGTACGCAACTTCGAGTTCTAACACACACCACAACTAATCAAACTAGCCATTATGAATAGTAATACCTAATTTTTAAATTTTATAAATTTTATCTTTCAAAATGGACTTCATTTTTAGATTTGGAATATCGAAATTATCCTAGGGTGAAGTTTTGGTAATTTTTTGAAAACGTTCAATTTTTGATGAATAGTGAAAAAACACTGAGTTATAGTTTAAAACAAAAATTTTTATATAAATAATTATTTATTTTATTTATTTTATTTCAAAATAGATACATAATACCTATATAAATTCAATGTAATCCATTGGAGTTAGTTTATAATAATTTTAGATATATAAAAATTTTATTGAACTTTTCACCGTCTTTTACCCATCTCCTAAGAGAATTTACAAATTCACATAAAACATAGTTTTACAGCTTATGTGAGTGGAATTATGAAAATCTGAGAGACACAGTTAATAACAAGGAGTAAAATTTGGTTCAATAAGATAGAAATAATTTTTGGTGAATAGTAAATTTTTACTTTTATTTACCACAGTTAAAAGTAAATTGGGTAATTAAGGGTAAAAAAGATATTACTATTACCCTAACACATGTTATAATTTTATTGGATAAGAATAATTAGACCAAAAACAACCTTAGGAATAAAATATGAACCTCTTTGGTCCACTTGGATTAGATTAGGACATTTATTATTATTTAATTCAAAGAAGAGTTAAAAGAGATAAAATCAATTTTAAATAACTAAAACATTTTTAATATAGGGTTATATATAAGATAATTTAGATTATAAATATTAATTAGTAAGATAAAAATATTTCCTACATAATGATGTTTTATTTTTAATTTTTAGACATTAAATAAGTTATTTTATTTATGACACAATGGTGATGTTGTAATTAACTAATTAATGAAATATCAAAATAATTGATATTATAAATATCAAAATAAATGTAACTTGAGACTTTTTATGAATTACACTAATTTTATAAGTTAATATAACATATTATGGTTGGTTAGATAAATTTTGTTGAAGTAATAATGTTGTTATGAATTTATAAAAAACAAAATACCAAATAGTGTCAAAATTGACATAAAAGAGTTTTTAAATCAAATAATTTATTATTAATTCATATTATATTCCTAAAAATCAATGGTTAGGAAAAAGGAATTATATAATGATAGGTGTATCATTAATGAACCACTTGGGGTACTCTTGGAATTATATAGTATGTTTATTAACCATATAATATAAAAATAAAAAGAGACATGGAAAATGTCAAACTATTTAACTAAGAGTTAAATATAAATGATAAGGTTAATATAGTGACCCAAACCAGTATAAAATATATTGGTTGAAATTATTGTGACCAATCCCCACATTAACCTTTAAATAATCTACTTTTGAGCCATTAGAAACTGAATATGAATTTATTATAGAATAATATTTCTATATTTTTCAAAGGTGTTTCTCACCCCTCTAATAAAAGGGCACTCCCCCTTCTCTCAAATTCATACCATCAAAGCCTTTTGGCTCGGCCAACCCCTATACGAATATTTTCTCAACTTACCTCACTTCAACCTAGAGTTCTTATTTTGTTCAAATGGCCAACCTATGGAGCCCTTTTGATCAAATCAAAAGGAAGAACCCAAAGAAGAGGTAATTCTTTCACCACCCTCTTTCAAGTTTTTTTCTTCTTCAAATTATTCTTTATTTGTTATTTCCATTTTAAAATAATAACTCCAGTATCTACTATATACTTTGATGTTATTATAAATATGGTATAAGCATATTCTGTATTATATCCATCCTTTGAATGATATGTCACCATATGTGCGTACGTACGGCTTACCGTCTCCACGTCGTGGTGTAATTGTTATTCAAAACATTATTATTTGGATGGGTATGATAATGATCTGTAATTGAAGTAAATAATAAATATAGCATTATAATGATTCTTTATATATGATATACCATCCAATTATATATTATTTTAATATCAAAAGAATGATATTGTCGTTCGTGCATATGTACGGACAACCGTCTCCATGAACGCAATGAGATTCATTCCCCATCATATCCATTCATGTCTAATTCTAATTTTATTATTAAAAATAATGTATAAGGAATTTATATCATTCTGGATATGAATAAGATACAACCTATGCATAAAAAACACGGCTTATGTAACAAAACATATAAAATAAAACTATTAAGTTAACACCCGAAATGACGATAGTACAAAGATATTATTAACAAAGAAAATTTAAAAGATCATATATGATATCATATTAATGTATATGATTCTTGTATAATTTAATAACATCTATTTCACCTTTATACAGGAGGTTAAACTACCCTCAACCAAGGAAAATTACAAGGTATGTGTTTATTTCACAATCTCTTCATTATCCAAGGTTGTTTATATGTAATTATCTACTAGGACCTCTTTATCATCCACATTCATGTTTCTTAAAAATGTATTTCAAATCATTCTCACTATTTTATCGACTATGGGTTAAAGTCATTTATACCCTTGTTTACTTTTTATAAGATTTTTAAAAAAGAATATTTCCGTAGTTTTCCAAACAAGGTCCTTTTTAACATTTTTGACAGAATTAAGGTAAGAATGTCTTTTTTAACATATACGGTGGGTGCTGCTATTTTCCACCATTATAAAATTTTCGAAGCTTCTCTTACAAGCTTATAAGAATATTTTCAAATTAAATTTTTTATTTTATAATTATTTTACTTTTAAATGATTTCAAAAAAAAAAGATATATTTCTCCCAAATAGTTTTGATTTCATCTATGTCAATAACATTTGATGGATTTTAAGCTTATTTGAAGTTGATTTATTATGATACAAAACATTCATATAGTATTGAAGGTTTTATGATATGTTTGACTTTGGATGTGTTATTTTTATACCATTCAGGGTTTATAGATAATGTATTTACATTTTATATGCTAGTTTTAATATGAATGTTTATGTTATGTTTAAACTTGTTCATATGAGGAATGCATTTGACTTAATAAGTGACGGGTGGAGCCCGCTATAGCATTTTGATGCATCGGTAGGTCTCATGAGACAAACTGGTGTCTTTCCACAAGGCCTTGACAAAATATTATTTGTATTCTTGGCACAATGCCTTGACTATGTGGTTATGATAGTCTGGTATTATGCTTTCCATCATTATGAAAGTGGTTATTGATATTGCATGTGATTATTTAACTACTAGAATATCCATCTGAATAAGTAAATGGAATTGTTTCATTTTATTTCTGCCATATTGTGCTGAAGTTCAAGTTTATAAGGATTTTGTTTTAGTTATACATTGAATTAAATGTTAATGCTTATTTATGAAAGTTTCCGCTATATTGTTATCCTTACTAGGAATCTGAGCTCACCCCTTTCTATGTTTTATTTTTCCCACGATGTGAAGCAGTATTTTATGAATGACCTGCAGGGATAGTATGAGGGGATATGAGTGTGGTATATAGAGACAAGATGTTTTTTTAGTTTATCACTTTATGATGTAATGTAACCTTTATGAATGTATCTAATGATTCCAAGGCTACTAAACTAATTGGTATTTGGAGACTTGATCTTTTGTGATCATGCCAATGTTATGTAATAATGTACCGACTCTGGGTAACTAGGGTCGGGGCATTACATGTCACATTTGGTGACAATGCCAAAGGAAATATTATTGGCCTTGTCCAAATCGGTACCTCTAACTTAGTTTTGATTTCCAAAGTACTTTTTGTTGATGGATTGAAATATAATCTTCTTAGTATTTCACAACTCTGTGAGGTTGGATTTTAGGTTAAATTTGAGAAATATGCTTGTAATGTTTTCAATTCTAAAAATGAATTAGTGTTTTCTGCATTAAGAAATGAAAATGATTACTCTGTTAACTTAGAATCTTTAGCTTCTCAAAATGCTTCATATTTAAGTGTGTTTCATAAAGAGTCTTAGCTTTGGTATAGGAGACAAGGACATTGTAACACTCACTCCCTTAGAAAGTTAACTAAAAAAATCGTAGTCAAAGACTTATCCAAACTTGATTTTCCAAATGATAAAGTGTTTAATCCTTGTCAAAAAGGAAAGCGACACAAAATTTACTTCAAACCAAAGAAAGAAGTGTCAACTTCTCAACCTCTCGAACTAGTTCACATGGATTTGTTTGGACCATCTAGGGTTTCTATCTTAAATGGTAAGCAGTATGTTTATGTTCTTGTAGATGACTTTTCTAGATATACATGGACTTTCTTTTTTGCTCATAAAATTGATGCCTCCTATAATTTTACCAAATATTCCAAAAGTATAGAAAATATTAGTGGAATTAGAATGAAATCCTTAAGAAGTGATCATGGTTGTGAATTTGAAAATCCAGAGTTTGAATCTTTTTTCTCACAAAATGGCTATAGTCATAATTTCTCTGCACCTAGAACACCTCAATGGAATGGAGTTGTAGAAAGAAGAAATATAACCCTACAAGAGATTTCTAGAACCATGATTAGTGAATATGACTTACCTATTTATTTATGGGATGCATCTGAAAATACATCATTCTATATTATCAATAGAGTATTGATTAAACCTATTCTTAAAACAACTCTATATGAGTTGTAGAACAATAGAAAACCCAAAGTTAGCTACTTCAAAGTATTTGGTTGCAAAGTCAGTATCCTTACTACGAATGAAAATCATGAAAAAATTCCATCCAAGAGTGATGAAGGAATATTTATAGGAAATTTAATCTCTAGTAAATCCTACATAGTGTTTAATAAAATAACTAAATGTGTTGGAGAATATATACAGGTCAAATTTGAAGAAACAGATCCACATGATCCTAAGACCACTTTATAGAACCTTGAGGATGATGTATCAAATTTGGAAATTAATTCAAAATCTTCTAACCATCTTGTAAAGGAATTTGTGAAAACTTCCAGTTCTAGAAATTTTTTAGATTCCGGTCATAATGAACTTGACCCTTTTGAAGAACCAAAAATCTCCAATCAATCTTTTTCTAGAGTTGTTAGAACCCGTAAGAACCATCCCTTAAATGTTGTTATAGGAGACTTAGACAAAGGAACTCAAACTAGAGATTCTCATTGAAATCAGGTTGAACATTATGTTTTCTTGTCACAACATGAACCAAAAAACATTAATTATGTCATTAATGATGAATTTTGGGTGATTTCTATGCAATAAGAACTTAATTAGTTTGAATGGAACAAAGTTTGGAAACTTTTTGACAGACCCAAAGACAGATTCCCCATAGACACTAAATGTGTGTTTAGAAATAAGGTAGATGAAGATGGTAATATAGTTGTAAATAAGGCTAGATTAGTTTCACAAGGATATATTTAAGAAGAAGTAATTGACTATGAAGATACCATTGCACCAGTAGCTACACATGAAGCCATCAGAATTCTGCTTTCTTATGATGCACATCTGAATTTCAAACTATATCAAATGGATGTGAAAAGTGCATTTCTAAATGGGTATATAGCTGAGGATGTCTTTGTTGAGAAACCCCCTAGGATTACAAACCCTCATTTTCCAAGACATATTTTTAAATTATCAAAAACTTTATACAGTTTAAAACACGCTCCAAGAGCTTGTTATGATAGATTAAGTACTTCTCTTATTTCCAAAGGTTTTACAAAAGGAATAGATGATCCTGCCCTTTTTATAAAATGAATTTCCAATGATATTTTAGTAGATCAAATATATGTAGATGAAATTATCCTTGTATCTTCAAAAAATTATTTTTGTATTGAATTTTAAAAAATAATGCAAAAGGAATTTGAAATGAGTTTAAAGGGAGAACTCAAATTCATTCTTGGATTTCAAATATTTCAAAATAATGATGGTATTATTTTAAATCAAATAAAATATACTAGAGATATTATAAAATATTTTGTATTGGATAGCACTAAAAGTAGTGACACTCCAATGAGTACAACTTGTATGTTTGATCATGATGAACATGGAAAATCTGTTGATCAAACCACTTATAGAGGAATTATTGGAAGCTTACTCTACATAACTACGAGTCGGCCTTACATTATGTTTGGTGTGTGTATGTGTGCTTGTTATCAATAAAATCCAATGGAATCTCATTTAAATGTTGTTAAGAGAATTTTGAAATACCTCAAGCATACACCCAATCTAGGACTATTTTATCCCAGAGGACAATCATTGGAGTTAGTGAGTTATTCTAATGCCGACTTTGGGGGTTGTAAGTTGGATAGAAAAAGAACCTCTTGAAAATGTAACTTTTTAGGCAATTTTCTAGTACTATGGGGTAGTAAGAAAAAAAAAATTTGTTTCATTATCTAATATAGAAGCTGAATACATACCTACTAGATGTTGTAATGCACAAATTTTGTGGATGAAACACACATTACTAGACTGTGGATATCAATTCAGGCATGTACCTATAATTTTTTATAATACAAGTGCCATTAACATCTCAAAAAATATTGTTTCACACTCTAGGGAAAAACACATTGATGTAAGACATCACTTTTTGAGATATCGTTATCAAAAGGGTGAAATCACTTTAGAATTCATTGGAACTAAATATCAGCTTGCTAATATATTCATCAAACCATTAAATTTTGAAAGAATAGATTACATCATACATGAATTGGTAATGATAAATCGTAAGTAGTATGTATATAGTTTCACAGTTTACAGTTTCATAAGTCATTGTCTTAAGATTGCTATTTAAATCTAATGGTTATATATTTTTATTGTCTTAAGAGTTGATGTTTCATATTTACAGTCTCACAGTTACTATTTCATGGTTACTGTCTGACACTTACTATCGCAAACAATACGGTCGCACAGTTTAGAAATCACACTATTAGATTCTCACCATAAACACTTCTTACTGTCTCATTATGAAGGCTTGTTACGGTCACACCATGAAATTTGATTACGGTCTCACTGTAAAGTCGCTTTATTGTTTTATTGATACATTATAAATCGTATCACGGTAATTCATTTTTTTATTATTTATACCTTCCTGCGCTTTTGATCCTGTGATTCTTGATATCCCTAAAGGATAAAATAAAAGAATTTTCACTCGTTATTAACTTGGGATCTCTTCTATCAAATTATAACCCCTCTTTCAACCCTTCTCTCTCTCAAACCATAGGAGAATGCCCAGGATGAAACACCCATTATCATCAACTCCTAAGAAGTGTTGTTCAAAGAAGAAGTTCGAAATCATGCCGAAGTTAGCACTCAAAGTCCTTCTGAATCTGAATCTAGTGAACATAGTAGTGGTACTTGAAAAGAAGATATGCCCTAAGTGGCTTATGTCAAGTAAGTCTTTGGTATAGATAGTGATAATAGAGAAAATATGGCTAGATTGGTTCCCAAAGGGGGATAGACCTATTTACCCAAAGCTAGTTGCACAGTTTTGTAAGTTTGTTCAAATATCTTTTGTTTTAGAAGATGACTATGTTGTGTGAAGTTAGATCAACTGCTATATTAGTACCTTTTCTTTGAGGTTTTGGGTTGCATGCCATAGGATACCTCCTAAGGGAATTTATAGGGACTACCATAGAGGTCTTCCACCTCCAAGTGAATTATTTGTTTTAGAAGAACCATTGAGAAGTTTAATTGGAAATGAAACTAAGAGGAGAGCCATAGCTGCTAAGCTAGATGGTGAAACCAGACTCTTGTTTATGTTTGTTTAGAATTTGATTAGCCCTAGAAAATGTGACTTCTCTATACTCAAGTATCAGGCTGTATTTTTGATACATCTCATGAAAAATGGACATAAGATCAACCTATGAAAGTATATTATAAACCATAAGTGTGAGTTGATCAAAACAACCTCCAAGTCAACCTCCTTGTTCTATTCAAGGCTAATCTCACCTATTCTTTATGCAAAAGGATTGGTTGGAATAGACTATGAATCCATTAAGGACTATGAGTTCTGTCTTTTGAAATATACAATAAGGAGAATGAAAATTATTTGGAATCCATGGAGAAATGGCTGGGTGGAAGATAATGACTGGGTTTATGAAATGTTTATTCTGGTGGAACACCATTTAAGACCTATGGATATTTCTGATCCTGGTTAGGAACCAGATGAACTTGTTGAGTATTCTGATGAGGAAGAAGAAGAAGAGGTGGTTTTACCTCCAAGAGAAACTATTCTGGTTGAGGAAGATAGTGAATCTTCTCCTCAAGTCTTATTTGAGAAGTAAATGCTTGTTCCTGAAGAAGTTATTGATCTGGAAGAATAAATATCTTCCAAAGAATAATATGTAGCTAAGGTAAGTGAAAAGGATGTTGTAGAAGAGCATACAGAAGAATATATTTCTGGTGTGCATAAAATTTCTCTTGAGGAACATCCAGAGGAACAAGATATTCCTGAAGTTATTCCATCTGCTGAAGAGAGAATGGAGCACGCCTTTCAGTTGGCTAGAAAGGAAATGGGTGGGGAAATTATGGATGAAATCATAGAAATAGATCAAGGATCTAAATCTCTCAGTCTTGAGAAAGATATACCGGTTAATGGGGAGCAGCCCCTCAATCTGGAATCTATTGAAGTCCCTAATCTGATTGATCCAAGTTCAGGGGATACATGGTATAAATTCCCCAGTTATTTTGATGTGACTGATTCCCAGGAAGTCTCATTTAAAGGAATTGATCTATCTACTATGTTTCATTTGAAACTGGCATATGCTCCTGAAGATATCTCAACCAAGGAACCTGAGCCTGTCTCAGCTTCTATTCCTGACCCCTCTCAAGAACCTTCAAACCATGTGAAAAAGGATGATCTAAAAGCTTTTGGATCTACCCTTTTGGATGGAGTTGAGAAACTCATGAATACCCAACCAGCTCCTGTAACCAATTTAAGTGAGAGAGATGATGCACTGTTGTTGGAAAAGATCATATGGAAGATTCATCCCAACATGCTTCATGAGATTCCAGAAGTCAGAGTCGAGAACAAAAAGCTCAGCGATGAAGTAAAAACTCTCAGAGGTATGTTTCAAGATATGCAGAGAGTGATAACACTATAGAAAAAACCGTTATTTGCGACAGGTTATTCGCGACGGGAATAAATCACGTCGCAAATAGTCTATCGAAGAGGTTATTTACAATAGAAATAGGTTCCCCATAAAAACTTAAGCGCGAATTGGCGTGGTTTGCGCGCCAAACCACGCGAAAGGGTATTTGGGACAGGTAGGCACTGCCCGACACAAATGACAGGAGGCGGTAAGACCTAGTTGCGACAGGGGATCCCCTGTCGCAACTAGTTTGACCCCCAGAGGGTATTTGTGATGAGAATAAATCTCGTTGCAAATAGTCCGTCAAAGATGTTATTTGCGAAGGGAATGGGCGCCCCGTCAAAAAAAAACTTACGCGCGGATTGGTGCTGTTTGTACACCAAACCGTGCGAAAGGTATTTACGACGGGTAGGCACTGCCCGTCGCAAATGTCCAGTGGTGGTAAAAACCTATTTGCGATGGGATGTTGTCTCGTCGCAAATAGTACGTCATCGTGTTACTTTTTGCGACAGGGTCTGTCGCAAATAACCTTTTAACCGCTGACCGTAATTAATGCGGCTGAAGATATTTGCGATGGCACCCGTTTGCGATGGGAATCTCATCGCTAATAGTCATGTCGCAACTAATCTAACCTATATATACCCCCACTGTTTTTCTTCTCTCCTCCTGAATTCCTTCTTCCTCTGCTACTGTAAAGTCTAATTTTTGTGTGAGAATTTTTAAGAGTTAGTTTTTTTTACAAAGAAGTTGTGAAGCCACCTACAATTATAAGAGATCAAGTTTAAAAGCATTTATGTTTTATTTAATTTAGTATTTATTTCATTTCATTATATTAATTTTAATTATTGTTGATTAGTTGTAATTAAGTTAAATTTAATTAGTTTTGTCATCAGTATTTATTTGAAATAATAAAATTAAATTATTAGTACTAATTCTTAGTAATTAGTAGCGATTCATAATTATTAAAGATAATTAGTAATGTATATAAATAATTAGTGGTAATTAGTCATTAGTAACTAAATTTTGCAGTAATTAATAGTAATTAACACAAATTTGTAATAATTAGAAATAAATAGTAATAATTAGAAAAAAAATATTAAAAATTAGTAATAAATAGTATTAATTAGTAAAAATTAGTAATAAATACTAATAAACAGTAATAAATACTAATAAATATAAATAAATACTAATTAATTCTAATAAATAGTAATAAATACTAATAAATACTTATTAATAGTAATAAATAGAAACAATTACTAATAAATAATAATAAATACTAATAAATCGTAATAAATAGAAATAGATGGTAATAAATAGAAATAGATGGTAATAAATAGAAATAAATACTAATAAATTGAAATAAATACTAATAAATACTAATAAATACTAATAAATACTAATAAATAGTATTAAATACTAATAAATACTAATAAATAGTCATAAATAAAAATAAATAGTAATAATTAGTAATAATTATTAATAATTATTAAGAATTAGAAATAATTTGTAATAATTAGTAATAATTTGTAATAAATAGTAATAATTAGTAATAAATAGTAATAAAGAGTAATAAATACTAATAAATACTAATAAATACTAATAAATACTAATAAATACTAATTAATAGTAATAAATAGTAATAAATACAAATAAATAGTAATAAATACTAATAATTAATAATAATTAGTAATAATTAGTAATAATTAGTAATAATTAGTAATAAATGGTAATAATTAGAAATAAATAGTAATAATCAGTATTAATTAGTAATAATTAGTAATAATTAGTAATAATTAGTAATAATTAGTAATAATTAGATTTAATTAGTAATAAATACAAATAAATACATTAAATACTAATAAATAGTAATAAATAGTAATACATAGTAATAAATAGTAATAAATAGTAATAAATAGTAATAAATAGAAAGAAATATAAATAAATAGAAAATATTAGTAATAATTAGTAATAATTGGTAATAATTAGTAATAATTAGTAATAAATACTAATAAATAGTAATAATTAGTAATAATTAGTAATAAATAGTAATAAATAGTGATAATTAGTAATAATAAGTAATAATTAGTAATAAATAGTAATAATTAGAAATAAATAGCAATAAATTGTAATAATTATTAATAAATACTTATAAATAGTAATAATTACTAATAAATAGTAATAAATAGTATTAATTACTAATAAATACTAATAAAAACTAATAATTAGTAATAATTTGTAATAATTAGTAATAATTAGTAATAATTAGTAATAATTAGTGATAATTAGTAATAATTAGTAATAATTAGTAATAATTAGTAATAATTAGTGATAATTAGTAATAATTAGTAATAATTAGTAATAATTAGTAATAAGTAGTAACAAATACTAATAATTTGTAATAAATAATAATAAATAGTAAAAAAAAGTAATAAATTGTAATAATTAGTAATTAACAGAAATAAAAAGAAATAATTAGAAATAAATAGAAATAATTAGCAATAAATAGCAATAAATAACAATAATTGGAAATAATTAACAATAATAATAATTACTAATAAATAGAAATAAATACTAAAAAAATACTAATAAATACTAGTAATTAGTAATAATTAGTAATAATTAGTAATAAATAGTAATAATTAGTAATAAATAGTAATAAATATTGAAAATAGTAATAATTAGTAATAATTAGTAACAAATTATAATAATTAGTAATAATTAGTAATAATTAGTAACAAATAGTAATAAATAGTATTAAATTGTATTAAATTTTATTAAATTGTAATAAATAGTAGTAAATCGATATAAATAGTAGTAAATAAAAATTAATTGTAATAAATAGAAATAAATAGTAATAAATAATAATAAATAGTAATAAATTCTAATAATTAGTAATAAATAATAACAATTAAAAATAAATAGAAATAATTTTGAATAAATAGGAATAAATAGAAATAAATAGCTATATTTAGCTATAAATCGAAATAAATAGCAATAAATAGCAATAAATTGCAATAAATTGCAATAAATTGTAGTAATTAGCAATAATTAGCAATAATTATCAATAATTAGCAATAATTATCAATAATTAACAATAAATAGAAATAAATAGCAATAATTAGAAATAATTACAATAATTAGAAATAAATAGCCACAAATTTCAATAATTAGCAATAATTATAAGTAAATAGTAATAAATAATAATAAATATCAATAAATACCAATAAATACCAATAAAAAGCAATAAATAGAAATAAATAACAATAAGTAGTTGTAATTATTTATCTTTTTTATAGTGTTTTTTAAATTTCAATTTATTCGAAAAGAGTAATGATTTTATATTTTGTAGAAAAATATGGAATAAAGAAGTCGACAACAGTCATTATTAGATGATCACGCTTTGATAAATCAACACAGAAATCTAAATTGTTCTAGTTTAAATCCTATATATATTGAGGGTGTTGAATATTTCTTATCATTTGCATCATCAAAACCAAAATTTGTTTTAGAAGGCATAATTAAGTGTCCTTGTAAAAAATGTTCTCTAAGAACGTTTGACACATTTGAAAATGTTGGGGGACATCTCTTGCGGTTTAGTTTTCAATCAGATTATGTTTTTTGGTATCAACATGGTGAAAAATTTTCCATAGAATATACTAATAATTTGATTCCAGATCCATAATGGTTTCAAAATTTAGTACATGATGTTGCAGGTCCATCTATTCAACAAACTGAAACTCAGGATGCTATTGATTTAACTCCTGAGTTGGCACCATCCAAATTTAATGAGTTTGGAGGTCTGCTGAGGATGAATTATTTCGTGGTTGTAAGATAAGAAAATTACAATCGGTTGGAAAATTTATTGCTATTAAATCAGATAATGCAATGTTAAACAACTGTTTGATCCGATATTTTCTCTGATTAAAACATTGTTACCTGAAGGAAATGTGCTTCATACAAGTTAAAATGAGATCCATAAGTTGGTTTTTAATATAGGCCTTCGTTATCAGAAGATTCATGCAAGTGAAAATTATTTCATCTTATATTCTAGTGAAAATGATTCATTGGATAGTTGTCCCATGTGTGGACAATCGAAGTATAAAAAAGCTCATTCGGGGAAGTTTGGATCGGTTCCTGTGAAATAGTTAAGGTATTTCCCCCTTACACCCAGGTTGCAGCATTTGTTTATGTCTTAGAACATAACGTCAATGATTTCATGTCACAAAAACAAGATTTCGACCGATAAAAGATTGAATCATCCATCTTATGGTGATTCGTGGAAAATATTTGATCCACTACATCCGTCTTTTTCTTTATAAGCCTGAAATGTGCAATTGGTCCGTTCTACTAATGGGTTCTATCCGTTAAATTTTTATGGTAGTAAATATTCATGTTCGCCTATCTTTATAACTCCGTACAATTTACCTCCAAGGATGTTGATGAAGGAGGCCTATGTCTTTTTAGCCTTATTAATCCCAGGACATCCGAATAAGAATATTTATGTTTATTTGAAACCATTGATTGATGAGTTAAACTCATTGTGGAGTAATCATGTTAGTACATAAGATGTTGATGTGAAACAAAATTTCATATTAAAAGCTGCATTCATGTGAATGATTAGTGACTTCCCGAAATATGACATGTTATCTAGCTAGAGCACACATGGTCTGAAATCATGTCCTCGCTTTATGAAGGACAACAAATCCATATATTCTCATCAAGGAAAAAAACCTTTCTATTTTGACTATCATCACATATTTCTTCCAACCGATCATTCTTTTCAGAGGAACAAATTCCATTTTAGAATAGGCACAATTGAAAGGGATAAACCTCCAAAAATGATCTTGGGTATAGAGTTAAAATCAGTTGTTTTTTCATTACCTCTCATTACATTTGTGCCAATATTAAACCAATAGGAAATTAATGGCTTTAGGAAAGAGTATAGTTGGATTAAATGGATCATTTTTTGGGATCTTCCATATTGGTCTGATTTGCTGGTCCACCACATGTTGGATTTCAAGCATATTGAGAAGAAATATTTTGATAATTTATTTCATACAATTTTGGATACACCAGGTAAAACCAAAGATAATGTAAAGGCAAGATTAGATCTTTCCCAAATTTGCAAATGACCGGAACTTGAACTGTTTCAAAATGTTAGATCATGGAGGCTAATGAATCCAAAATCAGCTTATACACTATCCAAATAGAGTCACTTATTATTTTTTTAGTGGATTTCAGATTTGAAGCTTCCAGATTGCTATGCTTCCAATTTGGGAAGATGTGTTAAGAATGGTTATATTACCAGATTAAAAAGTCCTGATTGTCATGTTATAATGGAAATAATTATTCCAATTGGATTCAAAGGTTTGTTGAATTCTGTGATTTGGGATTCAATAATAGACATATCATTTTTTTGAGACATTTTTCCAGCAACAACAGACTATGATGCACTAAGTAAACTGGAATAAGATGTTGTTGTCATTATATGTAAACTAGAAAAAAATCTTCCCACTAGATTTCTTTGAATCAATAGAACATCTGATAATACATTTTCCACATGAAGTTAAATGTGGTGGTCCAGTACAGTTTCGATGGGTGTATCCATTCGAGAGATACATGCAGAAATTGAAGAAAAAAGAATCTAACAAAGCATCAGTTGAAGGATCAATTACTGAATCTTATTTGCAAGAGGAAATTTCTTTTTTCTGCTATCATTATTTTGAATCTGAATATCACACAAAACACAACCTCATGTGATGGAATGAGGGGAATGTTTTTGATGAAATGAAAAATAAATTATCATTTTTTAATCAGCCAAAGCTTGGCTTCAGTTGAGTTTATGAACGACATCACATAACTAATACATATGTTCTTCTCAACTATGAAGAAATGACATCATTTGTACTATGAGTGATTCTATCACTTATTTTATAATTTATTTTACATTATGTAAACTTATTTTATTTGTAGGTTATATGATAATCATATTAATAAATAGCTTCTAAATATTATAGCAACTACCCTTGAAGAATGCCGACACCAAAAAATTTCTCAATGGTTTCAAAAACTAGTGACATAAATTATTGATGGTTTAACATATAAATTTAGTTTATTATTTATTATATTGATAATTATTGTAAAAATTTTGAGGTACCTCAACATGATGATAAAATTGATAAGAGACTATGTATATTGAGTAACCCACCATCCAAAATGGTTAAATATTACAATACATATGTGGTGAATGGTTTTCAATTTCATTCACGTGCATATGGTGAATCAAAAAAAACAATTAGCAATGGAGTGTTCTTGATAGGATCGCATCATAGAGAAACTGAAGTTGATTTTTATGGTATGCTGGATGGAATTATTGAACTATGTTATCTAGGAAAAAAATACATAACAATGTTTAAATGTTGGTGGTTAGATACCGAGAGAGGGTTTTGTGTTCATCTTATTCATGGAATCATCAATATTAAATATAAAAGTATTATTGCAGTAAATGAACCATTTTTACTGGCGTAATAGATACATCAAATATATTATACAATGTATAGTGCTACTTCAAGAGACCTGAGTGATTAGTGGATCATAATAAAAATTAAATCTTAGGAAAATTAGTTTACTGAAACTAAATGTGGATCTGATGATGTACAAGGAATTGAAATTTTTCAAGAGACTACTCAAAATCCATCCTTTTCAAAAAGATACCTGAATATTGATGATGACACCCCACAATTAAGGTTCGATGGTGAAGATGGTGTTAATGATGTTACAATTGAATTTGAAATGGAAAGAGATGATGAAACTGAAACTCATATTGATATTGATGACGTCGATGATGAATATGAAGACATTGAAATCATTAGATATGAAGATGATGATGAAGGTGAACATTTACACAGTTAAATTTTGGTTATAATCATAACTAATATATATCAATATGTAATAGTTATTTTCAACTATCTACTAACAACAATCATTTTGTGTTTCAGATGGACCATGGTCTATTTCATGAGTTGGAGGAGGCTGAGCTAACTTTGGATGAGGAGGATTTAGGATCATCTGACCCTCATGCTACTGGTGATTCAGGGTGTACACATAGGGGACATGGTCTTACGTGACTGATGATTCTTGTCCATATCCATGAGTGATGTCCACATCTTGGATTTGATTCACGCACGCGGAGGTATGATAACCTATGTATTTTAGATAGCTTTCATTATTTTATTTATATACTAATGGTTTGATTATTTTTTCTTTTTTCACAGTTTTTTCCATGTAGCTATTTGATAGGGGAGCACTATCTTGTGCAATTATTTTTCTCAACCATGGATCACATGGGAATAGATTCCCATTTATGTGGGGCTTGGAATGATCAATCATTAGCTGGTATGTAAATAAATAATATTTATTTAGAAATTTATTTCATTAATAACTTGATATTATATACTATATGTAGGTTTTATGGTATCCCGTCAATGATAGAATGCAAAACTCTATCCACGAGGCTTGGGAGGTGTCTTTACGTGAGCGTTTCTGTGAGTTTTTTCACAATTTGAGAACGAAAACCATTAACAAAGTAAGAGAAACAGTATTCGATGAGTCATTTAGAGCCCACCAACTAGATTAAATTTCATATCACATTTTGGTTGGATTATGTTCACACTAGTCGAGTGGTGGATTTAATAGGAGATCTTCATTGGGCCGACAGAACTGGCGGAGACAGGACGTGACACATCGAGCTGGTAGTCGTACATTTAGTATGCATAGAGAGCCTCTGGTAAGTATCTTTTTTAAATATCTTCTATAAAATTACATATACACAGTTTATTTTATATTCATATAGGTAGTCCAGAATCCCGATATTACATAGTACGATGTTTATTTGAATATGTACAGTGATCCTACCACTAGAGAGATTAGAGGTGATCGCCAGCGTCAGATAGTGGTCAGTATTATTTCTTTTTTAGTTTGAAAATTAACATCATATAATATTTTAAATAATTTAATTTCAAATTGAAATTGAAGGAGTCATATGAGGCCATGACCTCTCAGACACGGGCTGAGATCCAGGACCAGACAGCTGATCAGACTAGTGCCCACCGTTTCTATGAGGCGGCATGGATGCAGGCGACCCAGTATGCCTTCATGAAGGGCTGAGTAGTTGGTATCGACTTTCATTTGACTCTTGGGACTTATTATGGTACTGATAAGATGTCGGAATCCTGTTTGAGAGGAGCTCATGAAGAGGCATCATCTTCTAGACCATAGTATCAGGAGCAGTTGCGAACTCAAACTGAGCTTATAGAGAGTTTGAAAAAGTAGCAGGAAGAGATGCGTCAGCAGCAGCAGCAGCACGAGGAGGACATTTGTCGATGGCAGCAGCAATAACAACAACACGAGGATGACATGTGTTGATGGCAGCAGCATCAGCATGAGCAGATAGAGTACACGCTTCATCTAACTCGTAGTTTAAGGATGGAGTTTCCTCCACCTTCTCCTCCAGCTCCTCCAGCTCCTCTAGAAGACTATCCCCCGAGTGGTATTTTTGATCTGTTAAAAACATTTGAATGGAAAATTTGCTGTAATATGAAATATTTACAATTTTGGTCTTTTATATTGGAACGAATATTGCATATTTTTTTTAAATATTTTAATATTTTAATATTTTTTATTAGTATTATATTTTCTAATAATTTTTTATTTTACTGGTAATATTATTATTATTATTATTTTATGATTTTTTTAAATTATTTTTCTGAATATTGTGAATTTTAATATTTTTGTTATTTTAATAATATTAATATTTTTTCATTAATTATAATTTTATTATTAATTTTATTTTATCAAGTATTTTAAAATATTGAGAATTTTAATATAATTTTTTATTTAAATAATATTAATATTATTTTTTCATTAATCATAATTTTATTATTTTATTATTTTATTAAGTAGTGGTGATGGGACCTTTTACGATGTGGGCATCACAAATAAGTTATATATATATGTATTAAAAAATTTTGCAACGGTTTGTTTTACTATCGCAATAACTTTGTTGCGACGGGCCTGTCGCAACATGTTTATAACATATAAGCTATTCGCGACGGGCCGACATCCCGTCGCAAATAATTTTTGAGATTGGTCAGTCGTGAAAGTTTCTTGTATATATAATGTATTAAATCATAAATTTATTTGCGACGAGACTACTTCCCCTCGCATGTAGTATTTTTTTGTGACGGCTTTGTCGCACAAAATACTAGTTGCGACGCCGTTTTCTACAACGGGCTATTTGTGATGGGACCCTGTCTCAAAACGCTGAAATTCCAGTAGTGTGACCTGAAGACCAAAACCTATTTCTTATCCTATTGAGGATGTTTTTATTTAGATTCCACATGAATTCACTTCCCAAATTCAACCTAATCTCACTTCCTTATCTATAAAGGTAGCTGAAAGAGACAAGCAGATTGTTCAAGAGATGTGTGGTCTTGTTATTAGTCTTAACAAGTTAACTGATGAGTATAAGGGCCATCTCTAGAAAGTTATAAATCAAATGAAATACCTTACCTAGACTGTCACTACTTATCGTACTTCTGGACAATCTTCTCAATCTTCTTTAGATAGTGATCTGCTCTGAACAGTTATCAAAGAAGAACTTCAATCTGTGCTCAGTGGCTTTGACAAGGAATATCTATCTAAAGTTGTCAAGAACAGTGACAGAGTTCTTGATTTAGTGAGAATTCATTCCAATATTTCCAATTATGGTCAATAAGAAATTTCTAAGAAGGTGTACTTCTACTTCAATCGGATTTTCTTGAAGAATGACATGACCAACCACATCAAGTACCCTGTGGAGAATCTGAGGATTCCTCCTCCCAGTCACGATTTCAAAACTCAAGTCCAAAATCTCAATGATTTCACTCCTTCATTGGATATGTTTATAGAGAACAATGATGAGTTTAAAAAACTATGAAGTATGGTGGTGAGATAATTACTGACTTCATCAAGATTTTGAGGCTTTATCTTCATGTCCAGTGTACTGAAATTGTCGCTTCTACAGATGCACCCCTAAGATCTGGTTTGCTTACTTTCTCATCCTATACCCTTACCCCTACCTCTATGTATATCTTTAAGGCTCTAAGTCAGATCATGCCTATTATCCTTGATCAACAGTTGCCTCAGTCTTCTACTACACCTACCTTGGCCCCTTCTATTTTTAAAGGACTCCCTTTAACGTCTTTGTCCATTGGTTCACTCCCATACACCACTTCTACCTCTCTTCTTATGGATTCTCCTTCTGATGCTGCTGCTAAGGGAAAAGAGAAGACAAGTCAGTGCTAAAGAACATTGACAACTATCTTTTTATAGGGATGTTTTCTGTATTCTTGTTACTTACTCTTTGTAATGACACTTTTTATCCATCTAATTCATTGTGCACATTTCTTTCTTATTTACTCTTTTCTATAATTCCAAAAGGGGGATAAATATGTATTCTATATGAACACTAAGGGAGTGGCACATTCCCTACGAACTGATTTATCAATCACATGATTTGTGATCATTAAAAATGGGGAGATTGTTGGCCTCCTCATGTGTTAATCATGTTTTAATGATCAAAAATCATATACATTCTATAAATATTGTTAATCCTATTTAATCTATTTAAAATCATGTGTACAAATGATTAGTTTCGGTATGCCTTAAATAATTATTGTAAACAATTTTGTTTACAATTAAATTCTCTTGTGAATTATTAAGTTTAATTCATTCTATGAATATCACTGTTTAAGTCTGTGTCTAGATATTTGGCTAAGTCTGAGACACTGTAAACATCCAGACACCGTGACTATCTAGACACCGTGACTATCCAGAAACTATGACCATCTAGAAACTATGACAATCCAGAAACTATGACCATCCAGACACCATGCCCATCCAGAAACCATGACCATCCAGATATTGTGGCCATCCAAAAACTATAACCATCCAGACACCGTGACCATCCAGACACCGTGACCATCCAGGCACCGTGACCATCCAGACACTGTGACAATCCAGAAACTGTGACCAACCAGACACTGGGACCATCCAGACATCGTGACCATCCGGACACCATGACCAGACACTGTGATCATAACACCGCATCTGTGCTACCGGTTCCTCATCTATATATAACTATTCCACCATAGTTGTCTCATCGCTTAAAGAAAAATAAGGATACATTATTTCAAGGTGAAACTGTTTCATGGAGACAATATTTACAGACAAATTGTGACACCATTTATTAATCTATTTTTTCATTTTTCAATTTAATTTCTAAAGGTCATATTTGAAGTTTTTAAATGCAGTGACATAATTAATGTTTCTTTTTAGTCATTTCACCCGATAGTACAAGGTACGAGGTATAGAATACATGCATCCCATCTGGTCCAAAACATGCATTCTAAGAATAAAAATAACAATGTGTCCAAAAGAAAAATGGTGACCGTGGTGACTATGGTGAAAGTTGTGATAACAGAAAAATAAGTGTGTGTGCAATAACGACATAGTATAATAATTCATGAAACTCGACACTACTGAAGAAAACACGGAGAAAACTCAAATACTAGAGTTGAGAACATTTCCACACTATCAACTCCATGAAGAACATGAGCCAGATCTATCCGACTTATGATACTCTATTTTCTGCGAGAGGACTCAATTTCTGTATCTTCTTTATCTTAGAAGTCCAGAGCTGTATAGACTAACACTCAGAGCACTTAAAACCTTATCTCTTGATTTCAACTCTGTTGTTTATTATTTGTATCTTTCGACCAGTGTGTATGTATATATAAAAACATGCACTATCTCATCCATCAAAATGAAGGATACGAGATATCCTTTCTCTTACATCTTTTTACACTTGTATATTCCCATGGATAAGTGTGGAAGAGGCATCTGTGTGACCTACTAGTTCATACCCACAAACAATTGTGGAATAGGTCATGTGACCTAAATAGTCTTGTGTACTGTTGTTAACCCCGATACAGGGTGTGGATCATGTTTATTTATATAAACTTCTTGGTGGAAGGTGATCACCATGTAGAGTGGATTAGGTCTTGGTTTGGGACTGAATTGCTTGTTTTTTATCCACTGTGCTGTTTATTTTAGTTTTCACTATTTTATTTTTAAATTCAGAAATCACTAAATTTACTTTGATAGTTAATCATGGAAAAAAATTTAATTTTTATTCATTATTATAATATCGTCAAAAGTAATGTTAATAACTGATATTAAAATTAATGAGAATTAATCAATCTTATAAGAAGTTATTTAAACAGTCAAACTTTTATAATCATATAACTTTGATTAAGTAGGATGTATTTAAATTTTTTGGGGACCCTTTTATGAATACCATTTAAACAGAAGTATTTATAGATACTCAATTCACCCCCCCCCCCCCTCTTGAGTACTCTACTCCGACCAAAAATGTTCATAACACACATTATGTTGCATTAATATTATATATATATATATATATTCAAAAAATATACACATGGATTTTTGTGGAACATATGAATGTAGTGAAAGATCATGATATTTAACATCATGTGTTATGAATGTTTATTAAGTATTAATTTTATTTAAAATAATCACATTACCTCGATAATAAATAATTTTGAATAAGATGTTATATGACACCAAAATTTAATTAGATTTCAATAACTGTAATCAAAATTATTTTTGAATAATTTATTTGGTAAATAAATAAATATAATATGACTAAATATAAGGTGATAAGAATACATGAGGAGAAGTGATAAACTACTTTATTGATGGATATAATTGATAATAATCTTAGGATATTGTTGTACTAGGAGGAGGAGAATGATAAACACATTAGAGACTATGAGGAGGCTAATATATTCATCAGTGATCATTCTTCCAAATAATTTTCTTATTATATAGAAGAATGAGGGTAAGAATTTGGTCGCAGTATATATAAAATGTTTAAAATCGTACTCATTCCTTTGTCTTTTCTTAATAGTAAATAAGTTTTTATAGGGGGGATAAAAAACACCATACACTAGGTACATAGTCATCCTTATTGAAACAAACCGCATTAACAAATATATTATGTATCATTTATTATATACATTGTTTTTTGGTGAGATCTATGCTAAATAATTATAAGGTATTATAGGTTTAGTCTAAAAAATAAATTATATGTACTAATTGAACCCCCTAGGGCCTTCCACACCAATTTGATCCTTGAAATTTTCTATCTCAGTCTTGTTTATTTGATGATAGAATAGTGAATATTTTCCCCTTATTGGTCGGTGTAGTTTTATCCCTATTAATGTAATTATTACACCCACAATCTTGATTTTATAATAGTAGTGTTTTCTTTGAATATATGTAGATATAATCATATTGAATATCACTTTATGGTTTTTAAAAATCAAAAATCATACCATTTATCTTCTCACAATGGGAATTTAAGTTACACAATGGAAATGGGTGTAGTTATTAAAATATTATTACATTAGGATATAATATAATTTATGAAAATTTTACATAGTAGATGACACATAGAATAGAAAGATATATGGTTATGTCTCTCAAGTGGCTGATGATTAGTGGAAGATGATGGAGGATCATGAAACATTTCATTTTGATTTTGAATAAGTTGATAATAGAGGATTATTTTTTCAAATTAAAGTAAAATCTCCCTTATTTCTATTTGTGATTGAATATAAGTTGGGAGATAAGGCACCCCAAACCCAAATTCCCAGATTTAGTGCTAAAAATACATTCTTTACATACATCTTTGAATACCATGTGAGAAGATCCAATAAAAACATGCATATATTTCAGTGATTAAAATATTGCACCTCATAATAATGGCACTAAACCAATAATTAAGGTTTTAATATCCTTTCTCACTAGATACATAATCCAATTTTTTTAGAATACATGGGAAATTTTCTCTATAAATGAACCCCTGTATACCCCCCCTCTATACTTATCATCAGTTGTACTCATGTTCATAGCCCGGGTAATTGAAACATAAGAAATGGGTAATCCCAAACTCTTAGTAAGGGAAAAATCATCAACATGTTGTCAATATTTATATCATAATACTATGATAAAACATGGTAATGGAATAACTATATTATTAAAAATAACATTGAAAAAAATAATTTATCATAATTCGTGATAGAAAAAAAAAGTAATCTCAACTGAAAAAACATGTACAATGATTTAAGAGTGTGAGATAATAAATATGAGACCTATAGCATAATAAAATGAATAATACATAATAATATTGAATAATAATAGGTATATAAAATAATAATATTTTAAAAAAAATTATGTTAATCATATACAGAAACAATCTCATAAACAAATCCCAATATAATCATGTCCACACACAATCAAGTGAACAAATATATATGTGATTGTTTCTACAACCCATTATTTGAAAAAAGATATATAACATAATGTCCATGAAACAGATTGTGAAAAATGAATAATGTGATCATGTCCACATAGAACCTTATAAACATATCATAAATTTGATCATGTCAATGAACAACCTTTTGAATAAAGCATAATATGATCATGTTCATGAAAAAACTTGTGAATAAATCATAATGGTATAATTTTAATTCATAACCATTTAATAAATCATGAAATGATCATGTCCATAAACATCCTTGGGAAAAAATAATAACATGATAATATCTATGAAAAACCTTATGATAAAATCATAATGTGATCCTATCCATTCACTTCCTTGAGAATAATGAATAATGTTATTATGTCCTTACAAACCTTGTGAAAAAATCAAAACGTCTCCATGTCCAAAAAAATTCTAATATCATGATATATAAAAACATAAAAATGTATTGGAAAGTTATAAGAATCCAAACCATCAATCATCTATACATATAAGTGCTACTTTAAATCAATTATTTATATTTCAAACATAACTTAATTATCCAATAGAATAGTGATGGTTTTTATGAATGCATTTGTAGAACATTTGATAATACATCCAAATAAAGAAGTTTGATAGTATCCTAAGAGCATATCACAAGTGTAACATAAGTAAATTCAAAGGATGTTAACATATATATAATACACATTTAAAAATATTGTATAAATATCATTGAAACAAAAAAAACATATCTTTGGGAAACTTTGGGAAACTTCATAAAATTATTTAATTTAAAATGAAATATTTTGAGGTCAGTAAAACATTTTAAAAATTAATCTTTATGAATAAAAATGGTTTTTAAAATAATTATCATAGAAATATGCTTTCAAAAAAAATTAAAATAAATAAAAACATTAGAGAATTTTATATTAAAAAACAATCCCTTACAATAATATTTAAAATCATAAAATCGTTTTTAAAATAAAACTTTAATTTTGAAAAATAAAACAATATTTTATTTTATTTTCTAAATATTCAAGAATTAAAATAAATAGTAAAATCATTATAAAATATGGAAAGTAATATTCCTAAAGAATACTCATTATAACATCAAAATAAATGGCAAAATATTTTTACACATTTTAAATGATAAATTTATAGGTTATATTTAAAACCCATTTTAAAAAATATAATGTAAAACCCTTTTATTTTAAAATGAATATCCAATAATGATTCCTTGTATAATTAATAAAAAGTTTTCAAATATAATTTATAGTGGGAGATAAAATGTCATATTGCAAAAAGATTAAAATTCTCAATATTTTTTAAAATACCTTTATTGAAACCCACATCATAAATAGAATGATAAATAATTAATTTGAAAATAGGTAAATGAAATTTTTAAGAGCACCAAAAAAATATTTAAGTTTTCAAATAAAAAACCAAAATCTAGGTGTGAATAGAGAACATGGATATAGAATGGAAAGAGATTATATGGAGATAATGAGAATTGTTCTTAACATCATCATATTTTACGAAAATAAATATTTTTCAATATAATTCCAAAGAAAAGAAGAATAAAATTAATTATAATATCATCATATAATATAATAAATTCACCATTAAAAACCATATTAAAAATGAAATCATTATGAATTGAGAAAATATGTTGAGTCAATAAAACCCATTACAACTTAAAATACATTTTTATAAAAACTCCAATAAGGTGTGATCTTGAAACTGAACTTCAAATACAATGAATAAAATATGATTAATTAAATTATTCATCCAAAATTCATTATACACACCAATAAAATGAAATTATGTACATAATAAAAACATTTCACAAGAAATTAAATTGATATGAATCACACATGCCTTGTAATCCCGCTTAGTTGAACATACTTGGGACTCCTATATAAAAAATATAACTATATTAAACAATTATTTAATAATATTATTCATATATATAACCCTTTAAAAATTTAATTTATAATCATTTATAATAATTATATTAGTTAGTCATATTTTATCAATTGTGATTATCTTTGATTTTTTTAGTACTAGTTTCATAATGGTGGTGTTGATTCTTGTTTATAAATTCAAAGATAATCAATCCAATATAATTATAGGTTATAGAATAGATATTTTATAATTATTTTTAATGTTTAGATTCTATTTATTATGAATTTTATTTATTAATCAGGAATACAAAGTTAGTGACGATCTTGTTTAAGTAATTTATACGAAAAAAAGGATGGTGAAATAATAATAAGAAAAATATTAATATTATATTTCCAAAACCTTAAAACAAACAATATTTTCTCATTAATTTAAAATAACACCCTTAGTTTAGTTTCCATTGTAATCTAGGATTGATAATTATAACATTTTTATATAGGTGTTTAAACTGTCCCAAATAAGAATATGTTATAATATCTATTTTAAGTGAGTTAGATAATAAATAAAATTTGAGATGAAAAAGGGAATACTCTATTTTATGGAGGCAGTAGTTTTCATGTACACATGCATGACATTCTCATTTTCCATAAAACATAAAGAAGGTAGGAATTTTTTTTATATTTTCATAATCATAAAACTTTTTAAAATATTATATTTATTCACTAAATACCCCATTTGAGTCATCCATATAATATAGTTATGAGAAATGCATTATTTCGCTTATGGAAGTGGTAGTTTGTACATAATGCAAGTGACATTTTGGTTTAATGCATAACAAGGAGAAATAAAGAAAATAGTTTTCCCATAAGTATAATAAAATTTAACTAATATTATGATACTACTATAATTAGTAAAATATAGTTAGATTAGATTAGTAAGAGGTGTATGATAAAATAAAGTGATGGAAATAGAGAACTAATTGAGAATTCTACCTTATGCCTTGTAAGTGATCCTTTGTAAGTGGGATTCAGGATTTTAGAGGTGGTATTTTGAGAAGAACAATATAACACCATAAGACTTTACAATATTTTCATTTCAGAATAAATTTAATTTTATTTCAATATTTCTTTATACATAAAACCATGTTAAGTTTAATCTATACAGAACACTGTGATAGCTTTCATTACATACAAAACCAAATTTTACATCCTTTTTATAGAGAACGTATTTTAAAACAACACTTCGGCACTTTTATAATTTTCATTTATCAAAAATAAATTTTATTTTTTAATTTTCAATTTCAAAATTATTTAAATGTTAAATTTAGTTATTTTTTGTGAGACGCCTGTTTTTTGATGAATAGTTAAAAATACTACACTTTAGTTAAATATTGTATTTTAATTTAAATAATTATTAATGTTAAAATATATTTGAAATTTTTTTAAAGTTAAAATAGATCAGTTATAAAATTACTAATCCAATTTGGTCATTAGAATCAATTTTCCATTGAGTTTAGATATGTATCTTAATGAACATGTGAAGATTTTTAATTTCACAACCCGTTGTCATTTTACATGTGCAAGATTAGGATTGAATTTAATTCAGCCAATTATGTGAATTGAATTTAGAAAAATGTATGTGCATAATTAGAATCATTATACTATTTATAGTTTAATAAGATCAACTTTTTTTTTACAAAAATATTAGGGAAATTAATTAACATTAATTAGAGTGATTGAGGATACAATTAGTTTGAATAGACTTAAACTTTAATATTAAGGTAAACAACTCCCAATACACTTATCCAAAATCCATTGTATTCCCATATTTCTAATATATCCCCTCTTGGTTCAAATTTTAAGAGTTATTGGGATAATATTCTATGAAAGTGACATATATAATAAGTTATGTAAGGAAACAATACTAAAACATTTAGCTTTACCAACGGTTTAAAACCGTTGGTATAAACTATACCAACAGTTGTCCAAAACATTGGTATAATCTATACTAATGGATTTCCAAACTGTTGGGTCTTGAGCCGTAGGGATAGACATATACCAACGGTTCTATGAGAATAGTTGGTATATGAATGAAAAAATCAGTATATACCAATGCTTTCTATAAACAAATGGTATAAATGTTTTCCAACAGTTTTAAACCATGAGTAATATCATGAAGTATCTCTATACCAATGGTTTTTGGCCAACCGTTGGTAAATCTAAAGTAAAATTATATATTCCAACAGTTTACAAATCGTTGGAATATACTTAAAATAATGGTTTACATAAAACTGTTGGTATAAGTTCAGGTTTTACACATATTCCAATGGTTGGGAATCGTTGGCATATATTTTTTATACCTGTAGTAGCAAGCCGGCTTGTTGGCCCCCCCTGTGTTGCTGCATCACTTCCACCAACAATCCTGAAAAATTAATACACAATAGAATATCTGAAAAATACATACACATACAACGAGTAACACAATACACCATTAAAAGTAACACAACTCACCTTTAATAAGTATAAAAGTATAATACATAAAAAATTATGTATGAATTCATAAAGAATTTATCCAACACATAATTCAAACATAAATCTGAATACCTCCAATTCTGTATTTAATTACCCTCTACACCCATACCAAATTAACACATAATTCATAAGGTAATTATAGTAAGTATACACATTCAACAAGTATACCAATACACCTTTAACACATAATTTATATGTTAATTAAATACATAAAGAAATAAATTCATAATTGAAGGTATTGGGGGGTTGTTCAAAGGTTTGGGGCAGCTGTCCAATGGGGGTAGTGGTGTCTAGAGGGGTGGGGGTGTCTAGGGTGATGGGGGTGTCTGGGGGGGGCTATCCAGGGGGCTTTCCATGGGGTGTTCAGGGGGGTGGGTTGGTGTCTAGGGGGTTGGGGGGATTTTCAAGGGTGGGGTGTCCAGGGGGTGGGGTAGTGTCCAGGGGGTGTGGGGGTCAAGGGGTTGGGAGCTGTCCACGAGGGGTGGGGTGGTGTCCACGGAGGTGGGGGTTGTTCAGGGTGGTAGGGTCTATCAAGGGGGTGGGGTGGTCCAAGGGGGTGGTAGGGCTGTCCAGGGGGTCGAGGGTGTCTAGGGGGGTGGGAGGGACTATCCACGAGGTTGTGGGCTGTCTATGGGTTATGGGGTGTCAATGGGGGTGGATGTGGCTGTCTAGGGGGTCTGAGGTTTCTAGGGGGTGGGTGGGTTGTCCACGGGGGGTAGGGGTGTCCAGGGGGGTGGGAAAGGCTGTCCACGGGGGGTAAAAGGTGTCCATGTGGTGGGGAGGCTGTCCATAGGATGAGGGGTTATCCAGGGGGTGGGGGATGTCTACTAGGGTGGAGGGGTTTTCCAGGGGTACGGGGTGTCCAGGGTGTGTGTGGGTGGGGGGGCTATCCATATCGGTGGGGTGGGGGGGGGGGGGGGGGGCTATCCATTGGGGTGTCTAGGGGGTCGGGGTGGAGGGCCTATCCAGTGTGGTGGGGGGGAGGTTTCCATTAGGGGTGGGGGCTGTCAAGGGTGGTGGGGGAAGAGGGGTTGTCCATGGGGGTGTCCAGGGGGAGGGGTGGTGTCCGGGGGGTGTCCAGGGGGTGGGGTGGTGTCCAGGGGGTGGGGTGGTGTCTAGGGGGTTGGGGGCTATCTAGGGGGGTGGGTGTCTAGGGGGTGGGGGTGTTCAGGGGTGGGGGTGTCCAGGTGGTGGGCGGGCTGTCCACAGGGGTGGTCGAGCTGTCCAGAGGGTACGAGGTGTCTAGGGGGATGTGGGGGGGGGGGGCTGTCCAGGTTGGTGGGTGGGTGGAGGGGGTTGTCTAGGGTGGGGGGCTATCTATCAATGTTGGGAGGGGGGCTGTCAAGGGTGGTGGGGGGCTGTCCATGGGGGTGTTCAGGGGGGTTGGGTGGTGTCCAGGGGTGTCTAGGGGTGGGGAGGTGTCTAGGGGGTTGGGGGGTTTCTAGAGGGTGGGGGTTTCCAGGGTTGGGCGGGTTGTCTACAGGGGTGGTTGGGCTGTCCATGGGGGTGGGCGGGCTATCCATGGGTGTGGGCAGGCTGTCCATGGGGGTTACCGAGCTGTCTAGGTGGGTAGGGGGTGTCTATGGGGGGTGGGAAGGCTGGCCACGGGTTGTAGGGGAATCCAGGGGAAGTGGGGAGGTAGTTCACAGGGGTGGGTAGGGCTATCTAGGGGGGTACAGGGTGTCCAGGAGGTGGGGGTTGTCCAGGAGGTGGGGGTTGTCCACAGGGGGGAGGGGCTGTCCAGGGGGTGGGAGGTCTATCCAGGGGGTGGCTGGTTGTCCATGGGTGTGGGCAGGGCTATCTAGGGGTACGAGGTGTCTAGGGGGTGGGGGATATCCATAGGGAGAGGGGTGTCCATGGGGGGGGTATATATACAGGGGTGGGTTGGGAAATCTAGTGGGGTACGGGGTGTCCAGGGGGTGGGGGCTGTCCAAAGGGGGAGGGGCTGTCCAGGGGGTGGGCGGGCTATCCAAAGGGGTGGCGGGGCTGTCCAGGGGGTATGGGGTGTCCAGGGGGGTGGGGTTATCTAGGGGAGGGGTGAATCAGTCACAAAAAATCATCATGTCAAGTTTTATTATTTATATATAAAATAATAAATATAGTGTGACCTACTTAATCACAAATATATTAAGTCAAAACAAATTGATAAACATCAAAGGTCAGTAATATCAGTCAAAAATGTAACATATCAATCTGTCCCTATCACCATCACTATAATCACCATCAACATCACCCTCACCCTCATCCTCATCATCATCCCCATCATCATCATGCCCTCCTCCTCATCCTCGTACTCAGCCTTGGCCTCATCAATGCCCTTCTCCTCCGCCTCAGCCTCCTCCTCACCCCCCTCCTCTGCCTCGGCCTCCTCCTCACCCTCCTCCCCCTCTACCTCGGCCTCCACCTCTCAATCGTCTCGACCACCACTATAAATTCCACCTAGTACACCATATATAGAATTCATCGATGACATATATTAATCACAAGTAGTACTGGCCTCTGGTGGAAGTGTTGGATGTAAAATTTCCATGAGTTTCATAAATGTAGTGTTTTCCCAAGTAGTCGGTTTTGCCGTATCTATGGACCTTTTTTCAGCCTATTATGCTTGTTCCGTAACCTACTAGAACTCGTTGGCACTACAACTTGTACCTGAGGAGGGCCAATACCATGTCGGAACTATACTCTTCTCAGGTCGGCAGTGTACTCTACTAGGGTGCTCATCTCCCAACACCTGATGTAAGTGATCATTTTGCCCAAAATTGTTAGGTTCTTAGGAATCAAGGGCCTCTAAAGTCACCTATTAAAAATATAAAAATATTATTAAGTTACAAATTATATATTAAAATTTTAAATCTACAAAGTAAAACTTACAATTTTCTACTCAGTCATTTCATTAACCGCACTTCCATCTTTCTTCTTTATACTCAAGAAAAATATTTTTTTCATGAGTCACATGTCCTTTAATATTAAATTTATTCCTCTACAATAAAATTAAATGTAGGACACCATAATTAAAAATAGGATTCAAAAAAAATTATTTCATAACTAAAATTATATAACAACTTTAGCAATTGAAAAAATTATGGAGGAATCAATAGAAATTACAAGTCATAAAGAAAGATTATAAACTATCATACCTGTTTCCTCTCATGATATGGAATTGTAGTACATTACCATGTGTGGATTTATTTATTAGCATCAATGTTTTTTTATTTCTTCCAGATGAATCCTAAATAAAATTCAATAATTAGTATTAAATACAAAAGTGAAAATTTTCATTTAAATACCTTTAATTTAATTAATACTATAAATTGGTTAGTCATTCAATGAGTAATCATCTGTCGATACCGTTCTAGCAGACAATCATCCATGACAGGAACCGCCTATAACTTTGTGCCCAATCTAGCATGCTAGCCAATGTACAACACATGCTTATAAGCTCTTAAAATCTCTCCTAAATCCTTTAGACATGCTGGTTGTGAACCATAACCATCAGAGAAATTAAACCTCTTCCAAAACCTAAATATTAATTCATATAAATAAAAAATATAATATATTTCATTAAATATAACATATTTTTTACCCATATCTCTTCCCAGGCTTTATCCTTTACATCATTTGGTAGCTGTCTCCATGAGAGCGGGCTGACAGAAATGAGGTTGGAGTATTTGGAAAATATTGCAAAAAAAATCCGACATTGCTTCCATGATTTTTCAATAATTTTACTATCTTCATTGTAGTCCACCATCAACTAACTGTGGCAGTTCCACACCGAAAGCATGCGTGTACGCCCCCGCCTCCACATCCTATCAGTATGTGTATCTGTTATGAAAGAAAAACAAATATTTTATCAATACATGTTATAATGAAAATAAATAATGGTGTAAATTTTTTTAGGGTTGTATAAGTCTTTATGTGGTAGTCTGATCAATCAATGGGCATCATTGGATCCACTAAACTGAAGGAACACTATGTACAGATGGAGTGAATCCCAATGTATGCTCCGCAGGGACAGACTCTAGCAGAGCATGAGTCAAAGAATATGGAATATAAAAGCCTGGAGTGAAGGAAGAAAAAGTAAAACAAGATGACAGGGATGGTTGGCTGAATGTTGTATGGGTAGTGGGAATCATCATCGGATATGGTACAAACGGTTGAGGATGCTCAGATGTAAACGGTGGTGAAAAAATGGGAGGAAAAAATATCTCGTGTGTCCCTAACGACACACCAGGATCAGCATGTGGGATGGACGGTATTTCAGTGGGAGGGGCATGGTCTAATCGGGTATACCGACCAGATCATCTCGCTCTCGTACCCCTCCCCCCTTATAAGAACTCCCTGAGTACTGGGACCACTACTAGGATTCTCATTCAATAACTGTCGCCTAATAGACGGATCCTGCAAAAATGTTTAAAAATAATAATCACCTGACATTATATATTATTTAAATATATATATTTGAAATAAAATACTCGCTTTAGGAACTATTAGTGGAATGCCTAGCGCAGTCATGTGACAATTGTTGTCCATAATCTGTTTTCGTCGCCTCTCTTCAATTGGTTTCATTTCCTACATTTGAAAACAAATATGGAAGTAAATAGAAATGGATAAATAATGTGTAACCCAAAAAACAAAATAAATTAAAGGAATTAGGGGATTCATGGATAATTTAACAAACCATTGTTTTAGGTGATCTTGATCAAATATATAATGAATTCAATAAATCGTATAAGATGTAATGAAGGAGTTTAATTTTTAGTAGGATGGTTATTTACTATGTGTCATCAATCTATTAAAATCCTAGAACATTGATTCTACCAGATTCATAAGTGGTAAATTAGCGTCAAAATTAAGGAAAAATTTAATTTCTTTAGCTCAGGTAGATGATGTAGCTTTCACTAAATTTTTTTCAGAATAGTACAAACCATCATGTTCATTACCTTGTAAAATGTTAAAGAGAGGTCTTAGATTCATACAAATTTTATAAAAATCATTGTTGAATCATTGAAATGTTCACCAAGTTAGAAATGTTGGTTTCGTAGGTTTAAATACAGTTCAATTCCAAATTAGAAAATGCAATTCAAATAAAATTACAACCAATAAACATTAAAATTTACATAATAGTAAAGTCAGATATAACATATTTGTATTCAATTTTAAATAAATTTGAATTTTACCAACCTTAATAGCCCAATTTGAGGTAAACCAAAATAATTGAGAACATAAATGGATGATTTTATATATTTCTCACCACAACTTTAGGTTCACAGTCAACTCTGACAATCGATCTATTGGAGTCATAAAAAGTAATAAATGGATCATTTCTAATGGTAGTAGGGATGATGTAAATTCCATCATCACCATCATAAAAAATATGTCTTAGAATTACTTCAATAATGATACCAAATTTAGGTCAAAGATGGTATTTGACATAAAAAAATTGTTTCCCCATTGATTCCAAAACATATGGTTCTTCATTAGCAAGAGTGGGAGCATATCAATTACTCAAAATCCACAATCATCAATAAATGTGTCATGCCTCATCATAGAATCAAACGATTACATTTCATCAGCGTTACTCATCCAAGAGAATAATAATCCAATATTTGTTTTCAATAACTCCGTAATAACCTACATTTTCAAATCGCAGTCTATTATCTGATGCACTAGCATAAAAATCTATTGTGGTAGTAACCATAACATCATCATGTTGTGTTCTCATGTTCTTTTCTCATTCAGTGATAATAAATCTATACCCATTGATAATAATTGATTTATAGTCATGAACCATGGTTTTAGGACCAAAAGCCAAAGCACTTATTTCCTCAGAGACAAAGTCAGCAAGAAAACTCAGTACCTGAAATATAAATCAATGTAAAATGTAATTAATTATTTTTTTAATTATTTTAAATAGAAATATTATTACCTTCAATTTTAACTAAGCAGAAAACTCTTTGTTATGGAAAGACTCCATCCTTCTCAAAGATAAGGAATGATGATTTCCATTTATAATTGCTTTATGTTCCCTATAGATAAAAATTACAATATTTTAATATATATATATATATATAATATGTAAATATAAAATTTACTTACAATATGTAGTCATCGAACAAATCATAGTTGAACAAAACTGTGCGATGTGTCATCTCCCTCTCTTCAAGTCTTAATGTCTTCAGTATATATGATCCAGGAATTCCTCTTGTTTGAGGATGTGATGGAAAACTTGGTACAATTTTCTCATACTATTATTCTTTTTTTCTCATTGGACTGTTCATTCTTGTAGTAAGATCAAAAAAATACATAGAGTAGAAATCTATACATTCATGAACAAAGTAAACATTCACTATAGAACATTCTGGATGATTCATATTACAGACATAAGACTTTAATGTATACATATTTCTTTCAGTTGGATACATCCAACAAAAATAAATTGGTCCTCCGAGAAGTATTTCAGTTGGAATATATATTTTTAGATGCATCATGCATATGGAAAATGATGGAGGAAATATTTTCTCTAACTCAAACAAAATTAAATGGGTATATACCAACATTTTTTGCAAGAAAGACTTGGAAAAATTATTAGCACAAATATATCTAAACAATTGGCACAACCAAATAACATCCACCCTTACATTATTGGAAAAAAGATGACAAATTTTTATTGGAATCAACTCATGTAGAAGGATGTGATAATCATGAGTCTTCAAAGATTTTAGCTTCAACTCTCTTCTGTTGACCCATTTGGATATATTTCTTGAATTTCCATTAGTAACCTTAATAGTATTTAGTACTTCCGGAAATTGATTTTTTCTATAGGTTTCATCACATAAGAATCACATGGAAGTTTCCATTTATTTTCACTGATACACACAAGATGAAATTTTGGTCTGATTCCCCAATCCACCAAGTCACACAAGACCGTAAATCATCTTTTGTCTTTCCCTTAACATTTAGAAGAATAGAAAGAAAAATTTCACATATATGTTTTTCAATGTGCATTACGTCTAAGAAATGATGTTACAAATTGGTTGAACAATAAGGAAAATCAAATAAAATACTTCAATTCTTCCAATTGTAACAGGTTTCAGTGGAAACATTCTTTCTCTTTCCAGATTTCATTTGACCCTTCCCAAATGAAAAAATGAAATCTTTCAATGCTGAGGTGGATCATCGATTTATATGGTATTATCAAATCCTCGATGATTATTTCTATATGGACTTTCCATTGGTAAGAATCATTGGTGTCCCATAAAACTAAAACTATAATGATGTTTCAGTCTTGTGGATTGTGTATTCTTCATAGAAACATAGCATGATAGTTTTCCCTTCGTGCTCCATCCAGACATCATAGCATAAGAAGTAAAATCATTGATCATACACATAAGTACAACATGCATCTAAAATATGTCTTTTGAACATGCATCGTATGTGCGCACACCCACATCCTAAAGAAGTTTAAACTCTTTTGTTAAAGGTTTCATGTATATGTCTATATCATTATCGGGATCAGAAGGGCCAGATATGGGTATACTCATGAAAGTGAAAGGTTTTTTCCTACACAACCTTGGAAGAAGATTTTAAATGTGTATAAAAATTGGCCATGTGTTGTGCGATGTAAGAATCTACCCAAAAAGATTAAAACTATCACATGAAAGACCCATCCTCACATAACGCACATCAGCCACAAAATTTGGATATTGAGCATCAAATCTCTTCCATGAAAATCCATCTGTAGGGTGAACCAACTCATCATTAGTCTTCTTTCTCCCGGTATCATGCCATTGCATTTTTATTGATGTTTCATCAGACATAAAAAGATTTTTGAGTCTGGGGATCAATGAAAAGTGACACATTACTTTCTGTGGAATATGGGATGGTGTTCCATCATCTTTTGACTTTCAGCGGGATGTGACACATTTTATACAATCATTCTGTTCAACATTTTTCCTCCCATAATAAACTCAAATCATTCGAGCAAGCATAAATTTTGTTTCTTGAAAATCCAAGATCCACAACTAACTTCAATGCCATATAGTTGTTTGAGGTAATATCTACATCATCTGTAAGTAAGCCCTTAAAGAAGGTGAGAATTTAATTGATAGAATTATTTGAAATCCCATACATAGTTCTCCCATGAAATAATCAGATTAAAAATTCCGGCTTTTTCATTTTACTGCATTGTCGATATACTGGAGTCGTGGCAGCATCATTCAATTTTTTCACCATGAAAACATCATCATTTTCAGTAGACGCATCATGAGTGCTAATATTGAAATATTCTTCGGTCAGAATCATTTATTTTTTATGATGATGAATAAATAGAAACTTGTCATATAACAAATTCTCAATCCAGTCCTCTCATTTGGATCATCAGCAATTTGAGGTGTCATTTTTTCCCCATTGTGATACTACTCTGAGTAGTTTCCTTTAAAACCATATTTTTTTATGTGTTAGCTGACTTCTTCACGGCTCAACCAAGGTCTTCCGACACACTTGTAACATGGTAGTGTTTGTGACCACTATTTGAAGCATTATGAAATGAAAAATCTTAAAAGATCTCTAATTTTTTTTGAAAATTTCTTAAGATCTAATCGGTTTCATACATCCAACTTCTATCCATTCTGTAAAAAAATTGTTATAATTCATTTTGTCAAAATCAATTCAATAAGATTGAAGTTTCATTGAAAATATATTTAAGTAAATGAGAATTGTTCACTTTATAAGAAACCTTAATTAACACACTACTCTATATAAGAATCATAATATAGATGAAAACAAAATACTATATTTATAAAAAAATATCTTTGAAGAACTATACATGAGTGTACAAGATCATGTACAATTGTGGAGGATAATTATTCAGGAGTTTAATAAATTTTAGTTCGAAGAAATTTTATATTTTAGTATATTATTTTAGTGATCACATACATTGTCCAAGGGGGTGGGGGTGTCCAGGGGTGCGGGGTGTCCAGGGGGTGGTGGGGCATTCTAGGGGGGTCGGAGGTGTCTAGGGTGTGGGGGTTGTCTAGGGGGTCTGGGTGTCTAGGTGGGAGGGCTATCCACGGGGGTGTGGGGGTTGTCCAGGGGGTACAGGGTGTCCAGGGTGTGGGCGGACTGTCCACGAGGGTGGTGAGGTTATCCATGGGGTCAGGGGGTGTTCAGGGGGTGGGGGATTTCTAGGTGTGGGGTGGGAGTTGTTTAGAGGGGTACATGGTGTCCAGGGGTGTGAGGGATTTCCATGGGGGTGGAGAGACTCTCCAAGGGGTTACGGCGTGTCCCAGGGGGTGGGGGGCTGTCTACGGGGGTGGTCGGGATGTCCATAGGGGGTGGAAGGGCTGTCCAGTGGGGTTGGGGTGTCAAGAGGGTGGGGGGTTGTCCATGGGGGTGGGGGCTATCCATGGGGTGGGGGTGTCCAGGGGGTGGGGGGTGTCTAGGTGGTGGGGTGGTGTCCATGGGGGGTGGGTCGTCTAGGGGATTGGTGGTTGTTTAGGGGGTAGAGGCTTATCCCTGGGGTAGGGGTGTTAGGGGGTTGGCGGGATGTCCACGGTAGTGGGGGTGTTTTCCTGGGGGGTAGGGGTGTCCAGGGTGTGGGGTGGGCTATCCATGGGGTTTGGGGGTGCCACGGGGGTGGGGGTGTCTAGGGGTGGGAGCTGTCTAGGGGTTTTGGGGGGTTGTCCAAGGGTGTTGAGGGTGCCCATGGGGTGGGTATGTCTGGGGAGATGGGGGTCTCTGGGGCGATGGGGGTCTCCGGGGGTGGTGGGTGGATTTCCAGTGGGTGGGTGGGCTATCCAAGGGGATTTCTAGGGGGTATGGGGTGTCTTGGGGGTGGGTGGGATATCCATGGGGGTGGTGGGGTGTCCAGGGGTTTACGGGGCTATCCAGGGGGTGGGTGGGCTGTCTAGTGGGGGTACGGGGTGTCCAGGGGTGGGAGAGTTGTCCATGAGGGTGGTGGTGTTGTCCAGGGGTACGATGTATCTAGGGGGTAGGCGGGCTATCCACAGGAGTGGTTGGGGCTGTCCAAGGGGGGTACGGGGTGTCTAGGGGGTGGGTGAGTTGTCCACAGGGGGTGGTGGGGCGATCCATGGGGTAGGGGGTGGGTACACTGTCCACGGGGGTGGAGGGGCCGTCCGGGGGGTACGGTGTGTCCAAGGGTGGTGGGAGGGTAGTCCACAGAGGTAGTGGGTATCTTCAGGCGTTACAGGTTATCCAGGGGTAGGAGGTTTCCAGGGGTGGGTGTACTATCCACAGGGGTGGTGGTGCTACCCAGGGTGTATGGGGTGTCCATGGGTGTGTGGTGGGATTTCCACGGGTGTGGCAGGGCTATCCAGGGGGTAGGGGTGTCCATAGGGGTGCACGGGTAGTCCACGGGGGTGGGGGGATATCCAGGGGTACGATATGTCCAGGGGTGGGCGTGCTGTCAACAGGGGTGGTGGTGCTGTCTAGGGAGGTACGATGTGTCCAGGGGTGGGTGGGCTATCCACAGGGGTGGCAGAGCTGTCTAGGGGGTAGAGGGTGTCCAAGGGTGTGGGAGAGCTTTCCACAGGGGTGGTGGGGCTGTCTAGGGGGTAAGGGTGTCAAGAGGTTTGGGTGGGCTATCCGTGGGGTGATGTTTAGGTTGTAGGGTTGTCCATGGGGGTGGTTGGGCTATCCACGGGGGGTGGCGGGGCTGTCCAGGGGGAGTGTGGGGTGTCCAGGCTGTGGGCGATCTTTCCATTGGGTTAGTGGGGCTATCTAGGGGGGTACTGGGTGTCCAGGGGGTGGCAAGCTATGAACGGGGGATGGAGGGGCTGCCCAGGGGTGCGGGTGAGCTATGCACGGGGGTGGAGGGGTTCTCTAGTGGTAGGGTCTATCCAGGGGGCCGGGAGCATTGTCCACGGGGGTGGAGGGGCTGTCCAGAGAGGTACAGGGTGTCCAAGGGTGTGGGAGGGCTATCCACAGGGTGGCCGGGGCTTTCCACAGAGGTTGGGGTGTCTAGGGGATGGGAGGCATGTCCACGAGGGTGGAGGGGCTATCCATGGGGGGTACGGGTTTCCAGGGGGTGGGGCGCGCTATCCATGGGGGTGGCTAGGTTTTCTAGGGGGTATGGGTTGTCCTAGGTATTGGTGGGATGTCCACAGGGGTGGGGGAGCTATCCAGGGGGTACGGCTGTGTCCATGTAGGGTGGGTGGGCTGTCCACGGGGGTGTCGGGGGTGGTCTAGTGGGGTACAGAGTGTCCAGGGGGATGGGCGAGCTATCCATGGAGATGTTGGGGCTGTCTAAGGGATAATGGATTTCTAGGGGGGAGGGTTATCCATAAAGGTGGGTGGGCTCTACAGGGGGGGGCATGGTGTGTCCATGGGGGAAGGCGGCCTTTCCACGGGGGTGGCGGGGCTGTCCAGAAGGGTATGGGTGTCCATAGGGTTGTGTAGGTAGTCCACGAGGGTGGGGGATATCCAGGGGGTACAGTGTGTCTAGGGGGGTAGGCGGGTTGTCCCACGGGGGTGGTGGGGCTATCTAGGGGTGTACAGGGTGTCCAGGGGGGTGGGAATGCTGTCTGTGGGGGTGGTGGGGCTGTCCATGGGGAAGGGATTTCTATGGGAGGGAGGGATGTCTATGGGGGATCTAGGGGGTGTGATGTGTCTAGGGGTGGGTGGGTTGTCCATAGGAGTGAAAGGGATGTCCAGGGGGTACAGGGTGTCTAGAGGGTGGGAGGGCTATCCATGGAGGTGGGTGGATTGTTTAGGGGGGCAGAGTGTGTCCATGGGGTTGGGGCAGCCTGTCTACGGGGGTGGTAGGGATGTCCTGAAGGTTAGGGGGTGTCAACGGTGGTGGGAGGGCAGTTCACTAGGGTGGGGGACTATCCAGGGGGTATGGTGTGTCCCGGGGGTGGGTGGGTTGTCCATGGGGGTGGCAGGGCTATCTACGGGTGTACAGGGTGTCCATGGAGGTGGGAAAGCTGTCCAAGGGGTGACGGGGCTATCTAGGGGGTAGGGGGTGTCCAGGGGGGTGGGTGGGGTGTCCACGGGGGGGGGGGGGGGGTCTAGGGGTGTGGTGTATCCAGGAGGTAAGCGGGATGTCCAAAGGGGTGGCGGAGCTCTTCGGGGGTACAGGGTGTCTAGGGGGTGTGCGCACTATTTGTGGGGTGGTTGGGCTATCTAGGGGTATGGGGAGTGCAGGGGGGTTGGTGAGCTATCCACGGGCGTGGCGGGGCTCTCCATGGTGGTATGGGGTGTCCAAGGGGGTGGGCGAGATATCCACGGGGTCTAGGGGGGCTATCCAAGGGGGTATAGGGTGTCCAAGGGGTGGGCACACTATCCATGGGGGTGGTAGGGTTGTTCAAGGAGTATGGGGTATCCAGGGGGTGGGAAAGCTATCCATGGGGGCGGCGGGGCTGTTCAGGGGTAGAGGGTGTCTAGGGGGTGGGGGGATATCCACGGTGGGGGGTGTTCAGGGGGTGGGTGGGTTGTCCACGGGGTGGGGGGCTATCCAGGGGGTAGGGGTTACTAAGGGGTGGGCAGGCTATCCACGGGGGTCACAAGGCTATCCTCGGGGGTAGGGGTGTCCAAGGGGTGGGTGGGCTATCCACGGGTGTGGCAGGGTTGTACAGGGGGTAGGGGGCTAGTGGTGGGGAGGGGTGTTAAGGGGGGTGGGGTGTACAGGGGGTGGGCGAGCTGTCAATGAATAATTTAACTATCGATTTTTTGGTGAGTTTGAATAGATAAATAATTAATTCAATAAATCATACAACATAAAATAAAAAACTTTAATTTTTAGTAGGATGGTTATTTACTAAGTGTCATCAATCTATCAAAATCATGATACATTGATTCTGTGGATTTATTTCACTCAACAACAAAGAGAGAGAGAATCCTGAATTATACCTCTAGAAAATTCAGTAAGTTATATATGGGCATCAAGAGTGAGAGCCCAATCACATTTCAGAGACCCATGATAGTTAGAGTTTCATTTTGAGCAGGTGACTGTGATTTTGGTTTTTTATTATGGAAATTGGTGAATGAGGTTAATGTGTGATAAGTGAATTATCAAAGTGTGGTTAATATATGGGAATCAAGAGTGATGCAGGACTTGTATGAGCATTGAGTTTGATGTGGTATTTTAATGAAATCATGTATGGTGTGATTATGAAATGAGAATATGATGCGATATGGGAAATGATATTGTGTGATGCTTTTAATATGGGTGTTATGGGATGACGGTTGCTGTAGAACCACCAGGATATTGATACCTTCAGTCGGGAAGTGATGAGGTAAGTAATTCTTATGGGTGGAGTTCCAACAGAAGGGATTGATTAATTATATTGAGTAGTTGGTGGTATTATAGGAATGTGGGAATGATACATCTACATTCAATGTCATATCAAATTTTGGGATAATTAAGATTAGGCAGTTGAGATGGAGGAGAGTTTTGGCCTATGTATAGACAAAATAGCGTAAGGATGAGCTATTATATGTTTGGGATATGGAACGATACATGTATTTTTCATAGATTTAAATTATTTGAGGGTTGGGAGTGTACATCCCCCAATCCCACTGCACCCTCTATAGCCCCTACCTCCCACTACATACCCCCCTACAGCCCCCTCCAGTCCCCATCCCCCATCTCCCTTTACACCCCCCCCCCCCCCCCCGCCCACATTACACACCCCTCACCACTTTTGTCCCTCCTCACCCTGCACAACCACCCCCCTATAGCATGTTCCCCCACTGCACTACCCCCCCCCCCCCACCCCCACTACACAACCCCTACAACACCCCTCCCACTTCACAGCTCCCTACATCCCCCTCCCACTGCATTGCCCCACCCTCCCACTGCACACCCCCTGTCGTTCAGCCTCCCCTTCCCACTACGCAGCCCCTCCTCCCACTCTACTGCCCCATACAGCCCCCTCCCCCCACCTCCCCCTATCTCCCCCCCCCACTGCACAGCCCCCATTGGATATCCCCATATAGCCAAGCCCCCTCCCACTGCAAATCCCCCCCCCATTCCCACTACACCCCCCACATAGCCCCCTCCCACTGCACAACCCCCCCCCCAACAGCTAACCCCCTCCCACTGTACAACCCCTACCATTCCATTGAAAAATAAATTATGAAATGGAGACCCATAGTAGGTCTCCCTACCATTTAATAACTCACTACCATGTTAGATCAATAAAGTTAGACATCACTAAAATATCACTATAAGACATGAAACATGCTTCTAATAAAAATGGTCTCAATAAAATCATCATTTGAATAGATATTATACAAGAGGAATCAAGTGTTATGTTAGGGGAAATATGATACATCGTGTTATCATATATTAGAGTTAGAAGAGGAAACACTTACTTGAATCAAGGATGGATCGCAGGTTGGGAAGAAGGGTTCGCAAAGAATAGGGGAGCTATCGTTTAGGGATAATCAAAACAAAAAACAACTTCATATTCCATGAAATATGAATGAAAAATGGAATAAATGGATTTAGAACATAAAACTGAGTTATAACTTATATATTTTATGTGGAAGAACAAAAAATGAGTTACTGGGAAGAAGGGTTTTCACAATAGAACAATGGAGCTCTTCTTTAGGGTGTAATGTGGGTGGATCAAGATTAGAACCGGGTGCTAAATTTGTGGCATTTTATCCCAATGGGTTTTAAAACACATTGAGAAATATTAACAAAGATATACCAATGGTTTCAATGAACTGTTGGCATAAGGGGGGGGGGGGTACACTCTCCATTATCCCAACAGTTTCAAAAAAAGTTGGGAAAACTATGCCTATCCTAACAGTTCTTCAAACCATTGAGAAAATACAGTCTAAAACTTCTTATACCAATGGTTTTCAACAAAAAGTTGGTATATGAATCCTATCCCAATGGTTTCTCTAAAAGTTGGGATTGAGTCGTTGGTATAGGATGAATTTCCAGTAGTGAAAAAAAAACAAAAAAAGGAACATTCCTTACCTTTAACATTTTTATGCCTTGAGATATGGAAAAAATCATCATATTATATGTTAGACATATCCTTTTTAAGATAAATGAGTATTTGTTTTCATAATAATTTATAATTAATTTTTAGATACTAATTAATTAATTAAAATACTTAATAAACTCTAGCGCATTGATTATTTAACTAATTATTAAATAAAATAATTGATGCTAAAAATATTAAAAGTGAAGAAAATTAAATAAATTATTGTGTTTCGATATTTTTTTAGATAAATGATTCATGTTACATAATATTGAACTTAATATATTTTAATTCATTTATTTTTTTATAATTGAAAAATTAAATTAAATAAATAATGTCAAAATTGATAATAATGTTATTTATAATAAATGACATTTTATTAAAAAAATTAAAATTACTAAAATAAGATATTCTGAAAATTTATTTTTAAATTTTGATAAATATAAAATATTGTCTATGAATTTACACATTTATCTTTTATAACGAACATATTGACCCATAAATAGTAAACACATTGTTAGCGTAGTTCGGGTTAAAGAAGTGTTTTTTGCGTGTTGTATGTGTTTGTTTTAAAATTAATTTCCAACACACATCAGTTTTATATTTTTAAAATTATATATAATATATGTAATTCAGTGGGTATATATTTTATAATAAATATCACATTAATATATTCTTAATGGTTAATTTACTTAGGTTTGAAAAACTAGTTACCTTAATAAAAACCAAAATTATAAATTTGGGGAAACTTAGAAGTTAAGGAAAACAATTATAAAAATATAATTATTTCTGTGTTTTAGAGGTTTGGGTAGAACATAATTTCACTTTACTCTATTTTTTTTAAATTTTTTTTGGCATATGAGGTCAGAGAGAACACCCTATAGTCTTTACCATTTTATAATTACAAGAATGTTACTCCCCCATCACTATAAAAAGTCATTCAATCCCCCATTTCTTCAATCATATCAATGCATTTGGTTCATACAAAACCTTATGAAATAAGCTCCAAACATCCATGCCCGAAACCTATAATCATAATTTTTGGAGAAAATAACTCCAAGGAATTCCTTTAGTGAAAATTTAACATAGTTACCTTAAAAACTGGTAACATTCTTCCAAAATATCTTTTCTTTTATTTCCTTCTGAAACCCTTAAATTCTTTTTATTCCATAATTATATAATAATATAATTATCCTCAATATATTTAGATTTTTTATTTTAATGTTTTTTACCTTCACCTACACACACTTCAATCTAATGGGTAACAAAATTATTGTTCATTTGTAAGGCGGTCTATCGCCTCACAAAATGATATCGTTTGGTTTTTACTTTATAGCTTATTATTGTTGAGAATTATGAAGGACACACTATTTTTATATGATATATATATGATATTTATCTTTTATTTATAATTTTGTAATTTTTATATAACCCATACCTTTATTATTTCCATTTTTTAAAATACGATAACATCGTTTGTGGATGTGTGGACTACCGCCTCTTCAAAGTGGTGTGATACATTCACACAATACATGGAATGTATTAAGGATGGTTTTAATTAAATATATGTGACATACACAAGATATATATTATATTAATTTCATAAATAAATTTTGGTAAATATAATATATCATTTTCATTATTAATCTTTTCACACACTAAAAAAGTGATAACATCATTCGTTGATGTGTGGACTACCGACTTCTCAACACGATGTGATTCCTTTCACATCACTAGAATTATATATATAAGTATATATGATTAAATAAAATGTTATTTATTATATAATTATAATTATATAAAAAACCATGTTACTACCTTCTTTCCATAAAGGTTGCTGATAATTGGAAACGTTACTCATGGGTACGTACAATATATTGTCTTCATAATTGTAATGTTGGTTCATTTTTCATAACCATATTTCATGATTGGTTTTAAAATAATAATTTATTTATAAATATTAAAATTATGTCATTATTATTATTCTTTATATGTTTATAGAATGATTTCATTGACCATAGTCTACACACCAAAGTCATTTTTGACACTTGAACTGAATTTGGTCAAAACACCCAACGTAAATATAGTAGTTAAGTAGTTGTATAAAAAATTATAATAAGAAAAATAAAAAAAATAATAACCATAAAAAGGTTCTAAAACAAGTAAATAATAAACATAAGTTTATTATTTTTAAATATAGATACACATGTGACAAGTCAAACTCAGGGTAAGGTATATTCATCTCACTTTTTACATCTGTTATATAAATGTCTTATTTTCCATTTAATTATATTTTTGGGGGTATCTACTGAACCTTTTGATATATTATATCATTAATCCTTTTATTAAAATTATTTATGATGTAGGGTTTTCAATAATAGTATTTTCAAAAATGAAACCCTTGATTACTGAGATAATGTTTAATTTGTGGGGAAAAAATTTAATTATAGTGGTGACAATGTAACACCGCAAGACTTTAAAATATTTTCCTTTTATAATGAATTTAATTTTTTTCTATATTTTTTTATACGCAATACCATATTCATATTACCCTTTACACAACACAAAGTTATCTTGCATTACGCGTAAGACGGTGTTTAACCTCTTTTTAATGGTCCACGTATTTTAAAACTAATTTTTGTGACTTTTATACATTTTAGTTTTCAATATAAACACAATTTTTAATTTGGTAATTTTAAAATTATCCTAGGGTGATTTTTTTGTAGTTTTATGAGAAGTTTCATTTTTTTATGAATAGTGAAAAATACTGCATTTTAGTTGAATATTACCATTTCATTTAAATAATTATTAATGTTTAGTTATATTTTCAATTTGTTTTAAAGTAAAAATATGTCATTTTACATATATATTATCCAATTTATTTCATTGTAATAATCTTTATAATCAATTTAGATATACAATCTTAATGAAATATTTAATATTTTCACATTAAAAACCCCCTTCCTCGCCATGTCTGCAGGATTTTATTTAAATTTAATTTTTCTACTTTTGTGAATTTAATTTTAAAAAATAGATATACAAAGTTGGAATAATTAAAATATTTATAGTCTAATAATTTAAAAATATTTTTTGACATAAATATTAATGAATTTAATTTAAAATTAATTACAACGATTATGGGAAAAAATAGTTAACTTACTGGTTAAAATTTAATCTTAAGGGGGAAAATGACATATAAACTTGTCTAAAATACATTTTATGTCCATATTTCGACCATATTCCCTCATATATTTAATTTTATGTGTTATTGGGATATTATTCCATGAAAGTGGCCTATATAATAAGTTAATGAAGGAAAAAAATAATCCTTCCTTTCCATTAAAATTTATAATGCTTTGAGATATGGAAAAAATCATATTTCCAATTATTCATATCTTTACGAAAGATAAATGAGTTATTTTTTCTGAATAATTTATCATTAATTTTTAGAGACAAATTATTTAATTAAAATTATTAAGAAACACCAATGTAGTGATTATTTAGTTAATTATTAAATAAATAAATTATACTAAAAATAAAAATAATGAAAATTAAATGAATTTTTATCTTCCCAAATTTTTGTAGATAAAAAAATTCATGTTACATAAAATTTAACTTACTATATTTTAGTTCCATCATTTTCGTGATATTTAAATATTTAAATTAAATAAAAAATATTAAAATTGATATTTGTTTTATTTTATAAAAAATGATATTTTATTAAAAATTTAAAATTTAAAAATTCACATTTTCTTCCAATTAGTTTATAAATGTTAATAAATATAAAATACAGTCTATTAATGGACCATATTGTTTTTTATAATGAACATATTGACCCCTAAATAGTAAATACAAAGTTAGCACAATTCGAGTTAAAGTAGTGTTTTTGCGCGTTACATGCGCTTATTTTTAAATTAATTTCCCACACGCATGGGATTTTTTTAAAATTATATATAATATCTATAATTTATTGGTTATATATATTCTAATAAATATCACTTTAATATGTTCTTAATGATTAAATTACATAGGTTAGAAAACCATTTACCTTAATAAAATCCAAAATTATAAATGTGGGGAAACGTAGAAGTTAAAGAAATTTAAAAAAAATTAATGTATTTTTATGTGGTTGAGGTTTGGATAGACTATAAATTAAAATTAATCCATTAATTTTTAATTTTGGTGGCATGTGAAGTAACAGAGACCTCCCAACAGTGTTTACCTTTTTTATTTACAGGAATCCCACTCTCACCTGCACTATAAAAAGGCATTCACTACCCCCATTTATTCACATTTGTAAAGACATTTGGATCATAAAAACCCGAACCAAATAATATACCAACATTTCTCCCCTAAACTTATTATCCTCACTTTGGGTAGATATAAATCCAAGGAATTATTTGGTGAAAAATAAAAATAGTTATATGAAAAGAAGGTGACATTCTTCAATGATCACTTTTGTTTTATTTCATTCTCAAAATATTCAATTATTTTTATTACTTGAATATACAATAACATCAGTATCCTAAATATACTGAGATGTTTTTATGTTAAGGGATCAATCTACACCTATACACACTTCCATCAAATTGCTAATGAAATTATCGTTAGTGTGTACGACGGACTACCTCCTCACGAAACAATGTCGTTCATTTTTCCTTTACCGCCTCTCATGGTTATGATTTTTGATGAAGACACTATATTTATATGATATATATATATATATATTATTTTAATTTTATTAATAATTATTTATTTTTTATATAACACATACCTTTATTCTTTCCATTTTTTGTAAATACGATAACATAGTTTGTGGATGTGTGAACTACCACCTCCCAAAAGCGATGTGATACGTTGAAACATTACATAGAATGTATTATGGGTTTAATAAAAAAATATTTTACATAGATAAAATATATATGATATTAATTAAATAATTAAATTTCATCATATATAATATATCCTTTTATTTTTTTCCCTTTTCACATAATAAAGAAATTGATAACGTCGTTCGTGGACAAGTGGACTACCACCTCCTCGATGCGATGTGATTCCTTTAACACCACCATACTTAAATATATAATTATATATGATTAAATAATATATTTTTATGATATAATGATATTATAGAAGGATAAAATTTTACTTACCTTCTTTCCATAACAATCATAGAAAAATTGGAATGTTACTCATGCATATGTACTCCCCACGATTTCCATGATTGTAACGTTGTTTCATTTTTCATAAAAATCATTCATGATTGGTTTTAAAATCACAATTAATATATAAATATGAAAATTATTCCATTATTATTATTCTATAGATTTTTATATAATGGCCCCTTTAATCTTAGTCGACCTACTAAATTCATTTTTGACACTTGAATCAAATTTTGTCAAAACACCAGACATAAAAAAATTGTTTAAGTAATTATATACAAAACTATAATAAGAGGAATAAAATTTATAATAAATATAAATAAATTTATAAAACAAGTACATAATTAAAATAAGTTTATCATTTAGGAATATATAGGCACATGTGACAATTTGGTCTCAAGGTAAGGGATTCTCATCTCACTTTTTACATCTCTGAGATAAATTTCATATTCACAACTAACTTATTTTCTGTTATGTATCTAATAAACCTTTTGATATATTATATCATGAATCCTATTATATTCATAGTATTTAACATTTTACTTTTTATTATCTCATCAAATGTTATTTAACATTAAAATTACTAACTAGTAAAATTTATCTTACAATCTCACCTTCTTTTGTGATTGTTACCCTTCTCTAAAAACAATCACTTTCTCATAATAATTTTTCATTAAAAATTATATTTCCCTGTGATATCCATATTCTTGTGTGATATATGTTTTTATTTAATAAACCATATACCATATTTACATATAGTTTTTACTTTGAATTTTATTTAATTTACTAGGGAAATATTGATAAATTTGTATATTTTACTTTGTAAAGATATTTGATAAGGAACTTTGTCTATTAATTTAAATAAATTGTTAAACATATGAGGAATTATTTGGACATTAAGGACATGGTAAGGGTAATAGTTAATGTAATCCCTTTTATGTATTTATAGTCACATGATATGAATTCATTTGAAAAAACCCATCGTGTTTATAACCAGTATGTTTTAAATTATCTTGTGGAAGGTATTAACAATATAGTTAAGGTTGGAAAAACCAAATTGGTTTGTAACTAGTATGTTTTAAACCATCTTGTGAAATGTATTGATTGGGAAGGTTAGGTTTACCTAGGAAACGTGGCTTCTAATAATTAACCATTTCTTTTATTTTATTTATTATTATCCAGAGGGTTTTCACTATAAAAAACTGTATAGATGAATTTCATTCTCAATTTATTGATTAAATAGATTATGTGTTCAGTTTATTTTATGTTCCCATGTTGATAATGATCATTGATTAATTATTAATCTTGTTGTAATTAACCCTCACTGATCATTTGAGCTCCCCCTTATTTGTTTCCTTTCCCCAAGTTAGAAAGAAGAGATCATTGAAAGAGTTTTCAAGGATTTAATTTTTTAGATTTTTTTTATTTATTATGTTTTATTTTCCTTTCCAAATTTTAAATGGGTTACATATATGTATCTAGTTTTTCAAAACTACAAAACATATTGATGATTAAGTATTTTATTTCTTGTAATCATACCAATGTAATAAAGTAAAGCACCAGCTCTGGGCTTTTGGGGCTGGAGAATTATTTTTAGTATCAATGTGTGGTTTAGTAGAAACCCAAGAAACTATATTTAAGAAAACAAAGATTATGTAACATAACCCTACACTATTCATTGAGATTATATATAGAATAACATCCCAAATAAACCATGTTTATTATTATGATATTAGTTATGCTTGAATTTTTTAATTGATGATAATTATTTCACTAGTTTCAAGATTATACATTATATTATATAATGGTATGACCTAATCTAGTGTATATAATCATTTATAAATTGTCTCTAGAATAAGGAATGTGAACCTCGCCATTTTACATGATCTAAAGTGTAAGAATGATCATTTATATTTTGTCATTATGCTAATATTTTCAAGTGAACTAGTCTCCTATAAATTCTCATCATATAAAGTCATAGTATTATATTCTAACAAGATAAAGAAATAATTTTCTAAGTATTATATCGTAAAAGAGAATTAATTAAAAAATAAGATGATATAGAAAAATATATATAAAGTAAATAAGGGAAATAAATATTTTCCCACTTGTAATAATTGTAGAAATAATCATCCTGGTACATGCTTTAAATGAATGGGATTTTTCTTCATGTATAGAGATAAAGGTCACTATGCTTGTGATTGTAAGTATAAAAAAAGGTTTTCAAAGTGAAATTTAGAAAATTTAAGGAGATAAGGCACTAAAAATAAATGACTCAAGTTTCAAAATAATATAACCAAAATGTGGATAATGAATCACTATCATGCTTTTGATACGACCACAACCTAAGTGGAAGGATTTATACTCCTATGTATTTGGATCCTTGAGAAATTTTGTAAACATATTTTATCAATTATGTCTTGGTTATAAGAATTAGGAAATATATATAGATTTTTTTGCAGTTCTATTTCATTAAGGGTTTAGATCATATGTTGAATAGTACCATGATCATTAATTAAGTATAAAGTTAATTTTTTTTAAAAACACGTTGTTGAGGGAAATACATCCCTTCATATGTTCCTGAAGTTGAGATAATGAATATTGGATAATGAAATGATTATTATGGATAAATTAAATTAGATACTTCTAATAGCTTTGGAATAGATTCTAACATTTTGGATCATAATAAATAGAAGGGTCATAAGGATAACAATTTATAAACTGGTTTATGTTGAACTTTGGACAAGGTTTTGTATATTTATGTATTACTTCACCCTCTGATAAAACTTGTGCTAAGATATTATGTAGAAATATTTCAAGGCACAAAAAAAGGATAATATTATTCTAATAAAATAGAAACATATCAAGTAATTATATTTCTTTACATTCTTATAGAGTTAAATAATTACTCAACTATAGGAAAAGGTTCCTGAAACAAAAACTCGTTACAATTATCACAGGTCATTGGAAGGTATGAGGTGGTAGGAATACTGGGTAAGATGATCACCCACTCCATCAGTCGTTAATCTAATCTCGTGTTTGATGATTTGGCTGAAGATTCTGAGAGTCAAACTAATGATTCTGAACATATGTTTGAGGATGATTTTTGGGATTAACTTTCAGTTCTCACTGAACTATAAAAGTGATCTATGGGTTTGTTCTGACTTGTGTCTACAATAGAGGATACCCTTGGGAATGTTGTCTCATCTATGGTTCTTGTGTGGTTTTCCACTTTTTCAAAAAAAATGCTTTTGAAAAAAAAAAATTCAGTCTATCACTCTCCGTTGGAATTTTATAGTTATATTTCACATACATGTCAATGTTTTCACTAATGTTATCATATTTTAAAGACTAGTTTTTTAGTGACCGTCCAATTTCCATTTAATTCTTATTAATGACATTTTTTATTAACCCTATTTAAAATGTGGGTTTTCAATAATAGTATTTTTTATTTCGAACCCCTTATTACTATGATTAATTTTAAATTATGAGGACACAATTTAATTAATGTGGAGATAATGTAACACCCCAATACATTAAAATATTTTACTTTTAGAATAAATTTAATTTTTTTCTATATTTCATAATATAAAACACCATTTTAATCTTACATTAAACACACCAATAAGTTTTCTTACATTACATGTAAAACTGAGTTTTACAACATTTTAATAGAGCACCTATTTTAAAACTAAATTTTGAAACTTTTCTAAATTTTATTTTTCAATATATACTTTATTTTTTTATTCATAATGTAATAATTATCGTTGAGTTAATAATTTGTATTTTTATGAGAAATTTCAATTTTTTGATGAATAGTGAAAGATAATTCATTTTAGTTGAAAACTACATATTCCATTAAATAATTATTAATGTTAACCTAAATTTTAAATTGGTTTTATGGTAATAATAGATCAATTATACATCTATTAATCCAATTTAGGTCATTGGAATCATTTTTATATTGAATTTAGATATTAAAGTATAATGAACTTTTGAACATTTTCACTTTAAAACCCCACTTTCTCGCCACATGTGTGGGGATAACGTTAAATTTAATTCCTACACTTTTGTAAATTAAATTTAAAAGAAAATTATATATATATATATATATATCAAATATATATAATATTTATATTATAATAATATCAAAATATTTTTTGACAAAAATCTATGTGAAAGTAATTAAAATTAGTTACAATAATTGAAGTAAAAAATTAATTTACTTAGTGGTTAAACCTTAATCTTAAGGGGAAAATGACCAAGAAACATGTCTAAAATCCATTATATAGCAATATTTTTACCATATACCCCCATGGTTCTAATTTTATAATTTATTGGGATATTCTTCTAAGAAAGTGATTAATATAATAAGGTAGGTAAGGGAAAAGACCAAAAAGGGACCTTTCATACCTTTATAAAATTTAAAGCCTTGAGATATAGAAAACATAATATTTTCATTTGTACATATCTTTTTGAAAGATAAATGAGTTTTTTTTATAATAATAATTTATAATTAAATATTATAGATGAATTAGTTACTTAAAATTATTAAGAAATTCTAATGTAGTGATTATTTATTTAATAATTCAAAAAATAAATGATAGTAAAAATATTGAACATGAAGAAAATTAAATTAATTGTTATTTTTCCATATTTTTCTAGATGAATAGGTCATTTTACAAATATTTTTACTTTATATATTTGAATTACATCATTTTATTGATATTTTAAAATTTAAATTAAGTAAATATTGTCAAAATTGGCATTAATGAAATTTTTATAATACATGATATTTTATTACAAAATTAAAATTAATAAAATCATATATACTGAAAATTAATTTTTAAATATTAATAAATTTTAAATATTATCTATAAATGTACCAATTGATCTTTTATAATGAACATAATGACCTCTAAATAGTAAAAATAGTGTTAACATGGTTCGGGTTAAAGTAACGTTTCTATATATTACATGCGCTTTTTTTAAAATTAATTTCCAAAACACATGGGATATTTTTTGTAAATTACATATCATATTTAAAATTAATTGGGTTTATATTTTATAATAATTAACACTTTAATGTTTTCTTAATTGTTAAATTAGGTAGGTTATAAAACTAGTTACATTAATAAAAACCAAAATAATAAATTTGGGTAAACATTGAAGTTAAGGAAAAAAATTATAAAAATTCACTACTTTTTGTGTAGTGGGGGTTTTTATCGACCATAAATTCACATTAATCCAATATTTTTTAATTTTAGTGGCACATGAGTTAAGATAAACCTTTAAATAGTGTTTTTATTCTTATATTTACAAGAATTCCACCACCCACACACACTATAAAAAGGTATTCACTCCCCATATTTAATTATAGATATCAAGAACTTTGGATCATCCAAACCATTCCCAAATAAGGTCAAAATATACCAAAACTAAACCTAGAAGCCGAAATATTTCCATAAAGCAATCCAGGTAATACTTTTGGTGAAAACCAAATAGAGTTACCTAATAAAGTGGTAAAATTCTTGAATGATCACTATTGTTTTATTTCTTTCCCAAACCATTAAATTATTTTTATTACATGATAATATAATAACATACGTGTCCTAAATATACAGATATTTTTTTATGTTATGGTTTATACTTACACCTAAACACACTTCCATTAAATTGGTAACAAAATTATCGTTCAAGTGTATGGCAGACTACCGCCACACGAAATGAGGTCATTTGTTTTTCTTTTACCACCTCTCATAGTTAAGAATTATAATAGAAACAATATTTTTATATGATATATGTATGGTATTTATGTTGTATAAATACTTATATAATTTTTATATAACACAGACCTTTATACTTTCCATTTTTAAAAAATACAATAACATCATTTGTGGACGTGTGGATTATGACCTCCTCAAAGATATGTGATGCATTCACGAATTTCATGGACTATATCATGGATGGGATTAATTAAACATATGTTACTTAAAAAATATATATTATACAAAATAAATAATTATATTTCTATAAATATAATACATCATTTTCTTTATTACCCTTTTCACAAACTAAAAAAAGTGACAATGTTTGTGGACGTTTGGGCTACCGCCTCCTCGACGCGATATGATTCCTTTTACATAACCAGAACCCTATAAATAAGTATATATCATTAAATAATATGGTATTTAAGATATAATTATAATTATTTTTATATAAAATGTTACTTTACTTCTTTCCAAAATGATCATTGAAAAATATGAACATTACTCATGCGTACGTACGACATGCCGTCTCCATGATGTTAACATTGTTTTATTTTTCATAATTTTCCTTCATGATTGGTTTTAAAATAATTATTTATGTATAAATATGATAATTATTTCATTATTATAATTTTGTTATGTTTTTATAAAGTAACCATTAACCATAGTCAACCTACCAAAGTTGTTTTTGACACTTGAACTGAATTTGATTAAAACACCCGACATAAACATAATTATTTAATTAGTTTTACAAAACATTGTAATAAGAAAAATAAAAGAAATAATAAACATGAAAATTTTATTAAAAAAGGAAATAATTAATGTAATTTTATTATTTTATAATATGGATACACACCTGGATAGTCATAGTCAAGGTAATGTATTTCAATCTCAGTTTTTACATCTATGAGATAAATGTTATATTCACCGCATACTTTTTTTTGTGGTGTATCTAGTAAATATTTTAATATATTATTACATAAAACAACTTATATTCATGGTATTTAACATTTTAATTTGAATTATCTCATCCAAGGGGTTTTAACTTGAAAATGACCAGCTGCTAAAAGTTATTTTACAATCCCACGTTCTTTTGTTATTGTTAACTTTCCCCTAAAACTATAACTTTATTTAATAATTTTTCATTAAATATTATATTTTCTTTTTGATATCCATTTTATATATTTATGGATTTGATTATTTTCTAAATTCTATACTATATTTATAAAAAGGTTATTACTTTGAAGGTTTGTTTGATTTACTGGGGATATAATGATAAATATGTGTCTTTTACTCAATACAGATATTAGATAAGGAACATTGTTTATGAATTTAAAAATATTATTTGATATAGGAATAATGATCTGTACATGAAAAATATTGTCTTGTTAATGGTTAATTTAAGACCCTTGTTGCATTAGTAGTCTCATGGGAAATAATTCGTTGGACAAACCCTTCACATTTGTAACCAGAATGTTTTAAACTCTATTTTGAAAGTTATTGAAAGTAGATTTATGGTTCAAAAATACAAAATTGTTTGTACCTAGTGTATTTTATACGAACTTGGGAAAGGTATTTATGATAAAGGTTCTGTATAATAGGGAAACATGGTGTCTAATAATAAAGAATTGCCTTTATTTATGTTATTATTATCCATATTATTTTCACTATGAACAAATATATTTATGTATTTAATTCTCATATTATTAATTAAATGAAATGTGTGTTTAGTTTATTTTACCCTTAAAGATTTGTTATGATCATTTATTAATTATTACATGTATTGTACTTGACCCTTACTGATCATTTAAGGTTACCCTTATTTTGTTTCCTTTCTACATGTCATAAAGAAGCGATCTTTTACTGGGTTTTCAAGGATGTAGTATATTAAATTTTATCATGTATGTTGTTTTATTTTCATTTCCCAATGTAAAATGGGTTTCATGTATGTATATTTTTTCCCAAAACTGCTAAACTAATAAATACATTATGATTTGATTCCTTGTAATCTTTTCAATTTAATAATGTAGGGCACCGACTTCAGACTTATAAGTTCTGGGCATTACAACTAGAACCACTAAAGGATTATAGGAGTATTTTATAGTCATTTGGGTATATTTTAGTTGAATTTAAGAGGATTTGGGTGTGATAAGATGTGGGGTGGTTTTGATTTCTCTTATAAGGGTGAGGAGTGTCATTTTTTAATAATATAAAAGGATAAGTCACTATTACAAGATCAAATAGATCCAATAATGGGAAATAATTCATTTATGTAAGGGTTAAGGTAAATAACTCACCAACCTTGTTTGAAAAGTATGACATGATCATGTCTATACACATAATTTTCAACAAAGAATAACACAATCATGTAAATGTAAGACCTTGTGAAAAAGACATAACATGGTCATATATACAAACAACCATGTGACCAAATAATATCACAGTCATGTCCAGGTACAACCTTGTGAACAAAGCATAATGTGATCATGTACACACAAAACCTTTTAAGAAAAGCATAATGTGATATTGTCCATGCACAACCTTATGAAAAATATTAAAGTGATCATTTATACACAAAATATTTTTATCACATTTGAGAAAAAAATTAATCAATGCATTGGAGGGATATATTTAACCCCACCCATCAGTTATCCATAGATATCTATGCCACTTTAAATTAATCATTCATATTTCAAACATTACTTAATTGACCAGTAGAAAACTGATATTTTCCCAAAATAAATTCATTGAAAATATCATAATTCATCTTAAATAATATGTTAGATGGTATAATCAGAAAATATCTAAAGTGTAATAAATATACTGTCAAAGTAGTTTTACATTGATATAAAACACCCTTTTAAAAGTATTATATAAAGCACTTAAACAAACTAGAAGAAAGATCCCTTTTTTAATGCCTAAAAACTCCATAAATATTTTTTATTTAAAAAGAAATATATAGATCATAGTAAAACATTTTATAAATGAAATTTTAAAACCAAAAAAATTATAAAACAAATTTTACAAATGGAATATTCTTTCAAAAACATTATTTAAGAATATATAAAAACAAGGATAATTTTTTCATAAAAACAAAATAATTTAAAATCCCATTTAAAATTATGAATTCATTTTTAAAATCATTATTTTATTTTAAAAAAATATAAAAAAAATATCTTTTATTTTTAAATTAATAAGAATTTATATCATTTTTAATCCAATTATAAAACATATAAAGTAATCTTCATAAAGAATAATATTCATAATAGTGAAAGAACTCAAAAAATAGTTGTTAAAAAATATGTTTATTGTAGTCATAAAAGTCGAATACATGGATGGCATTAAAAATTCATTTTCAAAAAGGTTATGTGAAATTTTTTAATGACTTTAAATTCACAAATTATCTCTAATAATGGAGTCTTGGAAAACCATAAATGTTTTTTCAACGGAAATGTGGAGTTGAAGATAAAATATACACTCCTGAAAGGAAACCCCTTTCCCATAATTTTGAAAATAACTTTATTGAAACCCACATCCTAAATTGAATGATAAATACTTCATTGAGAAGTAGGTGAAGGGAAATTTTAGGATCAATAGAAATAAAACATATTTGGATTTTAATGTAATAAATGAGAACATTAATATGAAGAGTAAGCATGGATATGGAAGATAAATAGCTCATTTAGAGAAAATAAAAATTATTCCTAACATCACAAAATTTTATTTAGAAATAAATTAGTCAATTTAATTTCATAGAAAATGGGGAGGAACGAAATTATAATAAGATCATATAACGTAATAAAACAATATTGTAAAACTGTAGTCAAAAATAAAAAAATTATGACTCAAAAAAAGAAGTTGAGTCAAGAAAAACATCTACATCTTAAGTAACATTTTAATAAAGACCCTTTAAAAGAGAGAGAATTAAATAGAACATAAATTAGCATGAATAATATATAATTAATGAAATTATATATCAAATAGGTAGTATATTTTCCATTTAAATTAAATTATGTGCATATACAAAACATGTCTCAAAGAATAAAAATTGAGACGAAACACCCTTACCTTGTATTACTTCTTAGTTAAATATGTTATAACATCCAATATAAAAAAATTAATTATATAAATTAATTATTTAATAACCTTATTCATATTTATAAACTTCATTCATAATCATTTATTTCAAATATATTAGTTAGTTATATGAAATTGGATGTTATTAGCTTTGATTATTTGATTAATACTAATTTTGAAGTGAAAATGTTCCTTACTATTTTTAGATTCAAAGTTAAAATTTATTATATTATTATAACTACTAGAATATATTTTTAAAAATTTATTTATAATTTTCTAATTCTAATTTTTAATTATTTTAGTTATGATTTGTGATGATGAATTTTCTAGAGAGTTTGTTCCAATAATTTATTACAAAAGGGTGGTGAAATAATTATAAGTTAAATATTAATATAACATTTAAAAACACATAAAAATGTTATTTTCTAATTAGTGTTTAATAAAACTAGTATTTATGTTTCTATGATCATTCATGATATATATTTCTAACCATGTTTAGGTAGGTGGTTAAATCAACTCAAACAAGAATAATCTATAATATATGGGTGAGTATGGTTAAGAAAGTTATTCCTTTGGAATAATATAATTATTTATAAAGTATAATGATATTATATATATTTTTTAATGTGGTGAATCATATTTTAAGAGGTTTGGATAAATAATTAAATTTTAGAATAAAATTTAATATGTTGCTTCATGGAGGTGGTAGTCTGCACATTCACACGGGCAAGGTTCTCATTTTACATAGAACTGAAAAAAAGATAGGAATTGTTTTATATTTTAAAAATAATAATAATATTTTTGATATCTTATTTATTCATTAAATATTCTACTTTAACCCAAAATGTAATATGGCTATGAAACACAGATCATATCATTTATAGAGGTAGTATTTTTCACATAACACAAGTGGCATTTTCATTTTATGAACAGCTGAGAAGAAGGTGGAAAATAGTTTTCCCATAAACATAATAAAATTTAAATATAATTATGGTACTGATTTAATCATGTTAATATGTTTATATTATATCATGTGGATGTTGAATATGAAAGAGAAGGGAAATAAATAAAAAGGGGGTAGTTGAAACATTTACCATACTCTTAGGAATATCTCCTTTAGAAGTTGAATTAAGGCTTTGAAAGGGGGCATTTTGAGAAGACCAAAACATATATAATGTTTCTAAGAGTGTTTTAGAGATATATTTTTTATTTTTTGGTCTAATATAAGATACTTGGGGTGTGGGGGGAAGTGGGGTTGTGACATCTTCTTTTATTAGGGAGAGGAGTGGCATTTTTTTAATAATTTAAAAAGGAAAATCCACTATTAGAATGTCATATGGATCCAATAATGGAAAATAAAGGATTTATATAAGGAGTAAACTCAATAAATACTCATCCATACTTTTTACATATGTTTTAAGTATTTTTCTCCAATATATTTAACTTTTACCCATTTTGGTTTTTACCATGGTAACTAATTTATACTAAGTAATTTAACATTAACGCATAAAAATAAAATTGCACTTATAAAATAATTTATACCTAATGATTTAAAATATTTAAAACCTTTTTTAAAATAAAATTTTAATGGGTGAAAAAAATAACTTTAATATTAGCGCATATAGTAGGTAATGACCATTTTTAGAAATGGTTATAATTTTATGCTTAAAATTATGATTGAGATAAAATTATAAATATTGTAGATTTCTATGAAATTAGTAGATTTATTGTAAAGTAAATAAGTGTTATTTGATTCTAAAAATAATCCAAAAATGAATTCAACCTTATGAAAACAAAATTAAAACAACAAGATGTCAGCTAGTTTTTTCATTTGAATAAACAATTTCTTAAGTTCCAAATTGTTAAACATGTGTTTTCAAAATTCAGAATAGTATTTTTAAGTGATTTATTTTAATTTATAAATATATTTTGTATAGTAAAAAATTTTATAAACATTTAATTAATTCTAATATTATTTAAATATCATAAAAGTGATAGTATTTTCAAAATTGGTTTTCTTCATTATTCACCGAAAATTTATCATTTTCAAAAAATATAAAAAAAAATCATCCAAGGTTAATTTTTACTTGATGAATTCAAAAATAAAGTTTTTTTAAAATTAAAATTATAAAATTACAAAAATTAGTTTTAAATGAAATAAAAAATATAAATAATTTTTTTATTAAAATAAACATTTTAAAATATTATTTCTTGTCAATTTATAATTTAAATAATGTTAATATATTATTTTATACATAATAAAATTTTAAATGTGGTAAATTTAATTTATTTTTATAAAATAGTTTAAAATGGTGGTTTAAATATCAATTATCATTTTCAATATTAAAAATATTAATTTTTTATCCTCTAAATATAAGCAGTTCTAGTTTATCATTATATTTTTACTAACTAGTGTTTTTGTTATTCTTATAAATTTATTAAAAATAATTATCTAATATGTTGTGGCACATTTTAGTTGTATATTGTGTTTGTATAAAGCCATTGAAAACATTATATTTATTTAAATTAATATATATGGTAAACTATTGGGGCATTACAAGAGATCTTAGGGTGGATGTATAAAGATACCATATTTTTCGTGAATATACTTTTTCGGGGTGTATAGAGGATACTTGACATTAAGTGTTGTTTATTTTGAAGTTATTTTTTCTATAGTATATATCAGTAGTTTTCCTATGTGAATTATACAATTCACCCATATAAATATATTTTGGTATTTCTAAGATCAACCATGCTTTGAAGAAGTAGTTTTGGTAGATCATTATTAAGAATTTAGTCAGAGATTTAGTATCTCTATACCTTGTTTTTAGCATGTTAATCTATAAATATTATTATATTTGGTTTTTTATAACCTCTAGATTTACCAAAATAGTAATGTGAAGTTGTATTGATGGATTTAATTAAATTATTACCTCAATCATTGGGAGGATATGATATTATAGGTGTTTATATGGATTGACTGATAAAGTAGACTAATTTTCATGATAATAAAAATTCAAGTATAATAGATTTTCTGCATGGATTTACATGGATGAGGTAGTGACACTTCATAGAGTTCTAATGATAATAATCTCAAACTGAGATCCTCACTTTACTTTGTGTGTGTGGAAGCTATTGTAATATATTTTTGGTATCCAATAATGCATTATAGAAACATCACATCCTCATTTTGATGAGAATAATGATTATATGATCCAAATATTATGAGATATGTTATGTTCATGTGTGATTGTTTTTATAGGATATTGTGTGAATAGATTTTATTTTCTTGGGTTTTTATATAATAATATGTATCACTTATCAATTGGAATGCCCTGGATTAAGGTTTTGTGTAAGTAGACATATAGATAATAATTATTATATATTTATGTTGGATAAAGAGAGATTTATATACTAGACTTGATGTATTGTGAAATATAGAAATTGTGAGTGATTCTATAGTGGGTGAAAGTTTCACAGGATCATCAAAAGTCATAAGAAAGTTAGTAGAAGAGATCCCTAGAGTTAATGTGTGGTGATCATGTGTTCCCTATGGTTTCTTATCATTGTAGATAGTGGAGGTTTTATAGAGTTATTCAACTTTATCCATGGTTTATTATACCTTTCAAGAAATTGGATTTTATTTGTAAAATCCCATACATATTGGAACTTCCACCCTCAATGGATCAAGTTTACCATTTCATTCGCATATCATGGATTTGGAGGTATATTCATGATGAATCTATTATCATTAATAGGGTGAGTTGGATATTTATGAGGACATGACCATCATGGAGACATATTTAGAAATAAAATACCATCATTAGAAGGTATTTCATGGGAAATTTTATCCTAGATTTCGTTCTTTATAGATAAATATAGGTTTATAGGAATGTACATGGGAGTGAGAGTTGTAGATGAATTTTTTAATCCTTTAGTTATGTTGAACATTGGTTTTTTAAGATAATTGGTACTTATAAATTTTTACTAATTCATAAATGTGACATGTTTCTACTTTATTTAGTCTATTAGGTTATATTACATTCAATGTTGAAGGTATCTTTTGATAGTTAGATCACACTGTAATTTCAATTTGATAATTTCCTTGTTTACTTTGCTTTTTGTTTGGATTTCAATTATAATAATTTTTTAAGAGGAATATAAAATATAAAATTAAATATTTAATATTTTTTACTAAGTGATTTATAGGTTTTAGAGGAAGAAATATGTGATTTTGGAATAATCTATAAATTAAAATCTGAAATTTGTGTTTGAGTTCAGAGATAAACTATGTTGTGTTATTATCCTCACAAAATTACCATTTTCCTATTTTGATCATCTTTGGAGCATATAATGATAGTAGTTATAGATGTTTTAAAAGTTTATATTAAATTTTCTACATATTTCAACATGTAATTAAAGTACACTATAGTTTTATCAATAAAAATACGGATTATTTTAGATTTTTTTCATTCACGTTGTTGTTTATAGATATATTTTAGTGTATCTACTATTATATTTCAAGATAAAACACATCATAGTTCATTTATATGTAGTGACAATTTTTATGGTTTGAAGATAAGTCACCATGGTTTTATATCATGTTTTAAGGAGTTTTGAGAAAATTATGTTGTGGTGTGATAGACAAGGAGACAGTTTTGGTCAAATATGTGATATTTGAATAGAAACTTTCAATAGTTTTTTACAATTCTATATTTTAGTCATCATTACTTTTAGACTATCCATGATCGATCCATCCTAAATTTTGGGTTATAGAACAATGTTTTGGTTTAGTCAACTACATTAAATTATAAATTTAAATATCTATATTCACTTATATTCAATTTTATCACATTACAAGAGATTTTATTTGGAATAAGTATATTATTTTGTATTATTGAGTACCCTTTGCTGAATTTTCATGTTCCTTATCTTAGGATATCAAATTCATGTAGGCTAGTGTGATCTTCTTTATGAATTCTCCCACAATTAATCCATTATTCCATTTCAAGGATCATTAAAAGTAGTTGATGCATTAATATGATAGGGAGTTAAATTAATTTTAATAAAATATGGGTTTATTGAGGGATATTTATGAGAATGTAACAGTGTGAGTATCAAGTTTATTTCTTCAGTAAAAAACTAAGGTAGGGGATTCTAACATTTAAACTTTTACATGTCTAGAGCTTTTTTATATTATTTTACATGTGTGGTTGTGTAATTATTCTTAATCATCTTATATTTGAATATTTATTAACTATATTAATGGGTTATAAGAGGTATTGGAAAGTTAAATATGTAAGTAATAATAGAAAAAATGTATATTCAATAATTGTGGTAGTTTTAGTGTATTAAATTGACCTTGACTAATTATAATAATTTTTATGATGAAAATAAATTATAATAAGAGGGAATAATAAGAATAAACTATTAAATGTGTGATTTTATTAAGTGGTATTATTATGGGAATGTTTTCTAATGTTTTGAATGATATTTTGATCCTTGAATGTTTTTTTAATCTACTAGAAATTTAGGTATGATAGTTATGGAGTGGTTATGAGGTGATGGTATATTAGTTAGGGTCTCTGGTTTACATATAGTTGTTTATGGTAAATTTAATAGGGAAAAATTACTGTTAGTGTAAATTATGGTATGAGGAAGTTATTCTTAGAGAATGTCATTTTGGTTGTTGTGTTACGATTATTTTTGTGTTGTGGATTATGGATATGTGTGTCATTTATATGGTGAATTGATATCAATACAAGATTAAATGGTTTTAATGTTATGTTTTATAATTATGCTAACCTGGTTTGGAAGTTTCTAGTGTGGTTAAGGGATGTGGTATTCTCTTATATTAATGTTATAAGAGGAATAAAATATTACATAATATTGATGTAGAGTTTAGATGATGAATTCCCGAAAACAATATGGTTTATTTTTATTATATTATTATATAGTTTTTTATATCTATATATTCATCATTCTAATAGTATGTAGTTCCTATAGTTGTAGCTATTTTCATTTAAGGTTTAGATTTATTGAACTAGTGATTGATGTACTTGTTTTTATATTTGGGTTATGGAAATATGGATGAGGTGGTGGATGACATGTGATTAAGGTTACTTAGGTTTTTATCCCCTTTTTTCTTTAATAAAACTATTAATTTTTATACACATTTCATTCACTAAAGCATTACTATGCCTACTCACTTGACATGGGAAACATTAAAGAAGGATCCTACTAGATATAATTTTATACTCACCTATTATTCTGTGTTATTTTTCATATTTAAATGGTTATACCAAGGGTGGTTCCAAATGATATTATTTTGGGAACCTAAAGATTTAGCTATAATAGGTTGATCATTTTTCAAATTCTTCTTCATATTGACATTGGGTTACATGGAATATTTGTGATTATGATTATCATTAATTTATTCATTTCTTTTATTAGTGTTGGTTTATCAACTCATAGTGTTTGTGGTAATTTTTTATTTAAATTAATGTATATACCTCCCATATTTTGAATTATATACTCATGGTGTTAGTTTCCACCAATGGAATATTAGAAGCGGACTTCAGGGGTCACTCTCAAATTTTTTTTACCTAATGAGTAATATTTGTGTGGTTGGGTTGTCATAATGAAGTCTAGGAGATAGTTGGATCAAAAAACAATTTTACTAAAATACATGAATAAAATATGTGTATTGGTTTTTGAATTCCTTGGACATAATTTCTTAAGTTCAAATCCATTCAATGGATTAGGTAATAATAAGAATATGTATATTTTCTAATGAAATGATGGTTCAATCATATTCAACTAAAACTAGATGAAAAGGAATATCTACATTGTTATTGGAGAAGAATTTTTATTCATCCATACCGAGGGTGAAAATAATTTTTAGAATTCATGATATGTCCAATTAAGAGAAAAATGATTTTAATTGTTGTTTAAATATAAAATAGCACAAGATATACCTAGGATTTAATGATATCACACTCATACTTGTGATGTTGTCTGAAATGGAAAAATCATTTAGAATATTTAAAATATAAATCAAAATATGTCATTAAGGAAACTTGAATTGGTTAATGAGTATATTTATGGTTTGTTCACACTAACATCCAATAATATGAGGAGGTACTATGTGATTTTTATTGATAACTATAATATGATGGAATGGTTATTGGTGATCATTATCAATTTAAATTTTTTAACTTCGTAATAATATATTAGAGACTTGATAAGAAGGTTCTTGGAAGTAAGATTATAAAATTTGAAATAGATAATGTCACAGAGTTTATTAATATCCATGTAGAGTATTATCTTGAGAAATATAGTAAAAGTCATCAAGTTTTAGAGGATGGTACACCTCAATGAAATAGATATGTTTAGAGGAGAATTATGATCATAAATAACATGGATCTTATTATGCTCTTTGAAAAGGATCGATCAAATAAATTTTGGAAGGAATTGATATTTACATTAGTATACATCACAAAAAATCATTTCTATATCAAGGATAAGATAATATCACAATCAATATGTGGAATTGTAAAAAACCAACATTGAAATAATTTCATATATTTAGAATTAAATTCTATATTTTGAATAAGAATAATATAAGATAGGTGTTAAAAATAAAAGGGATTAAAGAATATTTCTATAATATTTATCAAATATCAAGGCTTATAAGTGTTTTAAAAAAATTATTTGAAAATTTATTGAAATAAAAAAAATGTTATTATGGTGAAAAATAAGTAGAGTTTTCATAAATATTTGGAAGAAATTCTAGACGAAAGAGGTATTGAAGTGTGTAGCTCAAGGAGAGAGCACAAGATATTATTGATGATTAAAATGAATGAACTGATAATGGTGATGATGATATTAATACAAGTTCATTAATAATAAGTAAATATTTAAGTGGATTATAACTTATTGAACAAAAAATTTTCTAATTACTGGACAACATCAGTGTAAACATAAATAATGATGTCTCTATATAAAATATAAATAAATTATTCTGTGTAGATCCTAATAATTTTTAAAAGTCCTATAAAGATGAGAATTTGATAAAGCTTATGAATTATGAGTTTGAAAAAATTTAGAAGAAAAATATATGGTATATAATTTTGAGGTTAAAAGATAAGTATTTCATCTAAAGGTTGTGTGTCATATTTACTATCCATTAAATGTGGGTTTATTAGAAAAAATGGATGGCCATAAATGATTAATGTGTTGAAAATTGCAGTTAATTGAGAGTTTGTGTGGTTGAATATTAAGAATAAAAATGGTGATGACCAGAAAAAAACCCAAAGAGGGTGATAAAATCAACCCAAATTTGATATGATGGAAGACCAGGCATAATGGATAATGTTTCAGTAATAGAGTAGTGAGTATGTGAGAATACATTAGATATATATTGATACATGAATGAAGATGAATATGGTTACCTATAAATGGAAACCACAGTTGGTGAATTATTATTAATATTGGTATAAATGGAAATTGTTTGTGGTGGGTATGTGAAATTTTGAATTTTATTTTTTGTATAGGGTTGAGGGTCAAGCGTCCTATAATTGAATGAAAAAAAAGAATATATCCATTTTAAAAATGGGTTAGGGAGACCCAAAAAAATAATTGGCACAAATTCCATGAATACGTAAAACCTGAAGGGGTAAAATGGTTTAGAATGATCGAAGGAAAACCAAAATCAAACAAGAACTAATGAAAGTCTTGTTGCCCCTGCCAAAAAACTTCAACAACTAAGTCATTCCATGTTGAGATGTCCCTACTCCAAGAAGTTATGTCATGATGGAAACACAACATCGAAGAGCACCCCTACTTCCACAAGGATTTTGAAGGAGGGTCGAATGATCGGTGTCATCACACATATCCCTATTTCAATTCGGCCTCCTAACAACTAGTAAAAAATCATTATAATGCCATCTGGATGAAATAAAATCCAAACATTTTAAACATTACAAGATTTCCAAAGTAGGGAACCCATCTATTTAGAAGGAAAAAAGATGGATCTTGATGGGTATCAACACACCCATCCCTCCTCTGAGGTCGCCCACCCAGCAGTACTTGCATGTACCACACCAAATACATCTAAACAGAAATTTAGAATGAAAATATTAAAGTCACCAGAGTGACTATATGGAGATATAAATGGAAACAAATTAAGGTTTTATAACATTTAAATGGTTGGGACAATATAAATAGATGTATTCTTTTAAAGAATAATGGATTAATCTAGTTTTAAGGGAGGTTATTATTAGGTAAACATTTTCTATTCTAGGTTTTCATAGTAGTGGATTCCTTTTAAGTATGACTGAATGAATTTAGATAAGGAAAGAATGTTATTTTGGCAGTAAGTATGTGCCACAATGGGCGCATTCATGTCATGATTGTTGAGTAAATGTAAAATACAAGATGAATAAAAGTAATTATTGTAAAATAATGTCACAATGTTTGTTTTTGTTCTATAAAATTAGAATTTTTACTATAATAATAACCCCATGAGATAATTTTTTTGGTATAACTCAAAGAAAATATGTTTCATTCTATAACAGTAATACCATGCTACAACTACATATAAAGAAAAATAGAACCTAACATAATGGTGGGCCATGAATTTTTAGTATGGTTTTTATTGGATATGTTTGAAAATATCATTCCATAAAGAAAATATATTATTCCATAACCAATGTCAAGTTGGAAATATTTTAGAATATTGACCTAATGATTTCCATTGAAGAAGAATGATATGTTTTTTAAAAGATTTTCATGTTTAAGAGTATCAAGGCACAATCAATACTATCATACCATGTTTTGTTAGAATGGAAAATAATCACACTATATTAATGTCCATCACACTATGATTTGGGAAATTAAATTTTATTGCAAATATTCATTTTGAATTTTAAAAGAAGAATATTTATCTTTAATTTTGAGGACCACATGACTTTTTTGGATAAATTAAACCATGTTAATTCATGTGTTATTCATGGAATGATATTAATGATTGGAGACAACAATAATTTTTCCCATACATTGAATTAATCTCTGGTAGATGTAATCTCATATAAAATGGCTATAAAAATTCTCTAATAGGAATAACAACACTAATATATTCTAAATCCATGGGAGAATAGATCCTATAAAGTGAAATCATTGAAACATTTTATTTAAATAGGAGAATATTATTATTCATGGAATTATATGGATTATATATGGTTTATTTTAGAATTATATGGAGTATATAAAGATCATTATAATGTATAACTATTATTTTTTTATAGGATTAATCAATTTTTTGATCATGTAAAATACATCAATTCATCTCTCTTACTTAAAATGTGACTTATTGAAAATTTGGATAAGAAAATAACAATTAAGTGGAGATATTCATAGCATAAAATATAGAGTTGTGATGCATAGTGATTCAATTTCATATACTAAACATTAATAGACATTCATGTTTATAATCTATGGAAAATTTTCGTGACATAGTGGGAAAATAATAAAAAAATGGATTAACCATTAGTACATAGAGTGTTATCCCTAAAATATTTTTAATGGAATTGTTCCTTGGTGTTTAGTGACCATGATTGAAATTTTAATCCACCAAAACAATGATTTGATATTGTATTTTGGTACACATTCACATTATCATGTATATTTTTCTTCGAGGTAGTCTAATATAGGTAAACTAAGTAAAATACTTTTTTCATTAACTTTAATTTATATATTAGTGTTTGGTATTCGATTAAAGAAAAATTGAGGTATAAATAGATTTAATTCTGATCCTTTCAATAAGAGAACTTAGTTGGTCCAAAAATTATACACACAAATATTACATCATTTTATATGAACATTCAATGCATCTCTCAATAATACACTCCCTATAACCATAATGGTTTAGGGTGTTTGAATACTAGATACATGATTAATAAATTTTATATATGATCTTCAATATCCCCAAGAAATATTTTATCACATAGTACCATTATTTGACATACCCACTTAATAAATTTCATCATAAACTAGGGGAAAGGATACATAAAAAAGGGTGATCTTAGACACTCAATATTGGTAAAAATGGGAGGTAGAAATTGATGATTATAAGTGATTGTAAGAAAATCATAAGGATATGATAACATGATCATAACTTATAAAAACATACCCAACATATAATAGGCCTTAAATAATGATTCATTACATAAGGATTTTTCCTAACAAAATATACGATTCATTAGAGTGTGGAATCATTAATAGTTATTCAACATCTATTAGAGAATATCATATGCATAAAACTTAAGTATGTGGAGTAAATATAAGCATATTAAATCATTTCATTAGTTAAGGCACACTGCCAATACTATCATAGTGGAAAAATTCCTATAGTGGTTTTGGGTTCACTCCCCATTCCCATCATTTACATAACTATAACATAATATTACAATAATTTAGGTACTTATTAAAAATTATTTATATATCCTTTTTTGGTTTATTTAGATGGTTTGTTTTAGGAGAATTTCATATGTTTTTAGGACATTTTAGGAAGTTCAAGATTGGTGCACAGTCCCATATAGTGAAAACCATGTGCCCAAAATAGTAAGCATGGATGGTTGGAATGAAGTTTGGGATAACCTTACTTCCACCTAGGGGATACTTTTCACCCCAAATAGTAGGTGTGCACATTTATTTTAATCATGCATCTTATTTAGTAAATTATGCACGACCCTCCAAATCCTTAAAAAATTTTGTTTTATAGTTTTTTCTAGGGTCATTTTTATTCCTAATCTCCTCCTAGACTCAATAAAAGTTATTGAAACCATCCATGTAACTCTATAGTATTTTTATTTGGAATTATTCATGGATTTAATTTGTTTATTAAATATCTCCCAATGTGTGTTTGGTTTTTGGTATGGCTTCCTCTTCCCTTCTAAGATCCTTTCTAGATAAGTCATGTTATCTCATTGGAATATGAATGGGTTGTCGATGTTTTATCTAAGAGATTTTATGGAGTTTTGTTATTATTTTTTATGTATCTATTACCATGAGATCTTGATCTATTCATTCTTGATCTATGTTTAAGATGATTAGTTATACCACCATTATTGAGGTAGGTGTATCTATACAAGGGTTCTAATTTGTGAAATTATATTTTTTATTTTATATTCTTTTGGATCAATCACTGAAAATTTATGATTTGATATTTAAATGAAATTTTTGTAATAGATACAAAATTTTAAAGGGGTTTTCTTTAAAAATTAATTTCTTAACGCCATGTGTTTTATTAAATGAATTAAATGGTGTTTCTTATTTTAAAATAGGTTTTCAAGCCCAGAAGCGGAAAGTATTTTATATAAAAATGACTTAATAAATGGGAGAATGTTTTTTTAAAATGACTTTGACACACTTATAATATTGGGTAACCTTGGGTGTATTGATAATTATACTTTCCACCATGTGTTTGTAATTACCAAAAAGGTTTTATATCAATTTTGAGTTTATAAAGACACTATAGGATATATTGGTTGGATCTACCTTAGGCCTGGATTTGATATTTTATTTTATGTCAAATGTGTATACCCATAAGTTAGAGTCCAAATGGTGTCCTTTTTCATTTATGATTTGTTTATCACATGATGGTATTCCGTGGGTTATTTTCTCGCTTGCTTGTCTTATGGTTTATCCATGGTTGGTTTTTACTATAATTACCTATTTTCCTTTGTATATGACATATTATCAGATTTGATGAATAATGTATTATTTTATGAAAACAAAAGGATTTTCTTAAAGATGGTTTTATTTTATGAACAATATTTATAAATTTAATTGTTTTAAAGTTAGAGCTAATTATTTATTTGATATTAGAATTTGTATAGATTCTATGGTGAAATTCTTCTTGGATTTTTTCTCACATCATAATTTTTCCTTTGGGAAGATGTAAATGTTGTTTTTTAGTATATAGGTAAATTTAAGGGCATTTTGTAGAATTTTAATTCTCATGTTTTCCTCTTCTTCATAGATGGATGGTTTGTAAGTCAAGGATGGTCACACGGAAACTTGTTTAGTCTTATTATGTTTATATTTGTGATTTGGCCAATTTTTCATGAATTTATATGTATCATGGATATTCTATTTTACTTTTTATATTCCCCTATTTATTTTCCATATTCAAGTTTATAATGATACATGTTTATACCTCTTTTTTGTTCTTCACCATGTGGTATATGATCTTGGGTGACTTGTCTAGTCGGCCCAGTTTGGTTTATTACAAAATAGTGTCAAAGGGAATACCTAGCCATAAGTGTTATGAAAATATCTATGTTTTGTTCAAGGTCTTTAGTATATTTTATTTAGAGCTATCAGACTTAAGATATTAACTGTAAAAGGGTTCCTTGCCAGCTCGCATATATGTCTAAAATTGAGTTTCCATGGGTGGTTTGGAATTTTAGCTCAGATTTTGACTTAGTGGTTAAGTATATTTGAATAAACCATATAAGGGATTTTTTTAATAGATTATTTAATTTCCTTTTTCTTGGTATTTTGTTTTTACAATTCATAAATTCTATAAATTACCATAGTTTAAATTCATTAATATGGATTACTGAAGTGTTATTTTGATTTTGGAATTTTCCCTTAAACTGATTTTCCCTTGCATTGTGTTTATTAGAAAATTACTCCTATAATTTAACATCAAAATCTAATAGAGGATTTTGTGATATGGGATATATAGGAAAATACTCTTTTTTACCCTTATTTAGTGGAAGCTATAATTTACTCCATTTAGACTCTATGTATGTGGGTGTTTGAAACCCATGATGGATGGTGGACCATGACTTATATTTTTCCAAGTATAATCCAACCATCATCCCTAGAGATAAAAACCCTTGGGAATATGATGAATTAATTGAGATAATAGAAAGTATTTTTAGTTTTTCTAAAAAATATTCAGGATCGTAATTTGGGTTTCCCCACATATGTACTTGAGGGTCCAACAAAGAGATAGTTGGACTCTATTGTGAAATATAAGTTTCAAAATGATCTAATGCTCAAATATTTCAAGAAATGTTTTAATCAAATTATTATCCTAAAACATTTCATGTAGAAAATATCTATGAGTTTCTAACATTGGGGTTGGGGAGAGCATAATTGTGGATTATTAAACCATCTTTACTAAGTTGGTGAACTTAGCACCGTGTCTTGTTACTAATTATTAACTAAAATATAAAATGTCTTAGATGAGTATGATGGATTATATTTGGTTTACAATGATTCTCTTAAGCCTTAAAACCTTTATAAAAGTAGTTGAAAAAAATAGATATGGTAGAGGAAAATCGAACTAGAAGAATAGGCTTAGGTGGAGCTTTAGTTTGGTGTAGTGGTTGTCCAGGGTGTATCATTTTTCCAAAAAAGGGACCACTAAGGTGCCCATTTTTCTTCAGAAATAGTTTTAAGGTATTCATCAGGATATAAAAAAGTTTTTTTATTCATGTGTAAGTTTTTTCATTCCAAGAATAAATTTATATTGGTTCTTAGTAATTTTCCCCTTTTGAAAAATCTATCCATATCAGGAATTTCTATGGAAGAATATCCCAAATAAGTAATGTTGGATCTACTCTTACCAAGGGTTTTCATGTTTATTATTCATATTCTAATAAGGGTAGTGGGTCATATGATCAGGCTAAGGGAGACATTCTTATGCCTAATAAAACTCAAAGAGGTCCTGAGACCAAACATATTTACACAGCAGATTATGCCTTAAAAGAATCTAATATAGGTTCATCTACAATTATAGGTATAGTGTTTATCTCAACTTTTATTTTCCTAGATTTATTTGATACCAGTTTTATTCAATATTTTATATCTTCAGAGTTGGTTGATTTTTTGGGATTGTGTTCTGAGCTTATTTCACGCTTTTTGGATCTTTCGACACCTTTTCTAGTGCTGTATAAATAAGGTTTTAAACGTTTTGTGTATTAAGTCATGATAGCCGCCCTTGAGGTAGATTGAGACTTCATGGTGCTTGATATTAATATCTTCGACCCGATTATTATCATATATTTCCTAATCATTGTTAAGGTCAAGCTTAATTATTATCATCATCGAGTTTATTTTTTATCTCTTCATGGAGTCACTCATTTCTTTCAGGGTGAGTGGGATTCTAGGTATGTCATAGAAATTCATGTTGTTCCTTATTCCAATGTGATCTCATGTTAGTTGTTGGAGATGATACTAGATGTTTTTATCCTTGATTAAGTAATACGTATAGGGTTCTGTTCATACCACAAGGTCTTCCGAGATTTTTTTTCAGGTTTAACACCATAGCTAAACGCCATGTTTACAATTGATAAGATACTAAGTATGATTCCCAATTATATTCCATCTTATCACATAAAATATTCTATATTATTAGAACTTAAATTTTAGCTTACATACCTCAAGGCTAAGGTATTAATTAATCCTATCAAGTCACCATGGGATTAGTCTTCCCTAATTTCTAAGAAGGAATATGGGAGAATCATACATAGTATAGATTATTAAAAGTTAAATTTAGTGGTCTTTAAAAACAAGTACCCCTTTCCCAGGATTGATTATCTCTTTTATCAACTCAGAGGGGTATGTTGGTTTCAATGATTATTCATTGGTCAGGGTATAACCAGTTTAGAGTTTGAGAAAATGATATACCTAAGACAGATTTTGAGGGCCGGTATAGAAATTTTGAGTATATGGTTATCTTAGTTGGTATCACTAACACTCCTAGGTATCTATGGATTTGATTAATTGGATATTTTATCAATTCCTGGAATTATTTTTAGTTGTGTTAATGGATGAAAAAAAAATCACTTCAATTCAGAGGGGTAGCAATGAGATCATTTGGATATCATTCTTGAACATTGAGAGATCATCTATTATATGGTAAGGTTTACAAGTGTGTTTTTTTGGATTCAGGATGTGAAATTTATAGTGCATATTATATCTAAGAGGGGATTATTAATGGATTATAAGAAGGTGTAGGTGGAAATTTCTTTATAGTAGATAAGAAATGTGTTTGAGATATGGATTTTCAAGGGAATATCTGGTTATTAAGAATGGTTTATTTAGTAATTTTTCAATCTTGTATCTTCAATGATAGCTTTAACCCACAAAGTTGTAATGTTTTTGTATAATGAAAAATGTCAAGGATCATATGAGGAACAAAAGTTGAGTTTGAATTCATATTTGGTTTTTCTTTTTCTGAATTGTTTTTCAAATATTATGTTTTCTGTAATTCTTATGGTATTGGTTTGGGGTGTGTTTTGATGTTGGGGAAATAATTGGTGGCATGCAGCTTTATCCAGTTACACCCTCATGAGAAGAACTACCCTACCCATTATCATTAGTTGTTATATGTTATGTATGCAATCAAAGTAGGGTGTCACTATCTTGTTAGTGAGAAGTTTACATTATATTATTTTCATAAAATCTAAAAATATATTTTTAATTAGAGGGATCTAAACATGAGATAGATACATTGGGTTGAGTATCTTAATAGTTTTTATTTTGATATTTCCTACACTCCTGGTAAAGATAATTTGTCCACTAATTCGTTAAAAAAACCTTATAGACCCAAACCTTGAAGGAATCAATATAGAAGTGGTACCCGATGACTTCGTTCACTAATATGAGCTTGGGAGTGTAAGTGGTTAGTGGTAATCTATTCTTTGCTTTGGTGAATGCTAAATCCTCATTTTATGAGTGGTTTTTTCTTGATAAAGTTTCATAAAATACTTTCTTGTTCTTTCATAAGATCCTTTATGGTGGGAAGACATTGAGTGAGTGGTAATATTCTAGCATAAGAACTTTTTTTATGAAGAAGTTTAGTTAATATTTTATCCTCGAGGCATGAGTTGATGGGTGATGGAAACTGGCCTTATTGGTCCATAAAACTATGGACTACTAATATTTATCCTAATTTGAAATATCAATATTATTGGTTGGGGATGAGATGGTTAATTGAAAATTTCATATCACAATGCCTTATATGTTAGAGGATTAAGGTAGAACACCATATACTTATAAGTTTGTTTAAAACCTTACCCATTCAAGTATAAAAATGGGATGAAATTTAAATGAACTTCATTATTGGTTTACCATGGACTCATAGTGGGACGGATTCAATTTCATGGTTCATTGATACTCTCATGAAATTGACACATTTTTTCCCTTTAAGGAAGAAGATGAAGGTAGAATATCTTAGGCAGTTGTATCGCTATGAGGTTGTGAAGCTTCATTGGGTTCCCTCTATGATTGTATCTAACAGAGACCTAAGGTTTACATCTATATTTTTGGAAAATTTGCCAAGAGGTTATGGGTTTCTAATTGAAATTTAGTGTGGTATATAATCTTTAAATAGATATATATATAGAAAGATCTGTTTAGATTCTCGACGATATACTCCAGGAATGTGTTCTTGATTTTGGTGTTTCTTTGGAAAGACAAATTCCTCTAGTAGAATTTTCCTATGACAAGAGTTTTCAAGCCTTAATTAATATGGTTTCCTTTGAAGCACTATATGGACAAACTTGTAGATTCACTTATTCTGGGAAAAATGGGAAGAGTGGTCCTTTGTTGAAATAAACCTTGTTTAAGAGAATACAAAATGGTATAGTTTATCTAGAAGTGGTTATTCGGGATTTACTATCACATTTTACTTAAATAGGTGTCGAGTTCCAGGTTTCCCATTATAGTAGGTATCAACTAGATCCTCCCCATGTGATTTAATGGGAGAATTTGCATCTTAATCTTGACACCACTATGGTTGAGAAACCAATTCAGATTACGGATTTACAAGAAAAAATATTGAATGGTAAAAAAAATTCCATATTCTGTATACTATTGTTGTATATATCAGATACCCATGATATGTGGGAGTGGGATTCATTGATCAATAAGCAGTGGTCTTCTATTTTTTCAAGTCCAAAATCTTGGGTACTTTTTGAAAATATAAATCCCTTATGGTGGAGATATTGCAAGTTCCAATTACCTATTTTTAGGTACTTTTTCCCCTTATGTTGATATCTTTTTTTGGGACTTGATGTGGGTTGTTTTGGGTGAGTTTTATGAGTTTTTGGGGACTTTTTTGAAAGTTCACAGTTTCCACATGGTATTCTCAGACCATGTATCCCAGTGAAAACCATTCACCATAAATAGTAGGGGAAACTAATTGTCACACTATTTTGGATCACCATATTTCCCCCCATAGGAAATTTTGAACCTCAAATCATTAGAGTTCATGGTTTGGATGCATTTTTATTTTAACCATGCATCTCAACCAGAAAAACATGTGTATCCCTGCAAATCATTAAAAATTGGGTTTCTACTCTTTTCCCTTGGTCATTTTATTCTTAATATTTTATTAATCATCATTAGGCTCATCCTAAACCTCCCCTTACACTCTATAGGCTTCTCCCTCTAGATTCTTGTCATATATACTTTATAATTGATGGATCTCCCAAGATATGTTTGGTTTTTTGTTCAGTTTCCTATTCCCTTCATAAATCTTTTCTATATCTCTCTTACCCTTGTCTTTTTTAAACCCAAATGGGTTTTGGATGTCAAATATAAGGGTTTTTTTGCAGTTTTTTTTGTTTCTTATGGATCTTAGATCATGAGGGCCTAATCAATTCCTTCAAAATCTTTGTTTTTGAAGGTAATTAGTTCTACCTACATTCTTGAGGTAAGTGTTTCTATAAAATAGTTCTAATTCATGAAATGTGATATATTCTTATCAATTTTTCGTTATTTTTTATTGAAAATTCATGATTTGATATTGGAATGAAAATTTTAGAATATATACATTTTTTATAGAGGGGTTTTCTTTAAAAATGGTTTTTTACACTCTAAGTGTTTGATTAAATGATAAAATGATGGTTTTGGTTTTAAAATAGGTTTTAAAACCCAAAAGTGGAAAAAAATGATTTGAAAATTATTTATTAAATGTGATCATGTTTTTTTAGTGATTTTTAAAAATTTATCAAATTATGTAATCATGGGTGCATTGGTAAATATACTTTACACTTTTTGTGTTTGTAATTACATAGGAGGATTTAATTCACTTTAGTGTGTGTGATTCCATAAGAGTTTATATTGGTTAGATCCACATTAGGTTTGGATTAGGGATTTTATTTTATTTATATCATGTATTCTCATAGGTTAAAGACCAAGTGGGTTTCTTTTACATTTCGGGTTGTTTTATCACATGATTGTATTTTTATGGTTATTTTATCACATGCTTATCTTATGGTGTATCCACTGTTGGTTTTTTATGCGTACCTATTTGCTTTTGTGCATAACATATTCATGGATTTTGTGAATATGAAATTATTATATGAAAAGAAAACAGATATTTTAAAAAAAATTGTTTTAGTTTATGAACAATATTTTTAAATGTGTTTTTTTATATATAGAGATAGTGCCTTATTTTTATTATAACTTTTATATATTATTTGGTGAAATCCAATTGGGGTTTGTTATCACATCATAATTTTTTATTTAGGAAGTTATAGATGTTTTTTTGTATAAATCGGGTAATGGGAAGATTATTATTTATCATTTTGGATTCTCTTGTTGTAATCATCTTTATAGTGGGATGGTTTAGTGGTAATAAATGGTCACATGTGGAATTTTTTAGTCTTTTAATGTTTTATATTTGTGGTCTATCATGTTTGGGATGACTTTGTATGTCTCATGGATATGTTTTTTTTTCATATTCTATATACCATGTTGGGTTTCATTATCTAGGTTCATCATGAGACATGTCTCTATATCTTTAATTTTCACCATGGGATGGACCATCTTTGGTGAATTTTCTAGTTGACCAGGTTTGGTTATTTACAATAGCCAAGGCTCACTACTAGGACTATCATAGTTAAATAGTCCCTTACTTCACTAGGTTCACACCTCGTTCGTGTTCATCTTTTCTAATGACACACAAATCATTTCCCAATTCATTGGAGGGATACATAATTCTTATCCCACCATTCACATAATGAAAACCATATATAAGTATACCATAATATCATAAAAACAATCCCCATTTCGTCATTGTGTAATTAACTCATGGTAAAGAAATGGGTTTCATGAAATCATCATTAAAACATCATCATTTTTAGATATCCTGACAAATATAATAGCATATCCCCAGTTAATCAAACCGATCCTTAAATAATGTTCACATCGAGAAAAATCTCTTTTATAAAATTATAAAATACACATTTAAATTCAAGATAAAATTTCACTTTTATTTTGGTAAATTTAGAAACTAAAATTCTGAAAAATGGGAAAGGAGTTTTCTTTGAAAAACCATTGAAACTTATAAAGTGAGATTCATGAATAAGTAACAATCTGACATTGGTAAAATCCATTCTTGTAGTATACATTTAAAGAGAACATTATTTTCACATTTTTTAAAAAATTCAAAAGTTAGTTGTATAAAAAACATTTGAAAATACCCCACTTGATAATTTTTAAAATAAATTAAATGTATTAAAATATTTCATTTTATAAATATTTAATTATAGTAAAAACATACATAAAATATTTTAAATAAATTTATATGGAAGAGAAAGATTCCCAATCGAAAATAGAAAATAAGTTTATTTTTTCATAAAACATTTTCTTGATAATTTCATGTACCAAAAAAGAGGCCAATAAATGGAAAATATTAAAATAAAATAAATAATATTAGTATAGAAAAATATATGGAGTTTCAATTCTAATGATGATATAATTTCCCATAATAGACATTTAATATAGACAATCCCATAAATAAATGAAATAGTAATTTAAACTCTTACCTCAAGTTCAGAATTTATTTGTACATGCTTTTTAACTCATATATAATATATTAAGATTTATGATTCATATATAATTGAACCATATTAATACATATAATATATTACTCCTTTATATTTTTAAATTAATATTTTATTAACAACTCTTTAATAAAAGTAAAATTTTGGTGTTAATTGTTATGTTTCCCAGGCTTGTTTTTGTTTGATAGTTCTAGGCCTTTTACCTTGGTCATGGTATCACAATTTAAAGAATAATAATCATTTCATAAGTATAATATTTTTTTATTATATAAATTTTTTAACCATTTATATAAATAAATGATGTGAAATGAATTAAATCACTTCATGGTGTGGTAGACTGTACATACGCATGAGTGATGTTTTAATTTTTGAATGAATAGAAAGAAATAAAGATAAATAATAATATATAATTATTTTATAAAAATAATATCATAAATATAACATATATTCATTAAATATATCATTATTACCAGCCTTGTTACATGGAAATAAAAAAATAATCACATCGCTTCATGGAGGTGGTAGCCCACACTTACGCAGAAGAGACGTTGTGGATTTCCAATGTATGAGAGGATAAGAGGTGGAATATATTTTCTCATTAAATAATAATAAATATCTTATAAAAAATATATATATCCATTTAATCTATCTATATAACTATTTTTGTGAGGTGGTTATAAAAAATAAACACATCTCTTCATGGAAGCACTATTCCACATAAACACACGACTGATGATTTCATTTCTCATGGGTTGAAAAAGAGGTAGAAAATGGTTATACCATTTACATAAAACAATAATCATAAATAAACTTATGTATTCATTTTAAGATGGTTTTATAATATTTTGGGGTATTGAGTAAGAAAGAAACCCCAAATATAAGGATAAATACAATTACCTCTTCCTTAGGTACCTTCCTTTTTTTCTGAGTATGCCTTCTGGAGATGTTATTTTGTGGATCCCAAGACCTTTAGGACATGGGGAAGAAAATTGGGAAAGTATTTATTTTATTCATTTAAATAGATTTTGGAAGTGGTGTATAGAAGTTAGATGAGGAGGTACCCTTTTATAAGTGAGGTGGGGGGAATAATTGTAAATACGTGAAAATTTAATATATATATAATATTTCTTACTCATATCAAGAGGACCCAAATTGTAATATTTTTTAATATAATAAAATAAATTTTTAAATTTTATCATCCAATTTGATTTAATAATGTTTTTTGTGTTATATTAAACCTTGAATCTTATGTTAACACCCCCCCCCCCCCGACACTTATAACCCTTACTATTGTACCAAGATTTTTACATTGGTAACTATTCATTATTAATAAAAAATTAAGTTGACCTTATTAACTAATATTAATTATTATGATTAAAAATTTTGAATATATTTTATAATATTAGATACCAATAAGTGATATAAATTAATTCTAATATCCACACATAAAATGTGTAAAAATTGATTTTAAATAAAATGTTTTTTTTAAATAAAAAGGTTTTAATTATATTTATTTTACTTTTAAATCCCATCAGATAAATGGTAATATATTATATTGAATATATTTTATATACATTTAATTAAAATAACTCATTATAAGTTAATTATTTAATTTATTAAGATAAAAAAATTCATAATAAAAAGATATTTATGATAAAATATATATCTTTAACTTCAATTTCTTTTATCTTCCTTTATAACCAATTAATAGTAAATTAATAAATGATTATTCCTTTGGTTATATAAATTATCAACATATTTCATCATTGATAAATAGTTATCAATAAATTTTATTTATAAAAAAATACATAATATGTATAAAATATAATTCTAGAAAAAAAGTAGGTCTTATATGATTTAATTACTGTATTTAATATTTAATAACTTCTATCTTAATAATTAATCAATGAATTTTAATTAAGAAAAAAATTCATAAATATTTTTATATAGTGAATTTAGTCATATTCATACCCATCCGTCCAACAGGTATAACACAATAGTCACATTTAATAATAATATTTCAATAGTGTATCATGGTTTGTCTAAGCTCGGTGTTATGTGTGAAGAAGTATGTCAATCACTTCAAATTTAATAAAGATATTTAAATATATTTTAAAATATTTGTGTTTCATTTTTTACATACCTTATATGTTTTTTTCCCTCAAAATAAAATTACTCCAAAACAAAAAAAAATGAGGATAGTTCTTCCTAATAACATCATTGGGTTCCCACATAACTTTATCAAACTTATGGGTTCACCCAAAAAACTTTAACCAAATGAGTTTCCTAATTTAATAGAACATTATCTCTTTGATCAAATAATCTATACAAGTTTATCCTCATAATAATTATCATTATCCTTTGGTATAAACTCAGGGTTTATTACATGTGAAGGATCAAGTATGTACTTTCTCAAAAAAGATACATGGAACATGTTGTAAACTTAGGAGAGGTTATATGGAAGAACCAGTTGATTAGATACCACCCCAATTTGAATAAGAATTTTAAAGGGGTCGATAAATCTATATATTAGATTTCCCATTTTCCAAATCTAATAACCTTCTATCAATTAGATATTCAAAGAAATACCTTATCATTGAATTCAAACTCTATGTCTCACCAATGATTGAAAACATAACTTTCATGTCAATAATAAGTTACCTTAATGTGTTTTTTAATGTATTTAACCTTAACTATCATTTTTCAGACAATTAAAGTAACTATATCTTTTTCCCCATATTTATCTTCATAAATTTTAATTATGCACTTATTTCATATAAAAATCATAAGGATCCTTTGGAATTCTTGCGTGAAATATATTATTATAATAAAGTTCAACCAGATAAAGGCACTAACCATAATCTCCATTTTAATAAATATAAAAATATATCATCATCTCTTATAAGGTATGAACTTTCCTATCATACTAAGTATTTTTATGGGGATGATATTCAATGTCATATTTAAACTTCATATTTAAATATTGCTGAAGACTTCTCCATAACATCAAGTTAATCCTGAGAGTCGGATAAGATGGGATTTAGAGTAGTACTCCACAATACATTACCACTTCATTAATGTATATCATTGAAAGAGTATCAAGAAGGAAATATTCTATAAAATCAATAAAATTTGATAGATATATAAGTCAATAAATTGAGACTAAAATAGAGTTAAAGCCCTTATATTTCTTATAAAGTCCTATAACAATATCTATGATGATGTTTTCCCATTTCTATTCTGGTATGGTTAATGGTTGTAACATCCACTTAGAATTATGATGTTATTTATTAACTTATTGAGATACATGGAATCAAGATTCATACTCTGTAGTATCCCTCTTTATGTTGTCCCGTCAGAAATTATCTTCAATATCTTTATACAAATTCATGATTCCATTATGAATAGATAATAATGAGCTATGTTCATCAACCAAAACATCCTTCTTCAATTCTTGTTTTTAATGGACACATATTCTATTCTTGAATCTTATGATTCTATCTAGGACATTATTGAACTCTAGAACATTCATTAAAATCTTTTACAACTTGTTATCATCCTTCTGCACCTCTTTATTCTTCATATGAAAAGAAGGATGAACATTCATTAGATAAATATAGATATTTACCCTTTTATTATGATTTCAAGGTCCATACTATATAAATTTATAATTATTAGATCTCTTTCAATCCTAATTGTGGTAAACTATCATATTCCTTCTAACTAAAAGCATCATCTATCATCTTCACCTTCTCATGGGGGTAATGTATTGAGTATTTATAATCATTAATCAACTCTAACAGTATACTTTTCTGTATATTAAACTATTTTTTTGTGAATATATAATTAATGATTTTTTTATCAGTATATATATCACACATTTAACCATATAAAATATTCCTCCATGTTTTCAATGGAAAATTTACTACTTGAAACACAAAATCATCCGTCAAATAATTTTTCTCATTAATCTTCAATTGTTTTGAATCATGTTATATCATCATGTCTCTATACATAATAGTATATCCTAGCCCATTATTCTTCAATACATCACTATGAATTACAATCCCTTCTATAATTCATGGTAGTGTAAGTACAGGTGCAATGACCTACATTCTCTTTAGATCCTTGAAATTTTATTTATATCCATTTATTCAATAGTACTTAAATCTCATCCACATGAATAGGGTTATCAGATTTGATATTATTGAGAAATTTCTCACAAATCATTAGAGGTATCCTTCTAACCTAAGAAAGCTTCATATATTGGTCAATGTGGTTGGCCTGCCCATTGTTCAAAAGCTTTTGTTTTATAACGATATATAGATATACCCTTTTATATGAATAAATGACCCATGAATGATACTTTATATAGCCAAAATTCACACATAAAAAAAATTTGGTCTATAGTTTATCCTTCCTCAATATGATCAACACAGTCCTCAAAAGATCTTCATGTGCTTCATGTTTCTTTGAATATATTAGAATATCTTTTATAAAGACTACCAGAGAATGATAAATGTAATTTCTAAAGACTCTATTCCCTAGATCCCTGAAGGTAGTTTGGGTATTGGTTAGTCTAAAAGGAATTACTATAAATTCATTATGACCATACCTAGTACATAATGATGTATTGGGTTTATCCTACTTATTGACACTCAATTAATTCTTTCTATAATGAAGCTCAATCTTGAAAAAGTATTGAACTCCATGTAGTTGGTCAAAAAATTAATCAATATAGTATATTGGAATCATTTTATTAATATTTTTTTTGTTTTTTTAATAATAAATTTAAATAACCATTGACCCATCTTCAAAAAGAAAAGGTGCACCATATAGTGATTCACTCGAGAATATAATACCCTTTTCTAGATTCTCCTAGACTTTCTTCTTCAATTTATACAACTCAACAGTGGTTATTATATAAGGATTATTTTAATTTGTAATATAATCTTGTTTGAGTTCTACTAAAACTCAACTTCACGATTTAGGTGAATATTAGGAAACTCTTTAAGAAATACATCAACATATTCCTAAATAATAAAAATATCTTCAATTTTGAATGTCTCCCTTACCATTTTAGATATATACCCCTCATGAATATGTAGTAAGATTCATATAATGGATGTAATTTCCATAGAAAGATCAAGTTAATCCTCAAACTGATAAAAAATCATTGGTTGATTTATAATATCAAATGTGACTTCCCTTTCTTGTAAATTTATATGGGCTCTATATAAATAGATCCAATACAAGCCCAATATCATATAAACATCAACTATATGTAAAATAAAAAACTCTATATAAAGCATATTCCCACAAAATTCTATTATAGTGTAGTTATAAAAATGATATGTGATCATATATATGACATATTCATTCAATATATTAAATTAATCCATCAGATAATTGTCAGTTCAAAATGATTAACTTCCATTCAATGTATATGTTTGGATCATAAAAACATATAAAGATCATTGTTTATTTTCATTTAATTAAGTTATAGTTTAATATTTAGATCAATTTCTAATAAATTATTCAACTATAGAATTGGATAATTTGGCCACTTGAAGGGATATATAAACCACATAATAACGCACACAAAATCTGTGTGGAAAACTGGACCAGCCATGATTATTAAATTTCTGGGATCAATAAATAAGATCAAATTTTAGTAAACTCCACAATATGTTATAGGATATAACATCGCATATTGGTTAAAAAATTTAAGGCCCAAATCCATTAACAAAGGTCCAAAATTATGTATACAATTCCAGCCCACAATTTTGTACACGATTTTAAAATTGCCCAATATTCTTGACTTTCCTCCCAATCAAATCAAAAAATCGAGCATAAATTTTATGAGGATCGGTACCCAAATTTTTAGAATAAATGTTTCATATTTTAGGTCATCTTAATTCATATAAATTCATTCACATTTATACCATGAAAAACTCAACTCAAAACTGGAAATCAGCACATTGTTTGGAAAAATTGCTATAACTTTGGATAATAGTGTCTAATGTGTGCCAAATTTAGAGGGTAGACTTTCAACATCTATATCTAATACTTTTAAGTATAATATTTCTATATAATCATATATATAAATTGTAAAATATTCAATCCAACTTGAAGGGAATTTTTTGGAGGCAAACAGTCAACCACCTTGGGATTGAAATATACTACCCTCTTATCTTTGTAAGAGGTTATCACTTCATCACTTAAGAAAGATATTTGTAATTATCATAGAATTTAAAAAGACTTGTATGTATTTTCCTTAATATTTTTTCAACAAGAGGCACGTCTACACCACTTCTCTTTTCAATTTTATTTTCCCTTATATTCATTTGTAATCATGTAAGTTTGTTTTCTTTTCAAATAAATATTAATGCATGTTTCCTCATCATCATATCTAATTATCATACACATTATATTGTGAAATATTAATTGTCTTAAAATAGTTTTAATTAAGTTAAAACCCCATTATTTTTTTTCTTTCTTGTTTAACAAATAGTTTGTGTTTACTCCCTTAATCGTTCTTACGTGTGTTCAGAACACAACTCTTTTCTTGCCCCATTATTTTTCTTATATTTTTAACTCATCACCATAAACATCAGAAACTTTATTATTAACCTCCCAAATGGATAAGTAAATATCTCATTAGGGTGAGTCATAATTTTTTGCTGTTAAGTGATTGAGATCTTTTCTTTATTTAATATCCATTGAATTAATATTGTGTATATTGAACAAAATATGTTATTGATTAATGATTTCTTTGACAGGTGGATTCCATGGGTTATTTGAACAATAAATACACATGGGTTCATAAAATATTAAATCTTACCTAAATAATATTTAATAATGATTATAACTCTATTTAATTCTTATATTAAATCCAAAATAGTTTGTTGTTCCGATCGAAATATCCTCATAAATTGGTTGTTAATTTAATTGGAGGTTTTGAAAATATCAAGGATATAAAAAGATAAACTACCTATTGTTGAACTCACCCAAATAATCAATAAATTTTTAAATCAAAATTAATCCATAAATCAATTTAATTAATTTATACAACCATCCTTTCCCCCAATTAGAAAACAAATCAATAAAACAATAGACTGTGAAAAAGAATAATCACTAAGGATTCAACCTGAGTGTTTTTATACACATTATCGAAGAACCAGACTTTTGAATTTTCAATAAGAGAAAATTATCAATGCTTAAAATGGTTTTGATTCTATGTATTGTGAAACTAGTAGTTGTTAGTATTTTATTTTTGTAAAATAAGTAAAAAAACAAAAACAATAAAAAACACATATAAAAACACATGTTCCCATGAAAAAAAGAAACATAAAAAACAAACAAAAACTATTATTCCTCATCCTTTCCAAATTTCTATGAATTTTCTATATCCTCCCAAAAAAATCCATTTGATTTTTTTACCCAAAAATAGAGTGAACACTTGACCTACTTAGGTGGAACATTATTTATAATCACATCACTCAGGAGGAACCATTGATTACGCATATAATAGAAGTAGATACGACAAATATTGGAAAAAATACCTTAAATAACTCATTCCCCATGATATTAATTAAAAACCCCTTTATATTCAATATTTAAAGATCAAGGACGATTGTTAACTCAAATTGGGTTTTATTCATCTTTTATCCCATTTCGATGGGATGGTTGGTGAGGATCCACATATTCACCTCAAAAGGTTAAAAGTTGTGTGTTCTACCATGAATCATATAGGGGTTTTTGAAGAAGAAGAAAAATAAAACATCGAGTATTCCCATTCCCCCTATATTAATTTTCTATGTCATAAATCTATTTCCTCCCTCTCAATTCCATAAACACATGGAATTACATGAAGAAACTCTTTGATATCTTTGCTTCCCCCAGATAATACACCTGAAGATATTAGTCTTTCCATCAGAGATATTCTTCAGTCTCATAGGCAAGACCTCCCTAGCAGTATAGCTCAGATCACTGGCAATTATCACTTCTCTACTGTCGGGGATTATCTAGCTTGGTAACCTGCCTCCAATGGTATTCTTAATTCCAAAAACTTCTATAAGCACTATTTTTTTGGGTAATAATTCCAGTTTTCAATGGATGAATTCTTTTAACAAATCTTGGATCAACCCCTCTAGACTCACTCTGATTTGGCGTCTTGCTCACAACAGATTGCCCACTGATATTATTCTGCAAACTTTTGGCATACAACTATTCTCCAAATGCAAATTATGTAACCAACATAGGGAGGATTCTGATAATATCTTCTTATCCTGTGCCACTGCCACTGCTTTTTGGAATTATGTTTTTTATTTTTTTTATTGCAGATGGCCCATCCCTGACTCGATTTGTCAGCTGCTTAAAAAATGTGTTAGATATGATGCCTCTTTGCAGGTTAAAAATTCATTTCATGTGGCGGTGGCAGAGCTTATTCACGATATCAGGTACGTTAGAAATGATATTTTCATAATAAACACTCATTCAGTCTAATTGCAGGAAAAACTCGTATCCTCATTGAAATTCAAGAAGACGCTTCTATTCAAAAAGACTGTTGCAGTAACTCTATTGGTGATTTTGAAATCCATCGACGCATCTGTGTTCTAGGTATCTTTCTGAAGCCCAAGCGTTCCTTTGAAGTCTTATAGAAGTCCCCGATACCAGGTTGGATAAAAGTGAATGTGGACGGTGCCTCTAAGGGAAACCCTGGCCCCGCCAGCTGTGGAGCTATTTTTAGAGACTCGGATGGCCAATGAAAAGGTTTCTTCTACAGTGGATGTGGTATGGCCTCATCTATGGAAGACAAAATGTTAGGGGTCATTCATGTTGTGGACCATGCTCTACAAAAAGTATGGAGAAAGATTTGTATTGAAAGCAACTCTACCACTATCGTTCATGCCATCTGGAAGGGTGTTATTCATCTCACATGGCCACTTACCAATCGCTGGATGAACTGCCTGAATTCGCTTCGTGGGATTTATTTTATTGCCACTCACACCTTCCGTGAAGCGAATGTAGTTGCTGATGCCCTCTCCAATAAAGAAGTGCAGCAGAGCTTGACTTGGCTGGATGCATTTCCAGCTGATTTACTACCTTTTTTGGACATATACTGTAGGAAAATTCCATCTCTTAGACTTTTTTAATCCTTTTTCTCTTTATCACATCTTTGGTGATTTGGTCTTTGACCAAGGCATTACCTTTTCAAAAAAAAAGCAACTCTTCTTGGAGAAATTCTTCACTGCTTTTCAAATTGATTCTATCCAAAGTAAAAAACGTGGTATCTATAAATTCCCCAATGAATCACTCCATGAGTACTAGGAGAGGTTTAAAAATATTTTTCAAATATTCCCATACTATAAAATCCCGGATTAGATCATGATACAATACTTCTACGAGGGTTTACTAATTATGGATAAAAATCTCATTGATGACACAAGGGGTGGTTATCTTCTTAAAAAAATCCTATAGATACACAATATATTATAATCAACATGGATGAAAATGCACAAAAATTACATAATTGAGAACATTATCATATTAACCAACTCCAATAGAATCAATCTAAAATCCTAATAAGATGTCTGAGAGGATGAGTGAACTTATAAGTCTTGTGTGGTAACTAGAGGTGGATGCCAAATCCCCATCCTCATATTCTCCAGAATCTATATTACCTATACCTATTAAATTTTTTGTAATATATGGCTCACCATCTCATCAAATGGGTAAATGTTCACATATACATGGTGATCCATTAGATTCATCTATCCTAATGCAGCTCAATGCAATATATGCTAAGTGGAACACCAACCCTCAAAAATCACACCAAACTTACTATGATCCCTTATTTTATACTTATAACTCATGATTGAGGTATGTTAATCCCATCTCTCATACTGATAAATTACCTTCTCAAAATCATAACCAATTCCAATATGTTCAAGGTGGTGGTAACTTCCAACAATAATATCATTTTATATGTCAACATTAAAGGAAAAATCATCCTCCTAATCCTCATGGATTTAATTATACTATTAATCCTTCTTAATCCCCATCCCAATATAAGAACTTTCCTAATAAACAGAATTAATTAAATAATAATTAGGGACATTCCACCTCTTCTAAGAAACTATGGTAAAGTGTTATGGAAGATATTTCCTCCTTCACCCGTTCTAGCCTTAAAAACATTGAAAACCAAATTGGTCAACTTTCATCCCACCTAATTAAATATAAAAAATAAAAATCTTCTTAACTCTAAGATCATCCATTTTCCAACCAAAAGGGTAATATAAGTTCAATTTCAATTATATTATGAAAACATCTCTATGCCTTATGATGAATCCACTAAACAACCTTTAAACTCTGAGATAGAAAAAGAAAAGATAAGGAAATTGAAAAAATAACTAAAATCCACTCCTTCATATCCTTTAATTCTTCTAAAAAACCCAATTCCTTTTCCCCAAGACAACTACGAGTCTAAGGATCCCTTTGAGCCTAATTCTTAAATGCTTTACATGTTTATCTGTGGTGAGTTCAACATTCCACTCTTATTTTCAATCAAAAAAATCCCTATATATGTAAAGTTTCTTAAAGAACTGTGCACCCATAAGAGACAACTTTGTACCATTGAAAATGTTTCAACCCACCATTCCATAACCATAGAGTGAAAAATATTCATGGGACTTTATGTTTCCATTCCAAATAGGGATCTAAATCTTTGATAAATCATTTATATGCCTAGGAATCTTGATAAACATCATACCAATTTTCATCCCCTCCAACCTTGGTCTAGGTCTCTTGCACCCAATGGGTGTTTTCATCCAATTATCTAATTGAAACACTTCCATTCCTAAGGAAATAATCAAGGATGTCATTTTCTGTGTTAATGATATTATCTTCCCATATGACTTTTATTTCATCGACATGGAAGGTGAGACAAATTATTTCCAATATCCTAAAATTATAGGAAGATCTTGCCTCATGAAATCTAGAACTGAAATTGATGTCCATGCTAGCATCTTATTTGTGGAATTGGGTGACAAACTGGTCAAGTTCAATATTTTTTAATCCATGTGATACCGATCATATAATCACTCTTTATTCTCTATATATTCTTCTGAATGTCTCTCTAAGATTGTTTTGAACCCTGATCCATCATGTTATTTATGTTATAATGATAGAGGAGTTTGTTAAAATTCCATTCTCATTAACCATGTCTTAAATGGAGAAGTTTTTTTCACCTTTCACATGTAAACTCCATCGATCTAAAGGATCATGAAAACATTTTGTAATTCCATCTCACCTCAGATATCTACTACTCCAACATGGATGATAATGAAGAAAATTAACTAACATGATAATTTGATGATTCAAATCATATTATCCGACATTCATCATTCCCTATCCATGATTATCCAAATTGTCCAATATGTAATGTGAACCCTAATCAAATGTGATTCTCTACAACCAATGGGAGTGAATTTTGTGATATTTTTTCCCTAATTAATAAAGAGATCACTCATGATGTTGAAATTGATTATTATTTAGAAAAAACATTAATATAATGGATCGTGAAAAATCAATTGATTCCCATCTCACCACTGATCCTCATTAATCTAAATTTAAAAGTGTTGAATAAAAAGAGTTAAAAACAACTAAGATATCGTTCTATGATTTCATATTTTCTATACCACACATAAATGCACTATCATAATTGAAACATCTTCTTGAAATTAAAATCATAGAAAACCTTGGTGGATTTCATCATTCCTCAAGTTTAATACTAAAGGGAGGATACCGAAATTCTCTTTCCACCCCCATTAAATCGAATTAACAATAAAAATGAGGGGAAGAAATTATCCATAGCAAAATAACCCCTCCCAATGCAGATGGTTTTCTAGAATCCAACTATCATGGAAAAATATAGTAGTCACCATCGGAATATGGGTAGTCCACTATAACTTTCCTACATTAGAAAAAATAAATGCAGCTCTTCTAGAGAGGCAACCCAATTGTTCTTTTAATTTTACAAAATTTTAATTTTTTTTTAGTTTTTCATTAAATAAATAATGATTTTTATTTTTTATTCTCTTATAAGTAATGAAAATTTTCTAAATCATCACCAGAGAGGACACATCCCCTGTGAACCACATTGACATCCAATGAACCACCACTAGATGTATATAAAAACCCACTAAATCCAAACCAAGGGGCACTTATTTAACTTTCACTCCCTCTCTGTGACTTACTCCTCCTCTTTATCTTCATTTCCCTATGTTTATTATTCTTCCTCTCTCATTATAGATATTTCCTTTTTTACCACTTTCATCATAAAACACTTTTTTCATATTCCTCTTTGGTGTGGCTTTGTATTTAGAAAACATAAAAAACTAAAAAAATACAAAAACATAAAAAAAAGAAAATAAAGGGAAATTTAATCACCATAAAATATTATAAAAATTTCCAATCATTTTGGGGATTAAAAAGGATTATTTTCATCTCAAATATTTTCTATTTTAATCATAAATTTGTCTAAATAATTTTTTTTAGGACCAATAAATTTTGAATGCTCAATATTTTATATAGAAAATTATTATTCCCTAACAATGAGGAACAATATTAGATTTCATGCCACGGTAACTTATAATCATATATTCATATTAATTTTTTTTTCACCCCTAATTGTGAGTCTTGATTTTGTGGACCCTTGACCATAATTTCCCACTTTTTCAAACATTAAGATGATAGAGGCATTTTCTAAACCACATATTAATCAAAATGTCCAAATATCCTCCAATTACCCTTACGTTGTTTATCCTTTTGAAATCCCCTTCAGGCCAATGCATAACTTTTTTATAGCCACATAAAATCCATAAAATCTTATCCCACCAAATATCTACATATATTTTCAATGAATGATTTATTGAAATTTAAGTGTGGGGGAAATGGATTTCATTTTTGGCATCCTTTTATTGGTTTTTAATATGTTATCATATGCTTGTGGGAAAACATCCATTTAGGTGTGGGGGAGAAGTTATAATTTATTGAGTTTTGGGAATGTATTTTCATTTATATAATTTTATATAAGTTATTGAAAAGTGTTCCAAAAATGAAAAAACTAAAAAAATAATGAAAAATGAAAAAAATGGGTGTGCCTTTGGAGGGTCAAAAATTACTCTTCCTCAACCAATTATCTTATTATAAATATTACAATTATTGTTTTGAAGAGATCATACATGGCATGGGGGATGATTGTGAGATTTTTTCTCAGTTCAACTTTTGTAAAAAAGAAAATAAATTGAAAAAATAACACTTTAATCATATTTTATTATATAGTAGGGAGGAGTTTTTTAAATATTTAATATTTTCATCCTATTCCATTTTTATTTCTCGTTATTTTTTCTTCCTTCAAAAATTTATTCCCTTAAAAATATGTTTTTCCATAACCTTACTTGTCTTATTTCAAAAATTGTGCATAGTTTTTTTCATGTTTGTGTTTTACTCCTATTTTCCACTTTTAGACATTTTATTTTAGCCATCCCATAGCCCCTAAAAATCCCCCCAAGAAATACCTTTTGTGCACTTTATAATAGGGAAAGGCATATGAGATCTCTTTTAGACTCCAAAATTTTAACATTCGGTTAGTGAATGAGGGAACCACCATAAATACATTTTGATCATCTTGAGAGGAGTGAGTTATGAGTGCCCATATTTTCCAATTAAATTTTTGAAAAACAAAGATGAATTATTTTTGATATATTATTACTGAAATGATTTTTTGATGACAAGATTTTGTAGGAATGAACTAGTCTAGATCAACCCAGATTCATAAAAAAAATATTTATAGTTGAGTAAAAATGATTTAGTTATTTTTATTATACTTAATGTACATGAGGACATGTAGTATTTTAATTATGGGGGAGTTGATAATTAATATTCATCAAATATATTAAATTAAACCCTCATATAATTTTTACTTAAAAATGATTAATTTATATTCAATGACCATGTTTTGATCATGAACATATATAAATAGAATTGTATGAATTCATTTAATTAAACTATAGTTTTATATTTTGATCATATAATTTAAAATATTGAACCAAATTATTATATTATTCTTTATAAATGCTCCTGATTAGAATTCCAACTAATTTTTTAACTGAATAATTGGATAATTTGTGTATTTGAAGATGCATATAAACCTCACAATAATGACCATCAAATAAGTGATAAAAATGGACGAGCAATGATGATTAAATTTATGGGGCCAATTCAAAAGGCCAAATTTGATGAACCTCTACAATATGTTCTAGGATTTCATATCTCATATTGGATAAAGCATATGAGGCTCAACTCAGCCAGCAAGTGCCCCAATTGAATCACAAATTTCCTTCCCATATCTTTATTCATGATTTTAAAACAGCCCACTATTCTTGAATTTCCACACAATACAATCAAACAATTGAGATGAAATTTTGTAGAGATAAATTCAATATGTAATAAAATAGATTTTTTGAATAAATGTTTAAGATGTTATGTAATATTCATAGACATTAACACATTTATATCTAGACCGTGGAAAACTCAACTCAAAACAAGAAAACAATACATTGTCTGGGAAAATAGAAATATATCGACTAAAAAAGTCCAATATCCATAAAACTTACAGGTTTAATTGTATACATCCATATAAAAAACTTTAAGAATAATATTTCTGCATATTAAATACTCTAAAGTATATAATGGACTATCTAAATCGAAGTAATTTAGGGTTGGAATACAGTTCATCACCTTGGGCAATAAATACACTCCCATGTTTTCTTTTCAAGAGGTTGGTACTTCATCACATAAATAGGATATTTGGCATGACCATATCTTTTACAATATCCTATGAGGATTTTACTTATAATTTTTTCAACAACAGAGACATCTCTTTCACTTTTCCTTTTGTGTTTATTTTCCCTTGTGTCTATTTGTAATCGTGTTTGTTTATTTACTTTACAATTGAATATTAATGCATGTTTCTTCATCATGATATATAATTCTCATACACATTATTTTTTTAAATATTAATGGTATTAATAGATTTTAAATTATGTTAAAACTCATTTCCTATTTTTCTTTCTTATTCAATCAAAAGTCTATTTTTACTCCCTTCATCGTTTATGTGTTTTTTGGGCTCACAACTCTTTTCTTGTCCTATTATTTTTCTTATATTTTTTACTCATCACACTAAATATCCTAAAATATATTATTAACCATCCAAATGGATGAGTAAATATCACATTATGGTGAGTCATTTTTTTGGAATATGAAGTGACTGAGATCTTTCACTCATTTAACATTCTAGGAATTAGTATTGTGTAAGTAAAACAAAATATGTTATGTATTAATAAAAAAACCACATTTGTATTACATAGATTATTTGAACAAAAAATACGCATGGGATAATGAAATATTGAACCTTATATCAGTGATATTTTATAATTATTACAACCTTAGTTAAGACTTTGATTAAATCCAAAATAATGGGGTATTCCAAAAAAAATATCCTCATGAAGTGGATGTTAATTTGTTGAAATGTTTTGAAAGGCTCAAGGATATCACAAGATTAAATACCTAATGATTAATTCAAGACAATAATTATTAAATTTATAAATAAAAATTTAAACATTAATCAATTAAATCATGCTTTATAAACAAACACCCCATTCAAAAGAAAAATCAAAAACCCAATTGACTATAAAAAGTACCATCACCATGGATTTGACCCAAGTACCTCTATACACATTATCACAGCAACATACCTTTGAACAGTCGATAGGAGACAATCCGTTTAGCTTCAATCATCATTCCATTTTGAGTTTTTATCAGTAATTCAACACATATTAATTGAGGTGGTGATGTGATACCGTTAGAAAATTATTCAGATATATAATAGTGGGTAGAAATAAAATAAAATATGAAATTTTATATTCTAGATTGGATGATAAGTGTAAATTTCACTACTTCATTCTCATGAACCACTTAAGTGGTTGTGATCACATGAGATTTAACTTTTTCTCTCCACTTAAGTGGTTTCAAATTTTAATTTTTACTATTAAACCTAGGATCTATACACTGATTGGAATCATTTCTATAATCCTTCAATTATAACATTGGTGAGTGATTTTTCCTTTCAGTTGATATTTATATATATTAATTTCATTTCCTAACCTATTTACAATACTTTGGAATACATTTCCATTCCTCCATGTGTTTTATTAATTAAATTTTCTAAAGATCCATATTTTTTTCCTCATCCTCAAAACCATGAGAATAATTGGAAACTTTTTTTAATACACTAAGGAATCAACCAACTTTTATTCTTGGTTAATAAAATATTATGTATACCTTTCAAGTCTAGTGAATTTTTATGCATGAGTACTAATGGATTCACCCCCACCCCATTCAACTTATGATCAATTAAATCCCTTTTCTATTCTTTTTTGAAGATTTCAGGGAATATAATTATTAAAAATTACCCACTTAAACTCTTCCCATTTTAAGGTGTCAATATATTCCTCCCTCCTTATAGTCTTAATACGATTCCACAATTGATCAGCTTCATGTTCTAAATGATAAACATCAAAGATATATTTTTCATGATTCGATTACTAGAGGACGAAAAATATATTATCATTGGTACTAGACCATTGATTAGTAATTCGTGGATCATAGAAACAAATTAAATAAGGAATGTGTTGTCTCATAAAATACTCAATGGTCTTTTTCTTCTTAAATTGTTTGTTTATAGGCTAATAATGATTAATTTATTGATATTTTTTTATGATAATTACTACAATGTTTTTCATTCCAACTCCCATTTCATTTTTTTTATCAAGAGGATACTCATTTATTTTTTTTAAAGGTTGGGGCCGAAGCCTCATTTTTATTATTAAAGAAAATCAGAGGATACTCATTTCATTGTTCTTCACATTCATTATAAAAATGATTCCTAAATGTTATACCCATTAACTAAAACCAAAAAATCATATTTTTAGTAGAAATCATTTAATTAGAGTGAAAATCATATGATCATATATATTATTCCAAATACTTTCTAAATTATAACACCTTCCTATAAACCTATAACACATTAGGTTCATCATATCTCAATTTTTATTTATTATATATTTTTTAGGTTTTATCCTCAGTGTCCTCATGACCTATTATATAAAAATAATTAAACCCTAATAATATACCAATTGAGGAAACCCAAGCATTACATACATAAATATTACATCATTTTAGATTAATATTCAAAACATCTCACAATAATACACACCCTAGAACTGTAAGGGTTAATGTAGTTAATGAATATGAATATAATTAAATTATTTCAGAAATATATTCATTATATAATAGAAATTTAGTCTCAAATAGTACACTTCTTATAAATACCTTAATTACTACCTTTCTTCATAGCATTAGGAAAAGGAAATATAAGAAAGGTTGAACTTGGATGATGAGTAAAATTAAACATGGAAGATAATAATAAACAATAATAATTGGGAATAAGTATAAAGACATAACAATTGGATCATAACTTATAAAAACATACCCAATATGTCATAGACCATAAATCAAGATACATTTAATAAAGATTTTTTCTAACAAAATATATGACTCATAGGAGTGTGGAATCATAAATATACAATCATAATGCATGAGAGAATATCATAAGAATAAGAAATATCTTTTTTTTGAAGTACAAAATCATATAAAATCAATTCCTTATTCAAGTATCACTATCAAGACTATCATAGTGTTCAAATTCCTTTAGTGGTTTTTGGTTCACCCCCCCCCCCCCCATCTAGATCATTTCCTTGGTCAAGGATCAGTTCCTAGACTAACATAGTGGACAATGTACCTTTCTAAAATGGTTTCACTCTCTATTCTAGTTCACTTTATAACATGATATATAAATCCATACCTAATTTTTTAGAGGGCTATATAATTCTAGTCCCACCCATCACATCAGGACAACCATACACAAGTGCTATATAAGATTGAAAAAACATCCATTATTTCATCACATGGTAATTAACCCATCAGAAATAAATGGGTTTCTCGAAATCATATTTAAAATCTCAAAATAATAAGTAATATAGAGAAATATAGTGTGTGATATCATAATAGAATATCTTTAGTGAGGTGTAATAAACTTAATATTATGTTATATGAAAAACCATTTTATAAAAACATTTGAAATATTCTTTAAAATCATGAGAAAAATGAATTTTATTTTAGTAACTTTTGAAAACTAAAATTCCCAAAATAATGGGAAAAATATTTCCTTTGTAAAGACGTTGAAACTTGAAAAATAATCATTATGATAATGGAATTATATGATGTTGTAAAAATATTTTCTTGTTTTATACATTAGAATAAATCATTCTTTCCACACATTTGTAAAAATTATTAAATTATTCAAAAGAAAAACACTAAAAATATTCCTATTAATCTATTTTAAATTAAGCCACAGGTAGTGAAAATAACCTTTTCAAACATTTAAGTATAGGTAAGAACTTTCATAAAATAATTTGAGGAACATGAATATGGAATATAAATTGATGAACTTGTGATAATGGGTCATTTTCATATCTAAAATTTCATTAGAAATGGTTGTTAATATTATTTTTCATGTCTTTACAACCTTAACTTGTTTTTATAGGTGAGGGTTGGTTATCCAGTGAAGAATTGATAATTGTTTTTCATAAAGTGAAAAACAATTGGTGTAAAATCAGAGATGTTTGGACCCATTTTCCATAGTTTACAGTTTATAATAATCTACAAAAACTATGAACCAAAACCCATAAAAACATGAAAGTCATAAATGATTTAAACACGCTTTACCACACAGTCTCTGTACGGTTGACAAAACCTTATGGATTGAGCAAGAAACTGTTCGGGGTTCAATATGAGATGGTATTGGAGATTTAATAGTCTCCTTATGGTTATTAAAATCATATAGAAAACCCCTTAAGATATATGATGTGTAAATAAAGGAGAAAAAACTAGGCACATGATCTATATAAGATTAACTTAACTATGTGGACTAACTAACAGAACATAGAACTAAAATCTGACGTAACATGATGAAAAAAATGACTGATGTACTGTTAAACTAACTATGCAACTTAATTGTTCATTGATTGAAAGATAGCCACTAACATCCCATCTACCACCACGGCCACCCTTTGCTATAGGATTATAACCTCTAACCACCCCAAAAAAATTGGGGTTGGATAATTAAGGATATCTGACTATTTTTAGAGGGTATTAATCATCTGAGAGGCATCCCTCTAGTTTGATGGATATCTTTAATCTCATTATATGAATTATTTATAGAATTCTCATGAAGGTGTATTTTTATTTTCCCTTCCCCTTCCTATAATGAACACCCGAAGTAATAAGTGCTAATTTTGCATTTTTTTTATGAGTGTTTATTTCTCTATATTTTTTGGTGTTATGCATGACAATGGATAAACTTCAAGGTAATTGATTTATTTATGTTATTATTATGTTTTTAATAATAAAATTCCATAATACTATTGAATTTTCTCTCTTCTATTAGTTTACCTTGATAATAGCTAAATAAAAATTCAGGGGGGTAAATTTAATTCCTAAAAATTTGTTTTAGATCCATCAACTTAAAGTTATGCAGTTTATAATATTTTATTTAACAAAATCATGGATTAAAAATATAAAATCATAGAGGAATAATGTATAAAATAGGGTATTTATAGTGTCTTTTGGGAATATAAATCCCCTAGTACACTCCACTAACATGATACTCTATGAGTTTGGTGATTTTCACTATGACAACCCTTTTTCTAGGGGCTCATAGATGTTACTTGTTACAAAGGTCCAAGATATTTTGACTACAATCTCCCTTTAAAATACCTAACCATGTACTTAAGACACTCCATTACAAAAATTTTAGACGAAATAAATATGAATGAAATTTTAAGGAATGTTTCAATACACTGTTTCAAGAATAAAATTTCAGCAGATGGAGACACATCCAAAGATTATGATGATCTTCAAGGAATATCTCTGGTGGATATTTGATTATAATGTATAAACTTTTAAGAACATGACTCAAGTTTTTTATGTTATTTCCTTTATGTACATGAATTAATTATTTATGTTATCAAATTGTAAGTATGTACATTCATATCACTCTCAATTTCATGCATCTGTTAACATTCCAATTTATATATCCAATTTGAATATGAACTTAAGGATACTAAATAATCAATAAATTCTAATAAATAATCCTATAAAAATTTCATAAGATAGGTTCTTAATGGTATGTGTCCTTATTTTGAAAATATAGAATAAGATTCTACAACAACGATGTCATAAATATTCTCCTTCTTTGGATCTTTCCATTTTTGGAAATGCAACTCTTTTCCCAAATCAATCATTACATATTTCGATAAATTCTTTTATAATATAATTAAAATCATTATATTACTTATCAAAATATTATTATAATGATATAAAATTAATCATGATGATACACACAATAAATTATAATCTGTAAGATAAAAATCTAATTGTACTTTTCTTGTTTGATAAATTTTTGAGGAGCTTCGTGACAAAAACAAATCATATATTACACTGCATAGAATAAAATGATTTAATTATTTCATAATATAACATCATTATTAGAGAATTTGTTGAATGATCATAAGAAAATTTCTTACTATCGTAAAAAAATTGATTTCTATAGATTCATTTGATTCTCAGATGATAATAATTTTACAAATGTACTTTTTGTGAGATAAAATACTTCTCGTAACTTTTTTCTAGATGATTATCCTAAATTTAAACAAATAAATGATATCCTTATTCATCTATATGATAAAATATTTTATCACAAACTAAAATATTCAAAAAATATACTAATTTTACTTCATAAGATAATAATGTTACGTGTAAGATAATCTCATAGTGTTTGATAAATAAAGAAGCTAAAATCTTGTAGAATTGATGAATTTATATTCATATACAATAAATTCCTTTGAAATAAATAAATCACTTCTTATAAGAAGATAGAATCTAAATCACTTACAATAAACTCATTATAATAAAAATATAGATTTTTGAATCAGAAAAACACATAAACAACTGATATATGTTGGAACAACATAAGTCCATGCAACAATATCCCCCTTTTGATGATCACAAAACCCATTAAATCATAAAAACATTGATAAAAAAAGTTTAAAGTTATTTTAATTTTAATAATATCATTTTTATTCTCACCCATTTTTGATATTAAAAAGAATTAGATTAATAAAAAAAGAGTTCAATTAATGATGCATAATAATAATTGTATATTATATGAGTAAGATATACAGAATATGAATAAAATTTGGAATGAACTTTAATTTAAATCATTATTTATAGCATACATCAAATAATAATATAAATATTCAAATAATTTGATAAATATATTTATAAATTATTTGAATCATTGATAAATCATAGAAAGTATTGAAAATGTTGGGGGTAAATAATCAATGAAAACAATGATGAGTAATGAAACATATAGCAATGGTAATTATAAGTTTTACTAATGTTCAGAAACTATATAAATAGGTAGTAATTAATAAAAAAAATAAACAACAATAATAATGAATGAAGCTAAAGGAATGAAATAAACTTTAAGTAAACACCCATTCAAATGTTTAAAACATTCATTATATTGTTTAAAATAATTAGTTAACTTTTTAAGAGGTTATATTCACTCAAACAACCCATTAAATAGAACATTTTTGTTATGAGTTGGGGGTCAAAATTTTAGATGTGTAATATTAAAATATAGATGTTATCCAATAAGTAACAAAGATTTCGTTATAGGAGCATCATCACTTTTTCTAAAACACTATCCAATGTAAGAAACGATCCTCTAAATCCATATTTATTATCTCAAATAAATATTTTCTAAAGTGGATTGAATGTTGAGAGCATTTTCCCAAGCCCATTCTAGATCAACATGGTCTACAAGTACAAAGGATATCTTAGAATAGCTTTTAAGTAGAGATAAAAGAACTTTTTCAGAAAATCTGAGATTCTAAATTAAATAAATATAAGAAGGATCAAAATTTCCATTGAATATTAAAGAGGTTTTTGGTATGATGATCTGGTATTATGAGTCTAAGAGAGTTCCTTCTATAAGGTTTGGTTTCCTGAGAACCAACTATTTTTTACTTTCATTACATGAATGTACACTTATTATATAATGTTCATTGTTCTGAATGATTTTAATATAATAATGTCCTGGAATATTTGTTGCATTGATAAGGTCATGGAAGATCCCTGATATGATGAGAACCTTGAAATGATATAAAAATGTTCTTAAATAAAGTTCTATGGTTGGATTACATACTATGATATGACACATAGTATACAGGTCGTCATGTGCAAGTACACGTAAGAATACGAGACTCTCTCCCATCGAGTTCACACTTGGTAATCTCCAAGATGGGAGATTATGAGAACATACCCTCTAGTAGTAATTCCGCATGTTTTGGTGTCATCGTACATTACTATCTATGAGAACGTTTAATGGTCCTTAGACTAGAAGATCATCATTAACTCATGTCATGACTCGCGAACTTAGATTTTCTGATGAAAACCTTCATGGAGACAGTTGGCGGGAAGTAGGGTACGTTGGGTGCATCATGAATGACATGTTGTTAATTGATAAGTCGAGGAACGATTTGTCCCTTAAATATTTATGGAAGTATATATCTTGAGCCCTTTGATTGAAATATAATTTTTGAACAAATTCCATGGTCATGGTGACAATATGAGTTTATTTCTGGAAGTCAAATAATGACAGATCAATCATATAGGTTTATGACACTGTCATGAAACCTTCTTGATGAGATATTGAGACAAATGGATTAAATTACACACTAAACGTTTGTATGAGGTAACATGTCAATGCGGCGTCAACTTCTTTCTCTTGGGTGCCTTGACCAGTTGCTAGAAAGTATTCTAGGACTTTAGGCAATCCCACTTAATGCCAATGAGAAAGAGGCCTAGAGGGTCACACACTAAGTTTATACAAGTGTCTCAAGTAGAATAAAGATTATTCCCATAATTGGTTTAATAATTATTCAAGGAATCCTAAATTGTTTTAATGTTGTAGGAAGAATAAAATGAAAACAAGTACACATCGTGTATTAATGATTACACGACGTGTATTTTTTTTTTTGAAAACAAGTACATGTTGTGTATTATTGAATATACACATCCTGTAGTTTTCATTTTGGAAAGGAAATGAATAAATGAAAACAAGATATACATGTTGTGTACATTTAATGTACACGCCATGCAGTTTTCAATGAAAAACAAGTACACGCCGTGTATTTATGATTACACGTTGTGTAGTTTTTCCAGTCGGGATTTTGAGGTAATAATATTATTTAAATAAATGATATTTATTATAATCAGTGTGGGAGCATGTCAAGGAATTAATGACTCAACATAGGGTTTTTAAATGAGTTAATGAAATAAATAAAACATGTAATGTGTTTATTTATTATCATAACTTTACACCCTCAAACCCGATTATAAATATCCTCACAACCCCAACTCTTTTCCCAAGAGAACCGTTGTGCACAAAAATTCTAGAGAATTATTTCAAGAACAAAAGAAATATATCCTCTAAGAACACTCTCAAGACCTAGAGAGATCCACCTCCATTGGATCAAGGAGATCTAAGGTGGACAACACAAGAAGAGGATTCTTTACACTATCACCCAAATATTCCTTTGGTGACGTCTAGAGATATATGGTGCACGTGTGGATCACTGCTAGAGGAAGTCTACACATGGATTCTACGACGCAATGAAGATTCACCTCGGAACATGATCAGAAATATCAATGAAGAAAGATCTCCATAAAAGTTACTTCTTGTCAATTAATTAAATAAATTATAATCAACCTGTGATGATCTTTCCTTTTATGGTTATGAGACCTTTTTCTTTTTCTTTTTCTATGATTCGATCCATGGAGACTGGCGTTTATCATCATATTGACCCCGGATTGATCATTACAAATGAAAAAAAGCCAAGTGGTAACATCCACCCATGAGCTTCCACTATTCCCGGAACCTTCATGTGGTATTAGAGGGAGTCACAATGTTTATTATAGTTATCTAATTTCCTTTGATAATTTACGCATTTATATTTGATTCAATTCAAGATAAATCGTTCTATAAAACTGAATGAACGAGATCTGTTCTTCCTCCTTCATTTATCGATTCACATCATAGAAATGAACTTTTAATTTTATTTTTGATTAAATTAAAAACGAGGAACTTATCCGTAGGAGCTGCTCTTTCTATCTATACAACACAAAAATACCCAGCTTGTAGTGAAAACTACATGTCGTGTACTTAGGTAAAATGAACTGGTACTGGTATGCCAAACAACACGGTGTGAATTGAGTATGCCTAAGTATTTATTACACCATGTGGACCAGAAATGAATGGCATGTGGAATCGGAATACATGGTGTGTATGTTGAATCAATACGTAGTGTAGTCTCATTCGGCCTAGGTGAAACTGTGTACAAGGAGAATTCGTAGTCTGTGTATACAGGATTGCCAGGCCACTAACCATTTAATAATAAAGTACATGCCATGTTAGAGTAATCTACATGTTGTGTACTCCAAAATTTCCAAAGTACAAAAAAACACGTCAAAGCCCCAGAGTGTACTTTGGATAAAGGGTGAAAAATACACGGCGTGTAGGCTATATTACACACCATGTACTTTCCAGAAATGGAATTTCATCAGGTTTCCTCCAAAATTACAAAGACGTGTACAAGGAATATGGATGAGAAGAATCTCAAGGAAATTTAGAAAGCAATTTAAGATAAATAATTTATTAATTATAAGATCATAATTAATTGAATTCAAGCGCGACTTATCTTGAATAAATAGAAGGATTAAAATAATTTTAATATTAAATATGTGTAAATGTATTTACATGCTATGGATGATCATGAGCTAGACCAAAGACCCTTTGTATGTTTATATGGTTTCATTTAAATTTGTTTAATTTAAATTCGTTGGCATGCAAGCCTTCTTCCAATAAAATATAGGGCATGCATGCCCATAGTTTCTTTAATGTAAACCCTATGTAATGGAGGATCTCCCAAGCCAATAGAGATTATTCAAAAATCCGAAGCTGAGGTGAAACCAACCTAATAAGATGCAAAGATGGACATATTGGAGCTGAAAAACACGAACCATCGGGTTCAAGGTGTTTTCCCTAGGTTAGGGTTAGCTTATCAAAACCACTAGATAAGCTAACCAATAAAAGCCAATGATCATGACATCTTTTTTTATTTCTATCTAATTGCATGGGTTATTTATTATGTATGTGTTGTCACATTCACATAATTAGAATAAAGTAAATACTCGACTATGCATAAACATTATTAGAACATGGTTAATCACTTAAGAAAGCATCACATAATATTAACAAGCATGTGATAATGAAAAACTATGCATAAAGAATAAAATCCCTGAAATACCATATTAAGTTAGAACAAGCCTTCCGTTACTTGATTAAGGGAAAGACTCAATAAAACTATGTGTTTGACCAACCCTTTTTGGGACACTTAATTTTATAAAGGAAGCTCTTATGAAACTTTTGTGTTGACTAAAACATTTTACATTAAGAGGATTATCCCTTGATAGAATTGTTGTAAAATGGAGGCAAGTGTTAAGGAAATCAAATTCAGGATTTCAGGATTGGGGAGTCCACTCAACAGATCAAGGAACTGTAAGCTCATATTTGGTAAAGACCTACCTACCTCAATACCTTCAAATAACTTTACCAACCCTTGTTGGGGTTATGCGAAGGGGAATATGGATCCTTACCACTAGTATTTCAAAGCAACTGGACATTCCAAGTTCAATGGTAAGGGCCATTAGGAATTGATAAAATAGTGGGATAATTAAAAAATTCATTCATTATTTTTCATAAAATGTACTCAAACGGTACTGATAAATCTACTCTTTTAATTTGAAGAATCAATATGACAAGCTCGTTAACCTCATTTTCTCTGCAATTAGTTCTGGAAAAAGACAATATCCTCACCGGCAGTAACTTTCAAGAATGGTTTAGTCTCTTTCGAGTTATCCAATTCCATGAATGAAAGTTTTACATACTAGACTCCTCACTTCATGATTCTACTACCCAAGGGGCGAGTGATCAATATTTCCTGATCTATGATCAACATTTTAACGATTCACTCAATGTTTAATGTTTGATGTTATCATCAATGTCTAGTGAGCTCATGAAGTATCATGAAGGCATGGATGCCTATATCATGCTCAATCACCTCTGTGATCTATACTAGGAGAGAGCGAGACATGAATGTTTTTATATCTCCAAGGCTCTATTTCAGAGAAATCTTGGAGAGGGTGCCCCAATTGGGCCTCATGTAGACAAGCTCGTTGGCTACATTTAGTGCTTGGAGGTTCTAGGGTTTAAACTCCCCAAAGAACTGGGTACTGATCTCATTCTCGCATCACTCCCCCAGAGCTTCTCTAATTTTTTTGTAAATTTCAACATGAACAACATTGAGAAGTCTCTATCTGATCTTCTTATCCTTATTCGCCAAGTAGACAATGATATGAAGCGTGGAAAGCCTTATTTCATTATGATGAATAAAAGGAATGGGAAGGTGAAGAGCCTTAATCCCAAGGATTCTTCAAGTCCTTCCAAGAAAGAAAATATCAAAGGGGAGGAAAGAGAATAGGATGATATTTGTTTCACATGTGGAAAGAAGGGACACTGGAAGAAAAAGTGCACCCAGCCAAGGAAGCAAGGGGAAGCTTCAGGTGCGTTTTTCATCAAATGAAATCTATATGTTTCTACAAATTGGGTATTAGATACAGCTTGTGGTGCTCACATATGTATCCAAATACAAGTACCAAGTAGATTCAGGAAGATTGATCAAAGGGAGGTATATCTACGAGCTGCCAATAGAGCCATACTTGCTGTTGTAGTTGTCGGGGACTACCACCTCACATTGCCAATTGGAATGATCTTGGTGTTAAAGGGTTGTTATTATGTTTCTTCTGTTACCCAAAACATTATTTCAGTATCCAAATTAGATACTAATGGATTCATCTTCATGTTTAGAAATGAATGTTGCTACTTTTATAAAGATAGAATTTGTTTTGGTATGGAACATTTATATAACGGCTTTTATGTGTTAGACTACACAAACCAAGTAATGAAAATCAGTGACAAAGTTGATTCACATGACTCATACCACACCCAACTTTGGCATCACTGTCTATGTCATGTCAATTAGAAACGTTTGATAAAATTATATCAAGATGTGTATTTAGATTCTTTGTAACTATAACCACTTGGTGTAGGTCATGTGTGTCTATAAGGCAGAATGACCAAAGCCCCATTTAGTAGGAAATGTGAAAGGGTTAAAGAGCATCCAGAATTAGTTCACACAGATATGTGTGGACCATTTCTAATTAAAGCAAGGGGTGGGTTCTTGTACTTCATAACTTTTACGGATGATTTTAGTAGATATGGATATATTTACTTAATGAGGTATAATTAATATTCTTTTGATCGGATCAAAGATTACAGGAATGAAGTTGAGAACCATCTTGGTAAGAAGATTAAGAAACTTCGGTCAGATAGAGGAGGAGAATATCTTAATCTGAATTTCATTGATTTCTTAAGGGAGTTTGGGATTCTATCTCAACTCACTCCTCCTTACGCAATACCAAGTTTCACTAAACGAGATATTATTATAATATTATTATGAACTAGCTGTTATGAATAGTAATACATACTTTTTGAAATTTTATAAATTTTAGCTTTCAAAATGGACTTCATTTTTGGATTAGGAATATTGAAATTAGCCTAGGGTGAATTTTTGATATTTTTCTGAAAACATTCAATTTTGGATGAATAGTGAAAGTACTTGGTTACTATTTAAAAACTGACTTTTTATTTAAATAATTATTTATTTTATTTTAATTTATTTTAGATCAAAATTGATGCATAATACCTATATAAGTTCAATGTAATTCAATTAAGTCATTTTATAATAATTTTAGATATATAAAAATTTTATTGAACTTTCCACTGTCTTTTACCCACCTCCTAGGAGAATTTGAAAATCTACATAAAACATAATTTTACCACTTCTTTGAGTGGAATTTTGAAAATACGAGAGACATGGCTAATATTAAGGAGTAAAATAAGGTTCAATAAGATAAAAATAATTTTTGGTGAATAGTAACTTTTTTCTTTTATTTACCACAGTTAAAAGTAAATAGGGTAATTAAGGGTAAAATGATATTATTATTAGCCTAAAACATGTCCTAATTCTATTGTATAAGTGTAATTAGACCAAAAAAACCTCAGGAATAAAATATTACCCTTTAGGTCCACTTGGATTAGATTAGGACACTTATTATTGTTTTATATAAAGAAGAGTTAAATTAGTTAAAATCAAAGATTAATAACTGAAACATTTTTAATATAGGGTTATACATAAGATAAATTCTACTATAAATATTAATTATAAGGATAAAACGATTTCATACATAATGGTATTTTATATATAATTTTTAGACATTAAATAATTTAATTTATTTATGACACAATGATGATGGAGTAATTGCCTTATTAATGAAATATTAACATAATTGATGTTATAAATACCCAAATAAATATAATTTGAGACTTTTTATGAATTAGAGTAATTTTATAGGTTAATATGACAAGTTAGTATTGATTAAATTAACGTTTTTTGAACTAATCATGTTGTTATGAGTTTCACAAAAATCAATTACCAAATAGTGTCAAAATTGACATAAAATAGTTTTTTTTTAAATATTATATTATTAATTGTTATTATATTCCTAAAAATATAATTTTAGGACAAATGACTTAGATAAGGTTATATATATTAAAAATGAAGCACTTGGGGTTCGTTTGGCTTGTTATAGTAAGTTTTTTAACCATATAGTGTAAGAAAACAAGAAGACATGGTAAAGGTTAAATTATTTAACTTAGAGTTAAATCTAAATGATAAGGTTAAAATAGTAACCTAAACTTGTCTAAAACATATTGGTTGAGAGGATTGCGAACCATCCCCACTTTAGCCTCAAAATAAATCAATTTGGAGCTGTTATAAACCAAATATGACTTTATTATAAAATAATATTTTTTGTTTTTCCAACGGTGCCCCTCTCCTCCCTTATAAAAAGGGCACCCCTTCCCTCTTCTCTTCACACCCTTTTGAGCCTTGAAGCTCAGACACCCCTACCCATTTCACTTATCATATTCCCTAGAAACATTATAGAGGTTTTTGTCTCCTAAAATTAGCAACCCTAGTGCCTTAATAAGAAGTTAAGAAGAGGTGCGTCAAAGAAGAGGTAGTATCCTTTACCGATTCCTTCCAATTTATTTCTTCTTCTACTTATTCTTCCTTATTTTTTCATCATAAATTAATAAAATCAGTATCACTCATATACATATATGTTATTATAAATATGAAACAACCCAATTTCATCTTCTATCCATCCTACAGAAAACGAAATCATCGCGCGTGCGTACGTACAGAATACCGTCTCCACGCCGTGGTGTAATATGCTTTCCACCAATACCTTACATGGATGGGTATAATGGTGTAAATAAATAACTATATATGATTATTGTAAAGTGATATTGATTCTGAAATATTATACATACACTTCAATACAACTCCACGATCATGGGAATGATATCATCGCTCGTGCGTTTGTACGGACTACCGTCTCCACAGACCTGATGAGATTAATTTTCCATGATTAACCATTCAAGTATGATTATAAAGTATATATAATAAATAATCATGAAATATATTACATAATAATGATACTGTATTTATGTACATATATGTTTCATTTACTTAATTCCATTTAATTCAATAAGGAAACGAAAATATCGTTCATGCGTACGCACAACCTACTGTCTCCATGAACGGTGTATTTCATTCCATTTATATACTGAATATATACTATATATAAATCATGTTTTACATTTTGGAATTAAGTAAATTAGGAAATAAGTTATAATATCAAGAACAACATGTAGAAACACATATGATAAATGAAACGATTTTACCCAAAACTTTGCTTTAACATGGAAATTACAAAAGAACGGGTAATATAAAGTCATAAGTGAACCATATATGATATCATAACAACGAATATGATTATCTAATAATTCAATGAAATTATTTAAATAATTATACATGAGGTTTGGATACGTATGAAGCATATCGGACCTAAGGTAAGGGATAACTATTCCAATCTCGCTCTTATCTGAGATTGTTTATTCGTAAGTATTTATTGGGTTTTTTGTTATCATCCATGTCCATGTTTTCTAAAAATGTTTTCATGTATGTTTAATGTCCTTTTTACCCATTTTTTAATTTTACCACATGTTATGAATGGAATCTTACTTTTGTTTACCACATGAGAAATTTTTTGACTTTTCTGAAAAAAGTTCGAGGAGAATGTTATTTTTACCTTATACGGTGTGAACGGATTTTTACGGTTTCATAACGCCTCATTTTCATGAAGCTTCCCTTACAAGATTGAATTATTATTTTCAACAAAACCCTTTTCTTTTAAAATTTCATGTCATTTTGTGAAAATAAAATGATTTTGAAGAAGAAATGATATTTTCCTCAAGAATACATTTCAAGTGTTTTATCAAAACTATTTTCTATCTAAAATGAAATTATTTAATATGTTCATGTTTCAAGTATAATGTATCTATTATTTACATGGTTTTATTTTTGTTACGATGAAATGATATCCATTTTTTATGGATTATGTTATAATGGCATGATGTTTAAGAATCCGGTTGTATTACATGAGTTATGTTATGATGTATGATTTATGATTTTGTGGAATACGAAAGAATGATTTCATTATGAGATGGGTGGGACCTATATATCCCCCAAATGAATAGGGTAAAGATTTATATCTCATGAGATAGACATGGCTGGAACGGTAAGTTAATCTGGTTCAGTGTTACAGGACCGGGACGAGGAGTGAACTCGATTCAGAAAGGGACATTTTCCACTAAGATGGTCTTGGCAGCAATGCCTTGGCTACTATGAAAATAATATCATGTGATTAATGGTTTTCCACAATTACATGTTTTATTCCAATGATATTTTATCATGATTTATGTTCCTTTATGATATATGCCTTACGTACTTCCAAGATTTATGCCTTTGATCAAGATTTTGATGTTTAGATTTTATGTTCCAGTTTTTGCATTCAAATTTTATGGATTGTTTTATGTTCTCTATGCTTTCCCTTACTGAGAATTTGAGCTCACCCATTTTATTTTTTATTTTCCCTAGGATATAAAGAAAGGTTTTAGGTAAGAAAACTAAATGGGAGATATTGAAGATCATTCACCATGATTAGAATATTACGTTCCGAATTTCCAAAGACATTAAACTAATACGGTCTTTGGGCATTTGTTTTTTTCATGTATTAAGTATTCCGCAAAAGTAATGTAATTTCCATGTACGTCAGGTTTGGGGAATCTATATTTGGTATCAAAGTGAAGGCTTAGTTAACCTTTGGAAACTAGGATGTGAAAACTTTAGTGAAATCCCTAGAGATATTTCAGAGGTATGTCTAGGTATGTCCTTAAGGATAAGTATATGTATAGGTTATAGTCCTAGAATTATGGTAACGATCTTAGAATTTAACCTAAGATGTTAGATATTGACGGTACTCCCCCTTTATTATGTTGTTTTCCCTAGCATGATTTTTTCCTCTCACACTATTCTTTTTGGGTTTTAGAAAATGGATGGAAACATGAAGATTCATGATAATGGAGGATATGATGGACAATGGAATGATATTCTTCATGAGAAACCAAATGAAATGGGATTTGGAAGTCCAAACATCATTATTATGCCTAATCAGCAATCTCCTAATATGATCAATAATCTCAACTTCGATAAGTTTCCCGACTCACCTAGTAAGAGAAAGATGGATTTTCACGATGATCATATAGGAAAGAAAGTTCAATTTCTCTCATGTAAATCATGTGGGAAGAGGAATCAAGGAGAATGTTTCAATGGAACTGGAAGATGATTTGGGTGTGGAAAAGAAGGACACAAATCCAGTAAGTGAAAATGAAAAGGTTCAGTTAACACTATAGATAAGGATAATGGTATTGCTACGACATCAATAATGATTAGATGTTTTAAATGTGGAATGTATGGGCATTATGAAAACTAATGCCCTAAGGGAAAATCTCATGAAGAGAATCAGCATGGTCATATGGGTAGTATTTTTGTGGATGATGATGAGGAGACTACAAATGATATATGATATGAAAGAAGTGTTGAAGCTTGGTAAATGGTTTAAGAAGGTAGTGTAATGATTGTATGTTTATCAAGAGTTATGTTGTATATGTAATTTAATGGTACTATGGAATAAAGAAACATCTAAGGATTGTTACACTATTTTTTTCCTAAAGTATTTGAAAGTATATGTTGAATGGTACTGGTAACCATGAAAGGTTATTCAGATATTTTTGGAAAGAAGATGATATGCACATAATGAAGGGATAAAGAGAAAATGAATTTTTGATAGAATTCATGAGCTCATGACTGATATAAGGACAAAGTGATATCATGGTTTGATTATATAGAAATTTTGGGATTTTGGTATGTAGAATGAGTTAAATTTTTACCGCATTCATTTTTTCGCCAAGGTTCTATGGTAATTCATGTTTCAAAAGAATACATGATTAAGGTATTCACATGTTTGGAATATGACCAACAAGATATATCTTCTGATATATGGGAGATAAATAATGTTATTCACATGCTTGGTATATAACCTCTCTAGTAATCATTATACTATGATATTGGACAGAAGTATTTTAGATAATCCTAAAGATTGGAATTGATTATTTTGGACATAAGTTATTATTGTTTAAGGATAGATCTTTTTTTCGATATTATTGATGGGATGTTATAATAATGTAGTTTTAGAAAAATAAAAACCTACAAGAATGGCGACAACCCGTCACGTCGGACAAGGCTGTGGGAATCAAACCCAGAATCGAAGTGCGACAGGCCTTCATCCCCTACGACTGGCCTACAGGAAGTCCCTGGTTAGTAGGAACTAGTTTTATTTTATTAAGTAGTATGATAGATGAAGTATAAGTCCATTTTTGGAATCATATACGATTAATCTCACCATAGATGGACTTATGTATATTTAATAACTTATGCTAACCTTTTTATTACAGAAACAGATGGGATGACTTATCATTTTATCACATGATCTTCTAACACTTAATGAATGAAAAATTCAGATTCATTTCTTTAAATAGAGATGAATTGGAAATTGTTCATGGAATGACCAACAATGTTATTACACTGAAATCAAGTAAGTATTTCTCCTTATGTAAAATTTCATCCATGCTAAGGAAATGATTTTCGAAACCAAAAATGTTGTCCTAGTACTCTCATATCTGATGAATCAGATGGTACCTTATATCATCACAAATTTATGGCTTTGAGATTGTTGGATTTTTCATAGCCATGTTCTCTACCACTCTCCATCAGAACTTGATGGTTATATTTCTCTTCCATATCCATATTTTCACATATATACTCCTATGTGGGAACCCAAGTGATGAGTTACTTTTGGTATCAGTTTTCTTTCTAACTTTCCTTTTTAAAATGATGATTTAGTATTCCTTTTTGCGATGTGGGATTCTATGAATGAAACTTTCAAGTAGTAAATGATTTATAACCCCGAAGAATTTCCAGGGCGAAATTCATTTTAAGGGGGGTAGAATGTAACAACCTGAGATTTTATGAGATATATTATTTTTAATTTCTTTGATGTCTTCTATTATACACTACACCAGGATTAGCTTGTACTATACGCAACATTGTATTAGCATGCAGTATACGCAACACTATTCTTGACTCGTGTTACACACAATTTCAAGTTCGTTTTGTGGAAATTATTTTACGCAACATTAAGTATAGATTTTGTTTAATAAGTTTTGATTATGTTATACGCAACACCAAACAGATCTTTCACTACACGCAGCCCTGACTTGGCTTGCATTACATGCAATCAAGACCCTATTCGATAGCGTGTGTAGTACGCAATACCAAGTTTCACTAAATGAGATATTATTATAATATTATTATGAACTGGCTGTTATGAATAGTAATACCCACTCTTTGAAATTTTATAAATTTTATCTTTCAAAATGGACTTCATTTTTGGATTCGGAATATCGAAATTAGCCTAGGGTGAATTTCTGGTATTTTTTTGAAAACTTTCAATTTTTGATGAATAGTGAAAACACAGGGTTACTATTTAAAACCTGACTTTTTTTTAAATAATTATTAATTTTATTTAAATTTATTTAAGGTCAAAATTGATACATAATACCTATATAATTTAATTTAATTCATTTGAGTCATTTTATAATAATTTTAGATATATAAAAATTTTATTGAACTTTTCACCGTCTTTTGCCCACCTCCTAGGAGAATTTGAAAATCTACATAAAACATAATTTTACCGCTTCTGTGAGTGGAATTTCGAAAATTCGAGGGACATGGTTAATATCAAGGAGTAAAATATGGTTCAATAAGATAAAAATAAATTTTTTTGAATAGTAACTTTTTACTTTTATTTACCACGGTTAAAAGTAAATAGGGTAATTAAGGGTACAAATGATATTATTATTACCATAACACATGTACTAATTATATTGGATAAGTTTAATTCGACCAAAATACCTTAGGAATAAAATATTACCCTTTAGGTCCACTTGGATTAGATTAGGACACTTATTATTATTTTATACAAAGAAGAGTTAAAATAGTTAAAATAAAAGTTTAATAACTAAAACATTTTTAATATAGGGTTATAAATAAGATAAATTAGACTATAAATATTCATTAGAAGTCTAAAAATATTTCTTACATAATGGTATTTTATTTATAATTTTTAGACATTAAATAATTTAATTTATTTATGACACAATGATGATGCAGTAATTACCTTATTAATGAAATATTAACATAATTGATTTTATAAATACCCAAATAAATATAATTTGAGACTTTTTATGAATTATAATAATTCTATAGGTTAATATGAAATGTTAGTATTGATTCAATTAACTTTTTTCGAACTAATCATGCTGTTATGAGTTTCACAAAAATCAATTACCAAATAGTGTCAAAATTGACATAAAATAGTTTTTAAAACAAATATTATATTATAAATTGTTATTATATTCCTAAAAATCTAAGGTTCGTCCAAATGACTTAGATAAGGTTATATATATTAATATTTAACCACTTGGGGTTATTTTTTCTTGTTATAGTATGTTTATTAACCATATAGTGTAAGAAAATAAGAAGACATGGTAAAAGGTTAAATTATTTAACTTAGAGTTAAATCTAAATGATAAGGTTAAAATTGTAAACTAAACATGTATAAAACCTATTGGTTGAGATTATTGCGACCCATACCCACTTAAACTATGAAATAAATCAATTGGAGCTATTATATACCGAATATAACTTTATTATAAAATACTTTTGAAGTTTTTCCAATGGTGCCCCTCTCCTCCCTTATAAAAAGGGCACCCCTTCCCTCTTCTATTCACACCCTTTTGAGCCTTGAATCTCGGCCAACCCCTACCAATTTCTCTTCTCATATTCCCTAGAAACATTATAGAGGTTCTGGTCTCCTCAAAATGCCAACCCTAGTGCCTTAAGAGGAGGTTGATAAGAGGCTCGTCAAAGAAGAGGTAGTATCCTTTATCGATTCTTTCCAATTTATTTCTTCTTCTACTTCTTCTTTATTTTTTTCATCGTAAATTAATAACATCAGTATCACTCATATACTGATATTTTATTATAAATATGAATCAACCTAATTTAATCTTCTATACATCCTACGGAAAACGAAATCACCGTGCGTGCGTACGTATGGAATACTGTCTCCACACCGTGGTGTAATATGTTTTCCACCACCACCTTACTTGGATGGGTATAATGGTGTAAATAAATAACTATATATTATTATTGTAAAGTGATATTGATTCTGAAATATTGTACATACACTTCAATACAATTCCACGATCATGGGAATGATATCATCGCTCGTGCGTACGTACGGACTACCATCTCCACGAACGTGATGAGATTCATTTTACATGATTAACCATTCAAGTATGATTATAAAGTATATATAATAAATAATAATGAAAGATATTACATAATAATGGTAATGGTTTTATGTACATATATGATTCATTAATTTAATTCCATTTAATTCAATAAGGAAACAAAAACAGCGTTCATGCGTACGCACGGCCTACCGTCTCCATGAACTGTGTATTTCATTCCATTTATATACTAAATATATATTATATATCAATCATGTTATACATTCAGGAATTAATTAAATCAGGATATATGTAATAATATCACGAACAACATGTCGAAACACGTACGATAAATGAAGCGATTTTACCCAAAACGCTGCATTAACATGGAATTTACAAAAGAACGGGTAATATAAACTCATAAGTGAACCATATATGATATCATAACAGTGAATATAATTATTTAATAAGTCAATGACATTATTTAAATCATTATACAAGACTTTCGGATACGTACGAAGCAAATCAGACTTAAGTTAAGGGATAACTATTCCAATCTCGCTCTTATCCGAGATTGTTTATTCGTAAGTATTTACTAGGGTTTTTATTACCATCCATGTCCATGTTTTCTAAAAATGTTTTCATGTATGTTTAATGTCCTTTTTAACCATTTTTGAATTTTACCACTTGTTATGAAAGGAATCTTACCTTTGTTTACCACACGAGAAACTTTTTTACTTTTCTAACAAAAGTATGAGGAGAATGTTATTTTTAACTTATACGGCGTGAACGGATTTTTACGGTTTCATAATGCATCATTTTCATGAAGATTCCTCTACAAGATTGCATTATTATTTTCAAAAAAACCCTTTTCCTTTAAAATTTCAGGGATTTTTTTGAAAAGAAAATGATTTTGAATAAGAAAGGATATTTTCCTCAAGAATTTATTTAAAGTGTTTCATCAAAACTATTTTCCATCTAAAATGACATTATTTAATATGTTTATGTTTCAAGTATAATGTCTCAATTATTTACCTGGTTTGATTTTTCTTATGATGAAATGATATCCAGTTTTATGGATTATGTTATGATGGCATGATGTTTAAGAATCTCATTCTATTACATGGGTTATACTATGATGTATGATTTATGATTTTGTGGCATACGAAAGAATTATTTCATTATGAGATGGGTGGGACCTATATCACCATCCAATGCATTGGGTAAAGATTTATATCTCATGAGATAGACATGGATGCAATGGTAAGTTAATTTGGATCAGTGTTACAGGACTAGAACGAGGAGTGAACTCGATTCAGAAAGGGACTTGGTCCACTAAGATGGTCTTGGCAGCAATGCCTTGGAAAATATGGAAATCATATCATGTGCTTAATGGTTTTCCACAATTACATGTTTTATTCCAGTGATATTTTATCATGATTGATGTTCCTTTATGATATATGCCTTACGTACTTCCAATATTTATGTCTTTTCTCAAGATTTTGATGTTTAGATTTATGTTCAAGTTTTTGCATTCAAATTTTATGGATTGTTTTATGTTCTCTATGCTTTCCCTTACTAAGAATTTGAGCTCACCCATTTTATTTTTTCTTTTCCCTAGGATATAAAGAAAGGTTTTAGGTAAGAAAACCAAAGGGTAGATATTGAAGATATTTTACCATGATTAGAAGATTACGTTCCGAGTTTCCAAAGACACTAAACTAATACAGTCTTTGGGAGTCTGTTTTTGTCATGTATTAAGTATTCCTCAAAAGTAATGTAATGTCCCTATACGCCAGGTTTGGGGTCTCTATAGTAAACCTATTTAATTACACTATAAATGAGTCTAAGAGGGCCTATAGAGATCGTCCATATTAATAATGGGATAGGCATGACTGGTCTCAATGGGGTGAATCCATGGTGTCGCATATCCAAAGACATCAAGTTGAATCCAATGAGTGTATCCAAGGAATTCTAATATCTAAAAACATTTCTACTAAATATTCAGTACAAATCAAAGGAATTCATGTAATAAGACAAGTAATAGATTATGTGGTGGGTATCCCCCAAATAAATCAACTCAATGAAATAGAATGGAATCATCTAAGAGCACAAGTTATTCCCTCAAGAATCCATTGAAATATCAATTATAGACATTCCTATAATGATAAAATGTTCCAAAAGTATTATGAACCTTATACTCAGTTCAATTATATACATATTTAGTAATATTCCATGTAATAATCATGTCATTTAATCATTTTATAGGTTCATTCCATTTCCATTCATTAAACAATATAAGGTCAATCAAACACATGAAACCAATATCTATTCAATTACATAATCATTTAATGGGTTCATTCCATTACCTATCATTAAACATGATAAGGTGAATCGAGGACTTCTAACCAATATAAATTCAATTTCATAATCCTTTAATAGACTCATTCCATTACCTTTCATTAAACATGAAATGGTGAATTAAGGAAATGAAACCAGATTCAATTCAATTTATAAGTTAACTAGGCCAAGTGATATCTATAAATATATACTTTCCAAAAAATTAACTTAATGATTATGTTAGGTCCACAAGGCTGAATACCCTGAGAGGGGGGTGAATCAGGGTATGACTAATTTTAAAATTAATGCCCATTATGGTCTTGTTTCACTATTAAGGAAAACACTCTTCACTCTCTTTCCTATTTCACAATGTAAACAGAAAGTAAAGCATGCATAGGGCACAATGATTTTTGCTTGGTTCACCCTCACTGGGCAACTTCCAAGAAGCATACGCCAACAAATTGTCGGTCATACCAAATTCCACTAAACTTCACTAGCTGTGGATACAGGGTTCGGGTACAGTCACTCTGTCCCAGGCTCACTGCCTTTACAAGATTTAGGGTCAGCTCACTGCTTTCCCAAGGGTCACTCCCTGTTTCTCTCTCTCTGGATCACTACCGGTGGAGAGGATCACCTTCTTCCTCTTCCTATGCTCACTGCTCTAGAAAGGACCCACTCACAATTTATAGACCTGTAGGTCTCTTCATTTGCTGAAGGAATGCATCTTCCTCTGTATATGGATGCTCTGTTGAAGTACAAATTTCACCCGTAGATAAATATCTCTTTGCACCTAATGTATCGGGAAAACTTACAGCTTCCATGCAGCCGAAAAATCACTGCTAGAAATAAACCTTACTTGACTTGCAAGTCAATCTCGGCGCGCAAGTATCGGCACACAAGTCACAGCTGGCGCGCAAGTCTTCCTCAACTACTTGCGCGACTCAAGCTTCTGCAACTCCAAACCTACGTGACTCACTTCCTTCCTCGCCTAAACCACCTCTGGCACGCAACTAACACTTGGTGCGCAACTTCCAACACTGGCGCGCAAGTCCCACTTGCGCGACACACCACCACCTGCGCGACCACCATACCTGCGCGACGGGAGCTCTGGATCTTCAAAAGCACTCAAACGGTGTCAGAGACAATCTCAAAATAGGTCACAAAAATAATAATCAAAGAACATAACCTAAATGTTTGTCTATGTTGAGGTGTCAAACTCCAATGTAGTCTAGATATGTCAATAGGGTATGAGAGTGAAACCAAGACATCTTAAATTAAAGAAGACTTATTTTAATGTGCAATGCTTAGTGAAACTGATGTGTTCAGAATATAAACAATTTATTGACGGTGATACATTAATGGATAAGTCATAGACCACGTACCTTATTTTGATAGTATATAATTCATTTATTATCAACCCTTTGTTTTTCATGTATTAGAAGAAAATGGAAGAAATGATAAATTCCCAAAAAAGGCATATGAGCTTACACCAAAATAGAATCGTCGATAGAAAGAAGAATAATGAAAGGAGACTAAGGAGTGAATATCTTAGTAAGATGAATCAAATGAGATTAACAGATCTTGGTTCTAAGGTCTGATAGAGAAGAAATCAATGAACCTAGGTGGAAACCATGGGAGGATCTCTCTACGTGATAGAGGTGGAGGATCTATCCACTAGAGGAGGAAACAAGAAAGGGGGATAAACTTATAAATACTTAAGGGAAAAATAATAATTTTACACCATTAATGGTTGAATGGTTTGGCCACATCATTGGCCATACAATGCACCAACAGTGAGTTCTCTACTTTACAATTAGGGGACTCACACAGTTCATGTGTACAGTTTTGGAAATGGTGTACAAACCATGCAATTTGGATCTCTTAGAAACTACAGTGATTTTCTCATGGTTGTATATCCTGGGTCGCACAATTTGGGTAAATTGTGTGGCCTCTTTTTTGAACTTAAACAAAATTAATAGTAAGTATAAATTTTTTATACTAGGAATCATGGTTTCTACTGACCATGCGGCCAAACTATTTCTTCCATTGGAATGGGTTTTTGACTCTGAACAAGCCCCATACACCATCCTTTTCACTATATCCTTACTAGGCACTCATATTAGGTCAAAACAACGGAATTAAATTGAAAATAAAATGAATCATAGTTCCAAGAAATATTAGGTTCTCTCATTCTTCCCAATTAAAGTAACTCATCACTGAGTTTTCATTCCAATGGTGGTAAGGATTCATCAGCAAATAACTCTGGTCACTGAGCATGTGCATCGGACTCCCCCTCCCAAGTATCATCTAGTACACAGTCATACTGCCACAAAACCCATACTAAAGTAAAATACTGGAATTGGAGATCCATAATTATTCAATCAATGATTTGTATGGGATACTCCTCAAAAGAATCATCAGCATCCAATATGAAATCCTAGGGATAAAAAAGTATGTGATAGTTCGGCATAGTAACAGAGAATCATTGTAACATGGAATATGTCATGAAATTCCTGGTACCTCTAAGGTAATAGAAATTGATAGTCTATCATCCCAACTCTATAAAATATGTAAAATGTCATGAAAAAATGAGTTGACAGCTTCCCTTTCCATTGTATCCATTTATTACCAAGTTTGGGTGATACCTGTAAGAAAAAATAATCCCCGACCATGAACTTAGTAGGTCATTGATAGTGATCACCATATTATTTCTATCAGGGTTGGGTAGTAGAAATATGGTATATGATCAACTGTACCTATTTCAAAGTCTCCAAAACATGATGACGACCTAGTAGCACTACCTCCTCAACATCTAGCCAACACATAGGTGAACGGAATGACCTACCATATAAGGCCTCATAAGGATCTATTTGTATCATCTCCTAATAGATGTTATTTTTAGTAAAATAGATGGTAGGAATATAATTTTATTAATAACCTATAAATCAGGAATTCATGCTCAAAGCATGTCCTCTAGTACACGTATATTCAGTTTAGACTCACCATCTATCTAAGGGTGGAAATCTATGCTCACAATCACCTATATACCTAAAGATTTCAGTGACCCCCAACAAAACCATGATTTCAAATGAGAATACATATATAGAATGGTTTTTTAAGATACCCTGTATAGATATTTAATTTCAAAGATATACTATCTTCCTATCTCATCAACGGATAAAGTCTCCTAGATAAGAAGTAAATTGGCTAGCTTCATTAGTCGATCCATGACTACCAAAACTGTGTCTCTACCTCAAGGTTACCTTGGTAATCGGACCAAAAATTCAATCATTATGTCTTCCCATTTCCATTCTAGGACCATTAATGGTTGTAGAAATTTATCAAGTTAATGGTACTCTACCTTTACCTGCTGACTAGTGGAACATCTAATGATAAAACCTACAATATGATCTTTCATTCCATCTCACCAATGTTGGCAATGTATATCACAGTGCATCTTGGAGATACCTCGATGCACCTACCACTAAGAAGAATAATACGTATACATAAAATCCATTATCATGTCTGTAGAAACCTAGATATGGCCATGTATATGTAGGATATCATCTCCATCAATAGACCAATCTTGAGGCAGGTGCTCACTAGAAATACATTCATGTAGGACCAAACCTTCTGGGTCTGATTATTACCTTCTCTTCACTCAATCAAGGAGTTAAGAGGTAAATACTAAGCCTACAATTAAATGACACTCATGAAACTTTTGAAACTCTATATACATCTCTGAAAATATGGCCATCAATTTCCATTCATCATTAATTCTTAAATGTCTTGTTCCTAGTTTTTAAACTCAACACATCAGCTACCACATTTCCCTTTACAATCATATAACCAAGCTAAAAGTCAAGATATTTATGGTATTTAACCTATATTTACTATCTAATATTTGATATAAATTGTGTAAAGATATATTTTAGTATCTTGTGGTCTGTAAACTCCAAAAATTGCTCTCCCATCAGATAATTACACTAGCAACGTAAGGCATAAATGTTCACTACAATCTCAAGGTCATACATTGGGTAATTATACCAATAATATATCAAATGGTGAGACTCATATGTAATGAATTGATCCTCCTACATTAAAACTTCAGCCATACCAATGTATGTTTCATTGTTGAACACTATATATCCTTTTCCCAGATATGCTATAATTAGGATCAATGCCAAAATAAGCCTTCATTTTAACTCTCGAAAGGCATTATCTCACACTTAAGACCATAAAAACTTCACATACTTCTTATTAAGACTATTAATAGGTTTCTAAATGCATGATAAGTCTTCAATGAGATACATATTATATATATACATCCCTAATAAAATCTATATATCGAACATGTTCTTGGACTACTCCCAAGAAATAATTGGACTCACCTTATCTAGGTTAGATAATACCCCTTATATGACATTATCCTAGGCCTATTTGGCCAATTCTACACCAGATTCCTACCTAAAATTGAGTCACTAATCCTACCCCTGATCGTGGAGCTAGTAACGAACCTCTTCTACTAGAAACAGGCAGAATGTTCTAGAAAACATTCTGAATATAACCTATTTTACTACAAGACCAACAATCAAGAGGGTCTTTATCACACTATGGCTTCACATACCCCTACCATCCACACTTATGGAATATAATATAGGTATCAGTGTGGGAACTCATACTATCACTTTTCTAAAGAAAATCCTCAAGTCTATGTATCCTGTATCTAGAAGAACTATTGTCATGTATTAGAACATAACCATTATACCCAATACTATAAATATCCCACATGTTGTACTCAGTGATAAGATCTGGGTTCATTATCTAAAATAAGGTAGATAGGAAAATTACATTCACCTATGAATGGATGGAATACTTCATCCCATCCTTGAAACGTCTCACTCGTGATAACTAAACATTGGTAAGAAGTGGTGATAAATGTTTCATCTCAGTAAAGGGAACAAAATAATCCATATTAAACATAGCACCAATATCCAGGTGCATAAACACTCTATCTGATAAATCTCTCAGCATCTGGGGAAAAATTAATCATATAATGCAGTCTAAAATTCCACACAGACCATGCTCTGATGATGACCATCATGCGTAATCACATCACACCATCGCCTGACTGAATCATACATCATATTGCTGGTGAGATTTAACCTCCTCTATAGAGGCATCTTTATATTTTCATAGATAGATAAAATGGCATCTATCCCTGAATTAGTAGCATGAGGACTATCATCCCTCGAAAATATAGTAGGATTATTCTTATGAAACTTACAAGTAAGATCATACATCATAGGTGTATATCATGTATCACCATTTATAAAATGAACCAAACATAGGAAACCATACCTAAGTTTATTATCAGTGCCTATTTATTTAATACTACGTGGTTCTTTAGGTGGTACTACATGAGGTACCACTGATAGCTTAAGGCCCACCACCTCTGTAGCATGGTCATCCCCACCCCCACATGCATGACTAGAGGACATTATGGTGGCGTTGCTCTATAAATTCCAAGAACACACCTCAGATTTATATTTTTAATCATATAGGATCTCTAATTGATATGTAACATACAAAAAAGGTCTCACTACCCAATATACCATCCCAAATACCCACTTATCAGTCTAGAGTATCAGTAAGTGTTCAATTTTTGATTTACAGAGGTTACAGTATATGGAGGATCAATTGAAATTTAAGGACGAAAAAAATCTTTAAATTACACTTGGCCTCTCCATTTTTAGGAAATTGTTTCATTAGTAATTCATAATTTTGTATTTAAAGTTTTTATGTGCATAAAAACAAAATATATGGTTAAATTAAATGGATTATCATCCCCAGTTTATAAAGGACTATACACTTTACAAACTGAGATCGATACCCATGTAATCTCAACCATCCCCGAAATATTTGGTCTCATAATGTAATGGGTAAAAATATGATTTATAACTTTAATTGAATTGCCCTTTTCAATTTATAATGTCACATACACCTTATAAATTGAAATTGGTAGTCAAGTAATCATATCCAAATCCTATCTAATGAAACTAGTGTTACATATCTTATATGGATTGATATTGTCTATTTAAGATGCCACCATCAATCTATATGGTAAACCACTATATAGGTCAACTATGACACATTAAACAGCCAATTTACCTTTCCTTCATAATAATTTTATAGCACAAAAAATATCACAACTAAAACTCAATAAATAATCATAGGAAACACATACAATTCAAGCAATTAAGTTCACTATATGACATGGAAAATGCATGGCATGTGAGTTCTAGATGCCTATAATGATTCATGTATCAATTCTCCTTTCCATATCGGGTCATGGTATAATATCTATAAAGAATATTAAATACCAAAATTTATGTTCATCACCAAATGGTGAAAGTTTATTAATAATAACTAGAAAAATACAAAATTACAATTCCTTAGTCTTAGAAAACATTGTATTTACCCCGAACATGGGTTAGCTACTCATAGACACAGCTTACAACCAAGTTCCAATGTGTTCCTAATATCCTATCTAAATTTTCAAAATAATAAGGAAAAAAGAAAATGAACCTCTCTGATACCACTTTGTGAATCCCCGAATCCAGTTCAATTTTGAGTAATCAAATCTGATTAGCCACATGGCCTCAATCCCACCTCCTCATACACCAAAGTCTATCGACTATCAGCTTAGTCCCAGGGTGTGATAGAGGGGCGACTATGTACTCTGGATATAATGGATCACAGTGGTGATATAACATGAATAAGTAATAGGAACAAGTATAATAATGAATAATTCTGCAAAAATAATAAAACGAATCCAAGCGGCAAATAATCTCCAAATTCTATAAGTTGTATCATATAAAAAATGATAATTTCATGTCTCTACAAAAATGGGAAATATTCATACATGGAATTAGATAAATAGAACAATACATGATATACAAAAGAATCAAAAATAGAAAAAACTATCCAAACATCCTGAGCACTAGACCTGTAATTTGCTACCAAGCTCTGATCCTAAAGCAAGAAAGTTAGGTATCTAAAGTGGAACACTTCCCCTTTTATACACCTGGAATCAAATATTTTTCTGGGTACTAATGGAAACCTAGATATGGTGTGAGATAAATCTCAGTAGGCCACCACCAATAGATTCTATCCAATAATTTCTGTGAATATATGCTGTATAGTGTGCAGATATATATATTAGTAAAGAATTTCTAAAATAAATAAATCATACCTTGTTTTTCCTCACATAGAACTATCTTGGAACATGTGATCATTTAATTAATTATGGATCAATTTATAATAATGATATCATATGTAAAAGGTTTCTATATTACTGAAAAATGAATTTATAATAATAGATGATCCATGGTTTAACCAAGGAATCCTTGACCTTAGGGATGAATCTAACTCAACGTAGTTACTCATGCTGTTTGGAAACAAAGGGTATAGGGGTAATCAAAGGGGTCCACATAAGGCATTCTTCTATAAAATATTCAAACTAAGTTGAGGATCTTGTCTATATTAATCTCAGGCTAAGCATGACTGGGATTATTGAGGGGAATCCATGGCACCTCATGTTTGAATACATCAAACTGAATTTAATGAGTGCATCCAAGGCATTCTAATATACTAAAAATATTTCAATTGATTCATAAATACAATGTTTAGGAATTAACATAATAAAACAAGGATCATATTTTTTTGTTGGTATCTCTCACAGCAATCTACTCAATAAATTGGAATGACATCCTCTGTGTGAAAAAGGAATTCCCTTGGAATCTAAGGTGATCTCAATTCTGACCACTTTTATAAATATTAAATTGTAAAAAAGTAGTAAGCACCTTATACTCACTTCAATTATATACATATATAATCATGGACCATGTAAGACTCATTCCATTCTATCATTTGATAGGTTCATTCAATTACATTTCATTAAACATGACAAGGTGAACCAATGACATGGAACCAATATAAATTCAATTAAATAATAATTTAATAGGTTTATTTCATTACCTTTCATTAAACATGGCAAGATAAATCAAGTAAATTCAACCAATAACAATTCAATTACATAATTATTTAATAGGACTATTCCATTACATTTCATTAAACTTAACAAGTTGAATCCTGGACATGAAACCAATATCAATTCAATTTATAAGTTAACTAAGAGAAGTCATGTCTATAAATATATAATTTCCACAACATTAATTTAAATATTTATTAATTATGATGAAACACTTACCTTAACAATGTCAAGTCAAAGGTACCCAAATGTTGTTAGAGATAATATCAAAATAGGTCCCCATAACCATAAATAAAGAATGAACTATAAATGGGTGGTCTACATTGAGGTCTCAACCTTCAATGGTGTTAAGATATGTCAATATGGGTATTAGAGTGCAACATAGACAACCTAAATTAAATAAAATGTATTTTGAAGTGAAACTAATGGTGAAATTAGCTTTCTAACAATGGAAATAATCTATAAACAATGAGACATTAATGGATAAGTCATAGGGCACCTACCTTATTCCTTTATTAGATGAATCATCCAATATTGGACCTTATTTTGTCTTAGATGAGAAGAAAACAAAGGGAATAAAGAATTCATTGAGAATAGGGAATATGATATTGGACCAAAATATCATTGTTGATAGAAATAAAAACAACAAAAATAGCCTAAGGGGTGTAGATATTACTAAGAGGAATTAAACAATATAAATATATCTTGATTCTAGGGTCAGAAAGAGATGAAATAAATGAGCCTGAGTGAACACCATGGGAGGTTCTCTCAATGTGAAGGAGGAAGAGGTTTTTTCCACTAGAGGATGAAATAAGAAAGGGGATTAATTTATAATGCCTAAAGGGAAAAATAATAACTTTACTCCTTTTTAAGTGTGCTGATTTTGGCTACATGGTTGGCCAAATTGTGTGCTAAGCATGCGTGGCCTATTGTCCAAAGAGGGGACTTATAGGGATCATGTGCATGATTTAGAAAAACTATGCAAAAACTATTATATTTTTTCTGTTAAGAACTGTAGTGTTTTCACATAGCAATTCAGCCTTGGTAACATGGTTAGGGAAAATTGTGAAACCTATCCTATTGACTGAAACACCCCCACATGGTTAGTTGAAACTGTATGGATTGGGCTAAAAAATAGACTAACCATCCAACCTAGTTGTTTCTTATTCCAACATGGGTTCCAAGCTCCTAACAATCCCCATACACCCTTTTTCCCTCCGTATCCTTTCTAGGAACTGATATTAGGTCAAAAATAATAAATTAAATTGAAATGAAAAGGATCTATACCACTAATAAAAACTAGGATCTTATAGTAATAGACTTTTCCAACTATTTTTTCAGATCTAATATTTTCTTATTGAAGTCATACTATTAATTAAAAATACTTATGAGTTTTTGCGAAATTTATTTTTCATCAAAAATTTGCAACTAGTGTCTAAAATGTTATAATAATCGTTTAATTATTCATATGAGAACTTTTCATTTTCAGACTCAAACTCATTTCCCAAATATTAATATGAGGTTATATCAATTAAATATAGAATTAAAAACATATTGGATTTTTTTGATTTGATATTTTAGCTTTTAATTATGACGATGAATAATCATTAGAGTCTTTATAAGCAGTCCATGTATCTTTCATAGACTTCTTGGAATTCTTATTATATTTATCCTTTTTGAAATAATTTTTTTTGGACTTTTTGTTATCTTTAAATTGAGGAAATTTTGTCTTGATGTGTCCTAGATTTTTTTCACTCATAATATCTTACTTGTTTAGGATTTACACCATCCTTCTTATTCCTTATAAAAGGTCTTCTACAACCTCTTATCTTATTATAAAACCTTCTAAAAATCTGAGAAACAATGAAATTTCATTTTCTAATCTATAATTACATAAATAATATTCTTATTGATATGATTCAAAGATCTATATACTATTTATTTTTAGGTCATATTTAGAAGTTGAAACCATTAAAGAAGTATTTTATTTCTTAACCATTTCATATTCTCCATATTTAGCTTCCATTTCTACCTCATAAATCATAGGAGTTCCCATGAGAACTTTTATTTTGAAATTCTTGACCTATTTATATTGTATGATAGCAGCTAATATTCCACTATACTTAGGAGGTAAAACTCTTAAAACATTCATGAATTTACCATACATGGTAATTAGTGTTGTTGACCTCCTAGTTGTAATGATAAAAAAATAATGATTCTAATAATATTAATGAATTTCATGTTTCTCTATAAGTAATATGTATTCTGAGTCAGGTTATAAAATTTTTAATGTACAAAACACCATTGAATTTGACACCGCGAACTCAAGAAACCATTTTCTATGACTTGACACCGTCATAATAATCTCTCTAAGTATGAGATATCACCAGAATAACACACTTCCAGAATGTCAAACAATAGGACTAAAAATTGAAAAAGTCTAAGACACCATCATTCAATATATAGCCAGGATTTCATGCCACCAAAATACTAATTTGGATATATTTGATATACTTTTAGATGATGCATTTTCAATGTCATACCACCAACACAGAATTTTGGCTATGTCTAACACACCATCAGACCACACACTACAGGACCAGATATCGCTAGTTGAGTTGTAGCCAACATAGTGGAAATTTGGCTAAGTCTAAGACACCACCAATTTCAAGATTCCAGAAGAACATATTGTCAGATCGTGACACCATTAGACCTTCAGACACCACTAGTCTAAGACACTACCACTATTTTCGTAACATATATTTTTGAATCACATTATTCTAATGTATATATTTATTGAAATTAATTTCATTTACTATTTTAATGATTTTCTCTTAAATGGTCGATAAAAAAATTAAAGAGAGTGTTGGGATGTACAGTATGAGGAAGAAATTGATTCGAATATCCTCATTATTGCTACCAATAAAGGTGCATCACACTCTCTCATGCAGGATGAGATGTAATAGAAGATAAAGGTACTAATAGAAAGCTGAGATCAAAAAAATTTTGAATACACATAGATATGGACCGATTTTCAAATAACAAAATCTCACCTATTGTAAAACATTTAACTAGAAGTTAAACTAGACATTCATATTTGGTTCCCTCCTTTAGAGAAATAACAAGATTCGGTGATACTATGTTTTCCTGAAGTTTTCAAGAGAACCCAACTCAAGATTCACTATAGAATCAAACCAATAGTCAAACGATATATTGAAACATACTGATAATTTCTAAAATATTCAATTTTTATTTCTATTTTAAGTTTATATTTATTATATTTTGAGTAGTGTGTGTCCATACACTATTTTATCACACACACATTGTCTTATGTTCCGAACTAGAAGATAGTAGATATCTTCTAAACCTCTTTTAATATATTTTTTATCCAACAGATAAGAGTGGTATAGGTCATTGTGTGACCTGTTTAGTTTTTTATCCCATATATATCTGTGGAAGAAGTCGTGTGTGATCTAGATAGTTGTAAAATATTATAAATCCTAATCCAGGTTTTGGATAATATTTTTTATTTTATATAAACTTCTTGGTGGTGGGTGATTACTAATTGAAGAGGACTATGTCTCGACTTGATATTAAACATCTTGTATTTTTTTCTTTCCACTGTGTGCTTTAATTTTATTTTACTTTATCTCATATTTAAAACTGAAAATAGGTTTATGTATAAAAAATATATATACCTTTGTATTTTATCTTAATTTGTGTTCATATATTATTTTTTTCAAGTAAATTGATTTCAAAGTATCCAATAATATTGTTTATTATTCATCCAATACTTAATAAATATTTAAATATATCTTTAAAAAGTTTTAGATATATATCATACAATATATTTTGATAAAATGGGCCATATTTAAACATTTTGAGGATTTCAAAAAAATCCATTTTCGAAAGAAATTTTTATTGGGTACTCAATTAACCCCCCTCTTCAGATACTCACTCCAACAAACATTTGGTATCAAAGGAATTAAATCTTCGGTATTATAGTTTTCAAATTATTTACAACTATGATTTTAATTGTACTTTAAATTTCCCAAATTTCTGTTATTTCAAAATTTATTTCTTTAAATGGATAATCATCAATAAGGATCTTCTACTAAGATACCATCTTTATTTAATGGTAAAAATTATTCCCAATGGAAGATTAAAATTAAAATTCATATAGATATCATGGGTTTTGATGTTTGGTCTGCTATAGAAAATAAATATGTTATACATAATACTGCTAGAATTACTTGGGATGATACAAAAAAAATATCTTACAATAATAATTATAAATCTATGAATGCCCTTTAGTGTGAATTAGGAGATTAAGATTTTAATATAATTTATGCATGTAAAACAACATTTTGAAATTTGGGACACTATGTATGTTTCCCATGAGGGAACTTCAAATGTTAAAGAGGTGAGGATTAATACTTATACTATTAAATATGATAATTTTAAGATGAATCTTGGTGAACCCATTTCTAACATGTATCTCAGGTTCAATGATATTTTAAACACAGTGAGCTCTCTTGGAAAACTAGTATCTAATAAGGATCAAATTATGATATTCTTGAGATGATTAATAGAAATATAAAGAGGCACATTAGTTTCAATCATAGATCAAGTGACATAAGAAAAATTCTTATGGAGTTGATTTGAAAGATTATGTTGTATGAAGATGAATTAAAGGTAAACTATGAAGAAGGTGAGGATCCTAAAAGAGATTCAGTGTCTTTAAATGCTACTTCCACAAGACAAAAAAAGGAAAAGAAAATGAGAAAGTATTAGCTTCCAGTTCTAGTGATAGTGAATCACCTTCTGATAGTGACAAGTAGATGTCACACCTTGCTAGAAGATTTAATAAGTTTTATAAGAAGAAAAAAAATTCAGAAAACCGAACTATAAAAGAAAGTATGACAATAGAGGAATTTTGAAGAAGTATGTTAATCCAAAGGAAGTTTCTTTATATGAATGTAATATGGAAATACACATAAAATATGAATTTACAAAGCTTAAGTATAACAATAAATATGAGGAAAAGGATAGATTATATAAAATGGAAATAAAGGTAGCATATATTTCTTTAGAGGATAGCTCTAGTGACTCTGATGTATCACCTAAAGAAAATCCAAACAAATCCAATATATTTTTCATGACTAAATTCATTGAGGTACTTGATTTACTTACTAATACCAATATTCCTCCTATACATAATTATAATGACTCTGAAAATAAACATAATTATAATGGCAATATGTCAAATGAAGAATTATTTGAAAAATGAAATATTCTAGAGGACACATTAAATGAATTAAATGATAAGTATAAAAGTCTTAAAATGAAGCATGCACTAACTGTAAATATAAAATCAGAACTGTCTAAGAAAAAGAGAAAAATGTTCAACTACTCATATGAAACACTAAACATAAACATTAAATGATAAATTGAAGAAATATCTTGAAAATTTTAAAAATGGTATAGATATAATCACACCAATTTTGGGAAAGAATGTTTCTAAAAAATATGTTACTATAATATGATATGAGCATGGATAGAGAAGAATATCTAAAATCACTTTTGTTCTAAAAATCTAGACCTAAATGTTTTTCTGATAATCATTTTTCAAAAGGCCCTAACATGGTTTTTATTTCTAAAATTTTTCAATATATTTATTAGAAACCAATTTGGAAAATGTGGGATCTGAAATCTTTTATAACTAACATTTCTAGACCCAAACAGATTTGGGTACCAAAATAATTTCTTGTTTAAAACTTGTTTTTTAGGAAAAATGCTTTAAGACCTCTAGTATAAGTCTATGGTATTAGGACAGTGTTTGTTTAGGGAATATGAAATGATATTATTCATGCTTCAAGATCCTCATAAAGTTTTATGGTGTTCATGCCACCTTTGGTGAAATTGCTAAGGGAAAGATCATCGACCTAGGCTAGGCTGGTAACAAAAATTTAGTTTTAATTTCGAAAGTATTATGCGTTTATGGTTTAAATTCTAATATTCTAAGAATTTCTTAGTTTTTTTATGATGATTTTTATGTTATGTTTGATAATTATTCTTGAATATTTTTTTATTCTAAAAATATTTTAACTTTTTTCATTTAAAAATTAAAATATTTAAGCTATAGATATAAATTCTTGGATCTCTCAAAATGTTTCATGGTTAAGTTTCTTTCACAAAGAGGCATGGATTTGGCATAGGAGGCTTGGACATTGCAACATTAACTCACTTAGAATGCTAACTTGGAAAGGGTTTTTTAATGGATCTTCCAAAGCTTGAGTTCCCATATGATAAACTCTATCACCCCTATCAAAAAGGGAAATAGTATAATGTTTGTTTTAAATTAAAGAAATAAATTTCAAATTCTCAAACCCTTGCCTTTGTTTACATGGACTAGTTTGTACCTTCTAGAGTTTCAATTCTAAATTGTAAGCACAATGTTTATGTTCTAATAGATATCTATTCTAAGTATACTTTTTTATAATTTCTAGATCACAAAATTGAAACCTTATCTTACTTTACCAATTATTCTAAGTCTATATCATGTCTTATTGGGCATAGTATTAAGACCTTAAGAAGTGGTCATGGTCCTGAGATTAAAAATAAAGATTTTGAATCATTTTTTTACAAAATGGTTACACTAATAACTTCTCTTCTCCTATGACATCCCAAGAAAATTGGAGTTGAAAAACGGTGAACTATAAATTTACAAGATATAGCCCAGAATATGTTGAATAAATATGACCTACCTACCTATTTTTGGGAAGAACCTATCAATATATCCTTCAACATCATCAATATAGTTTTTATCAGACGTATCCTTAAGAATACCCCTTAAGATATATAGAAAAATAGGAAACCTAATGTTAATTACATTAGATTTTTTTGGTCGGAAAGTATTTATTTTTGACACTAAGGATAATTTGGAAAAAATTACTCTGAAAGTGATGAATGGATTTTCTCTGGTTATTCAATCTATAGAAAAACCTATATAGTTTTCAATAAGAAAACCAAAATTGTAGAAGAATCAGTCCATTTCAAATTCAATAAAACTGATCCACATGATCCTAAGACCACCTTATAAAACCATGAGGATGATTTATCTTATCTGTATTTAAATTATAAACCATTAGACTCTACTGTAAAATAAGAAGAAAAATCCTCCAGTTCTAAAGAATTTTCATTACTTCTAGAACCCCAACTTAAAAATCGATAAGTAACCAGTACCTCTTTCTCTAGAGCTATTATAACCATTAAGTATCATCCTTTTGATGTATTTTTAGGTGATCTAAATAGTTGAACACAAACCATATCTACTATAATAAATCATGTTGAACATCAAGATTTCTTATCTTATCTTGAACCTAAGAACATCAATGAAGCTATTAATGATAAATTTTGGGTAATATCTTTGCAATATGAATTAAATAAGTTTGAAATAATGATATTTTATGAACTTGTTGATAGACCTTGGGACACCTTTAAAATTTCCACTAAATGGGTGTTTAGGAATAAAGTTTACTATTCAGGCACTATAGTAATAAATAAGGCTATACTTGTTGGTCATGGTTATAGATAGGAAGAAGGAATAGAGTATGAGGAAACCTTTACACATGTGTTCATACATGAATACATAAGAATAATTCTTGCTTATAAAGAACATATATACTTAAATCTTTATGAAATGGATGTCAAGAGTGTGTTCTTAAATAGTTTTATAGTTGATGATGTTTTTATTGAACAACCCCATAAATTTCAAAACCCAAATTTTTGAAATCCTGTTTTTAAATTAACCAAATCTCTATATGGTTTAAAAAAACTCATAATGCTTAGTACGATAGGCTTAGCAATTTTTTGATTTCAAATGGATTTTCAAAAGGAATAGCTAATCCTACTCTTTTCGTAAAGATAATTTCAAAACATATATTACTAGTAAAAATATGTGTTTATGATATTATTTTTTGATCATTAATAAATTATTTAGGTAAAAAAATGATGCAAAATTCAATTTGAAATGAGTTTAATGGGTGAACTCAAATTATTTTATGGATTTCATATTTTTTAAAACAAAGAAAGAATTATTTTAAATAAAAGTTAATATAAAAAAATATCTTAAAACATTTTAACTTGGATGGAACAAAGATTATTGATACACTATAGAGTATTGTAATGCCCCGACCCCAGAATCTCAATTCTGGTGCATTATTTTAATACACTGGCATGATTACAAAGATTCTAGTCTTGAAAGACCGATAAGTTTAGCATTTTTTGAAAATATATTACATACATAAACATTACATTAAAATTTATAACATAAAACATAGGATAGATAATCCTTTGAGAACGCAATTATTCCCTTTAACTTAACCCTTCATATTAATCATAATAAACTTCATGGAATCCTGGGAAAATAAAATATAAGAAAGGGGTAAGCTCAGATGCTCAGTAAGGGTAAATAATTTAGCAGAAGCTATAAACTTTTAAGGAAAGATGTGTAATAAAAACAAAAGCCTTTTTAAACATTAACTTGAACATAATATAGAAAAAAATAAATTAAACATTACTATATAAACAAGCATAAGGATATTCTACTAGTCGAATAATCACATGTAATAACTAATTTTATAATTAGGGAAATCCTAACACGGGACATCATAACCACATAGTCAGGGAATCATGCCAAGACCATAGATAAAAAAAATTTCAAGGACTTGTTCCAAGACACTAGTTTGTCTCATGAGACCTATCGATGCATTAAGGGCATATAGAGGGCCCCACCCATCACTTAATAAGTTCACTATATTCTTCATGTGAAAATGTTTAAATATAACATAAAAATTCATATTAAAACTAGCATACGAAATGTCAATACATCAACCTTAAACCATGAAGGGTATATAAATAGCATATCCAGAGTCAAACATATCATAACTCATTAAATACAATATGAAGATTGTGTTATAATAAATCATCCTTGATCAGGAATAATATCCAATAAATAATGTTGACATAGTTGAAAATGATTAGTAAAACTTTTTGAGAGAAATATTCCTTTTGTGAAATCATTTAAAAGTCACACATTTTAACAGAAGTAATTTAAAAGATATTTTTGAATCAAAGTGTCCCATACCACTTCGAAACTTTTTAATAGAATTAATGTTTTAAAACAATCATGTCCATATAAATAAATCCTTAAAACCATTTTGAAAACATGGACATTAATGAGAAAGATTTAGAAGAATAAAAATTTAAAACATTTAAAATGATGTCTTAGTTAAAGAATACCTTAAAAGAATAATTTTAAAACTTCTTTTAGGAATCATGGACATGGATAATAAATATTTCCCATAAAATACTTACACATAAATAATCTCAAATAATAATGAGATTGATTAATTAACCCTTACCTTGCATTATCATTTGGTTGAGGGTACGTTTAACCTCTTTTATAATGACCATGGTATGCTATTAAATTATACCAAAACCATATTCATATTTCTTATATCATACATGATTCATTTATGACTTCATACTACCCATTTTATAATGATTTCCATGTTAAATTAACATTTCAGGTAATAATATCCTTCTTTATCATACGTGTTTTAAATTGTTATTATTGATCGTATCATTTAGATCATGATTTAAATGATTACAGAATATAAAAAATTATTTATATATAAAATATATTTTGAATATAAATATGTATAATAGATAGATATATGAAATGGAAAACACCGTTTATGGTGACGGTAGGCCGTAGGTACGCATAAATGATGTTCTCGTTTTCATATTGTATAGAATAGAAGTAAGTGAATAAAATATATGTAAGTGCATGTATATATATATATATCTAGTATAATTATTATTTCATATATTACATACTTATTAATAATATATATTTTTATAATCATCGTTGAATGGTGAACCTGGAAATGAATCTCAATGCCTCGTGGAGAAGGTAAGTTGTACGTACACACGAGCGACGATATCATTTCCTTAATGATTAAAAGGTGTGGAATTTTATGGTATATTAATTTTAAAGAGAAATTATCATGTTATTTTCATTATTTATATACATATTACACATCATTATATCCATCCAAATAACATAGTGTTGAATAACATATTACACCACGACGTGGAGATGGTAAGTCATACGTACGCATGCATGGAGACATTATCATTCATATGATGGATAGAATAATTAGTATGATTGTACCATATTTATAATAACATCACAGTATATATAAGTTACGGGATTTATTATTTTGGTATGAAAATAACAATGAAAGAGAAAGTGTATGAATAAAAGAACTTTGAAATAGGTGATAAAATAATTACTTATTATTTGGGTGTTTCCTTTTGATTTGAACAAAAGGGCTCCTTAGGTTGGATTTCTGATCAAGGGAAGGCCTCTAAGTTGAAGTGAGGAATTTTGGGAGGATATTTTTGCAGGGTTTGGCCAAGCTGAATAAATTTGGAGGTTTGATTTTGAGATAAGGGGAAGTACCCTTTTATAAGAGAGGTGAGGGTCACTTTAGGAAAAGTTTAAAATATTACTTTATTATAAAATCATTTTCAATTTATAATGTCTCCAAATTGATTTATTTCGAATAGAAGGTGGGGAAGGGTCAAAATACTATCAAAAAATATATTTTAGATAAGTTTAGGTCACCATATTAACCTTATCTTTTATATTTAACTCTTAGTTAAATAGTTTAACTTCTACCATGTCCTATTGTATTATTATAAAAAATGGTTAATAAACTTACTATAAAAATCCAAGAGAATACCAAGTGGTTCAATATTGATATATATAACCTTATCTAAGTCCTTTGGCCAAACCTTAGATTTTTAGAATATTATATCAATTAATAATATTGTATTTGATTTAAAAACTCATTTATGTCAGTTTTGACACTATTTGGTATTTTTTGTTAAAGTCATAACAACTTTATCACTTCAAACAAAACTTATTTAATCAACCATAAAATTTCATATTAACCTAGAAAAATCATGGATGGCATCAAAAGCCTTAATTTATATTTATTTTTATATTTATAATATAAATTATTTTAATCATTCTTTGACAAAGTAATTAGTACGTCATCATTGTGTCATAAATAAATTTAACTATTTAATCTCAAAAAATTATAAATATAATACAATTATGTAGGAAATATTTTTAGAATTCTAATTAATTTTTATTGTCGAATTTATCTTATGTATAACCCTATATTAAAAATGGTTTTGTTATTAAAATTTGAATTTAACACTTTTAACTCTTCTTTAAATAAAATAATAATAAATGTTTTAATCTAATCCAAGTGAACCAAAAGGATCATATTTTATTCTTAAGGTTGATTTTTGTCGAAATACACTTATCTAATAAAATTATCACTTGTTTTTGGGTAATTATAACATCATTTTTACCTTTAATTGACCTATTTAATTTTAACCGTGGTAAATTTAAGTCAAAAGTGACTATTAACCAAAAATTATTTTAATCTTGTTGAAGGACATTTTACTTACTGATTTCAACTGTGTCTCTCATATTTTTGAAAATCAATTCATAGAAGTAGTAAAATTATGTTTTATGAAAATTTGAAAATATGCGTACTCAGAATGGCTTGAAGGCCTTCATTTTTTTTTGATAATACACCATTAAAGGGGTGAGGTGGAACCCTTAAAAGGCCCGAAGTCTTAGATACAATTATGTGACCTATAGGTCTTAGAGGGAATCACCCAAACAAGAAAACTTGGAACTGCTCCTGCCCAGAAAATGTCATGATATATGCACTCCACCTTCGATGGGATAGTCAGCTAGCTGTCCTATGAAAAGCTGCATAGGCTCAGTACCGATGGCCAATCCATACCCTCTCATTCTTTCAATTCTGGTTAGCTTTGCTCTAGTGAATGTGCCTACCCTAAATCCTCCTCTCAAGCCTTGTCCCATGTAGTCTGATTTGAACATCTTCATTTCATGTGGCCTAAAGGCCTTGTGGTGTCTCTAAGGCCTTAATGTGGCCTGAAGGCCTTGAGAATCAACTGGACCAAAGGCTTTGGGGTGGCCCGAAGCCTTGCATAGAAGGTGGGTAAAAGACATTAAAAAGATCAATAAAATTTTATACACTTAATTTTATTATAAAATGACTCCAATAAATTAAATTGAACATATATAGGTATTATATATCTCTTTTTTCTTAAAATAAATTTAAATAAAATAAATAATTATTTAAATAAAAAGTATGTTATAAACTATAACGCAGTGTTTTACACTATTTATCAAAAAGTGAATGTTTTCAGAAAAATACAAAAAATTCCCCCTAAGAAAATTTTAATATTCAGAATTAAAAAATGAATTCTATTTTACCAAATTCAAAACATATAATTTTAATTAATTAATTTAAAATTAATTCTCGTCGTCAAGACCAAAAGGAGAGTTTTTTAAAAGTAAAACTATCAAAAGATTAACATGTGTTTATGTCAAATTTAAAAGTGAAATTACTTATAATGAACTAAATTATATTAAAAGATAAAAATATAATCTAATTATACTTTAAAACAAATTAAAATAACAATATAACTTTATAATTAAATAAAATGAAAAGACAGTTTTGAATTAAAATGTGGTATTTTTCACTGTTCATTTAAAATGAACTTTATCAGAAAAATACAAAACATTTACCCAAAGTAAATTTTGATGTCCCAATTCTAAATAAGAATTTTATTTTTTCAATTAGAATATATAATAAGTGAAAAAAATATATTTAAAAAAGTTTCGCCACCAAAAGGCGGTAAAATGACCTTTTAAAGAATATTAGAGTATTTCATACTTAAAATTGGATTCATTCTTATTTTAAGACTCTAAAATTTATTGGATAAATGTAAAGACATTTAACAAACATGTATAGTCATATTTTAGTTAGTTCTATATATTCCCACCAATACATAGGCTAGGCATTATATACCATTTAAAATAATAATAATATTATATTATTTTTTGGTATAACTCAATGTTGTGTGAAAGGTAAGATTTCAGAGAAATACCTTGTTTCATGTTGAGTATGCTATCTGACATAACATCCCATTTAAAGTAAAATTAATATTTAATTCATGAATATTAATTAATATGAAAATATCATATCCTTTATTTACATAGGATGTTACATTCTCCCCACCTTCATTAAATTGTATCCTCGTAATTTGAAAAAAAATTCGAAAAGAAAAGGTTGAAAATAGAAAAACCTTTTATGGAAAACCCACATTAGAAATAGGGTTAATAAAATTTAGCCTTAATAAGGGGGAAAGGGAAGTGAAAATGTCACCAAAAAATTATGATCTCAAATAGGAGAACATTGGTGGTAATTAGAGACACCTAATTAGAGGGAAAATGTAAATATTTATAGGGAGTGACTGAGGTCATCAATCACAAACAAGTGAGCAATAAATGGAATATTGAGGCCCTCAAAGCCATAAATCTGTGATGATTTAAAATATCATCGATTCAACAAAACATAAGGTATTAGGATAAGACATTTTTTGGTTTTGATCTCCTTTCCCTAAATTTTAAGAATTTATTTTTTCATAGAATAAAAAAACACTTTACAAGTATAGTTTCATCCTTTAACTAATTTCTAACACAGACTCATATTTCACTCCAAATGATAATAGAACTAAAAAATATTATATTTATCCTAATATTTTAGGGTTCCAAAAAAATAATTTATAATTTATCTGTCAAATCATTTAAAAAACTACATTATACAATCCAGGACATCACGTAGGCCAGTGGTAGGTGATGCACACTTATTGCCCTTCAGTTCTAGGTTCAATTCTCATGGCCTTGTCAGACGCGACAGGTTGTTTCCCGACCTCCGGGTTGTCCATTTTATATCAATCCAAAAATAATCTTAAGAAATGTTTTAACATTAATTAATAGTATCCAATGTCCAACTTAATTCATTCAAACTTTTAGACTTATACAAAATACTTCTGTCCAAACTCACTGTCCAAAATTTATAAAGAATCTAAACATAACGATGATCTCTTTTCGCCATATAATAACATGTGAATTACTTCATAATGTAATTTCTTATTACATTGTAACACCTTGAATTACTATAAAACCTTATTGATTACAGTCATGATACTTTATTACTTAAAGAATACTGGATATATTCCATATATCCAAAAATGTTTTAAACTCAAATAATGATGGAATATAAAAAGCATTTATCAATTTCACGGTAGTCAATAATATCTAATATAATTTATCCAAATCAATCATATCTTATTCAAAAATCACTACCTTAGTATCAGGACCATATTAAGGTTTATCTTTCCCTTAGCCATGTATTTTTTCAAAAAGATTAACATTTTATTCGGTCACTTTTCTTAGTACCATACAATCTCAAATCCTTAATGAAATGGTATTGTAATACAATCCCTATTTATTTCCATAATTCATATAACCAGTACATCATTGATACAATACTCAAATGACATTATTCTATAAAAACAATATAAGAACACTAGTCATTCCTCTTCATCTTCAGTAGTATCATAACTTGATTATTATCCAATAGCATCATTTGGGGCGTACTCTGATGATTTGAACATTGATTTGCATAGTGTCACAACTCATTGAAGATGAAACATTGTGTATTTAAAACCTTTTTCTTACCATTGAAATCACAAACTTGGTGTCTATTTTCTCCATACTTATAACAAACTCTGATTCCCTTCAAGCATTTATCAAGGTGATTATTTTCATAGTTATCACATATGGGAAAATACTTCTTTCCCTTGTTCCATTTATCCATATTTTTCTCTGTCATCCTCTTATTCTCTTGTTTACCTTAAAATCCATAGGACTTATAGAATTCCTTACTTATCTTTTTAACACATTATAATATTTCTTCATATGATAAGAATACGTGGGAGACTATTTCTCTTCTAAATGATGGCTTAGTACCATGAATTATTTGATCCTTATAACTCTTTGGATCATACATATTGTTGGAGTTCACATTCCTTATATTGTGTGCCATTTATAAATCACGACATACACTAGGTTAGATCATATCATAGGTATAATCCAAACACTAGAAAATTTATCAACATTAATTGATTTATTTAAAACATGTTGTCTCATAATCATAAAAATGTTATCTTTGATGGAATATTTACACATTAATCCTTCATAATGGTTTTTAAATAAAATGTAAATTATCTTAAGTCTATCCCTTGGGAGTTTTGTAACTGAGAGTGCAGCAAAGCTTATTGACGTGTACTAAGATACATCGAGTCAAGCCTGAAACTCCTTGTCAAAGTTTTCACTCCTAGGTACATTTGTCACAGAGCCGCCTCTACCTGCTCATTTCTAGACAGGGATGTATTTCTTGGAAAACTCACAAAATATCTAAATTACCAAAATTCTAGGAAGCTCATATATATTAATCCTGAAATTCCATCTTAGGGCAATGTTATCTAATCAATGTTTTTCTAAATCTAGTTTCCAAGGTTATTGTTAAACTTCCTCTGATACCAACTATAATTCCCCAACCCCTGAAGCCCATAGCTGGTACATTAATTTAATACATTATAATGATTACAAGGAATCAAGTCCCAAAAGATCAATCAGTTTAGCATTCCTGGAAAATAGATTACATACATGAACTTTACATTGCAATTGCTAACCTAAAACATAGCATAAATAATCCTTATATATTTCCATTGTTCCTTTTAGATTAATCCTGCATATCAATCATAATAAACTTATTGGAATCATGGGAAAATTAAACATAAGAAAGGGGTGAGCTCAGATGCTCAGTAAGGGAAAATAACTTAGCGGAAGCTATAAACTTTTTAAGGCAAGATGTGTAATAAAAAATAGATTTTTAAACATAAACTTGAACATAATATGGAAAAAATAAATTAAACATTACTATATAAATATACACATGGATATTCTACTAGTCGAATAATCATATGTAATAACTAATTTCATAACGAGGTAATGCCTAATACCAGACATCATAACCACATAGTTAAGGACTCATGCCAAGAATACAAATAAAAATTTTGTCAAGGCCTTTTTCAAAGACACTACTTTGTCTTGTGAGACATACCAATGAATCTAGGGGATATAGAGGTCCCCACCCATCACTTAATAAGTCCATTGTATTCCTTATATGAAAATGTTGAAACATAACATAAACATTTGTATTAAACTAGCATATAAAATGTCAATAATTCAACCATAAACCATCAAGGGTATAAAAATAGTACTTCCATAGTCAAACATATCATAACTCATTTGATACAATAGGGAATATTTTATTATAAAAAATCAAACTTAATCAATAATAATATCCAGTAAAGAATGTTGACATAGTTAAAAATGATTAGTAAAACTTTTTGTGAGAAATATCTCTTTTTGTGAAATAATTTAAAAGTCACACATTTATAAAATAAATCATTTAAAAGAGATTTTTGAATCAAATTGTCCCATAAAACATTGAAACTTTGGAAAGGAATTAAAATTTTAAAACAATCATGTCCATATAAATAAATCCTTAAACCCATTTTGAAAACATGGACATTAATGAGAAAGATTCAAAAGAATAAATATTTAAAACATTTAAAATGATGTTTTAGTTAAAGATTAATTAAAAGAATAATTTTAAAATTTCATTTATGAAACATGTACAAGGATAATAAATATTTCCCAGAAAATACTTACATATATACAATCTCGGATAAAAATGATTTTGAGGAATTAACCATTACCTTGCACTATCCTTTGGTCGAGGGTACGTTTAACCTTCCGTATAATGACAATATTATGTTAATAAATTGTAAAAGAACCATATTAATATTTATTATATAATACATGTTTCATTTATGACTTTATACTACCCAATTAATAATTATTTCCATATTTAATTAACATTTCGAGTAATAATCACTTTCTTTATCATATGTGTTTTAACTTGTTATTCTTGATCGTATCATTTAGATAATGATTTAAATACTTCTAGAATATAAAACATGATTTATATATAATATATATTTAGAATATAAATATGTATAATGGATAGATATATGAAATAGAAAAACACAGTTTATGGATATGGTAGGTTGTACGTACGCATAAATGATGTTCTCGTTTTCATATTGTATTGAATGGAAATAAGTGAATAAGATATATGAAAGTAAATAATATATATATATATATCCAGTAGAAATATTATTTAATATATTAAATACTTATTTATAATATATATTTTTATAATCATCTTTGAGTGGTGAGCCTGAAAATGAATCTCATCACGACGTGGAGACGGTAAGTCGTACGTACACACGAGCGATGATATCATTTACTTAATGGTTAAAAGGTGTGGAACTGGATGGTATATTAATTTTACAGATAAATTATAATGTTATTTTAGTTATTTATATAAATATTACTAATCATTATATCCATCTAAATAATATAGTGTTGAATAACTAATTACACCACAACGTGGAGACGGTAAGTTGTACGCACGCACGCATGGTGACATTATCATTCATAGGATGGATAGAATAATTAGTATGTTTGTAACTTATTTATAATAACATCATAGTATGTAGAATTTACTAGATATATTATTTTGGTATGAACATAACAATGAAAGAGAAAGTGGAAGAAGAAAAGAACTTTTAAAGAGGTGATAAAATAATTACCTCTTCTTTGGGTGTTTCCTTTTGATTTGAACAAAATGGCTCCTTAGGTTGGATTTATGCTCCAATAAATTCCTCTAGGTTGAAGTGGGGTAAGTTGGAAGGATATTTGGGCAGGTTTTTGTGGATCCAAATGGATTTTGAGGTGTTATTTTGAGAGAAGGGGGAATACCCTTTTATAAGATAGGTGGGGTCACTTTAGGAAAAGTTTTAAAAATTATTTTATAATAAAATCATTTTTGGTTTCTAATGGATTTAAATTGATTTATTTAGAATTTAAGGTGGGGATGGGTTTGAATACTCTCAACCAATAGGTTTTAGACAAGTTTAGGTCACCATATTAACCCTATCTTTTAGATTTAACTCTTAGTTAAATAGTTTAACTTTTACCATGTCCTCTTGTATTATTATAATAAATTGTTAATAAAATAACTATAAAAAGCCAAGAAAACCCAAAGTGGTTCATTATTAATATATATAACCTTATATAAGTCCTTCTTCCAAACCATAGATTTTTAGAAATATTATATCAATTAATACTAAAGTATTTTTTTTTAAAACTCATTTATGTCAATTTTGACACTATTTTGTATTTTTTTAATGTCATAAAAATATTATCACTTCAGAAAAAACATTTAATCAACCCTAAAATGTCATATTGACATATAAAATTCGTGGATGGCATCAAAATCCTCAATTTACATTTATTTTTATATTTATAATATCAATTATTTTAATCTTTCATTATTAAAGTGATTACTGCATCATCATTATGTCATAAATAAATTTAATTGTTTAATCTATAAAAATTATAAATAAAATAAAATTATGTAGGAAATTTTTTAATATTTATAATGAATATTTATAGTTGGATATATCTTATTTAGAACCCTATATTAAAAATGGTTTAGTTATTAAACTTTTAATTTAACACTTTTGACTCTTCTTTAAATAAAATAATAATAAATGTCCTAATCTAATCCAAGTGGACCAAAAGGATAATATTTTATTCCTAAGGTTGTTTTTTGGTCTAAATACACTTATCCAATATAATTAGGACATGTTTTAGGGTAATTATAATATCATTTTTACCTTTCATTACCCAATTAACTTTTACCAGTAATAAATAAAAGTCAAAAGTTACTATTCACCAAAAATTATTATCATCTTATTGAACCAAATTTTACTTACTAATTTCAACCATGTCTCTCATATTTTTTAAATTTAATTCATAGAAGCGGTAAAATTACGTTTTATGCAAATTTGCAAATGTGCCTAGAAGCTAGGTAAAAGACGTTAAAAAGTTCAATAAAATTTTACACATCAAATTTTATTATAAAATGACTCCAATGAATTACATTGAACTTATATAGGTATAATATATCTATTTTTTCTTTAAATAAATTTAAATAAAATAAATAATTATTTAAATAAAAATTCGGTTTTAAACAATAACGTAGTGTTTTTCACTATTCATCAAAAATTGAAAGTTTTTAGAAAAATACGAAAAAATTCCCACTAAGATAATTTTGATATTCTGAATTAAAAAATAAATTCTATTTTACCAAATTAAAAAAAATATAATTTTCATTAATTAATTTAATATTAATTCCCGCCGTCAAAACTGAAGAGAGGGTTTTTAAAAAGTAAAAACTATCAAAAGATTGACATGTGTTTATATCAAATATAAATGTGAAATTACTTATAATGACCTAAATTATATTAAATTATAAAAATATATTCTAATTATACTTTAAAACTAATTAAAAGAATAATAAAACTATATAATTAAATTAGATGAAAAGGAAGTTTTGAATTAAAATGTGGTATTTTTCACTATTCTTTAAAAATGAACTTTATTAGAAAATACCAAACATTTACATAAAGTAAATTTTTATGTCTCAATTATAAAGAATAATTTTATTTTTTCAATTAGAACATATAAAAGTGACAAAAACTAGATTTACAAAGGGATCGTCATCAAAAGGTGGTAAAATGACATTTTAAAGAATATTAGAGTATATTATGCTTAAAATTAGATTCATTATTATTTTAAGACTCTAAAATTTATTGGATAAATGTAAAGACTTTTAAAAAACATGTATAATCATATTTTAGTCAGTACTATTCATTCCTTCCAATAAAATGACTATGCGTTAACTACCATTTAAAATAATATTATTATATTATTATTTTTCGGTATAACTCGACGTTGTGTGCAACGTAAGATTTCAGATAAATCTGTTGCTGCATTTTGAGTATGGTATCATATATATCATCCCATTTAATGTAAAAGTAATATTTAATTCAAAAATATTAATAAATATAAAAATATTATATCCTTTATTTACCTAGGATGTTACAAGTACCACCTTTAAATTAGATCTTGATGAAGTTTGGAAAACAATTGATCAAGCTAGTTATAGTGGTATGATCAGTATTCTTCTCTAACTAACTATTAGCTAACTAGATATTATGTTTATTCTGTGTATGTGTGCTCATTTTCAGGAAAATCCAAAAGATTCACACCTTGTTGATGTTAAAATAATTTTCAAATACTTCAAGTATACAACCAAATTAGGATTGTTCAACCCTATATGATAACTATTTGATTTAGTACGTTATTCTGATGCTAATTTGAGAAGATGAATTTTAGAAATAAAAATAACCTATAGAAAGTATCAATTTTTAGGCAAGTCTCAAGTTTTATTGTGTAGTAAGAAGAAAAATTATTTTTCATTTTCTACTGTTAAAGAAAAGTACATAGTTGAAGGTAGTTATTATGCAAAACTTTTGTGGATGAAATTCACTTTACTAGACAATGGATATAAATTCTAAAATTTCCCCATAAACTATCAAAATAAAATTTTAATTAACATTTCTAAGAATCATGTTTCATATTCTATGACAAAACATATTGATATAAGACATCACTTTTTGATATGCCATTTTTAAAAAGGAGATATCACACTTGAATTTGTTGCCACAGAGCAGTATTTAGCTGATATATTTACTATGAATTTGAATTCTAAGAGGATGAATTATATCAAACCTTAATTATGGGTGATTAATTTTGGTTATGTATAATTTTTTGTGACATACCATTTTTCTTTTCATGTATTTGGTTTTTCATACCATTGGGTTGTCATGTCATTGGATTGTCGTGTCATTGGTTTTTCATACTATCTTCTTATCATGTTGTTGTATTTTTATGCCATTGGCTTATCTTACTATTGTTATTTCATACCATTTATTTTCATTCCTTTGAAAAAAAATCTATTTATAGATATTTGGAACCGCCAGTTTAATTCCCAGTTTATTTTTTTTATTGTAACCCAATGTGTGTTTTTACTCAATTTTGAATTCAATTTCAAGTATTATTTCAATTTTAGAATACCTAAAATACCAAATTATATCAAAATAGAATAATATCTATTACTAATATACCTTTAGTCTTGTGTGATTCTATGATATATTTCTCTCTCAATCCCAGTGTAACCCTTTGCCTCCCACTTTTCAAACATTTCACTACCCTCAGCCAAGATTTATGAACTTGTCTTTATGCTGAGAATGAAGCATACCTTTGATCATTCTACATGTAATTATAGATCTTCTATATAATAAAATAAATAGTTTAGTTCACCTACTCTAGTTTCACTTGTTAATCCTGATCTTTCCAAAAGAATTGTTGTACCAGAAAAGAAAGTTGAATTCAAGTGGTTGTAATCTAGTAAGTCTCTGGTACTCAAAGAACTCCCGAATTAGGGATGGTTAGAGTGGTCTCTTCAAAAAAAAAAGATTTATAACCTAACATGGTATATGAGTTACATTTTTATGTAGAGTTTTCTTTTCATGATGATGGTGTTGTTTGGATAAGAAGTCATGTGAAAGGACATGTATTTGGTTTTTTATCAATGAAATTTGCTAAATGTTTAGGTTTTCCTCATGATGGAATTTATGATGAATACCAAGAAATCATTCCAAAACCAAATGATTGGTTTATATATTAGGATTATCTTGTTGTCATGATATGATATGGAACAACTATAAGGATTATTACCTCAACTCTAGATAGAGAATATTGGCTACTCTTTATGTTCGTGATGCACATGATTTTCCCAAGAAAGGGTGATTTTTCAACTTTAATGTACCAAGATATATATCTTATATCTTATACAATATAATGTCACAAGATCAATATTTTTTATATATCCTAGTTCATATGTGTGATATGACTAAGCCATCCTCAAAATCTAATTCTTTGATCTACCAGAAGATGATTTCTACCATGTTGAAGGTTAATGGCCAAGTAGGTGAGGATAAAGATTCTAGTATGGACAGTTGTGGTTTATGTCTTACAAGTTATACTTTTTTGAGAATTAATATTATCAATAAATCATGGAATAAATAATAAATTGGAGATTATGATAAGTTATATGCTATGTATAATTCAGTTGATCATCTAACTAGACCAAGGGATGAAGTTGATCCGGGATTGTATCCTACTGATGTTGTTGAATACTCTGATGAGGATAAATAATTTTTTACTAAGGAAGAAGAAAAAGAACCATATTTTTATAAGGGGAGTGATCCATACTAGTCTCCCAAATCTCCTCCAATTACTTTTGGAGCTCCCATTATACAAAGTAAGTTACCAAAAAGAGAAAAGTGATGAAGAAGAGACTGAGGTCTTTGGAGAGGAGAAGAATAGGAGCTCCAAATCCACTAAAGTTGATGATGAAGATAATGATAAAGAAGTGGAAGATGATAATTTTTAAAATTTAAATAAAGGTAAAGATGGTTTTTAAAGTGATGAAGATGATGATGGAGATGATTTAGTCCCCAATGGTTCTAGTGGAAGAATTAAGAAGAAGGAAGTGGAGATGCCTCTAGAGCTTCAAGAATCACTTGTTAAAGGAAACAAATCCATATCTGTTGAAATTTTTCAGGAATCTCTAGAAGTTGATGAAGTCGACACTAGATCTTTTGACACTATTCAAGTGATATCTAATTCTACTTTGGTTGAGAAAATGGGAGTTATATCTATTTTAGAAGAGAATGTCGCTGAAAAAGAGAAAAAGGGGATTATTAAAAATAATATTAGAATGAACAGATATTTTCTTTGAATGTTCATAAGCCTCATGTGGATGAGAATGTGGAAGTTTAATCCACTTATTTTTTTTCAAAAAAAGGATTTTTAGAATATATATTCCACAATTGTTAGAACATATTTAGAAGTTGAGTCTACAGGTGTTGTTTCTCAAAGCTAAAATGCTCAAAAATTAAAATAAATTTATCCACCTATTGTACAGTTTGTATCTAGATAAGGTTCTGATATTCTCATAAATTTTGAGACAGTAGTGGTTGTAATTACTATTTTTGTTCCTCCTACCACTTATCCATTAGTGCTTGAGGTTTTTTGGAGTTTGGTTGATCCCATGATTGAATAATGGGGAAAGAACTCCAATGTTGTATGAATTACACCAAAGAATAGTGGACTTGACGTTTCAATTTAAGTTGATCCTAATGAATACTTGATAGCTAAAGTATATTTTGTTGAGATGTTGGAAAAGGTCACTTCTATTTGAAATCCTTCACCTAAACCTTATTCAGTACCTTTTTTCAGTTCATATAGTCTCTAAAGATGACTTGGATACTTTTAGTAAAATGTTGTCTGATTTTTCTTTGAAGATAAATAATAGACCTCCTAAAGAGAATTTCATATATGAGAAATATTCAAGATACATTTTTGAGTTGGTTATTCAAAATATCCAACCAAATATGATGCATCGCATTTATGAGATATTGACTAAAAATAATAATATATTTGGGGAACTAGAATACCTCAAGTCTTTTATTGAACAAATAAGATCAAATTTTAAAGCTTCCATGAATGGAATTATAAAAAGTCTTATGGATAAATATTCAAAAACTTTTGTCATTTCTCCTCATAATCCTCTATTATTGGAGGTTAATCATTTGAGAATAGTTATCAGAGATAATCTTGGAGCTACATCAGTCAGTGCTTCTGGAATTTTTATTGATCATCCACAAGAGACCATGATTGGAATTGGGTATAATTCACATCATGTTCTCAATTTGATTACCAGTAATTCCCATGACATGAAAGATAATAGAGAAAATATAAATATGTCCATCAAGTTATATATATCTCATATTTATACCAAGCATACAAGGGATTCCAATTTCAAATTCTTGGATTAAATTTGGAGGATGCCTCATGTGACTCATGCTTTCAATGAACAAGTAACACGGGTTGAGGGGATAACTCCTATTTTGAACCATTTTATGGAAGAGTAAAGTTATATCATTAGTGAAATGGAAAATAAGTGGTAAAATAAGCATGGATTTTATAAATCTTATGAAGCCTTTTCTTCATATTCATGGCCAAGTAGTTGGTTCTCATGAATCAATTCCATTATTCCTCAGTTGTCTCTCAGACTTGGAGTTGCTTGAGATCCTTTATCTCTTTTTCCTTCCCAATTACATCCATTTACAATTTCTCCTACTCAAGATTTGAGATACCTCCATCTAGTTTTTATTTTGAAAGATCATACTCGGATTTTATATGGACTTTCATCTGGTGTTCCATCTATCTTACCTTGTTCTTGGATAAGGAGCAATATAAATACAAGGCTAAAGGAAAAGAACCAATGAACCCCTCATCCAAATTTTGAACATTGTTTTTTTTGTTTAGAGAGTTTTTCATTTATGGCACTCAGTTTGTAATAACTTTTTGGTAATCATTTTGAATGCCTCTGATATTTCTTAATCTATTTTTTTATCCTTTCTTTTATACTGATTTTACTTACATTTTTGATAATCTCAAAAGAGGATACTTCTTATGGAATATTGATAACTTTATGTAATCTCTGATTTATTAAAGTATTATTTATATTTTATCATTGATACTATCTATTTTTAATATTTATATTCTTGGTACTTAACTTTGATACTTACTCTTTTCTTATTTTCCAATGATACCATCTACACTAACTAGTAATGTTATGTTCTAATTTAAACTATCTTGGATATCATGTTTATACTTTTGTAATACTTTGGATGCCATGAATTCTAATCATCAAAAGGGGGGATATTTTTGAAATCCTATTTTTAATGATAAAAAAATGACTCTAATAATATTAATGAATTTTATGTTTCTATATAGTTAATATATATTCTGAGGCAGATGACGAAATTTTACAAGACACCATTGACATTGGAACCGCCAACTCAAGACACCATTGACCACGAATTTCTTCCATCATAAAAATATCACTAGGTATGAGATACAATAAGTATATCACACTCCCATAATTTCAAATCATGGGACTGAAAATTTGACAAAGTATGAGACACCATTAGTCAACATACCACTAGGATTTCAAGCTTCTAAAACTTAAATTTGGCTAATTACAAGATGCTCTCGGATGAGGCACTATAAATGTAAAACTGCCAACACATAATTTTTTCTAAGTTTAACACATTGTTAGACCACACACTACTAGATCAGAAACTGCTAGTTTAGATGCCACCAACAGAGTGTAAATTTGGTTAAGTTTAAGACACCTCTAGTTTCATGCCACCAGAACAGAATATCGTCAAAACGTGAAGCCATCAAACATTGAGAAACTGACAGTCTAAGACACCACCACTATTTTCTTAAATTATATTTTGAATCACATTATTCTAATGGATATATTTATTGAAGATAATTTCATTTTAAATTTTAATTATTGTCTCTTAAATTCTAGATAGAAAACATTGAAGAGAGTGTCAGGATGTGTAGTACAAGGAAGCAGTTGTTCCAGATATTCTCCTTGCTGCTGCTAATAAAGGTTAATTACTCTCCCTTATATAGGATAAGATGAAATAGAAGATGAATTTTATTGATATAAAGATGATAGAAAAATCTTCCTAAATACATATAGAGATAAACCTAATTGAAAACAAGAAGAGTTCACCTACTGCAAAACATTCGACTGTAAGTTAAACTACGCATTCACATTTGGTTCCTTCCTCTAGTGAAAGAACAATATTATGTGACACTCTATTTTCCTAAATTTTTCAGGAGAACCCAACTCATGATTCATGAGTCAGAAGATGCATTGAAACATAACAAGAATTTATAAGCTCTTTACTTTTAGATTTCATTATTCTTATTATCTTTATTACATTTTCAGCAGTGTGTGTGCATACTCTTCATTATCACATGCAAACTGTCTCTGATACTAAACTGGAATATATATGAGATCTTCTCAAAGTCTTTTCATATTTTTTTCTCCCATTGATAATAATGGTAGAGTCCCTTGTGTGGAATGTTTACTTTTTTATCCCATGTATAACTATGGAAGAGGTCATGTGACATAGAAAGTTGTAAATTATAGTAAAACATGATCCAAGTTGTGGATCATCTTATTTATTTTAAATAAATTGCTTGGTGTTTGGTGATCACCTAGTGGAGGGGACTATGTCTCAACTTGATATTGAAACTATTGCATTCATTCTTTCTATTATTTACTTTAATTTTGTTTTACATTATTTCCTCTTTAAAACTATAATTTATTTATTATAAAAAATATATATACTTTGATATTTTGTCTTAATTTTTGTTCATATATTATTGTTATCAAGTAAATTTATTTTAATGGATCAAATAATATTGTATATTATTCATATGATACCTAAAAAATCTTTAGATGTGTCTTTAGAAAGATTAATATCTATATCATACTACACATTTTCATAAATTGGGTCATATTTAAACATTTGGTAGATTTCGAAATAATCCATTTTAGATATAAATTTTAATTGGGTACTTAATTCACACCCTCTTGAGTTACTCACTCCAATAAACAGGTGTTCCTAGAGCAGTAGCATTATTCATAATCATAGTGAGTCTTCCATTCATATGTGTAATGGTTTCCCCTTCATACACTTTAATAGTGTTGAACTTAAGTTTGGTGGTATCATATCTAATATCCTTCACATTGTATTTACCCTAATAGGAAACCACTATAGTTAACAGAATTTCATGGGTTGTTTGACATTAATAAATTTGGTTAAACTCATCTAGACCTAGTCCACATATTATAGCATAAATTTATATAAAATTTAGGTTGTATCTTTCATTAGTACTAAAATCCCATGTTTCTAGTTTTTTTTATTTCATAAGGCTTTATTACTTTAAGATATACCTTTAAGGTGAGTTTTTTCAAATTGATGTTCATTCATTCCTTTTAGAAACCATAATATTCACCATTAAAATAGGGATCCCTAACCATTGACATAACTTCTATATTATCATCCATAGCATCCATTATAAATAATATCTTTATACTTCAACCATTGATAGTTGTGAACTCAATATTCGGAAGCTTAGATACCAATTATCATTTTATATACTGGATAACTGAAAACTCAAAAGGGGGTGAATTGAGTTCCTAAAAATTTCCTTAAAAACACACTCTTCAAGGTATATAGTTTTCAATATTTTCCTCAAAAAGATCACGCGTTTTAAATATAAAATATTATATTAAATAGATTAAACATAAGAAATTTATAGTGTTTTTGGGAATATAAATTTCCTATTCCACTCCACCAACACTCTACTCTATGAGTTTCTTGATTTTCACTATGACTTCTCCTTTCTAAGAGATCCTATCTGAGTTTAAGAAGATATTACTTATTACAAAGTTCTAATAGTTTTTAACTGGGATCTCCATTTAGAATACCTAACTGAAACCTTAACACACTCAGTTACAAAGAGTATAGATGAAATAAAGATGAATTAAATTTGAATTAATGTTGTACTACATAGTTGCAAGTATCAACTGATAGTATATGAAGACATGTCCAAATAAGATGATAATATTTAAGGAATATCTCTAGAGTTTATTTGATTACTCTATATAAACATGTAATAATAGCACAAATACATTGTTTAAGATCTATTCTAATTATATGTGTTCATTCTTTACATTATCAAAGTGTTTTTATGTATGTGTGTATCTCTGTCTATTTCATGCATCAGCAAGCATTACAATTTATATATCCTATTTTATTTTGAACTTATGAATACTAGATAATTACAATGGTTGAATTAATAATCCTTATAAAATTTTATAATGCATGTTATTAAGTCCATGTGTCCTTGTTTTCCCAATATAGAACAACCTTTCATGGTAGTGAGGTCAGAAATCCTCTCCTTATTTGGATATTCCATTCTTGGTAAAGGGATACTATGTCCAAATCAATCTTTACATACTTAAAAAACTCCTTTTATAATACTATTAAAATCATAAAATGACATATCAAGAGATTATGTTATCATTATAAAATTATTCATGACAATCCACACAATAGTTTATATTTCATAAGATAAACATATGATAGTATTTTTATCAGAGGATAAACTTTTTAGTACCTTTGTAAGATAAAATACTACATATCTTTCACTGCATAGAATAACATGATTTCTGTATTATGAAAGAAAACTTCTTTCTGATATAAATCTTTTGATGATTATAAAATAATTCTTATTTATAAGATAATTTTTTATTAGAATAAGATAATGTATTTCCATATCTTCCTTTGATTATTACAAGATAATCAGTTTATGAATGTATTTTTCATAAAATTAAAGAAATATCAAAACATACTTCTAAATGATATTCCTAAAATATAACAAACCAAAGATAACTTACATTATTCATATGATAAAATAATTTTTTGTAGACTAAAATATTGAAAGAAGATACTGAATTTACTTCCTAAGATCATTATGTTAGACGTAAGATAATCACTCGGTGTTTGATAAATCAGAAAACTAAAATCCACTAGAATAGATGAATTTATATTCGTATACAATAAATTCCTTCAAAATAAAAAAATTTACTTCTAATAAGAAGATAAAGTCTGAAACACATAAAATAAACCCATTAGAGTAAAAAAATAGGGATTCTGTGAATCATCAAAACACACAAAACACTCAGATATATTGGAAAAACGTAAGTTTATCCAATAATATTCACTGTTTTCACCATATATAATTAATAATGGTGTCTATAGGGATATTAAATGGAATAATGGTGAAAAATATCATAACCAATATGTTAATTTTTTATCTCCAATGAATTTTCTTTCATAAATGTTTAGATGAATTAGTTGTCAGGCCAAGATGTTTATTTTTTATAAACATAAAATAAACCTACCACGCTAAGGAGGTTTCAACACAATTTAATCCTAGACATGATATTTATTATCAATAATACAACACAAAGAGTATATATATTTCTCATGGTCTTCATAAAATTTCCTAGCCCTGGAACATTTCTATTATCGAGTTTTAAACAAAATGAGTTATTTTTTTGGGAAAAAACAAAATGTATTTATAATTACGTTTATTAAGGTATTGAGTTATTCTAAAAACCTTCAATAAATGATTTTAAATTATATAAATATTCAATTGGTTAAATTATATATTAAATCAAAAACACCCCTAGTTTCACCATGGATCGACCCCATACTATAACTATACTCATTGTGAAGTTGGGAAATTTTCAATTTTAACTACTAAAAGTAACCATTTATCTATAATAAAACCAAATTATAGCATCTTTAATTGGGAATATCTTTAAAGGTATTAAATCAACTAGATTTTGGGATAATAAAGTTGAAAAAAATTAAAAATTAAAAAAAATATTCTTAAACAAATTTTTCTTTTTGATAATTTTTTGTTTTCCATTTTATTCTTGGTGTGTTGTTTGATGTTATGGAGGGATATAAGTTCATGATACATTAAAAGACTCATTCAATGATATCTGAGTCATATTTAATACTTTTTATTGACCCAAAAATTTAAAAAATGATATTAAGGAAGCATAGAGAAACTATAAAAGATCTTATCCAAAACACTCACGTGCCATCATTCATATCATTCAAAATATAATTTAGTTTATATAAATACTGAGTGAAGAACCCAATGGTCATATTTTATGATTTATGGATATATGATAAATGATTTTCTATAATGGAGTTTTTGAGGATTCAATTAAACTCATTATCTTTCCATTTTCATTGAGGGATAATGATAAGGATTAAATCAGATGGTCGACATAGCATTACATCCCCGTTTAAGAAGATTTGAATCAATATTTCTTGGTAAAATAACTTCCTCTAACCAAGGTGGTAAATTTGAGTAATGATATCCACAACATTCAAACATAAATTATATAGTGGATTAAATTTATAGAGGGACTTTTATGAGAAATTATCCAAATGAATAATTTGATCTACTATAGGATATATTTGTAAACAACTACTAGTGGAATTCCTAGTAAGGAACTAAAAAAAGAGACATTCATTATTTTAATTCCTCTATGATGATCGGTAATGAGTTTGATTCTATTTTAATGAAAATTTAAGTTATCAATATTAATACAATTTCCTAAGTTTAATTGATTCAATATATGTCTTACAGCGAATGTGGTGACAGACACGACCTAGGTGAATGTCCAATAATAACTAATTACCCTTTAAAAGTGAAGTACGTTCTGTCTGTCGAAATCATGGTCAATAAAAATTTCTACAATATTGGAATAATTTAGTATAAGACAATAAAATTTCTATTTTAGGACACTAAAAACAAATACCTAAAACAATGCTTTAGAAACCACCCAGTTCTGGGTAGCCTAAATAACAAAATAAATAACCAGGGAAACAACAATGAAGTTAATATCCATAGAGGTTGTACCAATAGAAAGTGTATCAAAACCCTCACTAAAATAAACCCCTCATAAATAATTGAATTAATAAGTTATTTAAAGACAACCACAGAAACAACAGACTTCAAAAATGGAATATATGATGTATAATTTCATAACCTCTACTGAAACCAGGTTCTATAATAAATATGAATCTATTCTAATTCTTGAAAACCAATTTAGATATCTTTCCTATCAACTCCTTGTATGATATCCCAGTACATTATTGAGTAACACTGAGAAAAAATCTATATAATAATCCAAGGATGTTACTTGATGATTTATTAAGTAAATCTAGTAACCAGAATCAATAAGTCAAAGAGAAGTGGATAATGAAAAATAAGATGAATCCTCTCAACCTGAAAAAACATTTGGAACATGAGGTCATTTCATTAGAAAAATTAAAATTTAAAGGAAAGAAACTGGTCAAAAATAAAGAGACAAAATTCATGAAACCATATGTCCCACATATTCCATTACTATATAAAGTGAATCAAGGGAGAGTGGAACAGTAGTTTGGGAAGTTCATGGGAGTATTTTAGAATCTTAATATTAATATTCCATTCACTGAGGCATTGACTCAAATTCCTACCTATGAAAACTTCATGAATTAAAGTTTTCCCAAAATTAAGTATGGAAAACTAGGGAACCATATTCCTCAATAATGAATACTTAAAAATTGTTAAATGTGAAATTCCTTTAAATATTCAAGATCCCGGGTTTTTTTCATCCATTGTAATATTGGAGAATTTCAATTTCGTAAGGCTAATTTAAAATTAAGACCTAGTGTTTACATGATTCTATATCGATTTTCCAATAAGTTGTGATTATAGGATCTAAAACCCACTGAATTGTAACTTCAACTAGTTGATAGATCTATCAAATACCCGAAGAGACTCTTAGAGTATATTCTTAATAAGCTCAAAAAATTTATTATTCTTACTGATTTCATTATTCTTGTTATTTAGGAACACACTAAAGTACCACATATTTTTGGAATAACCTATATAAAGGGTAAGAAATTGTTAGTTATTGTGTATCAAGGAGATTTTATTTTTTCATGTGGGTTATAACAAGATTTCATTCAATGTAATAATGGCTACCAAAATTTATAGTGAAGTTTCTACCTTGGAACATTACTTGGATGAAAATGATGTTGATATAGGTAGTCCATAACCAATTAAGAACCAAAATAATGAGGGGGATCAATTTGTTTTCAAATCATAAAAGGTGTCATATGCATACAGAAAAATGATATGTTATTGGAAGAGTGAGGTTTTATTAGACTTCTTGGAAGTAGAAAAGGTTGATACTATAGAGAATTCAATTTTAAAGTCTCCAAAGGTTGAATTGAAACATATTCCATCATCTCAAATGTAAAAATATTTGGTAAAAAATATACATTTCAAATTATCTTTAATTCCTCTCTCATGAATATTCAACAAGATGAACTATTAAAAGTTCAAAAGAGAAGGAAGCAGACTATTAGTTGGATGGAAGATAATCTTAAAGGTATTAGTCCAAGAAATTTCATTCACAATTTTCTTTTATAAGAAAGATAAATTAAAACTCTCCAACCACAATGAATACTCAACCCTCCCATAAAATAATATTTCAAAAAGATGGTGATTAGACTCTTGGATATCAAAATTATTTATCCAATATTAGATAGATCATGGGTATGTCCTTTACAAGTAGTGGTTAATAATAGTATGATCATGTTATTTTCCAATGAGATGAATGATCTTATCACTACAATGACATTTATTGGATGGATATTAGGTGTATGCTATCGTAAGATAAATGATTTCACACAGGAAGACAACTTTTCCCATTTATTTATAGATCAGATGCTAGAATGGCTAGTTGGGAATAATTTCTATTATTTTCTAGATAGTTATTATAGGTATAATAATATTTCTATCACCCCTATAAATCAAGTAAATATCACTATTAGGTGACTATATGGAATATTTTTACACTTTCGTATGTCTTTTTTCATGAGTAATGCTTTAGTCACATTCTAGTGATGTATGATAGATATATTCTATTATATTATGAAGAAGATTCTATAGGTTTTAATTAATTATTTCTTAGTCTATGGAATGTCATTTTACATAGGCTTGAGAAATTTTGAGTGGATTTTGGAATGGTGCGACCAGAAAAATCTGGTTTTAAACTAAGAGAAATTATATTTTATGGTTTAATATGGTATCATATTAGGCCATTGGATATCAATAAATACACTAAAAGTTAACCCTATAGAGATTGAGGTGATAGATAGCCTACTCATCCTGACTTCAGTCCTAGAAATCCAAATATTTCTTCGGAATATAGAATTTTATTAGTAGTTTGTGAGAGATTTTTTAAAAATTTCTCAACCGTTGGAAAATATCATTTTGAAGTATTATCTATTTTAATTCAATGAATATTTTATATGGTTAATTTAATTATTTAAATATGGTTATTTGAATCACTGACTAATATTTCCCCAAACTAGAATGAGTAGTTTGTCTTAATGTGTGATGTTAGTGATAATGTTATAGAATTATTACTTGTATAGAAGGTAAATCATATCTTTTGACCAATATACTATTAAAGTCATGCATTCAATAAATATCATCCTAACTATAAAAATATTGAAAAATAAATTATAGTCATTGTATTTTCATTTGATATATTATAGTTTTACTTGGTGTTTTCTAAGGTGGTTGTCTACGTTGACCCTGAATCTCTCAAATATCTCCTTAATAAAAAAAGTTGAAGCCAAGGTTTATTATATGGGTTCTCTTTATACATGAATTAAATCTATAAAATCATGAAAAAAAAGAATTTAATATTTTTTTATTGATCACATTATCACTTGGAGTTACCCCACTATGAGTTAGAAGATAGTAGAAAAATATGGGGAGACTTCCCAAATGAGAACATATTTTTAGCTATGAAAAAACCATATTTGTTGTTCACTAGTTTTTCAAATTACCTATCCATGGGGATGATTAACCTCGATGTCTAATTTCAATAAAAAAATTAATGAAAAAAATTATTTTTGGTATGATCTACTATTATTTAAATATTTTAGATATGATTTCATTTAGTATTGGGTGATTGAATTATAAGTGTGGCGAATCTTAGAGTATTATCATTCTTCTCCATCTAGAGGACACCATGTAACATACCACACTATTTATAAGGTGTTATAATATGGTTTCTCTTCCTCTAAAAAGGATATTGATGCCTAAAATTTCATGTAATGTTTTGATCAGTTCCAACATTCAGTTAACATTAGGTTCATAGATTAAATGCCACCACATTCTATGCGTAATTTATAAGTCTTTTATGTCTGGGGTAACAATTTTATCTAACATTTTATAATTTTTATGAAAACACCTATAATTTTTTTCTATTGATTATGTCTCAAAGAGGGTGGAATATTCTTCCACTACTGAAAACTCAGAAAAAAAATATTTCTATTCTTAAGAAAAACATGTTCAGCCACTTCGAATTTCCAAGAGTACTTTTCAGTGACCGATAAAATCATCTTGAAAATCAATGTTGTTGAACATTTTGAAGAAGTATAGGGTGATGTACAATATAGGTACCACTTATCACCCTCAATATAATGGAAAATATGCAGTGTCTAATTGGTAGATGAAGTATATTATAGATAATAATATGGGAGTCTTGAGAAAGGAATGGTTGAATAAGCCGGATAATGTGTTTTAGGTATACTAAACAACCTACAAAACTTCTTTAGGAATGACACCTTTCTGGTTATTTTATGGGAATACAACACACTTTTCAATAAAGTTATAACATAATTGATATTGGGTAGTTAAATCATTGGATTATGATATAAAATCATCCAAGGAAGGAAATAATGTTATTTTTTTGTCCAAACCTGATGAAATCAGACATGAGGCATATGACAATGCCAATCTATATCAGGTAAATACAAAGTTAGGCCAAGATCACATGATCTCAAAGAATTAATTTAAACTTGGTGATCTGGTATTTATCTTTAACTATATATTAATAGTTTTTCTATTGAGTTTTAAGTCCTAGTGGTATAAACCATTTAATGTTCTTAAATTCCTTAATCATAGATTGGTGGAATTTGTGGGAGAAGAAGGAAAACCTTTCATGGAAAACAAGAAGTGCCTCAAAAATTATTATCAAATTAAATACATTGAGGGAATCTATTCCACTATTCTCTTAAAATAAATAAGAATCTAGGGTATAAAGATATCAAGACATTTAATATAGCACTGATTTGGATGTAACTCATCATTTCATAAAAGTTCATAAAAATTATTTTTCTTTTGTTTATTAGGAAAGAATGTTTGTGTGTATTCATTTTTCTATATTTTAATTATAGAAAAAATATAATGTTATGGACCTATGATTTATTCTATTATAAATATCTTTATATTTTCTGTGGTATCCTATAAATAATTTTTAAAATAATTTTGCACCATTAGTTTCCTTTTGGGGGTAATCAACTGATTTCAAAATGGAGAGGAACCAAAATTTTCTATAACAGACCCACACTCAAAGTTTCCATATAGTTAAATAAACTATTTACCTTAACCATATGGTTCAGACACACATATTCTTCTTTCACCACATAGTTTTCCCATATATAAACAAACCATGCACCTCATCCATACAAAGGTTACTTCTATTTTTGTGTCATGTTCATTATTTTCTCATAGTTCACCAAACCATGTGTAGTAATCATGTCACTTTAATAAATTTTATTTATTTAAGTCAGAAAAATACACCATTTTAACCCAAAAAGTTTTCACCCCCTCTACCCACCCTATTCCCATCCCTTTCATTTTCCCTCTTTTATCCACTTTTTATCCATCTCTATTGTATCATCCTATTCCTCTAGCTCGAAGCCCCGGGGTATGTTTCTTATTATTTTTCTGATTTTTCTTTTTCTTATTCTTATTATTATTATTATTACTTCCATCCTTTATCTTCTCTTCCACTTTATTGTCTTCTTCTTATTACTCTGATCTAGGATATCCCTTCATTTTTCCCAACCCCCTATTTCAATTTTCATTTTTTTGACTTTTTCCTTTTTTTTTTCTAGGTATTTTCATGGAAAATGTTTTCAATAACATCACCGAACATACTTTTCAAAAAAAAAAAATCAAAAAACCCATTTTTTATTCATCCAAAACCATGGGTTTAAGGCTTTAATATGATGAAATTAATAATTTAATGATTTAAATTTAAATATATTTCTTTTACGTTCCAATGTTTCTGTAATATTTTTTTACAAACCCTATGGGATACACTCATAACCTCTCCATGGCCTCCTCCTCCAAATATACCCATGGAAAAAAGTTTGAATAGCCTTTATGGACTTTATCAAAAAGTCTCTAATCGAGAGGAGAATCAAAGATATTTATTCCTTTCCAATCTATAATTTATTCTTCATAAAATTATTAATCCACACTACCTTATTTCACATAGAATCCCTAATAATCTCTTAAGCTTAATTAATAATTATAAACATACGGAGGTCCTCTCTATGATCAAACCAACTTGTAGAGAGATTACACTATGGTTTACAATAATATTTAAATGTCAAGATCTTTATAATACTAATTATTATAGGGATATGATTGAGTTAGAAAGTGATGTGGCATTCCCCCTTATTAATAAATGTTATAATTTATAACTAGAGTCTTTTTCTACTTTGGTCGGAATCTATGAAGAGGATTATGTGAATATCATGGATTATATAGTAGTTATACCTACGTTTCACCCTCATATATATTATTAATTTTGGTCCACCATTACATATCTATGGCCATCGTATGTTCCCCCAAACAATTAAGGCCTCAAAATTGGTCACTACAACCCATCACGTTCTCCATCGAGTATTTACCAATTGCTTTACTTACCACTAAAATGGTGAAGGCAATATGACCCTAAGTGACTTATTATTATATTATTATATTATATATGGGTATCCCGTAATTTTTTTATTCATTTTCACCCAATATCTATTTCAAATATTCACTAAGAATAAGAGAATTGTTTTTGTATGCCCTTAAATTATGCTCTTAGTTGAGCATCATAGACTTTGTTTTGACAAGGAGGCCTTAACTTAGCTTTCTACACATCTTCCATTCACTAAAACTATGGTTTGGACTATGATAATTCTTGAATATGAAGGGAATTTTTACCATTTAATAGGATATTGGGATTAATCCTAGGATGAGCGTCAAGACATACCAGATCCACCAGATAGTTCCCATCACACCCCTCCACCTAAAGAGAAGTACTACACTTTATCCTGCCATACCACCCATCTATAATTCCTAGAAACATCTTTGAATCTACCCTTGTACTCCCTTTAATCTACCCACCTTAACCTTTAGGGCACCCCATATGATGATCTAGACCTATAATGGAAGTTGTATTAAGACTTTTATTCCATATTTGACAAGACAATTGAGCATACTTGTTGCCTAATAGAGGAAATTGGCTTAAAATAATTACCTTCCCCCGAACTATACTTACCCAATCCTAACCATCCCCCTTACTAATAAATTTATGGGGTTGATCCCTCTAATCTAGACACGTCTATGGATTCATGTCCATAAGGTGAGCAACCAATAGCAGGTACTACATAGAGTAGTTGGGTAGCTCCTCCAATAACTGAGGGCATAGACTATGATCCAATAATAGGGTATCCAAATTCGGATGAGGTTACCCATGTATAATTTCAATATCCTTTAGTTATATTATCACTCTTGGGATGGCCTTGATATTTTGTTTCCCTTGAAATTTCTTATAGTGCCTCAAAAATTTTATATATTGTCTTATTTATTCATATTCTTAGTGTTGAATATTTTAATAACTATTTTTTGTGTTTTATTTCTTCATGTGATTGTGTGATACTATAATTTTCCTCTAATCTCAAAAAAATATCTAGATTCACTTTTTTTAGTATCTTTGTCTAAGATAGTAGGTGAACCGCTTATTTATCTCACGGCACACACTTCCTCTCAATAGGCTCTTCAACAACACTCAATTTTTAACCCTTTTGTATCACACTAGTGGATTTTTCTTTTCATCACTTCTATACATTCATTTTTTACTTTTTCCCATTGCATTTGTTTTCCTGCTCACCCTTTTCCACCTTAACATGATCATGGGGGACCACGCTCGATTTTTAGTGTAGGGGAGGGAACCTTATATTTTTCACCCCATTGGTTCATTGCCTTTTCATTTATAGGAATGAAAAATATATTATTATAAACCATTTCAACACTATTTTAGATGTCACACATTCATATTAACTAAATGAAAATGTATTTTGGTGAATCATTTGTAAATTTTTCATATGTTTCTATGGATAATCCAATATTTAATATGAATGAGTAATAGAACTGTCAAAGAGGACTCTTTAAATATTTATCTATAAAATGTTGTTTTTAAAGATGAATTTTGAGATATATTAGTTATAAGTAAGGAACGGGTTCAATGGATGTCAATTTATGTATAATGGGAAGTGAAGCACTAAAATTTTTTATAACACTCATGTGGTTATTATGTGGTCTTAATTACATAACATCTTAGCTTACTAAAACAATACATATAGGTGAGGAATTTCAAAAATATGGGTGCTGAAATTCATTCCTAGTATCTCAAATCAATCAAAATTTGAGATATTTAAATTAAATACATGAAATGATGATGACCCACCACTTATCATTATAGTTATAAGTTAATTAGGTTGTGAAACCTTTAATACTAATAACCTACCACTTTGTGTTGATATGTTCTTGGACAAACCTAGACAGGTGTGTGATGATATAGAAATTTATTCTTATAAATTTATTTTAAATTAATAAGGAAAAAATATGATTTAAAAAAATAGTGATTTAAGTAATAAAACTTATAAATTTTTAATTGTGCCTAATTTGTTAGTTTTATTTATGGATTGATGAGTATTGAAGAATGTATAAAGTATTTTCAATAATATTTTATTCAAAGTTCATATTAATTTGGTTAATATAATATGTGACATTTCTATGTATTTTTTTGGTGGTACCTTTGAGATGATTATCTAGGAAACTATTTTAGGACAAAAAAATGATCAAGTGTGGGGGAGTTTGATGTACTTTTATTCATGGGTCATTTTCATATCTAAAATTACATTAAAAATGAATATTGAGTTCATTTTTCATGTCTTTCCTGCCTTAACATCTTAGGATACGTTATGATTATTCATCCAATAAAGATTTGATAATATTTGGTATGATATTGGAATTTAGAATAAAAATAAGAGGCATTTGGACACATTTTCCATGGTTAAAGGTTTCTACTAAGTCACCCAAATCATGCACCCAAGCCCATGAAATCAACCAATGCCTAAATAATTGAAACATACTCAATCATACGATCCTCACACAATTAAACAGACCATAAAAATTCACTATGAAATCTTGAGGTTTTCCACATGAGGAGGTTGTATAGATTATATATTCTTTGTATGGTTATTCAAACCATGTAGACCAACCCTCATTTCATGTGATGTGGAACCAGATGATACAGAATCATGTGCAGTGTATGTGTATGGTCAACTGAACCATGCAGACTCACCAATAGACTATCTGATACAAATATAAAGGAATGTAATGAACATCATGGTCAGTTCACAATTAAACTATCTATGTGCCTTAACCATGAACTAGTTGATATATATTCACATACCTCCAATCTACCCTTATAACCATCCTTTGACCCAGGCTGATGACCTATAACCACCCATAGATGTTGTTTGTTAGAAAAATAATGATATATAACTTTTTTTAGAGGGTATCAATCATTTAGGGGTGATCCATATTCTCTAGATGAGAGAAAGAAACTCATTCAAATAAAAGTTTGGTGATTTTCTTGGAGGTATACTGTAACTTTCCCTTCCCCTTACTATAATGAACATCATAAGTAATAAGAGATTGTTTTTGTCATTTTTTTTATATGTAGATAATTCCCCATGTGCGTTGTTGTTATGGATGATGATAAATAAAATTTGGGATATTTTATTTATTTCTATTTTGTCATCTTAACGTTTCATAATCCCTCTTATTTTTATCTCTTTTATTCATTGGTTATACTATATTGGATCAAGAAAGGTTTCATTGGGGATCTCTAAAAAAAATTACGATGAATAATATCAGGACCAATGGTTGCATTCATTATCTAAAATGGGGTTTATTTCAAAAATTATTTCAAGAATTAATTTTCATAACAAGAAGTTGATTTTTTGAACTTATACAAAACCAAACGTACTAAATAAATTTTGACACAATTGAATCTCAAACATGAGATTTATTATGGACAACACAACACATAATGTGAATTCATTTCTAGTGGTCTTCCCCAAATTTGACAACCTTGATGAATTTCTATTAAAAAAATTAATTTTTTTAATTTTTTTTCTAAATAAAAAATCAGTAAATATATTTGTAATTGGGATAACTGAGGTCTCTAAGGATTCATAAAACCATCAATCAATGATTTTATATTAAATAAATCTATAATAGGTTAACTAAAAATATAAATCAAAAAACACTCCATGTTTCCACCTATATCGACATCATACTCTTACTATACTCATTTTTTATTTTGGAAATTTTTAATTTAGGCCTCTAAAAGTAACCATATAGCCAAAATTACACCAGAAATATTCTCATTTGATAAGAGGAAACAAGGTACATTTTTTTATAAAATTTTCTCAATTTTTTTAAGTACCAAAGGGAGAAGACTAGAAGGGATAAATGAAAATCCAAAAAATATCTAGAGGTGATAAAATATATTTTTTTAAGATAAGGATCATATAATTTCTCTCATTATAAATTTAACATATAAAATCATGAAAATAAAGGAGATTGAAACATAAACCCTTGCCTCAAGTTAGGAATTTATTAGTATGTGATCTTTAACTATTTTATAATAAATTTAGGTCTATTATACATATATAACAGATCCATATTAATAATTATAATATATCATTTCTTTTAAATTTATAGTTACCTATTTATTAAAAATTCTTCATTAAAATCAACAATTGGGTGTTAACTATTTCATTTCCCATGCATGTTTTAATTCAACATTTCTGTTCCTTGCACGTTATTGATGGTTACATAATTTATGGAGTCCTAATAATGTCATAAGTATTATATTTATTGATTATATTCAATTTTATAACAAACCATATACATCGGTGATGAAAAATTAATTACATCAATTCATGGAGATGGTGGTTTGTACGTAAGCACTAGTGATGTTTTCATTTTCTAATGAATCAAGAGGAGGAAAAGTAAAAAAAATATATTTAAATAATAAAAATAATATAATAAATATATTATATATTTTTTAAATCTATCCTTATAACTATCCATGTTAATTAGAAATGAAAAACCAATCACATCGCTTTGTGGAGTTGGTAGTCCACTCGTACACACGGGTGATGGTATCTTTTTCCAACAAATAGGTGGGTAAGAGGGTAGATAAAGATTTAGATTTAAATAATAATAATTATGTTATAAATATCTTTTATTTATATATATATATATATGTATATTAAATTCACCTATATAACTAGCATCGTGACGTGGTGATGAAAAATGAAATGCCTGCTTCATGGAAAAGGTATTGTGCATATATGCATGAGCAAAGTTTTCCTTTCTCATAGGATGGAAAGGAGTTATAAAATTGTTGTAACATTAATATTAAAATATTTAATCATATTTAATATACTTATTTAATTATTTTAATATGTTTATAGAATATTTTTTAGAGGTTAAGGAAGAAAGGAACTCAAAATTGATCATAAAATACAATTACCTCTTCTTCTGGTATCCTCCCCTATATTACACTTTAATCCTTATTGAGATGGTATTTTGGTTAGACCAAGATCTATAGGACATGGATTGGAAATTATTTAAGGTATTTTGGAATGTATTTTCTAAACAGTAGTGTTCAGGTGGTGTGGATAAGTGAGAAGAGGATATTCCCTTTTATAAGTGAGGTGGGTGGAAACTTGTAAATACTTGAAACTTTAATATATAATATATGTCTTAATCAATTCAGGTGGATAAAAATTTTCCTAGTACTAAATATAATAAGGATAATTTATAAATTAAATACACAAATTATATTTAATAAAGTATTTTGTGTTATTTCAAATCATATGTCTCAGGTTATCCTCCCCCCTAACCCCATCAACCCTTACTTTGGTAACCAGGTTTCTACCAAGGAAACTGCGCATTATTGATAAAAATTAAGTTGACTATATTACCTCACTCACTCACAGTAAAAATTTTATTCTGAAATCATATAAATTCAGGGAGTATTAAAGTGATTAATACTAAGAGAATCACCACTTACAAATAGGTTACAATCATTATACAAAGATCTTATACTATGAAAAATAATGAGCCTCTCATCGAGACCATATTTTCTTGATAAATTTTCTATAGTGAAGTACCCTCCCATTGGGTATGATATATCTATATTTAACTACCTATTATAGACCCTCACTTTCAGATATCATACATCATAAACCATGGGATGTTGACGTTATCAAGTCGGAAGCTAACCAGAAACATGGAGTATGAATCAACTATGGTGATGTGAATGTTAAACAACCTACAAATAAATAAAACTATAATAATTGTTCTCACTTATGCCTTTAAGGAATTATAGAGATCGTAAAAAGAACTTAAACAAAACACCACATATTCTCTGGCTTCTCACATCGGGCCACCTCCTCTCAGGGATCCTTGTTAAAAATATCAATCCACATTTATCTTGAGTCTAGAATGGAGAGGTATTCACATGACCCATATACCTTGATAGTTCAAAACCCTTCCTTTAGGAATGTATAGAGGCCTCCTATAGAGCCCCCAAATGTGAACCACATTATCATTCCTAGGGAGCACAGCACCCAACTCCTCCACCAGTGAAAAATATAAACTTTGAGGAATAAAAAAGAGCTTCACTTTCCTTATCTTCTCCTCTTGTGAGCCTCCCAGATAATCCAACATACAGTTGAAAAAACATGATATGAAACCAGACTACCTGAAAGTGTTTCTCATCCCCAAGAAACTAGTAGTTAGGAAAAAAACACATATCATGACCCTGGACTACAATAGCCAGCCTCTTCCCAATGATCTTCCATGCAAATCTGGCCCACTCTCTCTCAAAAAATAAATTCCATTTCATTTCAATATTATACCAATCATAGAATAAGAAGTGTGATTCCCACTAAAAAACTTTCTTTTGGATGTTATCCTATGTAGAAATATCCCTATTAATAATCCTATAAACTATATAATTCATTTTCACTAGGATATTATTTGGCCACAATTTGGAATCCCACTCGTTAGTATCCCCTTCACCTTGCATTAGATATTTTTAGTCCTAAGAATAGGAAAGAAACAAATAAAAATAAGAGAACAAACATCTATTGTGCTCATAAATAAGGATGATCCTCTCAAACATGGACTTTTTATCCTTGTCAAGAGTGGTCAAATTGAGTCTAGGATATAAACTCACCTAATAGAAGAAGATATCTCAGACTGGGAAACTAGGGAAGAAGAGAGGGTAACCTACACAATTGTCTATACATTAATTAATATCCTCTCTCCCTACCAACCATTTCACACTTTCCTTCAATATTTAAAATTATGAAACCATAGATATCCCCATAATTGATAATCTAGTAGGTTTCTCTACCCATATTCCTCATTCAACACCATACCTATCCTTCATAAATCTTTCCCACCAAAAACTTCCTTCTATAATTTCTTATTCCATTTTACATTGTATACCATGAATGTTCATATCCAAATTCTTGAAGTTAATACCACCTACAGTTATGGGTCTTACAAATCTTTTCCAATAATCCCAATGGAACCATCCTTCCTATTTGAAGTCCCATATAAAATCATTCATGATTTTTTCCAATCTACATATGACACATTTGGGGGATTTGATAATAGAAAATATATGAAAATGTATGGATGTCATGAAATTATTCACTATCATGAATCTATCCCCAAAAGAAATTATATTGTTTTTTTAGTGGAAAATACACTTGGACACTTTATTGGATAGATCCTAAAACAACACCTTCTTAATCTCCCCATTTGTGATAGGAGCGCCTAAATAGTCTATAAGATGGGGTCTTATCTATATAGAAATTTTATCCTGAATAGGCCTGATATAGTGATTAGAATAGTTTATCAAGATATAAAGGATTATCTTTGGATTATTTATCCTTTTCCCACTCCAACTAATATAATTCTTCATTATACTATTAAATAAATTGATGTATTTTTTTCCTACCATTTTGAAAGAATAACATATAATTAGAAAACATGAGATGAGAAATAATGTTTATTCTAGACCTATTATTGAATGGCATGATATCCCTTCTTGTTATTACACATTTGAAATTCCTTGTCAGTGCCTCTTGAGCTAAAATAAATAAATTGGGAGAGACTAGATCCCCTTAACTAAGACTGAAAATAGGTTAAATGAAACCAATTTTTTGGCCCAAGATAGAGATAGATAGACAAGGCGATTCAAAACACATAGAAAATAGATCACATTCACAACCCCTGAATCCAAACCTTTACATAACTCTAAAAATGAATCCCCACTGCATCCTATCATATGGATTATCCATATCCACATTAATCATGATGTTAGAGTCTATATATTTACTATTGAGATTGACCACCATCTTTTTTAAAATTACAATCACTCATTGGATGATCCTCCCTTGAGTGAACACATAATGCTCTTCTTAATTAATACATGAAAGCGTCATTCCCATCCTTTTGTTCAAGATACTAGTGAGGATCTTTTAGGATAATTTTCAAAGACAAATTGGTATGTATTTGTAGTGGATTATTGGGTCCTTCACCTTTGGGATAAAAACCATCTTAGAGGAAAAAACCACCCTCTAGAGATCTACCCCTTAGAAGAATTTTTGAATTTCATTTATCACCAAAGAATATATAATATCCCATGCATAAATGTAAAAAATACCCAGTAAAAACATCTAGTATAATGGAACATTCAGAATTTAGAGAAAATACTTCTTATTAGATCTCTGTCTCATCTGGTATATCCTTCATCTGGTCATTGTCATGATCATCAACAAACATCATAATATTACACATGAATATATCATTTATGGCACCAATCAAGTATATACTATCCCCAAATGTTCTCAGCCAAGAAAAATATCCTCAAAGATCTTTTCATCTAGTTTAACAGTGAATTTTACATTTCTTGAATAGGATACATCCTCTAGATGAATTTTAAACTTTCTTGAAAACAACCTCTCATTAAATAAGACATAGAAAAATACAAAATTTTTGTATCCCTCCCTTACCTAGAGAGATATTTATTTCTCCCTTTCTACTCTCTCAATTTCCACAAACCTTCCTGATAGAATATATTTTTTTCATCATTATGAAAAACATATCATCATTATAGTTATCCTCTATATTCTCATCCATTGAACCAATTTACTATTTTAGAGCTTCTAAATAAATATAACTATTGGGACGGGTTAACTTCCATTCCTAAATGTTCCAAATAAGTCTCTTTAATTGATCAAAAAGTTTGACCCATAATGTACCGGACACCAGAAGTTCCCACGACTTCCTAACAATTTTTATGAACACTTCATCCCACACCTAGATTCCCAATAAGATAATTTTTGTAAGATTTATATCCACTATCTTATTATTCATAATAATTTAATCATGGTCTAAGATAATTCATAATAAACGAAGGACATAAGACTGGGGGAAGGTTTCAACTCCTTGAAAATTAGATAAGCCTCTATTCAACCTACACCAAATTATTTATCTTCACTTTTTATTATTACACCATGTAAAAGGTTATCTCTATAAGATTCTTTCTAGAGTCCAAAATCATCAAAAAAAAATTTAAAATCATTCATTTCTTTGGAGAAGTACTCACCCCCCCCCCCCTCTTTTATGACCTGTCACTAATGATTTTAAAGACACTGGGAAAAAACAAGGCAAGGATACCTAGTTGGAAGGATGTGAGTTGATTCCATAGTAATATCCTCTCATTATGGACACATTTATCATATATGAATGGGAAAATAAAATGATAAATGGTTGGGGATACCTTAGTAGTAATATGATGGTAGGAATCCTGAACTTTTTCCGTAGACACTTTGTGCTTCCAAAAAATTCAAACATGGGTGTTTCATGGGATCTCGTGAATGCATTGTAAAAATTATAGGTTCCTCATAAAGGTATGTAAGTATTATTACTTTTGTTTAGGTTCCAAAATCACTAGAATTGAAACCTGCTACATTCAAACCTCATTCACCTTGAAGGCTCTTTTGGCCCAATCTCCTAACCCATTATCATTCCACATGATAATAGATATCATTAATAGGAGGATATGTTCGCATTCAAAACATTGATCTTACTAGAGGTCGAAGCTAGTATTAGAAACTTTGAGGCATCTCTAGTGTTGGATTAAGTGAGCCTTCCTTCATTGATCGATGAATAGCGATATCTAGGGTAAGTACATTTCCATGTCACTATGGGAGGCTCCTCGTATCCTCCTTATTCGACATCTAATAACACCTAATAGAAATTAGGAGTGAAAAAGAACTAGTGAGGAGGGTCTGGTGCAACCACAACCACAAGCACTAGTGGGATAGATGAGTTCTCCACAAGCACATCCACCAGAGAAAATGAGGTTTAGACTCTGCACCACCTCCAGCAGTCTCGAAGGAAACCATTCCTTTGATAGGAACATGTGATGAAGAGGGGGCTATAGAGACAACCTACTCCATAGATATATCATACTAGACAACTTGTATCTCTCCCAAATCTCTAAGAGGTCCTTGACCTAAATACATAGTAATGACATATCTTGGAACCTTCACCATTAGAGGGATCTCAAGCCAAGGGAGATCCTCATACATCAAAGAAGAAAAATGACCAGGAAGGACTTGATCCCCAGATACATCAAAAAAACTAGAATCCTCGCCATCAAGACCATCCAACATAGGATTCCTCCCTTTATCCTTGATAATGTATCATAAATTATATATAAAATGGCCATTAATGTGACAAGACTTGTATAACATGGGATTTAATTAATAGATTACCCTCTTCCACCAAGAATATAACTCTTTTGTATGGATAAGAATATGATCTAGAAGAGACAATGGGGTATCCACTTCCATGAAAACATAGAGTGTTAGATACGACTAGAGGCTATGTGTATCATCATTGTCACATAGGAATCCACCAATTGCATCTAACACATTCTAAACAATCGAAGGGTTGATTAGAGAAAGAGGTAGATCATTTATCATCACCCAGACTATGGCCAAGCTTAAATATTTTACTCTATGGACATCCCTTGACCATTTGAATAAGTATTACCTACATATTCTGTATATCCTCCACTCCTATGACCATGCCTTTACAAAATCCTCAAGAAAAAAAATGGACATCGAAGTCATTCTGCAAGATACAGGCCACTACTGCTATATGACCAAAATTCCAAGAAGCCACAAAAAAATGAAATAAATCTATCCACGACTGATCCCATATGAATATAACCACCTAGGTCCAATTATGATAATATTCATCATTTCCTAGCTCCACCATCAAAAACCAATATACCCTCATAGAACACCTTTGAGCTAAATTAATACCCAGAGTGATGGCTATCTAAACAAAAGAAGGTGAAACTAAAAAGCCACCCAAGACCTCCTTAAAAGAAAAAAACCCCAACCCTCTATCATACTCAACAAGAGGAGGTGATATAGGAAGTGATTTAGGATGAACCTCCTTATAGAGATTTTTTGGCACAGGCAGCGCCTCCTTTCTCATCATTGTTGAAGAATCCCTCTAAATGGTAGAAAATTTAAAAATACACCAAATGCATACGGCGCGTTATTTTTGGGTGAAGACATCCTTTATCCCTATCTCTCTCTCTATCTCCTTAAAAATTTCATACATTGACCTTATTACATAAATTTTATTTTTCTAATTTAAAATATGGAATCCATTGTACAAGATTAAATTCCAAGAAGCGGTATAAATTTATTTTAATATTTTGTCATAAAACACATTAAATTTTTTTTGATAAAATGTATTTTCAAACATAAAAAGTATTTTATGCTCATTCATTTCCTAGTAAAAAAACTTTGATAAATATTAATATATTTTATAAAATATATCATCAAAATAATTCATTAAAATCATTCAATAATAGTTATTTATTAATTTTATTAAAATAAAACACATTACACACATTAAAAACAATTTGATAAAATATCTATTTTTACCATAAAATGTTTATATCTTCATTTATAAACAATTAATATTTAATGTATAAGTAATTATGTATTCTTTTTTTATATAAATTATTAGTATATTTCATCATTATTCAATAGTTATCAACATGTTTTATTTGGATAAAAATATATAATATGTGGAAAATAAAATTCATTAAAAATTAGGTCTTGTATCATTTTATTTTTATTATTAAAATTTATATTGATATTTTTTAATAATTAATCAATATAATTTCATTAATGAAAAATTTTACACATATTTGTTTGTAATTTATTTATTCTTATTCATAACCATTAATCCAATGGCTATACAATAACAATCACGTTTAATAGTAATATTTCAATAGTATATTGTGGTTTTTCTAAGCTCGGTGTTATTTGTAAGAAAAGATATCAAACACTTAACAATTAATAATGATAAAAATATATATTCTAAAATATTATTGAGTTTCAAGAATAATATATTAATATGGGTGGGAGTTAAATTTTAAGAGTGAATGGAAAAAAATTACTTTGGGTAGAACCCTGACTCACCCCCCCCCCCCCCCACACCCCGCCACACTCAGGGTTCCTATAAACATAAATTTTAAACCACTAGTCTAAAAATTTGGTAATAAAGACGAAATATATTTTATTTAGTTTCAATTAACTACATATGTTTTTTGAGTTTTTTACACATTTAATCATTGATTATGGATTTTATTTTTAATGTTATTAAATTTGATCGATTGAAATAAAAAATAATTTACTTTTATAGACTTGTGGTGATGATTTAGTGGAGTACATAAATTATGAAACTAAATTTATAAATTATAATGAAATAATTTACGATATAATGAATGAAAATATTTTTGATAAACTAATAAACAATATGGTATTTAACAAGATTTTTTATTTTTTTACTTCATTAAAATGTAAAAAACTTTGGAAAAAAATTATTGAAAATCAATGGAAGCTAAATATTTCGTTCTTACTAAATTAAGAGATAAATTTAAATCCATATATTATAAATTATTAATAGACATAATTTGATAAAATATCCTTATGTTAAGTGTAAAAATTTTGAGTAGAAATAATAAGAAACCCCCTAATAAGAATTCATCCTTTAAGGTACATGTGATTGGATTTATTAATAAATTCATTACATATTTTTTTGTGGAATTTTTTTTTAAAACTAAAGATATTTATTCCACCATGGATTCAGTATGAAATGATTTTTCTGATGAAGAAGTGGAAAAAACATCAAGTTATAAATATATAGAATGTTCTTATAATGATCAAGGAGATATTCTATCCTTAAAATAAAATATGGATCAATTTGAAATAAATCATGATGAAGATTATTATTTCATGGAATATTTGGTTTAATAGAAGAAAAGGATAATGAAATAGGAGATATACATTAAAGGTTTGAGTTAAATTATGGTTTAAAAGATTAAGATTCAATGTTTATTACATTAAAAACATTCATAAGAAGTTGAATAGAAAATATATAAGGAGAAAGGGCAGAAAACATGTTCTATCTATCTCAAAAACTACATGGAAAAGAATAAAAAATGGAAACATTTTGAGGATGGATTATATGGATTTATAATTAAATTATATTTATATTAATATTAAAGATATGGAAACAAATAAGAAAACCTCAATGGGAAAATAAAAAATTGGAGATCAATACCATTGCAGCATCAACTAGTGAAGTTTGTGATGATAAAAATTTAAAATAATTGTATAAGAGGGAGGTTATTATTAGATTGGGATGTGAAGGTATTTAGAGAAGAAATTAATTGAGCTGATACTGTTATGAACTTTTAGAACACATCATTGATTTGTGACTAAAATCCAAAAGGCTCAATGGTATAAGAAAAATTAATATATAATCTCAATTAAAGTATGAATTTATCTCGAGATGATTTATCTATATTTATCTTGGATATATGGAAAGGTACCATAGTAAGAAAGTAGGTGAAGATGATATGAAAAAAAAACCTCATACTCATGTTAAGGGTGGGGTACGAAAATAAGAAAAAACACTTTTTCATTGAAAAAATATTTTTCGAAATTGGAATATCTCGAGGATAGAATACAAATAAAGTTTAATTGATCACCAGTGGTGGAATTTATGAAGAAACTATTATATAAATAAATAGAGAAAATATATAAGAGAAAGAATAAATTTTCCTCTATTGAAAAAAATAAGGATCAATTCTTAGAGAAAGATTCACCAAGGATAAACAATTCTGAGCTAACTCTAATGGTTATTGTGGAGGAAAATCATGAATCATGCCTAAGTGGTCTAAAAAATACCACTATGAGAATAGAGAGAAATACTTGTGGAAAATCCATCTTATAGAATATGAAGCATGTTAAAGGATGAAATCATGATGCATCAGTGGTGTGAATGTGTACAATTGTGATTAGTCTCAAAATTGAGTTAGAACTCAATATAAAGAAAAAGAAGGATTCAAATTCAAATATCTATATTGAATTTTATATAAGTGATATCACTTAAAATAAAACTTATAATAAGGATTATAAGTAGTTAAAATAAAATAGTTGGTTTATAAAGATAAATGAAATTCTTCTACATGAAGATGTTTGAGAAATAACCTTCTCCCCATGCATTTAATTGTTAAAAATATTATTATAGTGATACTGGTTTAATATAGAGATATAATATTGGGGGTGTTTTCATTAAAAAATCGATGAATTCATTACATTAAGAGGAAACATTAAATTATGTATCGAAAAATGATCTACAAATATAATTGGTGTTAGAAAATTTAGAATTAAAATTGAAGCCTAATATAAAATCTAAAAATTTAAATCTAAAAAATCACATATATAATCATTCCCATATCAACTAATACTATTGATTATTTTTCCTTGAATAAGTAATATGAATCCTTAATGAATAACCAACAATAGTGATAAATTTCATGTCATATTTGTTTTGAACTTACATGTGATTCCATATGATTCTTTTTAAGATATTAAAAACTATTTAAAAGAGAGTCACATAGTATAAATAAATTTTATAATTGGTTTAAATATATTAAATAATTTAAATAGAATTTTTAGTGAATATTTAATGTTTAATTATCCTCATTTAAAAAAGAATAATCCCTATGAAATAGGATTAATAAATTCAATAATTTGTATCACATAATCTAACTCATGTACTTTATGATTTTTTTTATTATTTTAATCTAATTTTATGGAAGTATTATTGAGTTCATAGGAAGATAAGAAATAAATGTAAAACTAAATATTCATGTGATTTAGGAATTAAGTGAGTGAAATGGAAAATTTTAAAGTTATTAATAATAAATTAAATTATATACTAAATTTGACTTTATAGGAGTATAAGATTTATTAATAACTCCTTGTGAAGTGGTAAGTCAACTCATTGAAAGACGTAGAGAATGAATCTAAAGTTATATTTGTTTTTTAGTTTAATAACTAAAATTGGTTGAGGTAGTCAAGAGATTTTAAAGTGTTTTATAAAATGGAGGATTAGACTTTCTCACTCTAGATAATCATTTTCATTGATATGGAGAATTTATTTTTTTCTTGAAAAGTATAGAGCAATACCAAAAAAGCCGTCAGAGGATAACCCTCTGACCATTTATTAAAAAAAGAAACAAAACCGGTTTAAGGGTTGCCGGTACCCATTACAAAACATCCCTGCGCCATACATTTCCAAACAACTTTCAAATTTCAAACTCAAAAAACGATCCAGCTGTCCTCGATCAGCATGCCACAAAACCCAAACCGCTTTCCATTTTTCTTGACCGCGTGTCCCCCTTCATCATTTCTAAGAGCCACCTCGAGACGCGAGCATGGAAATCGTCACCCACCGCAGATCAAGTCGACGTCGAAATACCCATCCAGTCGCCAACCAGTCAACATCAGCAACAGTATCTCAGAACTACCACTGTTATCATCACTGGGGCACCTCACCGTCGTCGCCGAAGCACCATCACCAGAGCACCTCACCGTCGTCACCGCCGTCGTCACCTTCCCAACATCCCACCGGTCGCCGGAAAAAACCAATCTGACACCGTCGTCACCGCCGTCATCACTCAGAAAATCATCCATTCGCAAAACCACAAAAAAAAACCACGCAAACCAAACAACCACACCACCACACAGAGAGAAGAACTTCAAATCCAGCAGGGAAAAGACAAAACCCTAAAACGGAAACCCCTCCGCCACCGACTAGATCGACCGCATCAGATTCAACAAAGCCCCCCCTCACTCACCTGAGAAGAGTCGGAGCCCCAAAAACACCGACGCATGAGCGTAGACCTCAAACGCTGAGAAACACCCCAGAGGATGACAGTGAGTTGCATAGAACAGAACCAAAGGCGCTCCGGAGAGTATGCCGTCGACGGAGACCGGTCTTACACCCATAGATCTGAACCCGAAACCACCACCATCCTTAGTGCATCTCCACAGCCACCGAGGAACCACGAAATGCAAACCAGTAGCAGGAAACCTCCACCATCCCACCGAGATCAAGAAGGAGCGTCGCGCCCTCCGCCGCGGAGGAGCCTGTGGCGGCGAGAGGGAAACCTAGAGAGAGAGCCCCTTACGGGAACATCTCAATTTCTCAAAAAAAAAGTATAGAGAAATACTTTTATAGAAAAATGATGAGAGATAAAAGGGTATAATATTATGGAAAAACTATATTTATTTTATTATCGAATGGGTAGATAAATGCACCATAAATTCATAAAAATTATATTTGGGATTTGATATAAATAGGGTAGTAATCTCTTATATCTTGAAAATAAATAGAGATGGATTTATGATAGAATTGTGAAAAATATAAATAGAGATAATTTTTAAAAAAAATGTTGTATTTTTTTCAATTAAAAAACATATTTTTTGACGATGATGTATGGATATAAATGATTAATATGTTTCAAATCATACTTAACTGAGAGGTTGTGTGTTGTAATGTGAATAATGAACATGGTTTTGAGTGGAACAAAATCTAATGTGGTTTAAAAATAAATTTAAAGGTGATGTGGTGGAACATCATTGATAAAGGGGAGTTTTAAAACCATAATGTATTTGGTATATGAGAATACATTGGAGATATGTTTATGAATGAATGAAGATTAATATGGTTACCTATACATGGAAACCATGAATAGTAAAGTATGTGATGATACCATGAATGGTAAAGCATGTGATGAGACCTAAAATGAAGAAGATGTTGATATCAAGAGTTGTTTTAACCTTGGGTAGGTGTTTGAAACCCATAGAGAGTTTTCTCTATTGATAAGAAGAATAAGAATAATTATATAAGATATGGAGTGGATATTAGTATTATATTGTATTTTGTTTTAAACATATAAATCATGTTCAAAATCAAGAGTTGTATAATGTTTAATTTATGTTAAAGTTCGTTTCATAGTGTAATGTGATTGAAAGATCATGGGTGATGCTTTCATATTCAACATATTTGTTTGAAGTGGAGGAGAAATCAACACACTATAATCATACAAAAAATGGATGTATCCCTAGTCAGTAAATCGAATGACATAAAGTCATAGGAAATTGGTGTTTTAGTTAGCCATGGTCAAAGAAATAAAATATGAATACATCATAGTGTAGTGAAGTATATTTAATAGTAAAAAAATGGTGATACCTTCTTTGAAATAATTATTTTAAGAAGTTTTTTCAGTTATGAAGTCTCCCTATGAGAAATAGTGAGTCATGTACATACCATGATCAACATTGTGGTGGATCACATTCGATTTACCTAGAGAATTGATCCAAAAAAATGGAAATGGAAATATGTAAGATTTTATCTATGATGTGTAAGGGTTATAAATTTGGAAATAATAGAGTGTTAGACTAGGAATAAAATAAATGGGGACTAAACCACAGTCAAACAATGGTAATCATTATAAGAAGTCCTTAAAACGTTAAAGAGGATTGTTCCCAAATATAAAATCTTACATATCTCATTAAAATGTTAAGGGGAACTCGCTATTGAATGATTTTATAAATGGGGATTCCTACTCAATAATACATGTCATAGTGTGATATAAATATTCATTTCTGATATGGAGAGTAATGATCATACTTTGAAACAAGTCATTAAATATGTAACATCAAAATAGTTCAGATCAGCTAAATGAAAAAAGCATATGACACACAGTGGTGAAGAACAATCAAGTCATGGTCAATGAATAGTTCTATATTCTAATTTGATCTGATTATATGGATTAGTTGATGACTCAAGGGATAATAAAACTCTATCTCTAAGGTTATTAACCACATCAATGGTGTAAATAGGTCTTTAATGATCTAAAGGATCAAAATTAATCAAGAGTAGTTGAAGAGAATATGGAGGAAGTTACGAGTTTGAAATTTAATTTTGAAAATAAAATTAAAAAATGAAAAAGATTCATTAGTGGTATAATAATAGGTATAATAGGTATCTTTTCATAATTATTAGAATAGAATAAGAGTAAGGGAATAAGAAAATGAATAAAAGTGCACACTTGGTTGTGTGTGATTATCACACATGTGTTGTGTATTGAGGAAATAATAATTTCACACAAATTATAAAATGTGAATATATTAGGTATATCTATATAACTTTTTCAATACAATAATTATTTAAAATGATTGTATATTAATTGAATTTATTATAAATATATATTGTATGTCTTGAAGTGATGTAGTTCATGTTGTCATCTAGAAGGTAAGACCTAAGAAAGTATCCCATAAAAGTATTTATGTTTTTTCTATGAATGGTATGCATATAAAATGGTTATGTGTGAAAATCCTTCAAGTAATTTATAGGAGATATTTTGGAGCTGTAAGGTGGAAACATGGAGGATTATTTCCAAAGGCATGAAGAATGTTCAAAGGTTTTTAGGTGATCTACAAGTATTTATGGGATCCAAATGATTAAAAATTAAAAAGTTATCCATCATTATTTTTTAAGAATAACTAGAAGTGCATTAATATAGAAATTGATGTTACTAAATATTAAATTCATGGAATATAGATTTTTATATTACTAAAGATTAACCATAGAACAAATAAGTGGTTTATGTCACGAAAGAAGTTTCAGTGTGAAAAGTGGTGAATTTTTCTAGTGTTTTCCAACTTTTTGGGTGAAAAATATTGAAGAGAATTAAAGGGTTTATTTGAGTAAACCCAAAGTTCATTTTGGGGAAAAGGAATCAATTTCATGCTAGTAAAAGTTTCTTCATGGTAGTTATTCATGTATTTATCTAGTCTTGTGGTATTCTGGGCTATATTCGTATGTTTTTCAAACTAAAAATTGTACAAATGTCATGAATGATAGTGGATAAGGGTGTAGTTCTCTTATTTCATTATATTATAGTCTCACAAAATTCAAGTCATCACATAAATATGGATATGTGTGAATGATGTACCATGGAAAATAGTAACAAATGATTGATTTAATTTCAAGGTTTTACCAATAAATAATAGTTAATCCCCATATTTTAAGACCAATAGAATATATAATTGAAAAAACACTTATTCAACATGTAAGAGTTATGAAAATGATAATAGTGATTGAAGAATCTATATAAAGTTCTCATATATAAGTATTATCATGAACATAGATTCACAAAGCAAGGTTGAGTGTGTGAGTTGTTCAAATATTACCTAATAGAACATATTAAGAAAAACTTATCTGGGAAAAGGGACTTGTATAAATAAATTATAATCATATGAAGTATCATGTAAGTAGTACCATAAATATATATATATATAAAGGTAGTTTCACATAAATAAAAGGTGTAAGGTATACCAATGTGGTGGAACCAAGAAAAAATCCTTATGTCCCTACTTTATTTATATTTATACATATATGTTAAGTGTTCAGTGAAGTTTTTGGTGAGTTTGATCATGAAACAGGTTCAATAATATTCTTATGAGCATAGTAAAAATATCTTAAAATATTTAAAATAGATAAAAATGAAAATATTTAATTTCTCCCACACCCTAATACCCCCCCCCTCAAGTTGTCTCTAGTTGTAACAAACATTCAGAGGAAAAGAGTAATACTTACCTTAGTAAGGACAAGACAATATAAATAATAATATTGATAAAGGAGGAATAATTTATCCTTGTTTTATGATACTACTATGTTATATTCTTGTAAAATGACATTATGGATAACCCCTACTTGTTTAATCTACAATTTTGATTCTAGTGGATCTTATAGTCCCTAGTGATTTAAAATCATGCCAATATTATCTACTATTTTTTATTAGTTAACCTTTTACACCTTGAGTATTTTATTGATTTATTTCTTAGATCTATTTCAATAAATTAGTTATATTTATCACTTTAACAAGTGATATATATTTATTTCATAATAAATCAAAAACTTTAAAGAAAATTATCATTCAATGATTAACACACCTTCTTCTAAGTGAACCCATACCATGCCTGGGGCTAGAATAAGTTGTATTACAGTATTATAATATTTTTTTAGTGATTATTTTTTGTTTCGAGTTTAAAATTATAAGGTTGTTCTAAATTTTTAGATTTAGTCTTTGATTTGTTTGTGAACATAGAAAATTATAATTTAGTTAATATCAAGGTGATTCATGTATTCTATAGAAATGTTTATTATATTTGGAAAATTCAAATTTTTTCATGACATATAGTAATTAGTTTTATTGTATTTAAGGATTACACTAATGGTTTTATTCCCCTTGTTGAAGGTACTAGAATAATGATAGTATATCTAAATAATTTTAAGAATGATGGTCATGCTTGAAATATTATCACATCATCTCTTCCAAAAAAACAAGATTCTAAAGGCTGGGTGGATTAATACTCAGAAATACATTTTAGATGAGTTATAAAATATTTATGAAAGTAATATTAAAGTGGAAAAAATATATGTAACAGGTTTGGAGATTAAAGTATAAAGATCTCAAAATGAGTGATGATGAAAAAGGGGACGAATTACTTCTTCCATTTAAGGATGTTTTGAGCATAATCATTTGTTTTTTGAGATAGATGAGTTTATGATATTTGATAATATAATATATTTGTTTTATATGGGTTTGATGAAAAGGATTTAGTGTATAAAATCATGATCATTTTACACTTCCATTTTATGATCTGCCTAGTATTTTGATTACTTGGAAAATGTAGTAGAGGAGTTCCTTTAAGAAGAACAGAAATGTTTTTAGGGAAATTTCCTTTAGTTATTTGAAGAAATAAAATAGAATAAAATAGATTAATAAAGATAAGGAAGAATTTTATGACAAAGAAAATGTAAAAATAATATTTTTCAAACTCATTTAATTCATTTCATTAAGTATGATAATAGGTAAAGGAAAGTTATGAGGTAAGATTTACAGTTAAGAGATTCAAGTGTTGGGATATTATAAATTTAGAAAATTTTATGAATTTCGAATAATTAATATCATGTGACAATAATTATTATAAACCAAAAGCTTCCTTAAAGAAAAACAGAATGAAATTTTCTTTATAGGGGAAAGGTAAGAGTTTCTCAAAATTCAAGAGGATAAAAATTTTATCTAATATGAAGGATGATGATAGTTTTCAGTGTGAAGATAAAGATGAGAATTCCAATTAATTTCATTAAAAAATACTAATAAATTAAATTATAAATAATTTATTAGTTATTAATATAAAAATTATGTAATTGATGAAGAAATGAAAATTGGGTTCATGGAAAAACATGAGTTGAAATAGTTTCACTTTAATATCTATCATTTAGAAAAATTGGACAATTTTTTAAAGATTTATTGTTGATTTTATATATAAAATGATGGATTTCATGATAAAAATGATTAAAAGTTGACAAATGATATTTAATATTTCAATAAGTTAAATATTTATGTGGAAATAAAGGTCAAAAAAAGAGGAAAGATCTTGACGTTGTTTAATATAAATTAGTTTAAGTGGAAATAGAGTTGGACAATTTAAAATTAAATTTTCATAATTCAACTCAATAATATATAAAACTATTAAAGAATAAATTGTATGAAATGGTTTTTATAAAGATACATGTGGAAAATACCAAATTTCTAGATAAGAAAAATAGTTCTTCGAGATCTAAAAATTTTAGGAACACTAACTTAAAAGTGAAATATGATTTAATTAGTGACTATAAAGTGTAAAAATGAATTTTAAAATGAAGAAATATGTTTTGGGGTTTTTCTATAATTTTGGTTCAGTAAAAGAAGTCAATATTAATCGACAAAGATTGAATGAATAGTAAGGTGTTTATTTCTGGATAGTAAGCATACTTAAATAGAAAGTGTAATTTTTATGGTTACTACTTGTTTTTTGGATTATTTAGGAACATTGAAATAATTTTTTGATTTAATTATAAATAATACTATGAATCCATCAGGTAAATGAGATAAATATTAAGTGTAATTCAACCCAGTCTAGGAAAAAATGATCATAAGCAATATGGAAATTATAAAATTTAGGTTGAGAATAAGTTATAACCCTTGGATGAGGTGTGTTGAATATGTGACTATCTAGGTCACATTGATTTTTAGTGTATCACTATCTTATGGGACAAGATGATTATGAATCATAATACTCATGTCCTCATAAGAAAAAAATGAAATAAGAAGTCATTGGTTATTAAAGTGGTACTCAAAGTATCACAGAAGGAACATACATGAATCATAGATGGTGGATGATCCTCTTATATTTTGGTATATTTGAATATACTTAATCATGTTGGGAAGTTAAAATAATGTTTGATGACTTTTTTAATCAATGGGCCACTTAATGTAAGAGGAGTGGGTTTGGAAATCATTGGATATAATAAGATAGTATAAAATAAAATAATTTTTTTGATGATTTGAAACACAATTTACTAAGTGTCTCTCTACTCTTTGATATAGGACATGAATTTATATTCTATAAGAATGAATTACTTATTAATAGTTTGAAATATGGATATATTTTTATGGGAGGATGACAAACTTGGGACAAATTGTTTTATATTGGTGGAACGTAAAATTCATGTTACTTGAATTTAAAATAAGAAAAGAAATTGGGGTATAGAAGACATAGTCACCTTGGTCAAGAGAATATAAAAAATATGATCCAAGTAAGGACTATTCATGATATTCTGATGTTTAGGAGAGAAATATATTTGATGAACTCTATATTCCAAAAGTATAAGATTGTTAATTCTTTATACAAGAGAGTATATTTTAAGACGTCTGACCTATTGGATCTCATATGTTCATATATTGTTTTGGAGTATGAAAAAAGAAATCAAAAAATGGATATAAATATTTTATTTATTTTATTTATGAGTTCCCTCATGTTATATTTATTATTTTTGTGAAACATAAGTTATAGGCCTTAAATATGCTCAATTATTTCCAAATAAGTATAGAAAAGGATTATAGTTTCTACTTAAAGAAGATTCATATAGATAATATTATTGAATAAAATAATGAAAAATCTAGTGCATGCCTTGGAAATCATGACATTCATCATGAAGATAGTTCCCCATAAACCCCTAAAAAAGTATTGTATTAAATGAGGAATATAAATTTGATAAAAATGTCTTGTAGCATGTTTTTATATAATAATGCATATTGATTTTTATTAAGGAAACAATTTGTTACAGCGGTTCAAATACATAACCATTTTTTATGTTGATAAAATTCATACATTAAATCATGTAAGATGTATTAAAATTGATCCTTGTAATTTAAATACTTGTTTCTATTTATAATACCTTGTATTATCTAGGTGCAAATAGTGGATTTTCAAACATAGAGGAGTTAATTGTATCTTCATTGGATATCCTCAAAAATGTAATAGGGTTTCATTTTTACAATAAGGCGATAGGAAAGATTATGGATGATACTAATGTAATTATATTTAAAAACTAAATTAATAAAGCTATTTATCAAGAATAATGTTCAAAAAGTTAGGTTTAAAAAAACCAAATTGATTGATAATAAGGATGTGTTCTTTAGAGAAATAATATGAATTTTAAAGAAGTTTTGTTTGAAGATAATGACTCAACCATTTCTATTATTGAAGATAAACCTTTCTTAATTCATCTAAGGATGAGAAATCATGAATTGGTCAAAAACATAATTAGATATCAAGGAAAATAAATATAAACTATGGGGCCTTTGAGGATAGACTCTGATACTCAAGTTGAACCAAAGGATGTAAAAAATACTAAGATCATCAAGAATGGTTCAATTATATGAATAAGTATTTATATCAAATATATAATATTGAAAATTATGAGTTGTTACCTATAAAAAATAATAATAATTTCATATGAAAAAAGTGGATCTTCCAAAACTAGTTAAATGATAAAGGAGAGGTAATGATAAAAAAGGAAAAATTTGTCTGAAATATATATTAATAGGTATAAGGAATTTATTTTTGTGATAACTTTTCATTGGTTTCTAGGTGTGAGACAATTATAATTTAATTACTATTATAAAACAAATGTGATGCAAGATCTTTCAATTAGATGTCAAGTATACCTTCCTCAATGGAGGATTGAAAGAGGTAGTGTACATTGTGAAACCAACTGAATTATGTAAAGACCCAAACTCTTGTAGCTTAGAGATAGTGGTTAATTTAATATATTGGCATAATATGAAAGCAATCACATCCCAAAAGAATTAATAATTTAGAAATATCGGAAAAAAAATATTCATATTTGAATCTCACACTAAATTTGAAAACATAAAATATAACACAATATTTTCATTTATAACATCATTATTCTCTCTAGAATAACCCTTAATATCATTCATAGTATACTTCCTAACATCATGGAGAAAGGAAAAAAATAGGTAAAACCCCATTTACTCAATAAGTGTTATGTATAGTGAAATATATCATAAACTAAATAAGTCATAATCAATATAGCAAGGTAAATAATTAAAAACTCATTCCATTTAATTAATAAATTGTATACAAAGAATAATGTGGAAGGAATAAATGATGATCAAATAATGACATATAAATAATCACATAAACTTGAAACATATCCATGGATATCATAACTATTCAATTAATAGCTTGTACATTAATAACTAATTTCATAATGATGAAATGAAAAATGTTAAGCATTATAAACAGACCATCAAGGCCTCATGTCATGACATCTTACATAAATGAGTAAGGCACCATCCAAATATCCAAAATAGTTTGTCTCATGAGACATACTAGATTATTTATGGGCTATAATGTCCCTATCCCATCACTTACTATTTCTAATTCATTCATCATATGAATAAATAATACATCTTACTCAACAATACTTAATAATCAATAATTTTCTATACCACCATACAGAATGTCAATACTTTCCCTAATCATAAAACATATAGAAAATTAATAAGTATTGTATCATTAAAACATATCCCCATTGGATAATAAGTAAAAAAAATTATTTTCATTCATAAATATAAATACCAAGAAAATTTTATTAAAACATTTTTGAGGAAAATTCCATTCTTATTTTAAAAATTCATATTAAAAAATAAAAAATTCCTATGACATTAGGAAAAAAATTCATTGGAAAATAACTATGTAAAATTATAAATGAAAAATAAAATCATTGAGTGTTAATTAAGGTTTAAAATTATTTTATTTTTGAGTGTGTTAAAATAAATATTCCTTTCATATTTTTAGTAAAAACTAAAAAGTACCTCATTCAGAAAATAATAAGAATATTCATTTGTAACATTTTTAAATAAAGTTGAACATGAGTAAAACGTATTTAATAAATTATTGGATAATATTAAAAACATTTTTGAAAACATTTTAGAGAAAATATGGACACATAAGAAAAATATTCCTGACAATATAGAGAAAAATTAGTTTTCCATAAAAACATTATTTCAGTCTCTTGATTACATAAAGTGAGAAAAATGGAAGGAAATATTTTAATTTTCATAAATAACTATAGTATAATAAAATGTATTGGGTTTAAGATATAAATATAAATTAATTCCCCTAGGGGATACTTAATCATAAAAACCCTAATAATGATGAGATTATGAAATAAACTCATACAACTTTGGTAACTTTTTCATTATAAGACCATGAAAGAAATGAATTCAAATAAAACATTAAATTACATGGATATAAGGGTATATACAATATAAAATGTCCAAGTAGTAGTATACACACCTCATTAATATAAATAGATTTACAATATCAATAATGTCTCAATGAAACAATATTGAGACGAAGAACCATTACCTCAGGTCTGACCAACATTGTATATTATTTAAAAATATCTTATATGAAATTTAAATTTAAAATAGTTATATTAAATAACCATATAAATACATATAATATAATATATAATCTAGTTATAACGTTTTAACATCTTTTTATTAATAATTATTCATTAAAATTGTCTTTTATGAGTGTTAATTATCTCATTTTTCATGTAAGTTTTGATTCGGTAGTTTCGATGCATTCATATATATCATGGTTCCATCATCTAAATAATTATAATAATGATATAAATTTTATATCTATTCATTATATATATATTTATATTCATCCATGAAAGGTATATATAGATAAATTAATTACATTGTTCATGGATACGATAGGTTGTACGTACGCATGAACGTTGTTTTCACTTTTCCAAAGATGGAAAAAAAGAAAGTTGAATAATAAATAACCTTCCCAAAATCATAATAATATAATAAATAACATATATATTGATTAATTTTTCATTATAAACATTCCTTTAAAGTAGTTATGAAAAATTAACTACATCGCTCTGAGAAGAGAGTAAGTCGTACGTATGCACGAGTGATGATTTTACTTTCTATAGGATAGATAGAAGGTGAATAATGGTTTTTGTGTTATTGTAATAAAAATTTAGTATAATTAATATTATTATTTTATTATTTTATAATGAATAACATGTATTTAGAAGTGGTAGATGAATAAATAAAATTAAAACGACTCAGTTAAGAGTTGTACCTCATCATTGAGAAACCTTTTCTGGCATAAACCTTTAACCTTGAAGGGGTAGTCTTTTGGAAATAATAAAAGTTCTATTATTTAGTAAAGGAATATAAGAAATTATTATGGTATTTATTTCCCAATATTGAATGATCAAATGGTGTGAGGAAGAGAGGGCAAGATATTCTATTTTATTAATAAGGGTACGGACACTCTTAGAATTACATAAAGTGTTAAATTAATATAAATTAATATTTATAATAAATTTACTCAAAATTTACATATTTAAAATATCAAATGAGGATAAGTCAAAAAAATCACATAAAAATTCATATAGATTTAAGTTATGTTTTAACCACTATCTCTTAGTTTTAACCCCTCATTAACCCATTTGACAATTACAACTATATCAAATTTGTTTACATTAAAGGGGCTAATACAGTTACTATAAAAATAAAAGTGAAAATAAATACACCATATTGATATTTTAAAACATATATCATTAAAATTTTTGTATATAATATATTAATTAATCAAAATTCATTGATCAAATATTCTTTATTATAAAAAAACATTAATTCCATTTTTCAAAATACATGAAATATTAAATAATAATATGTGTCTAACTCATGTCAAATAGTTTCAAAAAGACATGGATTATAAGATAATGGGAATTTAGTATTAATAAAATCATAAAATAAAATTTTTATAGTATTTTATATCATTTTAAACATTATCTTATAGATTAAACTCTTGGTTAACCAAGTTTAGCTTTAACCACAGTAATGAATTTTTCAATTTTGAAAGGTTATAATTTAACTTATAAAGTCAAACATTAATCATAAATGGCCATAATATTAAATTTTATAAAACATTTAATCCTAACTTCCATTTTTGAATATTTTTTATTTTTTAAAAAAGTTTAATATAATAGTATTTAGCATAAAATATCATTAATGTCATTTTTGACACTATTCATTTAACATAACTTTGAAAAAAACATGAAAGTTGACTAATTTGAATATAAAACATTATAACTTACCTAATATGTTATATTCATCTATAATTTTTTTGGGACACTATAACTCACCCAAAAAATTACTTTTATAGTTTTGAAAATAATTTAATTTATGTTTCTACTGCTTCCAAAAGAATTATGTCGGCATTGTGTAAGCATTTAAGGTAACAATTTCTTTTATAAAATTTAAAAATAAATTAACATAAAAAAATTAATTAAATATAATATAAAACTTTTTTTAGTTTTTCAATATTTATATTTACTCACATCTATGTCATGAAAACTTATTTAATATATTGTTTTCATTTTCTAACCTTTCGTAATTATTACACACGAATTTGAATTTCATTCTTGTAATATAATAGAAAAAAATTAAAATTTAAATCCAAATAATAATTTATAAATATAGTTGACTAAAAATGGATGAAAATAATTTCTACTGCTCCATTTTTATAATTAGGACACTAAATTTGACTTTTCCATTATTGTGCAAGCACTATGTCGGTAATAAAAATTGTTTTCATAATTGTCATGGAATAAATTATAATTTATATTTTTTCTATTAATTTAATATTAGTTTTATATTATATTATCATGAATTATTAATTACATATTTTATATAAATTTTTAAATAATATTTATGTCTTTTAGATATCATAAAAGATACTATATTTCATAAAAACTCTATTTTTTTACTATTCACCAAGAATTTAAATTCTCCATAAAAATCTCAAAAATTTATACTATGAAAAATTTGACTTGATAAATTCAGAATAAATAAATAAATTTAATCAAATTAAATTAATATAATAGGAATAAATTACTTTTAATATATATCTGTAAAACTCAATAAAAATAGTTTTTAGAAAAATGAGTTTTTTAAGAAAAAAATGATCTTATACAAAAAATAAATTATAAAGTTGATTCATATTTAATTAATTATATTATATTTAAATAAATTAATATTATATTAATTTAATATAAATTTTAAATCACAATTTTCCTTTTTAATGAGGATAAAAGATAATTTTATAAAAACATGTATTGTATCACTATTTATTGAAAAATCAATATTTTTAGTAAAATCCCAAAATTTTACCCTAGAATAATTTTAATATACCGATTTCAAAAATGATATCATTTTAATCGAATTAAATTTGTAAAATTTCAATAAATTAATTATATTATTTTCCATAAAAAATAAATAAAAATTATTTTTGGAAGAAAACACGTTTTTCAAGCATAGAATGACTTTACTAAAAAATAGAGTGCTTATTTATTAATAATTAATCGATAAATTTTCATTAATTAGGACCTTTATATATATTTTATAATGTGGTTAATAATATTAATACCATCCAATTTAACATCTATGTTATAACTATAACTTTTAAATTTTAATATTTCATGGTTAATTTAAAATTAGGGTTGTGTGTTGTATATGGTACCGAATATGGTGTTATTTTAATAATAGTATGGTGTAACATTTAGTCCCTTTAATAAATTTAATCCACATAATTTTAACTCAAGCTTAATAATCATGGGATTTAAATTTCAAAATACCTTTGATGAAATACTTTGTCGTAAAAATAGTTAATAAAACTTCCTCTTAAAAATAGGGAAAGGGAAAAAAGGAGGTAATGTGAACTAACACATGAATAGGTTTTAAAATAGGATAACATTTGTCTGAAGTGAAAATATAGATATGGTATAAAAATTTAATGTCTAAATAATTATGGAGAGTGATATAGAACATCAATCACAAGATTTTTAATGATGAATAGAGTGTTAATGATAACAAAATTATAAATCATTGAGGTTTGAAAAAGACTATCAGCTCATCAGAAATAAAGGTAATATGATAAAAAAAATTTCCAAAATAATTTCCTAGATTTTAGAAAATATGTTACCATATAGACTAAGAAGATCATTAAATATACTTTCTTAACAATTATAATTCCATCCTTTAATCAAATTCTACCACAATCTCATATTTTTTCCCAAACGATGAGTAATCAAGATGACTTGTTCATACTATAAGCACAAAAAAATACATATGATTGACTATGAGGTATATAAATAGATTAAAAGATAATCTTCATATCTTTATACATTAACTGAAACCAATGTTTTAAGCACTAGGTAAGATAATACTTCAAAATGACAAACATTCATATGAGTAAATAATACATTAATCTCCGAAATTAAATAATAATACCCAAAGTTCAAAAATAAATAATTATAAAAATAACTATCCTTAAAATTCATCAAAATATCCCTAAATAATATTGAAATTTTTCACATATTCTTCATAGATAAAATTAATATTTATCATCAAATTACATTCATCACTTTTAAAGTATAATATCAAAAGTGTATATTTCATTGTCATATATTCTAAAAAATATACTAATAATATCCAAAAAATAATGTCATAATAAAATAATTTATCCTTCCAAAAGATAAATCAACCTTTATTCCTAAAATAAAGAACCATATTAGCCAAAATTATTACTATTTACCCCATTTGTATAATTTCCCCGCAATATTGAACTTCTTAAAAAATATAATTACTCACACAATCACCAAGTAACTTTTCTATAAATGGTTAGATATATGGTAAATAATATGTTCCCAAGTTGTGATAACCCAAAATTACCTCAATGTTAAAGATAATATAAACCCTAAATTTTAACAAAACCATTAAAATTATTTCCAAAAAATGTAAATGTAATCTCCACAGATATGTTTTTCACTAAAACTCATACTAATCCCCAGGTTTATACTACCATAAATGTCTCCAAAAATAATTTTAATCATCTTAGAATTCCATGACATTAAACCTAAAAAATCGTATATATGCCTTTAAACTTATGATTAACCATATACTTATCAACCCAATACACTTTCAGTATATCCAATATCACTATGTAATATCATAGGGATCTATATGTTCTATTCTCTAACTCAACATAATGGTTCATAAATAAAATTTAAATTAACCGAAGAAATTCCATTGGGATTTTCAAACCAGGTACACAGTAAGGGAACACTCATTGTGTACCAAAATGATGTTCAGGATATATTTCACCAACTCTTTTTAGGTTTATTATCCCTAGATGAATTTGTGGTAAAACTAAGTCCACTTGTAGTATCTAGAAAGGGATTTATTTCTAGAAAAACTACATAATATTTACCTTACTAACAAATTTATGATATTATTGTATAATTAGACATATCCTAAAATTATGCCATATTTTTATATTACTTAATCTATATTTTCCTAAATCTATTATCCAAGGTTTCTACTAAAATTTATCTAATATGAATTGTAAATACCCTAACTAATATAGCTCAGATTCATTGGTCACTTTATTATATTTGTATAAGATATAGTTGATCTCATCTGAAATGAAAAAATAGTTTAGAAATATTAGTAAACTAGATTCATACATGAATATATCATTATATTTAATAACATAAAATAAAAAATTGTATTTTCTTTCAGAAAATATTTATTCTCTTTAGAATAACCTTAGATATCATTCATAGGACACTTCCTGGCATCCTGGGGAAAGGAAAAAAACAAGGGTCGCCTCATATTCTCAATAAGGTATATATACAGTGGAATATATAATAGAATAAATAAGGAATAATCAATATGGATAAGTAACTAACTAAAAACACATTCCATTTTATCAATAACTTGTGAAAGAATAATAATATGGTAAGAATAAATTTTGATTAAGTAATTCCATATAAATAATCACATTAACTTGAATCTTATCCATGGATATCATAACTATGTAGATAATCACATGGGCATTAATAAATTATTTCGTAATTATTGAATTTATAATGTTTTACATCATAAAATTATCATTAAGGCCTTATTCTGAGACTTCTTATATTGATTGGTAAGACCTCTACCAAATACTCAAACTAGTTTGTCTAATGAGTCCTATAAATGGATCAAGGGGATATAATGGGATCATACCATCACTTACTAAGTCAAATGCATTCATCATATAAATAAAAACACATGTTAATAAACATGAATTAATAATCAATAACTATTCATACTATCATAAGTAATGTTAACACTTTAACTTATCATAAACCATCCACAGAAAGAATAAAAATGGTATCATTATAACATATCCCTAGTGTATTATAAGAAAAATAAATGTTTATTATCTTTAATAACCAGATATACCATTAAAATATTATTAAAAAGTTATTGAATAAAATACACTTTTCACATTGAAAGTTACTTTGAAAAACTAAAAAAATCAAAATATTAGGGGAAAATTTTATTTGGAAGAGAACCATGAGAAATTAAAAAGAAATATTTGAATCATTGAGTGTTCAATATGGTGGTAAATTTATTTCATTAAAAGTATGTTCAAACAAATATTTCATTTATATTTTTGGTAAAAAGTCAAAAGTAATTCATTTAGAAAATAAACAAAAGTTTCCTTTGAAATATTTTATAGAAAGTTAAAATTTTGTAATGATTTCTTTAATTAATAATTGTAGAATAGTAAAAACATTTTTAAAAAAAATTTAAATAAAATATGGACCTGGGATAAAATAATGTTTTTTCCTTAAAAACATTATTTTAGTCTATTGAGTACATAATGAGAGGAAAAATTAAATGAAATATTTTAATTTTCATAAATAACTTGAGGATAATAAATATATTGGGTTTAAGATATCATCATCATCATCAGTTATTTATTTATTGGGAGAAGGAAAGTACAAGTCAAAGAAAGGGAAGACAAAAGAGAAGATAGGGGTGAAAGTAATGAAAACCAAGGGCATCCCTTCTAATTATGTGAACCCCCTCAGGGCCCAAAAAATTCAGGTCATAGAAGTAAGACATGCCTGGGTTATGAGCTGCTAGAGAGACAAAGTGATCTGCCACTGTATTCCCCTCTCTCCATGTGTGAACCATTCGAATGTTGGTGGATAGCATGCCTCGACATTTTCTGATGATATGGGCAACCGACCAGGTAATATACCCTATGCCTTGTATAGAATTAAGGAGGATAAGGGAATTAGTTTCAGCTTCAAATATAGGGATGTTCCCCTAGCGGTAGAGGGAATACCAGTGAGGAGGGCGTGAGCCTCTACCTGCAGAGAAGAGCCACAGCCAAAGTGAGAAATGAATGCCAAGATAACTGAGCCTCTGGTTTCATGGACAGTCCCTCCTCCTTTCATGACACTCGAGATGTAGAACCCATCTGTATTGATCTGTAGTCCTATAGGGGTATTAATCCATTGGAACCATTATCCTCACAAGGTAGTTCCACCGGGAATAGGGGCTTGGATGCTCAAAGAAATTAGGTAGAGTGATAGACCATCATGCCATTTGAGAGAGATCTTGGAAAGGTCATGATAAAGGTTTCTGACTCTAGCGATGATGCCTCTTACTATGGAGTGGATTCCCTTAAACCTCACTCTGTTTCTGGCCTTCCATAAGCACCAACATACAGCATTCAAAATGATAAAACACACCATTTTCTCCATACCCCTATCACCTGATCCATGGAACCAGTGGGCAAGAAAAGGCTCTTTGCTCAGATTAATGGTGGAGAAGGCAATGAATTCCCTAAAGAAATAATAGAAACAATTTTCCCATTCACCCCTGATGAAGAGTTAGTCCAAACTTTCCTCTTTGTGATTTTTGCATCAATAGAAACGTAAAACCATGTTGATCCCACATCTTCTGATGTTCTCATCGGTGGGGATCGCATTTTTCTTAATCCATCATGTTAAAAAGTTGAAATTCGTGTGAATTTTCTTCAAATATACCTCTCTCCAAAAATTAGTGTTCCCCTGGAGAGAAAGATAATTGTGATAATCCTTTGCAGAGAAGGACCTTGAGGAGGACGAAGTAAACATGCACAAATTCGGGTCAGAGGTTAGCTCGATAAGGTTGCAGTCGCCTTGCTGGTCATCGTTCAGCACTACCCTGAGGAATTCTGGGTATTTCCTTGCCTCCCTGAATGAAATATTGGTGGCTGGGCATCCCAGAAATCCAAGCACCATGCCAGCCCATTTGTGATGCCATAAGGTCAGATCCCCCTCTCCAATAATTCAGCTGGTGTGAGGAATCAGTGCAGTAAAACATGGAAGGATAATTGACATGAAAGGAGACATGAGTCTTCTATGCATCTTCGAGTAATCAGCATAAGTTTTGTACATGACCCTGCCCCAGATTGAATTCCACTCATGGATTTGCCAAGCCAGTTTTACGTGTCTGTAGAGAAGAGTGTCTGCGAGGCTTCGAACATTAATACCACCTTCCTGAATGGGCCTCTACATCTTCACCCAAGACACCCAATGGTGTTTTCCATAAGGAAGAGCATCCAAGATGAAGTAGTCCATGATTTTTTCAATATTTCTGATGACTTTTTTTGGAACTTTTATGGAATAGAGGGAATGGATAGGAGAGGCCAGAAGAACGTTGTTAACTAGCGCAATCTGGCCCCCAAAGGAAAGAAATATGTTCTTATAGTTAGGGATACAATCAGTGATCTTGTTGGGTATGTGATCAAGATCACGAATCTGAAGTCTTCCCGAGGAAATGGGATCTCCAAGATAATCCATGGGAAAACATCATGTATGCATATCTAGAATACAACCCAAGGAGGACACCCGGCTAGAAGAGCATATTCTAGAGATGACGAAGTTGCTCTTAGACCTGTTAGTAGCATGCCTACTCCAATGGAAATATTCCTCAATCTCCCTAAGTAGGCCTCGGAACGGCCTCTTATTGGAATTTAGGAAGATTTATGTGTCATCAGCAAACATGAGGTGGGATATGGGAGGAATATTCATCCTTCTCCAGAATAGGAGGATCCCACCATTGCTCATGCCGCTTTGGATGAGGAGGCTAAGGATGTCTTGTGTGAGGATGAAAAGACTCGGTGATAGTTTATCGCCCTGTCTTAGACCACAGGTTGCCTTAAATAAACCATGAGACTTCCCCATGAAAGTAACATTCAGCCACGAGGAGCTAAAACATATAAAAATGAGGTGAGTAGTTCAGGGGGAGAAACCCATACATGAGATCACCTTGTTGATGAATCTCCATTCCAGTCTATCAAAAGCCTTGTTCATTTCAAGTTTTATGGATATGTTTGAACCATGGATTTTTGTATTGAGATCTCTCATCATCTCTTGGGCCAATGCAATAGCCCCTTGTATAGAGCGACCCTTCACAAATCTATGTTGTTCCATAGAGACCCACTGGGGAAGGTGAAAGGAAATCCTTGAGTTGATAATGCTCGCCAAAAATTTGTAGGGGAAGTTTCACATGCTGACCAGTCTATAATGAAAAATAGAATAGGGGTTCCTTATTTTGGGAATGATCAGTAGAGTAGTGGCACATGCCACTCTAGGCAAGCTACCTCCCCAGAAGAAGTCACAAATGGCCTCTGATAAATCCTTTTTGACCACATCCCAAGAGTCTCTGTAGAACATACCTGGAATACCATCCGGACCTATTGCACTTTTCGCTTTGAGGTTCATAATAGCCTTGAATATTTCTTTCTCTTCAGGGATGGCCCCCAACCTCTCATTATCCTGGATAGAAACATGATTGGGAATGTAGTCTAAAATCCCCTCATCATCTCCCTGGTAGCCATTAGATATCCATGGATTTTGTCCAGCAATAAGATCTTTGAAGAAGGAATGAGAAAGGGACCCCACAACATCTCTTTCATCCGAATAAGTATCGTCATCCATCAAGATATTTGGATGAACAAAGTGTTTCCTCTCTTTGATACAAGCATGGAAATAGGCAGTATTCCTATCACCCTCACCAATCCATTTGATCCTTGCTTTTTCTCTCACAAGGCACTCCTATTTAAGGATCATTATTACAAGAGTATCCTTCTCAGATTCAAGGTATCCAAATATCTGGTCATTCTAGGCCCCCTACAAGCTAGACTCAAGACATCCAACATCCTACAAGATCAATTCAATTTCCCTATCACTATGTGGTATTTCCTTTGACCATGCCTATAATCTGAATTTGAGCCTCCTAAGTTTATTATAAATGGTAGACCAATAATTCCCCTGAGTAGGTTCACTCCAAGAGTCTCTAACCAATATTCGATAATTCGGGAGGCCATTCCATTGCTAAAAGAACATAAAACGTTCATGGGTCCCCTGACTCGTAGATAGGGAGACCATAATTGGACAGTGATCTGAGATCCCACGCACCAGGTGTCTGACCTTAGTGTTTGGATACAAAGTAATGGCATGCATGTTGCCAAGGCATCGGTCTTGGCGACTCCATGAGAATCGTTCCCTATGTTGGTTTTTTCACCATGTGAAACCATCACCCAAGTAGCTAAAGTCCATGAGGCCTTTACCAGCCATGAAGTGAGCAAAGTCCAAACTAGATTTCCTGGGGAAAGTTCCTCTGCCTTTTTTCTCGTCCGTGTTGGCAATGAAATTAAAATCTCCTCCAACAAACCAAGGGAGGCTACCGAGATCGAAGGAATTGAGATCATCCCACAAAAGCTTCCTTGTGTAGATTTAATAATAAACAATTCCAAATAATAATGATAATGTGAAATAAACCCCTTCCTCTTTAGTAACTTTAAAATCATAATACTTTGAAATAATTCAATTAAAATGAATTTATATAAGTTCATATATGATATAACATGTCAAAGTATCAGTATATACACCACATAAACATACAAAATATTAAACATGTCTTAATGAAACAATATTGAGACAAAGAACCATTGCCTCAGGTGCAAATTCATTTATAAGTGATTTAAGCCTCCTTTATATTAAATTTAAATTTATTATACTTCTATATAATAACTATATACATACTTATAGTATCAGATATGATCCACTTATAATATTTCAATATAGTTTTATTATAAATCCTTTATTTTAATTGTTGTTTCAAGTGTTAATTGTCTCATTTTTCATGTAACATTCGGTTTGGTACTTTTTGGTCATTTGATATTTATCATGGTTACATCATCTCAAAAATTATATTAATTGTTAAAATATAATATATATTCCTTATATAATTTCATTAATGGTGTTTATAGAAAAAATGAATTACACTGTTCATAGAAATGGTAGGTCATACTTACGCATGAACAATTTTTTCACTTTTCAATTGATGGAATAAAAGAAAGGTAAATAAAACTGTACCTTTAACAAATAATAATAATATAATAAATAACATATATTTTTATTAAATCCATACTTAAACCCATTCATGTAAATTGGTGAAAAAAAAATTAATTACACCACAATGAGGATACAATAAGTCATATGTACGCATGAGCAATGTATTCACTTTCCTTAGGATGGATAGGCGGTGTATAATAGTTGTTACATCATCATAATAACTATTAATAATATTTAATATACAACATTAATTAATTTATAATTTATAATATGTATTTAGATAAGTTATATTAATAAATAAAATTGAAAATGCCCGATTAAGAATACCACTTCATTGAGAAACATCCTTTAGCATACACCTTATGCCTTGAAGGGGTGGTCTTTTGGAATTAAAAGAAGATCTATTATTTTTATAATAAAGCTATAAAAGTATTATGGTAGGTATTTTTAGAGATATAATACCCAAAATGTGTGAGTATGAGAGAATAATAGGTTCCCTTTTATAAATGAAAGGAGGGGTACTCTTGGAATTACATAAAGTATTAAATTAATATAAATTATTTTTTATAATAAAGTGACTCAAAATTTACAAAGTTATAATATAGAATGATTATAAGTTTAAATAATATCATATAATAAAATTTAAATAAGTTTAGGTGATGTTTTATCCCTTATCTCTTAGTTTCAACCCTCCATTAATCCTTTTGACAGTTACCATGTTATCAAAGTAGTTTACATTAAAAGAGATAAGAAAGTTAATGTAAAAGGAAAAGTGACCCATAAATGGAACATGGTTGATATGTTCAATAATATCCCATTAAATTTATAAAATAATTTTTTTTATGAACATTAAATCATTTAATAAAATATTTTTTATTATAAAATATGACTAATGTCATTTTTGGTAATACATGAAATATTATAAAATAATATTTGTCTAAATCATGTTAAATAGTCCCAAAATGACATTTATTTGAAGATAATGGGTATATAGACTTAATATAGTCATTCCATAAAATTTTTATAGGTTTTTATATCATTTTAAACTTTATAATTTGGATTAATCCCTTAATTTACCAATTCAAACTTTAACCAAGGTAAAGACTTTCAATATTAAAGGGTTATAATTTTACTTATAAGGTGATAATTTAGTCATAAATGCTAAAGGGTGATATTTTAGAGCATTTTTTAATTATAATTTTTCTATTTTAATATTTTTATTATTTTTAAATAATTTAATAAAATATTATTTAACATAAAATACCATTAATGTCATTTTTTGACACTATTCATTTAATTTGACTTTGAAAATGGAATCAAAACAAATTAATTAAAATATAAACCATTCAAAAATCCCTAATATTTAATATATATCTATAAAATTTGTAGTATACTATAAATTGACTAAAAAGATTAATTTTATAATTTTTAACATCATTTACATGATTTTTCGACTAAATGAACATGAACTATAATGGCGTTGTGTAAGAATTTAAGGTTATTATTTCATTTATAAAAATTAAAAATAAATTAACATCATAAAAAATTAAATTAATTTAAAGATAAATTTTTATATTCATTTAATATTTATATTCACTAACATATATGTCATGATAGCTTATTTAATATGATATTTTGAATTTTCTAGTCTTAAGCAAGAATTGAACAAGTATTTAGATAAGACAATTGTTATATAATTAAAAAATTAGAAAATAAAAAATTATAATTTATAAATAATTTTGACTAAAAATTTTGGAAAGACTTCTTTCTTCTCCATTTTTATCTTTAAGACACCAAATTTAACTTTTCTAGTGATGCAAAAGCACTTTTTCTGTACTAAAAATGATTTTCATATATATCATGAAATAAATTCCAATTTATATGTGTTTTATTATTCTAAAATTATATTTTAATTATATTTTCATATATTATTCATTCCATAAGTTCATTAATTTTTTATATCATATTTATGTCTTTGTGATATCATAAAATATATTGTATTTCAAAACAATTTAAAATTTTTACTATTAACCAAAGATTTAACTTATTCCGAAAAATATAAAAAATTCATACAAAAAAATATTATACTTCCTAAGTTATAAAGAAAAATTCCATTCAATTTTTTTAAATTCAAATTATTTTTTGAAAATACTTCTAAAATAAAAGTGTAAAACGAGGTGAAAACAGTTTTCAGATAAATTTTTTTCTAAGACCAAAAAGGAACCCAAAAATAGAGAAAAAATAATTAATATTTAATTAATTAGACTATTTATGATTAAATTATTATTATATTAACTTGAGACTAATTTAAATCATAATGAGACTTTCTAGTGAAAGTAAATGACAATTTTTCAAAAACTAGTATTTTTCATTATTCGCTGAAAAATCAAACTTTTCAGAAGAATCCTAGAATATTAACCTAGGATAATTGTGGTATGATGATTTAAAAAATTATAACCTTTTATAAAATATAATTTTTAAAAGTTATATAAATGCATTATTTTATTTTCTCTAAAAATCAATAAAAACATTATTTAATAAAACACATTTTTGAAGCATAAAATGACTTTACGAACAAATGGTGTATCTATTTCATAAGAATTAATTAATAAATTAGTATGGAGTATGAACTTTATATAAATATATATATATATATCATAATACAGTTAATAATATTTATACCATCCAATTTAATGTCTAGGTTATAACTATGATATTTAAATATAAATATTTCATGGTTTGATTACGTTCGGCATTGCGTGTTGTATATAGTATCAAAAATAAAAATATTTTTAAAATATTTGGGTGTCATATCCCCCCCCCCCAACCATTAATAAATTTAGTCCTCACAACTTGAAATTGGTCTCAGAAATAAAGTGTGTTTCATTTGAAAATAACATTTTTGAAATACCACATCGTAAAAAGAGTTGATAAAACTTCCTCTTTAAAAGAGGGAAAGGTAATTAAAAAGTTCATGTGTTATAACACATAAATAGGCTTCCAAATAAGAGGATATTAGTTTAAAGTTAAAATATGGACAAGGAGAAAAAATTAATTTCCAAATGATGATGGATATTGAAAGAGAACATTGATTAAAATAAAGTGGATGATGAAGAGAAAGATAGTGACCCCAAAAACATAATTCAATGAGGTCACAAAAATCCAATCGGTTCATCGGGAATGAAGGTAACAAGATATTATTTTTGTTTCAAGATACTTTTCCTATATTTTAGTAATTATATAACAATCTAAACAAAGAAAATAAGGTAATATAATTAATTTACAAGTTTAATTTCATACTTTAATAAATGTTTTCCAGAATGTCATATTTCTCTCCAAACAATGAGTATTCAAGAAGAATTTTTCATGCCTAAAGCAGAAAAATCAGATTTATATAGACTAAAAGGTATATAAAAGGATTAAAATATATTATTAAAATATTTATTACATATCCAAAACCAAAATTATTATAACTAGGTAAGATAATACCCAAAATGAATAAACTTTCATATGAAAAAATAATACATCAATCTCTATAATTCAACAGTAATACCCAAAGTTAAAAATAAATCATTCTATAAATAAATATACTTAAAATTATTCAAAATATTCTTAATTAATGTTGAAACCCAAATATTATGATGATTTTAACATATATTCTTATAATATAAACATAACATTTATCTCCAAATAAAATCAATCACTATTAAAGCATCATATCAAAAATATATATAGCTTTATCATATATTCTCCAAAATATACTAATAATATCAAAAAATAATAATAATATCATTTATGTGTAAAAAATATAAATCTTTCTTTATTCCTAAAGTAAAAAACCCATTTTTTTCAAAAAGTGTTTCCATACCTTAATTATATAATATCCCTAAAATAGTGAAATTCTTTATAAATAAAATTTTCAACATAGTCACCAAATCACTTTTCAATCCATGGTTACTGATATAAAAAATCATATGTTCCCAAATTGTAATACCCCATAATTAACTCAATATAAAAGATAAGATAAACCCTAAAGGTTCATAATGACTTTAAACTTATGTCCATAAAATGTAAAAGAATTATTCCTCAATGTTTTTCACTAAAATCACACTAAACCCAATGGTTATATTACCATAAATTTCACACAAAATACTTTTAATCATCTTAGACTTCCACCACTTAAAACCTCAATAGGTGTATTTATGCCTTCAATATATGATCACTTATAGACCTATCAACCCAATACACTTTAAGTTTATCGAATATTACTTTGAAATATTATAGGTTTCCATAGGTTCTATTATCTCATTCGTCAAAATAGTTCAAAAATAAAATGTGAATCAACCCAATCATATCTCCTGAGAGTGTCAAACCAAGTTCACAGTAAGGGAATATTAATAATGATAGTTTTTAAAAGATAAAACTATGTTTTATTTCATATGTGATACGTAACACCGAACCCAAAAAAATGATTATTTAAATATATCCATTTTAAACTTTCTATTAAATTTTAAAATATTAGTAGTCTTAATTAATTTATGAAATATATGTTTCCTAAATATATTGATAAATTCTTAGTAAATAATCAACCAATTTTTTGGTAGTTTCTTCTTATTCTTCAAAAGTTATTTTCTTTAATACTCATTTTCATTTCTTTTAATAAATATTATAATTATATTATATAAAATTTTGAAAATTTATTTGATAAAAAACTCTATTATTGGTATTATTGAATCCAAATTAACTTATGGTGAGTATTTAAGATTTTAAAAGTATATATATATATACATATTTCAGTAAATAGTGAAAAATATCATTTTTAAGAAATATTTTTATTTATTTTGATAAATTAAGTAATATAAAAGTTCCAATATTATTATAATTTGATTTAAATGTAACTTCTGTATTATTTAGTTTTATTTAATTCAAATAATTATTTTTAAATTATCTTTATACAGGATTTTAGTATAAGTTTATTTTATGATTAAAACCCCATTTTTCTAAAAACTGTTTTAAAAGAAATAATGTTCTCCACTGTACTTAATTAAAATAAAACCTACTGATAAATTATATATATGAAATTTTTATATTATAAAACTATATTTTTGAATTGGAATTTATATAATTAATGTTACTAGTTAAAGAGTTAAAATAAAATCATATTTTACTTAAACAATTATATTTTTCAGAGAACAACTTTTCATCATGCTTGAAGGATTTATATTAAATTAAATTATTCCACCTATGTGAATTGATTTTGATAAAATGGATTCCATATTTGGAATCATTGTAATTAATATTAGGTAATATGTTTAACTTAATTTTTGTAAAATCTGAATAGTAGATGTAATAAATTTTAATTACCATAGTAAAAGAAAAATTGGTTAATTAAGGGTAAAAATAATTTAACAAATAATAGAAAAAATGTATCCTTAAAATTTATATTTTCTTTAAATTAATATTATTATTATATTTATTCCTTATTGTTTCACTTTATAAATTATTATGTGATTATTTTGACAAAAAATATATTTTGATACAATAAAATACAAATTTTTTTGTGTAATATTCAAATTATATTAAGGAATTTATTATAACAAATTAATTCACTTTTTAAATAAATAATATATTTAAAAAATATTATTATATAATTTTTATTAAATATAAATTATCATTTTATTTTTGTAAATACAACTGTAATTTTGGTAAGGGTTCGAAAACTGTTATTGTAAAAAAAGTATTTCTTAATAAATATCAATTAATATTTTAAATTTGGAAATTCAAATATTTAAAAAAATATTTGGAAAAAAATTATTATTTTTGGAATCATAATGTATAAATTATCCAATGGTGAATTTTTCATAATGTTTTGTGAGAGCCAAATTTTTGGGTAAAAATTAAATGCGGTATAAATACACAGTGTGTATTGTGACATCATAATGACCCAAAAATGATGTAATAAATACTATAATGGGTATCCATGACCAATTATACGTTTTCTCTTTAAAATAATTTTATTTCGTGTTTACTTTATTAATATTATAAAACCTTTATGAATCCTCCAAAACTTATAATATATTTTAAGATTTTAAAATCATTTCTTTAACAGTGTGACTGACTCCCACATAAGAAAGGGTATTATTTTATTATGTTCAGACCATTTACTTATAAAATAATGAAAAAAAATCCCCTTTTTAAGAAACCATGGGCAAAAACTATTGGAAGGTTTGTGGTTTTGGTAATTTTATTATAGAGAGTCCAAAACCTAAGTTTGAGCAATGATAAGGAATTACCCACTCATTTTCTATATAAACTCACCCATGATCTCATTTTACTGCACTAAAAATCCTTATAAGAAAATCCTTACTCTACTTTCCCCTCTATATAGTCCTCCCAAGGAACACCCAAACTCTCAAGAAGCTCCTCTTAATCATTTTGAGTCACACACTCAAGAAAGGGATTTATCTCTTCTCATTTCCATTCAAAAATTTCTTTTATGTTATGCTTTTTTATTTCAATTTTTTGTTGTTTGGGTATGTTTTCATAAAACCCAATTAATATAAATTATATTTATAAATTATGATATATCTATTTCACTATCATTAATCGCTCTTGTGATCCTTTATATACACCTATTACCATGTTGAAATTTAGTAAGGGGTCTTCCACTCTTCTTTTTATTCAAGAACTTATTTCATGTTATGTCTCTCAATTTCCATTTGTTTTTGTTGTTATATGTTCTTCCATATCCCCATTACTTTCCATTTTATTTATAAATTATGAGATACATATTTTAATCTCATTAATATCTCCCATGAACCTTTATGTACTCCCGTTACCATACCAAAATTTTGAAAGGGTCCTCTCATTCTCCTCTTTATTAAATTTTCTATATTATTTAATGCCTTATATTTAAAATTAATAAAGTTGATATATGTTTTTAAATTTCCGTATTAATACCAATTTTATTTAAAAATTATTAGTTACCCTTTTGTCTTTCATAAAATCATTTTGTGAAGACGTCGTTATGCTGCTGAAAGTTTACCACGATTTTCCTTGCCAAAACAATTGTGTAGTGAATACCATACTCATTTCCTATCAATGGTGTTCACCTTTATACACATATACTTATTTTATTGGGTACTTACATGTATATATTCCACACTCCATGATCATGGAATAAAATATAATTATAAATGAATCCATGTTGTATGATCTATGTGGCACAATTAAGCATGAGAATGAAATGAAAGTGAGAGGTGGACCCAAAATCATATAGCACTCTAATGAAAGGGGTAATGTTTAGTATCATGATATGTAATTTTGGAATAGGGAGTGAACTTTAATACATTATGGTACTTTTTCCATCATGATGACTTGGAATTTAACCTTGACCTAGGTTTATGATGTAGTGTTTTAAGTTGTTTCAACATTTCCCATGTTACCTTTATGATTATCATGTTATATCATTTACCATTATTAATGTTTATGATTCTCATTCATTTTATTCAACATTTATATTAATATTTTATGACATGTATAACCATATGAAATTTTTATTCCTTTATTTGTATTTATAGCTCACCCCTTTCTTATGTATGTCCCCAGGTAATCCCGTGTAATTTTAAAAGCCATGGAATTTTAAAAGCATGTTAAGGAAATTTTCAGTAATATTTATCCCATGTTCAAGATGTTATACTATGTACCTAATTCATAAATACACAAGACGTTTAATACTTAATAGTTTTATTAAGTTTAACATTATCCATTAAATCATTTATCAATATGAAATAAATTTTAGGGTTATTATAGTTATTGTCAAAGAAAAAGATTATTTATTTTTTAGATTAGGTTTATAAAACTATAGCTAAAGACTTAGGGACAAGGCCTAGTATAAGAAAACATTCATAAATTTCGGTAAGTATAGAGTATGTTGTTTATCAATAAAATTCATCCCTATTTGGATAATATAAGTGGATGTGGATCTGGAATAGATATATATTGGGGTAAAATCCGAAAACACTGTGTAGAGCTAGACTTGACTGGGAACTGGCTCATGACAACTGGCTTTTCTCCACATCTTTTTTGACACTCCTAAGGGATATTATTTAGTAAATTCATAAGCTCAATACAGAACATTATTAAGGGAACCAAAAATTTCCTTAATATTATATTTTAGGAAATATATCATGGATAGCATAGATAGAAGCCTATAAATTCATAAGTTAATAAATAATTGTCATTCATAAGTTATCCCTTGACAATTTTTTTCAATGAATTGATTTTATTTTCACTAATCATAGATTTATAGTTTTTTGGTTATTTAATTTCTTCTAACCATGTTCTCTATCACAATATATTATTTCTTTAGTGGAATTTTTCTCTTTTATGTCTATATTTTCACTTCCCAATAATGTTCTCCTACTTCGAAACCTAGTTATGTGATGACCTTCCAAATTCCCTTTCTCTCTTTTTAATAGTATTTTTTATTAACTATTTTTATGATGTGGGTTTTCAATAATGATATTTTTGAGTATCAAAGAATTACTTACCAAGATAAAGTTTAAATTATGAGGGAGTGATTTATTAAAGGGGGAATAATGTAACTCCCTATGTTTTTAAAAGAGAAAATATGTTCAATAGTATATGTGATACGCAACATTGAAACCAAACAAACAATGATTTTTCAAATATGAACATTTTAATATTTCCATTAAATTTATAGATATTAGTAGGATTACATACTTTATAATATATATATATCATAAATATATTGATAAATTCTTAGTAAATAATCAACTATTTTTAAGTAAAATCATCATTTCTTTTGATAGATTAAGTAATATAAAAGTACTGATATTATTTTAATTTTATTAATTAATATAAAAGTACCGATATTATATATTTTTATTTAATTCAATTAATTAATTTTCAATCATCATTATACTGGATTTTTGTATAATTCCATTTTTGGGATTAAAAATGATTTTTTCATAATACTATTTTAAAAAACATAATTTTATCCATTATAATTAATTAAAATAATCCCTAATTATATATTATATATATTAAATGTTTATATTTTATAACTATAATTATTAATTGAAATTCATATAATTACTTTTACCATTTATAGAGTTAAAATAAAGTCATATTTTACTTTAAAAAATATATTTTTCAGAAAACTACTTTCTATAATGCTTGTAAGTTTTCTATTAAATTAAATTCTTCCACCTCTATGAATTTATTTTGATAAAATGGATAAAATATTTGTAATAATGACAATTAATATTTGGTAATAATTTCAACTTATTTCTTTTACAATATGGATAATAAATGAAGTAAATATTAATTAGCACAATAAAAATTGGTTTGTTAAGGGTAAAACTAATTTGAAAAAGAATTTAAATAGCCTAAACTTAATGTTTATATTTTTTTCATTAAAATTTTTATTATATTTATTCCTTATTTTTTCACTTTATACATTATTAAGTAATTAGTTTGATAAAAAAATATATTTTGATACAATAAAACAAAAATTATTTCAAGTAATATTATAATTCAATTGTGGAATTTATTTTAATTAATTAATGTATTTTTGAAATAAATAATAATTTAATACATTATTTTTATTAAATAATTTTCATTAAATATAAATGATCATATAAATTTTGAAAATTCAACTGTAATTTTGATAAGGGTTTGAAAATTGCTATTGACAAAATAAACTCATCATTTCTTAATATATATAAATTATTATTTGAAATTTTAAAATTTACATATTTAAAAATTATTGGGATAAAATAAATATTTCTTTTCGAATCATAAATCAAAATTATCCAAAATATAATTTTTCATAATATTCTGAGATAGATGAATTTTTGGGTAAGAATTAAATACAGTATAAATATATGGTGTGTATCAGGCCAACATAATTACACAAAAATGATGAAATAAATACTATAATGGGTATCGAAGACCAAATATATATCTTCCCTTTAAAATAATTTTATTTTATGTTTATTTGATTAATATTATAAAGAATTTATGAATCCTCTGAAAACCTATAATAGGGTGTTAAAATCATTTCTTTAAAAGTATGACTCACTTTTACATAAGAAAGGGTATTATTTTATTAAATTCACCCATTTTCCTTATGAAATAATTAAAACCAATAATAGTTTTTAGAACCCATGGGAAAAACCCATGGTAAGGTTTGTGGTTTTGGTTATTTTATTATATAGAGTCCAAAAACTAAGTTCGAGGAAGGATAAAGAATTCCCCACTCATTTCCTATATAGACACACACATTCTCCCATTTCTCTTCACTCAAAATACTTAGAGAAACAATTACTCTTCCCTCCCCTCTATAGATTCTTCCCAAGGCACCCCCAATTCCTTAAGATGCTCCACCCAGGAATTTGGAGTCACACACAAAAATAAGGTATTTCCCTCTTCTCATTTCCATTCAAGTACCTAGTTTATGTTATGATTATTAGTTTTAATTTGTGGATATTTTGGTATGTTTTCCTACAACCCCATTACATTCCATTAGATATATAAATTATGAAAGAACCATTTCACTCTCATTAATCCATCCCATGAACCATTATGTACACCCATTACCATGGCAATATTTTGTAAGGGATCTTCCACTCTTCTTTTTATTCGAGACCCAATTTTATGTTATGTCTCTCAATTTCCATTTTCTCATGTTGGTATATGTTCTAAAATATCAACCTTAATATCAATTTTATGTATAAATTATTACAGACACATTTTAATCTCATTAATTTATCCCAGGAAACATTATGTACCCTTGTTACCATGCAAAAATTTACAAGGGGTCCCCTCATTTTCCTTTTTATTAAAGTTTCTTTATTATATTATTCCTTCTATTTACAATTCCAAATGTTTGGATGTGTATTTACATGTCCCTATTACAACCCATTTTATTTCTAAAATATTATATACCCTTTTCTCTCTCATCAACCTAATTTATTAATTTTTAAGGTACATCGTTATTCTGTCGAAATTTCATTGTGATTTTCCATGCCAAAGCAATTGTGTAGTGAATACCATACCCATTTCCTATCAAGGGTGTTCACCTTTATACACATATACTTATTCAGTTAGGGAAATTTCATGTATTTACTCCACACTAAATAATCATGGAATAAAATATAATGATAAATGAATCCATATGGTATGATCTATGTAGAAAACTTAAGCATGAGAATGAAATGAAAGTGATGGGTGTGCCCCGAATTATATAGTGCTCTAATGCATTAGGATGTGTTTAATCTCATTAGACGTCATGTTGGGAAAGGGAGTGAACCATATTACTTTATGGGACTTTTTCCATAATTATTTCCTAATAGTTAGCCTTTACCTAGGTTTATGTTGCAGTGTTTTAAGTTATTACCACATTTCCCAGGTTGCTTTTATGATTATTATGATATATCATGTCTCATTGTTCAGTTTTATAATTACCAATCCTTTTATTCCACTTTTATATTCCTATTTTATAACATGTATTACCTTATGTCATATTTATTACCTTACTGGGATTTATAGCTCAATCATTTCTTATATATGTGCCAAGGTTATCCCATGCAGTTTTAAAAACCATGGAATTTTAGAAGCATGTTAAGGAATTTTTCAATAACACTGTTGTATCCCATGTTCAAGATGTTATGATATGTACCTAATTCCAAAACAAACTATACTTATTAATCTTCTAGGTTGTATTAAGTATAATATTATGTATTAAATCAAGTATTAATGCGAAATAAATAGTAGGGTTGTTATAGGCACACTCACCATACAACAGAATGATGGTTGATATATATTTGACCAACTATTTTATAGGTTATTACCCATTTATGTTTATATACGAAAACCACAGCCACTTATTGTATCCAGACAAGGATTTATTTCTTGGAAAACCACATAATCTCTTCCTTAATAAAAACTTTAGGATATTATTCTATAATTAGATATATCCTAAATGTATTTCATAGGGTTGTATTCCTTAATTGTTGTTTTCCTAAATCTAGTTCCCTAGATTTCTACTGAACAATCTCTAAAACCAATAGTAAAGACTCCAACCCCAATGGCCAAGAATTTATAGTTAAATTATTACATTGTTATAAGATACAATTAGCCACATTCCAAAGTAAAGAATATATTATTAGTCTTGATAAACTAGATTCATACTTGAATCTCATATTACATTTGAAAAAAAATACGACATAGTATTTTCTGTGAGAAAATCATTATTCTCTCTAGGATAAAATTTCATATCATTCATATTACACTTCATGGAATCCTAAGATATGGGAAAAAACAAGGGTTATATCTGATTCTCATTAAGGATTATGTATAGTAGAAGCTATCATATAATAAATATATCATAATCAATATATAAAGGTAAATAACTGAAAATGCATATCATTTAATCAATATCATTTTTATGAAGAATAATATGGAATTAATAAATGATGAAAAAATAATGGCATGTAAATAATCACATGAAGTTGAAACTTATCCAAGGATATCATAACTATTCAAATAATGACATGTAAATTAATAACTGATTTTATAATGATGTAATAAATAATGTTAGACATCATAAAATTTATTCCATGTTCACATGCCAGGACATCTTATATAAATTGGTAAGGTCTCATCCAAATACCTAAAATAGTTTGTCTCATGATACCTACCGATTCATTAAGGTGTTATAATTAGCCCCTCTCATCACATATTAGTTCAATGCATTCATTATATGAATAAACAATCACTAGTAGAAAAATGGTCTCTGAAATAAAAAATATGATGTTAGTTTCATATAAGACGACTCAAAATATGTTTGTGGGGACTTTTTAGCATTTTTTGTTTACATATCTGATGCTAAAATACTCATATGTATCATTTTTGTGTAGTTTTTTAAAAAAATGACTCTAAAAAGTGAAAAAACAAATTGGTGTTAGTTTTTTAAAAAATCAATGCCCAAAATTTAAAAAAATTGTGTTGATTTTTTAAAAATTAGAGGCCAATAATTAAATATTTTTTATTATGTGTTATATAATATCCCAATATTCTATTTGACTAGTCGTGGAGCTAAAATAGACTAACGAATTAAAAGTTATAGATGTTGTAAGTTGAACGTCTCTAAGATAATTCTTAAAGAAATACAACATTCTAATGCCATAATTTTTAATATGTAACCCTATTTTAGCTCCATGACACACCAACCAGAAGTTTAAGAAATTATATAAAATAGTGTAAAAATTATTTAAGTATTGGCGTCATTTTTTAAAAAATCTGACCCCAAAAATAATTTTTTTTAGTTTTTTGGGTCGGTTGTTTTAAAAACTGATGCCCAAAATGATATCTATGAAATTTGTTTGTGTCGGTTTTGTGAAAAACCAATGCCAAAAACAAATTTAAAATTTATTTTACATTTTTTTTAATCCAAAACGATGCCAAAAATTATTCACAAATACATGAGATTGGTATTTCAATTTTTTCATAATGTGTGTTTTACTTTTTAAATTAAAGTATAACTTTTAACAAAATGTCATTGAAAATATTATTATTTACTATATATAAATCCATTTTCTCTTTCATTCATAATTTTTGACCTCTTCGATTAAATAAAATTATCCCTTTGGATACAACTGATGATTTGAACACAAAATCTATTCTAATCATTTAATTTATTTTTTATTATTTTTCTTCATTTATAAAATAATCGATAATATTTTTTATAATTATTTTTTATTCTTATGATCGATTTAAAAATATAAAAACCCTGGTTTAGATTTACCAACTGAGATGAAAAATACATTTTCAATCATCGTTTTCATTACTGCATCAGTTCTACCCTAAATCTAAGAGATATGATGATAAACAACAAATCATTTTGATAGAAACTATTAAAATAATTAAAATATGTTCTAATTCTTAATTTTTTTTTGGTGTAGGTGATTTTCATTCATGTTTCTCATTTTTCTTTGAAACAAGTTTTATATATTGAAACACTAAGAATTTTAACTTCCGACAGCCATAAGTTTTGATCCGTAACTCTATTTTACCTTCATGACTAGTAAAATCGAAGGTTGGGAAACGATATAAAAAATTTTAGAAGAAAAAATTAATTATTAGTGTCTACTTGTTATTAAATCGATTCCAAAAAAAATTAACATTTTTATGTTATTTTTTAAAGAAACTCACACTAAAAATGATCTCTATGGGTATTTTTGGCGTCAGTTTTGTAAAAAATCGATGCCAAAAAATAAATGTAAATCCTCTTTGGATCAGTTTACAAAAACCAATTTATAAATTCAAATTTTTTACATTTTATTATTCAACGTTAGTTAAAAATCTACATCAAAAGTAAAAAAAATTGATGTTAAAGACCATTTTCCTACTAGTGAATACTTCTTAATCAACATGATTTTATAATCAATAATTGTTTATACTAATAAACAGAATGTCAATACTTTCCATCATAATAAAATATCTAAATAAATAATAAGGATGATATCATGACAACATATCTCCAATTAAGAATATGTAAAATAAATGGTTATTGTTATTGATTAATATAAATACCATAAAATGATCATTAGAAACATTCTTGAGTAAAATACCCTTTTCACTTTGAAATATACTTTTTAAAACATAAAATTTCCAGAATATTAGGGAAAGAATTATTTACAAAATAACCCTGGAAAAATGTAAATTAATCTTCAAATAATTTATTATTCTTAATGGAGGAAAATTTCATTCATGCTGAGTACGTTGAAATAAATATTCCAATCACATGTTTGGTAAAAAGGGAAAAGTACCACATTCGGAAAATGACTTGAATATTCATTTGAAATAATTTCATGGAAATTAAAACATTGGTAAAAATTTCTTTATTAAATAATTGTATAATAGTAAAAACATTTTTGAAAAAAAATTAAACAAAAATGTGTACATGGAAGAAAAATATTCCTAACGAAATAGAAAACAAAGTCAATTTTCCTTAAAAATATTATTTAGGTCTCTTGAAGGAATAAAGATAAGAAATGTGGATGAAAATATTCTAATTATAATAAATAATTATTTTAGATGATAATATGTTATGTTTAAGAAATAAATATCAAATAATTCCCCTAGTAGAGACTTAAACATAAACAATCTCGAATAATGATGATATCGTGAAATAAACCCCCATACACTTTGGTAACTTCTGAACCATAAGTCCTTTAAATAAATAACATTAAATAAAACTTTAAATTTCATGAATATAAGAATATATATTATATAACATGTCAAAATATCATTATTTTCATGATCGGACCAAGAGGGACCCATGCCGCGACTACCGTAAGTCCGCCTCCAATAGTCCAGGGGCTAGCAACCATCACTGAGTAAGAATATCCCACAAATGGGAGGTATTAGCCTAAATTATATTTACACATACAAACATCTCTAATCCCATGCAATTATTAAATGTAAAAATACTAAAATAATGCATGAAAACATCCAGTATCCTATAAAAGAGTACGAAAGTAAAGTACTGAAAGGGGGAAAGGGTCCAAATACATTCCCAACAAAAAAATATTAAGAGTCTAACCAACTCAAAGTGGTAGTACTAAGTCAAATTAAAGATCCCAGCAAACACCTTGGTATGACCAGATCCAGCTACGCTCCACCCACTCCTTGTCCTCTTAGGACACCAATTAAAGGGTCATCGTCTCCACAAGATAAGAAACGTGTGTGCAGAGACCGTGCAAGGATGAGTATAACAATACTTAGTAAAACACCCTGAAAACACTAAACATGAAAAACCAAGTATAGTCATCTCATTACAAGATATAACAACCAATTTATAATATAACCAATGAAGAACCCATATATACTCAGGGAGGACACCATTCCATAAGGTGGTGATAACCAACTATAAACCATAGGAATCTATTTGAAGCACCGCTCATTCTGGGAGAACCCACTCTAAAAGACATGTTACAATGAGAAAAACTCTAAGAATAGGTAAGGTTCACTGGGTAATTCCCAATGAATCTCATCAATCTAAGGGTACCATGATACACAAACAGGGGGTTATGCCTAGGACCATTGTAGGACACCACAAACCAAGTCTGGATTGACCTTCCATGTAGGGGATCATATGTCAATGATTACACAAACCCTACTGACATGGCCTACTAGATGGGGGATCAATTCCATTCACAATTAGGTCACTATTATTCCACAAACTCTAATTAGGGATGATATAGGATCACACTCCAGTCTCACAAATGGACACCACAACTCTATTTGAGACTCGTCCTCTAGAATAGATCACAATCGAGGGATGCGGATGTAATGTCACACTGCACTCTCATGGGAAAGGACCAAGGTAATGCACTAAACCTATACTGGTCCAAAATAAGAAAATAAATATCCTTAAGAACTCTTGAAGGGACTACATGACATGTCATGAGGGGTACATGAAGTGTCCACCTATCCCAAGTCATCCCTCTGTGAAACAACCTCACACAGAATATAGTATCCATATACATAGCATGTAGAAAGATATACCAAGAATATAGAGACACATGGTATCCTTCATGTGTGTCCTATCCATATTTGTGTACCGAATTTGTGTTCGTGTACCAGTCCATGTATGCCAAGATGTGTCTATGTGGGAGTATACAACATGTTTGTGCCTATGTACTCCAACCCTTGTTTGTGTACTTCCAAATTACATGCCAAGTCAACTGGGGAGGGTAACACACTGTTTGACAAAGTTCACAGGCCAAGTGATCCTTAGATTCAGCCAAACCCTATCACTGCATCTAAAGGCCCCACACACTATGTAATACCGGATCACTCCATCCTCTTTCATACATTATGGCCAATGCTTTGGCCATTGATCTAGAAGTCACAATACTATGAAACTAAATATCCATGGTATTTTTTCCATATCATCAAAAAATAAACATGTTTCATTACCGAATCTTCTATCAAAATGGAATAAAATCAATGTTCTTTGTTCTACACTAAAGAACACTAAAGAACACAAAATCGAGAATCATCTTTCATCTGATTCACTGATGTAACCACCATCTCACCTCAGTTACATCATTCCAGTCCCAAATCTATGATATTGGATCATTACGACAAGAAATGGGTGTTCAATGATCGATTAATTATGAATAGATTATCCATGGTCCAATGAAGAATGCATGTGGTGAATCACGTAATTGGGGGAGAGAAGCACAATCAATCAATAGGAAAAAACATCGATTGATGTCTATATAAATATTGGTTCATTTCTATTAGAATGAAAATTGAATGTATCAACAATTTAATCAAAATAAATTCCCTCATTAAATCCCCACAAATAAATCTCATCCCATAAGATCAATTGATCCACAGATCAATTTATTCGTTGATTAATTTGTTTTTATCAAAGAAATAAAGAATAGGGAAAATACACATAAAACAAAAACCCTACATCGATTAAGATTAATTTTTGACTAATAATGAATGTTTTTTCATCTTTGAAGAGGTTCATGGATTCCATTATCACAAGGATCCACGATCTGATCTTGATGCATCATCATTTTCCTGAGATAATTCTCCATAGATCTCTTCAATGATTCTCCAGAGGTTCTAGGGTTATGTGGATAACCCTAGAATTATAACATAAGGATTTATATAAATATCCACTAATATATGCGTCAATGAAACATATAAAAATAATTTTATTAAATAATTTTATTCATTTTAATGTCTATGACAACTGTTTTCACAAATGTCATGTTCCAACCAATGTTAAACCTCAACTAGGATAAAACCACCATTTTTAACTCATTGGTACCCTCAGATTTCTTATAGAGAGACCCATTTAGAAGTTAATCTACTTTTTCAAGAAAACTATGTCCACGTGTTATTTAATCTATCTATATATTTCAAACATTTATTATGGACACATTGGGCCTCATATTTGCATGTCATCTTTGCACCTGGTCTCAAAAATAATACATTTAATAGTTAAAAATAATACATGGAAAATACAAGATGTTAAATTCACTTCACCTTAGGGATTTACGTCTCAAAAATAACAATTAATGGGTACACAAAGACATGTGGGTATTGAGAACGAATCCGAGCCTATCACTCCCTTTTGATATCCTATATATTCTAAAATTGCCACTAGAAATGCACAAAAGGAATCAATCACCCAAGAAATATCATCTTCTGCTGATCCTTGATCTCTACTGGGTACTCAAAAAAAATTTGTCTATCCTCAATGTCCAGATCGCCCCAGTTTATAACATGTGATGGTTTATGCACATACCTCCTTAGCTATGACACTTAAAAGACATTGTATACCCTATCCAACTATGGAAATAGAGCTAAGAGGTACTCTACCTCTCCAACTCTATGTAGTGTCTGAAAAGGAACAAAGAATCTTGGAGATAACTTACTAGTGCGGCCAAATGTCCTCAATCCACATTGAGGTGAGATCTTTAGTAACACATGATCTCCTTCCTCGAACTGCAGTGGTCTGCATTGCATATCTGCAAAAGAATTTTGACCGATCTATTCAGTCTTCACCTACTCCTTGATTATATACACCTTTTTTCATCTATATCGCACCAAATTCTGGCTCATGAGTGATGAATCACTTGGATCAGTCCAACAAAGTGGGGACCTACTAGTTCACCCATAAAAATCCTCAAACAGTTCTATACCAATGGTTATATGGTACATGTTGTTGTACATAGACTCCACCAAGGTTAGGTGGTCCTCCCAAATACATCCAAAGTCCAATATGAATGCTTGCATCATGTCCTCAAAGACTTGGATGGTCTGCTCTGTTTGGTCATTAGTTTGGGGGTGGAATGATGTTCTCAAGTATAGATGGGTCTCAAAAAATTCCTACAGTTCCTCTCAAAAATTGGATGTAAAATGAGAATCATGATCAGAAACAGTATTCAATAGAACTCCATGGATTTGAACTATCTTTTGAATATAAAGGCATCCCAAGATCTCTACTGAACTCTGCTCTCATATAGCTAAGAAGTGTTCCAACTTGATGAGTCGGTCTATGATCACCCAGATGGAATCATTTACCTTGGACGTTTGTGGTAAGATCATCACCAATTCCATATATTTTCCATCCCACTTTCATTCTAGAACCTTAAGGGGTTGATCTAAACCCAGTAGAACTTGACGCTCGGCCTTTACTTACTGATAATTAATCCATCGATAGAGAAGCTCTACAACTATTTTCATCATCCCTGGCCACCAAAACTAACTTTAGAGGTCTTGGAACATCTTTTACACACCTGGATTTACCGCTAAATGATTTTTGTGAAACTCTCTCTGAAACTCTTCCCACAACACCATATGTACCATCAGTTGTCCTATGAAAAGAATTATATGCTCCCCACCTTCAAAAAATCCATTAGGAGCTTTTCCTGTGGATATTTGAGCATGTAGTGTCTTGGAGTCGATATCCCCAAGTTGTGCCTCCTTGACTCATTGCAAGTGTGTAGGGGTAGAAATCATCAACTGGAGGTACGATTCTCCATCTCCATCTATAAACGATTACTACAATGAGGATAACTACTCTGAAACCTCATTCAGCAACTATGAACTAGATCTCCTACTGAGAGCATCTTCTACCATGTTCCCCTTCCTAGGATTACAGACAATCTCAAATTCATAGTCCTAGAGGAACTCTAGACATCACCTATACCTTAATTTAAGATCCTTCTTAGAAAATATCTACATGAGACTATTATGGTGATAGTATATGATAAATCTCTCTCCCATCAGGTATTTTTGCCACATATTTAATGAAAAAACTACTTTTGCTAACTAAAGGTAGTGGGTCACATAGTTCTGTTGTCACGACCCGTCTTTGGGGACCGTGCCATGACTACCCCAAGCCTGCCTCTCATAGGCCAGGGGCTGGCGACTAGCACCAAAGGCATAAATCCTGAAAAAAAAGGGAAGGCATTGCCTTTATAAAGTAAACAAACACCACAGAATAAGCCAGCAGAAGTAAACACTAAGTAAACTGAGTACAAAAGTAAGTGCAGAAAGTAAATGCACCAGAATACAAACCTAAACTGAAAGTAAAGTACAACTGGAAAGAAAGTGCAGAAACTGAAAAATAAAGAAGCAACGTCGAGCTGTCCACCGGAAATCCCGCCTGAAGGGTGGGTACAGATAGTCTCCTTAGCTCCTCGGGTCCAACCGTCCACTCTGTGTACGTCCCACCCAGTGGTCCACCTCCAGGTACCATCTCGCTCCACGAGCCTCAACCACGATCAGCACTGTCCGTCGTATGAATCCAACACAACGTAGTGCGGGAATATCCTGTGCAGGGGTGAGTATACGCTACTTAGTAGGGACCCCGAGACCCCGAAGGTCTCCCAGAATCCACAAAGGATAGTCCACAAAGGAAAGATACAATAACGAAGTAACAACCAACACTACTTAGGTATATGACCATAAATATACCTAAGTCACCAATTCCAGTTCGACTCCAAAATTTGAGCCCAAGTTCGATCACGTCCACACAGGATAGTACAACCCAATCCACACAGGAAAGCACAACTCAATCCACATAGGAAAGCAAGTCAATCACATCGAAGATAATGATTGAAAGTCAAGACTCATCTCAAACAGGTATACTTCCCCGTAAGGTGATAGATATGATCAGATGTAGTCACTAATTCATCTAAGCTAGGACCCACGTAGGATACTAAACTAGCTAAGTTGTCGGACCCACGTAGGATACAAGACCAGCTACTCTGCTAGACCCACGTAGGATACAAGTACAGAGTCAAATACTCCCTGACCCACGTATGATATAAGAACAGTAGTCATCGTCGTCGAACCCATGGAGGATTTCAGTACGGTCGTCATTGCTGCTGAACCCACGGAGGATTTCATTGCAATCGTCGTCGCAGCCGAACCCACGGAGGATTTCAGTGCAGTCATCGTCACTGCCGAACCCACGGAGGATTTCAGTGCAGTCGTCGTCGCAGCCAGCTCTAGGGTTCCCGCACACAGCACGCTCCTTTCCGGTAGGGTCCGCTCCATGAGCCAAGGGGTCGATACATCAACTGACACGTAGTCCAGAGTTGATGTATCCCAAGGTTCTGTCTCGTCGATAGGAACTCAACATGACAGATGGCGCGTCAATCGGATGCCCGGTCTGAGAGTTATTGGCTTTTTCATTCCAGGGGCCCGGTTGGTTTTCAAGTCAAAACCAACCTTACCGTACTCCAACTTCATCCAAACCTTGATCATATTAATCCAAAAGGTCCTTCTCACTAAGATTAATCCAACATAGTTGACAGCACGTCAATCGGACGTCCGGAGCTCAAGTTATATGTGTTTCCGCTCAGAGGACCTAGTTGGTTTCATGTTCGAACCAACCCATCCATACCTAAAGTTCTCCGAAATCTTGAGTGTAATATACCGAAACGGTCTTCTCGATCCAAGGATCCCAACACAACTGACGGTGTGTCGATCGGAGGTCTGAATCCCAAGATATGGGAAAATGACTGAAAACAGACCGAAATGGGGGGTCTGGGCCAGGCCCGGCTCGGCCCAAACCCCCTGGGTCAGCCCGAACTGGGTCGACCCGACCCAGGTCCGGGTCTGGCCCGGTTTAGAAAGGCTCGGCCCGGTCCGCGCGACCTCACCCGGCCCGGCCGGGGAGGTGCGCTGGCTCGGCCAACGGCCGAGCAGGGGGGACCGTTTCCCCCCTTTTGCACCCCACGGACACGGCAGGCGCCGCGTCCTCCTCCTCCGGATCCCGCATGGCCGCGGGATCCGGCCTCCTACTGTCGTAGCTTCAGCCATGGCGGTTCCTCCTGGCGGCACGTCGGGCACCACCGCCTCCGGCCACCGGCGCCGTCGTGCTGGCGTGGCGCGCCGGCAGCTTCTTCCGCGGACCACCGGACGCGCTCCGGTGGTCCGATTTTCCCATCGTCTGCGCCTACGGCTCTCCCATGACCTGTACTTTACTTATAAGGCCTCCAATCGCCATTCTGGTCCCGTTTTGTCATTTTCAAATGCTCCGTGAATGAAGAACAGAAAATGGTGAGTTCGGACTTGTTCGTTGGTCCGCACCCACCGCGTTAGTGGTTTGAAACAACTCCAAACAATTCTCGGCAAATGATAAATCCCAACCCGCAATAATAATCCATGGATCAACTTGTTAATTAGTTGGTCTACGTTCATGTCTTGGAGGAAATCAAACATGGGTGTATTATCATTTTCAAAACAACCCCTACCTCGATGAATTTGTCGATCGAGGTTCGTTGTGGGAAAAAGAAATCGTGAAAGACGGTGTTGTGGAATGAGGATCCATAAGTGTCGTTTGTGTTTGCCTGATGAAGTATGTGGCGTCTCGCTTTCTTCGACGTGGGAAGAAGATGAAAATATGAGACAGCGTTCTTCGTCAAAGCTTTGGTGTTCTTCGCCTTCTTCAAGAAGGAAGAAGAAAATCTTTGAGAGTTCTCTCCTCCACACAGTGAATCACCCATGATAAAATAAGATGTTGTCTTATTATATTTACCCACACACAAGCCATCATTAATTTGAAATTCAAATATCTCATTCAATTAATTAAATTAATTGAAGAGTTTTTAAAATTCTAATTAATTGCGTGATTTTTCATTCCATTAAAAGGGGGTGTGGGTGTGTTACACAAATAAATGCACGAGGGAGGTTTTAATGGATTTGAAGGGGTGGGGCTCGTGTGGCCCCCACCTCAATATTATCCTACCAAATGGAGTTAGGATGTAGTGGGTCCCACCTCAACTTCCATTCATAGGTTGTAACTGCTTAGAATAGAAATAAAATTTGTAGCACAAATTTTTATTTCACTCCTCAGTTAACCCATTTATTTAATAACCTCACCCGAGAAAACGCAACTCCAGAAAAGGTGTTCTTAAGTAATTACCGGCGTTGTGGTTTCATCGGTTCCCTCGGATTTCTATTCCGAGCACCGGTTCAAAAGTTAGGAAAACTCGCTCGTTCGTTCACTGAACGTACCCAAGCTAAACTTCGAAAATTGATTCCGGGCACACCAGGCCTCAGAATCAGGTGCCATTAGAAACTGCGTACTTGCAAAATATCAAAGAAAATTAAAAAAAATCCCTTGAAATTTACGGGTCTTTACATTACTCCCACCTTAGGTCTTTACGTCCCCATAAAGATATATCACAAACTAGGGAAACAAATGAGGGTTCTGATCATGCATCTGAGCCTCCCGCTCCCAAGTGCTCTCTTGGAGGTTCCCATGCTGCCATCTGATGCGCACTAGAGGAATCGACCGCCCACGTAGGACCCGCTCCTGTCGGTCCTCGATCTCCACTGGGACCTCCTCAAAAGTTTCCCCATCATCAATGTCCATCTCCCCATGATCGATGATATGCGTCGTGTTGTGCATGTATCTCCTCATCTAAGATACGTAGAAGACGTCGTACACCCAGTGCAACTGAGGTGGTAGAACCAGGCGATAAGCCACCTCACCTATCCTACCGAGAACCTAGAATGGTTCGATGAAGCACGGAGATAACTTGCTGCCCCAGCTAAATCTTCGTAATCCACGTCGAGGTGATACCAGCAAGAAGACATGGTCTCCATCCTCGAATTCTAGTGGTCTCCTCCTCCTATTAGCATAATACTTTTTTCGGCTCTGAGCTGTCCTCATCTGCTCCTGGATGACCTGGACCATCTCTGTCATGGCTTGGACCATCTCTGGTCCCGCAAGTGCTGACTCCCCAGGGTTTGTCCAGCACATAGGTGATCTACATGGTCGGCCATACAATGCCTTGTATGGTGCCATCCTGATGGTGGAGTGGTAGTTGTTGTTGTACGCAAACTCTACCAAGGGTAGGTGGTCCTCCCAACTACGACCAAAGTCGAGGACACATGCACGGAGCATGTCCTTGAGAGTCTGAATGGTCTTCTCCATCTGACCATGTGTCTGAGGGTGAAAGGCGGTACTCAGACGTAGCTTCATCATAAATGCCTCCTGTAACCCCTTCCAAAGCTGGGAAGTAAAGTGAGAATCTCGATCGGAGATGATAGATGATGGCACACCATGAAGCCGCACGATCTCCTGAATGTAGAGGCATCCCAAGCTCTCCATCGAGCCCTGCTCTCTGATAGGTAAGAAGTGGGCCGACTTGGTGAGTCGGTCGAAAATCACCCAAATAGAGTCGTGACCTCTGGAAGTATGTGGTAGTCCAGTCATGAAATCCATAGATATCCCATCCCACTTCCACTCTGGGACCTCCAAGGGTTGTACCAAGCCTGCTGGTACCTGGTGCTCCGCCTTCACCTGCTGGCAGGTGAGGCATCAAGAAACGAACTCTGCTACATCCTTCTTCATACCTGGCCACCAGTACTGTCATCTGGGATCCTGGTACATCTTCGCCACTCCTGGATGTACTTCTACAGTGGAAGTGTGAAACTCCCTCAACACCTCTTCCTGCAAAGCAGCTGGTACCATGGTACGTCCTCTGAATAGGACGACGTGCTCTCCTCCTATAGAGAATCCATCAGGTGCCTATCCGGAGGATATCTGTGCACACCGCGTCTCATAGTCAACATCCCCACGTTGTGCCTCTCTTACCCGCTGCAGTAGTGGAGGAGTGACTGTGAGGGACTGAAGAAAGGCTGCTCCACCTCTATCCACGAAGGATATCTGCAAAGTGGCTAGCTTCTCTGTCGCCTCCTCAAGTAGCTGAATGCCCATCCTCCTGCTGAGAGAATCGGCTACTACGTTCCCCTTTCCATGAGTATAGACTATATCAAATTCAAAGTCCTGGAGGAACTCGAGCCATCGCCGCTATCTCAGGTTTAGGTCTTTCTGCGAGAAGATGTACCTGAGACTCTAGTGGTCAGAGTAGAATGTGAAGCGCTTTCCCATCAGATAGTGTCACCACATCTTCAGAGTTAAGACCACTGCTTCTAAGTCTAGGTCATGGGTAGCGTTGTTCTGCTCATGTTGCCTCAAATGTCGTGATCCATAGGCGATCACTCCCCTCTCCTGCATTAGGACACATTTGAGCCCGGTCCCTGATACATCGCAGTAGACTACATACCCTACTCCCTCCTCTGGTAGCCTCAAGATAAGTGCACTGGTCAATCTATGACTCATCTCCTGGAAGCTCTACTAACATATATCTGACCATACGAAGGGTTTACCCTTCTTTTTCAAAGATGAAAGTGGTGTTGCAACTCTGGAGAAGTCTGGCACAAACCTCTGGTAGTATCCAGCTAGACCCAAGAAACTCCGCACCTCCGTTACACTCCTGGATGGCTCCCAAGCTAGCACTGCCTCGATCTTCGCAGGATCCACTTCAACTCCCACTTCATAGATGACGTGTCCCAAGAAGTGGACCTCACCTAACCAGAACTGGCACTTCAAGAGCTTACCATAAATCTGGTTCTCTCAGAGTGTGTCCAGTACAACTCGCATGTGGTAGGCGTGCTCCTCCTCAGTGGTTGAGTATATCAATATGTCGTCGATAAAGACTACAACAAATCGATCAAGGTATGGCTGAAATATCCTATTAATGAGACTCATGAACACTGTTAGAGCATTGGTTATTCCGAAAGGCATAACCAAGAACTCATATTGGCCATACCAACATCTGAAGGCCGTCTTCTACACATCCTCATCCAGAACTCTGAGTTGATGATAGCCTGATCTGATGTCTATCTTTGAGAACCATCGTGATCCCTTGAGCTGATTGAAGAGGTTTTCAATCCCCGGTATCGGATACTTGTTCCTCACGGTCACCTGGTTCAGGAGACGATATTCGACACACAGTCGCAAGCTCCTGTCCGCCTTCTTGGCGAACAAAATTAGGGAAGCCCAGGGTGAAACACTGGGTCGGATGAATCCCTTGCCCTACAAGTCCTCCAACTGTACCCATATCTCTCGAAGATCAGCGGGGAACATCCGATATACTAGAGTGGATATCGGGACTGTCCCGGGGTATAGGTAAATATAGAATTCTACCTATTTATGAGGAGGTAGTTCTGGAACGTCATCAGGAAAAACGTCTGCATACTGATCCACCACTTCAGGAAAACTCGGACTTCGTACGTCAACTGCTCCTAGGATGAGGCTAGCCAACTGGTGATTGATCGACTGTCCTCTCCTATGTGTGAGTCCATCCTGTGCTTTAAAGGCTCCCTTCTTGCCGGTAATGGTGAACCTGCTCCCATCGGTGTGAAAAAATAACACCTTGCGCCTAATACAGTTAATCTGAGCATGGACTGTAGATAACCAATCCATGCCCAAGATGACGTCGTAAGGCCTCGACGCCGCTACAAGAAGATCCCAGCCAAAGATCTTTCCTCCTAGAGTAATCTCACACTATTAGCACCAGTGCATAATCATCAATTCTTCTCCAGTAGGAGTCTCTAGCCATAAGGATCGAGCCAACGGATCTATCAGAATCTCTGAGCTCCAAACAAGGGAAACAAAAAAATAATAATGACTCACTCATGTGTCTATAAGAACTGCAGCAAGGGTGGAGTAGACACAGATAGTACCTAGAATCATCTCTATAGCACTGTGGTCATAGGCCTCTACTGCCTGACGTTGAGCCTGTCTCTGCCCGCCAGCTCCCTGTGGTCGGGGTGGGCCTCCTGGTGGTGGTGGTGGTAAAGCCTCAAAGCGTCGGCCACCACCTGCTGCCCAGCAAGCTCCTCTGACTCGTCCTCCTGCTCCCTGTGGACCTCCATGTTCGACCCTCTACCTATGCCTGGGTGATCCCTCAATCGTCTCCTACTCCTTTGAACGGTGGGTCGGGCAGTCACGAGCCATGTGGCCATGCCCGCCGCATACGTAGAACTGTCTGATCCTCGAAAGGCTGGCTCTGCGTCGTGTGCCCCGCACCTCTGATCTAGTGTCCTGAGGTCGTCCACCTGCTGGTCTAGTCCTCCTAGACCCCTGTGACGTCCATCGACTTCCAGTTGCAGAAGACTCTTCTACGTGCCGCCCTGCGGTAGGTCTCGCTGCTGGAGTAGGCTTGGCAAGAAAGCTCTCTATGAGAAGGGCTTGCTCCAGTACTCCTGCCTGTTTCGGAATGTTGAGGGAGACCATTGATGCCCTGATCTCATGCCTCAGTCCCTGTTTGAAGGTCTGGGCCCGGAAGAATGGGTCTCGTACCATGTCTGTCGAATATCGCGAGAGATCGGTAAATCTTGTCGAGTACTGGGCTACCGTCATGCTGCCCTGCCACAGTTGTAGAAGCTCCTGGATGCGCACCGCATGGAGGGTGGCTGGGACAAACTCTTAGTGGAAGAGGCTCTCAAAGTCTGTCCAGAGAAGAGATGCCTCGTCGTGCACCTGGAGCATCAAGCTCCACCATCTGCCTGCTGCCACGTGCAGGAGGCTCGCTGCAAGGATCACAATGAGGCCAGCTGGTGTCCCCACTAGCCTGAAAACTCGAACTATAGCCTTCATCCAATCCTCGGCTGCCTGAGGGTCTGTCTCCCCACGGAACCTGGGAAGCCTCTAACGCTGGAACTCATGTAGTTTACTAAGGCGATGCGCACTCTCAACAGCTGGGACTGGTGGCATCGGTGGCTCGGCAGGTAGAGGTACCGCCAGTTCCCCCGCTATAAAAGGACCCTGCACCGAGACCTCATCACTCAGTGGGATGTTGTCTCGCACAAATCTTGGAACCCTAGCTGGCTGTCGTCGTGGGGCTATCCTGAAAAGAAACAGGTGTGCCATGGTCCAAATAGTATACCTGGTGATCTGACACAAAGTAATCACAAAGAAAGCTTTTGAAACACACATGCAATCAATGATTTCGTGCACTGAGTAGGAAATCAGAAGTCAAGGTCCTGGTGTACAGATACGTCAGCCTCCGCACCAACACTGGACTCCCTACACTGATAACCACACTCAATACCCTTAAGACTATTTCTTCACATAGAAGAAATATCATAGTCCTGAGTTATGCGGTAGAACCGAACTCCTCTGATACCAATTTGTCACGACCCATCCTCGGGGCCCGTGCCATGACTACCCCAAGACCGCCTCCCATAGGCCAGGGGATTGCGACTAGAACCAAAGGTGTAAATCCCGAAAAAAAGGGAAGTCATTGCCTTTATAAAGTAAACAAACACCATAGAGTAAACCAGCAGAAGTAAATACTAAGTAAACTGAGTACAAAAGTAAGTGCGGAAAGTAAATGGGCCAGAATACAAACCCAAACTGAAAGTAAAGTAAAACTGGAAATAAAGTACAAAAACTGAAAAGTAAAGCAGCAACGTCGAGCCGTCCACCAGAAATCCCACCTTAAGGGTGGGTACAGATAGTCTCCTCAGCTCCTTGGGTTCAACCGTCCGCTCTGTGTATGTCTTGCCCAGTGGTCCACCTCCAGGTACTGTCTTGCTCCACGAGCCTCAACCACAATCAGAGTTGTCCTTCATCTGCATCCAACACAACGTAGTGCGGGCATAGCCCATGCAGGGGTGAGTATACGCTACACAGTAGGGACCCCGAGACCCCGAAGGTCTCCCAGAATCTACAAAGGAACGATACAATAACGAAGTAACAACCAACACTACTTAGGTATATGCCCATACATATACCTAAGTCACCAATTCCAGTTCGGCTCCAACATCCGAGCCCAAGTTCGATCACGTCCACACTGGATAGTACAACCCAATCCACACAGGAAGGCACAACTCAATCCATATAGGAAAGCAAGTCAATCACATTGAAAATAATGATTGAAAGTCAAGTCTCAGCTCACACAGGTATACTACTTCGTAAGGTGATAGAGAAGACCAGATGTAGTCACTAATTAATCAAATCTGGGACCCACGTAGGATACTAAACCAGCTAAGATGTTGGACCCACGTAGGATAAAAGACCATCTACTCTTCCAGACGCACGTAGGATACAAGTACAGAGTCAAATACTGTCGGGCCCTTGTAGGATACAAGAACAGTAGTCATCGCCATCGAACCCATGGAGGATTTCAGTACGGTCGTCATTGTTGCCGAACCCACAGAGGATTTCAGTGCAGTCGTCGTCACTGCCAAACCCATGGAGGATTTCAGTGCAGTCGTCGTCCCTACCGAACCCACAGAGGATTTCAGTGCAGTCGTCGTCGCAGCCATCTCTAGGGTTCCCGCACACAGCACGCTCGTTTCCGGGAGGGTCCACTCCACGAGCCAAGGGGTCGATACATCAACTGACACGTAGTCCAAATTTGATGTATCCCAAGGTTTCGTCTCATCGATAGGAACTCAACATGACAGACGGCGTGTCAATCGGACGCCCGGTCTAAGAGTTATTGGCTTTTTCGTTCCAGGGGCCCGGTTGGTTTTCAAGTCAAAAACAACACGACCGTACTCTAACTGCATCCAAACCTTGAGCAGAGTAAGCCAAAAGTTCTGTCTCACTAAGAGGAATCCAACATAGTCGATGACACATCAATCGAATGTCTGGAGCTCAAGTTATATGTGTTTCTGCTCCGAGGGCTCGGTTGGTTTTGTGTTCGAACCAACCCGGTCGTACCCAAAGTTCTCTGAAACCTTGAGTGTAATATACTGAAAATACCTTCTCGATCCAAGGATCCCAAATCAACTGATGGTGCATCGATCGGAGGTCTGAAGCCCAAGATATGGGCAAATGACTGAAAACAGTCCGAAATGGGGGGTCTGGGCCCGGCCCGGCCCGGCCCAACCCCACCCCCCCCCCCCCCCGGGTCAGCCCGAACCGGGTCGACCCGACCCGAGTCCGGGTCTGGACCGGTTGGGCGCAGCCAGGCCCAGTCCACGCGACCCGCCCCGGCCCAGCTGCGGGGTGCGCTGGCTCGGCCAGCAGCCGAGCATGGGAGACCATTTCCCCCCTTTTGCGCCCCACGGACGCGACAGGCGCCACGTCCTCCTCCTCCGGATCCCGTGCGGCCGCGGGATCCGGCCGCCTGCCATCGCGGCTTCAGCCACAGCGGTTCCTCCTGGAGGCGCGCCGGGCGCCGCTGTGCTAGCGTGGCGTGCCGGCAGCGTCTTCTGCGGACCACCGGACGCGCTCCGGTGGTCTGATTTGCCGCCGTCTGCGCCTACGGCTCTCTCGGGACCTGTACTTTACTTCGAAGGCCTCCAATCGCCATTCAAGTCTCTTTTCATCATTTCCAAATGCTCCGCGCATGAAGAATAGAAAAATAGTGGGTTCGGACTAGTTCGTTGGTCCGCACCCACCGCGTTAGTGGTTTGAAACAACTCCAAACAATTCCCGGCAAATGATAAATCCCAACCCGCAATAATAATCCATGAATTTACTTGTTAATTAGTTGGTCCATGTTCATGTCTTGGAGGAAATCAAACATGGGTGTATTATCATTTTCAATACAACCCCTGGCTCGATGAAGTCGTCGATTGAGGTTCATCGCGGGAAAAAGACGTCGCAGAAGACGGCATCACAGAACGAGGCTCCGTAAGCATCATCGTTGTTCGCCCGATGAAGGATGCGGCGTCTCTCTTTCTTTGATGTGGGAAGAATATGAAAAGATGAGATGGCATTCTTCGTCGAAGCTTTGGTGTTCTTCACCTTCTTCAAGAAGTAAGAAGAAAATCTTTGAGAGTTCTCTCCTCCACACAGCGAATCACCCATGATAAAATAAGACATTGTCTTATTTTATTTACCCACACACAAGCCATCATTAATTTGAAATTCAAAGATCTCATTCAATTAATTAAATTAATTGAAGATTATTTAATATTCCAATTAATTGCGTGAGTTGACATGCCATTAAAAGGGGGGTGCGGGTCTGTTACACAAATAAATGCACGAGGGAGGTTTTAAGGGATTTGAAGGGGTGGGGCTTGTGTGGGCCCCACCTCACTATTATCCTACCAAATGGAGTTAGGATGTAGTGGGTACCACCTCAACTTCCTTGCATAGGTTGTAACTTCTTAGAATAGAAATAAAATTTGTAGCACAAATTTTTATTTCACTCCTCAGTTAACCCATTTATTTAATAACCTCACCTGAGCAAACGCAACTCTAGAAAAGGTGTTCCTAAGCAATTACCAGCGCTGCGGTTTCATCGGTGCCCTCAGATTTCGATTCCAAGAATCGGTTCAAAAGTTAGGAAAACCCGCTCGTTCGTTCACTGAACGTACCTGAGCTAAACTTCAGAAATTGATTCCAGGCATACCAGGCCTCGGAATCAGGTGCCGTTAGAAATTGCGTACTCGTAAAATCTCAAAGAAAATTAAAAAAAATACCTTGAAATTTACAGGTCTTTACATCTGCTCATGTGGTCTTAACTAGGGTGAGCCATAGGTAATAACTACTTACCTCTTCATCATAACATAACCAAGTCTGGTCCTTAATGAATCATATAACACTACGTACTCGAAACCATCCTTTGGTAACCTCAATATGGGAGTGCTCTTCAACCTCTGCCACATATCATGAAAGCATTGTTGAAAATTTTCCATCCACATGAAAAGATACCCTTTCCTATTCAAGGTTTTCAAGGGTACTATCACTCTAGAGAAGTTAGGTAAAAACCATTGATAGTACCCATCTAATACAAGGAAACAACGTACCATGGTAACACTCTTTGGTGGCTCCTAAGTAAGAACTACCTCAACATTCACTACAACCATTGTAACCCAAGCCTATGAGATGTCATGTGCCATAAAATGGACCTCTCAAATATAAAATCGACACTTCAAGGGATTCTTGAAAATTTGGGGCTCCTAGAGTGTTTCCAAGACCATCCTCAAGTGTCTCGCATGCTCCTCCTCAAACACTAAATACACTAGAATTTCATCAAAGAAGACTACTAAAAATTATTCTAATAAAGGATGAAATATCTAGTTCATGAGTCTCATGAACACTTATAGGGTTTTCATCACTCCAGATAGCATCATCGTGTACTCATAGTGATTTTAATGATGTCTGAAGGTTTTCTTTGTTATACCATCGTCCTATACACACAACCGGTGATAGCCTAATCTGGGGTCAATCTTCAAGAACCATCACTCCCTTTTCAGATAATCAAAGAGTTCATCGACACTCGATAGTGGGTAATTGTACTTCACATTCACTTGGTTCAAGCATCAGTAGTCCACATGTAACATCAAGTTCCCATCTACCTTCTTGGAAAACATCATTGGGGATGACCAGGGGAAACATTGGGTTTAACAAATCCCTTCTCCTATATGTCCTCCAATTGTATCCTTAGCTCTCAAAGATCTATGGGAGCTATATGATATGATGGGGTAGATATCATTGTCATCCTAGGATGCAAGTTTATGTATAAATCTACCTCTTAGTGTGGAGGTAAACTTGGAACATCTTAGGTGAAGGCATCCTCATACTCCACCACTACTGTAGAAAATAGGAAACTAATAACATCCACTACACCAAGGGTTAAGATATCTAAAAAATGATTAATTGGTTTCACCCACCTATTAATGAGTTCATCTTACACTTCCTAGGTTTCCTTTTCTAGAAAAAATGTAAAATATGGTTACATTACTATGGAAACATCGCATCCTATTCCTAAAATAATCAATTTGGGAATAAAATGTTGATAGTCAGGGCATACCTAAGATGAAATCATAAAGCCTCATTACTAAAAAAAAGAGATACCATATAAAACTCTCACCTCAAAGTGTCATGTCTCACTATCAACATAAGTGTGAAATTGTTGATTCACCGCTCGTCAGAGTCTCTAACCAAATAGATCGAATCAATGGCTCAATCGAAATCTCAAAGTATTGAATCATATAAGTGGAAAGGAATGAATAAATAGAACCTTTGTATATTAATAATGCATGTAAATTAGAAAATACACTGATCATACGGCGTATCATCTCTATAGCCTTGGGGTCACAGGCCTCCATTGCCTACAGCTGACGTCATCCCTACCAACCATCTCCTAGATCCTCGCATGGACCACCTAGGGGTGGAATTGGTAATTGTTAAAACCTATGCCCATATCATGATTCAATTCCATCCCTACTTTCATTTTATTTTCCCTATATACCACCTTTATCCTACCTCTGTCTCTATCTTGATGGTCCTTAGATATTCTCCGGATCAGTTTTATGATGGGTTGGGTAATCTCATGTCAGATGTCCCCGATAGTCTCAAGAGAAACACCTCATATCCTTATACTGATTTGAGCCACCCTGGGAGCCCAGCACCACTAATCTTGAGTCCCGATATTTCCTCCTAAAGCGTTTAACCTTCATGGATCCCTATGATTTTCATCGGCTACCTGTTGTCGAGGTCTCAGCTACCAAGTTCCCACTACTATCTCCTACTAATGGGGTCCGATCTGCAAGAAAACTTTTTACTACCAAGGATCTGTCATGTACTCCAGTATATGTAGAAATACTAATATATAAAAATTCCACCCTGATGTCCTGGAATAATCTCTTCTCAAAGGTACTAGCCCTGAAGAACTGGTCCAGCACCATATCCATGGAGTAATGTGAGAGATTAGTGAATCTCACTGAGTACTCTCCCATAGTCAAACTGACCAACTCCAGGTGTAGAAGCTCTTGTATGTGTACCAATCATAACATGGCTAGATAGAACTCATCTCTAAAGAGAATCTCAAATTCTATCCAATAGAGATTTGTCTCTTCATGTGACTTGGTCACCTAGCTCCACCATCACCCAGCAAATCCCTAAATAAGACTCTTTGTGAGGATGGATATCTAGTTTATAGACATCCTCACTAGGCATAAATCACGATTTAATGCCTCTAACTAGTTCTTATCCACCTAGGGGTTAGGCTCATCCCAAAACCTGGTGTGGGGAATGTATTTTCTCAACAATACTCTATGATTTATGATGATTTTGATACGCACAAATACCCTTGTTTATTTTATAATAAGGTTTTTTTAAGTGATCTTTACAGGAATTTAAATTGTGTTTTAAAGTTTTTTTGAATTAAGGAATTGATATAGAAACATTGTTTTCATCCCTACATTGCGTTGGAAAAGATAATGTTTGCATATGGTATCAAACCTGTGTTATGCTAAATTGTTTTCATTTGGAAAAACATACCTACATGTGGAAATCAATAAGTGTATATATTAGAAACCCTATGTTGAAGTTTGTATTTATTGTTTGAAACTCTAAATTTGGGAAATTTTAATGTATGCTTCATCAATGTTATTTTTGGGAAAGATGAATGTATGCTTCATCAATGTTTTATTCAAGAAAGTTGAACATATTGTTCATCAATTTTATGTTTGGGATTTTAGGCTAAGAAGGATAAATGTATGGATCATCATCCCTAAGCTACTTTGTTCTCTACATTATTGGACAAAATCGTTCATATTTCTAAGTGAAGTTACGAATCTCCTAGTTAATTGAAATTTGAATTTTTGTGACCATCTAGGATATTCTTTTAGATATGGAATGTCGAAGAAATTCATATACTCTATATATTCCTTCATAATATCTCCTCAAAATTTGAGATAGGTTATTCACATACAACACTGTAATGTTGAAATTATTTTCACAGTGCTACAGAAAACGAAAAACTTTGTTAAAGGACTACTTTTTGTAAATATATGCATTCTATCTTGTTATACTGTAAGTTTAAGACTTCTCTCTTTTGTTGATACTTTTAAATCAAAGAAATTTTTGCAACTAGATCACTTTAGACTATTTCAATCCTGAAGATATTATTTTCTGAAGAAAAACAACCCTCTATCATCAGTTTCATGCTTCTGCAACTATAAAGATCAATTTGTTTCAATAAATCAAATATCATTTTCATTTATTTTAGTTTTTGCTGATCGTACTCAGTCATGGTAGAGTTTCATATTATATTACTAAGATGTGAATAATCGGTTCTATGTTTAGAACAAGAGGACTTTTTTTAGTCTTAATTGTAAAGGTTTCAACCACATGTAATCAGTTGTTTGAATTTTAGTCTTGTGATAAGAGGATCATACTACTGAAATTTTTCAAGTTCACAAAGAGAGTTTCTAGTGGAGTGGAATAGGGGATATTTATTCCCCGGACCACTATAAAAAGTTGTGTTCTTTATTTCTATTTATCCGCTAAATATTTTTATTATAGAAGGAAAAACACTGCTTATCCGTGGTAATTAAAAGAGGGTGTTTAAATTCATAATTGGAGAATAATTTTTGAGAAAACAAAATTCACCCTCCTTTTTTATGTTTTTTATATTCCGACCTAACAATTGGTATTAGAGGAGATATTTTAAAAAAGGTTATAGAAAGATGAAAATTTTAAGATATATACAAAGATGGTAACGTATGATCTTAGAGAATGAATGTCAATGGTTGGTGATCTGTATTTCAATGGTGAAAATTATGGATTTTGGAAATCAAGGATGATTATTTATCTTAAAAATATTGGATTCATAGTTTATTCAAATGTCATTACTTCATATATGATTCTTGAGAAACCAGAAACATGGGAAGATGCACCTAAATCCAAGTATGATATGAATTCAAAAGCTATGAATGCTATTATTTGTGGCCTCAGACCATATGAATTCAATCATGTATCACAATTTCCAACTACTTATGAAATGTGGAAAACTATTTTAGTTTCCTATGAAGGGGAAAATATTGTGAGACAATTGAGGTATACTATAGGTAAAGTGAAATTTTACACATTTAGGGTGTTTGATGAAGAAAGAATTACTCAGATGAATGGAAGGCTTAAAGAGATTATCAAAAATATTAAAACCTTAGGAGAACCCATTAAACAATATGATCAATATTTGAAAGTACTGAGAGTACTTCCTTTTAAATGGAATGGTATATATGCTTCTATTAAACAATCATCACCTATCAAACATCTGACAATGAAATAATTAATTGGGACATTGATGATATATGAAGCTGAAATGATAGACGAATATGAAGATCATATAATAATTGTGAAAAATTAGAACACTACTCTAAAGGTAACTTCTCAGAATCCAAACATAAAAATGAAACAAGAAGACGGAAAGGAGAAAAAATCTTATTCATCTGATTCTGAAATAGAACCATCTCAGTTATCCAGGAAGTTTAGCATGTTTTATAAGAAGAATAAAGGATTATGAAAATCCTTCAAGAAGGATAATACAGAGTCAAAAGAAGTCATATGCTATGAATGCAAGAAATTATGTCATATTAGACCTGATTTTCCTCAAATAAGTGATCAAAAGAGAAAGATACATAAAAGATATCAAAAAAAATACTAATTATGAACATAATGTTAGAAGAGAAATGAAAGGAACATGGAGTGTTTCTAAAGACTCCAACATCTCATCAAAATCTGATTTAGAAAATGATAAATCAAATCTGAAAAATAAAACATGTGATTCATAGATAAAGAAGATATGGTACAAACCTATTATTTATCTAATTATGATTCTGATTCAAATTTTTCAAATGATAAATTGTCTGCCTACTGATCAATTCTAGAAGTGAAATTTGACTATTAGAAAATCACAAATATTTAAAGAATATTCATAATGTTGTTTTAGGAGAAATAAATTCCTTCTTGAAACAATATCAGGAGTTACTTGATAAATTTAACCCATCTACTACAAATATCCTTGATCATGAGAATGACATTAAAGCATTACAAGATAAAGTAGAAAATTATAAAAGTGTTGTTAGTTTTTTACAAAAAAGAGAAAATATTCTGAATTAAATTCTTGGTAATAATTTTATTAAAAAAGAAAGATTCAATATAAGAAGTAAGGGTGAAAAATCTAAATTGTATAAGAATTATTTTTTCCCCAATTCAAAAAATTCAACTTGTTATTTTTGTGAAATAAAATTTCATGAAAAAAATAAATATTATTTAAGAAATCCTCAAATAATTGGTATTAAAAGAACCATTATTTCAAATAATTTATCTAAATCTAATGATATAAGCTATAGAAAAAGAAATATGGTCTGGATTCCCAAATCTTTCCTAGATAACGCTACAGGAGCCAAGAAAATATAGGTACCAAAAAAAATATTTGTTTAATTATTTTTGTAGTAAATAGGACATAGGAACAGAAATGTAATATGGTATATAGACATTGGCTATTTTAGACATATAAGGGGAGATCTATCAAACTTTCACAAACTGACTCAAATGGATGGGGGTTGTAACAACCCGAGATTTTATAATATACAGTCTTTTTAATTTCCTTCATATATTCTATTTTATGACACACCAAGATTATCTTGCGCTATACGTAACACTATATTAGCTTGCAGTATACGCAACACTTTTCTTGGCTCTTGTTACACACAATTTCAAGTTCGTTTGATAGAAGTTATTCTATGAAACATTGAGTGTGTATATATATATATATATATTCAATGTATAAATAAAATATGGTTGGATTCTGTTATACTCAACAACAAAGAAGTTGTTCACTACACGCAACCCTGACTTGGCTTGCATTACACGCAATCGCGACCTTCCTCGATAGCGTGTGTTGTACGCAATACCGGGTTTTACTAAACAACGATATATTATTATAATATTGTTATGAAAAAGCCATTATGAATAGTGTTAACTAAATTTTGAATTTTATAACATTATTATTCATCTTACACATTTCTAGAACATGGTATAAGAACAAAATAAATTTTTCGGGTAAAATAAGTATTTTTGAAAAAATGCAGTTTTGTCGCCTTTTGATGGTGCACCCACTTTAAATATAGTTTTGACATGTTTATAAGTTCAATTTGACAAAATAAAATTCTTCTTTTGAATCAGGATATAAAAATTTACATTAGATAAAGTTTTGATATTTTTCCGATAACTTTCATATTTTAATGAATAGTAAAAACACGCTATATTTTAATTAAAAACAAATTTTTTCATCGTAATATCTTATGTGGTTAAATTATAATATTTAATGGTTTTAAAGTATAAATAGAATATATTTTTACCATTTAATATAATGTATGTCATTAGCATTGATTTTACCTTGAATTCGTAGGCTAAATCAATTCAATCTTTTGCAATGTTTTAAAGAAAAACCTGTTTTCTTTCGACAACGGGATTAATTTTAATTTAATTTCTGCATATTTTGTGTATTGAAATTGGATAAATGGATTCCATATTTGGAATCATTGGTTCCAAATTATGTTAATAAGCTACTTTTTATTTTTGGGCATTGTGAATAATAACTACGGTAAATTTTATTTACTATAGTTAAAGGTAAATCGGGTAATTAAGGGTAAATATAAGATTATAAAATTACCCTAACACTTGGAAAAATCCTATTGGATGGATAAAAGTAGACCCATATAACCTAAGGGTCGGATTAGATTCATTTTATGGACTTTTGTCCATGAAAATAATTTAATTATTATTAAAACCAAAGAATGTGACAACATGTCACTTTCTTAAATCCTATAAGTATAATAATTTTAATTTAGTGATAAACTTCATGAAACTTCGAACATGAATAGTCTCCAGAAATATAATACAATTTTATAAATCATAGGAATTTATTTAGAATTTTTAGGGATTAAATAATTATCATTTATTATGACACAAATATGATGTAGTAATTGTCTTATTAATAAAATATTGACATAATTGACGTTATAAATTCCCAAATAAATGTAATTTGAGACTTTTTATGACTTAAATTAATTTTCTAGGTTAATATGACATGTTATTGTTGGTATAAGTAACTTGGTTAGAACTTATCATTCTGTTATAAATTTCATAAAAATCATGTACCAAATAGTGTCAAAATTGACATAAATTAGTTTTTAAAACAAATATTATATTATTAATTGTTATTTAATTCCTAAAAATCTAAGGTTCGGACAAATTACTTAGATAAGGATATATATGTCAATTATAAACAACTTGGGGTTCGTTTGGCTTGTTATGGTATGTTTATTAACCATATAGTGTAAGAAAACAAAAAGACACGGTAAAAGTTAAATTATTTAACTTAGAGTTAAATCTAATTGATAAGGTTAAAATAATAAACTAAACTTGTCTAAATCCTATTGGATGAGAGGCTTTTGACCCATAACCACTTTATCTTCGAAATAAGACCCTTTGTAACCATTATAAATCGAATATGACCTTAATATAAAATAATATTTTGAGATTTTCCTAAGGTGCCCCTCTCCTCCCTTATAAAAGGGCACCTCCTCCCTCTCCTCCTCACACCAATTTGAGCATTCAAGCTCGGCCAAACCCTGCAAAAAACTCTACTCCACTTCCCTAGTATCATCCTAGAGGTCCTGGTCTTCTTCAAAGACCATCCTTAGTTCTTTAAGTGGAGGTTAAGTGAAGGCGTGTCAAAAAGAGGTAATATCCATTACCGATCTTTTTCAATTTATTTCTTCTTCAACTTCTTCTTATTTAGTTTTTTCATGATAAAGTAATAACATCAGTATTTATTATATACTGATATGTTATTATAAATATGAAACAACTCTAATCAACCTTCTATCCATCCTACGGAAAAAGGAAATCACCGCGCGTGCGTACGTACGGAATACCGTCTCGACGCCGTGGTGTAATCTATTTTCCGCCACCAGCTTAATTGGATGGGTATAATGGTGTAATGAGTAACTATATATAATTATTATAAATTGATATTGATACTGAAATAGTATACATACACTTCAACACAATTCCACGACCATGGGAACGATATCAACGCTCGTGCGTACGTACGGACTACCGTCTCCACGATGCGATGAGATTCATTATCCATGTTAACCATTCCAGAATGATTATAAAGTATATATAATGAATAATAATGAAATATATGACATGGTAAATCTAATGTATTTATGTCATCTACTTACTTCCATTCAAGACAATAAGGAAAGGAAAACAGCGTTCATGCGTACGTACGGACTACCGTCTCCATGAACGGTGTGTTTCATTTCATTTATCTATCTATTATATATATATATACTGAATATATATGATATATAAATCATATTTTATATTCTGGAAGTAAGTAAATAATGATATAAGTAATAATAATGTTAAGAATAACAATTCCAAACACCTACGATAAATGAAACGATTTTACCCAAAACGCTTCTTTAACATGGAATTTACAAAATAACGGGTAATATAAAGTCATAAGTAAACCATATATGATATCATAACAATGAATATGATTCTGTAATAAGTTAATGACATTATTTAAATCATTATACAGGAGGTTCGGATACGTACAAAGAATATCGGACATAAGGTAAGGGAAATATCAAATCTCATTTTTATCCGAGATTGTTTATACTTTAGTATTTACTGGTGTGTATTTTATCATCCACATCCATGTTTCCTCAATATGTAACGTTATTTCTATCCATATACAATTGTTTAAATCCAATTTTACCCTTCGGTGAGTTTTTAGTAAAAGATATGAAAGGAATCTTTTGTCGTTTTTCGTACGAGGTATTTTTTTTTAACTTTTCCGACAAAAGGACGAGAAGAATGTTTTTTTTAACCTATACGGCATGAATGGATTTTTAAAACATTATTTCCAAGAATCTTCCTTTACAAGTTTTCAAGTTTATTTTTAATCAACTTCTTTTAGTTTAGAATTGTATGACATGTTAATAAAGGGAAAGTATTTTTGAAGTAGAAAGGATATTTTCCTCAAGAATGGAGTTCAAGTGTTTTATCAAAATTATTTTCCATCTAAGATAATATAGGGTTCTGTTTATATCCTTATTTTTACATTGATTTGATTATGTTATGATGGAATTATTTTTAGGATGTCCTTTAATCTTATATGGATTATGTTATGATGGAATGATGTTTAAGAATCCCATTTTTATTACATGGGTAATGCAATGATGTATGATTTATGATTTTGTGACACACATAAGAATGGTATCATTATGAGATGGGTGGGACCTATATATCCCTCCAATTCATTGGGTAAAGATTTTATATCTCATGAGATAGACATGGCTGGAATGGTAGGTTATACCGGTTCAGTGAAACAGGACTGAAACGAGGGTGACTCGGTTCAGAAATGGACTGTGTCCACTAAGATAGTCTTGGAAATGAGTCTTGACTAATAAGATATGATTCTCTATGATTATGTGTGTATGCCACAAAGTTTCATGTTTTAAGTTATGATTATTGGGATTTCATTTCACTACTATTATTTATCCCATGTTATGAAATTATGCTCTCTTTTGCAGGTTAAGATTTCTAAAATGTTATGTTCTTATGAATCTGATGTGATTGATATTTAGTTTTTTTACCCTTAATGATCATTTGAGCTCACCCTTTTATGTTTTCTTTTCCCCAGGATATAAAGAAAGGTTTTAGGTAAAAAAAGGGAAGATCTTTATGGGAGATGTTGAAGATCTTTCACCACGATTAGAAGATTATATTCCGAGTTTCCAAAGACACTAAACTATTACGATCCTTCTGTGTGTGTTTTTGTTATGTACTAAGTATTCCACAAAAGTAATGTAATGTCCATGTACGTCAAGCTTTGGGTCTCTACAGGGGTATTTTCACTTTTGGTGACAATGCTAAAGGAAATATAATCGTAGTTGGAACTGTTGGAGATCCGAAGATCATATCTATCAACAAAGTACTATATGTACATGGGTTAAAGCATAATCTAATAACAATTTCTCAAATTTGTGATGATGGATTTTGTGTTGATTTTTTAAACAATTTTTTTCTGTGTTTAAAGATAAATTACTTAAGTTTAGAGCACATAGAAGTGATAATGTTTATAATTTGGATTTAAATTCCTTTTGTAAATAGAAAGTGAATTTTTTAACTACTAAGACAAATAAATCATGTATTTGGCATAGAATAATTACACACTATAATATTAATTCTTTACAAATATTATCTAAGAAATAGTTAGTTTCTGATTTTCCTAGTCTTAAGTTTGAAAATGAAATATTCTATGATGCATGCCAACTTGGAAAGCAGCACAAAAATTCCTTCAAATCTATTAAAAAAATTGTGACATCTAATACTTTAGAACTTATCTATATGGATTTGTATGGACCATAAAGAATAGAGTGTTTAACTGGTAAATTATATGTGTATGGTTTAGTAGATAATTATACTAGACTTACCCAAGTCTATTTTCTAAAACTCAAAAGTGATTTTTTTTCTATTTTTGAATGTTTTTGTAAAATTTTTCAAAATGAAAAAGTTTTTAAAATAATATCATTGAGAAGTGATCATGGTGGATAATTTGAGAATCAAGAATTCAATTATTTTTGCTCAAATTTGGGTATTAAACATACCTTCTCTGCACGAAGAACACCTCAACAAAATAGAATTATTGAAATAAGAAAAATAATTATTCAATAAATGGCTATGACTATGATGAATGAATATAGTATTCCAAACTATTTTTGGGAAGAATTTGTAGGCATAGCCTTATATATCATAAATAGAGTTTTAATTCGTCCTATTTTTAAAAATACACCTTATGAACTTTGTAATAATATAAAACCTAAAGTAAATTACTTTAATGTTTTTAGATGAAAGTTATATATATTGAATACTAAGGAAAACCATGGTAAGTTCAATCAAAAAGATAATTAAGGAATATTTTTAGGATATTCTTCAACTTCTAAATCTTATAGAGTGTTTAATATAAATTCAAGGATTATTGAAGATGGGTTTCTACCCATATAACTAAACTTTTTTTATAGTATTACGGTTTCATGTTCCAGATACATGATGTCTAATTAATAATAATTCTCTTTATTCATTATTACTTATTATTATTATCCATGAGGTTTTCACTATGAAAAAATATATGGATGCAGTTTCATTCTCATTTTATTAATGGAATTAGTTATTCATTTATTCACTATTCCATATTGATTATATCAGATTGATTGTGATACACTTATTATTGTACTCATGCTTCCTCTATTTGTAACCCTTACTGAGATTTTGATCTCACCCCTTTCATTTTTTACTTTCAATAGGTGACAAATAGGAGATCGTTTATTGAGTTCTTGTGGATGCAGTTCTTAGTTTCATTATTTATTGTATTTTGTAAACTTTTCCAATGTAATTTTAGTAACATCAATGTATCTAGTTTCTTCAAGACTAATAAACTGATCGTTCCATCAGGATTTTTAGTCCTTCTAACCATGCGAATATCACAAGTAACGCACCAGCTCCTGTCTAAAAGGGTTGGGGTGTTATAGTTGGTATCAGAGGAAGTTTTGTAGGAAACTTGGAAACTAGATTTAGAAAATGTAGATTGTGGAAGAATCCCTAATATAAGCCTTTGAGGATAAACATACAAGAATGTCCTGGTATTTTGGTAAGGAATAGATCATATGGATCTTTCATGCAATGAATCCATGTCTGGATACGATCAGGTAGAGGCGGCTCTGGCACAGATGTATCTAAGGGTAAAACCTAAAAACACCGCTTTGAGCTAGACTCTAATGGGAACTAGTACACGATAATGGGCCTTGATGCACTCTTGGTTACAACACTCCCAGGGGATATGCTTAGGATAATTCACATTTTATTTACAAGTCATTATGAAGGAGTTTAATGTAAATTTTTACTCAAAGAAATCATGTTTATAAGATTAGTTGTGTAGAGAATTTCAATCTATGTTGACTACTCTTCTATTTTAGATTCATAAACAAATATAGTGTATCCCATTATTTAGAAATGGAGTCTAATAGAAGAAGGGGAATCAATACTCGTGGGAAAGGTAGGGATTCCCTACTGAGTAAGTCAACACAGTCAATGTTGGAGCAGATCAGATCATGACCATATTGGGACAACTTACTCTGGTTGTAATGAATAACCATTCCACACCTGTGTTGGATCATTTCATATAGTAGAATCCCCCATCTTTCAGCGGGACTACTAATCCAGTGGTTGATGAGAAATGGATCAAGTACCTTGAAATGATATTCAGGGCATTAAGATACAATGAAAATGAAAAGGTGGTACTTGTAGTATATTGTCTCAAGGGAAACGTTGATCAATGGTGGTCCTTGATTCAGAATACCACAGAGGAAGAAGAAATATAAGATATGGAATAAAGGACTTTTAAGGAAATATTCTTCGAAAAATATTTCCCTCTTGAGCAATGAGCCCAAATGAAGAGGAAATTCCTTAGCTTAAAACAAAGTGAAGAAGGCAGTGTTACAGAGTATGAGGCTACTTTCACAAGGCTGGCCAGGTATGCTATAGATTGCATACGTGACTCAGTAGATAAGATTGATCATTTATTTTAGGTTTTAAGCCATGTCTTCAAAGGGAACTTGCTTCTCAATCATTTTCATCATATGATGAAATTGTATCAAGTGCCATCAAAACCGAGATGGAATTTTCTAGATCAAATATTTTCAAAGGAAACCACGATAAGAAGCGGTAATCTGATAACAAAGGAAAAGGATAATCACCAAATAAGAGCAAGGGAACAAAGATATTCCCATTTTGTGAGAACTACGAAAATAATCATCTTGAGAAATTCTTGAAAGGAATGGGAGTCTGCTATAATTGTGGAGAAAAGGGTCATCGATCTAATGAATTCAAGGGGAAGAAGCAATTCATTGATATTCAATGCTACAATTTCAGAGATATGGGACACTATAAAAATGAGTGTCCTAAGAGCCAAGGAAACATGCCTTAGAAAAATCCAAGAGAACAAGGGAGAGCCTATGTGATTATAGCCGTGGAGGTAGAAGTTCCTATTGATGTGGTGGTAGGTATTTTAAATTGTTTCCTCAAACATATCCAACACTTTATTTGATTTTGGATTATCATATTCATTTATATCTTCCTATTTTTCCCTGAAAATTATATATTTATAATTTGATTTAAAAAAGGAGTTGTCATTCAAAACTCCTAGGGGATGTATCATTGCAACAAAGGCAGGTCAACTAGTACCCCTCCAGACACCAAAATGTGCTTTAGTTTCTAACCTTATCATCATACCAATGACTAAATTTAATATAATTCTTGGTAGGTATTGGCTTTCAAATTATGATTCAAAAATTTGTTGTAAGAATAAGGAAGTTTCAATTTTTGAAAATGGTGTATAATCCCTTGTCTTTAGGGTAGAATATTTTCTACATGGTTCTTATCTAGAACCACCCCAGTAGCTCTACTGAATGAAATACTTGGAGAGGAAGATAAACCAATATTTATGAGCGAGGAAAGAAATCTTAAAATTAAAGATGTTCACATAGTGTAAGAATACATTGATGTATTTCTAGAGGAATTATCTGGTCATCCTTCAGAGCAGGAAGTTGAGTTCTCTATTGATTTAATTCCTAATGTAAGACCTATATCAAAGACTCCCTATAGAATGGATATTGTGGAATTAGTATAGCTAAATAAACAACTAGAGGATTTGAGTGAAAAGGTATTTATTCGACCTAGTGTTTCTCCATGGGGAGCCCCTATCATCTTTGTCAATAATAAAGATGGATCCATGAGGATTTGCATTGATTATAGGGAAATAAATGCTATTAAAATAAAGAATAAGTATCCTCTACCCCGGATTGATGGTTTATTTGATCAAATTCATGAAGCTCAATACTTTTTGATTACTGACCTTCGATCCGGATATCATCAACTGTGTATAAGGAAGGAAGATATTCCTAAGACAACATTTCGGACCAGGTATGGGCATTACGAGTTTACAGTAATGACTTTTGGGCTGACAAATTCACCCTCTGTTTTCATGGATTTAATGAATAGTGTTTTTAAGGAATATCTTGATAACTTTGCTGTGGTATTCATCGATGATATCCTCATATACTCAAAAATATTTTAAGACCATGAGAATAACTTGTGGGTCATTATAAAAACTCTTATAAGAAATAAATTATATTGGAAGTTTAGAAAATGTGAATTATGGATTCAATAAGTTTCTTTTCTAGGATATATTGTCTCTAATAATGTAATCCTAGTTGATCATGCGAAGAGAAAGTCAATCCAAGATTGGCCCACACCAACAAACGTAACTGAGGTACGCAGTTTTATTGGCTTATCAGGTTACTATCGGTGTTTCATTCAAAATTTTCCCGACTGTCTAACCTGCTAACCAAGCTCACACGTAAAGGAGTTAAGTTCGTGTGGACAAAATAATGTATAGAATACATTGAAGAATTGAAAAGAAGATTGGTCAATGCTCCAATTTTGACTCTTCCATCTGGAAGTGGTAGATTTGTAATATACAATGATGCATCAAAGAATGGAATGGGTTGCATCCTTATGCAAAATGATAAATTTATTGCTTATGCATCATGATAGTTGAAGACTAATGAGAAAAATTATCCAACTCATGATCTTGGGTTAGAAGCTGTAATCTTTGCTCTGAAAATATGGAGGAATTATCTCTACAGGGAGATATGTGAGATTTATACAGACCACAAGATTTTGAAATATATTTTCACACAAAAAGAACTAAACATGAGGAAGAGTAGATGAACTGAGTTACTCAAATATTATGATTGTTCGATACACTATCACATGAGAAAGGTGAATAAGGTGGAAGATGCATTAATTAGGAAAGATCATGGACTTCTAACTCAAATGAGGATTGAGATAGATCCTATATTTTTGGATCAACTAAAGATGGATATGGGAATTGTTAAGGAGAGGGAAATATCTTTCCTCTTTAAAATGATTTATAAACCATATTTATTAAAGAAGATAAAATGCTCTCAATCTGATGATGAGAACCTGCATAAGAAAATTAATGCTGTCAAGGATGGGAGACTGGATGACTTCGTGTATGAAGAAGGAGTTCTGAAATTTGGGAAGAGGTTATGTGTTCCATCAGTACCTGATCTAAAAAAGGTAACTATTAGACGATGCTCATAACTCAAATTTCTCTATACACCTAGGTAGAACCAAGATATATAGAGATCTGAAGGAATATTTCTAGTGGGATAATATGAAGCGGGAAATTGCTGACTACGTGTCAAGATGTCTAGTTTATCAACAAGTGAAGGCAGAGAGAAAACATCTCAAAGGAGTGATGTGACCTCTACCTATTACTATGTGGAAGTGGGATAACATTACGATGGATTTTTTCACTGGACTACCAAGGAAACCTATAAGGAATGATGCAATATGGGTAATTGTTGATCGGCTCAAAAAATCGGCACATTTTCTTCTTATAAGATAGGATTTTCCACTTGAGCACTTGGAAAGACTTTATATTAATGAAGTTGTAAGACTTCATGGTGCACCTCTATCGATTGTGTCTGATCAAGATCCCCGGTTTACATCAAAATTATGGAAAAGTCACTAGAAGTATTTGAATATTGAGCTTCATATGAGTACTACTTATCACCCCCAAACTGATGGAGAGTCTTAAAGGACTATTCAAACTCTAGAAGAAATGCTGAGGTCATGCTCTCTTGACGTTCAAGGTATGTGGGATCAATACTTGCCTTTGGTGGAATTTACCTAGAACAATAGTTTCCATTCTAGTTTTCAAATGGCTTCATATGAAGCATTGTATGGAAAGATATGTCAAACTCCAACTTGTTGGGATGAAGTTGGTGGGAGGAAAATTATAGGCACAGAACTTATTGAAGATACCATGACAATGGTGAAGACAATACAAGCCCATATTAAAGCATCCCAAAGTAGGTATAAGAGTTATGCTGACAACCAGAGAAAGGACTTGTAATTTTAAGTGGGAGATCATGTATTTCTAAAAGTATCTCTATAAAAGGGTGTCTTAAGGTTCGGTAAGAAAGGGAAACTGAGCCCCAGGTATATCAGACCATTTGAAATTCCAGAAAGAATTGGAGCAGTAGCTTACTGTTTAGCAATGTTTTCAAATCTCTCCAAAGTCCATGATGTGTTCCATATGTCATTGTTGAAGAAATACATGCTAGACCCAACTCATGTACTCACCTATAAAGAAATTGAACTGGAACCTGATTTTTCATACTGTGAAAAGCTTATTGGGATTCTTGACACAAGGGAGGAAGTGTTGAGAAATCGGACAAATCATCTTGTAATGGTTCTTTGGATGAACCAGAATATGGAAGAAGCAACATGGGAACCAGAGGATTTCATGAAAAATAACCACCCACATCTTTTTGGTGAGTTTCAAACATAAAATTTCAAGGACGAAATTTCTGAAGGAGGGAATAATGTAGCACCCCAAACATTTTATGGTATGTTTCTCTTAAATACATTTTAGTTATAGCCTATATTTCAAGAATCATTGGGCCACTTTGGAACAAAACATGGTTACTTATCAGAGATATCCATAACCTAGCCATAAAACATATAATTTTCAGCTCTGTGATTTGAATTTTAAAAATCTCACATACACGGTTGTGATCAAGATGATAATTAGAGTCTGATAGAATTAAATTAATTTTTGGTGAATAGTAACCTATCCTTATGAATAGTAACCTACCCTTATAAATAATAACTTACCCTTATGAATATTACTATGAATCTTATGAATGGTATCCATGCCCTTGAATGTATAAATGAATTTAGGCACCTTAAAAATGAAGATGAATATTTTAAGTGTTTATATTTTTCGATTATATAATTATTTTAATTAAATATTTAATTAATCATATTTATAAAATTATTTTTGAAAAATGGAATTAAATTTTGGATTCTACACATCAAAAAATGGTTAGGTTGAATTTTTGGTATTTTCCTTAAATACTTAAATTTTTTATGAATAGTAAAATCGGATAAATCACAATAAATGCTAAATAATGGATTAATTGAGTCGTTGATGATGATATGCTGATGTAAGCCCAATTGGTTCGAATTAACATGCATATATTACTGTTATTAGTCATAGAATACTCACTATTGGTTTTCTTGATAGGAAATAATAATTTAATGATTATAATATTAAGAAAACTCATCTCCCCTCCACTATATAAAGCACCCCTCGCCCCCTCTTCCTCTCACACCACTCAAGCCGTTTTCCTTGCCAATATTCTGACCAAGTCTCTCCCTAATATCCTCCCCCACGTCCAAAATCTCATATACTCATCAAAATACCAAAACCTTTCCCTTTAAGAGTTTGTCAAAGGAGGAAGTCTCAAGAGTTAAATTCCTCTTTCCAATTCTCTCAATTTTTTTAAGTTCTTTTCTTTTTGGTTCTTTCCTCACCATAATAGTATGATAAATCTATTAACATACATGTATTTGAATTTTTTCATTCTAATGGTATATTTCATTACCTTCTCTCCTTTCCCCCGCCATTTATTTGAAAGAAATGAAAGCACCGTTTGAGATGTGCTAATTTAGCACATTCAAGGACAACGGTTTATCAATTTCTATTATAATATTTAATTCTAGTCATGAAACCATTTGTGTTATGGTTGAACCATATTATTATATATGTAATATATCATATTTTTAGTTCTGTAATCCTTTTGTACAAATGGTATTAAGTTATAAATAAAAACATGTTCATTGTAATCAAACCCACCGTTTAGCCAAAACGGTTATCACTAAAGTTATATATATAATAATTCGACTTCAATATAAGTAACCAAATTAAATTTAAAACCATGTAATCTTCTGGATTTTCACTAATAGAATATAACTTCATTTATGGACAACCACATTAATCTTATATATTTATCTGAACTTGAATATAAGTGAACTAATCATTCAAATCCAAGTAAACAAACGAGCCAGAACAGTGAAATTGAACCTTATAAATAATAAAAAAGGCCTTGAATGAAATAAAAAGGGTTATAAATAAATCATTTACATATATAATAGGTTCTTGAATTATGAATTAATAATCCTAATTTTTTTATTCAGTTCTTAAATAACAAGTCAAGAACACCTTCAAGCATAAGGTAAGGGATCCTCTCTCTCACTTTTGTTCAAGAATCTCCTCTATGTTGTGCTCTATTATTTTTAATGCCTAATTATGGGGTATGTTTTATCACATACCCAATAATTCCCTTATGACATTTAAATAATGGTATACCCCTTTACCTCCCATTAAGCCCACGCAAGAACACTCATTATCATGCCGAAATGTTTGTAAGGGGTTTCTCATCTCACTTTCATTTCTGTGAGATTTTCATTGTCCGCCACTTATTTATTGTATGTGTTATAAGTGTACTTACATTTGATATATAATAACATTATTATATTTATATTCATGTTATTAAATGATTCATTTGACAGTTATTAAGCTCTGGTTATATGATTCAACCAATTACATTGTGGTAAGAGACTTTGTCTCAACTACTATTTTGTTGTGACTAACTTTGTATTGTGCACCTAATAATCCTTATATGGTGTACCTACTGACCATTTGAGATAAATTTTCATTTGAAATTATATTTATATCAAATATCCATAATCTCATATCATGGATAAGTTTTTCTCTAAACTGTATGCCATTTTTCATATGGTGTTTATTTGGAAAGTTATTTTAATTATGGAAATATAGATGAATCAGTATACTCTACTATATACGGATATTGAAAAGGCATATTGCACTTGTATTGAATCAATTTATAAATAATGATTTGGACATGAAGTGGCTGTTGGGGCCCGCTATAGCCCCTCGATGCATCAGTAAGTCTCATGAGACAAATTAGTTGGCGACAAACCCTTCAAGTTTGTTTCCAAAAATCAGACGGGTTTCTACCCACAGAACTAAACCATTTTTATGGTATTATGGTTTCATGTGCCATATACATGAATTCAAATTAATAATCATTCTCTTTATTCATTATCAGTTATTATTATTATCCTTGAGGTTTTCACTGTGAAAAAATCTATGAATGCAGTTTCATTCTCATTTTATTAATGGCATTAGTTATTCATTTATTCACTATGCCATATTGATTATATAAGATTGACTGTGATAAACTTATAATTGCAATCATTCTTCCACTATTTGTAACCTTTAATGAGAGTTTGATCTCACCCCTTTCATTGTTTACTTTCAACAGGTGACAAAGAGGAGGTCGTTTATTGAGTTCTTGTGGATGCAGTTTTTAGTTTTGTTATGTATTGTATTTTGTAAACTTTTCCAATATAATTTGAGTAACATCTATGTATCTAGTTTCTTCAAGATTACAAAACTGATCATTCCATAAGAATTTTCATTCCTTCTAACCATTCTAATATTACAAGTAACGCATCGGCTCCAGTCTAGAGGGGTCTGGGTGTTACAAATACATTACTACTAATCATAGATTTATTTTTCTATGACAGAATTCATAAATATTAATTTTTATTTTGGTGATATATTAAATATGTTTTATTTCAATTATTATTTGATCAAACATATTTTTTATATCACAAAAAAGGGGATAATATTTAATATTTCAAACCATAAAATTTCATTTATTTAAAAAAAATCATTTTCAAAATAATTCTTTGAAATCGAAATTTGGAGAAAATTTCTATATCTTCTTTTATGTTTTACAAATCCTAAATTTTATTCTTTTTTTAGGATTATTTTATGGGATTTGTGATCATTAAAAAGGGGTAGATTTTTGGTCATATATTGTCTCAACAATAATCTATGATTTATAATGATTTTGATTCTCACAATACCCTTGTTTGTTTTATAATAAATTTTTTTAAGTGATATTTACAAGAATTTATATTTTATTTTAAAGTTTTTTAGTGTTATGGAATGATTCTAGAAACACTATTTTCATCCATTCATTACACTGGAAAAGATAATTTTTTTGTATGGTATCAAACCTATGCTACGCAAAAAAAAATTGTTTGTAACAACATCCCTACATGCGGAAATAGGCGAGCATATGGATCAGCAACCCTGCGTTGGATTTTGGATTTACTGTTTCCAACCCTAAGTTTGGGAAATTTGACTTTATGGTTTATTAATGTTATGTTTAGGAAAGTTTAATGTATGGTTAATCAATGTTACGTTGGGGAGAGTAGAATATATGGTTCATCAATGTTACATTTGGGATTTTATGCTGACAAGGATAAAAGTATGGCTCAACATCTCTACGCTACTTTGTTTCCTACATTATGTAAAGATGAATGTGTGAAGAAGGAACCCTATTATATGCAAAGTAACCGCACTCTATGAAATTTAACCCTAAGTTGTATTCTCAACGGCGAAGTTCTTCAAGCCTCATTTTTAATTTGAGATTTCTGCAATGGTCAAGTCAAAATTAAAGAACAATTCAAGGATTGTTTGGATTATTTCAAAGAACCGAGTTTATCAGAGTAAATAATTCATATTTATATGGGAATTTGTCACTCTCCTAGTTAATATAAGTTTGAATTTCTACAACCAATTAGGATATTCTTTTGGATCTAGAATATTGAAGCAAGTCGTATACTCTATATATTCTGTTAGAATATATCATTAAAATATGAGATAGGTGATTCACACAAAAGACTTTATTATTGAAATTCATTTCACAATGCTATATCAAATGAACAACTCTGTTAAAAGACTAATTTTTGGAGATATAAATGTTCAATCTTGTTCTACTATTATTCTATGACTTCTCTGTTTTGTTGCTTCTTTTAAATCAAAGATATTTTTTAGTCGAATCACTTCAGACTATTTCAATCTTGGAGATTTTTTTGAATAAAAAGATCCATCTATTATCATTTTCATGTTTCTGCAACTGTGAATATCAATCTATTTCAACAAATCAAATATCTTTTTGATTTATTTTCTTTTTGGCTACTCATACTCAGTCATGGTGGAGTGTCGGCTTCTCTAACTAAGTTGTGAATAATTGGTTCTCTATTTAGAACCTGAATATTTTTTTTAATCTTAATTGTAAAGGTTTCAATTGCATTTACTCAGTTGTTGGAATTTTAGTCTTGTGATAAGAGGACCAGACTATTGAAATTTACTAATCTCACTAAGATAGTTTCTGGTGGAGTGGACTATGGGATATTTTTTCCCCAAACCACTATAAAAACTGTGTTCTTTATTTCAATTTATTTGCTGCATATTTTCATAATAGATGGAAAAAACTAATTATCTGCACCAATTAAAAGATATTGTTTAAATTTAGAATTGGAGAATAATTTTTGAGAAAACAAAATTTACCCCCCTCAAATGTGTTTTTTATATTCCAACATAACACTTGGGAGGTTGCTACCTCTAAAGCTCATGCAACGCACTCATCTAGCGTGCATCCTCAATTGGTAGTGCGGGTTCTAGCTGCTACTCAATGGGCGGTGGTATAGCTGGTAAACCACCTGAAGGTGCACTCTCTGGTACAAGACCCTGTGTTGATTCCCTTCCACTAGGTGGATCATCCTCATGATCACACAGTGGAATCCTAGCTGGTTCTCTACATGGAGACATCCTGAAATAAAACAGGATATACTATGATAAAAAGAATATATCTTGGGAGATAACTTGAGAAATACATGGAAAACAAAACTATTAATATATTATGCATGTACCATTTTTTCTATACAAACAATGTTCTCATGTACTGAGTTGAAAATCAAGTGATCAGAGTCCTAGTGTATTGATATGTCAGTCATCGCACTAACACTGGAGTCTCTAGCTAGCCGAACTTGAAACACTTAACATTGTTTCCTCAAAATAATCTCACCAACTCATGTCAATATGTAGATCTTAACCTCCTCAGATACCACTTTGTTACGACCCGTCCCATAGGGGCCCATGTCGCTACTACCCCAAGCCCGCCTCCAATATGCCAGTGGTTGGGGACCAGCACCGAGTAGGCATATCCCACAAATGGGAGGCATTAGTCTAAATTAAATATACAAATGAACCCATCTTCAATCCCACACAATGATGAAATGTAAAATAATTGAAATAATTCATACATACATCTAATATCCCACAACAGAGTACCATAGTAAAGTACTGAAAGAGGGGAAAGGGGAAAAATACAAGACCAACCAAAAAATGAAAATATTCCAACCTTATCTAATGGGGAGAACTAATTCAAATGCAATATCCTAGAAAACACCTTGGTCTGACAAGATCTATCTATGCTCCACCTTCTTCATGTCCTCCTGGTGCAACATAAAAAAGGGTCATAGTCTGTAAAATACATGACACGTACGGTAAAATCTCGTGCATGGGTGAGTATAAAAATACTCAGTAGGGAACCCTAAAAACACTAAACATGAAGCACCAAGTATATTCATCTCAATAAAATATATAATGATCAATGTATAATATAATAAAGGAATAACCCATATATACTCAAGGAATACACCATGTCATAAGGCTGTCATAACCAACTATCATCCATAAGATTCTGATCGAGGTAACGCTCATTTTGGGAGAACCCACTCCACAATCCATGCTATCATCGGAGACACTCAATAAAGAGGTCTGGGTCCTTAGGCCTTACCCAGGAAAGCTCACTAGTTTAATAGTAATATGATACACAAACAGAGGGTAATTCCTAGGACCATTGGGGGACACCACTAAATCAGTCTGGATCAACCCGCTATATAGGGGATCGTATTTCAATGATTTTGAAAACCTAACCGACACGACCTACTAAATGGAGGATCTACTTCCTTCTCAGGGAGTTCATCCTGATTCCACAAACTCAAACTAGGGAAGATATAGGATCGTAGTATGATATCATAGAGGGACACCAAAACTCTATCTGAGACTTGGCATCTAGAGGGGATCACAATCTAGTGATAAGGATGTAATGTTGTACTTCACCCTTGAGGGGAAGAACAAAGGGAACACACTCAACCTATAATAGTACAAGATAGGAAAAAAAGATCCTCAATCACTCTTTAATGGACTACATGGAATGCCCCAAGGGGTTTATGGCATTTCCATCTATCCAAATTCTTGCTCATGTCGAAGAGCCTCACTCAACATGTAGTCTCTATATACACGGCATGTAGAAATATATACATGAAATATAGATACACATGGTATCCTACCCCTATGGCATGGTCGTATCTGTGTACCAAAGCCATGTTTGTGTATCGATATGCATATGCCAATCCGTTTATGTGTGGGAGTACACAGTGTGTATGTGCCCATGTAATCCAACATGTATCTGTGTACTTATGATGTACACACTGAGTCAACTGGGGAGGGTAACACACTGTGTGACAGAGGTCACATTCCATGTGATCATTAACTTTGTCCAAACCATAGAATTAGATCGAAGGGCCTTACATTCAGTGTAATACCGGATTACATGCCATGTGGTTTGTGGTTTTCCAAAATTTATCGTTCCTCCTCCGTGCAACCCAACCAATTCAACATCCCTAGATTGGGTTGTGGATTTTCTGTGAAACTGAAGATATAAGGTCACTTTGTCATTCCATCACCAAATCAACACATTTCATCACCATATATCCTCATAAAATGGATATAAATCAATATTCTTCATTCAGTTCCATAGAACATAGAAGAACACAAAATCAGGAATCATCCATTATATGATTCACTATTGTAACCATTGTCACATCATTTCAATCCCAAATCTAATATTTTGGAAAATTGCTTCAAGAAACGGATGGGAAAATATCGATTGATTAAGAATAATCGAACCCCAATCTAATGAAGAATTACTATTGTGAATCGTGGAATTCGGGGATAAAATAATAATCAATAAAGAGTAATAAACCTCAATCAATGTTCATGTCGCTCTTGGTTCGTTTCTATTAGAATGACAATCGAATCCATCAACAAATTAATCAAAATAAATTCTCCAATTAAATACCCACAAAATAAATATCATCCCACAAGATCTATCAATCTGAAAATCAATCTATTTGTCGATTGATTTGAATTCATCGTAGAAATCAAGAACACAGAAAAATCCACATAAAATAAACATCCTACCTCAAGTTTAATTGATCATAGATGAAGAAATATTGTGTCTCCTTTGTTGATGAGGTCCATGGATTCCGTTAGCGTAATGATTTTCGGTCTGATCTTGATCCATCATCATTTTCCTTAGATAATTCTTCAGAGCTCTCTCCAATGATCCTAAAGAGGTTCCAAGGTTATGCAGTGAGCCTTGGATTTCTAATATAAGGATCTATTTAAAGATCCACTAATCATTGTTCCAATGAAAATTATAAAAATAATTTTATTAAATTATTTTATTCATTTTAATGCATGTGACAAATTTTTCAAAAACAACTTGTACCAACTAATGTTAAGTCTCACCTTGGGTAAAATTACTATTCTAAACTCAACAGTACCCTTAGATTTTTGATCCAGTAACTTGATTATAATTTATTCTACTTTTTTAGGAAAAATGTGAGTGCATGATATTTAATATATTTATATATTTAAAACACTTATTCCAGGCACAACGGGCCTCCGAATCATACATCGTCTCAGTGCCTAGTCTCAAAAATAATCCATATAATTTTTAAAAATAATATATGTAAAATCTGAGATGTTTCAATTATATACACCTTATAAACATAAATAGGTTCATAGTATCAAACATGTCTCAATAAAACAATATTGAGATGAAGAACCCTTACCTCAAGTCTGAATCAATTTATTGGTACTATAAACCTCATGTATAATAAATTATAATTCTTTAAAATTCTTTAAAATAACCATATAAATACATATAATATCATATATGATCCACTTATAATATTCCAACACCTATCTATTAATAATTCTTTAATACAATTTCCATTTACAAGTGATAACTGCCTTGTTTTTCATGTAAGTTTTAGTTTGGTTGTTTTGATACTTTCATCTTTATCGCATTCCCATCATATCTTTAATTATAATCATAACATAAATATAATATATATTCATTATATACTTATTTAGAATCATCCATGAAAAATAGATATAGAAGAATGAATTACATCATTCATGGAAACCGTAGGTCATACGTACGCATGAATGTTGTTTTCACTTTTCAATAGATGGAACAAAATAAAGGTAAATAATAATTTATCTTTATAAAATCATAATAATATCATAAATAAAATATATATTTATTATATCCATCCTTAAAACCATCCAAGTAAAGTGGGGGTAAAAAATGATTTACACTACTATGAGGAGCTGATAAGTTGTATGTACGCATAAGCGATGTATTTGATTTCCACATGATAGATAGGATGTGATAATGTTTTTTACATCAAAATGACAAAAAAAAATATTTAATAATTTAAATTAATTATTTTATATTCTATACCATGTATTTATAAGATTTATAGGGAGAAATAAAATTGAAAATGCTTGATTAAGAGTTACATTTCTTTGTTGAGAAACTACTTTTTTGTATACACATTAAGCCATGAAGGGATGGTCTTTTGGAAAGAAAATAGGCTCTATTATGTGTTTAAGGAAGATAGGAAAGTATTATGATAGATATGTTTTGATCTACGGGGAGGGAAACTCTTGGAATTACTTAAATTATTAAATTAATATAAATTATTTTTTATAATAAAGTGACTCAAAGTTGACATATTTAGAATATATGATGAGTATAAGTCTAAATAATATCATAAAGTAAGATTTATTCAATTTTTAGTGATTTTTTAACCCTTATGTCTTATTTTTAACTACCAGTTAACCCCTTTGATAATTATCGTGATATCAATGTTTTTACACTAATGAAACCATTAAAGTTACTATAAAAGGATAATTGGACCATAAATAGACCATGGTTAATATTTTAAACCATATACAATTCAATTTTCTTAATATATTATTTTTATAAATTTTAAATCATTTAATAAAATAATTTTTATTACAAAATATCGGTAATTTCATTTTTTGAAATACATAAAATATTATAAAATAATATGTATTTAACTCATGTAAAATGGTTCCAAAAGGACATGGATTCAATTTTAAGGGTTATTTTATCCTAATATAATCATATAATCAAATTTTTATAGGTTTTAATATCATTTTAAACCTTATCTTTCATATTAACCCCTTCGTTAACCAATTTTTACCTTAAACGATATAATAAATATTTTAATATTAAATGGTTATAATTTTACTTATAAGGTAAAAATTGACTCATAAATGGATAATGGGGGATATTTTATAACAATTACCATCATTATTTTCATATTTCATGATTTTTATTATTTTAAAATAATTTAATAAAATATTATTTAACCAAAAATATCATTAATGTGATTTTGGAAACTATTCATTTAATTTGACTTTAAAAACAACTTGATAGGAAATTAATTTTAAAATAAAAAATTCACAAATCCCTAATATGTTTTATTTATATATGAAATTTTTTTGAAACTATAAATCACCCAAAAATTTACTTTTAAAGTTTTTAAAATCATTTACTCGGTTTTTCTACTACTTGAACAAGAATTATGTTAGTGTTGTATAAACATTTACGATAATTATTTCATTTATAAAAATTAAAAATAAATTAACATCGTAAAAATAAATTAAATAAATTCAAGATAAATAATTTTTTTTAATTATTTAAAGTTACTCACATCAATGTCATGACAACTTATTTAATATGTTATTTTGACTTTTCTCACCTTGTACAAGCATTATACAAGAATTTGGATAAGATTCTTGTTTTATAATACCAAAATTAGAAACAATAAATAAAAATAATCATTTATATATAATATTGACTATAAAATTCCTGAAAAACATTTTTAAATCTCCATTTTTATCTTTGGGACAAAAAAATTGACTTTTCTAGTGTTGTACAAGCATTCTATTGGCACTGAAAAGAATTTTCATATTTATCAAGAAATAAATTATAATTTATATTTTTTGGATTATTTTAATATTATATTTTTAGTATATTATCATAAATTATTCATTATATAATATTAATAAATTTTTATATCATATTTATTTCTTGGTGATATCATAAAAGATACAATATTTCATAAAAACTGTATTTTTTTACTGTTCACCAAAAAATTAACTTCCTCATAAAAATATCAAAAATACATACTATAACATGTTTGAATTTATAAATTAAAAAAATAAGTCTATTTAATCAGTTTAAATTCATATAATTTTCATAAATTAATTTTAATATAAATGTGTAAAACGCAATGAAAATAGATTTTACTAAAATGTGTTTTTTAAGCCCAAAAATGAATTTATATCAAAAATAAAATAAAAAGATGATTCTTATTTAATTAATTACATTATTTATAAATAAAGGAATTTTATTTTAATTTAAGTTCAAATTTAAGGAGTAATGATACTATTTTATAAAAATAAATGAAAATTTTACAAAAAGTAGTATTTTTCATTATTGGCTGAAAAACTAGTCTTTTCAGAAAAATACTAAACTTTTACATTAGGTTAATTTTTTATGATTATTTGAAAACTTATATTCATTTTATCAAATATAATTTCTAAAAATTCTATAAAATAATTTACTTATTTTCTCTCAAAGATTTATTAAATTAATTTTTTTTTTAAAACACATTTTTGAAGCATAAAATGACTTTACATAAAATTTGAGTGCTTATTTACTAAGAACTAATAAATGATTTCTTTTTTGAGTATTAACTTCATATATATATCATTATATGGTTAATAATATTCATACCATCTAATTTAACAACTCTGTTATAACTATAACATTTAAATATTAATATTTCATGGTTTGTTTAAGCTCAATGTTGCGTGTTGTATATGGCATCGAATATAATGTTATTTTAAAAATATTGATTTCTTATAGATTGTTTCTTAAATATGATAAAGGTTATGTTAAAAAGTTTAATAAGGTGTTATATGGATTAAATAAATCCATGAAATCAAGTTTTTCAAAGCTTGGTTCATACCTTAAGGAAATAAGTTCAAGAAAGTGTGGACAATATCATCTATATCAAATAAGACAAACAGGTATCTTTAATTATTATCATTTATATAGATGATATAATTTTTTATATAAATTAATAATATTCTTATGAATAATTTTATATAGAAATCAGAAAAATGTTTCAGATATCTATACTTGGATATTTAAGGTATTTCATGGGTTTTCAAGTTTTTCAAGAAAATGATATTATTTTTTTACCTCAAGAAAAATAAACCTAATAACTTTTGAGGAATTTAGGTATATATGATTCAAATATTGTTTCTGTAACATATCACACCTCCTCATTGGCTTGAGTCAAAGTGTAATTACTACTTGGCCTTAAGTGACATCACTAAGACACCAAAGGCTGGAAATAAATATCGAAGGGATTCAATGTATGTGGGGGATGATTTTATATTTGAAATTAAAACAACAATCTAGATATGTCATACCAAATAATCCACTACATGATGCATGATATCAATAATAGACAAATCAACATTTTATTTATCGAAACCAAAAAAAATACCAAGTACCAAAATGGAAGACAACATTATCAATGTACATAGCAGAAGACTACAAAACTCAAAGACTCCAACGACAACTCCAAGCTCCAAACATGCTCTCTACTCCAAATCCATAAAACAAATCAAGTATCACTACACACCATTAGAGAATTTTGAACTATACCTTTGACCATGTCCCGATAAATGAGATCTATAAAATCACAAAAGTACCATAGAAGGGGTGAGTAATGAAACTAAATATATTTTCCCCAATGACTTCCCTAATCACAACACTAGGATAGAACAAGTTAGCAAATTTTATAAAACTATTTATATAAAAGAATTTATAAAACAGTTTATATCAAAATATAAACAAGTTCTATAGTAAAAAAAATTTCTCAAGATAACATCATGTTCCAAGGAAAGTAAAAAATATATATATAAACCTATTGAATTTTCCATTTTTTCATATAACATTCCAATACACAAATCCACACATCTTAACATGCTTGCTTCGTTATGACAGTTTCATACTCATGAGAAGTTTCTCATAAATATACCAATTAATCACACGATAATAAAATCTCGTGTTCCATTAAACCTTTGGCATTGAGCACAAGGTTATATTTCAAAAAATACTCATTATGAAATATGAACACACACCACCAAGTATACCCAAAAAAACATTCCAATACAATCATGCCAAAACTATTCCAACCATTTCAATAAAACTATACTTTTATTCAAAACCTTTCAAACAAACCATTTCATCTTATTTAAATAAAAACATCCTTTTATTCAAAAAAATTCAATTAAACCATTTCAAAAAATTCTATAAAATCTTCATTTTAAAATCAACATTTTAAAATCAATAAACCCAAAGCTCTTGTATAGCCAATTTCCACACAACCACTAAATATAAAAACCAAAACTAAAGAAGGTTTATACCATGATTTTCACACAAATTTCACAATCAATTTCAATAAATTTAATCAATTTTCTACTAATACTTCAAGTTATAAATAGAAAATTCGATAGTGATGATGCATACCTTTGGTTTTATGAGGAAAATGAAGAATTACATGAAAACACCCATGAAACGGGGTTGAATCTCCAAAAATCCTCATTAGATATCCTCCCCTATAACTTAACAAAACAAAAATAGAATCACATTTTTCATCAACTATATTTGATCTATCCATAGTGGATATATATCAAAAAAGTAAGAGATATGTAGAATAATATCTAAGAAAACCCCCCAAGAACTGCCAAGAATAAAGGTTGATCATGAGAATCTTACTTTAAAACACCGAGAGAGGCCTTTAGATCACTTCCAAATCAATGGATAGAGGTTATCAAAACTTTTAGAGATAAAATCCAAAGTTAGGACCATTTTGGGGGGAAACAAGGGATTAAAACAAAAATATTACCTAGATCCACTTTTTTAGGATCTATTTTTCTAACCGTGCACAGTTTAGTCACACGGTTAGGAAAACTATGCACTAACTGTGGGCCAATCGCTATCTTAAGGATTAAACTTTCATGGTAGGATCACATGGTTAGTAAACCATGCACCAATCATGCCAAATCCCACAATCTCAGGTACCATGGTTTCTCTTAGGCTTTCTCATGGTTTGTAAAACTTGTGCACTACTTGTGAGCCTTCCCTTTAGCCCCTATATCAATGTACACAATTTCAAGTAGGTATTGTCTAGTTTTCCCAAACTGTTCCCCAATCATATACCTATATAGAATCCCAAAAAACAGTCCAAAATTTCTCTAAACTCTCCAAAACTTCACCCATATACCTTACATACTTAAAAACAATAAAGAAATGGTTACTTACTTGAAATTGGAGGTTCTAAATTCTCCCCTCTATTGGATTTTTCATACCTAGAAGGTTTAAAACCAACATTTTTCTGAAAGAGTTATATACATTGATCTTTCATTTCATTCAAGACTTCACAAGTCTCTTCCTTAATCTCATCATATCTCCACAAAACACGAACTAAGAAGATGCTTTTCCCATGAAATACTTTCTCTTACTAATCAAAAATCTACAACGGAACATGTACCAATAAAGCATCCAACTCTAGTTCAACAAGGTCTCATCGAATCACATGGTAAATATTAGGATGATACTATCTCAAATGAGATACATGGAACACATTATTCACTACACCGAACCTTGGTGGTAATGCTAACTGATATTCTACCTCACCGACCTATTCCAATATCTCAAAAGGGCATATGTATCGAGGAGATAACTTTCCTTGCTTCCCAAAAAGTTGATTCCTAAGTCTTGGAGAGATTCTCAAGAACACATGATCAATCAAGGTGAATGAAAATGATCATCGATGATGATCCAAATAAAATTTTTTATGGATCTAAGCCATCTCTATCCATTTCCTAATCAACTAAATCTTATCCATTATCTCAAGGATAAAGCTCAGCCCAACCAGTGAATTCTCACCTGTTTCCACCCAAAAAAGTGGATAATGAAAAGGATGATTATATAATGATTCAAATAGATCCATTTTTATCAAGTCTTGATGATTTTTTTATAAGATAACTCCACTAACGGAACATGATCTTCCCATGAGCCACCATAATCCCTTACACAAGCCTGTAGTATATCTTCTAAAGTCAGTATTTTCTATTTGGATTGTCCATCTGTCTGAGTATTATATATCGTACACATATTCAATTTGGTCCTAATGGATTTATATAAGGAACTATAGAAATGATATATAAACCTTGGATATCTGTCTGACACTATCGAAATGGGTACACCATTCTTCTTTACCACTTCTTGAATATAGATCTTCGACAAGTCCTCAACCGTATGAGATTAGTTAATAGGGATAAAATGAGCTGACTTTGTGAGTTGATCCACTACCATCCATATGGAATCATGTTTATGAACCATTTTTAAGATACCTTCTTTAAAATCCATAGATATATTCTCCCGCTTCCAAATAGGGATAGGTAAAGACTTAAATATACATGTTAGCCGATTATGATTTGCTTTATCCTGCAAACAAGTTGAGCCTCTCGAAAAAAACTCAGCCACATTTATTTTCTTACCGACCCACCAAATATGTGAATTCAAATCCTTATAAATATTTTTTATTCTAGTATGAACAACCCATCTCTAATGGTGATACACATGAAGAAGGTTTTTCTAAAAATCCATAGGTACGACCATCTGATTTATGAACCACAACACTGATCTCTCATCCAACATCCATCCCTAAATGGTCTCCCCACTACTGAGTTTTAACCATATATCCACATATTTTACATAGAATTTATATGCCCCTTTAACCATATTTATTATATTAGGAACAAATGAAACTATAAATAAAAACACTACATCACCTCGGTCTTCACATTCCAAGTGCATCTCATCTAGGACTAACATCAACTACCACTCAACTAAAGCTTCTTTTTCCAACTGAGCATATGAATTTATTCATAATGAATTAGACACTATATTTCCTTTACCAGGTGTATACATCAAGTAAAAGTCAAATATTTTGAGATACTACATCAATCTTCTTTGTCTCAGTTTCAAATCTCAATGTGAGAAAATATGCTTCAAACTCTTATGATCTATAAACATAGTAAATTTCTCATCAAAGAGATAATGACTAAAATTATTCAAATCATGGACTACATAAGCAAGATCCAAATATATTTTTGGGTATTTATTCTCATGCACCCATAATTTTCTTGATTCATAATCAATAACATGATCTCCCTACATGAGAACATATATCAACCCTGATCTCAAAGCATCACAATACACCATGTACCCATTTCCTAATTCCAGAAAAATCAAGATCATTGTTTATGTAACGATAAATTTAAGCTCTTAAAAAGGATTCTAAAATTATTTATACCATTGGAATGGTATATTCTTCTTTGTCAAATCTATCATCTGTGAGTCCTTTCATGAAAAATCTTTCAAAAAGCATTGATAATAACCAACCAATTCAAAAAAAACTATGTATCTCAAATATTTTATTTGGCGGTTTCCAATAGATCATAACATCAATATTTTCTAGTTCCATAGAAACACCTCTTTCAGAAATTACATGTCCAAGTAAGCATAACTCTTATATCCAAAAATTGTACTTTGAAAATTTAGTATACAACTGATGTTCCTTTAAGATTTCTAACATGGCCTCTATGTGTTTCTCATGCTCAACCCTTATCCTTGAATACACTAGTCTTTTATCCACAAACACCACTACAAAATAATATAGATATCATTTAAATATATGATTCATAAATTCCATAGATATATTTGGTGCATTTATAAGACAAAAAGGAATTAGCACATATTCATAATGGTCATATGTACTTCTGAAAACTATTTTCAGAATATCCTTCTTTCAAACACACAATTGGTGATATCCTGATTTCATGTCAATTTTGGAAAACCACTGAGCTTCACTCAACTGATCGAACAGATTTTCAATGTGTGGATGTGGATATTACGATAATCCACTCACAATTGAAGAGTTTAATCTGCCTTTTTGACAAATAAGACTGGATATGGCCACAAAGATGTGCCCGGCCTAATGAAATATTTTCTTTCCAACTCTTCCAACTAAACTATAAATTACCCTAATTATATTGGATTAATTTGGTTAGAGGGAAGGTAAATTGGACTGGTCCTCATAATGAGATCAATCATAAACTCCACTTCTCTCATAGGTGTAAACCCAGATAATTTTTTAGAAAATACATATGGAAACTGATCAACCACTACTGTAAAACTGTTATTCTTGATCTCATCCATCGATGCCAAAAACAATTTTGTCAATTGGTATGAAATTGTTCACATAGTTGGTGCTAAAAAACGTTTTTTACTTACCTTTATACTCCTTTCCCCTTTAAAGAGATACTAAATGCCATCCTCAGTTGTGAAACTAACCCATCAGGTATAACAGTCAATGTGAGCCTTGAACATTGTCAACCAATCCATACCCAGGATTATATCAATAAAATCCATATCAAGCATAGATAATTATTATTTTAGATCTTCTCCATCAATGGTTATAGAATATTCTCTACACATAAATGTTCGACCCTCTCTTTGACCAAGAGGAGTTTGAATTGTGATCATAAAAGGAATTATCTCAAATTTTAAACTCAATGAACCAATAATGAGAGAATAAATAAAGAAATAAGAAGCCCTTGTATCAAAAAAAACACATGCATAAGGGTATAATTTAAAATAATTATACCTCTCACAGTCGATGGTCTAGACTGATCATCCACCATAACATGTTCATCTCCATATAATTGCCTTTTCGCTGTAGTCTGTTCCTTGTTTCCTTGTTGTGATTTCCCTTACTAAGGATTTATAGTATTTCTAGAATCATTATGGATAGATTTGTTCTTATAATGAGATTTATTCTGAATCTCTCACCCCATCGAATCATATGATGCCCATGGCACCTGAGAAGGGTCTCGAACACTCAACCTCAGAGCACTATGAAAAAAGCACTAAATATGACCCATTTTGTTTCAATTATGGCATGTTCTCATGTGGTTTCATACACTCTCACTTCATGTGGTCAAATGAACCACATTGGAAAAATAAATCTTGTCTCTTTTCTCTTAGAGGAATATTTATAGACCCATATATTGGATTCAGATTCATTCTCCAACCTTGGAAATTAGTGTCTCTCCTCTGCTTTCTCCCCACATTAATGTTCACACTATTTCACATAGGTATTAACATAATTCCTCCTCACATAGCTCCTGAGTTTTTTCTTTCATCTGCTGATGCTCTATTTTTCTTCTCTATATAGTATATAATACAGATCATAGAAATATTCAATGGAATATCCAATCTCATCCTAAATTCAAATATGATTACCTTTAAGGATGTAGTAGCAGAAAACATGTGTGAAAAACATACTAAATTCATGAATTTATCCACATACTATATGAAAAAAAATATTTTCCTACTTCAAGCTAAATAAATCCATCGTTATTTGAATTTTGAATGTGTGATGACAAACTTTTTTGTTGAAAAATTCCTCAAAATACACCCATGAAATGTCGTGATCAAATTTATCATGAATAGATAAATCCGACCACTAGTGTGCAAAATCTTCCACCATGTAAGTCACCATCTTGACTTTAAACTATGTAGGTGTGTTGATGAAATTGAATATACGATTCATCCTATTCCTACACACCTCTTAGTTTATTAATTCAAAATAACCCTAAATGATGGGTGGATTCTATTTCTAGAACTGGATGAAATAATCAACTTTCCTTGGTTCATCCCTTTTTCTATGTATTCATAGCCTGAAATTCTAGGGTAGTACTCTAAACCAGCTCTTGGTTCACCTGTGGCTCAAGTGCAACCACGTTTTTAGTAGATTTCACCGTTTGGTTTTTATGATGCCTACTGGGTTCCATTTTCTAAAAACATAAAGAATTTTTATAAGTCTCACTCTCTATTAACTGAAGGCTTAACAATTTTAAATTATAATTCAGCATATTATCATAATGTTGCTTTCCAAAATTAACCATTTCAGAAATAATCTCTACTAGATTTTGAAAATCAAACCATTTTCAAAATATCACAATCATTCTCTTTTCAAAATCTCACATTTGAAAAAAAATCAACATTTTTCAAAGATCAACACATTGCATCAAATCATTTCTCAAAATTATATATGCACTCCAAGTAGGAATTCAAATCTATAATGCATGTCATGATCGTCTCAATGTCTAAACCCATGACAATAATATTTCTCTTCTTATAAATGTCTCCAAACACTTATGAACCCTACTACCTGGTAACTTGAATTTAAGGATAAAAAAAATTTCTGCATATTTTTATGCTCTACATTTTAAGTTCCAAAAATTCTACTCCTTTCTACCAACTTGACACAAGTAATATACCAGAATTAATTTCATCTCCAAGACCGAGATAACTGAACACCACTTGTTATAAAAGTAATGAACAATCTAATTCCACTTTTAAAATCCTTCCCCTCTTCATTTTCTTGAGTCAAGGTGGAATTTCTACTTAGACTTAAGATACAACCCCAAGATTCCAAAGGCTGGCAATAAATACTGAAGGGATTTAATGTATGTGGGGTTATTGTTTATTAGAAAATAAAAAAAACCATCAAAACATCCCATAACTAAATAAACCACTATATTATGCATGATATCAATGAAAGACACCTCAAAATTTCATTTATCAAAACCAAACTAAAACCAAGTACCACAATGGAAGACTATAATATCAAAGTACACAGCAAAAAACTACAAAACTCAAAGACTGTAAAAAAAACTTCAAGCTCCAACCATGAACCATTCTCCAAATCCACAAAACATCCCATGTATCACTAAGCACCACTAGAGAAATTTGATACTTTACTTTTTCCCATGTCCCAATAAAAAAATTCTTCAAAAGCACCAAAGTGATAAACTAGGGGTGAGTAATGAAACTCTGTATATTTTCTTAATGACTTCCCTACTCACACTGCTGGTATAGAAAAAGTTGGTACATTATATAAAATAGTTTATATAAAAACATTATATAAAAATATAAACAAGTTCCATAGTAAAATAGTTTTCTCAATATAACATCATTTTCCAAGGAAAGAAACCAAAAAAAATCTAAAAAATTCATTTTCTATTTTGGGAATATCTCATTCCAATCTAAAAATCCACACATCTAAACATGAATGCTTTGTTATCATAGTTACATACTCATTAGTGGTTTCTCATCGATCTACCAAGTAATCATAAGGTAATTAAATTCCATGCTCCATTACAAAATTGGGCCCAATAACAAGTTCACATTTTAACCAATCCTCATAATGAAATATGAACACACGCCGCCAAGTATGCCCAAAAACCATGCCAATTAAATCATGCCAATAAAATCATTCCAGAACCATTTCAACCATTTCAATAAAACTATAATTTTATTGAAAAACTTTCAAACAAACCATATCATCTTATTTAAATCAAACCATAATTTTATTGAAAACATTTCAATTAAAAAATTTACCACAATTCCATAAAATATACATTTTAAAATCAAGAAACCAAAGCACTTACACAATTAATTTCCACAAAACTACTAAATACACAAAAATCACTAAAGAAGGTTTATACCATGATTTTCACATCCAGTTCACAATAAATTTCAATCAATTTAATTGATTTTAAAATTATCCTTTAAGTCATAAATAGAGGAGTCGAGAGTGAATCCACATACCTCGGGTTTATGATAAAAATGACGAATAGCATAAAAACGCCATTAAAATATGGTTCATTCTCCAAAACACACCTTAAATATCTTGCCCTATCACTTACAAAACCAAATATAATAATATTTTGAATTAAATATCTTATATATATCCACAATAAATGTAGATATAAGAAATGGGAGATATAGAGAATAAGATATAAGAAAACCCACCAAGAACTATCAAAAACGAAGGCTTATCATGAGAATCCTACTTCAAAACACCAAAAGAGGCCTTCAGATCACTTCCAAATCAATAAGGAGAGGTTATCCAACCTTTGAGAGGGAAAATATTGCTTTAGAGCCATTTTGGGAAAAATGGGGAATTAAAACACAAAGCTAACCTATACCCACTTTTTTAGGATCTAGTTTTCTAACCATGCACGTTTTAGTCGTAGGGTAAGGAAAACTGCACACTAATCATGCACCAGCTACTGCCTCAAGGATGAACCTCTCATTGTTGGCTCACATGGTTAGTAAATTGTGTGTAAACCATTCCAAACCCAACTATCTCATGTAGCATGGTTTATTCAAGGCTTATTTATGGTTTGGACAACTCATGCACCACCTTTTCTTCTTCCCTTTATCCCATATCTCAATGTTCACAGTTTCCTGTGGGTGTTTCTTGGTTTTCCCAAACCATGAACAAACTGTGAACCTATAGAAAATCCCCAAAAACACTTAAAAAGTTCTCAAAACTCTCCCAAAGCACACCCATATACCTAACATACTTAAAAATCATAAATAAAGGGTGACTTACTTGAAATCAGGGGTGCTACAATTTCTACCCCTATTAAAGTATGAAACAAGCTATCAAAAGATAAATAAGGAAAGTAAGTTCACTTAACGGAGTCTAGAAAACTTATTAAGATTTTATATTACTTAAGAGATTCATGACTAGATCTTTTTTATGTTGTTACACTTTGTTCTATATTTCATTGTTCCCCAAATAGATCACATGTTATCACTACAAAAAAGATACTCAGATATATCAATAGAATAGTGAATTGTGGTTTGAAATATTATAGTGATAGATGACTTGATCAATTTTGTTATACTAATGAAGATTGATCTAAAATGTTAATTATAAAAGTTTTATATCTGGTTAAGTATTATTTATAGGTTGAAGGTGTGTGGATAGGGACACAAAGAAAAACATATTGACATTGATTACTATTGAGGTGGAGTATATTGTTGAAACTCGTGAAATAAAAAAAATTATATGGATCAAAGCCCAATTGGAATACCTAAAGGTGAATGTGAAGTTTTCACCACTCATGGGATGTGATAATCAAATTATTATCTATCAAGGAATATGGTTCAGTATTCTCAATCAAATAAAATTGATATCAAATATCACATTATCAAAGAACTAGTGGAGAAATAATTTTTGAAGCTAGATTTTGTTCTAAAAAAGTATCAAATAGTGTATGTGTTCAGTAAACCAATGTTGAAATATTCATTTAAATTTTTTAGGTTGATGATGGGAGATCAACTACACTTCACTCAATCCTAAAGTATGGTTATTTCATCCCCTATCTCACCTTTTTTAATATTATTTTAAATAGGGTAAAAATAAAACATAATTCCAGTTATGTTTAACCCTTAATACATTTATAAATGGGGAGAAAAACTATATAGGGAGAGAATATAAAGATATGTTTTTAAACTAATGATGAATTTGAAGAATGATTCGTATTTTATGGTTTCCAATAAAATACAAAGGGGGGTTATTGATCCCATGAATGAAGAAGATGTTAAGATAAAGAGTATTTTTGATATTGAGTGAGTTATTAAGACCCAGGGGAGTTTTCTCTATTGAGAAACTGGAGAGAAATAATTTAAGAAGAGATGGGTTCAATATGATTGGTGTGTTGAATCTAATTTTCAACACATAAATCATGTTCAAACTCAAGTGTTACATGGGGTTTCATTTTATTTTAAGTTCATTCAATGGTTATAGAGTGATTAAAATATTAAGGGAGAAGTTTTTATATTGAATATGTCTTTTTTAATTATAGGTAAAATCACCATGCCATGATCATGCACAAAACATACATGGAACTACTTTGGAAATTGAAATAACTTAAATTCTTAGGAAATGGTCATTTTGGTTAGTTTTGGTCTAAGAAAGAAGACCAGACTATGTCATAGTGTAGTGAATTACATGAAATAATTAGGAAATGGGGATATCACCATAGAAATAGTTATTTGTTAAGGTGATTCTATTGGGAACCTTCCTCGTGAGAAACAAAAAATATTGTACATGTTTTTATTGAAACCATAGTGTCTTACATGAAATTTAACAAGTGAATGTATCAAAACATTAGTGAATAAAATATGTAAGATTTTAAATATAATATGTAAGGTTTATTAATAGAAATATAATGTTACTTTGGGAATCAAAATATTTGTGACCCCACCACGAACTACCAGTGGTGGCCACTTTGAGAAGTCCTTGAAATAGTGAGGAGGATTATTCTCAGTGAAGTGAAATGGATTAGCTATTTACTGGGGTTTAAAATTGGGATTCCCACACTATGACAGATGTCATGGTGTGGAAAAAATATTCTTATCTAAAATAGTAATAGGATGTCTTGTTATGAACCAATACATTATTTAAGTGGTTTTGAATTAGTTCAAAGTGGTTGAATAGAAAACAAATATGGCACACCATGGTGATGAATGAAGAATTAATGTTCAGTGAAAAGTTACAAAAATTGAGTGGATCTAATTATGTATCTTAAATGATGACACAAGGGACACTCATAATCATCCTATAACTTCTCAAAACACATAAATAGGGAATAAGAGGTCTTGAATGATTTATAGGCTAAAAAGGAAGTGTGAGTAGTTGAAGATAAGTTAATTGAAATTATGAGTATGAATTTAAAATTAAAATTAAACCTTAAATAATAGTCTCTAGTGATGAAAGACTATGTAGAATAGGGGTATTGTAGGAATAATAAGAAAATAAGAATAGGAAGAGAAGAAGAAAAGAACAATGGTACATAATTTATTCTTTGTGACCATCACATCTTTGTTTGGTGTTGAGGAATAAGGAAGTTAACACCTATTTGAAAAAGTGAAGAAGTGAAAGAGCACTATAAAATTATTTAGAGATTAAATTCAAAGGAAACAAATAATCCCCACCTCTGTGAAGACTTTACATTATCAATAATGGAATTGATAATGGTAAAATCATTTCTTCTTGTGTTAGGAGACTGATGAGTTTTATTATTTTAACATGATTTCATGGATAAGCACTTATTTTTGTATCCATAAAGGGGATTTGAGTTGAACATATGATCATGAGTGATTTTGGATATTTCTAAGGATTAACAACTCATTTTTATTTGTAACCAATATACATCAGATTATTTATCTTTTTTTGCATTGGATTGCGTGAGTTAAGTAGTGAAATTATTACTCTAACAAGTATTAGAGGTTGATTTAATAAGAAATAATTAAAGATAAAATGATTATTTTACACTAATTCACCCCCACCTACCCCCCTCCCCCACCCACACCCCATAGTGAACCCACACTACATATAGGACATCACATAATTCATGGAAAAACCATGAATGACATTGGATCCTGATGGTGAGTATAGAAAATAGAGAATAAAATCATTGAAGTCATTATAGTGTTTATATAGAGTAATGGAAAATATAAATTGAAATTGGATTATTATGGAAAGGATTGGGAAAATTTTAATATTGGGAGCTATCTTGAAGACTAACGCATTGATCTAGATTTTATGGAGGTTATGATAAGCTAAACATTATCTATTATAGATTCTCATAGTTTTGGGGGAACTATGAGGATAAGTGAATGAATTAAAGAAGGAAAGAAATTTATTTTTGTGAATGAAATAAAACCACACTGTAATGGATATGATCACATCAATATTGGTTTGTATGAGTAAAATCTAAGCTATATCATAGTAAATATTATATAGTTAAACCAAAATGATTGGTTTTTCATTGTGAAATAGAAATTTACATCATAATAAATACATAATTATAATATTGGTTAAGGTTTTTCAAAGAAATTTTTTTTTCAAACTACAACATCAATATCATGCAACATTTTTAGAAAAGGAATACAAGATCACACCATAATGGTATTTTGTGAAAATTTGGTGTGGCTTTGGTAGCTAATTTTGAATGTATCACACTAGGATGTAACAAGTCACGCCATAAATTATGTCACAATGGAAATATAAAGGTATATTGAACCTATTATATCAAAGGAATAATAAGGAGATAAAGCTATGATTTTTGAAGGAGTTTTCTACTGAAGCGTGTCAAGCTACAATTGTAACACCCTGAAATTTTAAAATTTTAACATCATTTTCAATTGTGTACGTGACACGCAACACCAAGTGTGTAAAGGAATGTATCATCCTAATAGTTTAAGATATATATACTATTTTAAATAAATTCATTCAATTCTATAGCTTTCAGTGCATGCAATACTGAGCTACCTTTCATTTTACGCAACAATGACTTTCTTTGATGTCTTGTGTTAAACACAAGAATGAGTTTTACTGAATATTTTTAATATTATTATTTAAAATGGAAATTATCTTCTAGAAATTAAATTTTATATTATCACTAGAATTAATAAATTATTAAAATATATGTTTTATTTAATTGGTTACCAATTAATTATAAATGAATATAAAAACCAATTGAAAACAAAGGAAATTTTTTTATACAAAAACTATTTTTATGTGACAAATGTGTTTCATCATAATAAATTAATTTAATTAATAATACCAAATTATAAAAATAAAATTTATATATTATATATTCAATAAAAAGTTTTTTACATTAATTTAATATATTTTATATGCATATTATAATAACAAATCTAATTTTATGTATAAAAAGATGTATTTTTCTAAAAGTTGTTTTGCCGCATTTTAATAGCTCACATGTTTTATAAATAAATTTTCACACCCTTATAAATTTCAGTTGAAAAAATAAACTTCATTTATGAATGTATTATTTCAAAAATATATTAGTGTGATTTTTTGGTATTTTTCTGTGAAGGTTCATTTTTTGAGGAATATTGAAAAATACTAAATTTTAATTGAAAAATGAATTTTTATCTAATTTGTTTATAGAGTTAAATTATATATTAAATTGTTTTTAAAGTATAATAAGATCAATTATAAATTTATTAATCCAATTTATTTCATTTTAATAATTATTATATTGAATTTAGATATAAAAACTTTGTAAACTTTTGAACATTTTCACTTTAAAAACCCGATTTATCATTCTATATGGGGGATTAATTGTAAAATATATTCTACAAAATCTATGAGTTTTATTTATAAAAATTAATTTCATATTTTTTAATTAGAAACTTTTATGTTATATAATAATATAAACTTATTTTTTTACCATAATTATTAGTGAAAACTGTTTAAATTAATTAATGGGATTAAGGTAAAAACAGACTTTTGTGAATTACATGTGTTTGTATTAAAATTAATTTTACCAACTTAGATTATTTTTGTTTAATTAATTGGAATTAATATTTTGAATCATTGGGTAGAAATTATCAAATAACTCATTCTTAACTATATTCTTAAAGTATAAATTACCTAGGTAAATAAAAATGTACAAGTTAACTTGGTAAAAAATATAATAATAAAATTTAGTAAACATAAATAGTAAGGAATAAATTTATAAAAATGTATTTATTTTATATTTTTGAAGTATTTATCAAACAATTAATCTCTCCCCTTCATTATTTATCAATTTTGTAGGAACATGATGTAGGGGAGACCTCCCAATAGTGAATACATTTTAGAAGAATGTCACTTATCTTCCATTATAAAAGGACATTCACTCTCCCCACTTCTTCAAACCTATCTAGAAAAACCAAACCATGAGAAAATAACATATAAAATTCCTTTATATCATCCTATAATCCTGACTTCGGGCAGAAATCCAACCAAGGAAGGCCTTTGGTTCAAACCAAAAGAAGATTCCCGAAGAAGAGGTAACGTTCATCAACGAATGTTTTTTTATTTCTTCCTAAAACTAATTCAATTATTTTTATATCATGATTATATAATAACCTAAGTGTATTAAATATAATTATATTGTTTTATGTTAAGTTTAAAACCTACAACCACACACACTTCAATCAAATGGGTTGTGAAATCATCGTTCATGTGTACGACGGACTACTGCCTCGCGAACCGATGTCGTTCATTTTTCCATTAACACCTATAAAGGTTAGGAATAATAATGTAAAAACTATTAATATATGATATTTATGATGTATTTATACTTATTTAATTATTATATAATTTATAACTTCATTCTTTCCAATTCCTTGGAATACAATAATGTCGTTTGTGTGTACGGTGGACTACCGCATCACAGAGCGATGTGATTTGTTCACGCTTTACATGAAATGTATAAAGGATAGGTTTAATAAAAATATGTGATATATATGACATAAATATGATATTGGAACGATCATATACATATATATCGACAACTTTTATTTATTTTAAAAAGATAAGAAAATGGAAACAGTGTTCATGCATACGTACGACCTACCGTCTCCATGAATAGTGTATTTCAATTCCTATCACCAAATATTATGGATTAATAAAAATATAAATATAATTAATATATATTATATATAAATAATTTTAAAATTATTTATATTATTAAATCATGATTAGACTAAGAGGAATAAAAAATAATAAGCCAAAACATACTTGAAAATAAGGCAATTAATACACGAAACAATGAAAATAATGAAAGATAATTAACAAAAAGGTTAAATAATGAAGTAAAATAATAATTATGAAATAATAAATATTAATATGGTTATATAATAGGTTAATTATATTCCTAAAACCATTATATGGGAGGTGAAATAAATTTCGATCAAAAGGAAGTGTGGGGTAAGGGTTTCTCAGCTCACTTTTACTTCCATGAGACATGTACCATATTTTCCAATTATTTCTTTTCTATTGTGTATATACTAAAATTTTTGAATGATATATCAAGAATTAATATATCATCATGATATTTAATTTTTCATTTTAATTTATTTATTTCATGAGGATTTCAATACAAAATTTACCAAAGTGGGAGGAGTTTAGTTTACAATTTTGTTGTTATTAGAGACGGTTTATGTTACCTTAGGAGAATTATTTTATATTTACATATTTAAATAAATATATTTTCTTATAATTTGTTTATCAATTATATTTTCAAGTGATAATACCATTTTTTCACTATTTGGTACTTAAAATAATTGAGTAAATGTTTTAATAAAATCTAACTTCAATTATCTCTTTGATAAAAAAAATCTAATTTCTTACAAAACCATATTTTATAAAAAAAATTCAAAGAATTTTTCTTTAAACTTTTCAAAATAATTTATTAAAATAAATTTTACCCATTTTATCTTTTAAAAAAATCAAATGAATCTTATTGTCATTTTCTAAACAAGACACATTTCTAACCTTTTTACCATAAAATAGTAATTTTTTACAGTATGTATGAAATTTACCACCTACATGACCATATTTTATTTGAATCTATGTTTGTAAGTTTATGAGGATATTTTTGAAGAAAATGGTATTAAAATTAATATTAAAATAAAAGTATTTTCAAAACAAATTTCAAATGAAAAGGATATTTTTCTCAAAAATGTTTTTAAAAGATATTTTTATAGAATTTATATTCATCAATGGAAAATCCCTTTACCCTTACTCCAATGGGTATATGTTGTAATTATATCATCTTATTATTTCTTTAGATGTTTTATGATTAGTTTGACTAGGTATTTACTATTTTGGTATGATTTACTTTACCTCAAATGGTATATGATTATGTTTATTTATTAGAGAGAGTATTTACATTTCATATGCTAGTTTTTAATATGAATGCTTATGTTGATTATGTTTCACCCCTTCCATATGAGAAATTAATTGTATTTAGTATGTGATGGTTGGGACTCGCTATATCCCCTTGATGGATTAGTGTTTTTCATGAGACAAACTAGATATGGTTTTTGGTTGAGGACTTACCAATTTATTATAATTTTGGCATGAAGCCTTGATAGTATTAGATTGTAAGCATGAAGCTTTAATAGTATTATATGTTTTGGAACAAATCCTTAATGGTAATTTTTAAATATCCATCATTATTCATTCCATCATTATGTGTTCAGTTATTTATATTCCATGTGATTATTCGATTTGTTAGAATATCCATGGTTAAGTTTCATGCTCATGTGATTATTTATATGTCATTATATGATCATCATTTATTCCTTCCATATTATTCCCAAGTTATTGAATAAATGTAATGTGTTTCAGTTATTTAACTTTCCATATTAATTATTCCTTATTTATTCAGATATTTCTCTATACACTTAATATTACTGAGCATCTGAGATCACCCCTTTCGTATGTTGTATTTTCCCTACAAGCAAGGAATTATTATGCAATTGATATATAGATATACACTAATGGTAATAATGGAATTCTCAAAGAAAACTATTTTTGTATTTTATGTTTTAAAATGTAGTGTAAATTTCAATTATGTATTAAGTTAACCAAGACTATTAAACTATTTGGTCCTTTGTAATGTGATTCCTTGTATATATGTCAATGTAATAATAGCAGGAACTAGTTTAGGGTTTCTACTGTAAATTCACAGACTCCAATAACTCGGAGCCAGTGCCTTACTTTGTTATATTAGTATAAGATTCAAAAAATAATATCCCAAAGGAACTAATAGTTTAGTAGTATTGGTAAACTAGATAAATATTTGAAATTTAAATAAATTTTAAACATAAAATATAAAAATCATTTTATTTGATGACGCCCTTATTCCCCTTAGTGCATCCCTTCATATCAAACATAATAAACTTCTTGGAAACCTGGGGAAAATAAAACATAAGAAAGTAGTGAGATCAAACGATCGGTAAGGGTGATGTACAATGGAATATAACTTGAATCAATAATCATAATCAATATGGTAAGGTAAATAACTAAGCACACATGAAATTTAAACATATAAACTGAGTATAAAATGCATCCATAGATTTTTTTTCGTAGTAAAAATCCTCAGGATAATAATAATAACTGAATTCTGAATGTAGGAAATTATTAATTATTTGATGTTTTGTATCTAGAATATGAACTAACACCATCAAGACATTTGACAAGATGGTTAATCTTTGTGGGTAAAACCCCATTTAATGTTATCTTAACTAATTCATCCCATGAGACTACTCATTCGTCGAGGGGATATCTATAATCAATCCCTACTCATTTCTTGTATCAAAATAATTCCTTATATATATTAAAAAAATTATTTTATTAATAAAAAATATTCTTTATCATCAAATATCTGTATTAAATAAAAGATATGAATTTATCAATATTTTCATCATTAATCAAATAACTTTGAAAGTAATAACCATATGAAAAAAAAGGAATGTGGTTTAGGATATAACCATATAAATCATAAGAGAATATGGATATTTATGATAAATAAAAATTTCACTAAATCAATGGATATTTTATACACCCCATAAAATTGAATTTGTGCATAATAATAAAGAAGTCTCAATAGAATAAAAATTGAGACAAAATCCTTAATGCTTGTAATCAGTCGAATCGTATGCCGCAAAAAAATTATCAAATGAAGAATTGAATTACAAAAAGATAATGAGATTAATTATATGATATATTAATGGGGTAGTACACCATATAAAATAAAGAAGTAGTGAATAAGGCACATCTTACAAAAATAAAAGTGAGATGAGAAACCCTTACTTTATGCTTTCTTTTAGTTGAACATTATTTAACCTCTTATATAATGGTTTAAAGAAAGATATTAATTTAAAATATAACCATTACCATCTTTATGATATCATATATGATCCTATTGTATCATATTATCCCCCATTTTTTAATAATATTGTATTATTACCATTGTTTCGAGTATTAACTACTTCATTTTCTTATGCATGTTTTTTCATGTAAGTCCAGGTTCTTATGTATATGATATAGATACATAATTTACATAATGATAGTATGGTTATATATATCATATTTATTAATTATATACATTTTTAGAATCATTCTTGAATGATCTTTGAAAATGAATCGCATCGCATTGTGGAGACAGCTGGTCGTATACGAGTGACTGTATCATTCCATCAATAGTGAAAGGATAATGAATTGGACGGCATATTAATTTTTTAAGAATAAATATATTTTCATAATTATCATATATATCCATTATTTACATCATTATACCCATCCAAGTAAAGTGGTTATGAAAAAAATTACACTACGGTGTGGAGATGGTAATTCGTACATGCGTACACATAGTGCTTTCATTTTTCATATGATGGATAGAATGTGTAATATGGTTTTCCAATAATGATAATAACATCTTATTATATATATTATACTTTATTTATTACTTTATCATGGAATCAACACATGAAGATTAAGTTTAATAAGAAGAACACTTGAAAGAGTCAACAAAGATGATTACCTCTTCTTCAGTGAACTTCCTTTAGATCTCTTCTTAAGGGATATAAGGTTGGTATTTTGGAAGGACCAGAACCTCAACAATCTATCTAAGGATTTTGGGAACATAAATGGATATATTTTTTACAATATAGAAGGCTTAATGTGGTGAAATTAAATGAAGAAAGGAGTTCTCTTTTATAATTGAGGTGAGGGGCACCCTTAGAAAACCAAAAAAATATTAAATTATAATAAATTCATTTTCTATCTAAATACCACCAAATGTTAATGGATTAGTATATAATATAATATAAGGTTTAATTATCATAATAAAATAAAATTTTAAATTTTTTGTTTTTATTTTAAACCATGTCATTTTGATTAACCATAGTTAACATATTTTAATTTTAATTATGGTGACAAATTATTTAATATTAAAAGTTGGTAATTTTTACTTATAAAATGTAAATTTCACTATAAATTAATAATTTACAAAATTTTAGACCAAATAATAATCTATTTTTATTTTGAAATATTTTTTAATATTTCTAAATAATTTAATAAAATATTATTTTTTAATAAAATATCATTAGTGTCAATTTTGACATTATTCATTACTTTGACCTTAATAAAAACAAGAGAACAAGAAAACTTCAAACAAAAACATTTAATACATCCCAATTATGTCATAATAATCCATAAAATTCTTGTTTAACCATAATAAATTTAAATTATATTTATTTTAACCTTTTTCAAATAATTTATTTGATTGTTTCATTAATAAAATAATCATTGCATCGTTGTTTTCTAATTATTTAAGGTAATTATTTCTTCACTAAAAATTGAAAATAAAATTTAATGTAGAATTTAAATATTTTATATTTCTAAATAATATTTATGGTTGAAAATAACTTATGTTAAACCATATATTAAAAAGGTATACTAATTAGAAACCATAGTGTGAACAACTTGACTTTCTTTTAAATAAAATATTATAAGGGGATTAATGTCATTCAAGTGGATCTAAAAGCTCCAAAACTAGAAAAAAGTATTATTATAACCAAATATTATTCATAAAATAATATTTATCTACATTTTTTTGGTCATTTTAGGATTCCTATAATTTTAATTAAGTTATTTTATTGATTTTTCTTCTACTTTCACAAGCACTGCATTAGCGTTTCATAAGCAGTAAAGGTAATTATTTAATGTATAAAAATAAAAATAAAATATCATAAAAATAAATAAATAATCTTTTATTTAATCTTTTATATTCATTCATTATGTATATTTACTTATATCCATGTTAAGATAAATTATTTAATTTGTTAATTTGACTTCTCTTTTTTATACAGTAATTGCACAAGCTGTTGGATACGATTCAAGTAATAAACCATTAAAATTAAAAAATATCAATAAAAATCATAATTTATATATAATAATTAATAAAAAATCATGGAAATACTTTTTATCACTCAATTATTATCTATAAGGAACCAAATTTGACTTTTCCAACATTGTGTAGGCACTACGTCGGTGCTGAAAATGATTTTCATATTTATCATAATACAAATTATAATTTATATGTTATGAATTTTTTTAGAATAGTATTTATATTATAATACCATAATTTATTTATTCCATAAGTTTAATAAATTTTATATCATAATTATTTCTTGACAATATCACAAAAGATACCGTATTTTAAAAAATAGTATTTTTTTACTATTTACCAAAAATTTAACTTTTTCCAAAAATTCTCTACATTTCACCACAAAATTTTGTATGATGATTTTAAAAATTAAGTTCATTATATCAAATAAATTTTATAAAACATCCAAAAAATAATTATAATATTCATTTATAAATAGAAATAAAAATCATTTTTGAAGAAAATGTAAATCTAAAGATTTAAAATGACATTACTAAAAACTTTATTATTATATTGGGATCATTTTCCAATATAATAATATTGTGTAGGATATGTATATATTTATTTCATAAATAATTTATTCCTATTCATACTCTCTAATTTAATAGCTTGGATATAACAGTCACATTTTAGATAATAATATTTAACAGTATCTCGTGGTTTTAAACTCAATGTTGCATACAGCATAAGCTATCAAAGAAATTAACTTTAAAATGAGACATACCATAAAATATTGGAGTGTTACATTATGCCCTCCTTCAATAAATTATTCCCTCATAATTTGAAATTTTACCTCAAAAATAAAATGATAATACTTGAAAATTCCTTTGCAGGAAATCCATATCAAAATTAGGATTAATAAAACATCCTCTTAATAAGAAGGAAATGGAAATATAAAGGTCACCACAAAACTAGGATTGCGATTAGGAGAAAATTAGTGGGAAGTGGAAACATGGATATGGAAGAAAAATCCAAATATAAATTTTTGATGAAAAATGTTAGAGAACATGGTCATTAAAAATTTAACCATCACAAAACCGTAAATCTTTGATCAGTTAAAAGTATATTGATTTCTCAAAAAGGAAAGTAAATGGATAATGCTTTTATTCTAAAATACTTTTCCTATAGTAGAGGGATTATTTTACTATCTAGATAATCACTTTAGAAAATAAAATTACTTGATTTATTTCTATTTCATAACTATAATCTCATCCTTTAGTTGTTCTTATATAAATTTTCACTTTATCTCTTTTTTCAGGAAATGGATATTCAAGATTAATTTTTCATGCCCGGATCACTTTAAGGAATCATAAAGTTTATAACTAAATACTTAATCATTTAAATGTTTATTGAAACCAAAAATTTTATCACATAGTATACAATAAATCATACTTTGACCTCAATAAATAATATATTATGTTCAACTTAATCCATTCCAACGATAAGATTCATCCAAAATACATCTATCCCAAAAAAAATATTTGAACAATTGTCACTAAAATTTCCAAAAATAAACTTAACATTAGATTCTCAAAAAATAATGTATCTCCTATTATCATATACCAGATATATGAATACCTTGATTTCCTTAAAACCTTAATAAAAACAAGCATGCTTCCAAAAATAATATCTTAGGTTGTTGAATATTTTCCTTAAATCCAAACATGTAGTAAACCCATCAAAGATGACATAAATAATCAAATTAATTACCACTTTCATGGTAATAAAAACTATCTCATAAACATATATTTGTTACTATATCTACATCAAGCACATATTAACATTATCCCCTATAAATCATGTGTTTGAAAAGGATCAAATTTCCATGGAATCACTTATCTTAGTTACCGGTACCATTCAATATTATGCATTCAAATCCTTAAATAAGAAGTACTCCAGTACAATCCTTATAAATATCATAATTTTTATAACCATAATATCATTGATAAAATAATTTTACAATGTAATTCTTGAATACAAACAAAATCATGTTAATCTTTCCTCTTTGTTTGTGGTATTAGCATAAGCTTGACCATGATCCCTTAGCCTCTCCCAATGAATATTCCCTTGATTATTAGGGAATTTATTTTCATATTTCCCCATTTAACTAAATTTTAAACATTGAAAAGCATTTTTGTAACACTGCAAACTTCCACAGTACACTTCTCTTTGATTAATATAATAGCTTGCATTGTATGCAGCTCTGGGTTCTAGCACACCACGACCAATCTAACTAGCTGTTTAAAAGGTAGTTATGAATAATATTACCCATTTTTTAAAATTTTATAACATTTATTTTTCAAAATTTAATTCATTTTTGGATTCAAAATATCAAAATTATCTTAGGGTTAATTTTTGGTATGTTTCTAAAAACTTTTAATTTTTGATGAATAGTGAAAAACACTACATTATTACTTAAAACCAATGTTTTATTTAAATAATTATTTTTAAATTTAAATTTATTTTAAAGTAAAAATATATAAATAATACTTATATTAGTACAATGTAATTATTTAGAGTCATTTTATAATAATATTAGATATATAAAATTTTATTGAACTTTTCAACGTATTTTACCCACCTTCTAGGAACATTTGTAAATTTTCATAAAACGTAATTTTACCGCTTCTGTGAATTGAATTTTAAAAATCCTACCGAAACATTTGTCATCAATAATTAAAATGTGGTTCAATATGATGCAAATAATTTTTGGTGAATAGTAACTTTTGCTTTTTATTTACCATGGTTAAAAGTAAATAAGGAAATTAAAGGTAAAAATAATATTATAATTACCCCAAAACATGTCCTAATTCTATTGGATAAGTTTATTTTGACCAAATGAAACCTTATAAAAAAGATCATTTTTTATCCATTTGGGTAAGATTATGACATTTATTATATTTTATTTAAAGAATAGTTAATAGTGTTAAATTCAAATTTTAATAACAAAACCATTTTTAATATAGGGTTATACAAAAGATAAATTCAACTATAAATATTATTTATAAAGATAAAATTATTTCCTAAATCATTTTATTTTATTTATAATTTTTAAACATTAAATAATTAAATTTATTTATGACACAATGATGATGTAGTAATTACCTTTTTAATGAAAGATTAAAATAATTGACATTATAAATATTAAAATAAATGTAAATTGAACTTTTTGATTCCATAAAATAATTTTATACGTGAATATAACATGTTATGGTTTATTCAATGTATTTATTTAAGTAATAAAGTTGTTATGACTTTCACAAAAACCAAATACTAAATAGAGTCAAAATTGACATAAATGAGTTTTTAAAATAAATATTATTTTATTAAATGATAAAATATTCCTGAAAATATAATATTCATCCAAAGGACGTAGATAATGTTATATATGTCATTAATTAACCACTTGATATTCTCTTGGAATTTTATACTGACTATATTAATCATGAAGTATAAAAATACAAGAAGACATGGTAAAAGTTAAACTATTTAACTAAGAGTTAAATTTAAAAGATAAGGTTAATCTGGTGACCTAAACTTGTTTAAAACCTATTGGTTGAGAATATTTAGACTCATCCCCACCTTATAATAGAAATAAATCTATTTTTATCTTTTAGAAACCGAAAATTATTTTTATAATGAATTAATATTTCAAGCATTTCCTAAAGTTCCCCTCACCTATCTTATAAAAGGGTACTTCCCTTCTCTTAAATCTAATCTTCCAAAGCCATTTTTCATGAACAGACCCTACTCCAATATCCTCCCAACTACCCTCAATTCAATTTATAGGCCTTACTTTGATCATAAATCCAACCTAAGGATACCTTTTGTTCAAATCAAAAGGAAGCACTTGAAGAAGATGTAATTATTTTATCAGCTCTTTCAAAGTTATTTTCTTCTTCCACGTACTATTTCTTTATTATTTACAAACTAAAATAATAAGTCTAGTAACTTCTATATACTAAGATGTTATTATAAATATGTTACAACCATATTCATTATTCTATCCATCATATGAATGACAAATTCACCATATGTGTGTACGTACGGCTTGCCGCCTCCACGTCGTGGTGTAGTTTGTTATTAAACACTTCATTATTTGGATGATTATAATAATGAGTATAATTGAAGTAAATAATAAATATAAAATTTAAATGATTATTTATATATAATATAACATCCAATTACATAAAATTTCACCATCAATAGAATGATATTGTCGCTCATGCATACGTATGGCTTACTATCTCCACGATGTTATGAGATTTCATTCCCCATCATAACCATTCAAGAATAATTTTCATTTTAGGATTAAACAAATATTTAAAAACTTAATATCATTCTGGATATGAATCAAATACATCCTATCCATAACAAACACGACTTACGTAACAAAACATATAAAGGAAAACGAATCATTTAACACCTGAAACAATGATAATACTGAAATATTATTAACATATTAATATTAGAGAATCATATATGATATCATATTTATGTATGTGGTTCTTGTATAATTTAATAAAAATTATTTAACCATTATACAGGAGTTTAACATACCCTCAACTAAGGAAAATTACAAGGTAAGGGTTAATTTTACAATCTCTTTATTATCTGAGGATGTTTATACTTAAGTATCTACTAGGACTTATTTACCATCCACATCTTTGTTTCTAAAAAATGTATTTCAAGACATTTTTATTATTTCCTATACTATGGGTTAAACTCATTTATACCCTTGTTTTACTTTTTATAAATTTTTTTGAAAGTAATCCTTATTTCGTTTTCCAAATAAGGTACTTTATGACCATTTTGACAAATTAAGGAAAAAATGTTTTTTACATATACAGCGGGTGTGGATATTTTCTGCCATTATAATAAATTTGAAGCTTCCTTTACAATATTATAAGAATATTTTAAAAATAAATGTTTTCTTTTATAATTATTCATATTTTTAATGATTTCAAAGTAGAATGAGATATTTCACTCAAATATTTTTTAGATTGATTTCATCTATGTCAACATCCTTTGTTGGATTTTGTGCTTTTTTGAAGTTGATTTATTATGATACAATATTTTATATTGTATTCAAGGTTTTTTGATATGTTTGACTGTGGATGTTCTATTTTTATACCATTCATGGTTTATGGTTTAAGTATTAAAAAAATTTATGCTAGTCTTAATATGAATGTTTATGTTATGTTTCAATCTTTTCATATGAGGAAAAAATTAGACATAGTAAGTGATGGGTGGGGCCTGCTATAGCCCCTTGATGCAATGGTAGGTCTCATGAGACAAACTAGTGTCTTGGAAGAAGGCCTTAAAAATATTTTTATTTATATTCTTGGCATGAGGCCTTTACTATGTGGTTATGATGTACGAAATTATGCATTCCAACATTATTAAATTAGCTATTGATATTACATGTGACTATCCGACTAGTAGAATATCCATGTGAATAAGTAAATGTAATTATTTTATTAATATTTTCCATATAATGATGAAGTATAAGTTTAAAAGACTTGTCTTTTAGTCTTATAAATTTCTTTAAATGTTTATGCTTATTTATGATAGTTTTTGTTATATTGTTATCCTTTCTGAGCATCTGAGCTCACCCCTTTCTTGTGTCGTATATTTTCCAAGATGCGAAGAAGTGTATTATAACTATCCTATCGAGATAGACTAATGGATATGAGTGTGTTCAAATGGGGCACAATGTTTCTTTTTTATTCTATAATGTAATGTAAAACTTATGAATATATCTAGTACTTCCAAGGGTACTAAACTGATCTATCTTTTAGGACATGATCTCTTGTGATCATTCCAATGATATGTAATAATGAAATGACTCTGGGTAACTAGGGTTGGGGCATTACAGTTGGTATCATAGGAAGTTTAGTACAAACCTTGGAAACTAGATTTAGGAAAACTATGATTAGAGAACATTACCCTAAGATATACTTTGAAGATTAGTATAGAAGAACCTCCAAAAAATTGGTAATATAGATATTATATGGGTTTTCTAAGAAATACATCCATGTATAGATACTATAAGTGTACGTGGTTTTGGAACAGATGTACCTAGGAGTGAAAACTCCAACAATGAGTTTTGAGCTTGACCTGGGGTACCCTGGTATACAATAATGGGCCTTACTGCACAGCTGGTTTGACACTCATTGGGGATATGATTAGGATAATTCACATTTTCTCTAAAAACCATTATAAAGGATTTATGAGTAAATAATTACCCAAAAAACATTTTTATGATTTTGGGTTATATTTATAAATTGTTCAATTTATGTTGAGTATTTTACAAGTTTGGATTTATGCATTTTTATTTATAAACTAATATAGTGTATGCCATTATTTATAAATGGAACCTAGTGTAAGGAATGGAAATTGTATCAATACACTTAATCCATGTAGGTATTTCCCTCCTATTCAAGATAATTATAGTGGATTTGGTGATGAAACTGGTGCTAAATAGCTTATAACCATTCTGGGAAAACTCACTCAGGTTATGAATAATAACCTTACCCATATAAATCACCATGATCCACAATGTGGAGGATCAATGTTATATCACTTCATGGGGCAGAAACCACCAACATTAAATGGGACTATAAATCCAATTTTAGCAAAGCAATGGATAATTTATTTAGAGAAAATATTTCATGCTTTGGGGAGTAGTGAAAGGGAAACTTTTTTCTTGGCAGTTTATCGCCCCTTAGGAGATGCAGATCAATGGTGGTCATTAATTCAAAAAATAAAGGAGGATGAAGAAGTATCAAATATGGAATGGATGTATTTTAAATAACTTTTCTTAGAAAAATACATTCCTTGTGAACCATGATTATATATGGAAAGTAAATTTCTGAGTATAAGGAAAAAGAAGGATGATAATGTTGCAAAGTATGAGGATAACTTTACAAGTGTGGCGAAAAAGGCCACATAGCTCATGATTGCAAGGGGAGAAATAGTTTATCGATTTTTAATGCTAAAATTGTAAAGAAATGGGGCATTATACAAATAAATGTACTAATTATCAACAAAACATACCTCAGAAAAGGCCAATGGAGCAAGGACAAGCTTATGTGATCACAACTGTTGAGGTTGAAGTTCCTAATGACATGGTGGAAGGTACTTTAATAATTTCCTAAAAATTAGCCAATTATTTATTTTATTCTGGATCAAAATATTCTTTCATATCTTCCTAGTTTTCTAAGAAAATTAGATATTTTCAATTTGACTTATTAAAGGATTTTTCAGTCAAAAATCATAAGGAAATTATCATAGCAACAATGTTTTATCACTCAGTTTCCATTATGACATATAGACATGCTTTTTCTGTTGATATTATTTCCATACCCATGATTTAATTTGATATAATCCTCAGTATGGATTGGATTTCGTACCATGATGAGAAAATTTATTGTAAGAAGAAGGAGGTTACAATTTTTGATGATGATAATGAATCCCTTATCTTTAAATCCGAAACATAACCATATGATTCTCATCTAGATCCACCCTTAGTAGCTCAACTAAATTCAATTATTAGGGAGGAAGGGAGTGAAATAACTATGGGTGAGGAAAGAAATGCACATATAAGGGATGTACCTATTGTTCAAGAATATGTTGATGTGTTTCTATAGGATTTACCTAGACATCCTTTGGAATGGGAAATTGAGTTTTCCATTGACTTAATTCCTAGTTCGATCCCCATATTGAAGACCCCTTATAGAATTTCCAATGTTGAATTAGTGTAACTAATGAAATAAATAGAGTAATTCAGTAATAAAGGATTTATTCTCCCTTTTGTTTCTTGATGGGGATCCCCTGTACTTTTTGTTAAGAATAAATATAGATCTATGAGGTTGTGCGTTGACTACAGGGAGATCAATGCTATAAAAATAAAGAACAAGTATCCCTTACCTTTCATTGATGATTTATTTGATCAAATTCATAGAGATGAATATTTTCAAAGATTGACATTTGATTTGGATATCATTAGTTGTTTGTGAAAGAAGTCATTCCAAAGACAGCATTTCGAACCAGGTATGGTCATTATGATTTTATAGTAATGCCTTTTAGACTAACCAATAAACCCTATGTTTTCATGGATCTAATGAATAGATTTTTCAAGTGATATCTTAATGACTTTTTAGTGGTATTTATTGATGATATCTCGGTATACTCTAAAAGATAAGAAGATCCTGGAAATCACTTGTACACTATTCTAAAAACTCTTAGAAGAAGTAAATTATATGGGAAGCTTAGAAAGTGTGAATTATGGCTTTAGTAGATTTCTTTTCTTGTACATATTGTCTCTAAGGATGGATTCTTTATTGATCCTTTAAATACAAGGTCAACCCAAGAATTTCTGGTACTAACGATTATAACTGAGGTATGTAGTTTTATTGGTTTAGCATGTTACTATTGACGTTTCGTCCAGAATTTTGTCTGATTGGCTAACCCAGTAAACAAGCTCACACATAAAGGGGTTAAATTTGTTTGGACAAAAGAGTGTGATGAATGTTTTTAATAATTTAAGAGAATATTATTCAAAGCTCCTATCTTGAATCTATCATCGGGGAATGATGGTTTAGTTATTTATAGTGATGCTTCAATGAAAGGACTTAGTTGTGTCCTTATGAAAAATGATAGATTTATTGCCTATGCATCACGACAGATATAAATTCATGAACAAAACCAACATATTCATGATCTTGATTTGGAAGTTTTAATCATTGCTCTGAAGATATAGAGACATGATCTCTATGATGAAAAATTTGAGATATATACTAATCACAAGAGTTTAAAGTATATTTTCTCACATAAATAACAAAACATGAGGAAAAGGCGATAGCTCTAACAACTCAAAGATTATTATTTCATTATACACTACCACATAAGAAAGGAAAATAAGGTGGCAGATGCTTTGAGCAGAAAGGATCATGGAGTTATGAATAAGATGAGAGTTTAAAGGTATCCTATGTTCATAGATCTAGTAAAGATATATATGGGAATTATCAAGGAAGGTGAAACATCAATACTTTTTCAAATGGTTGTCAAGCCATCTTTACTAGAAAGGATAAAAAGTTCTCAAACTGATGATGAGGAGTTTCAAAAGAAAATTAAAGCTATGAATGATGGGAGATTTATTGACATCGTATATGAAGATGGAATTTTAAAATTTGGGAAGAGGCTTTGTGTTCCCGACATACTTGATCTAAAAAGGGAATTGTTGTATGATTCTCATAGATCCAATTTATCTATACACCCTGGTAGCACTAAGATGTATAGATATTTGAATTAATATTTTTGGTGGGACAACATGAAGAGGTATATTTCTGGTTATGTGTCAAGATGTATGGTTTTTCAATAGGTAAAGGCTAGAAGACTACATCCTAGAGGAGTCATGCAACCTCTTACAATACCTGAGTGGAAATGGGATGATATTATGATGGACATTTTAATGGGGATACCAAAGACTCCTAAAGGGAATGATGAAATATGGGTCATTATTGATCATCTTACCAAGTCAATACATTTTCTTGCTATAAGATAAGATTTACCACTTGAACGTTTAGACAGAATATATATTAATAATGTTTTAAATCTTTATAGTGTACCCCTATCGATTGTTTCTTATCATGATCCCCATTTTACATCAAGATTCTAGAAAAGTATTTAGAAATCCCTAGATACTGAACTTTGTTTGAGCACTTCCTACTACCCCTAAATTGATGGAAAAACAGGACGGAATATTCAAACCTTAGAAGACATGTTTAGAAATTTATCACTTGACTTTCAAGGTATTTTGGATCATTATTTACCTCTGGTAGAATGTTCCTATAATAATAGATTCCATTCAAGTATTCAGATGGCACCATATGAAGTGTTATATGGAAAGAGATGCCGCACACCAACATGTTGGGATGATATTGTTGAAAGAAAACTCATAGGTCTATAACTTGTTGAGGAAATAATGGAAAAGGTGAATATTATCTAAACCCACATTAAAGTAGATCAAAGTAAGCAAAAGAGCTATGTCGATAACTGAAGAAAGGATTTTTAATTTCAAGTAGGTGGTCATGTTTTCTTGAAGGTATCTCCATGGAAGGGTGTTATACGATTTGGTAAGAAGGTTAAATTAAGTCCCACGTACATTGGACCTTTATAAATTCTATAATGAATTGGAGTTGTAGCTTACTATTTGTAAATGCCGCCAAGTCTCTCCAAAGTTCATTATGTGTTCCATGTATCACTGTTGAGAAAATACATGCTAGAATCAACGCATGTAATTACCTATGAAGAAATAGAACTGGAACCCGATATCTCTTATTTTGAAGAGCCTATCAAGATTCTTGATACAATAGAACAAGTTTTGATAAATTGGATGACTCATCTGGTAAAATTTCTTTGGAGAAACTATAAAATGGAAGAGGCAATGTGGGAACCTGTAGAACTTATGATGAAGAACCACCTGAATATTTTTATGCAGTAATATTCTAGAAATTTCGAGCAAGAAATTATTCGAAGGTGGGAAGAATGTAACACCCCCAATTTCCACAGAACACTTCTCTTTTATTAATACAATAGCTTGTGTTGTATGCAGCTCCGAGTTCTAGCACACCACGACCAACCAAACTAGCCATTTAAAAAGTAGTTATGAATAGTAATACCCAATTTTTTAAATTTTAAAAATTTTATTTTTCAAAATGGACTTCATTTTTGGATTCTGAATATCAAAATTATCTTAGGGTGAATTTTAGGTAGTTTTATGAAAACTTTCAATTTTTGATGAATAGTGAAAAACACAACATTATTATTTAAAATCAACTTCTTATTTAAATAATTATTATTTAAATTTAAATTTATTTTTAAGTCAAAATAGATACATAATACTCACATTATTCCAATTTAATTCATTGGATTCATTTTATAATAAGATTAGATATATAAAATTTTATTGAACATTTTATTGTCTTTTACCCACCTTCTAGGCACATTTGCAAATTTGCATAAAATATAATTTTACCACTTCTGTGAATTGAATTTTTAAAATATTATAGCCATTGATGTCATCATTAAGTAAAATTTGGTTCAATACGATGAAAATAATTTTGGGTGAATAGTAACTTTTGATTTTTATTTACCACGGTTAAAAGTAAATATAGTAATTAAAGGTAAAAATAATATTATAATTAAACTGACACATGTCTTAATTCTATTGGATAAGTTTATTTTGACCAAAATCAACTTTATGACAAAAATAATATTTTTTTTGATCCATTTGAGTTAGATTAGGACATTTATTATATTTTATTTAAAGAAGAGTTAAAAGTGTTAAATTCAAATTTTATTAACAAAACCATTTTAAATGTAGGGTTACACATAAGATAAATTTGAATAAATATTAATTATTAAGATAAAAATATTTCATACATCATGGTATTTTATTTATAATTTTTATATACTAAATAATTAAATTTATTTATGACACAATGGTGATGCAGTAATTACCTTATTAATGAAAGATTAAAATAATTGATATTATAAATATTAAAATAAATTTAAATTGAAACTTTTGATGTCATAAACTAATTATATAGGTGAATATGACATTTTAGGTTTTATTTTATGTATTTTCTTTTAAGTAATAAAGATTCTATGACTTTCACAAAAACTAGATACAAAATAGTGTCAAAATTGACAAAAATGATTTTTTAAAACAAATACTATTTTATTAAATGATATAATATTCCTAAAAAACTAAGATTAATCCAAAGTACTTAGATAATGATATATATTTTATTAATGAACCAATTTAGGTTATCTTGTCATTTTATAGTAACTATATTAACCATGTAGTACAAAAATACAAGAAGACATGGTAAAAGTTAAACTATTTAACAAAGAGTTAAATCTAAAAGATAAGGTTAATATGGTGACCTAAACTTGCCTAAAACCTATTGTTTGAGATTATTTATACCCATAACCACCTTATACTCTAAATAAATTCATTTTTATCTTTTATAAACCTAAAATTAATTTATAATAAATTAATATTTCAAGCATTTCCTAAAGTTCCCCTCGCCTCTCTTATAAAAGGGTACTTCTCTTCTCTTAAATCTGCTCCTCCAAAGCCATTTTTATTGAACAAACCCTACTACAATATCCTATAAACTACCCTAAATTCAATTTATAGGCCTTATTTTGATCATAAATCCAACCTATGGATCCCTTTGGTTCAAATCAAAATGAATCACTTGAAGAAGATGTAATTATTTTATCACCTCTTTCAAAGTTCTTTTCTTCTTCCACTTCCTATTTCTTTGTTTTTTCCATAATAAAATAATAATTCCATTACCTTATAAATACTGAGATGTTATTATAAATATGGTACAACCATATTCATTATTCTTTCAATCCTATGAATGACAAAGTCACTATACATGCGTACGTACGGGTTACCATCTCCACGTCGTGGTGTAGTTTGTTATTCAACACTTCATTATTTGGATGATTATAATAATGAGTATATTTGATATAAATAATAAATATAAAATTTTAATGATTTTTTATATATAATATACTATCCAATTACATACAATTTCACCACTAATATAATGATATTGTCTCTCGTGTGTACGTACAGCTTACCATCTCCACGACGCAATGAGACTTCATTCTACATCGTAACCATTCAATAATGATTTTCATTTGATGATTAAAAACATGTTTAAGAACTTAATATCATTCTATATATGAATAATTGACATCCTATCCATAACAAACATGGCTTATGTAACAAAACATATAAAGGAAAATGAATCAGTTAACACTCGAAACATATATACTACTGAAATATTATTAACGGAGCAGTATTAGGGGATCATATATAATATCATATTTATGTATATGGTTAATTTATAATTTAATAAAAAAATATTTGACCATGATATAGGAGGTTAACATACCATCGACTAAGTAAAAGTACAAGGTAAGGGTTAATTTTATAATCACTTTATTATCTGAGGTTGTTTATACGTAAGTATTTATTAGGAATTCTTTATCATCCACATCCATGTTACTTAAAAATGTATTTCAAAACATTTTTACTATTTCCTAGACTATTGGTTAAAGTCATTTATACCCTTGTTTTACTTTTTATAAAAAAAATTGAAAGGAATCTTTCTGTCATTTTCCAAACATGGTACTTTATGAACTTTTTGATAAATTAAGGAAAGAATATTTTTTAAAAACTTATACGGAGGGTGTAGCTATTTTCCATAGTTATAAAAACTTATAAGATTACCTTAAAATATAATAATAATATTTTCAAAATAAAAATTTTATTTTATAATTATTATTCTTTTAAATTATTTCAAATTATAAAGATATATTTCACTCAAATTGTTTTTAGATTGATTTCATCTGTGTCAACATCCATTGTTGGATTTTACGCTTGTTTAAAGTTGATTTAATATGATACAATATTCCATATTGTATTGAATTTTTTGTGATATGTTTGACTATAGATGTTATATTTTTATACCATTCATGGTTTATGGTAAAATTATTAACATTTTGTATGCTAGTTTTAATACGAATGTTTATGTTATGTTCCAACCATTTCATATGAGGAATGCATTGGACGTAGTAAGTGACGGACGGGGCCCGCTATATCCCCTTGAATGATTGGTAGGTCTCATGAGACAAACTTTTGTCTTGGCACGAGGCCTTGACAGTATTTTTATTTATAGTCTTGTCATGAGTCCTTAACTATGTGGTTATGATGTCCGACATTATGAATTCCATCATTATCATATTAGCTATTTATATTACATGTGATTATTCGACTAGTAGAATATCCATTTGAATAAGTAAATGGAATTATTTGATTTGTATTTTTTATATTATGCTGAATTTTAAGTTTAACAGTCTTTTATTTTAGTCTTATACATTTCCTTACATTTTTATGTGTATTTATGATAGTTTCCACTAATTTCTTATCCTTATTGAGCATATGAGCTCACTCATTTCTAATGTTTTATTTTTTCCAGGATGCGAAGAAGTATATTATGAATAAACTGCATGGATAGACTAAGGGATATGAGTGTGTTCAAAGGGAACACAATTTTGCTTTTCAATTTTATAATGTAGTATAAAACTTATGAATATTTATAGTACTTCCAAGGCTACTAAATTGATCATTCTTTCGGGACTTGATCTCCTGTGATCATGCCGATGTTATGTAATAATTCACTGACTCTAGTTAACTAGGGTCGGGTCATTACAATTCTTTTCCTTATTCCCTTTGAATTATTTTTCTTGGTTACCCTTTTCTACATACTTATAACAAACTCCCAATCCTTTCAATTAATTCCCAGGGTGATTCTTCCAACAGTTATCACATGTTAGAAAATCCTTATTTATCTTATTTACTTTATTCAAATTTTTCCTAGTTTTCCTCTTCTTCTCATCCTTCCCTTCAAAGTTAGTATACTTATATAACTCTTTCTATTTAATTTTAACATGTGATACTATATCCTTATATGATTAAAAAGTTTGGGATACTAGTTCCCTTCAAAAGATTAGCATAATCCCATAAAAATATGATCATTCATTCTCTTCGGAATCATGTGCATTGGTGAGGTTCACATTTCATCTACTAATTTCCATTTCTAAATGATGAAATACTCTCTATTATATCATATTAATATCAAACATAATGTATAATCCCAAAACTAGTTAAATGCATATCATAAATTGAAAAATTTGTGTGTCGATAATCTCATAATCATAAACATGATTTCTTTGGAATGTTATTATATACTTATCCTTAAATTATATCATAGGGTTATGTTACCTAATCTATGTTTTCCAAAATCTAGTTCGCAATGTTTCTACTAAACTTGCTCTGATAACAACTATAAAGACCTAAACACTTGTATCCTAGAGTTGGTACCCTAATTTATTACATTGGCATGAGATACATGAAATAGAATCCCAAAGGACCGAATAGTTTATCAGTATTGGTAAATTAGATACATATTTGAAAATCAAATTAAATTTTAAATATAAAATACATAAAATATTTTCTTTGAGAACACCCTTATTCCCCTCGGCGTAACCCTACATATAAATCATAATTAACTTCTTGGAAACCAGGTGAAACATAAAACATAAGAAAAGGGTGTTATCAAATGCTGAGTAAGGTTGATGTACAATGTAATCCAACTTAAATCAATAATAATAATCAATATGGAAAATTAAATAATTGAGAATGCATTCCATTTAATTAATAAAATGAGTATGAAATGAAAGCATGTATTTCTTTTCATAGTGAGCATACTTAGGATAATAATAATAACTAAATTTTTAATGCATTAAATTCTTAATTATTGGTTTTCATGTATCTAGCACATGAACTACCACCATCAATACCATTCCCAAGATAGTTTAATCTTTGTGGGTAAAAAATCATTTAATTATATCTTACCTGATTCGTCCCATGAGACTATTGATGCATTAAAGGGATATCTATAACAAGTACCCACTCATGTCTTTCATCCAAAACATTCCTTATATATCAAATAATTTATTTAATTAATAAAAAATGTTCCTTATCATCAAATATCTCTATTGAATAAAAGATACGAATTTATCAATATTTTGAACATTAATCAAATAACTTCCAAAGTAAACATCATATGTAAAAAAATGAATACTATTTAGGCTCTAATAATATCCATTGTAAAATAATATATATGTTTAAGATAAATTAAATTTTCAAAAAATTAATGGACAGTGTATACGCCCTATAAAAATGAATTTGTCCATAATAACAAAAAAGTCTTAAAGGAATATAAATTGAAACGAAATATGTACCACTTGTAATCAGCAGAATCATATGACTCAAAAAAATATTAATTTTCAAATGAAAACTTTAAGACCGTTATGATAATTAGATTCATTTTATGATATATCAAAGGTATAGTACACCACACAAAATAAATAAGTGGTGAATAAGGTATATCTCATAGAAATAAAAGTGAGATGAGAAACCCTTACCTTGTGATTTCCTTTAGTTGAATGTTTTTTAACCTAATTCATAATGGTTTAAGGCATGTTATAAATTTATAATATTACCATATAGATATTTATTATATCATATATTATCCTCTTATATCATCTTATCACTCATTTGTTAATAATATTTCGTCATTACCCATGTTTCGGGTGTTAACTGCTTCATTTTCTTATGCATATTTTGTCATGTAAGTCCTGGTTCTTGTGCATAGGATATAAATACATAATTTCCATAATGATATTAAGGTCATGTATATATTATTTATTCATTATATACATTTTTAGGAACATTATTTAATGGTGAACATGGAAAAGGAGTCACATCACGTCGCAAAGATGGTGGGTCGTAAGTACGCAATTGCAATAGTATAATTCCCTTAATGGTGAAAGGGTAAGGAAGTGGATGGTATATTGATTTTTATAAAATTAATATATTTTAATAATTATTATATATAACCATAATTTACATAATTATACCCATCTAAGTAATGTGGTGATGAAAAACAAATTACACCATTGTGTGGAAACGGTAAGTCGTACGTACGTAAGCGCGGTGTTTTATTTTTCATAGCAAAAATAGAATGTGTAATAAGGTTGTCCCATAATCATAATAACATCTAATTATATATATTATACTGGATTTATTACTTTATAATATAAACAACTCATGAAGATTAAGTGTGAGAAGAATCAAACTTGAAAGAGTCGGTAAGGACGATTACCTCTTCTTTGGAAAACTTCCTTTAGATATCTTTTTAAGGGATATAGGGTTGGTATATTTAAAGTAAAAAAACCTTTAGAACATAGATAAGGTTATTTGGAAGATAAATGGATAGATTCTGGTCAATCTATAAAGATCAATTTAGTTAAATGAAATGATGGAATGAGTTCCCTTTCATAATTCAGTTGAGGGGCGCCCTTGGAAATTCTCAAAATATTAAATTATAATAAATGTGTTTTCTATTAAAATACCAAAAAATAGAGATGGATTAGAATATAATATGATATAAAGTTTTAATCTCATCATCCAATAAAATTTTTACATAATTTAGTTTTATTTTAAACCTTATCATTTGGATTAACCTCAGTTAACCTATTTTAATTTTACTTATAGTAAAAATTTATTTAATATTAAAAGTTTGTGATTGTTAATTATAAAATTTAAATTAGAACATAAATGAATAATTTATGAAATTTTAGATCAATTAATAATAATTTTTTATTTTTGAATATTTTTTATAACTTTTAAATAATTTAATAAAATATTTTTTTAAGAAAATATCATTAGATTCAATTTTGACACTATTCATTACTTTGGACATAAGAAAAACAAGAAAATAATATAACATAGAAATAAAACATTTAATAACCCCATAATATGTCATAATAATCAAAAAAAAATAATGTTTCACCAAAATTAATTCAAATTATATTTCTTTTAATATTTTTAATATCATTTATCTGATTGTTTCATTAATAAAATTTTTATTGCATCATCATTGTATAATTATTTAAGTTAGTTATTCCTTCAATAAAAATTAAAAATAAAATAAAATAAAGAAATTAAATTATTTATGTTTCTAAATAATATTTATTTTCAAACATCACTTGTGGAAAACTATGTATTAAAAATTTATACCAGTTAAAAACCAGTGTGAACAATATAACTTTCTTTTAAATAAACTATTATAAGGGGTTTAATGTCATACAAGTGGATCCAAAAGTTTCCCAATTAGAAAAAAAGTATTATTATGGGCGAAAATATTCATCCAATAAGATTTATTCAAAAAATCCATTTAAGGATTCTTATAATTTTAAATAAAAATATTTTTTTTTTTGATTTTTTTTTTCTTGCATAAGCACTCCATCAGTGTTACGTAAGCATTAAATGTAATTATTTCATACATAAAAATTTTAAAAAAATACTAAGATAAAAAATAAATTAATTAGACTCAATATGGTATTTTATATTTATTAATTATTTATATTTACTCATATCTATGTTAATAAAACTTATTTAATTTTTTAATTTGAATTTTCTTTCCTTGTGCAAGCATTGCACAAGCATTTGGATAAGATTCATGTAATATAGCTATAAAATTAGAAAATATCAGTAAACATATTCATTTATACATAATAATTAATAAAAAAGTCATTAAAATATTTTTTAGCACTAAATTATTATTTATAAGGAACAAAATTTGACTTTTCCAAAGCTGTAAAAGTATTGCGTCGGTGCTAAAAATGAATTTCATATTTATCATAATATAAATTATAATTTAGAAGTTATGAATTATTTTTTTACTAAATTTCTATTATAATATCATAATTTAGTCATCAAAACATTTTAATAAATTTTATATCATAATTATTTCTTGGTGATATCACAAAATATATCATATTTTTAAAAAAATGTATTTTTTACTATTCGCCAAAAAGTTGAAATTTTTAGAAAATTATAAATATTTCACAACAAACTAATTTTTGTATGATGATTTAAAAAATTAATTCCATTTTATCAAATAAATTTTATAAAATATACAGAAATTAATTATAATATTCATTCATAGAGATCAATAAAAATTATTTTGGAAGAAAATATACTTCTGATGATTTAAAATGACTTTACTAAAAATTATTTTATTATATTCTAATCATTTTCTAATATATTTATATTTAGTAAGATCTATATATTTATTTCATAAATATGTTATTCCTATTCATATTTAACAATTTAATGGATAGTTTATAATGTTTGTATTTTAAATAATAGTATTTAATAGTATATTATGGTTTTAAACTCGGTATTGTATGCAACATAATCTATCGAATAGATTAAATTTAAAAAGATGCATACCATAAAATCCCGGTGTGTTACACCTATGTTTGGGGTATCTATAGCTATTATCAAATAAATTTTATTATAAAACTTGGAAACTATATTTAGAAAAATATATATTACAGAACATAAACCTATAATAGATTTTGAGAATATGTATTGAAGAACATCCCCAAGAAACTGTTTTTATGATTATGAGATTAGATACGCATTAATTTTTCAATTTATGTTAATTATTTCACTAGTGTTTGTATTATATATAATTTTTCATAGTGATATGATCAAATCTAGTATATATCGTCATTTATAAATGGTTCCTAGTAGAAGGAATGTGAGCCTCACCAATGTAAGTGATCCAAAGAGTAATAATGATCATGTCTTTTATGCGATTAATCCAAAATATCAAAGGTAATTACTATCACAAACATTTTCATAGTATAATGGCATAGTATCATATACAAATGAGATAGATAAAATGTTATATATGTATTATGACTTCAAAGGGAATCATGAGAAGAATAAGGTTAATGGGAAAAATATGGATTAAGGGAAGAATGGAAAGAATTATTTTCCCACGTATGATAATAATGGAAAGAAAAACCCTGGTACATTTTTAAAATTGTTGGGATTTTACTACATGTTTAGAGATAAAGGACACTGTGATTTTGATTACAAGGGTAAGAAAAAAGTTTCTAATGTACAATGCATCATCTCTAGAGATATGGGGTGCTGTGAAAATGAATGACTCAATCATCAAGGGTATATACCTTAGAAGAATCTAAGGAATTGAGGACAAGATTATGTTATTGATACAATCGAATAGATATGATTAGTGTAATTGAGTTTGGTTTCAATAATTGTGTCATTTGAGTATTTTATCAATTATGTACTATTTATGTGAATTGTTAAATATATAAGGATTTTACTACAGCTCTATTTCATTATGGATTTGAGTGAATGTGTTTATTAATACTGATAACCAAGACAAATTATTTATTTAAAAGTTGAACTTCTTGGAAAACATATGATTGAGGGAAATACAACCCTTAATATGTTCCTGATGTTGAGATAATGATGGTAGGATAAATAGATGATTGATATGGATAAATTAAATTGGATATTACTTACTACCTTAGAACTGATTAATTATTTACTAGAAAAGTGGTAATATTATCATTAATGGAGTATACAACATTTTTGGATTTATATAATATATCCAATAACCTATGTTTTACATAAGGAATAAGGAATCATGAATATTTTAAATAAGTTTTTACGGTAATTTAAGTTATTACCATGTTTTAATAGAATACATGATAAAGGTATTTACATGTTTGTTACGTGATGATTAAGAAACATATTATTTTTTAAGGGTAATATAGTGTTTATTTGGTAAACTTCCTTCTAAATTTAATAATACATATTTTGGATGACCTTTAAAGTTAAATATTTATGTAGTGGATTAAGTTAAACTTCAAGTTTTATTGGATAAATTTTTCTAACCTTTTTTGATGAATATATTGTTACTCTTTTATGGATTATATGATCACTTAAAGGGTAACTTCAGTGCTTCAAGAATAAAAGTTCATTTTTGGATATTAATTTTGTGGAGTAAGGGATGAATTGGAAATTTATCATAGATCAACCAAAGGATGAAATTGTGTTTATAAAACATAAATATATCAAGAAATTGTATTTCCTTAAATTCTTAGGTAGTAAAAGAATTCATCAACTTTATGAAAAATGATCTTGAAATAAAATGTTATCTTGTTACCATAATTTCTTACGATATCAATGAATTTTTCACACCTATTAGATTTATGGTTTTTATTTCCTTAACTTTATATTTATAATCCACTTTTTTGTTATAAATGACCACAATCACCTGTATAAATATTTTTTCTTCTCCATCATATCTTCAATTTTCCACCAATTTTCTCCAACATAGAAACCTATTTATGTGTTATTATAGATGAATTTATTAAATACATATATCTATTATTAAGAGGATATTTTATTAACTCTTTTATGATATGGGTTTTTCAAAAAAGGTATTTTTTAAAATAAAATTAAACCCCTGATTACCAAGATCGTGTTTAAATTGTGATGATGCTATTTATTTAAGGTGAGGATAATGTAACATCCCTAAATTTTAAAATATGAACATCATACACAATTGTGTACAAGATACACAACACCAAACGTGGAAAGGAATATAACATCCCAATAATTCATGATATATTTAATATTTTAAATAAATTCAATATATTCTATAGATTTCAATATAAACAATACTAAGTTATCTTTCATTACACACAACAAATACTTTCTTCGATAGCTTGTGTTACACACAAGATTGAGTTTTACCGAATACTATTAATGTTATTGTCTAAAATGAAAATTATCTCCTAGACATTAAATTTTTAGATATAAATCATCTTAACTAAATTATGAAAATATATTGTTGAATTCATTGGTGACTAATTAATTAAAAATTAATATAAAAACAAATTGAATATAAAGGAAATGTTTTTATAAAAACTATTTTTATGTACCAAAGGAAATTTATCATAATAAATTAAATTAATTAATATTATTGGATTATATTAATTAAATTTATATATTATTTATTAAATAAAAAAATTGCATTCATCTAATATATTTGATAGGTAAAACATAATAACAAATCTAATTTTACGCATAAAAATATGTATTTTTCTAAAGGTAGTTTTTCCACCTTTTAATGGCGCACTTGTTTTAAAAATAAATTTTGAAAATTTATAAATTTTATTTGAAAAAAAACTTAATTTTTTAAATTTTAATGTAAAAATTATCTTAGGGTAAATTTTTGGTATTTTTTTTTTGAGAAGTATCATTTTTTGGATGAATAATGAACAATGCTGAATTTTAATTAAAAACTGACTTTTCAACTTATTTATTTATATAGTTAAATTATATTTTAAATTATTTTTAAACTAAAATTAGACCATTTAAACATATAATAATCGAATTTAGTTCATTTTAATCATTTTTATATTTAATTTTGACATGAAAATTTAGTAAACTTTTGAACATTTTAACTTTAAAAACATACTTTCTCATTTTGTTTATAGGATTAATTTTAAATTAAATAATGAAACTTATATGAATTAAATTTGGAAAAATAGATACCATATTTAGAATGATAATAATTTATATTATATAATAATTTCAACTTAATTTTTTAAAATTATTATTAGTGAAAATTGTTAAAATTAATTAACACGATTAAGGTTAAAACGGGGTTTTGTGCATTACCAGTGTTTGTATTAAACTTATTTTTACATACACATAAGAGTTTTATTTAATGATTTGGAATTAATATTTTGAATCAGTGGGTATAAATTATATAGTAAAACTCTTTTTAATTATATTATTAAAGTATAAATTACCTAGGTAAATAAAAATATGCAAGTTACCTTGTTAGAAACTAGAAAGATAAAATTCATTAAACTTAAAGAGTAAGGAATAAATTAATAAAAAATATATTTATTTTATGTGGTGGAGGTATTTATAAACCAATTAATCCATCCCCTCCATTATTTTTAAATTTTGGTGGCACATTTGGTAAGGGAGACCTCCCAATAGTGAATAATTTTCAGTATTTAGAAGAATGTCCCTCCACCTCCACTATAAAAGGGAATTCACTCACCTAAATTCTTCACACATATCAAGACATTTGAATCGAAAAAAACCTACCAAAATCAACTCCCAAATTTTCTCCTCTCATCCTAGAATCCTTAATTTAGGAAAAAATCCAACCAAGTAAGGCCTTTGGTGAATATAAAAAGTAGATACCTGAAGAAGAGGTAATGTTCATCAACGAATATTTTTGTTTCATTTATTCCACAAATCCATTAAATTATTTTTATATCAATATTATATGATAACATAATTATCTTCAATATAATTATTTGTTGTTATGATATTTTTATGACCTACAACCACACACACTTCCATAAAATTTGTTACAAAATCATTTTTCATGTGTATGGTGGATTATAGCCTTGTAAATAGATGTCATTAATTTTTTCATTACCTCCAATAAAGGTTGGGAATAATGATTAGAATAATTTTTTATATGATATTTTTGATATTTTGATTTATTTATTCTTCTGTATTTATTTTATAATACATACCTTTGTGTTTTTCATTTTTTGGGAATATAATAACGTCATTCGTGTGTACGGTGGAAAACCGCCTCATGAAGTGATGTGATTCATTCACGTTTTACATATAATTTTTTAAGGATAGGTTTAATAAAAATATGTGATATATATATGAAATAAATATAATACTTTAATGATAATATACATATATATATCATTTTATTTTCTTTATTTCAATGCGATAAGAAAAAGGAAACAGTGTTCATTCGAACATACGGTATATTGTCTCCATGAACAGTGTATTTCATTTCCTATCACCAAAATTTATATATTACTATAAATACCCATATATTGAATAAGTATGATATTTAAACCATGTTTTAAATTCTATATATGATTAAATCATGATAAAATTAAGAGAGAAAAATACAAGTCAAAACATACTTGAAAAACATGGCAATTAACACCTAAAATAATGAAAATAATAAAATATTATGATAAAATGGGGGATAATATGTTAAAAAAGGATCATATATGATATTATAAATATTAATATGGTTATTTTATAAGTTAGTAAAATTATTAAAACCATTAAACATAAGTTTAAATAAATTTTAATCAAAAGGAAATGTGAGGTAAGGGTTTCTCATCTCACTTTTACTTCTGTGAAACATATGCCATATTCACCACTTATTTCTTTTGTGTGGTGTATATTCTGAAATTTTTGTATTGTATATCATGAATTAATTTATAATCAAGATATTTAATGTTTTATTTTAAGTTATTTCTTTTATAGGGATTTCAATACAAAATTTAACAAAGTGGTAAGAGTTTAGTTCACAATCTCATCATTATTCGAGATGGTTTATGTTTACATCTCCCTTTGGGGAATTATTTTATATTTATATATTGAAATTGATATATTTTATTCTCCTTTGATTATTCATGATATTTTCAATTAATATTACCATTTTTCACTCTTTTCAACTTAAAATAATTTAGTAAATGTTTTAATAAAATCTGACTTTATTTACCTCTTCAGTCGAAATCTATTTTCTTATAAAACCATTTTTTCTAAAAATGTTTTTAAAAAATTTCCATAAATTTTCTAAATTATTTATAAAATAAATTTTTACACATTTTTTCTTTTTAAAACATCTTTTCAAAGGAATTTTCTTATCACTTTCTCAAAAAGTCAATTTTCTAACCTTTTTACCATGAAAAGGGAATGTTATTTACAGAATGTATAGAATTACCCAATGACATGATACTCATTTATTTTAAGATTAATTTAAAATTTTATGAGGATATTTTTTAATAAAATGTTTATAAGACTGATTTTCAAGGGAAAATCTTTTCAAAAATAATTTCAAAATGAAAAGGATATTTAGCTCAAAATGTTTTTAAACGATTTTTTATGGTATTTATATTCATCAATTAAAAAACCATTTAAACATAATTTAATGGGAATATTTTGTAATGATTTCAGCCTTATTATTTATCTAGATGGTATATAATTAGTTTGACTAGGGATATATTATTTTGATACCATTCACTTTACTTCAGATGGTCATGTTGGATTTGGTTCCCTAGAACCAACATTTGTGTACTTTATAATAACGTGTATTCATAGTTTTGAATATTAATAAACTTCTTATCAGATCATGATTGTTCTTCTACATAACATAGTAAGTGATAATTTCCCAATAGTTGTTGTCGCACTAAAAGGTCATAGCAATTCCTCGCTATGATGAGGACATGAAAGTGATACCACACTATTCTTAAATATATATTCTATAGAAAATTAATATAATTTTAATGAAAATTATATAGGCTATCAAGGGTGGATACTAATAGGACTTTGAGGCACCTTCTCATGGGTTATGCCCATAGTAATATCCAGCTATGATATTATGATAATGAGACATTCTAGTAGAAAATCCACATTTATATATGTTATTGTATGTTCCTATCTATGGAAATATGTATTGGTACTTAGATTATAAGAATATAACTAATTAATATTATGAGTCCCCTATTTTGATATATTGATGGAAACCATGATGATATATATTCACAGTGAGGTAGGATACGTTGGGTGTGTCATGAGTAATATTGCATTACTGAATATTTCAATAAAGGATTTATCCCTTATGTTCTTTAATAGAATTTTATATCTTAATCCATTTGATTTAAATGATATAGCCTAAATAAATCCATGTCCATGGTGTTCTATAGTAAATTTCAATTTCTGAGAAGTCGAAGAAAAGGACATTGAGCACATAGGTTGATGGCATCAGCATGGAACCAGTTTGATTAGAGATATCATGATAATGGGATTATATTACATAGTAAGCATCCATATGAGTAATTATTTCATTACAGCACTAACTAAATTCTTTATAGGTGCCTTGGCATGTTTCCAGATTATAACCTATGAATTTAGGATGTCTCACCTAACGCCACTCAGAAATAGGCCTAGAGGGTTACACGCTAAGTGTAACTAGATTGTCAGTTAAATAATATTAATATTATTAATTATTTAAAAAATTGAATAAATATTATTTTCACATATGGTTTAATAATTATTCATGTTTTCATGATCGTATATATTTTATCACTAGTTATTCCATAATATTTAATGTGAGCAGAATATTTAATAAAAACTTATTTTCTAATTAGTTAATATTTTTTTTATTGGTAAACAATGAAGTGATATTTATTTAATAAATAAATATTCATTATTCAAGGCTTGGTAAATATTGTGGAGGAATGGAAGTCTGAGATTAATGGTCTGGTGAGAAATAATAAATATTGAATATTATTTTATTAAATAATATTTAATTTAATTCACAAATTAAGTGCATGTCGAGAAAAATTAATATTATAATTATTATTCGACATGGGGATTCATAGGGATTAAATAAAAAATAAATTGAACTTGAGAAATTATTTATTTCTAACCCTAGGGATATATAAACCCAATTATATTATTTTCTCTTAGGGTTAGTTCATTTGTTTTGGTTTTGCACAACAGATTTGGAGAATCCTCTCAAGACCTAGAGAGCTCCCCTCTCCAAGAACACTCCAAATAATAGAGAGTGATATTCATCCACCACACACTCTCAAGTCAATATAGATCTAGGAGAATTCTTTGGAAGTAGTTCTCGATGCGATTAAAGGCGGACGATATAAGAAATAAGATCTATTGTGCTAGAACCCAAAGATTCCTACAGTGATGTTCGGAGATTTGTGGAACACATGTAGATCACCACTAGAGGGAATTTTATCTTGATCAATACAACACAATAATGATACAATGAATATTTGTTGTCATATCAATCAATTAATAAAGAATTCAAAAAAATAATTCTTTAATTGGTTAAATTAATTATAAATAATATGTGATTATCCTCTCTCTGGTTTCAGAATTCATTCTATTTTTTTTATTTGATTCAATTCCATAGATCATGAAATTTATTATTCTGTAAATATTGTATTGATCATTGATTATAAAAAAAAAGTTTGTCATGACCCATCGCACGCTTCCACTACGCCTGAAATCAAAAAGTGGTATCATAGTGTCACATAATTATTTATAATTATTTAAATATCATTTATTGATTTATGAATTTTTTGATTTAGTTTTCAATTAAATTTTAATTCTTATTTTAATTCATAATGTGTGATATACTTCTTCCTCATTCATTTATTATGTTCAATTCATCAAGAATTAATGAAGAAATTAATTCAAATTGTGTGCATTGAGGACAAACGATGTATTTATTTCTTACACCATGTGTTCAATAGGCTAGGGTGGTGCACGGTCATCTGGAGTACATGTATGTTGCACACGTACATGGAATTTAGTCCCTATATATGGGACGTGTATTATGATACTTGGTCTACCTGACCGGTGACTAAGTAACTTGAATATCACACTTCATGTAGTCACATATACACTCCATGTAATCCAATTTTTTAAGGCATGGTTCACATGCTGAGTTCTTAGGTGTATAACTTGGAAACATAATGATAAGTGTAAACACCATTTATCACACTTGTATATGCCATGTACTTATTCCAAATTATGTAGATTTAAAATTTATTTATTATACTATGTAAACCTTATTGATATATGTTTGTGTGTGGTCATTAAATTGATAGGGAACACCATGTCATAGGTTTTAATATATGTGTGTGTGTGTGTTTAATTAATATCTTTGTAATGTTCAAATCTACATATCATGTATGAGTCGTATTATAGTTGTTACTCTATGTGAATTAAAGCATGAAATGTTATAGAAAAGTCATTTAATTCATGTAATCATTAAGTTGATACTACATATAATGAAAGTACATGATAAGTTGTGTATGCTATATGTCATAAAGAATAAACTATATATGAGTATAATACATGTTGGGTAGATTCATGTGGGTATTCATCGTGTTTCCTACAAGGTAGTTTTATGTACATAGTTAATTTTAAATGAATTTATTTAATTTGTTTAAAATTATGATGGAAAAAATCTCAAGGAAATATGGATGAGAATTAACATAAAATAATTGATTAATTAAAGAATATAATTAATTGATTCAAGCGCAGTTTATCTTAAATAAGAACGATTAAGAATTGAATGCTAGTTTTATTAAATGTGTAATTAATTGCATGCATTTGGATGATTATTAGCATAGACCGTACATTTGTGTGAGATTGGTTTCATTTAATTTATTATTAAATTATATTGTTAGCATGCTATTATTCTCTCCTCTTATTATGTAATAGCTTGTGTTCCCAAGGTTTAATTTTTATAAACCCTTTTCCCCTCACCTGTGTGTGAGTAAAATCATATGTAATTGATAGATCTCCCAATCTAGTAGAGGTGCTTCAAGTTTGGGGCTGAGGTAAAACCAACCTAAGAGATATACATAGATGTATAGGTGGAAAGTTATAACACGAACCTTAATTGGTTCAAGGTGTTTTTCCTCTAGGTCAATGGTTAGTTTATCAACTTCTAGATAAACTAACTATTAGTAAAATCACATGATCATACCACTTTATTAATTTATTTCTGTCAAGTTGCATGGTAATTTCATTATGGATGTTTTTTCACAATCACATGAATTAATGAAATTGATGAGCATACAAGATAGAAATAAAATAAATTTGACTATGTGTAAATATTATCTAAGACATGGTTAATCAATTAAGTAAATCCACTTAATATTAAAAACCATGTGATTAAGATAATAATTGTAAATTTACACATAAATGATAAAATACCTCAATTATATATATTAAGTTAGTATAGCCTTCCACTACTTAAGTTAAAATTGAACCATAGTTCAAAGTGCTTGACCATCCAAATTTAGTGTGTTTCAAATATCATGGAATTATAACTTTAAGTTTTGTGTTGACTTAACATAGTTCACATCAAGGGTTAACTTCCAAAGAAGGAGTTGGTGTATCTAAGAGGAAAGGGTTTAGGAAATCTAATTTAATGATTTCAGGATTAGGGATCCCACTAAACAGATCAAGGAACTGTGAGTCAATTAAATTGGTGTTTGGAATGACTACCTAAAACCATTAAAGTTTTTTGAGCAACCAAAGTTGGGGTAATGATAATGGTAATATAGATCATTTCTACTATAATTTCCAAGAAATATGATATTCTGAACCCAATGGTGAGGGCTATTTGGTTTCAATAAAATAGTGGGAGACTAATAAATATAATATTAATTTATTTATTTATCTAAATTTTATTAGATAAAGTACTAAAATTATACTCATATTATTTTGAGAAACAACATTAAAATGAATTCAAAAAATATTACTACTGTCTATACTTGATAAGGATAACATTCTCACTAGTATAAATTTTCAAGATTGTAAAAGGTGGTTACACATTATCCTTTTTCATAAAATGAAATTTTATGTATGGGAAGAACTTATTCCTGATGTTCCTGGTAATGAGGTAAGTGATGAAGATTTATCTCTCTATGAGAAACATCTTAATGATGTTATAGATGTTCAATGTTTCATGCTACCATCCATGAAAAATGGACTTTTGAAGCAATATGAGTCCATGGATGCGTATAATATGATGTCTCGCATTTGGAAACTTTATCAAGAGAATATGAGATAAGAGAGGTACGAGATCTCCAATTCTTTGTTTACAACTAATCTTGGATAGTATGTGCTAGATGGGCCTCATTTACTCAAGATTATTAACTGTATTGAACACTTATACATATTAAGGATTAAATATTTTCATGATTTGTGTACAGATATCATAATTTCATAATTTCTTGAGAACTTATCTAATTTTATTGTTAATTACAATATGAGAAATCATGAGAAGATTCTTTCCAAACTTCTTACGTTGATTTTCCAAGTTTATAAGGACATGGTGTATGATAAACATGTGGTCCTTATAGTGAACAAAAAAGGAAGAAAAAAGAAAAGGGGACCAAGACTCATAAAAAGTCTAAATATCCCGAGCACCCTCCTTCCAAGAAGAGGAAGATTCAAAGGTAGGGAAAGGAAAAAAGGCATTATGTTTTTCATGTGGAAAGTCAGGACACTATAATAGTAACTACACCCAAAAGTAGTGGGAAGCTAGAGGTGAATTGATTATCGAGTTTAATATTTCAATACCTATACATTGGGTATTAGATACAACTTTTGGTTCTCACATATGTATCCAAATGCAGGAACCAAGAATATTTTGAATGATTTCTAGAGGAGAGGTAGATCTAAGAGATATTAATGGTACGAGGCTAGCTTCTATTTCCATTGGTGAATACCATATTTTGATTTCCAACATGGATAATTTTTGTTTTAAAATATTGTTATTATGTACCAAAGTTTACCAAGAACATAATTTTTGTGTCATTCCTAGATGCATATGGGTTTACTTTCAAGTTTGGAAATAAAAGTTGTTTCTTTTATAAGGAAAAAATATGTTATGGAATTGAATATTTAAATAATGGTCTTTATGTATTAAAATATGAAAACCAAGTGTTGGTAATTGGTAATGAATCATGTTTACACAACTCATATAACACCCAACTATGGCATCACTGTCTTGCTCGTGTGAAAAAGATGCATTTGAAAAATATATCTCAATATGGTTATTTAGACTCATATGAGCTAAAACCACTTGAAATATGTCATGATTGTTTACAAGGAAAAATGAAAAAACTTCCATTTTTTGGATAGGGTTAAAGGGAAATAGAGCTCTAGGATTGGTACACACTGATGTGCGTGGACCATTTCCAGTAGTAGATAGAGGTATACATTATTACTTCATTACTTTTAATGATGAATTGAGTAGAAATTGATATATATATATATATATATGATGAGGTATAAGTCTAAAACATTTGAAAAAATCAAATAATTTAGGAATGAATTAGATAATCAACTTTGAAATAGGATAAAGAAACTTCGATTGGATCAAGGTGGTGAATATCATAACCAAGACTTCATAGACTTTCTATGGGAGTTTAGGATTCTATATCAACTCAGTCCATATTACACACCATAGTGGAATGGTGTTAGTGAAAGGGGAAATTGTACCTTGTTAGACATGGTAAGGTCGATGATGATTCATGAAGATCTTCCAATATCCTTTTCAAGATAAGAATTACAAAATATGGCTTACACATTAAATGGAGTACCAACTAAAGTGGAAAATGGAATTCCCTTCGAGTTATAGAGTGGAAGGAAACTCGTTTAGTCGCATACACTTGTATTGGGTTTCAAGGTGTTTGTTAAGGCCTTCTCCTAATGCCATTGACAAAGAGGTTTAGAGGGTCAAACACTAAGTGTATCCAGAATCTTAGTTAAATATTATTATTATTATTTATTATTTAACAAGTTAAATAAATATTATTCCCACACGTTTTTCAATAATTATTCATGTTTTCTTGATCACATATATTTTTTCACTAGTTATTCGAGAGAATATAATGTGAGAATAAAATTTAATAAATAATTATTTTCTTAGTGAATATAATATACTTTTATTTATTAGCTAATAATGTAGTTATATTTATTTAAGAAATTCGTAGTCATTATTCAAGGTCCACTAAATATTATAGAGGAATGGCAGACTGAGATTAATGGTCCATTGAGAAATAATAAATATTGAATATTATTTTATTAAATAATATTTACTTTAATTCAAAATCTAAGAACATATCAAGAAATAATAATATTACTATTATTATTTAACATGAGGTTTCATAAGGATTAAATAAATAATAAAGGGAACTTGTGAAATTATTTATTTCTAACCCTAGTTATATATAAACCCAATTATATTATTTTATCTTAGAGATAATTCATTTGTTTTGGTTGTGCACAACTAATTTGGGGAATCCTTTGAAGACCAAGAGAGATCCCTTCTCCACTAACTCTCCTAAGAGTAGATAGTGATCTTCCTCTACCTCCCACCCTCATGTCAAGATATATTTTGGATAACTCTTTGGAATTAGTTCTTAGGGTGGTCAAAGGTGGGTGATGAAACTGATAGGATATTCTAAGCGATCACCCAAATATTCCACTGAATGTTTTAAGAGATTTTTGAAACACATGTGTATCACAAATATAGGGAATATACTCTTGATTACTACAACACAATGACAATAAAACATAGATCTATATTCAGATTCATTAATGAAGAAATAATTCCAATAAGGTAATTATTTAATTGATTAAATTAATTATAAATAATATGTTATGATCCTCTCTCTGTTTCTGAAGTTCTATCCCTTGTCTATTTTATTTAATTTAATTTTAAAGATCATGATGCTTATCATTGTGTAAACCTCAGATTTATCATTGATTATGAAAAAAATCAAAGTTGGGAACAACCCATCACATGATTTCACTATTCCCGGAACCTATAGGTCTATGAATATTTTTATTGATTGGGTAAAGTATTTACATTTTATATGATAATTTTTAATTTGAAGGTTTATTATGGTTATGTTTCACCCCTTTCATATAAGGAATGTATTAGATTTTGTATGTGATGGGCGAGGCCCTCTATAGTCCCTCGATGCATTAGTAGATTTTTTGATATAAACTAGATATATATTTTTTCGAGGCATTACACATTTATTAGATTCTTTTCATAAATCATTGATATTATTATATTATTTACATGAAGCATTGATGGTGTTATATGTCTTGTAACTAAGTATTGACATTTAGTTTTAGATATCCATCATTATGCATTCCATAATTATGAGTTCTGTTATTGATATTCCATGTGATTTTTTGTTTATCTAGAATATCCATGGTAAACCTTCATGCTCATGTGATTATTTATATGGAATTATTTGATCATTATTTAATCCTTCTATATTATGCTCAAGTTATTAATTAAATGGAATGTGTTTTATTTATATAAATATACAAATTAATTATTCCTTATTTATTCATATATTTTAGTGTACACTTACCTTTACTGAGCATCTGAGCTCACCCATTTCTAAGGTTTTATTTTCCTTAGTATGTGAGGAATTATTAAGTGAATGATAGGCAGGGATACACCAAGGGGAATAATGAGATTTTAAAAAAATATTTGTGTATTTTATATTTTAAAATGTAATTAAAATTTCAATTATGTATCTAGTTCACCAAGACAACAAATCTATTTAGTCCTTTGGGGCATAATTCCTTATATCAGTGTCAATGTAATGGTAGAAGACCCCAAATCTAGGTTTCTGGGGTTAGGTTCACTACAACAATCAAGGCTGTTATATTGTAAATTTTGGGAGTAGAAAACAACCACATAGTAATCATTTTTATTATACCATACTTTAGTAAAATATTGTTTATTTTAACTATTCAGTTTGAATTTTAAAAGGGGGAAATTTGTCTTGAGTTTTTAGAGGATAACTCAACTTTTTTGGATTAATTAAATCACATTAATTCATGTGGTATTCATATAATGATATCCATGTTTAGAGATAATGATAATTGATCCTATTCATTAAATGATCAAATTGGATATTTAATTTCATATAAAATAGTTATAATGATTTTAGAAGTAGAATAATGACATAGATACATTTATAATGCATGGTATAAGAGATCCTATGAAGAGTACTCATTGATATATCTAGTTTATAAGAGGATATGTCCATTGATGATGGATTTCCATTGATTATATCCAATTTATTATAGAAGAAAAATAAGCCTATAATGATAATTCATATGGTTAATTATTATTTATCAAGATAATTTTTCACTATTGTGATCCCATAGAATACATTGATTCAAATTTATCATTAATAAATACATTTATCCTTCTTTTGTAGTAGAAGAGAATAGTGAAGTGTAGATTACAATCACATAAAATATAGAGTTATGATGCATAATGATTCAGTTTCTTATATAGAACATTAATATTCCTTTGTATCTATAAACTATAAAATATTTATTTTATGTAGTGTGTGAATATGGAAATAAATAGAGTGACCTCTAAGGGGTAGTGCATAATCCTTAAGACAATTTTAAAGGCAATGTGACATGGCATGGAGTGTCCACAACTATAATTTTTATCCACTAAGAATAGTGATTTGATAGTGTATTTTTCTACATTGGAAAAGTTTCGTGTGTATAATCATTGGATGTATCCTGGTGTGGGTGAACCAAGTAAAATCCTTTTTTCATGCGCTTTAATTTCATCATTCATGTTTGTTATTCAATAGAATAGAAATCAAGGTTTGTTGGCGCCAAAAATGTGGCCCGAAAGAAAGGAACGAAAAAGAAGGACGGCGCACTACCTCGTAAAGCTCTGCCGCGAAGCTTCGCCGCGAAGCCCCGCCGCGAAGCGCCCCGACCATGGCGGCGCCGCGAAGCTCCAGAGGCAGTAATGCTCTGCGAACCCATTTGACGTTCGCGAGCCGCCGCGAAGCTCCAGAGGCGGTAATGCTCCGCGAACCCATTTGACGTCCGCGAGCCGCTGTGAAGCTCCAGATGCGGTAATGCTTCGCGAACCCATTTGACGTTCGTGAGCAGCCGCGAAGCTCCAGAGGCGGTAATCCTCCGCGAACCCAGTTGACGTTCACGAGCCGCCGTGAAGCAACACAGGTGGCGCGCGAGTCCTGCATCGCGGTGCCCCTTCCCTATAAATACTGGACACCCCCAGAGTCCCGAGGACGGACAATCCGACCTTTCGGCTTCTCCTCTCCCAAATCGCGAAGCACTCTTTACCCCAGGAATCATGAGCTCCGCGAGGTATTTCTACTTCGTGAGACGCCTCTGCTTTGTCTTGTTTTGAGCCCCTCTTCCGAGAGGGATTCCCTTCGCGAAGCTCAAGGGAGTTCGCGAAGGAAGGGGATTCCCAAGGGAACCCGGGCAGCCGCGGAGCGTTTATGCTTCGTGAAACCCCCAACCCATGCTTGTGATCCTGATGTTAAGGCAGGATCGCTACACATCGCGAAGAACACTGCTCCGCAGGACCCTGCTTCGCGAGGTACCCCTCCTTCGCGAGGCAGTGCTTCGCGAACATTGTTCCACTTCGCGAAGCACCTTCCACTCACACCTATGCCCCATGCTAAGGCTAAGGCACTCCACTTCTCAAAGCACACTCCTCTGCTTAGCGATTCCTCTTCCCGTGCGACCCTCCAGGTTCGCACGATGTGATTTCAAAGTCCAGTGGACAATACCACCCGTATCGTTGCTTCGCCTAATGCTTCTTCACATAGTCACGCTAACGGCTATTGCTTCTTCGCATAACCACGCTAATGTGGAACCCTCGATGGTTCGTTCCATGACCCCCCTTAACCATGGCCTTACTGGTACCTTCCCTTCCCCAAGGACCAGAGGGTACCGGTTATGTAAGTCCTAGGGGTGTGGAGTGAACCCACCTCGTCCGAGCTGCAGGACGTTAAACTGCCATGCACCACGTCCTCAACACATGACGTTAAACTGTGACCCAACCTCGTCTCCCTCACGAAGGGTCCCCCCCAGCTCGAACATTATTTAAACCAATCATCTCCACGGGAATGGAACTCTTCTGCACATGGAATGAGATCCTCCTTGTTGAAGTGGCGTATGTTCGTAGGGGGAGGGCTGCCTCAGAGCGTAAGCCCCTAACCTTTCGTACGGATGATTGCACCCGTGCATCTCCGTACTTCCCCACTACCAAGGTCAGTGGAGGGCGTGATAGGGAACGAGGCACCTCCCATCATTGGACCAAGGTCCCTCTTTCCGGCGCTTCGTCGCACTCTGGGCCTCCATCCTAGAGTAAGTCCCAGCACCTTGGGCCGCCTAACGCGTAAGCCCCTCTTCGCTTCTCACGGACGCATCCTTCGCGACGTGATCGTCAGGTCCTTTCAACCTCTTGTTTCTCACACCGAGCATGACTCACGTGGGCTTAGAGTGAGCACCGACCCTGACCACCCATCCTTATGAACTACGAGGTCTTTGATCCATGTCAAGGCATGGTACGTAGGAAGCCTCCACGAGGTTCAAGCCCACCCGTCGTTCTTCCACGTCGGGTCTCATTCTCGTCCAGCATGACGTTAAAACTGCGCATTCCATCCGAACTATGGGGACTTTGATCCATGTCAAGGCATGGTACGTAGGAAACCTTCCCGAGGTTCAAGCCCACCACTAGTGGACCCCCAGGTCTACTTTCACGTCGGTTCACTGGCGAATCCATAAGAACTACGAGGTATTTGATCCATGCCAAGGCATGGTACGTAGGAAGCCTCCATGAGGTTCAAGCCCACCCGTTATTTCACGTCAGGTCTCACCCCGGTCCAGCATGACGTTAAACTGCATTTTGGTCCAGTGGTAAGCCGCTGCGGCCCATTCCCACCTGAACTACGAGGTCTTTGATCCATTTCAAGGCATGGTACGTAGGAAGCCTCCATGAGGTGCAAGCTACATTGCTCGGTCGTCCATTCACGTCGAGTTTCGCCCTCGTCCAGCATGACGTTAAACTGTACCCCCCTTGTCCCATATGACATTAAACTGCACACCCATTGGACCAAGGTCCACTTTAACGTTGGTTCGCCGACAAAGCCCCATTTGAACTACGAGGATTTTGATCCGTGTCAAGGAAAGGTACGTAGGAAACCTTCCCGAGGTTCAAACCCACCATTAGTGGACCCACGGGTCTACTTTCATGTCGGTACGCTGACGATGCCCATTGGACCAAGGTCCACCTTCACTTCGGTACGCTGACGATATTCATCGGGCCAAGGTCCAGCTTCACGTCGGTTTACCGGCACCATCCCGAACTACGCGGACTTTGATTCCCTGCCACGGGGATACGTAGGAAGCCTCATCAAGGCTCAAGCCCAACTTCACCGTCGCCCCTGCGATGGTCCCATTTCACTCTCCCTCCACTCCATTCATCGACCTATCCCCCGTCCCGATTCTCGCCCGGACCGTCTTATCCCGGTGAAACCATGTCGGTACGCTCTTCTTCACAGTAATCCATGGGCTGACCCCAGTATCGACATTCCTTCAAGTAGGATCCCTCAATCCGATCTATCCTAGCTAATGCTCTGGTTGGGTTGATCCGTCTCCGCTAGACGTTAAACTCATGGAATACCCTGTGTTAAACGCGGGAAGTTGAGGAAAACCTCAGACATGTGTCTATGACATAATTCCCCGCGCTCGATGTGGGATGCCTCAGGCTTCCACGCCCTCGAGAAGCCCTGCAATCAGGGATAATAGACAAACACGACAGATTCCCCAGCATCCAGACACGCTACTGGTGCCTCAACGTGACTACTCCCCCGACCGAAGGTTGCTGCCCTAACTGGACCCTTTGGAATGTCCCGACAGAAGCAGTGTAATTAACCGGCGTCCATGGAAACATGGCACTGGGAAGAGTTTCACGAACTACGTATTAAATCTATGAGGGAGACCCGGACTAGGTGATGAGTTCCGAGGAGGAATCCACGGGAGGAATAACCGACATACCATCATACTGTTTCGATCAAGGAGCAGACGTCCCTGAATAAGGAGCGGATGCCGCCCGCCTTTGGAAAGTGGGAATGCGGGGCAACAAAGCAGCGCGTCCTCCTCCTCGGACGGATGTGCGCGCCCCGGCGGAAAGTGTCGGAAACAGAAATGGTGAACCCTACGTGAAATTCTTCTCCTCAGCATGGAGATTAGTATCGTTCGAGACACCAGTAGATTGAAGTGTCACCAGATCCAAATATCTGGTGCCTGGTCCCGCCAAGTAAATAGAGGGCCTGTCGTGAAACTCACCGGAAGTCAGGGCAGTAGAACGTGGGGCACTCCGCTCTGCAGCGTGTTGGCGTGGATCCTTCTTACAGACGTGGAGAATGGAAGGACGCTAGGGCACTGGCTGTCAATCCTTTTTCCTCTCAGTACTGAGGAGTTGATCCCTTCGTTTTCCAGGAACCAGGTTTCTGTTACAGATATGCGGTCACCATCCGCTCCTCGCCCACGCAGGGGCAGGGGAAACACCATGACAGCCACCCCACGTAGCACCGCTACTGCCACGACGGCCGCCACATCGCGGAATACGGGGCGCCCACGCCCCCTCTCCCCATCAAAGGTCATCCAGAGAAAGGTGATCAACAGCCTCGTGTGCAGGTATGAGGAAGAAGGGGTCATCCCAACCCGGGATATGGCTCGCCTGGACCTGGAGGCCTCCAGGCCCCACCGTCAACGCCGCCCTAACAGGCCGCGCAGGGAGCCTCTTCTCCCCAACCCAACATTCAACCGTTTCGGGAGCTTGTCTTCGGAACTCCTTGATGACTCCTCGCCTTACTATGAAGAGGCGGGCGCTGTCCGGCTCAGTCCGCTCAGGGCCCCGACCCGAGGGCCCCAGGCGGGAGCTCCCGCCCGGCCGCATCAGCGCCGCCGTCTGGCCCCGCAGGAAGAGCAGGCAGGCTACGTCCCTGCACCACCTGCACCAGCTCGCCTGACCCGACGTCAGCGCCGGGCACGGGCTGAGGATGCTCGCCTAGGCGCGTCAAAGTCGACAGCTACAGTGGCCCGAGCCACCGCCGACGTTCATCGTGAAGCCCCTGCATACACTGAGCAGGGGCACTCCTTCACCCAACCAGGATCGAGACCCCAACCGCCCCACGGGCAGGCTGGGTTGACTCTCTGGGTTGCAGGCCCAAGTGGTGATCGCCGCGAGCTAGCCCGCGGTAATGTCACCCCGTACGGAGGTCCTCCTCGTACCACTACTCCACAGAGCATGGGCCTTCCCCGCTCCGAGGTTCGTCATGGAGGCATGCCTCGTGCTACCCCCATCCTGCAGGAAGACCTGCCCTGCGGCAATGACGCTCAGCGCGGAAACATTTCCCGCGCCCACTCTACAGTGTATGGAGTCCATCCTCCTGCCCCTGACCGCCAACCTGAAGGCACCATCCATCCGGTCCCTCTCCAGCGTGGGGGGCCCTCCCTACGTCCTCTCTACAACCGGCGAAGGTCCTCCTCGCCCCAGAAACTCGAGGAGTGAAGGTCAGCCTCGCTCCACCCGCAGTGACCATGGAGGTCCTCCCCATGCTCCTGCCAATTCCAACAGAGGCCCCGCCCACATGGGTACTGTTCATGGAGGTCCTCCCCATGTACCCTTCGACATTTTCCCCAGTGCCCCTCGCACCCCGGCTATCTCGAGTGGGGGCCCTCTCCGCCACGGTGCCAGCGCCGCCCCGAGGCTGCCTAATGAGGATCAACCCTGTCCCGAAGAGCCGCCCCGAGGCAGAAGAGCGGGTCGTCGCCGCCACAAGAAGAATTCTGGGAAGGCCCGGGTGGATATCAAACCTGCCCGCTTCTCCGATTTGGAAGCGGAATGAGATTCAGTGATGGAACCTTCTCCCCGCTCCTCCGTATCAAGGACTGGGGCAGGAACCAGACGCGGTAGCCTCATTCTCCCAGAATTTGAGGTCCACCAGATTCCCGTCTCTCTCCGTAGGTACATCCAGGAGGAAGAAATCCTGGGAATTCCGCAGGTCTCGACCACGCAATCACCGCCTCTGTCACCAGAAGAGCCCTCTACCTCTACCAGAGATCACGTAGAGTTATTTTGGGGGCCAACGACGGTAGAGAGATGACACGACCTATCGCCGGTAGCTGCGACTCCTGTTCCGGAAGATGTGGTTATCAGTCCGTCGTATCGTGACATCGTGGCCAGGTCACCTCACTCTTCGGAGGATGTCCCGGAATTCGGAGTCCAGTCAGCTCGTTTGCCGTATTCTCCACCGCCGAGCTTACTATCCCAGTGGTCCGCCTCGGTACCGCTACCGGTCCCTCAGTCGCCCCCAGTTGATGAGTGGGGTAATGCAGGGCTAGACCCCGAGGCTTAACCCAGGAGCTTCTGGAGTATTCTTGCAGCGGACTACTTCCCAGAGAAGTTCTGGCCCACGGCAGCGCTGAATTTCCGCGTACCCGAGTCTCTTACCCCTGAAGAAGTGGGATGATTTTGTCGAACCCTCTGGGCGACACACTTCCGCCTCCGTTGCGAACGGTTGGTATACCCCAGGAGTCGAGAGAACTTCTAGGAGATTGGCGAGCAGTGCCGCCTGATCGATGCGGCTGCGCTCCTTGTGGCCCAGCACCCCGAGTCGCCAGGTCACCAGAGTGCCCTCCAACGAAAATGTGTTCAGAGTTTTAAAGCACTCCACAAGATCGTCAGGGAAGCCACCCCCCATGTGCAATTCTGTGGTTGGGGACACTATGCCGCTCTCCTCTTCGACCCTATCTGATGGCAGCCCGATTCTCTATGTGACATCGAGGACATGCCCTCAAGAGGGGTCGCAGTCCACATGGCCGACGTTGTGGATAAGGAAGATGAGCTTGAATTCCTTGATGGAGACTTACCACCCGAGGGCGTACCGCCGCTGCTCGACCCATCAGGGAGAGTTACCCGTCAGCGGAGAAACCTGCTAGGCCTCCCCGTACCCACCGAATCGCTGGTACTCGGTAGAAACACCGGCAAGGGTAAGGAGCATGTCGGAACTGTCAAGCACTCTGACCCGTCTGCCTCTGCGCAGAAGATGGAAGAGGATCCTGAGAAGGCCGCGTTACGCCAGCAGCTTGCTGAGCAGAAGAGGCTGGTTGACGAACTCTTGGCTGAGCGCGTCGCAGAGCGGCGACCCGACTATGGTAATCCCAGGCTGGGGCAGAAGGGGCTGGAACAATTTCCCCCCGGTGAGATGCCTCCGGGAAACCCTGATCATGCTACTGCCGTAGACAGGGCGGAAGCCGGAACGTATGGCAAGAGGGCGCGATACGTTTCGCCAAACCCCCCCGAGCGACGGGGCAATCCAAAGAGCCCAGCCCGGGTTCCCCCAGTCGCCCCGCAAGTCGTTCCGCCAGTTGACCCACGAGCAGCTGAAGACGTATACCATGTTGAAGAACCTGGAAATGCACTTGTGGTTAGGGATCCCCGTCAAGACAGGGACCCCCACCCGGAGGACCTTATTGCGGCACTCACAGCCCGCCTCGAGGCGTTGGAAACGCGGCAGGTGGCGGTCCCACTAGATGGCAAGCCTTATCCCGCGTGGGTGGATGATATGCCCGCGCCTCCGGGCTTTGGGAATCCCACTTTATTGCCTTTTAACGGGACAGGGGACCCGCCCCATCACTTGGCTCATTTCTCTTCCAGGTGTAGCCCCATGCTGGGGACCCCGGCTCCGCAAGAAGCCGCCAAGCTCCGATGTTTTGTACAGACATTGGAAGGTCCGGCATTCGTCTGGTACATCCAGCTCCCTATCGGATCAGTGACCGGTTGGGAGGATCTTCGCCGGCAGTTCTTATACCAGTTCAGCTCCACCACGCGAAATACCAGCATTGTAGACCTCTTCAAGTGCAAACAGAGGCCTGATGAGCGGGTTGCAGATTTCATCTCCCGGTGGAAAGGACTTACGTATTCCCTCGATATGCCACTGACTCAGGAGCAATTACTGACGATGTGTGTGGGGAACGTCAAGACAGAGCTGGTACCCTCCCTAATTACCCATAACTACCCTGGAGGGTTCAGAGATTTCTCGGATAAGGCCCAGCGCCTCGAGGAAGCCCTGCAACAGGCTAGTCAGGCACGTTTGTTGCCCCCTATGATCCCAGCCCGGAGGACCGCCAGGGATGAACCCGCCGCGGTGGCTCAAATAGAAGCCCCGAGGCAGCTGGAGTTGCTACCGGCGGCACCACCGCCACAACCCCGCAAAGGTCCTCCACCTCAAGCACAGGCTCCTGCCCAGCAGCGACCGCCTTAGAACCGACAGGTTCCACCGCGCAATGTGCCACCGCCACCTAGGCAAGGCAATCAGGCGCCGCCTCCTCGGCAGGCCCCTCCGGCCCCTCGTCAGGGCCAGGCCCCCAGGGCCCCCTACCCGGAAATAAGGCACATGACTTATTCGTTTAACGAAAATCAGGTCCCTGGCTATTTCCTAAGTTCTCTAGAGCAAGGGATAGTACGTTTGCCCGAGTGCAGAAGGCCGGCAGAGGAAAATCTCACCGATCACCCCAACTACTTGCCCTTATCATCGGATCCTAGGGCACACCCTTAAGCAATGTTATGTGTTTAAAGACTGGCTTCAAGACCAGGTCAATAACAACATAGTCAAGTTGGGCCCGGCTCCAGCCCAAGTGGCGGGTGTCTTTGCAGGATCAGGGATCAGCAGCGACAGCGAGGGTGAATGGCAACAGGTCCTCAACCGCGGATCCCGGAAATACGATGACTGGATGGCTCGAAAAACTGTCGTTCGTGCCCATGGTATCATCCGGGTGCGCCTGAAGCAGTCGGAACCTTCATAAGAAATGGTCGGTACCTCCGCATCGTCTTCGCAGTCGACCTCTTCCCAAAAGGGCAAGCAGAGGCGACGCAAGAAGAAGCAACGTGCGCCACCAGTGCCGTCGTCATCCCGCACTCTCGGCGACTTTATGCCCCCCGAAATGGGGATTCCTCCCAGGATCCACCCAGCGGTGGATGACTCCTCGAGCTACAGCCAAGGGTACGCTTCGGTTAACACCGTGGAGCTGGTAAAGCCCTATATGACCCCTGACGAGGGGGAATGCCAGGCAGACCTCCCCAACGTTTCCAGCCGACGTCAACGTCAGCGGAATCGCAATCGCGCCAGTCATCGAGGCACGTCAGCAGGCACTTGTGGCCAAGTCGTGCACGCTACCGAGACCAGGCAGCAGGATTAGCGCAGGTCTCAGCACGCACAGACCCATCTAACACCCTCAGCTCTACCTCCACCGCCGTTCGTGCTACTGGATCGGGGGGAGCTTCCTCGTTTGTATCACAGTCAGTCTTGCCTGGCTACAGGCCAGGCTCCGCTGTCCGATCCTAGTCCGGCGACTACTCTTCATGCTTCTACTGGTAGGCAGCAAGATGTACCCAGTACTAGTCAATCGCCGGTTCAGCCAGCCGAACCCGCTGTGCCTCCAAATGCCAAATGACCTCCTGTAAGCAGAGGCTCGTGTTTGGCACGAAAGTACGATGTTCTGAAGCACCTGGCCGGCATTCCGGCGAGGCTCTCCATCCTTGAGGCCCTTCGCCTGTCATCTGAAATGCGCGAAGCACTTGTCGAGGCCCTAAGGAGCCCCCTCCAGTTCGAGATGGAGGTAGCAGCTGCAGAAGCCTTCCATACCGAGATGATTGAAAACGCTGAATGTCAGGCGGTTATCTCATTCTCCAGTGAAGATGAGGACCCTCCCATACAGGGGCACATTCGCCCGCTGTATATCACTGGCCACTTCAACGGTGTGGAAGTCCACCGCTGCCTCGTTGACACAGGTTCTGGAATCAATCTAATTCCGACCCGGACGTTACGAAAGCTGGGTCTGTCTGAAGGTGATTTAACTCCCCCTGACCTCAGGATCCAGGGGTACGACAGGACAGAGCAAACCCCAGTCAGCAAGATCCACCTGAAGACTCAGTTCGGTGGCTTAATTTCCAGCACCGAGTTCATGGTTGTTTCTCAGGACACCGTCTACAACGCATTGATGGGTAGGCCATGGCTCCATCTGCATGCAGCGGTCCCTTCGTCGTATCACCAGTGCCTCAAGTACTCGCTCAATGGTCGAGTAGGCGTGCTCCAAGGAGATGCGTCCCCTTTCGCTTCTTGTGAGGCCCGCTATCTGGATGCGGGTTATTACAAAAGTAAGGATAAGCAAATCCTGGTAAGCGAGGGTGAACCCGCCCCGGTCACAAGTGACCCCTGGGAAAGCATGGATGACGCCTACATCCTCCCGATCCACCGGTTGGAGGCCACGACCCCCGACATGGGGCAATGTTTTGTTGTTTCGGGTACGCAAGGAAGACATGTTCCCGTGTCCAAGCGATGGCAGAAAATCACCTCGTACTCCTATATCAACCAGGCTCAAGTCATCCCAGAACCCCCTACCCCTGTACGGTACCGGGACGTCAAACCTATGACAACGGCGGTGCGCCATACGTGTCTCTTCCGCCGGGCTGGAATTAACTGACTCAGGACGACACGTCACCAATTCTTTGATATCATAAAACGTGGCCCTTTAGGCCGAAGGCCAGATGGGATAGGGTCGACTGCTTTCATTGCTACGGTCTCGATGGCAAGTGAGTCTCCTGATGTGATGACCGCTGCTTCCCGAGCCAGCACTAGCTGCCCCGCGGATTGTGATAGCCCAGAAGCACCTTCCGTCGCAGGAAGTCCCCCCACAGCTGGGGAGGAAGACCTGGAGGATGATCCCCCCGCCTTTGAAGAAGGTGTCTCCACCACGGTTGATGAATTGGTACAGGTGAACCTTGGCAGCGAGGCAGATCCGAGACCCACATTGATCAGTGCAGCCATGTCCCTCGAGGAGCGGCAGCAGTACGTAGACTTCCTCAAACAGCACCGTGATGTGTTTTCCTGGAGTTACGATGAGATGCCAGGGCTGGATACCCAAGTGGTCGTCCACCATCTGGGCCTCCCAGCAAAACATTGTGGGTTTAAGCAGCCTCCCAGGAAGATGCACCCTTCTCATGGTGCCATGGTTGAGGCCGAAGTTGATAAGCTAATCAAAGCCAACTTTGTCAAGGAGGTCCAGTACCCCAAGTGGCTTGCCAACATTGTGCCAGTCATGAAGAAGAATGGGCATATCAGATTCTGCATCGACTTCCGCGATCTTAATCGCCACTGCCCAAAGGATGACTTCCCACTCCCGATGACGGAGCTGTTGATTGACGCCATGGCCGGGTTCCAAGCCCTCTCCTTCATGGATGGGTATTCCAGGTATAACCAGATCCGGATGGCCCCCGAAGACGAGGATTCCACTGCCTTCAGGGCTCCCCAAGGTACCCTTGGCTACCAGGTAATGCCATTCGGTTTGAAAAATGCAGGTGCCACTTATCAGAGGGCCATGCATCGCATATTCAAACCGATTTTCGGGACATTGGTGGAATGCTACGTGGATGACCTCGTAGTCAAATCATGCCAGCGCCAGGACCATCTCAAAGACCTTGAGAAAGTGTTCGGTTTCCTCCATTCCTGTCACCTGAAGATGAACCCGCTGAAGTGTGCCTTCGGGGTCACCTCCGTGAAGTTTCTGGGCTTTGTTGTCAGATACCGAGGTATCGAGATCGACCCGGAGAAGATCAAGGCCATTAGCCAAATGGCTCCCCCGAGCAACATTCGGGAGCTTCGAGGCCTTCAAGGACACTTAGCCTATATACGCCGATTCATTGCGAATCTGGCCGGCAAGTGTAATCCCTTTTCCCGGCTCATGAAGAAGGGTGCTGCCTACGAATGGGATGAGGAGTGCTGGACCGCCTTCGAGGAAATCAAGCAGTATCTACTCCAACATCCGGTCTTGATGCCACCTGTCTCCGGAAAGCCCCTGGTCCTTTACGTGACCGCCCTGGAGAGATCCCTCGGTGCGCTGCTTGCCCAGAAGAACAATGAGGGTACTGAGAATAGTCTCTACTATCTCAGTCGCATGCTTCTCGATACGGAGATTCGATACTCCCCTGTCGAAAAGAGCTGTCTTGTGCTCATCTTCGCCATGCAGAAGTTGCGACATTACCTGCAGCACCACGAGGTGCAATTGGTCTCCCGGGTAGACCCACTGAAGTACATCCTGAACCGTCCCATGCTGACTGGCCGACTAGCATGGTGGACAGTGATTCTCCAGCAGTTTGATATCAGGTTTGTACCTCAGAAGGCCATTAAGGGACAGGCATTGGCAGACTTTTTAGCTACCCATCCAACCTCCGCGGATCAATCCCTAGACCTGGATTTCCCTGATGAGACGATCCTCTCAGTCGATCATGTTGTCCCGTGTTGGAAAATGCATTTCGACGGTGCCTCCTGGAGCCCCACCAGTAGGAGGCTCAACGATCCCAAGCTCAACAGAGTGGGCCTGGGTATTGTCTTCATTACCCCGGCGCAGGCCGTCCTGCCATACTCGTTCCTGTTGTCAGAAGGCTGTACGAACAACGAGGCAGAGTACCAGGCTCTCATCACCGGCCTCGAGTTGGCCCTTGAGATCCATGTTCCCCACCTACATGTGAAGGGAGATTCCGAGCTGGTAATCAAACAGGTTAACGGCGACTACGTCGTCAGGAGGCCAGAGCTTGCACCGTTGCTGGAGTAAACCCTCCTCCTAATGGCCCAGTTCTCTTCTCAACCAGAGGTTACCCATGTCCCACGGTCGCAGAACGGCCAAGCGGACGCCCTGGCTGGCTTAGCCGCGTCGCTCGCAGAACCCGAGCAAGATGATTTGGTCATACATGTGGCCCACCGGAGAGTCATTTCCCTCGTCACCCAAGAGGACCGTGATAGCCTGCGGGTGAGTCATCTCACCACTGGACCCTCCATATCAGGAGTCTCGGGTTCGTCAGACGCAGTGGTTGGAACCACCCCCGACTGGAGAGCACCTTTTGTCGAGTATCTCCAAAATGGTCAGCTCTCGGACGACCGGGCCGAACGTGAGTGAATCCGACGCCGTGCGCTGCAATTTACCCTCCAGAGCGGCCACAGTCTTGAACAGATCCTTTATAAGCGGAGTTTCGATGGTTTCCTCCTCCGTTGCTTCCAAGGAGGGGAGATACCTCAAGTTATGCAAGAGGTTCACGCCGGTTCTTGTGGCGCCCATCAAGCTGGGCCGAAACTGTCCCATCAAATCCGGAGGTTAGGGTACTTTTGGACCTCTATGATCCACGATTGTATTGGATATGGCAAGAGATGCCACGCATGCCAAGTACACACCAACTTCTTGCATCGGCCGCCGGATCCCCTCCACCCCACCAAGTACTCTTGGCCGTTTGCGGTATGGGGACTTGATGTAGTGGGACTGTATCCACCAGCAACAGCCCGCCAGTGTAGGTTCATCCTGACTGCTACAGATTTCTTCTCCAAGTGGGCAGAAGCAGTTCCGCTCAAAGAAGTCAAGGCCCGTTCCATCGTTAACTTTGTGAGCTCCAATATTATCCACCGATTTGGAGTCCCTCACGCCGTCCTCACCGATTACGGCACCAACTTCCGAGCAGCTGAATTGAAGAAATTGTACACTAAGTACGACATCCGGTCGAACCATACCTCCCGCTACCACACACAGGTGAATGGACAGATCGAGGAGTTCAACAAGACCCTCTCTAACATTCTGCAGAAGATGGTTGGTCAGAACAAGAAAAGTTGTCCGGACAAGCTCCCCAACGCCCTCTGGGCTTACCGGACGACGACTCGCAACTCTACCCAGGTGACCCCATATTCCCTGGTGTATGGAGCTGAGGCCGTCCTACCCATTGAGATCCAGCTGCCGTCGCTACGTACTGCAGTTTATGATCACCAGACATTAGATGAGGTAGCCAAGATCCGTCTAGCTGAACTAGAGGCACTGGAAGAGAACCGGCTTCGTGCCCTGCACAATCTGGAAAGGCATCAGGACAAGATAGCAAGAGCCTTTGACAAGAAGGTTCGTCTCCGCTCTTTTCTACAGGGTGACCTGGTACTGGCCCTTCGAGCGCCCATTATTCCCGGTAGGAAACCTCCCAAGTTAGAACCCAAATGGGAAGGGCCTTATATCATCCATAAGGTTTACCCCAATGGAGCATACTCCTTGGTGACCACGGATGGAGAGCGTATAACCCCTCCGACCAATGCCAAGTTCCTCAAGCGATACTTTACCTAGGACACTATGGTCCAGCACGACCCTAAACTGCGTGATGGTCCAGCACGACCCTAAACTGCGTGAAGGTCCTGTACGACCCTAAACTGCAAAAATGGTCCCGCACGACCTTAAACTGCATCTTCGTCCTGCAAGACGATAAACTGTGAAACGGTCCCGCATGACCTTAAACTGGACACTATGGTCCAACATGACTCTAAACTGTAAAGTCCTGCACGACCATAAACTACATATTCGTCCCGCAAGACGTTAAACTGCAAGCCGGTCAGGCCTTCCTGACAGAGGCTCAGCCTCAGGTCCCTTGGCCTCCTTGGGCCCCTGGCCCCCGTCTTCACCGCGGTTTGGCCCCAGGCCCCCCTTGGTTTTTCCCCGACTTACCCTCTTGCGGGATTGTATGGTATGGTGTAGTACTACGTCCTCATTCACGTCGGATTACTTGTCGTACCGTACATATCCCCAAATGAGGTGCTTCTCATCGTCCCGCATGACGTTAAACTGCATTTCTAGAACTACGTGTGGCTTGATTCCCATCTTCATGGGATACTTAGGAACGCTCGGACGCCTCGTCTTGAGCCCAGCCCCAAGCTTTTCTCTTCCGCTATTCCCCCTGGGAATAGTTTCCTTGGAGGATCTTTGTGTAGCAGGGAGTAGGCTTTCTTAGCCCCGCCCATGGAACCCCACTCACACAAGGATTGTAAGGGTCGCACCATGTGCCCACTCCTGTTCTTCTATCCTCCCACGTCCTCACCGCATGACGCTAAACTGCATGGCCTTCAAGAACTACGTATGGCTTGATTCTCATCCTCATGAGATACGTAGGAACGCCCGGACATTTCTTCCGTTGGCCCAGCCCAAAAGCCAAAATCTTCCCCTCGGGTCAAGACATGGCAGGGTGCACACTTTTGCCCCAACTCACATCGAGCAAGCCTCGACCTGGCTGCACATTCCCCCCTGGAGGTGTTCGCCCCTTTCGTGGATGGATACAGCTATGCTTCACCCACTCCTTGACTGGGATTCCATCATTTTTTTCACACCCAGAGGGACCCCCAAGAACGGCTTGGATACAATGCCCAAGGGCTCTCCTACCGATACGGGCCAATGCCCCCGAGGGTTTTCAAGCAACAAATTGATACAAGTCCCGCGTTGCGAATTTGGTCAGCGTTCGACATTCATTTGCTGCTCCCACAACGGGTCACCGTAGGAACGCTGTGTTTCGAACATGGTCAACAGTGTCCTGGATCTTCGAGTCCACCCCGAGATGTCCCAGACATCGAGTGCAGTGATTCATTCTGCCCCATCCTGAGGTGAAAAACTTCCCCCAGGTGGTGCTAGCGATCGGGCCACGGCCCAGGATTCCTCATAGGGGTGTACAGTGTGATGTGGGACTATGTCCTCATTCACGTCGGGATCATGTACAATGTCGTACGACTCCCCTTACGAGGCCCAGCCTCAGGCCCCTTGGCCTCCTCGGGTCCCCGACCCTCGTCCTCATGTAAGACGTTAAACTACAAGCAGGTTAGGCTTTCCTGACCAATTCCTAACCATCAGGCCCCTTGGCCTTTCCGGGTCACGACCCAGGTCCTCTCTTATAGGAGTGTACGGTGTAATGTGGGACTACGTCCTCATTCACGTCGGCTTCTTCTCCATACCGCACACCTCCCTTGTTTAGGGGTATATTGCTCCCCTTATCGTCCAGTATGACATTAAACTACATATAGAGAACTACGTGCGGCTTGATTCCCATCCTAATGGGATACGTAGGACCACCTGAATGTCCAAGGTTCGGGTCCAGCCCCATCTCTCGGGAATCCTCATCCCATCTTGGCCCTTTGGCCTCTCCTTCCTCTATGAGAGGATCATATGGTGTGGTGTGGGATTATTTCCTCATTCAAGACGGTCTCGTAATGACCACGCCATGTCCCCCCCCCTACTGAGCTGTTTTGTCGATCCCTTTTTCGGCGGTTCACCAATGTGCTTAAGAGTACTCTGGTGTATACAATTCCCAAGGGCTCTCCTACCGTTACGGGCCAACACCCCCGAGGGTTTCGGACAAAAAATCGATAAAATCCCGCGTTGCGAATATGGTCAGCGGTCGATGCTCATTTATTAGTCCTCATTTCAGGCTAACGCGACAGGATGCTGTGTTGCGAACATGGTCAGCAGTAATCCTCTGTCGTCACGCCAGCCCCTTCAGTCCTTGAATGTTGGTTTCATGATTCACATCATTTTCCACCCCATAATGTCCAGGTGGAATCTCGACACTTTTGGCGCTATCCCTCAGTGCACCTTTGCATGTTAGGGGGACAAAGCTGCAATCTGGCGTCCTTTGGGGCTCCCATGGTCCGAGCTCTAAGACCATAAACTAAGATCCATTCGGGACTACGTTCAACTTTATTCCCATCCTCATGGGATGCGTCGGACCGCCCAGATGCCCTATCTCCGGGTACAACCCATTCAGGAAGCCAGTCTCTCCCCCTGTTTCACCTCTGTATAGGCCCCTCGGCCTAAGGTTTCCCTCTCCGAATGGCGTACAATTTGATGTGGGATCATGTATCTGTCAATTGTGTTTTATAACACTGCACACATTTCCCGCCTAGCATCGTCTCTGCTACGTCTGCGCTGCATGACGATAAAATGCATGCTTGGTCCTATCATACGACCCTAAACTGTGACATTATCGTCCCGGCCGCACGACGAAAAACGGCACTGCATTGTGGTGACCTCGTTGTAGAGGACATCACGTTGGGTATTGGTCATGTGCCATGCCATTTGTCAACGCCCATCACGGCTTGATTCTTGTGGCGACATCACGACCTACTGTTCTAGGCCTGTCGCTTCACACAAAAAAAACCATTCACCTTAAAGAACAAACAAGATACATCAAATTCCGCTTCTTTTAGTGCAAGGGCCACGCCCGCACTCCCCTTTTCCCCTGGCACTGGTATCCTACCATGTCATTTCCAGAACTACGTATGGCTTGATTCTCATCCTTATGAGATACGTAGGAGCGCCCGGGCACTTCCCCACGGGCCCAGCCTAATTTTCTCTTTCGGTCACTTGACCAAAAAACTCTCCCAAGGAGGTTGCGCGGTGTGATATGGGGTTGTGCCCTCATTCACGTCGAGTTGTTCACCGTGCCGTACGCACCTCCTATTCCCATTCACGCCAGGTGTTTGAGTTACTCCACCATGTGCCTCTTATGTTTCCTCTCACCCATGGTCCGAATTCTACGACCCTAAACTAAGATCTCCCCAAGGGAAAGGAATCTGCTCCCTCTCTCTAATACGTTTTGTTGTTGTATTCAGATGTGTTTTGAGAAAGAGCCCGAAGTGTGGGATTTTCACAGGGACATTCCCCTCGTCCCATGACCAAGCTTCATGAGCCCGCTATTTGGATCCTCATCCTCTTCCACATCCAAAAGGACCCTTGGATGACGTGGATACTAAGCTTAAGGGATCTCCATGAATGCTGTACCTAAGGTCCCTTCAATCGTTTCGGGCCAACGTCCCCACAGATATTGGACAACAAATCGATAAAATCCCGCGTTGCGAATATGGTCAGTGGTCGATGCTCATTTGTTTGTCCCCATTCTAGGCTAACGCGACAGGATAATGCGTTGTGAATACGGTCAGCAGTTACCCTCCATCGTCATGCCGCCATCATTGTGATCTGAATCTCGAGAACCATGATTCACACATTTCCACTTCCCCATGTTCAAGTGGAATTCCATCATACGCGGCTCTTTCTTTTCGCACATCTAGGTGCGCCACAAGATCGTGTTAGTGTCACTGGGCCGGGATTCACCGAGTGTCCCTTTGCCCTAACTAGCCCCTCTCTGTGTCGGGAAATTCCCACCACTACTGCTTGTTTCCCACACCGAGCACAACTCACGTGGGCTTAGTAGTTTTGGCAGGATGTGTACCAACACGGTCGGGCTGCTCATCGTCCTTCATGACGTTAAAATGCTCTTTCAGAACTACGTATGGATTGATTCCCATCCTCATGGGGTACGTTGGAATGTCTGGCCACTTTGCTTCGGGCCCAGCCCAATCCTCACTCTTGGTCCCTCGACCTAAAGAGTTTCCTCCGGGGGTATGTGGTGTGATTTGGACTCCAAGTCCACATTCACGTCGGTTTTATATCTACCTCACCTGACGTTAAACTACAGGAGTCTATGTGTCCTCAACGCATGACAATAAAATGCGGTTCTGCCCTGAACAAGTTCAGGATGCCCCAAGATCCCACTGGGAAGTGACAGATCCCCTTGCCAGAGAAGCCCTGTCCCAAAGAAGGGATGGTCCATGATCAAACCAATACACCCATCGGACGTACTCTCACCACGGTGGTGTAACTAACTAAGTGTTGGATTCTGTTCGGATAGACCATCACTCCATATTCCACGCTTTGTGTGCCCCTTATTCGGACCTTCATCCACTTTCATATCTAAAGGAACCCCCTAACGGCCTGGTCTCATGCCGCATCGGCTCACCTACCGTCCTGGGCCAACGTTCTGGAAGACTGGTCATGTTTGGAAGGACCCCCTAACAGTATGGATGTTTGACCTATGGTCTGCCTACTATCCTGGGCCAATGTCCCGAAGGATTGATCGACAAAAAATTGATAAAATCCCGCGTTGTGAATATGGTCAGCGGTCGATGCTCATTTGTTGTCCCCATTTCAGGCTAACGCAGTAAGGGTACCGTTTCTCCTCCAAGGTTAACGGTTGTCCCTTATTGTCACGCCATCCTCACAATATTCCGAATCTTGGGTATCGTGATTCACACTTCCCATTTTCATCTGTTTGGACCGATTTCAACGCCCCTGGCGTTTCCCCGTTCGTGCATAAGAGCACGTCGAAGAAACGGTAATTCGGCTATCCTGGAAGTTCCTCCTCCGATCAAGCCTTCCCCATCTTTCGGGAATCTGGACTGGCTTGGGGAATTGTCATCAAACGTCCCGCAAACATTGTAGGGATGTAACAAGGCAATTCAACAATGGAAATCGTGCATGCTATGGCATTCAAAACAAAGGTAAAATTTGGAAGCACGAAAGTACCAATAAAAGGGTTTTGGGTTTGTTACAATACTCGGGGGTTGACTTCCCCCATGGACGGGTTGACCCCGTCAAAAGAGCATTGAAGCTCCGCCACCCGTTGATGTGCGGCATCCAAGGCTTGATGCCGCTGAATCATCTCTCGCTCCTCCTCAGCAGCGGCGGGGCGCAGTTCGTCAGTTCTGGCTTTGGCCCTCTCTACATCAGCTTGAACGGTAGCCATCTTTTCAGAGGTCTTCCTCGTGTGCTTTTTTTCCTCTTCCAGCTGGGACTTCAACCGTGAGACCATCTCAGATTGCGCATCAAGAGAGCCTGAAAGCTCGTCTGCCCGGGTCTGCATCCGTTGAACCTCGCCTTCAGCCTCCTGGATCTTCTTAATGCTGGTCGCCTTCCTCCGCTGCCAGCCCACACTGAGCCCACGATCATGCTCCCGGATCTTCTCAGCCATAAGATCTCGGATGAGTGCATGAGGACGTTGGGCATCCACTCCCCCAGCGCATAGTTCGCGCAACCGCGAGCGAAGCCTATCCATTTCGGTCAGCCATTGTGCTTGGGGAGTGTCCTTGATAAAGCGCGCGATCAGCTTCCACGACCGGCGGCGGACTATGCTGATGTCTTCCTCGTCGGAGGCCGTTTCGTCCCAGTCTACGCGATTGGAAGGCTTGTACACGGGATACGCCCGCAGGAAATCCTCGGTAGGATCAACATCCGGTGTTGAATCCAGTGCGACACCTGGCGCCGAAGCAGGCGCGACAGAACTGGGACCGACCGATTGATCCTCTTCCTCGGAGTCCACCTCAATGATTTCGGGTACGGTCCTACTGGTGGTCCTGCCAGAAATGATGTGCGTCGTGGCTTGAGGAGATGGCGGGACTATCGCCACCATCACCGGCATGCCCCTGGGAGGGACGCCACCAGACATCCCAACCAGTCTTGCCGCAGCCGCCCACGCCAGTCGAAGAACTGTACGACAAAGAGAGACATAAACGTTAGTTGGCATGGCCTACATGTGACAACGAGGAGACCGGTGGAGGAGACTTACGAAGTTCGACCTCCGAGCGCTGCTCTTGAGCCGGTACTGATGGGACCCCGAGACGAGGCCCCCCGTATACTGTTGGAAGGTCTGGAGATTCTGGAGGAGCCACCTCGGGCGCCCTGGTCCCACCAGACACGGAACTGGACGCAGCCATAGGCGCGGGTTCTGAAGGTCCCGCATCATCACCCGCTGAGCGAGAACGAGGCCTACGAACAAGTTCCTCCTGCATGGCTCAAACATTGGTGAGAATCCCATAGGGACCCAAGAACAGATCGTAAGGAGAGAAGTTCGGAATGTTACCTCGAGAGCCTCCGCGAACTCGTCGGATTCTGAGCCTCGGTCTCTGACCTAGCCTTCCTCCAGCGGGCTCCCTCCTCCAGCCTTATCCTCCCGAGAGGAGTCCTCCGATTCCTCCGGAAAGGGGAAGCGCTCCCTCAGATCGGCAGCCGATAACTGTGGGGGGACCGTCTGATTCAACAGTACCCTCACCCGGTCTGTCATTGGGCGAGGGACACCACTGGAGTGGACGTAATCCTCCAGCTCTTCCAGGTATTGTTCTGCCTCCGCCGGAGATGCCATGAATCCAGCCCGAACTGGGCCTATGCCCGGTAATTCCATCCCGAGGCGATTCAGGTGGGCCCATATCTCGGATGGGATGAGGAATTGCGGGTTGAAATCCCAAATGCCCCAAGCCTCCGGGAAGATGGCATCCTCTGCCATGTCAATGTGACGCAGGCGCTTCCCCGGAGCCTGAGTGGATATCCTACGGAATCCCCTCGGTGGTCGCCCCTCCGGATGACCCTGCTCTCCCGGAATCACCAGATCCACCGCTGCTGCCATACCCTCAGCCGGTACGGGTCTCGCCGCCATGGTAGCCCCACTGCCGCGAGCGGCCCTAGCTGCCCTCCGACCCCGACCTCGAGATAGAGGAGGCCCACCGTCACCAACCCGGATCGTTGGTTGCTTCAGCATCTCCCCCGGATAAGCAGCCTCCCAACTGATGGCGTACTCCTTCACTAATCTGAAGGCGGCGGTGGATGGAGGCAATGCAATCTGCATCTTTCCATCTTCACGTGTGAACATGAGCCACAGCTGCCTCATCACACACAGGTGCTCCTCGTGACGCACCTCCCAGTAGACCTGCGGGGTCAGCCGCTGGAGGCACCGGAACTGCCGCGCAAACCGATACGGAGTGTACGGTTCACAGAGCGGCTCACGATCTATTCGTGCCATCAGAACTCCACCTCGGAAGGCCAGGAGGTAAGCCCGATGTTCTTCCGTTCCCCGTCCGTCATCAGTAAGCATCCCCTTCGGCAATGGGAAGGATTGGAAGTTGAACTCGTCCGCCCTCCACACCCTATTCAGCACCATCGGAACGGCCAGTTTGAACGGGAAGCTCCCGACCGCGTTCAGGATGGAGGGGTGAAAGTTTGATCCCGGAGGCGAAATGGGGTTTGGATATTCGTAAATCCCCCTGATATGCGCTGCGATCCACCCATACAGGAGGTGGAAGGGCCCACATATCCTCGGCGGCTTCTTGCCCTCGCTAATATGCCGCAGCATTCTGTACAGTTTGGTGAGCATCAGGATCCCCAGGTTGATCTGCTGCCCCATGGCCAACATCGACGCCATGATAAACGAGCTGGGTCGTACCCCCATGCTTGTATCTCTCACCAGTAGGATCCAACCACAGATGAGAGTCGCGATGAATGCCTCCAGCCTGACTATCGGCTATTGTTCAGTGTTGACACTGAAACCCCAAGTCTTCCATTGGCTGTCCTCCAAGACCCGCCAATACGAGTGCCCCTTGCCCCTTTGGGCCGCCCTTGGAAAAGTTCAAGGCCTCGGAGGGAACTCTCGATTCTCTGGGAAATTCAGGAAGCATTTGAACCATCTCCTAAAATAGACATCCCTCACTGCCTCTTTGTCCTCTCCGGGGACAAGTTCCATCAGCGCCGATGCCAGTCGCGACATTTGCTCCGCATCCCCCCACGCGCTGGCAACAGGGAGGAATTCGTCATACATGGCCCCCAAGATTGGGACCCCAGAAATCTGGTGGACATCCCACAGGCTGATGCCCACCTCCCCGTGATGCAAGTGAAAAGTGTTGGTCCTAGATGACCATCTACTCAGCAACTCCGGCATTAGCTGCTTCGGTTGGTAAATGTGGAATTGGAAGGCCCATGCCGCTTCATACAACCCCACTCTCCTCAGCTCAGCCCCAAACTCTTCGCATGAGGCGCCAACCCAGTAGGCCCAGGCCCAGTCATCAGTAAAGTTGCCGCCCTGGCACAGGTCCCACTCATCGGACCATCCCTTCTTCGAATCCTACAAGGACGCCTTCAGCATGGTACGGTAGAGAGAAGGGGACGTCTCCGGTTGTAATGGCCTCCCATCTATATCGTTCACATGGTTGTAAAGACAATCAGCGGTGACGGGTGTGAAGTCCTCCCGCGTGTGACCATCGACCGCCCTGAACCACTGGTGCTGGCACGGTGTGCTCCTGAACCAGCAAGCTGGTTCATCCCTACTCGCCTCAGGGATGAAGACGTCATCCCTCAACCTGAAGCCATACAACGGCAGTTTCATGCACTGCGGATAATCTTTCTGGCCCTCCGAGAGTAGATCTGTCAAAGAAGTGTGGTCCGAGTGGCTCCGGATCATCTCCCCCAAGACTGGACGGTTGGCTATCTCATCTCGACGAGCAGTATCTGCAAGGACCCCCAATACAGCCTCTTGATGGGCCATTTTAACTTTGACACTCAGAAAAGAGTTCTCTCGGCTGGATCGCGAAGCTCGACCACGAAGTTGAATCGCGAAGCCGGATCGCGAAGATCGGTCGTGAGACAAAGCCACGAAGTCTGGCCAAGGCCGACAAACAGAAGTTCTCTTGGCGCGGATGCGGAGTCGGAGACCCGCGGTTCGCCGCGAAGCTCGATTCGCGGAGGGCAGTCGTGGAGTACGCGGAGCTTCGCGAAGTCGAGAGCGCAAAAATACAAGGAAGGCACGTGAATACAAAAGAGTTCGGACCCCCTATTTATAGGCGGTGACCCCTGAGCATCGCGGCGCGCCTCACTCGTGCGGAGCATCGCGGAGCGTCCGGATCTGTGGCCCCGGTCAGCACCGCGGCCCCCTTCGCGAAGCCGCTTCGCGAACCACCGACAATTTTGGAGATTTTCCCTCAGACTTCGACCCTTCGCCCTCCGCGGCTCCAAGTCTGAGGGGGGGCATTTATTGGCGCCAAAAATGTGGCCTGAAAGAAAGGAACGAAAAAGAAGGTCGGTGCACTGCCTCGCGAAGCTCCGCCGCGAAGCTCCGCCGCGAAGCCCCGCCGCGAAGCGCCCCGACCATGGCAGCACCGCGAAGCTCCAGAGGCGGTAATGCTCCGCGAACCCATTTGACGTTCGTGAGCCGTCGTGAAGCTCCAGAGGCGGTAATGCTCCGCGAACCCATTTGACGTTCGCGAGCCGCCGCGAAGCTCCAGAGGCGGTAATGCTCCGCGAACCCATTTGATGTTCGCGAGCCGCCGCGAAGCTCCAGAGGCGGTAATCCTCCGCGAACCCAGTTGACGTTCGTGAGCCGCCGCGAAGCACCACAGGCGGCGCGCGAGTCCTGCATCACGGCGCCCCTTCCCTATAAATACTGGACTCCCCCTAAGTCCCGAGAACGGACAATCCGACCTTTCGGCTTCTCCTCTCCCGAATCGAGAAGAACTCTTTTCCCCGGGAATCATGAGCTCCGCGAGGTATTTCTACTTCGCGAGATGCCTCTGCTTTGTCTCGTTTTGAGCCCCTCTTCCGAGAGGGATGCCCTTCGCGAAGCTCAAGGGTGTTCGCGAAGGAAGGGGATTCCCAAGGGAACCCGGGCAGCCGCGGAGCGTTTATGCTTCGCGAAACCCCCAACCCATGCTTGCGATCCCGATGCTAAGGCAGGATCGCTACACATCGCGAAGCACACTGCTCCGCAGGACCCTGCTTCATGGGGCACCCCTCCTTTGCGAGGCAGTGCTTCGCGAACACTGTTCCACTTCGCGAAGAACCTTCCACTCACACCTATGCCCCATTCTAAGGCCAAGGCACTCCACTTCGCAAAGCACACTCCTCTGCTTAGCGATTCCTCTTCCCGTGCGACCCTCCAGGTTCGCATGATGTGATTTCAAAGTCCCATGGACAATACCACCCGTAGCGTTGCTTCGCCTAATGCTTCTTCACATAGGCATGCTAACGGCTATTGCTTCTTCGCATAGCCATGCTAACGTGGACCCCTCGATGGTTCGTTCCACGACCCCCCTTAACCATGGCCTTACTGGTACCTTCCCTTCCCCAAGGACCAGAGGGTACCGGTTATGTAAGTCCTAGGGGTGTGGAGTGAACCCACCTCGTCCGAGCTGCAGGACGTTAAACTGCCAAGCACCACGTCCTCAACACATGACGTTAAATTGTGACCCAACCTCGTCTCCCTCACGAAGGGTCCCCCCCAGCTCGAACATTCTTTACACCACTCGTCTCCACGGGAATGGAACTCTTCCGCACATGGAATGAGATCCTCCTTGTCGAAGTGGCGTATGTTCGTAGGGGGAGGGCTGCCTCAGAGCGTAAGCCCCTAACCTTTCGTACGGATGATTGCACCCGTGCATCTCCGTACTTCCCCACTACCAAGGTCAGTGGAGGGCGTGATATGGAATGAGGCACCTCACATCATTGGACCAAGGTCCCTCTTTATGGCGCTTCGTCGCACTCCGGGCCTCCATCCTGGAGTAAGTCCCAGCACCATGGTCCGCCTAACGCGTAATCCCCTCTTCGCTTCTCACGGACGCATCCTTCGCGACGTTCGTCAGGTCCTTGCAACCTCTTGTTTCTCACACCGAGCATGACTCACGTGGGCTTAGAGTGAGCACCGACCCTGACCACCCATCCTTATGAACTAAGAATTCTTTGATCCATGTCAAGGCATGGTACGTAGGAAGCCTCCATGAGGTTCAAGCCCACCCGTCGTTCTTCCACGTCGGGACTCATTCCCGTCCAGCATGACGTTAAAACTGCGCATTCCATCCGAACTACGGGGACTTTGATCCATGTCAAGGCATGGTACGTAGGAAACCTTCCCGAGGTTCAATCCCACCACTAGTGGACCCCCGGGTCTACTTTCACGTCGTTTCACTGGCGAATCCATAAGAACTACGAGGTCTTTGATCCATGCCAAGGCATGGTACGTAGGAAGCCTCCCTGAGGTTCAAGCCCACCCATTATTTCACGTCGGGTCTCACCCCGGTCCAGCATGACGTTAAACTGCATTTTGGTCCAGTGGTAAGCCGTTGCGGCCCATTCCCACCTGAACTACGGGGTCTTTGATCCATGTCAAGGCATGGTACGTAGGAAGCCTCCATGAGGTGCAAGCCACATTGCTCGGTCGTCCATTCACGTCGAGTTCCGCCCTCATCCATCATGACGTTAAACTGTACCCCCCTTGTCCCGTATGACATTAAACTGCACACCCATTGGACCAAGGTCCACTTTCACGTCAGTTCACCGAAAAAGCCCCATTTGAACTACGAGGATTTTGATCCGTGTCAAGGCACGGTACGTAGGAAACCTTCCCGAGGTTCAAACCCACCATTAGTGGACCCACGGGTCTACTTTCACGTCGGTACGCTGACGATGCCCATCGGACCAAGGTCCACCTTCGCGTCGGTACGCTGACGATATTCATCGGGCCAAGGTCCAGCTTCACGTCGGTTTACCGGCACCATCCCGAACTATGCGGACTTTGATTCCCTGCCACGGGGATACATAGGAAGCCTCGTCAAGGCTCAAGCCCAACTTCACCGTCGCCCCTGCGATGGTCCCATTTCACTCTCCCTCCACTCCATTCATCGACCTATCCCCCATCCCGATTCTCTCCCGGACCGTCTTATCCTGGTGAAACCATGTCGGTACGCTCTTCTTCACAGTCATCCATGGGCTGACCCCGGTATCGACATTCCTTCAAGGAGGATCCCTCAATCCGATCTATCCTAGCTAATGCTCTGGTTGGGTTGATCCGTCTCCGCTAGAAGTTAAACTCGCGGCATACCCTGTGTTAAACGCGGGAAGCTGAGGAAAACCTCAGACATGTGTCTATGACATAATTCCCCGCGCTCGATGTGGGATTCCTCGGGCTTCCACGCCCTTGAGAAGCCTTGAAATCAGGGATAATAGACAAACACGACAGATTCCCCAGCATCCAGACACGCTACTGGTGCCTCAACGTGACTACTCCCCCGACCGAAGGTTGCTGCCCTGACTTGACCCTTTGGAATGTCCCGACAGAAGCAGTGTAATTAACCGGCGTCCATGGAAACATGGCACTGGGAAGAGTTTCACGAACTACGTATTAAATCTATGAGGGAGACCCGGACTAGGTGATGAGTTCCGAGGAGGAATCCACGGGAGGAAGAACTGACATCCCATCATCCTGTTTCGATCAAGGAGCAGACGTCCCTGAATAAGGAGCGGATGCCACCCGCCTTTGGAAATCGGGAATGCGGGGCAACAAAGCAGCGCGTCCTCCTCCTCGGACGGATGCGCGCGCCCCGGCGGAAAGCGTTGGAAACAAGGTTGAAATAGATTGAGTTTTTTTCTTCAAAAGAAGGAACATGATTTTATGAATGATGAGGGTTAATGTTTAAGTATTAAAGAAAAAATATTAATTTTTAAGCACCCAAATTCACCCCCATCTCAGGGAACCTTGGTACTTATATAATAACCCAATGGTCTCAAAAATAATAATTTCATTATATTTAAATTTTTATTATAAAAAAATTGAATGGGGATGGATTAGTGATTCTAAAAAAATGTAAAAAATGTATGAAAATGATAGTCCCAAATTTAAATCATAAACATTTCTAAAATATTTACTACTATAAAAAGGATAGAATAATTTTATTATTATTTTCCATCATAGTTCAATGGTTGTTCAAGTTATTCCCAATGAATGTTAAATTTTCTTTTCTTAATGTAGTTCTTGATAAAAAAAATTATACATTTAAAGAATATATGGATTTATCATATATGATGGTGAGACTAATTTTTATAGTTTTGGAGTGAAGCAAGTTCTTAGAGTATGGTATTCTAGGCTTGATTAATTTTTGAAAAACTATGGATTACATTGTAGAGAAATTGATCATAATCTATATTTGAAGGAGTGTAATATAAGGATGATGGTTTTTATTTATGTATATTACATAATATTTGGAATCCCAAGTTATGTTTAATGTAGATAAATCACTAAATTATTGAAGAGATAGTTTTAAATTTCAAAGACTGGTGAGTTGAAGTTTATACTTGATTTTTGAAGTTACAAAAATAAAAAATGTATCTTTTATTTCACAATCAAAATCTATAAAGGAAGTAATGAAAATATTCATCATGGATGAGAGAAAAGTTATAAAAATATCAATTGTTACCCAAATGAAATTTCCAAAAGATGATCATGCCATGATGATAAAAATTGTAGAGTATAGGCAAATTATTAGAACCATATTGTATATAATAAAATCAAAAATTAACATTGTGTTTGCTACATGTCATGTGGAATAATATTAAAGTAATCCCAAAGAATGAAACATGATAACAGTGAAGAGGATAATTTTATATATCAAAGGAACATGGATTTCAGATTATTCTATAGAGGAATAATCTGGTAGGATTTATTGGCATATAAAAATTTTAATTGAGAAGGATCATTGAATTATATGAAGTCAACTTTAGGTGGTTTGTTCTATCTTGTTGATTTGTGTATTGATAGTCTAAACATGAAACAAGATTTTATTTCACTAATAACTACAAAGTATTAATATAATATAACTGATCAATAGTGTACACAACATTTATGGATGAGACAAAGGCTTGAAGATATTGATATTGAGTTATAATTTCCTATAGTAATTAAATTTGATAATTTGAGTGTTGTAATGTTTAGAAAAATTCCAGTACATAATTTGAGGATGAATCACATTGTGATAAAATATCAATTTATTAAGAATAATGTTTGGAAAGGGGTTATAAAATTGGATTATGCGACAAAATAAGATCAAGTTTCATATATCATGATAATGTAATTGTCCAAGAAGATTTAGAGAATTATTAGTTGTCTATTAGAGTTCAATTGTATTAATCTCCTTGATGGCATGGAGGGGGACCCCCAATTCCCTGAATGTTTTTTCCATACCATGGTACTCAAAAATTGTAATTTCTTGATTAAATTCTAAATAAGTGGTATTATAATTAATAATTGGTTTGTGAAAAGATATGTTTCACTCAGGTGATGATTGGTTGAGTTGTTGAACATCCTTGAAGAAGTGATCTTTGGGTTCAGTGAAAAGGGGGGTGGGGATACTCATGTTTAAAAAGGTGAGATATTATAAGAATCATTTAAAGAGGATAAATACTGGATTGGTTTCTTATAAATAGGGATATCACAAAAAAAATTGGGAGATAGGTTTGTGTACTAAGGGGAATAGATTAAATATTTATAAGGGGAAAATTAAAAGTTATGTGAAGTTTACAAGATTTATTAAGGTGCATGAGGTTAGTGATGTGATTTATGATAAAAAATTAATTTAACTCTTGGTCTTAACAATGATTATAACTCATATTATTTCAAATTAAATAATTTTTAAATCATTTAATAAACTATTAAAAATATTCTCATTATGTTGAGGTTATCTACCAAATATGATTGAGATAATATCACATTTTGAAGAATGTTTCAATAGACCCAAGGGGGGATATTGTTAGAAAAGTCCCTTATATGTATTTTAGGGTTATTTTTGTTGGAAAATGAATATGAAAATTCTATAAAAGAATTACATGTTTATAGATAATCAATCATATGAAGTATTGTGAAATTTGGAGGAATATTAAATAATTTTGGTCTAAGAACCAAAAATATACATCCACATGTATATTTCTCTGCCGTATTTTATATCCCATGATTTGGAATAATGATTAGACTTAATGTAGTGTTTACTAGAAAATTATTTTAGGAACCTACTTTCCATTACAATTATAAAACATGTGATTATGGATCATGTGATTTTTTCTAGAACTTGGAAGACATGTTGTACCCAAGTCACTACACCATAATGAAAAAATTTCAAACGGTGATTATAAATAACTATTATATTAAATAAATTGAAATAAATAAAGGCACAAGAACAACATAGGTTTAACATGGTTCAAAATTGCATCCAAATCCATATAGGGAACACTTAAACCATTTTTATTAAGGTAAATTGAAGTTGATTATAATTTCAAATTATAAATCACAATTGATTTCACTCTACTTAAATAATATATTCTATTTGTTTCTTTTATTAGTCATATCCTTCCAATCTTCTAGGGGATAAGTCCAATATATCTAATCTCTATGGAAAACCATTGCTTAAACTTGACCATTCAACAAAAATTTCCTACATATAATGATATAATAGAATGGTATTTATGTGAAATCCTAGATGACCCTTATTTTTTCATTATTTTCCATTGAATTTATAGAAAATTACTATTTTATAATTCCCTTTATGTTTACCACACTACCTCAAAATCAAGTAATCAGGTTTTGTTGGACTACTAATGTTCTTCCAACATATCCCATGTATCATATATTTTTATTATCAAAAAAATACATCTTATGTTTCTAATATATCTATTTTTAAGTGTTTCTTAATAGATTTTTAATTATATTTTCATCTAATAAAGTTAATTCTTCCCTAAAATGAAGTTTTTTTAAGTCAAGAAAACTTAACTTAAATGAAAATTTTTTATCATTGTGAAAATATATTAACTGAGAATCTACATATATGAATTTTTATATGTTATGGATTTTTCCTATATAAATTTACTTATTTAGTGAATTATCTTAAATTAAATCAGCTATGTAGTGATATCAACTACGCAAAATCACCTACATGGTTAATTTCCTTGTGTCAAATCAGTTATTTAGTGACTTCAATTATACAAAATCTGATGCATGATATTTTTAGAAATATGGTTCTTTAGGATATGTATAATTGGATACATTGATGATTTTTGTCTTTATAATTTTTCTCTTTCACTAACATGGCTACGTGAGCAATTTATATATGAATTTTTTTAACTGTGTCAATATTTTTTCTGTGTTATATTAGCTATTTGGATTTTGTCAAGGCAAAGATTGTTTCTCATACATGCCACTACAACTCAACTTATTTATTAACATTAGAGTATTTTAAGTAAAATTAATGTATTTTTTAAAAAAATGGAATAATATTTGTGTAAATAAGGTATGAATGACCTCTCTAATAGTTTCAAGTTCCAAGAATAGTAAAACACCTATATTATTTTTATTTCTATGATTTTTTATTTGAAAAGAAATGAAAAACAATTTAGAAAATTTTTTAGTTTCTTTTTTGATTTAATTTATGGACTTTAATAGAAGTTACATATGAGGATATATAAATTTAATTAAAATAAAATATATATATGTGTATAATAAAATCAAACTCTCATTTTAAATATACATCATCTTCTTTCTTCATTTGTAACTGGATCGACTTTACTCAAAAAGAACAAGTCCACTAAAATTCTATTATTATTTTAATTTCAATAATCATGTTTCTAGTTTTCATAATTTATTCCTTGATATTCCCTAAATAAATTATTTATTCTCCTAGAATACTTCTATACTATCATTTTCTGCTTTCTATTGTGCACCTTAACTGAAAATTATTTTCTATAACTTTTCTCCTCATATGTAAGTGCACACTCCTTATACTGTGTGTGGGTGAATTCTATTGTAATTACTATAACAATATCCATATAAAATATCTTTATTTATTCTTTATACCAAGTGATGACTACTTTCACTCAAGTTGGGTATTCTAAAGGAAAAGTATTAGACATAGTGAAAATTATCAAGCTTGCTGAGAATGTGTTTGTAGAGAGGACTATGGGATATTTTTACCCCAAAACACTATAATTTCTCTTATACTATTTTATATTGTTTTTTATTATTACAATATATAATAGTTATTAATATTTGAATTTAATTTCTCAAAAATTGGATGTGAAATTTTAGAGCTCAATTCACACCTCCCATTTGATCCATTGTAAAACTAGTCTGGGACAACATTTGGTATCAAAGGAGTGACTTGGAGTTCTCAACCTTTGTCAAGTTTAAGTCTAAAGATCTCTCTACTACTATTATAATTACTGAAATGACTGGAAATAGATAATGAATTCTTATGGTCAAGTATCCCGATTTCAATGGAGAAAATTATGGGTTATAGAAGTATTTAATGATTATTTATCTGAAACATCATGGTCTAAAGGTTTATTTAAAAGTTATAAAGCCTTATACAGTTTCTAAAGGGGAACTATAGAAATTGGATACTACAATGGAAGTATAATATGACTTAAAATCCATTTCTATGAATGTTATTATATACGGATTATATTCTTATGAGTTCAATCGAGTTTCAAAAATGTAACACAACACATGAAATATGGATAATAACATCTTTAGCTTATGAAGGTGATGATAATGTTAGAAAACTCTGATACAACACTTTCAAATTAAATTTTTATACATTTAGAATGATTAATTGTGATAGTGTCACTCAAGTTAATGGGATGATGACTAAAATTGTAAAAAATATAAATGAATTATGAGATCCTATTCTTGAACTAGATTAAGAACTCTAAGTTCTCAATTTTATTCTATCAAAATGGGGTGAAATTTCAATTTCTATTAAAAATTTACTATTATGAATGATTTAAAAACAAAATATCTTATTAGAACACTTATGATGTATAAATTTGAGATGAAATATAAGGTAGGAGAAAATAAATTGATAAAAAATGAGAATATTTTCTTAAAATATTCCACATCAAAAGATTATAATAAAAGAAAATAGACATCATTTTCATCCTCATCTAATGATGATACTACAAGTAATTTATATTCAAGTGTTAAGATTTATAGATTTTCAAAGAATTTCAAGAAATTCTACAATAAGAGAAGGTGATTCATGAAATTTTTTAACAAGTATAAGAAGTTCAATGGAAACTCTAAAGATTTAATATTCAATGAGTATAAAAATCTTAGACACGTCAAGTTAGACTTTCCTCAATTACATGAAAAGAATAAATCTGAAAACAAATTTAGAAGGAGGTTTTATTCCAAAAGAAAAGTAAAAAAGAGCTATGAAGTCTTCTTCAAGTGATTTAAAATATTTTAGCAATGAATCATATTCTAAATTTAAATTTGAACTCTCAAGCTAAAAAATTCAAAACATTCTTTACGGCATAAGAACCAGAGGTAAATTATTTTTATTCTTCTAAGTATGAATCAAATTTTAAAATTTAATAATACTATTTTTAAGAATTAAATGAATATTTTACCATGATGGAATATAAATATGAGATCTTATAAAAGAATAATAAATCTCTTATAAAATATTATAATGTTTCTATAAGTGAAAAATATTCCCTAATAAAGAAGATTTCATACTTAAAAACCCAACTCTATAAAGTAATTTTCAATTATCTTGAACATGATAATAAAATTAATAGCATAAAAAGTAAGATAAAATATCTTCAATATTCTTCAATTATTTCAAATGAGGGTAAAATTATCTCAATAAAAACCATTGAAATAATATAGAAAATACATAAAGATTTGGTATAGGAAGTAATGGTGATAGGCCTAAGCAATATAGAAATTATTTTATACCTAGTTCCAAGAAAAAAAACCTATCTAAATTTTCATGTTTTAATTATGTAGGAATTTGAAATTATATAAATTATTATAGGGTAATAAATCCTAAATTTTTTGTTTTTAAGCATTAATTAATTTCAAAGAATATGTTTAAATTCAGTGCTGGTTTTTTTGGACAATATAAGAAGATTTAGATTAAAAAATATTTAGTCACTAAAATTGTGGGACCTAAGAGAATATATGTACCAAAACACCTTCTTGTTTAATATATTTTTTTATGGAAAAATAAATAAGAAGATGAATTATAAGTGTTGCATTGATAGTGGATTCTAAAGACTTATGAGTGGATATTTCTAAAGCTTTCACTCGTTATAAAAAATTGATAGAGGATCTGTCAATTTTTTCCATTTCTTAAGAAAAAATTATTTTAGTTTGATAATATAGAGATCCAAATTTAGTTCTAATCAAAAAATCTCTTTATATTAAATCCTTTAAGAATAACCCAATAAGTATTTTTCATCTTTTTGATGTAGGTTAATTTATAGATTTTTCTAACAGTGTATGTTCTGTCTTTAAATATAAGTATCTTAAATTTAAGGCACTAAGAACTAAAAATGTCTATAACTTAGATATTAAATCTTTAAGTAGAAATGGGTATATATTTTTGAATTTATAAGTAAATGAATATTGGATTTGGAATATAATACTTTTACATTGAAATATTTATTCCATAATAAAGCTATCTAAAAGAGATCTGATTTTAGATTTTCCTTAACATATATTAGATAAAAAGTAAATTTTGATGCATGGAAAATGGAAGTAATGCCAATAATATTTAAAATTAATTAAATTGGATGATACTTATAAACCCTTGGAACTTATCCATGTTTATTTTTTTAGACTATCTTAAAAATTAAGACTAGGAGGTAAATCTTTTTTTTATGTTTTAGTTGATTATGTCACGACCCATCCTAGTGAGCATGTGCTACGACTCTCCAAGATTTCCTTCAATAAGCCAGGGGATGGTGACTAGCACCGATTAGGAATATCACTAACATGGGAGGCATTTTCTAAGTACTTGTACAGACGCACACATCTCCAAGCCCACAAATGATGAAAAGTATAAAAACAACTAAGTAACAAAAACCATGAATACCACTAAACCCAACCAACATATTATAATGGAAAGTAATGTGTGAAAAGTAAACTGGGCCATAATAAAATCCCACCAAAAAGAAAGAATATGAAAACTACAAATTACAACATTTAAGCAAGAAATATGTACTGGGACTATTGGTTGTAGCCTTAGGAACACCTCGGCCTACAAGGAACTCAAAAATCTTGGTTCAGTCCTGGTCCACCATGGACTCCACCAAAAGGCTTCTCGTCTGCACAATACACGACATGTGTGGGCAAAGCCCATGCTAGGGTGAGTATCAAAATACTCAGTAGGGGACCCCAAAAACCACAAAGAAATACATAAAGTAAAGGTACAATTATCTCTACATATTATATGTCTACTAAACATATAGAAATAGAAACACATCTAGATATACTCAAAACCTATACCTGTAGTCTAAAGTTAAGTCGCAATCACCACATACCTACACTAGGGTTTCAATTCAAAGATTACGCACATCACTCGACTGGGAGAACTCACTCCACAAGTCTAATATCCTTGATGACATTCATCCGAGAAGTATTGTTCATTAGGAAAATCCATGAGTGAGGCAGATGCACTAATAGATCTAAATAGAGAACAAATACACTCATTCTAGGAGAACACGCTCCTGAGTGGGAAAAGATCATGATACATGGATTAGGATGACTTCTAGGGCCTTGGAGGATACCATGACTCATATGGATTCCACCTACTAAGTAGTGGATCAGTGACCTGTAGGATTTTTCACATCAATACCTAACTATACCTAGGTCAAGAATGGATAGAGGATCTCGCTTCGGGCCTCTCATAGGGATACTAGACTCTATCTCGGAAAGTCGAGCTGAAGGGATCATACTCCTGTGGATGGAAATGATTCCTGACCTCCAGGGGATCGAGAAAAGGGGAACTAACCCAAATGAAACTTTTCCCAGGAACGGTGGAAATAAAGATCAATCCATGTATAGAAAGTTACACGGCGTGTATAAGGGATCACACTTCATGTCCCTCAACTTTGGGTACTCCCCAAGTACAACGGACCAAGTCTGGAGAACATGTCAGGTAAAAACATATATACACGTCGTGTAGGAAAGGATCCCACACCCTCTATAAGTATCCAAGGTCTACTCTATGTATGCTGGCCATGTGCCTATATATGGCTTCAACCTATGTGTCCCAGACAGTGTACCAATACATGGGGTGGTCCGCGTAACTGGCTAGGTCTGGTCATATTGTGGAGTACATGTCGTGTACTCCACCCCATGTATGTGTATCTCCAGATATATACGATGGGTCCCCATAAGGACCCACATTTCGTGTGAAAATTTCCATACGTCGTGTCTACACTTCCTGTCACCTAGAACTCCATCTGCCGCTAGGTGGGGACCACACGTCATGTCCTCCCAGAAGTACTCTATATCATTCATTATGTGCATTATGGAAACCCTAGTCACCACCATGTCGGTCCCACACTACATGTTCTTCGGAATTCAGACCATGTTCATCAGGATTTTCTAGAAATCTTCTTTCTTCATCACCACACCCAATTTCTCCTCCATTCATTGATCTGGCTATGTGATTGCCTCAAAACTCAGTATTCTAGGTCATCCCGACACTGTAAGGTCATTTCTGTTGGTTTCGGGCCTCCGATCGGCCCCAATAATGAGTCCTGATCCTCCCGCAAGAAGAATGATCAAAGAAATATCCTCCTCAATCTGAGATGATTCTTCGTATGCCACTATTGTCGCACCTCCACTAGGTCGTTTTGATGTATGATCTTTAGTTTGGGATTGTTTCATTATGAAATAGATTCGCAACAATATTTTTTTTCACCCCACGAAGAATGTGAATAACACAAGAAAAAGGAGGAAGAAATGTAATAAACGAAAGGAGGAATGAACCTTCTCCTTCATTCATCATGGTTTCAATCTACTCCTGTTAATAGGATTAAATAGGGAGAATTGAAAAAACAAAAATAATCTAGCATGGATTAATTTCCTAAATCAAAATCCCTGAAATAAATGGAAATAAAAACCCTCCCATAAGAACACATGATCTGTGGATCAACCTATTTTTGGGTTGATCTGCGTTCATCGTTTAATTTAAGAACAAGGAAAACAAATCAAAATAACAAAACTTCTACCTAGATTAGATTGAATAATGATCGTCGTTTCACATTAATTGGTGAGGTTTTGTTGAATTTTAGGTGCGTCGATCGATTGATCTATCATTGTTCGTTAACGAGAGTTTTCTCCAAGGGGAATCCTTTCCACACCTCTAGAGAATTTCAGGGTTATGTGGCTAGCCTTGGAGATTCTCTTAAAATCTTATTTAAAATCTCTCATTACCGTGTTATGGAAACATTTAAAAATAAAATATTTTATTTTATTTTATTTCCATTAAAACGTCCAAAAACTAGCTTCTGCTACTGACCTATGCCAGTCAATGTTAGGCCCTGAATAAGGTAAATTCAATGCTCTGAATGTAATGCTACCATTGGATTTCAGACCTGGATACCCATTTAAAAGTTATTTCACTTTTTCAGTAAAATTTATCGCACACACTATTTAGAGTTTAAATTATTTCAAAATTTTATTCTAGGAACCCTGAGCCTTGGAATCACACATCGTCACAAAGCCTAGTCTTGTAATAATTCCATATAATATTTAAAAATAATACACAGAAAATCTGAGACATTACATTACCCCCCACCTTATGGATTTTATGCCCCTGAAAAGCTAAAACAAAAGGCTAATCAAATAAATGTGGGTACTACGCATGAATATGAGCCTCATACCCCCATGTGCTCTCTTAAATATTCTCATGCTGACACCAGAAATACACTAGTGGAATCTCTCACCCATGAAGGATCCTCTCCTATCGACCCTCAATCTTCACTGGATACTCTATGAAGGTCTCTCCATCCTCGATGTTTAGCTCTCCCCAGTCAATGACGTGTGGTGAGTCATGCACGTACCTCCTCATCCGCGACATGTGGAATACATCATATACTCAGTGCAACTACGGCGGTAGGGCTAGTCAGTACGCCACCTCTCCAACTCTACGTAGTATCTGGAAAGGGCCAATGAACCTCGGAGATAGCTTGACGCCCTGACCAAATCTCTCCAACCCTCAATGAGGTGAGACCCAAAGGAAGACATGGTCCCCCTCCTCGAACTCCAGATATCTATGTCATCTATCAGTATAAGACTTCTGTTGGATCTGTGTAGTCTTCATACACTCCTGGATGATCTTCACCTTCTTGGTGGTAGCTCTCACCAACTCTGGACCCATGAGTGATGACTCTTCGAGGTTGGTCCAGCAAAGCGGAGACCGACAGGGTCACCCATATAAATACTCAAAAATTGCTATACCGATGGGGGAGTGGTAGTTTTTTTTCTACACAAACTCCACCTGTGGTAGGTGGTCCTTCCCACTATGACCAAAATCCATGATATAGGCTTGAAACATATCCTCTAGAATATGAATGGTTTTGTCCTTCTGACCATCTGTTGGGGGGTGGAACACTGTGTTCAAGCATAGTTGATTCTTAAACACCTCCTTTAATCCCTTCCACAACCAGAATGTGAAACAAGCATTGCCATCTAAGACTATCATTGAAGGGATACCATGAAGCCAAACTATTTCCTGCATGTAGAGGCGCCCTAAGCTCTCTATGGAACTCCTCTCCCTGATATCTAGGAAATGGGCCAACTTGGTGATTTGGTCAACGATTCCCTAAATGGAATCATGTACCTTGAACATTCATGGTAATCCTGTCACGAAGTCCATCAATATTCCATCCCACTTCCACTATGTCACTTCCAGGGGTGAGCTAACCCTGCGGGAACTTAGTGGTCAACCTTCACCTTCTAGAATGTAAGACATCGAGAAAAAACTCTATTATTACCTTCTTCATACCTGCCCAACAGAACTAACGCTAGAGATCCTAGTATATTTTTTCTACTCTATGATGTACCTCCAAGGGAGATATATGAAAATACCTCATAACATACTCTTGAAACACTACTGGAACAATTTTTCATCCTCTGAAAAGGACTACGTGCTCCACACCTTGCGAATATCCATCATGAGCATATCCTACAGATAACTAAGCATGTAAAGTCTCACATTTGAAATCCACTAGTTGTGCCTCCCTAAATCACTATAAGAGTAGAGGGGTGACAACCATTTACTGGAGATAAGATTAATTATCACTATCCATGAAGGATAACTATAGCGATGACAATTGCTCTGACGCGTTACTCAGCAGTTATGAACTCGATCTCCTGCTAAGAGAATCTGCCATAATGTTCCCCTTCCCAGGAGTATAAATGATCTTGAAGTTATAATACTAGAGTAACTCTAGCCATCTCCTCTACCTCAGATTAATATCCTTCTATGAGAAGATGTACTTGAGGCTCTTATGGTCAAAGTAGGCATTAAACTTTTCTCCTATAAGGTAGTGTTGAACATCTTCAATGTGAAGACTACTGCTGCCAATTCAAGATCATGAGTTTCATGGTTCTACTCATGTGGCCTTAGTTAGAGTGAACCATAATAAATCACTACCTGTCTTTGCATTAGGACACATCCAAGCTCGGTCCCTGATGTGTCGTAGAAAACTATGTACTTGACAACCTCTTTTGGAAATCTCAAGATCAATGTGCTCGTCAAAATCTGCCTTAACTTCTGGAAATTATGATGGCACTTCTCCGTCCATACAAAAGGATTCCCCTTTTGGGTCAAGGTTTCCATTGGTGCTAATATCTAGGATAAATTAGGGATAAATCTCTGATAGTATCCTACCATCCCAAGGAAGCTTCGCACCACTATAACACTCTGGGGTGTCTCCCATTCTAACACTGCATCGACCTTGGTTAGGTCCACTGCTACTCCATCTGATGAGATGATATGTCCTAGAAAGTGGACCTCCTATATTCAGAACTGGAAATTGAAGAGCTTCCCATAAATCTGGTGCTCTCAGAGTACATCTGGTACCATCTGTAGGTGTCTCGCATGCTCCTACTATGATGTCGAGTACACAAAGATTTTGTCGATGAAGACCACTATGAACCGGTCTAAGTACGTCTGAAAGATATGGTTCATAAGTTCCATGAACACTGTGGGGGAGTTTGTCACGCCAAAAGGCATCACCAAGTACTCATAGTGACCGTAGTGGCATCTAGAATCTGTATTTAGAATATCATCGTCCTGTACTCGAAACTGGTGGTAACCCCATCGAGGGTCAACCTTCAAGAACCATTTCTCCCCTCTTAGCTGATCAAAGAGGTTGTATATCCTTGGTAGTGGATACTGGTTCATCATAGTTACCTGATTCAGGCACTGGTAATCCTTGCATAACCCCAAACTCCCATCTGCCATCTTGGAAAACAAAATTGGGGCTGCCCAAGGTGAAACATTGGGTCTTACAAAGCCCTTACTCTAAAAATCCTCCAACTTCACCATTAGAATGTGAAGATCTTTGAGGGTCATCTGATATGCTGATAAGAATATTGATGTCGTCCCATGGTGCAAGTCAATGCAAAAGTTGATCTCCCGATGGGGAGGTAATCCTGAAACATCTTCTAGAAAGACGTCCTCTTACTCTTCCACTACTGCTAGGAATTGGAAGCTCATGAAATCATTTGCTCCAAGGATAAGATTATCCAACTCATGAGTGATTGGTTTCACCCTCCTATGCATGAGCACACTCTGTGCTACCTGGGTTTCCTTTTCACCAACAAAGGAAAACCTCATTCCATCACTACGAACACACCGCACTCTTCACCTAAAGTAGTCAATCTGGGCATGGACTGGAGAAAATCAATCCATACTAAGAATGATTTCATAATGCCTCTACCCTACCACCAAAAGGTTCCAACTGAAAATCTCGCCTCAAATGGAAATATCAAATTGTCTGCAAAGATGTGTGATCATAGAGTCTCCTCCCATAAGATTTTCCAAGTGTTAGGGTTGAGTCAACATCTCTACCGAAATCTCAAGGTTTCATACAAGACATGTGGTGAGGAAATAATGACTGAAACCTATGTCTATGAGTAAGACAACTAAGATAGAAAAGGCATAGATCATAGCTCGGATCATCCCTGGAGTCCCTGGGTCAAACGCATTAACTTCATGCAGTTATCCCCACCCCTGTCCCACAGCCCCCTGAGCCTAGTGCGGACTTCCTATGGGCGGTGATAGAAATAGATCAAAGCGTCTTCTACCACCTATAGATCTCTTTTCTCCTCTACCACATCCTCTTCCTAGTGGGTCTTCCTGCTTCACTCTCTACCTTTTCCTTGGTGGTATATCCACCACCTCCATGCCAGCAGCTCGATGGGTTGTGCAGTCTCTAGAAAGATGTCCTCTACCATCGCACGAGTATCATCACCTCTCTCTAGGATTTATGGATCCATCCTGAGATACATGGACCAAAAATCCCCTATCCTGGGTCCTCCTATGGAATCTCCCACATCCGGATCCATGTGTCTAACATCAGCTCATTGTTGCCAATGTTTATTCACCTTTATACTTTCTGCTAACTCGAACTGGCCGTCACTACTCCTACAAGAAGTTCTCGATCACCAAGGCCTACTCGATCACTCTATCATAAGTCAAATTTCATAGAGGCACAGCACTAGCTCAAATGTCCCCCTGTAGGCCTTGCTCGAAGGTCCGAGGTCTGAAGTACTGATCTTTTACCATATCCATCAATTCCTTGGAAAGGGTGGTGAACCTTGATGAATTGTCATCCACCGTCAAACTGCCCTCCTAGAGCTAAAGAAGCTCCTAGATATTCACTTATCTCAGCATAACTAGATAGAAATACTCCCTAAAGAGTCTCTCAAACTTCATCCATGAAAGAGTCTCATCGTTGTGGTTCTACGTGGTCAAAATCCACCATCATCCCACTGAAAACTAAAGAAGGATTGCTCCTAGGACCACCATCTAGTCCGCTGGTGTCCTCACTAGATGGAAAACTCTGGTCACCTCCTGAAGCCAGTCCTCATCTGCCTGAGGGTCAGGCTTGCCTCGGAACCTGAGGGGTCTCTATCTCTGAAACTCATAGAGCACTTCCAACCTGTGCCCCTTGTCTATCGGCACTGCAGATACCACATGTTGTTCCACTAGTGGTGGTATAGAAGGTGCACCACCTGGAGGTAACGCCTAGGGAACTGGTCCTTTAATCGAAGCCTTGTCACTTATGGGTTCATCCTCATGATTGAACTATTTAATCCAAGTGGGTATGCATCATAGAGGCATCCTGTAAAGAAATAAGATGTACCATGGTTAGGAGTATATTTGGGTATCTGACACAAAATGTCATGGAAAACACCACCCATTCCTATATGATGTATGTACCATTATTTTGTTTCCCCTCAACTAGTGTTTTCATGTACCAAGTTGAAAATAAGGTTATCATAGTCCTCGTGTATGGATACGTCGGATGCCCGCACCAATAACAGAGTCCTTGGCCTAAAGGTAGAGCTCAAAACACTTAACATTATTGCCCCGAACCAATCCCATGGACTCTTGGTCCTAAGGTAGAACTGACCACCTCTGATACCACTCTTTAATGACCCGTACCAATGGGGCATATTCCATGACTCCCCAAGCCTGCCTCCAATAGGCTAGGGGATGGTGACTACCACTGAGTAGGAATATCACTAACATGGGAGGAATTTCCTAAGTACCTATACACACACACACACACACACATCTCCAACCCCAAAAATGATGAAAAATAAAAAATCCACTAAGGAATAAAAAGCATGCATACCACTAAACCCAACCAATAGCATCCAATGTAAAGTAAAGTGTGGAAAGTAAATTGTACTAGAATACAATCCCACCAAAAGAAAGAGTCTACAAATTATAAATTCCAACCTGTAAGAAAGAAATATGTATTGGGAATGCTGCTCGTAGTCGTAGGAACACCTCGGCTAGTAAGGAACTCAAAAATCTTAATCTGGTCCTGGTCCTCCCTAGACTCTATCAAAAGGTCGCTCCTCTACACAAGACATGAAACATGCGGGAAAAGCCCATGCAGGGGTGAGTATAGAAACACTCAATAGGGGATCCCAAAAACCAAAAATCAGTACACAAAGTAAAGGTAAAGTTTGATCTCCACAGTATATTTCTACTGAACATATAGAAAGATAAACACATCCAGATATACTCAAAACCCAAACTCATAGTCTAGAGGTAAGTCACAACAACTGCATACCCACGCTAGGGATTCAATTCGAAGATTCCACACAACACTCATCTGGGAGAACTCACTCCACGAGTCTGATAGCTCTAATGATGTCCTTCCAAGAAGTATTTTTCATCATGAAAAGACATGAGAGAGGTAGATTCACTAAAATATCTAAAGAGAGAACAGATACACTCATTCTGAGAGAACACGCTCCTGAGTGGGAAATGATCATGATACATTGATGAGGATCACTACCAGGGCCTTGGTGGATACTACAACTCATTCGGATTCCACCATCTAAGTATAATATCAGTGTCCTATAGGATTGGTTTCATCAATAGATGACTTTACCTAGGGTCAAGAATGGATAGAGGATCTCTCTCTATGCCTCTCGGAGGGATACCTCACTCTATCTTGTAAATGAATTTCAAAGGGATTGTACTCTTATGGATGGAAATGATACCTAACCTCTAGGGGATCGAGAAAAGGGGAACTAACCCAAATGAAATTTTTTCAAGGAATGTTGTACAAGAAGATCAAGCCATGTATAGAAAGGTACATGGTGTGTAGAATGGATCACATGTTGTGTCCCTTAACTCGGGGTACTACCTAGGTACAATGGCCCAAGTCTACAGAACATGTCATGTAAAAACATATATACACGGCATGTAGGAAAGGATCACACATTATGTCTAAGTATTTGGGGTCTTCTCCATTTACACCGAACATGTTCTCGTACATGGCTTCAACCTGTGTGTCCCAGACTGTGTACCCATACACGGGGTGGTCCATGTATCTGGCCAGGTCTGGACATGTGGTAGAGTACATATCGTGTACTCCACCCCATGTCCTTGTATCTCCCGAGATACATGTCGGGTCCCTATAAGGATCCAAATTCCATGTGACAATGGCCACATGTCATGTCTAAGCTTCATGTCGCCCAGAACTCCAGCAACTACTGGGTGGAGCCCACACATTGTTTCCTCCCTGAAGCACGTCATATCATTCACTATGTTCAGTGAAGAAACCCTAGCCACTGCCATGTCAGTCCCACACAGTGTGTTCTTCGAAATAGATGCCATGTTCATCATGATTTTCCAAAAATAGTCATTTTTCTTCATCGTGCCCAGGTGCTCCTCCAGTTATCGATTCGGTCATCTGATTGCCTCAAAACTAAAGATTATAGGTCACCCCGACACTGTAAGGTTTTTTCTGTTGGTTTTGGTCCTTTGATCGACCCCAAGAATGAGTCATGATCCTCCCACAAGAAGAACTCTCAAAGAATGATCCTCCTCAATCCGAGTTGATTTGTTGTATGCCATCACTATTGAATCTCCGCAAGGTTGTTGCGATGTCTGATCTTTAGTTTGGGATCATTGTGTTGAAAAACATATTTTCAAAGATCCTTTATTTGTTTCCCCAAAAAGAATACATAGAACGTGGGGAAAAGGAGGAAGAAATCCAATAAATTAAAGGAGGAACAAACCTTCACCTTCATTCATCATGTTTTTTATCCGCTCTTTTTAGTAGGATTAAATAGGTATATTCAAAACAATAGAAATAATTTATCATGGATTAATTCCCCAAATCAAAATCCCTAAAAGAAATAGAAATAATAACCCTCCTTCAAGAAATCACGATCTTTGGATCAACCTATTCATGGGTTGATCTGTGTTCATCATAAAATTTAATAAGGGGAAAATTGAAATAACAAAACCCCTACCTCGATTTGATTGAAGAACGATCATCGTGTCACGTTTATTGGAAAGGTTCCATCGAATATGAGGTGCATTGATCGATCAATCTTTAATCATTAATTTTTGAGAGGTTTATCTAAGGGTTCTCCTCTCCATGACTCCAAAGAATTTCAGGGTTATATGGATAACCCTAAAGATTCTCTTAACAGCTTATTTAAAAGTTCTCATCGCCACATTATAGAAATGTTTAAAAATAAAATATTTTATTTTTTCCTTTATAACTTCTAGAAAATAACTTCTACTGCCGACCCACACCGTTCGATGTTAGGCCTATCCTAAGGTAAATTTTCTTCTTTGAATGAAACAGTGCCCTTGGATTTCTGACTCACGCACTCGTTTAAAATTTATTTCACTTTTTTCGGGAAAACCACTAACTTGCACTATTTAGAGTTTAAGTTATTTCAAACATTTATTCCGAGCACCATGGGCCTCAGAATCGCACGCCTTCATAATTCCTTGTCTCATAATAACTCCATATACTATTTAAAAACAATACATGAAAAATCCAAGACATTATAGATTATTTTTCTAAATATACAAGTATTTATTTTTTGAGACATAAATTTAATATTATTTTTTTTATTAGTTTTTATATGTTGGGTAAAAAAAAATGATTCCAAAATAATTATATTAAGAACTTTTCATATGGGGGAATTTGAAAACCATGAGTTTAATTCATTTTGTTCAAAACATGGTATCAAATACACTTTTTCTTCCCCTAGGACACCACAACAGAATGGTGAAATCAAAAATAAGAACATGACCATGTAATAAAATGATAGGACTGTATTATTTGGATATATAATGCCAAATCATTTTTGGGATGAATCTATTAATTCCACATGTTATATTAAAAATAGATTTCTAATTAGGAATATTCTAAAGAATACATCCTATGATATATAGAATAATAGAAAAAAATGTTTAATACTTCAAAGTTTTTGGATAGAAAGTTTATATTATTAACACTAAGGATAATCTTGAAAATTTTGATCCAATGGATAATTAACCAATCTTTCTTTGTTATTCTTTAACTTATAAATATTATATGGTTTTTAGTAAAAATTCAAGGATTTTTTATGAATAAACTCATGTGAAATTTTATGAAAGTGATCCTTTTCATCACAAAAAATAATCTAGCTAATGAGTTAAGTGATTATTTGAATAATATGGTACTTGTACCAATTTTTGAATCTAAAAAGGATGATGATTAAGTAATTGTTTTTAAAGAAATATTTTTGTAATGATAGAAACCAATGAAACTAAAAGTGTGATTCTTATAAATCATAGAACATTAAAACACCACCCTTTAGAGACAATAATTAGAAGATTATATGAAAGATTAAGAACTTGATAAAGTGTGGGAAACCTTATTGGTCTATCTTCCTTTCTCACTCAAATTGAACCTAAAAACATATAAAAATTCTTATTTGAAGAAATATGGATATTAGTCATGCAATAGGAATTAAATCAATTCAAAGAGAAGAAGGTTTGTAAATCATTTGATAGACCCTCTGGTTATCCTATTATAGGAACTAGATGGGTATTTATAAATAAGAAGGATAGCTATGGTGTGATCATTAGAAATAAGGTTAGACTTTTTTTAAAAGGTTACAATCAAGAACAATGGATATATTATTATTAAACCTTCACCCTATCTCTAATATTAGAAGCTATTAGGATTACATTTTCCTATGAATCTCATATTAATTTCAAATAGTTTTAGATGAATATTATATCAGGTTTTCTAAATGGTTTTCTTGTGGAAGAATTTTATATTTTACAACCTTATAGTTTTCTAAAATTCACTTTTTCTAAATTATATTTTCAAACTTACTAAATCCCTATATGGAATTAAACAATCCCCTAGATCTTGGTATGAAAGGTAAAGTTATTTTCTATTATCAAATGATTTTTAATTAGTTTTATAATAGCCTAGTATTTTTTTTAAAACTTTATAATAGGATATTTGACTTGTTTAACTAAATTTAGATGATGTGATATTTATCTTAATCAATAAAAATTTGTGTAATGATTTCTCAAAGCACATAAAAAACTAATTTTAAATGAGCGTGGTGGGTGAGATATTTTTTTATTGGATTTTATATTTATCAAAAAGAACTTTAGGATAAATCAAAGTAAATGCATACATGATTTTCAGAAGTTATTTGGACTTGAAATTAGTAAGTTACAAGAAACTCGTATGAGTTACAATGTTAAGCTTAATTTGGGTGAAGCTAAGAAACTAATTTAAAAAGAGTTGTTTGAAGGAATTATTTATATTTTACTATATTTGATTTATATTAGACTAGACATTATGTTTGTGGTATTCTTATCTTTTATATTCCAAGAAAATTAAAAAGAATTCTATTCAAAAGGTATTAAAATAATTTTATAGTATTAGAAATTATTGTTTTCTCTTTCTCTAATCTTTCTAAAAACTTATGATTTTAATTTAATCTCATATTTAGATGAGGATTTCGGAGGTTGTATATTTTATTCAAAAACTCCTCCGGAACTTTTCACTTTCTTAGTAAATTTTTAGTTTAATGGTCAAGTAACCAGAAACACTCAATTTAATTATCTAATATAGAAGCATAATATATTATTGATGGTGGTTGTAATATGAAAGTTTTATAGATGAAATACACCTTGATGGAATTTGGAATTAATTTTAATGAAGTTCCAATAAAATGTGATTACACTATTTCTATCATCATTTCTAAAAATTCCATAAACCATTCTAGAACAAAGTAAATAGATTTAAGTCATAATTTTTTTAGTGATCACACTCAAAAAGTTAATATCTCACTTGAATATTTTTCTTATAAAAATTAGTTAGTTTATACCTTTATAAATCTTATATATTCTTCTAGATTTGATTTTATTAAAATAGAAATAGAATTATTTTAATTTAAATGAATTTTTTTATAATTTTATCATGTCCACATAAAAATATTTTAATCATTTATTTTTGGATACATTTCATTTTATTAATTCAATATTAAGGAGTTATAATTAATACTAATTTATACAAAGTCATTTTAATGTTATTTTAAGTATATATTTTGGGATACTTTAGTCTTGGTATTTAAGACCTATTATTTATTTTATTTTTTTATTTTTTGGATTCCTATCTCAAATCCCTAAAATTACTTATGCACTCAAACCCTTGTTCACCTAAACCCATATGTGTTATCACCTCATTCTATTCCCTTACGCATGAAATTCCTTGACCTAATCTCTTAAATCATTCACCAAATCCATTGAAAATCAATATCCTTAGCATATTATACCTGGTTTGAGCATGGAAAAATATAATAAGATATAGTAATTCAACTCAATACCCTTAAAAATGTCAAAGTTCTAACTCACAACATTGAATACTTCTTGGTAAAAGCATCAATTTTGACTGGTTGAATAATGAAAATATTACTTTTCATAAATTATTGTGTTTTCAAGGTAGGAAGTATGTTTCTGATGAAAAAAAATCAGTTTTTTGTTTGATAAAAAAGTGTGAAATTTTATGAAAATCTACAGTTTCATATTTCAAAGAGTGAATATAATATTTCTTCTTTGATAAATGGAAATGATTTTTCAATCTCTACTGAAGAAATAGGTGAAATGCGTTGTTGTCTTCATGAAGTAATCTATCATTTTTACCATACCTTGGTGGGTATAGATGAGGTTGACCCTGATGATCTTATAAAATCCATATTTCAGACAATAGTGGTTACAAAGAAGGCAGTCAGGGACCTAGAGGATGAAAGGAAGGTATTATGTAATTTTATTCAAACTGGATTTTCTCAAAGGGGTGGACACTTTGATAAGATAGTCTTCTAGGATATTTATCCAATTTACCTATTATTTTTTAAGTAGAAATTTAACTCGTAAGATATATGATTTCAATAATGCATCCTTTCTTCCAAGTAAGGGTTAATATTAGTTATTATCCATTTGGTAGGATTCTCTATTTGTTTCTTAAAAAGAAAGAAGTGGAGCTAAATGAGGTTGAAGCTATCAAGTTTTACAAAAGTAATACACTCACATCCACTCTTCTAAAAACTTTTGGGTGTTATGAGGACTCTTAATTAAGTATGTTGGTGACTATAGAAAAATAAGGAGAAGCAAGACCGATTATAACAACTCCTTCACTTGTTGAGGGGGTCTCTCTAGAGTTGTTCTTCTTAGGTATGTAGTATCGATTGAGGGGGATCCTGCTAAGGAAGAAGTAGTGGAACTTATTTTTGAAAACATATTGGAACCTATTATAGATTATAATTATGAGGTAGGAGAAAAACAAGTTACTAAGGATTATATTATTCTTGAATTTATTAAAGTTATAACTATGGATGTGAAAATATAAAAAGGAGGTTGAAAATGTTGATGATCTTGAGATTCCTTGAGAGGAGGATGTACTTGATCAAATGGAATTTTATCTACCTATTATATCACCTACTCTTGATGTGATTGTTGTTGCTAATGTCACTATATCTAAAGAAGATTTCAATCTAGTAGTCCTTGAAGATTCTAGTGTTATGATGTCTCGTGTTACTATCTTTAGAAAACCCAAAAAGTGGTTGATGAAGTAATTATATATAAAAATCAAGGGTATACACATTTTGTGAATAAGGATATAGAAAGCTCCATTTTTTAGAACTAGGCTTAAACATTTTCAATATAATTTTCAATGAGTATGAAAATGTCAAAGGTGACATTGGTGAGCTCAAGGATGAGCTAAAATACAATCAAGATGAGTTGAAAAGCATTCAATAAAATTCAGTTTCTAAAACTAATTTAAACAATATGAAATAATTAATAACTTATCAAAATGAAATGCTAAAAAAGTTTCAACATTTTTAGACATTTTTTTCTATTTCAAACAGACAATATTTTTAGTGCTTTAGGAACCAGATACTTGAGCTAAATAATAGTTGTGCTACCAAATATGAGTATAATGAGCTAGGTGTAATGGTGGAATCATAATCTGAAATGATAAAGGAATTATCTCTAGTGATATCATATTTTTATGACAATGTTCTCAAATAAACAAAAAGACATAGATCTAATATAAAAATGAATTTCATTGATAGAAAATTGTGGTGACTAGTCAGTTTGAGATTCTCAAGTAGTTTCCTTCAAAATCATACTATTCTATTCAAGTATCCAATCAGGATATATAGAAAACATTTGACAATATATCCTCATATATATTTCTTTTAGTGATAATCTATCCTCTCTTCAGTATTACATTATCTCTCCAATGTTTTTGTAGGATTGTAGATATGAGCTACTCCCAGAGTTTCCATAAGTAAGAAATGGTGTTGGGAATGGATTTATTTGCACTAATAGACAATTGGTTAGCCTTATTAGATACCTTGAGGAGTCTCTTCACTCTATTCAATCAAATGTGACTAAAACACCTACTATTTGTGAGATTATCCTAAATCAACTGGACAATTAGAAATTCCCTATAAATAAGAATTTATAAATTCTTCACACTAAACTAAAAGATCATTAAGCGGTTTCTCAAAAAGTATCTTACTTCTCACCATCTCAAGAAGAACCTTGTGCGCTAGTTTATAATAATGGAATGGAATTTATGGTCTAAAAAGGAAAAAAAATATGTGTTTGAATCTCCTATTCTAGTTTCAATCATTTCATTTTTTTTCCTTCTTTATAACCTTTCCCATATAGTTTTATTCATCTTTGATGGTTATTGGATGAAAATATTACTAATATTGATCATAAAATTAAATATTTTGATGTTATGTTGTTGAATATCCATGCCTGTTTTGAGGTAGTTATAATGAATTTTCATGAATATTTTGGTCTTCTAGAATCCGCATCTTCTCATCCTGCTTTTTTATCTTCTTATAACCTTTCAACATCTCAGTTAGAATCCTTTAAAGGTGTGTTGAACTACTCTCACACAGTGCTTTCTCAGAAAACTTGGTAAGAATATAAGACCATCCTAGACTTCTTCAAGGAGGATATTATCAAGATGATTTAATTATTTTTAGATAACATATTTAATCTAAGAGGAATAAGATCTATTATCCATGAAACACCTGATTAGTACATAGGTTATCAACAAAATCTATATAAAATTTTTAATCCTTCCACCTTTTATCAATAAGGGAACTAGAAGTTAGTTGAGTCCATTACAAATGATTCACCTCATACTTCTTCAAAACCTATATTGTTCACTACCTCTAGAAAGTATGACTTTAATGTTTCTTTGAATCACCTTGAGAAATTCCTGCCTACCCTGGTGCGGCTCTATGGTCATGAAAAAATTGGTTTTGGAGGATAAATACATTATGATATTTAGGTTGGATTTTTTTTTGTTCCTCCTCCTATAAAACTACCATATATATCTTCCTTCAATCCTACCTTCAAGAAACCTCCACTTCATCCAAAACCTAAATTTGATCTTACTTTCCATTATTGAGCTAAATGGATTCATATATATGTATCTTATACACTTTTTGAAAATTAATTGAATTAATGTTTACCTATTTAGTTTAGGGATAATGTTGTTTTTATTTATATTTGATCTATTATAGTTTCTTCTATTATCTAAGTTAATTTCCAATTCTTATTCCATTCAATACCATATTCTTAATGTCTTTTATAATTCTATACCACATTTATTGTTTTCTATCCATTATATTGTCTTTCTTTTTTATCTCACATAAAATAGGTAGATATGAAAAATATAAAATTTTATAATTTTTAGGAATGCTAAAGTATTTTTAAATTGTATTAGATATATTTTTCTCTTATCAAAAACCATTAAAAAGGTATACTTTACTTTATGGATTTTTATGATCATCAAAAAATAAGATATTGTTGGACTACTAATGTTCTTCAAACATATCTCATGTATCATATGTTTTTATTCCCACAAAAAAAAACCTTCATGGTTTTTTTAGTAGATCTATTTTTAAGTGTGTATTAACCAGCTTTTAATTATATTTTCATCTTCATAAGTTAATTTTTCCCTAGAATGATGTTTTTCTAAGTTTAGAAAATTCCTTTACATGGAAATTTTGTTCTATGTGTGAATATGAAAAAACTAATTTACATACAAGACGGAGTTTTATGCATAAATTTTCTTACACGGTGAATATTCCTATGTGAAATAAACTATGCAATGATATCATCTACACATAATTTCATACATCAAAACTTCATATGCACATAATATCCTACATGATAGATTTTCGTATAAAAAATAATCTACACAGAGACTTTAGTTACATGGAATATGATATAAGATATTTTTTGATATGTGATTCTTTCATTTATGTAAAAATGGATAGATGGAAGATTTTGATCCATGTAATTTTTTCTTATGTTGAATTCACTACATGAATAATTTGTATACACAATTTTGTATTTGGGGCTATATTTCTCCTATGTGATATTGGATATGTGGATTTTGACTATGAAATTTTTATTTTCCATATGTGATACTAAAACATGACTTATTTATTATCATTGGATTGTTTTAAGGAAAATTAACTGATTTTTTCAAATATTTTTAATAATATTTGACTATATAAGGTATATAAAAACTCTCTAAAAGTTTTAAGTTCCAAGAATAGTAAAACATACATCATTTTTATGCGTACTTTATTTTTATCAAGAAAAGAAAGGAAACATCGATCTAAAAATATTCCTTGGCTATATTGATTTAATTTATGAACCTTGATAGAAGTTATGTATAAGGAAATATAAGTTTAATAAAATGGAAAATATGTACATGCATGCAAGAAAATCGATCTCTCATTTTGAATATACATCATCTTATTCTTTACACTACAACTAGATTTGTTCTACTTGAAAAGATTAATTATATTAAAACTATGTTGTTCTTAATATTTAAAGAAACATATTTTGGATTTTAGAATTTCTTTATTGATATTATATGAAGAAATTATTTATTCTCTTGGAATACTTCTCTACTATTAGTTTTTTTTTCAATTGTGTACCCTAACTGAAGATTATTTTTACATCTTTTCCCCTCTTGTGTAATTTTACACTCCTTGTACTAATTATGGTGAATGTTTTTGTAAGTTATATAACATGATCCCTATAAAATATCCTTCTTTATTTTTTTTACTAAGTTATGGTTTCTTGAACTCAATATGGGAAGTACGTAGTAAAAGGACTGGACATGGTGATAATAAATAAGATCATTGAGAAGGTATTGGTGGAGTGTTATAGAGGATATTTACACCCAAAACCATTATAAAATCTCCTCTGTTTCTTTATCCTGTTTTATTTTATTCCATTATATAATAGTTCTTAATATTTGAAAGTAAGTTCTCAAAAAGTGGGTGTGAAATTTTAGATCTCAATTTAACCCCACCCATCTTGATTCATTATACAGGTAATCAAGGACAACAAGGGTAACTTCTAGTATCATATTTTCATTTAATAATATGTTGTATAATTTGTATTCCTCTAAACTTATCAATTCGACTCCACCACTTCCATAATAGTTTCTAATATTAAGAATCCAAAATTTCTTCTTCCGTAAATATTAGTTCCATAGAAAAAAATTATATTAAAACATGCTTGAAAACTAAAAATATTCCACTTTAGAATCATCTTATATGTTTCATCATTGATTCCTCTTGTTTTTTCATATTCCTCTTTGCACTCTTGAATCTTTTATTGTAGTTTCATGGTTCCCCAATCACACTTTTGGTCATCCCATTTCTACTAAGATGAAACACTGCCTCTACACATCACATACTATAACCTTTGTTAATATTTCTTATGGATTCTAAGACACTTCCATATTCCATAGATCTATCCCTCTGTCCTCAAAAAACTTCAATATGAAGTGATACTTTAGTTTAATGTGCTTCTTAATTTAATGAAACATCATATTTTTGTACAAGTGAATCACGCTTTATGAATCTGAAAATAGAATCTTATCCTTTTACCTTATTTTAAGATATTCTAATAGCCACTTCATCTGGATCATCTTCTTCCCAGTTTTGGAAATTTCAATGCAATCTACTTCTATTATTGAGAGTGAAACTACTGACTGAAGCTTTCACATCCAACTTACCGACGTTCCATAAAGAGTAAACATGTATATGATGGTGCTTTATCAAGTGTCTCCATATCCACCAAAATCTGAGTATGAAAATCCTTAAAATTACTTATTCATTCCAATGAAAAGTCACAAACCATCAAAAAAATTTAAGTACTAGATAATCCACTTCACAACCTCCTAGTGTTCTCTTCTCAAATTTTACATGAATCTACTGAAAACTCTCGACGGATGAACAATTTAGGGGAAAGTGAAACCCTAGTGTACATCAAGCTTCTAATAAATTGTGCATATGTAAATTTCACCATTTATTGAACAAAATATTTCATTCATGGTACTTTCTCCCTTTTTATCATGAAATTTCTATCTAGGGGTGTGGTTAATGATTTTTCCTCCCTCATGTTGAATCACTCCACTAACTTTTAGATGTATTCATCCTGATCCAGGTTCAATGTACTGAAACATAGGCCTCTCACTATCCTCATCCCTATGATCCATTTATTTTTACTAAGAACCATCATCTAAAATAATTCAAAAAATTAATCCTTCAGTTCATTTATCCTTTCCTTCAACTTAACTGTAATAAGAATATAATCAGTGTGGAGAAGTAAGATGGTGAAACTTCCATCATCAAACACATTCTGATAATAGAAACATTTAACATTAATATAGATAAAATATTTTGGTACAATTAAGTCATAAAAATTTTGATTTCATAGCACTAATACATACTTTTAACCATAAAGGACCCATTTGGTTCTGCACATAAGGTCTTGGTTCTGATGCTCCATAAAATCAACCAACTGCTCCATATGAATTTCCTCATCCAAGTCCCTATGAAGGAATGTTGTATTCACCTCCGATGGTTCCAAATTTAATAGATATATGAAAACCATTCTCAAAAGTATCTAAATAATTTTACTTTTAACTACTAGTGAAAATATATATAATTAATCCACACATTTCATTTATTTAAACCCATTTTACAATTATTCTTCCCTTATACCTTCATCTTCCATCTGTTTCTCCCTTCAATAGATACACCCATTTGTTTTAATAGAATTTATTCATAGTAGGTTTTAATTATAGATCACAAGTTCTTGAAAATTGGAGGTAATAAATTTCATCCATAATGGATAACTCCCACTGATTTAAGTCTTTTAAAATTCTTTTATGAAACACCCAAAGACTTGAAAATGTAATTCTCCTTTAAATAAAAGCATTTTCGATAGCTTATGTTATAGACAACACGGAACTAAAAATATTCATGGAAAATTACAATAAACCTTTAGTAAATATAATAAATTATGATACTTTCATTATATTTTTTTGATGGATGGAATTTAATTATTATAAAATAAATAATTAATGTGATATTTTTAAAATTATTCAATAATAAAAATTGAATTCATTTCAATGAATTTTTTTTATGGTGTTTTTTATTTTAATAAATTTACCATTTTTAAAATAATTTAATTTATAAAATAATAAATATAGACTCAATTAATAATGAATTGATATGAAATAAGATTGTGAGCACTTGATGTGTAAAAACATCATTTTTCAATAAAAGAAGTTTTTCGTTTAATTTTGATTTTTCATTTAAAATAAAAATTTTATAAATTTTAAAATTTTAATTTGATTAAATGAAAACAATTTTTTTATTCATAATATCAAAATTATCTTAGGGTAGAATTTTTGGATTTTTCTAATATAGTTTATTTATTAACGGACAGTGAAAAATACTAATTTTACAAATACTATTATTTTTATGATAATATCATGATATAAGAATGACTTGAAAGTTTGTAAAACCTTTTTTTAGGAAAATTATATTTTTAATAATTTATATAATTCATTTAAAAATATAATTTTTAACTTAGAAATCAATTTTTATATTTTTTTAAATCTAATTAATTGTTTTATGCAAATAAAAAAACTATTTTTTTTCTTTTCTTTTATTCAAGTATTCACATGGTTACTTTCGATTTTTATTTGGTTTTAAATTTAAATAAGTTCTATTTTATTAAACATAATATAATTAACTCCATTAGAATCAACATTATACATTATTTCAGTACAAAATAAATATTTTTCTTTAAAAATGAATTTTTTTTTAAACAGTTTTCATTGAATTTTTTGAACTTATATGAAAATTAATGTTTATAATTTATAAAAAAATGAATCTTAGAAAATGGATTCCATTTTTTGGATCAAAATTTTTTAATTTGGTAATGATTTCAATTTCATTTTTATTCATAATGAATAGTTATCATGGTAAAGGTTTATCACAATGGTAAAGGTTAAAAGGTTTAACGAGGGGGTTAAATTAAGAGATAAGGTTTCATATATCTCTAAAAAAACTAAATTTGATTGGTTGAGTGTATTTAGACCTTAAACTATCTTATATTTGAATTGGACTAAATTGGAGCCACTTTCCATGAGAAATATATTTTTTATATTTTAACTTTCTTAATATTTATAAAGGTGTCACTCCCCTAACTTATAAAAGGACACCTCCTATTTTCACTTATCCACACCACATAAGCACCATTAAATAAATAAATATCTACCCAAATTTTAATTTCACAATAATTTAAAATAACACTATGTTTTATAGCATATACAATATGCAACATCGAGCTTAAACGAACTATGAAATATTATTATTTAAATATTATAAATATAACCTACTCATTAAATTAGAGGGTAATAATAATATTAAACACTTTATGAAATATATATAAAGTTATTACTCAATAAAAAATTATTTATTAATTATTAGGAAATAAGCACTCATTTTTTCAGTATTCATTTTACGCTTCAAGAATATGTTTTCTTCAAAAATGAATTTTATTGAATTTTATGAGAAAATATTATAATTAATTTATAGATTTTTTATAAAACTTATTTGATAAAATTATATAAATTTTTATATCATTATATAAAAATAATATTAGGGTTAAATTTTGTTATTTTTCTAAAAAGGTCAATTTTTCATTGAATAATGAAAATTTCCAATATTTATTGAGCTATTATTTATTTTCATTAAAATTACCATTATGCTTTTAATTATATCTCAAAGTAACATAAGTATTATTTTATTATATATAATTTAATTAATTTAATTTTAATTATCATTATACCTTATTTTGGAATATGTTTATTTTTAGGCTTAGAAACACATTTTTCTAAAATTTATTTTTCATTGATTTTTATAAATTTCTATTAAAATAGATTCCTAAAAATTCTATAAAAATTAATATTGAAAAACGGATTTCATATTTAGAATAATTAATTCCAAATTTGATAAATATTTCCCTTTTATTTTTTTCATTGTGGATAGTAACCATAGTAAATGACTTTTATCATGGTGTGGGTAAATCGGGTAATTAAGGTTTAATATAATATGATAAGGACTAAAAAATGAACCTGAAACTTACATTTATCCTATTGGATGATTTTATTTAGTCCATTTACGTCTAAATTTTGAAAATATGGAAAATTGGTGTCATATTTCTTTGATTTTGACCTTTATAATATTTAAGTGAAAGATAGAGTAAAAAATGTCACTTTCTTTATTTTAATATCTATTATATTTTGTGACAGGGATAAAAATAACTTATTTTTGGTTATAAATGGTTAGTTTAAATATAAATTATATTTTTATCATGATAATTAATTTCTAATTTTTAGTGATAAAATAATTTCCTAAATATGTGTACGCAATGCTGACATTGTATTTATTCAATTAATATAAAGATTAAATAAATGATTATAAAATATTAAGAGTAATATAATTTGAATAAATTATTGTGTTTAATTAATTTTTTAGATAAATATAACATTTTAGGGATATTTTAAAGGATTATATTCTAAATTATTTTCTATCATTTTGTTTTCAAAGTCAAATTAAATGAATAGTTCCAAAAATGACATTAATGGTATAAATAATGAATAATATTTTATTAAATGATTTAAAATTCCAAAAAACATATATTTGTACATTTTATTGGGATATGGTTTAAAATATCATACATGTTCCATTTATGATCCAATTATACTTTTATAGTAACTATCTTGACCCCTAAATATTAAAAAACTCTATTATCATGGTAATCATCAAATGAGTTAATGAGGGTTAAAACAGAAATATAATAGTGAGAAAATTAGTGAAACTTGTAGAATTTTTAATATATGATATGATTTAGACTCAAAATCATCTTATATTCTAATTATATGAGTTTTTATATATTTTAATATGAAAATTTAAATATATTAATTTAACACTTTAAAAATTTCGAAGAGTTCCCCTTCCCTCACTTATAAATGGTCACCTCCTCTCCTCTTTTATTCATACTTAAAAAGTAATTTTTTCATCTAAGACATACCCAAATACCTTTTTAGATTCCCTTATCATATCTTATATTCCTTTTTTTGATCAAAAATTCAATCTATAATTTCTATAGGTATAAACATAAAGAGGTTGTCCAAAGAAGATGTATTGTTTTTAACCAAACCTTTTCATTTAATTTCTTCTTCCACCTATTTCAAATATTCCTAAAATATGATGATATAAGTATCTAACATATTCTAAGATTTTATTATTTTAATTTCATAACCTATATCCATATCCTATTACATAAAATGGGAAACGAAACCATCATTTGTGCATACTACGGACTACCGTCTCACAAACTGATGTAATTCATTTTCCATCATTGCCTTTCAAAAATGGTTATAATGATATATTTAATGTATATTTATGATATTCATGAAATAATTTTATTTATTTAAAATTAATAGATCATTTATTTTCTTAGCTTTCCATCCATTTAAAAATAATAATATTGTTCGTGTGTACGTGTGGATTACCACCTTCATAAAGCGATGTGATTCATTTTTGTAACCAAATCATATAGATGGTATATATAAATATATTTAAAAAATATTATTGTATTTATTATATAAGTATCACTATATAAATATAAAATAATATTTATATTCTTTCTATCATGATCATTGATAAATGGAAACATTAATTATGCGAACATACAGCCTACAATCACCATGGTTATAACATAGTTCGTTTTTCATGTCTTTCATGATTGGTTTTAAAAGTATAATTGATATATAAAAATATAATTATTTAATTAATATTATTATGTATATAATTAAATAATTACCTCATTGACCATAGTCAACCTACCAAATTCATTTTGGATATATAAGCTGAATATCATCAAAACATATAATATGAACTTAAATATTTAATAAATTGAATATAACATGGTAGTAAATAAAATAAAAGGAATAATAAACTTGAAAAAAATGATTAAGTAATTAAATAATTAACATAAGTTTTTATTCTATAAGATAAGGAATTTATGTGATGAGTCATACTTCAGGTAAGGAACATTTTACTTAAAGATCTCATTAAAATGTTTTAAAGATTTTTTTATAAATATTTCTCTACATTGTCAGTATTTTTAAAATTATTTTATAAATGTATTTTTGTGAGAATAAAATAATTTTAATGAGAATTTTATATCACTTTTTAATTTCTTATAAATTTTTTCAAAAGAAATATATTTATATATTTTATATGGAATGTTTTTATGGTCTTTACAAAAGACAAAACGAATTATCTATTTTAATGTGTATGGTGTCAATGAATTTTTACACCACTATAAACATTATTTGATATTTTTATTCCTTTATAATAGTTCGAGTTTTTTTCCAAAAAATCATTTTTCCCCTATTTTGGGTATTTTGATTTTGAAAATTGGTTTTAAAAATTAAAGGGTATTTCGATATCCAAAAGTGTTTTTATTATAGATTCAAAAAAATAAAGGGTTTATGATAAAAATATGAAAGAATAAAATGTTTTATTCATGATGATGTACTTGAGAATTATATCTGAGAAATGAGTGATATCAATATATCTTATATGATGGGTGATCCCCATTATATCTCTCCAATGTATTGGGTAATGTTCTTTGTCTTCAAAGGTGAGAAGGAGGGAGTTGATTGGTGTGGTTTCTCTTATGGATGTTATTGGGATCTAGTTATTTTTTATACGTTTTTCACATGGTTTATTAATATTATTCTATAAGTTACCTGAATCTTGGATTTTAATAGTCACTTTTTAAATATTACTTCAATTGTGTAAGCCTAATTATTACAATATAGCGGCAACAAAGTTTGTATCACAATGAGACTACCCTAAAGGATTTCTCTATCATGATTTTTTATTATTTTATACTTTTAAAATTATATTTATTTTTTAGGGGAAAAAATATAACTATAAAATAAACTATACTAACCAATAAGAACCACAGATTAAAAAAATAGAAAAAAAATGAAATAATAAATGGTGTATTGAATAGGAAGAATAAGATACAACCCATCTTGTAATTTTTATTGATCAGTATTTATTCATAATTTTAAATGGATTCCACAACTATAAATCTCTCAAAATGTGAATCAAAATCTATAATCATTTATCTCGTTAAGTTCTTTAAATTGAACTCTACAACCAAGATCTTGGTAGGATATCTCCTTTTTGTTAATGTTTATCAATTCACAAAAAAACATTGTGTATAATGATTCTATCAACTCCCTCCATACTCAAAATTTTCAATATATGATAAAGAAATTTAAATAAAGAGGATCTAATTCAAACTTCAATGCAAATTGAACTTGTAAGACACATTCAGATATCATCACACTCCAATAAAAAATGTGATTTTTTCATAATGAAATGAAAATGTTTAAGAAATTAACAAAATAATAAAACTTCAATTATTGATCGCATTTCAAAGATCAAAATTATAAAGAGGATTACAATTGTGAAATAAAATATATTAAATTCATAAATATGTCACCATGATAATCCACTAGCATCAGCCTCCATAAATATAGTTAGAAAACACCGAGGTGCAAGAGAGAGCTTCGGTCTCCTTATTCATCATCTTTGGTAGGATTCATAACTATCCAAAACATCTCTTGGTTCTTCTCCCAAACTCTTTACTTATGATGTCCCCATTATGGATCTTCTAAAAATTTCTAAATCTTTGAAGGTCATCCCCCTCTTTTTTTAAATGACAAGCCTCTACTTAAATTATCATCCAAGGAAAAGCCACTACACTGACTTTGTATGGTTACATTCACAAAAAAGTAGTCAAATGTCCTTGAGTCATAGTCAATAATACTCAAATAATCCTCTATAACAAACTTTGACACTTGAATTAAATTCATGTTGAAAACCTAATGATTAATCAAGACATAGTTTATGCAAAAAACATATCCACTTTCAAAAATTCTCTTTATCCATCTCACTACAATATTTTATAGAAATCTCAATCAAATAATACCTCTTTTTTTTGTTACCTTAAACCATTCACATTTTATTAATGAAGCACTTCATGAAATAATCTAGATCCAAGTTTCACTATCATCTATGTTTAGAATCTCATCTTTCTCAAAGAATGGTTCATACTATTATCTAACCAACAAGCCCACAACCATTTGCATTTAGTGAAACATGGTGAAATCAAGCTCCCCAAACTGGACTAGTGAAAGCATCTACTACTAATCATAAGAAAATTATAAAACATTTGATATGTACACTGATTTTCCTCACAACCAAATCACTTAGAAATTATGAGGTCACTAGACATCTTTTCTAACCTACACAAGGACAAAAAAATACATCAATAATAACATTCACTCCCAATCAATCATTATACATACCTAGTTTCCCAATTCATTTAAGATTATTCATATGTCAAAGCTTAATATAGTGGAATTTTTTATAGAAAATGTTAAAACCCCCATATCCATCATCCCCATATGATTTTAGTTTGACATTCATGATTCTAGATAAGCAATGTCAACAAAAATTTGTGGTTTTTCCTCAATTTCATTTTCTTCTATACATCAACAACCAAATTTTACTTATTTATGTAATCGAAGCTTAGAATTCAGATCTAGTTTGATCATAAAAACATACCGACGTCATTTTTCCTTATAAAGGCCCTAGGTGGAATCTCAGTATTTGTACTTGAGTTCAACTAGTTAATCTCAAGGATTATTAGGATCTTAACAGTGGTGATAGAATTGGGTCAAGCTTCATCAATGGGTCAAACATCCCTGGTATCTCATTCAACTTAGACTTCACTTAGATCTTTGAGCTCAACGACATCCCCCAAAACTAATCTCAAAATCATCTTCTATGTAAAAATAACATCATAGATTCAATGATTCATCTTCTTATTTCAATGTTTACATTTTCAAGTAAGGGACTGGAAGTATCGACGATGGATTTCACTCATACCATCACAATCTTTGTGGTGACCTCCAATTGAGATCAATTCGTCCATTTTGGTTATTTTGTTCTAATATCATGTAAGATAATTTATCCAACATTATTTTTATCCTATACGGCACTTCATAAATTTATCTTACGTGACTATTTAACTATATTTTATGAGATTATAAATATTTTATAAAGAATATAAATTTATCTTACACTGATTACCCCCAATTATCCAACATGGATTCACTTATGCAAGCATGGTAACTAAAAAAATATATCTTTAATGGATGTCCTGTAGTGAGTGTTTCACTTTTGGTCAAATAATATATCCTGCATAGATACTTAAAATATCTTATGTGTAAATTATTCCATGTTCTGAAAATAAAAATTTAAATCAACAAATTAAAATAAATAAACATACATTAACACTAAAAATTCAAATTCAAAATAAAAATACATAACAGTAATAAATTTAAAAAATATAAAACATTAAAAAAAATACTAATAGAAACAAAGAAAAAAATTAATATAATATATAAATCACAAATAAAAATAAATAACAAGGTGAATAATTATAGGATTCAAATATTTAAATTTTAAATGCAAAACAAAACATATTTTTAGCTATTATAAAACTATAACCTGAACCATATTTTGTAAAATAATTAAAAATACTCAATTATAAACACACTTCATCGTACAAACATATTAATTTACTGTATTTAATGAGGAAAAATGTAACAAATAAGACCACATCTAATTCCACCACACTAAGACTTTTTTTCTCAAGAAAAAAATGAGACAAATTTAGTGAAATGCAATGAATTTTATGTATGAAATACTGGGTGGCCAAAAAAATGGTTTTAAAAAATCTTTCCACCTTTACATTTTTATCAAGTAATCAAAATATTTACCCTCGAGAGATTAAATTTTTTTAGTAAAAATTGATTCTTGTTTTATAAATATTATTAACCATAAAATTTTAAAAACAGATTAAACCCACTTCAATTCCCATTTAACTAAAAGTCAAAACATCTCTTTTCCTCTAAGAAAACAAAATCATATAATTAGAAAAAATAAAAATTTAGATACTCTATTTGGATGATAAAACTTAATAATTTAAAATGGTAAGATAAATAACTTATCCAACAACTTAAATAATAAAACAAAGAGTTCAACATGGATTGCAATTTTTATTTAATAATCTATTTGAATGCATATTTTAAGAGTTTAAATCAAAATTTAAAGATTCATTAGAAATGATAATTATATAACATTTTCACAAGACTTTAACAAGTTTAACTTCTTTTCAATAGATAAATGAAAAATTAATTACCTAACTAAATATGAGGGGTATAAAAAAATTAACCTCCTCAAAGTGGATATATAAAATTCAATTTTCAAAAAACATTAATAAAACTGAAAATGATTTCTTAAAACTTGAAAAAAACCAAACTAGAAAAATTATAGGGATATTCCATGGGTTCACATGATGGTACAATTTAGCATATTAAAAGACTATTTCCCCACACTAAAACTCAAAGTTTTCCTCAATATTAAAACCATGGTGGAAAAACATGTGAATTTAATTTAAATTTCAAATAGATTTTGAAATTTAGTAAAAAAATAATCATTTACAAAGTTTTATAAGAAAGCTAAAATTATTTAAGACACATAAAAATAATTAAGAACTCATAGCTAGAACAACAGTTTACTACTATTTACCACTTCAACAATTTATCTCATGAATAAAATCCGTAAACTAGTGCATATTCAAATAATAGTTCAAAAATATTTCCATCCATGAAAATAATATCCAACATGATGTGATGCTAAATTACACTTTAAATGACCATTTTAATGTTAGTTCTAATATATTTTAGCACCAATTTTAGCAAACTAATGCTACTAAATTTCTACTTCTATTTTTACTAATTAAGTTCCAGGTTGTAACATCAAGTAGATTTTAGAGAGAATAAAAATATACATAATTTTAATGAAAAAACTCATGAATTGGAAGATTTATTCTCATTTTTATTCACATAAAATACTCCCTTCTTGTTATTGAAAAAGTGCTTCAGTAGATCAGCTTCAAGATCTAAAACAATTAAATTATATTAAAACTAGATTATAGAAATATAAAATCAAGTAAAATGTAACCAGAGTTTAGAAAGTGAGGGGTTAAATCAAGTTGATTCAGCTTGTATATTTTGTAAATCAATAGAGTGTAATTTAAATACTCCATAGAGTGGATATCTTCCCCTTGTGGATACTTCATGGTGAAAAATAAGAACATATACTCCCATCAAGATCAATTTATTCTCAATAAATTAAAACAAAGAAACAATAACAAAAAACCTAATTCTAAAAAAGTATAATGCCTCGATCCCACACTTTCAGACTCAGTACATATAAATATTATGTACTTTTTTATATAAAATAAAATGAGCAAATACAAAATATTTATTACATACCAGGAAATTTTATCAGTCTAGGTCTTGTAGAATTAGATACATTTCATACAACTTAAAAAAACTATAAAAAATAAAAATAAATAAATAAAAGTTTTTTAGAACGCTACTTCTTCAATGAAATACACATCACAAAGTAAATCCGGTAAATCTATGAAAAATAAATTAAGAACATTAGGTGAGAAATTATTTTTCTCAGAAAGAAGTTTTAAAATCATTGATAAATAATTTTAAAAATATATTTATTTTTAAATACTTTCAAAAAAATATATTTAGAAATAATATTTTTTAAAATTATTGAAATTAAATACTCTTTAAAAATACTACACTACTTTGAAAATTAATTACACTCAAAATTTACTTTAAACATATTCCAATGATTCTTTCTGAAAACTGTATTCAAGCTTTTGAAAACAAAACATTGAGGCCACTTGAAACATTGAAGGTCATCTTGGGCCTACCCACTTATCGAGGGATGGGTTTACTCCCCAAATTCCCTACCATATTTATAACATTAAAGTTCCAAATTTTACCAAAATATTTTAAGCTTGTGTAACATATATACATTATTTACTGGTTTTTCTACTTTAAAAACACTGAAAACATATGCTAATAAATAAATTTAAAATTATAACTTGATTAAGATAGATTCTAATAAATTGGATTAACTTAATTTCCCCACTTTTCATAAATTCATAAAATGTTATTAACATTCTCACATAAAACCAATTCAAAATTAATTTCTTTAGTATAAATAATTCAATACACATATATATAAAATTAATAAAAATATAATGCATGTATGATATGTCATGTTTTATAGATTATGGCTATACATTATACAAATTGTGAAATTCATGTATGTTTAAAGACTTTACACACATGAAATGATAGTTTTTATATAGATTTGTCACATAAAATGATAAAATTTATTATTGTAAACAAAATATTCACATAAAATGTAAATGATAAAACTTAAATCAATATCTTATATTATAAATAGATAGTATATATCTTTATAAACCATAAAATTATATACTAAAATCAAATTCAAACCCTTGCATATAGGTTTTGAAAATAAATAAATAATACCTTTTAATTCTTAAAACAAATAAATATATATATATATATCATTGTAAATTAAACATAAAATTATAGATTGAAATCATGATCAAACCCATTGATAAATATAAATAAACAATCCTCTTACATAAAATAATAGTTTTAGAAATAATTTAAAATTCTTAAAAACAAATGAAAATAAGTAGATATATATATATATATATATTATACATAGATTTATAAGTTATAAATCAAAATCAATCTTTGAAAAACCATGAACATAATTTGGTAAAAAAAACTAAGTAAGTTCACTTACATTCATAATTTATAAAAAAAATAGATAGAATTATATATATATATATATACATATATATATGTACATATATCTTTGTAACATAAACTGAATAAATAAAATAAACCCTTACTTGATTTCCATAAACACAGAAAACCAACATTTTTTGTGCTTTATATACAAAGAAAAACAACTAGAATGTATTTGGGGATGAGTTTGGGTCTTCTGAGTTGTAAAGAAATAATGTTTAAATATATAAAAATATGTTATAAAACTTTATTCAGAATATGGGGTGAAGCATTAAAATTTTAATTTCATCCTAATTCATGATTTTATTTTTTTATTCAATCCATATTTTATTTGTATAACTTATTATTCTGCCTACATCTAGGAATCAGGATATAAAAAAGGTGGGGCTCTCATTTATTTCTTTCACGTGAGTCACTAAACCCAATTGTTTTTTATCCTCTTTTTTTATTCATTCTTCTCTTTCAACCCTTTTTTTTCTTTTTATTCATCACATTTCTTTTTTTTATATTTTTCTTCTTGTTTATTAATCATGTAGCATTTTTTTTCAAAACAATTCAAATCATATATAGTGTGTGTGTTTATATATATTTATAATTTATAAATTTTATGAAACAAAAAACATAATATATTTTCAAATATTTAGAAGATATATAATAAGAATAAAAAAATATCATAATATAATAATTTCAAATACTATATGTATAATTTCAATATTTAATTAAAATAGTTATGTTATATGATTATAATTTTATTAAACAATTTATAATTGTAATAATTTCATAAAAATAATCTAATTATAATTTATAATCCAAAACTAATAATTATAATATTATATATATATATATATCATATTTTTTAAAATAAAAAATTATAAATACAATTTAATTATATGCTTATATTAATTTCAAATTTTTATTATTAATCTTAATCAAAATTTATAAATACTTAGTTCATTTAAATTATAAAACAATTCATTTATTAAACACTTATTTAATATATTAAAATTTTTGGGGTGTTACATTCTTCCCCCTTAAAAGAATCGTTCCATCATAATTTGTACTTTAGACTCTAGAAAAAATCTGAATTTTTATCTCGAGAATTGAGAAAAATTTGGACTGATAAACTTTTATACTCTACTACTTAGACGAAAATATCTAGTCTCAAAAGTTATCAATACCATTTCTTTGATACCAAATTTAATTTCTTAAACCCGTACTTCTAAACTCAGCACATATAAATGTTGTGTATTTTTTTATATAAAGGAAACTGGAAAAATACAAAACATTTATTACATACCAGGAAATTTTATTGATCTATGTTTTGTAGAAGTAGATACATGCCATAAAACTTAAAAAAACTATAAAAAATAAAAAGAAATAAATAAAATTCTTTTATTTCACTGCTTCCTCAATGAAATACACATCACAAAGTAAATCCACTAAATCTATAAAAAATAAATTAAAAAAATAGGGTGAGAAATTATTTTTTCCAATAAGGGGTTTTAAAATAGTTTATCAATAATTTTAATTTTTTAAAAAAATAATTTCAAAAAATACATCTATAAATACTTTTTGAAAAAATTATTGAAATTAAATACGCCTTAAAAATACTGCATTTCTTTGAAAATTAATTACGCTCAAAAATTCCTTTAAACATATTCCAGTACTTTTTTTGAAAACTGTATGCAATATTTTGAAAAGAAAACATTGAGGCCAACCAAAACATTGAATATTTTCCTGGGCCTACTCACTTGCTGAGAGATGGGTTTACTCCCCAAATTCCCTACCATATTTATAGCCTTCAAGTAGAATATTTTACAAAAAAAATTAATCTTGCATAATATATATTCATTATTCATTGGGTTTTCTACTTTAAAAATATTGACAACATATGCTAATAAATAAATTTACACTTATAACTTAATTAAGGTATATTATAATAAATTGGTGTAACTGACATTCTATACTTGTCATAAATACATAGAATGTTGTTAACATTCTCACATAAAACCAATTCAAAATTAATTTCCTTGGTATATATGATTCAATACACATATATATACAATTAATAAAAATAATAATTCAGGCATTATATGCCATGTATTATAGATTATGACTATATCTTATACAAATTATGACATTCGTGTATGTTTAAATACTTTGATCATATGAAATGATAGGTTTTATTTAGAATTATCACATAAAATGATAACATTTATCATTGTAAACAAAATATTCACATAAAATTTAAATGATAAAATTTAAATCAATCCCTTATATTATAAATAGATAGTATATATCTTCATATAACATAAAATGATAGATTAAAATCAAATTCAAACCCTTGCATATAGATTTTGAAAATAAATGAATAATACCTTTTAATTATTAAAATATATATACAAACACACACATATATATATATATATAAATCATTATAAATTAAACATAAAGTGATAGATTGAAATCATGGTCAAACCCTTTGATAAATAGAAATAAACAATCCTATTATAAAAAATTATAGGTTTAGAAGTAATTTTAAATTATTAAAACAAATTAAAATAGGTAGATATATATATATATATATTATACATATATTGATAGGTTTGAAATAAAAATCAACCTTTGAAAAACCATGAAAATAATTTTATAAACAAAACTAAACAATTTCCCTTACATTCATAATTTCTTTAAAAAAATATAGATATATTATTATATACATATATATGTGCGTGTGTGTGTACATATATCTTTGTAACATAAACTAATTAAATAAAATAAACCCTTACTTGATTGGTATAAAATCATAAAACCAACATTTACTGCACTTCAGACACTAAGAAAAACAACTAGAATGAATTTGGGGATGAGTTTGGGTCTTCTTAGGTGTATTTGATGTCTAAATATATAAATGATATAAAACTTCCTTCAGAAGATGGGGTGAAGGATTAAAATTTTCATTTCCTCCTAATTCATTATTTTAATATTTTCATTCAATTCATATTTTATTTTTATAAATTATTATTTTTCCTACATCTAAGCTTGAGATTATTAAAAAGGTGGGGCTATCATTTCTTTCTTTCACCTGAGTCACTAAACCCAGTTTTTGTATCTTATTTTTTAATTCATTCTTCTCTTTCCACCCTTTAGTTTTTTTTGTTTCTTTTTATCTATCAAATTTATTTTTTTATCATTTTCTTCTTGTTTTTTAAATCATGTAGTATTTTTTTAACAATTAAAATCATATATAGTGAATTTTTTATATATATTTATAATTTATAAATTTTATAAAAAAAATATATATTCATATATTTATAAAATATATAATAGTAATATTAAAATTATCATAATATTATAATTACGAATAATATATGTATAATTTGAATATTTAATTAAAATATTTAAAATATATAATTATAATTTTATTAAACAGTTTATAATAGTAATAATTTCATAAAATAATCTATTCATAATTTATAATTCAAAACTATTAATTATAATTTCATATGTATAAATATATTATATTTTTGAAAATAAAAATTTATAAAAACAAATTAATTATATTCGTATATTAATTTCAAAGTTTTATTATTAATCTTAATCAAATTTTATGAACACTTAGTTTATCTAAATTATAAAACAGTTCATTTATTTAACACTTATTTAATATTTTAAAAAAAATTAGGTGTTACAAAAAGGTTATTACCTTCCCCCACACTTGTTCCAAATAAAAAAACAAGATAATAAACAATCTAGATTATTTATTGGTATTCACATTTTAATAAAAGTAACTCCTCCCTTAGAGGTTACTTAATACCTTCCTAAAATAATTGAAGTCGATGTCCAATAATTATAAATGGAAAATCCTTCCTAGGTTCTCTAATCTATACATTACCAAAAGGGAAAATATGAATAATATTAAATGGCCATCCAATTTGGAATGCAATTTACCTAGGAAAATATTCATCCTAGTGTTGTACAATATCACCTTGTTTTAATATGAAACTCTTTAATCTAAATCATCTTTTCATGCACAACCTTAGTTTTCTCTTTAAAAAACCTTGAATTTTCATAGGCATTGTTCTTAATCTTATATAAACCATTCAAATAAATCTTTCTCTCTTTAACAGCTTCAAGCATATTTATTTAGCATGATTTGATAGCCCAAAAATATTTATACTCTAATAACATGGGAAATGAAAAGATATTCCAAAAACTATCCTATATGGTGACATAATTATCATAGTTTTATAGGTATTCCTATACACCCATAAAGTATCCTCAATGATTAAAATTCAATCTTTTCTATTTCAGATAACAATTTTTCAAGAATATGTTTACTCTCTCTATTTTTAACTTTATCCATTCCAATCATTTGAGGGTGATAGGGTTTAGACACTTTATGATTAACCCCATGTCTTTTAAAAAAATATACCAAATTCCTATTATAGAAATTAGTACCATAGTCTATCAGAATAAATCCTGGCATCCCAAATCTACAAAACAGATTACTCTTGTCAAAATGGGACACCACTCTATCATCATCAGTTCTAGATGGAGAAGATTTACTCAACTTATACACATAGTCAACCAAAAGATATATATAAAAATATCTAAAGGAATTTAGAAAATAAATTATAAAATGCATTCCCCAAACATCAAATACATCACAAAATGACAAAGTTTGTTGTGGAATCTGATATATTTGGTAAATATTTCCTTGGAATTGACTAGAATTACAATTCCTATAAAACTCATGAGAATATTTGAAGATAGTATACCAAAAATAACATAAATCTACCACTTTCCTATATGTTCTTTTCAAACCAAAGTTACCTCCTTGAATCAAGCTATGGAAAAATTTCAGAACTAAAGAAGTTATGAATTTAGGATAGATCTCCTCAAAATTTTATCATTTCCCATATTTCATAAGGATCATCCCAAAAATATTTTCATAACTCAAAAATAAATTTATAAAACTTCTTATTATAAAACCAATAAGGGACAATTTTAATAGATATATAATTCAAAAAATTTTAAAACCATGGCCTCTTGTCAATAGTATTATAATATCACTTCTTCCCAGGGAAAATTTACCTAATTTGTTCAGTAATAGATTTATCTTGACAAAATTCAATAGGTTCCCTAATAAAATGATCAAGCATGGTATTCTAAATTATTTTTCTATCTTGGATATCTATATCAAATTCTTGAAGTAATGAAATCCTTCTAACCAACCTTGGTTATGATTCTTGTTTTTTCATAAGGTATTGAGTAGTAGAATGGTCAATAACAACCACTACCTTAGATCCTATAAGATTGATTCTAAATTTATCAAGTAAAAAAACAATTCATAAAAAACCTTTTTTATTATCGAGTAATTATATTTGGTAGCATATAGAGTCCTAGATATTGGATTGGGTTATACGAAATATACACAATAGGGGGGTTAATTGTGAATTTTACAATTTCTTCGAGAATCGTGATGATTTCCAAATTTTTCCTTTAACTTTATCAGAATTTTTATGTAGTGGAAAATAAAAAGATTGAAGAATTCATAGATGTATAGTGGTTTGGGGAATAGAAGGCCCCTAGTCTACACCACCAACACTCTACTCCATGAGCTTGGTGATTTTCACTATCTGGTCCTCTTATCAATTGACCATCCACAATTGAGTACAGGCAGTTGACACCTTTATAATAAAAGGTTAAAATAGAGCCTTCGGGTTCATACATAGAACTGAATACACAGCTGGGTACGAGAATCTAGTTACTCAAAATGAAGGGAGTATTTTTCTAAAAATACTTTTCAGTTTTTCTTCACAGTTGCGGCAGCACGCAACTGATAGTAGATGGATCGACGTCTTCAGAAAATATGTTCTTCAGGTAAGATAATTTATGAGTCAATCCAGTTGAAAAGAGATCTTGAAATAAAATAAAAAACTTTAACAATAATAGATTTACTATAGATCTTTGATGTAGAATAAGAATATTTAACGGTTTTCCTTTTCATCAGAAAAGCAAAGTATAATATATCTTGGTAGCAGCAGATCTGTGTGACTCATATAACTCTGTAAAACTTTCAGTCAAAAAACTCTAGAGCTTGTTCTTATATATTTTTTTTTTGATGATTCGACTCTCTATTTGTAATTCAAAATAACATGGATATATAAAGAATAAAGACAATTGTTTTCCTTTCAAATTTAGATCCACAAATATCACCTTAAGAATCGTGATATTCAAATTTTTGAATAACAGAGCAATCATAACTTTCCTTAATAATCGGCATGAAATCTTCCTCTTAAATCAATCCTTTGAATCACAAATAAACGGTTTTAAATCAATTAAAGATGTGCTTTAATATCGAGCTTTTAATCTGGCTTGAAATCAGCCCGATATTCCGCATAAATACCATTGCACGATAAACTCATATTTTAAATCTATGATGTTAAACGTATGGTTGATGAACTGTTCTTCAAACGTAGGGTTGATCTCAAACAGAAGGTTGAACTCAAATGTAAGGTTGATCATCCATAATTTTATCTTAAACTTTCAAATGTATGGTATATTATCCATACTTTCCTCTTTAACAAAATGTAAGATACATTATCCATACTTTTCAATAGAATATAGGGTTCATTATAAAAGTAAGGTTGATGATCTATACTTTTGTGAAGAAAACATAAGGTTCCATACTTATGTAAGGTTCTTCTTCCATACTTTTCTAATATTACAAATGTGAGGTTCCTCTACCATACTTTTCCTATATTACAAATTTAAGGTTCCTCTATCGTACTTTTCTGAATTCTCATAAAGTAAATGTAGAATTTTATCCTTACCCTAAACTCTTCAATATAGGGTATGAACAGTGTTTCCAAAACACACTAAAATGGTTTCTGAACACTTTTTCAAATATTTCATGTGGATTAAACTCTTTAATATTATTCCAAAATAGAAATATAAAGAATATTAATTTCCTAAAATATACTCAAAGTAAAATCATTAGAATAACAAACAAGTGTATTTGTGAGCATCAAAATCATCACAAAAAGATAGGGTATTTTTGAAATAATAAATTCACAACAATATCCCCTAATCATAATAGTATAGAGTATTGTTTAAAATAACACTTGATCAATACTAGAATCATAGGCCATGGAATGTGACTTCCACTCTGCTATTTTCCCAAGAATGGACCCTAAAGATAATTCTGAAGCATCGGTCATTAGTTCAAAAGGAATGTCCCAATTAGATGGTTGAACTATTGGTGGGGACAAAATCTTAAGTTTAAGTTCATTAAAGGAATCATTAAACTTCTCATCAAAGTAAAAAAGGAATTTATTTCTAAAGTAGACTTATTAAAGGAAAAGAAGTTCAGCTAATATATTTTATGAATCTACTATAAAACCCATCATAGCCAAGAAAAGATATAGTATCCTTCATAATATTAAGAAAATTAAATGAATATATTATGTCAAACATATACTTTTCTACTCAAATTCCATTATTATACATTTTCTTACCAAGCACAATTCCACTTTTAACTATAAAATGGCATTTTTCATTATTCAAAACAATGTTCCCCTTAATTAACACTCTAATAAAATACCCTAAAATCTTTATATAGCTCTAAAAAGAAGAAATATACACTATAAAATAATCCATAAACACCTAAATACATTCCTTAATAAATTCAGAAAAAATACTAAGAAATCCTCTTTAGAAGGTGGTGGGATAATTACATGGTCCAAATGGCATTCACTGATATTCAAATATACTAAAAGGATGTGTCAAATTTGTTTTATCCTAATCCTTTTGATCTTTGTGTATTAGGAAATACCCATAAAAACCATCTTGGAAGAAATAATGGGATTGACCAGCTGACCTCTCAATGATTTGATCTATAAAAGTAAAGGGAGTGTAGTCCTTCTTAGTCACTATATTCAATCTCCTATAATCAATGCATACCCTACATATGTTGGGAAACCAGTCGGTATTAACTCTTTGAATTCGTTTTTCACAACTATGAATCCTTCTTTCTTGGGTAAAATTTAAACTGGACTAACCCATTGACTATCAAAAAAGGAGTAAATTATACTCGCACCCAATAAATTACTCACTTACTTTTTAACCACTTCTAGATGGGTAGGATTCAATCTCATTTAAATTATCTACCAGATTTGGAATTTTCTTCTAAGAGAATCATATGCATGCACACCATAGAATTAATTCCCAGAAATTCATATAATTCACATCTATTAACTTCCTATTCTTTCTAAGGACCTTTAAAATTTGGTTTTAATGTTTATTAGATAACTCACTTTCAATTATAATAGCTAGTTTTTTTCATATTTTAAGTAGGAATATTTCAAATTTTTAGGAAAAACCTTATGTTAAAGAGTGGTTAGGTTGTCCCCTTTGGAAAAAATAGGTTCCATGTGTTCTTTGATTTCATTTCCATCCACTAAAACATCCCCAAAAATAGAAAGAATAAAAATTTATAAACTAGAAATTCATTTTTTCAAGCAGTTAAAATGTTTCTTCCTTAAAAGAAATTTCATATTCTATTTCAAAAAAATGAGTTGAAATTTCAACTGAATTATAATCATAATTTGAGTAAAAAATATTGGATTTATAAGAAACATTTTCAGAGAAAAAATAATTATCTACAGTTCTATAATTTTCAATAGAATCTATTTTTGTTTAAGTCATTTCATGTTAAATTTCATTTAGACATTCAGAATTTCTAGTAGTAATACATGTTTCAAAAGTTTTATAAATAGTATCATTCTTTCAAAAATAATTTTTAGAAAAAAATTCATCATTTTCATGTTCAAAAAATATAAAATAGCATGAAAGTTTTTCAAAAACATATTCATTTTTAGACTCATCACTAAAAAAAATTTATAATTTTCAGGATACTCATTTTTAGTATAAAGTTAATTTTCTAAAGAATCTAGAGGTTGGTTGTCTTGATTAAAATTAGGAAATAACTCTATGGAAAAATAGTAAATCATATTATCTTGGTGTGTATAATGGTCTTCCTATGGGTGTTTCAAAGATTCAAAGATATAAAAATAAACCATATTTCTTCTAAACTCTAAATAAAGTGTCCTCTTTGGAACATTGAATGTTTTCTTAGTAGTTTTAAATAATGTTATTCCAATAATTAATGGTGCATGTGAACTAAATATATATTCCCCCATATCTAACATGTAAAAATAAAAATGGAAAATTAGATATTTAACTATTACTAACACATCTTCAATGACTCCATCTAGCTTAGCTAAGCTCTTATTATCCAACTGGATTACAATTCCTGAATACTTAAGCCTCCCAACTTGCAAAGTTGAAAAGAAAAAATAAGGCATAACATTTATGGAGGATCCTAAATCCAACACAGAATATTCAAACTAATGATTACCAATGACATAGGTAATGTAAAATGTACCTGGATATTATTATTTAATAGGGAGGCAATGTTGGATCATGGAAGAAACATTTCTTCCCAAATTAACTTTCTCACCTCCTTTCAACCTTCTCTTTTTATTACATATCTAATTAATAAATTTAGCATATCGAGGGGTCTATTTTATAGTATATAACAAAGGGATTATAACTTGGACTTTCTTAAAAGTTTCAAGTACTTCCTTTTTTATTTCAATTTCAACATGTTTTTTAATAGGAGGAATGCCCAAAGGATTATGTGGTGGTTCCCTATACAATTCCAAGTCATAATCAACTTTTTCCTTAACTTTTTAAGATCCCATTATGTTTCTAAAATTCTTATAATTTATTTCAAGATGAATTTATTTATTTTTATTTTATTTTTATTATTATTTTGGTGTGTGTATAATATGTTCTTTAATAAGTTCAATAGGTGGTTAAATAGTTTCAGCATATGATTTAACAGATTCATCAAGAGGTTTTGACACTTATTCATTTGATTTCCCATTAGTTTCAGAAGTGTGACTATATTTTTCAAGTTTCTATTCATTATTTTCTTCTTGAGGGTTTTTAATTTTAGTTCCAATTCACAAAATTATAATAACATTCTCTCTTCCTCTTAAGTTCACTTTGGATTGTAATGGAAAATTAATACTTCTTTTATTTTTCAAACCACTGATTTTTGGTTGTCAACTGACCCATTTGATTTGCTATATTTTTTGGAAAAACTTGTTTTTGTTGAGAAATATTTTAATTCTTTTTAATCATTTCTTCAATTTGTGATTCATTTCTTTGATTAGCATGTTTTGAATTTTCTTGGTTCTGAAAATTTAAAAAAATCCTACCATCTTGGTTTCCATACTAATTTTGATTATACCTAGGCTACTAATCAAAATTTTAGGGATGGAAATTCCAAATAAATCAATAATTAGGACTAAATATATTATTATGTTAGTTTTTACAACCTTGGTTAAAATTATGATTTGATTGAAAGGTCTTGGGTTGAAAATTATGGTTTGGAAATTACTTGTTTGGATTTTTCTGAAAAGGTTTTCTATAAAATATCTCATTATATGATTCAGGTACTTCTGATAGTTTTGGAAATTGATCATTAAAATGATCGGTAGTAGGAAAAAATCCACAATACATATAAATGGTATAAACTGATTCTGGTTGAGATTTTGAAGGGATGGATTTAGCCAATATCTATCTCATCAAGATTACATGATCACTAAGCTGACTATCTATTCAGCTAATATTAAAATTGGAAGTCGATACTTTCATATCTGTCTTATCATGGATCAATCCCCTAATACCAAACTGATTTGAATTCTTATTTATATAAAAAATGAGGCTCCTAGTATCAATATGATTCTTATCAACTAGAGATCCTCCTACTGCAGCATCTATCAGGATCATATCCATTAAAACTAGTCTCCCTTACAATTATTAAATAAGGATCTTGTTTGAAATATAGTGTTGTGGATAGTTGGAACACAATTTCTTAAATCTCTCCCAATATTCATATAGAGTTTCCCCTTGAATATTTATAATCCCAAAAATGATCTTTCTTTGTGAGGTATTCCTTAAGGTGGGGAAGAATTTTTCTAAGAAAATATTTTTAAATTGATAATAACTCTCAATAGTTATGGATTGGGAGTAGAATAACCAATATTTGGCCAATCCATCCAAATAAAATGGGAAAACCTGAATTTTAAATTGATCTTCACTTACTCCTTTTGTTTTTATGGCGATACACACCATATATAATTATTATAAGTGTTTATAGGGATCCTCTACCACTAAACTATGGAATTTAGGTAAATAATGAATCACTCTTGATCTAAGCTCAAAATAAGGAGTAATTTTTATATAGCCCAAGAAATTTTGATGGTTCTCAAAAATAAAATTAGTGAGATCCTTTAGTGTTCTATGGTTAGCCATGTTTTTTAAATTTTGAAAGTTTTCTATTTTTATGGAAATTTATTTTTGTTTTTTTCCATATTTTTAAATTCTATAACTTGTTTTTTCAATGATTCTAGTTCTCAAGTTGTAAAAATTTATATTTTTGTATTTTCAATGTTTCTATTATAAATACAATAGAATTGTTTTTCAATACTTTTTATGATAATTTTTAAACTCTATTTTTTTATTTTTTAATAAGTATAATATGTTTTTTATATTTTTTATATAAAACCCTTTATTAGCCTCCCCAGTAACAGAACCAATTGAATCAATATAGATAATAGTTTTTTTTTTGAAACCTCACTTAAATTTTTTAAACCTGATTACTCTAGTATAGAATTAACCAAGGTTATCTCCCAAAAATACTTCCCTAAAGGAGTTCTATATCACAATTTTTTATTATTTTCTATTTTTACATTTTTAATTGTTTTAAGCGGAAAACTATGAAAGTGAAGGAAATTACTCTAATAATCATAGGTGATTAAAAACAGAAAAAATTAATATAAAACAAATTAAAACAAGAAACATTGAATTGAACATGAAGAAGATGCAACAAATTAGCTAGTGATTCTTATATATCAGTCTTTCTTCATCATTTTAAATGGATTTCACTACTATAACTCTCTCAATGCATTAATCAAAATTTCTAATCATGAATCTCATTAATTTCATTAAATTGAAGTGTATAACCAAGATCTCATTAGTAGATCTCATTTACATTGGATATGATTAATGCACAAAAAAATTATCTTGTACAATGATTTAGTCAACTCCCTTTATACTAACAATCTTCGATCGTTGATTGGGAAATTTAAAAAAAAGAGAGAGGCTTATATTAAAACTCTAACTTATCTTGAACTAATCAAATTATTTCAAATATACTCACACTTAAATCAGAAATGTGATGTTATTATATTAAAAGAAAAAAATTTAATGATGTAATGGGATAATAAAACATCAATAAGCGATCTCATTTCAAAGCTCAAAATTTAAGAGAGAATTATAGTTGTGAAATAAAAGAGATGATAACTTATAAAGGAATCACTGTGAGAATACAATAGCTTCATCCACTAGAAATTTATCCAGACATCATTGAGGTGTGAGAGAGATCTTCAACCTCTACATTCATCATCTTCATTTGTAGTAGAATATCTCTAGAGAATCTCTTGGTTTCACTTCTATGATCTCTCCTTTTGATGTATCTTTTATAGATCATATAAAAAATATTTGATTTTCTAATTTCATCCCCCACTTTTATTTAAATTTTAATCATCCACTTAAATTATCAACAATTGTCATAGACACTACCCCACCTTTATAAGTTGATAGTCATAAAAAATAATAATCAATTGGTATTGAGTCATGGCCACTAATACTCAAATAAGACAATGGAATAAATTCTAACAATTATATTAAATTTATAAAAAAAATTATGATAACTCTAAAATAAATTTACATAGTACACATGGAAACTTTTAGAAAATATCCTTAGCTAGATATCTACCATATTTTACAACAATATCATTCAAATAAAAACCTCATTTTTTTACCTTAAACCTCCCACATTCTATTCATTAAGCTCTTCATGAACTTGTCCAAAAACAAGTTTCGCTATCAAACAAGTCCATAATATCATGTTTCTCAAAGAATATATTCATACTACTATTAAACCATCAATCACATATTTATTTGAATCCAATAAAATGTGAGGAGATTAAGCTCCCCTTTATGGACCCGCACAAGCATCTACTACTTCTCACTGGAAAATTGTCAAACATTTGATATCCACACCTATTATACTTAAAATGGAATCACTGGGAAATTAAAAGTTCCCCTGCCATATTTTCTAAACTACATAAGGAAAACAATTCTCAGTAATAACAGTATTAACTCCTAATCAATCATCATCCATCCCTAGTTTCCCTATTCATCGAATATTATTCATCCTTCAAAGATCAATCTAGTGTAATCGGCTACAGGAATAGTTCTAACCCCTAGATTCATCATCCTCATCCAATTTTGATTCAAAATTTATGATTCCAAGTGAGTGAAATTAATAAAAATTCATTTCTATGCCTCAATATCATCTTCTTTTCCACATTGAAAACTAGATTCATCTTCATCGTGGCATTAATGCTTGGAATTCATAGAAGGTTTGACAATCAAAACACACCAGCATCATTTTTCCTCACAATGGCCCTAGGTGGAATCTCAATATTTAGACTTGAGTTTTACAAATTCATCTCCATTCTCATCAGGATCTCAAAAGTAGTGGTAGACTTAGTTAAATATTAATAAATGGGTCGAGCTTCACTGATGGATCGATCAACTCGAACTTCACTTTGGTCTTTGAGCAAATCAACATCCCCCAAAACCAAGCTTGAAATATCTTATATAGTATAAAAGCATCTTAAATTCGATGAACCATCTCCTCATTTCAATTTTTAGATCATCAAATGAAGTATCATAAGTATCGGTAGTCTCTTAAACTTAGACCATTCTAATCTTAGTGGGGACCTTCTATCGAGATCAGTTCTTCAGGTTTGGTTATTTGGTTTTGACATCGTGTAAGATAATTTATCTTACATGATGATTATATTACATGTCACTTTATAAATTTATCTTATGTTCCACTTTCACTTTATGTTATAGGATCATAATTATGTTATGAATCATAGAATTTTATATTATACTAACTTCCCATAATTATCCAACATGGATTCTCTTACACAATTTTGGGACTTCAAAAGAAATTTATCTTCAGCAGACATCCTACAGTAATAGTTTCACTACTTCTCAAGTAATTTATCCTATGTAGAGACTTAAAATATCTTAAGTTAAAATTATACCATGCACTAAAAATAAAAATAAAACAAATAAGAAATTAAAACAATAAATTAAAATAAATTAAAATACGTTAACTCTATAAATAAAATATAAAAATATAAATATGTAAAAATAATAAATTAAAAAAATTGAAAATATTAAAATATTAAATTTTAAAATAAATAAAGAAAATAACTTATATAATTCATAAATTATAAACAAAAATATGTAACAAATAAAATAATTTTAAGATTCAAATATTTAAATAGAAAATCCACAACAGAACACATTTTTTGCAATTATAAAATTACAACATCAGCAACATTTTTTAAATAATTAAAAATAATATATTATAAGCACACTTACCCATATAAAATATTAATTTACCATAATTGATGTGGAAAAAATGTAACTAGTAAAACCAAATAATTTCCTAAAATGGGTTTCCAATTTATTTCTATGGGTTTCAAAGTTTTTCATTGAGAAAAAGTGTGTTTTTTCAGGTGGAAATGATTTATTTCAAAATCTCAAATAATAATGTAGTAAATTTAGGCATTTTATGGGTTTTAATTTTTTTCACAGTACTAAATGATTTATTTTTTTATGTCCCTTACTAATATTGTTGTGCTCATACAAAATTTTAAAATATTTGTAATAGGGTTTAAGAATGGTTAAGAACAACGAAGAAATCAAGTTCAAAGCCATGAAGATTTTGCATGAAAAGAAAATGTGTTTTTTTTTATTTTATATTGTGGGAAAAATGGATATTTAATAGAAGTGTACAATTTTTAATATATTAGTTTGATATAGAAGAGTTATATACTAATTCTCTAAAACTTTAAACCATAAATATCCTTGGGAATTTAGTAAAGTGAATTATTGACTAAAAACATAGGATTATGTATTGTTTTAAGGTTGGGTACTTATAGTTTGTATCAAAATAAAGGTTTAGATAACTTTTTATATTATGATTTTTTTCATTAGAGGTTATATTAAGAGTTATGGGTTCCATAATGGGTTTATGATTTTAAGGTTGATCATGAGTTCAAAGTCTTATACACCCCTTTTATAGTTTTAAGTGATGAGATTTTGAAGTGATTAATGACATTTTGGGAAATGTTCTATTTTGTTGAGTTATATATAACCCTTAAGTTTAACATGAATTATTATTTGAAGAATAGTACCTTTACTTTTTTTACATAATTTAAATGGAATTGGTATACTTTAGGGTTTATATTACCTTTTATGTTGATATAATTAAGGGTTATTACAATTTGGGAGCATATATTTTATCGTATCGATAATCATGGGATTGAAAAGTGATTTAGCAATTAATTTTATCTTATAATAAAATCACTATAATTTTGGGTGCCTTATCCATATCGATTTTTATGGTAATGTTGGATCTCGGGGTATTCTTATTAATAACTATGATCATTTCTTAATCCATGGAAATGGAAGACTGAGTAGGCCTTCCCCAAATATATTTATGTTTCCCTTCATAAATCCATTCATGTGGTGAAAATATAACCTCTTGTTAATATCACTAGAAATGATCTTGTATGTAAAATTTCTCATACTAGTAAGCCTATAATGTTTGAGAGAAAACAGATCATTAACCTCCATAATGTGGATCATCATGGTAGCATGGTCCACTCAAGGTAAGTTGGCCCCTCTAAAAATCTTGAATAGATTCCACAATATTACTTTTAACATGATTCCAATATTCAACATAAAATGATCAGGGGAGTCCATTGAGATTGGGATAAATCCCTTGATTAAGAGAAAGAACTGCATCCCAAATCGCTTCCTGAACTGGGATGGACTCAAAGTAAGAGTTTATAGAGTATAAAACCACTTGATGAATAGAATAAAACAAGTCATAATAGCCCCTTGGGTAACTCTCATGTATGAATGGGTTAGATCTAGTAAGAAGTGATTTATAGTGATCTTAGATCATATCTTGCACCACATCTAGATAACATGTGTAAGATCCATCATCCATAAGGAATTTTGGAGTTCCTCCATGCTTCCTTTCCCTGATACATGCCTAAAAAAATTCTATATTTCTTTCACATGCATTCAACCATATCTATTTATACTTCTCTCATGTGACTCTATCATTTTCTAGTTTCATGTATGATATATAGACTCTTTTATAAAAAATATCATAAAAAATATCATCATTCAATCTATACTCCATTTGGGCCTCGTTATGCTCAACTTCATTCATGATAGTTTCTATATCCATAAACTAAGTAGGCTTATTACTAACCCAATACTAAAGGTCACCCTTTAAGTGATAAAGATTATCGTGTAAACCCACCCACAATCACCCTTGTATTGGTTTGACCCATTATGAACACACCACTAAATGTAAATTAGGATTATAAGTATACCGGAATGAGAAGAAGAAACCACCTCACCCAGTATCCCTAAACACTAGACTAAGAAGAAGGGGAAAATGATCTGAGAGGGCCTGGACCAGATGTAAGACTTTAGAATTAGTAAAGGAAGATGGGGCCTGAAGGTTGGAAAGGAAGTGGTCAAGCCTACTCTATATGTAACACCCACACTTTTGATTACTGCACCATGGAAACTTATTACTAAAGAAACCAAAATTCAAGAGATCTTTTCCAGATTCAAAGGATGTGAAATCTTATCTATCTTTCCAGGGATATACCCCCTTCCCTTATTCTTCGAGGAATCCATGATGGTGTTGAAGTATCCACCTCCAATCTAAGCCATGTCACCTAGATCAAATATCTCAGGGTCATATCATAGGATTTCCCTTTCCTACACATCACATTTATCATAAAAAAGGAAAAAACAAACAATATTCCCAAAACTAACCTTAACCATGATGTTCTATTTCAATACATCTTATGTAGCACCCCCGGTTTAAGGTATGTAGCCTTTTTTATGCTTTTTTATGTGTTAAAGTGCATGGGATGAGTTGAGAAGATGTTAGGAGAGTTTGGAATGGTTTTGAATAATTTTGGAGGCTCTAAGGGAGAACGGTTTGAGAACGGTTAGGGGAAACTGTGATGGTTCTCTAGGAAACCGTGATGGGGAGGTAGTAGGATTCATACATCCTGCGCACGGTTTATTAGACTGTGTGAGGCAACTGTGCAGACCCCTCCTCTCGTGGTAGTAGCGTGTACATGGTTAGTGCACGGTTTTCCAAACCGTGTGGGCTAACCGTGCGACCACTTAAAAATAGGGTTTTAAAACCCAGGTTCACTATGGCTTGCCTCATTACTCTCTAAATCCTCTACCACTCGAGCCTCACTTGGTATTTTGGGTTCTCAGGGGTTTAAGGTGATCTCCCACTGATTTTTGAAGCAAATTGAAGGGTTTTCATGGTGTTTTGAAGGTAGTTTCTCCCAGGTAAGTCTCTCCTCTCATGGTTCTTTGTGGTTTTCTCTAGATCTACATCTCCCTCTCTATCAGTTTTCTATATCTACACCCGTTGTGTGTAGATCTAGGGTTTTGGTTTCCTTTTATGTTAATTTTAATTCTATTATATGTTAGGGAATGGGTTCTAGAGAGGTTTTGGTGGTGCGTTTTCCAGATTTGAAGAGTGGTTACTTGTGGGTCGATTTTTCTGAAACCCTAAAGGTAGGTGGATTCTCTCTCGACTCCACTTGGTTAGAACTAGTGATTTGGTTATAATTAATTTTCATTTCTTAAGATTAATTGTGTTATTGATGTGCAAAATCATATGTAAGTCCATTTGGTAATGGTTTGGGAATTTTTGGGAAAAAAGGCTTGTGGAAAAATGCTCTTGTTGTGATTTTAAAAAAGGGATTTTAAAATGAGTTTTTTTGTTGGTTTGATTAAGATTATTTGAGAAAATAGTTTTCAATAAAAAAATGGTTGTTTTATTGAAATGTGGTTTGGTATGGAAAATGATTGAAGGGTGTTTTCAATAAATTTTTTATTTATTGAAGTGGATTAACATGTAATGGAAATAGTGAATTGTGTATTGTTGTGGCCTCAAAAGGTTACATGCTTGGTTATGGATTGTTTTGGTTGTGTGGAAGTTGGAGGGAAGTCTCACTATAAAATTTGAATGGGATGGGTGGTAAGTCCCACCATTTTGGGTTGTCAGGTAGTGGGCAGGAAGTCCTGCTAGCTGAAGATGGGGTGAATGAGTTGGGTGGGAAGTCCCACCGTTATGGTTTCTTTTTTGTGTGTTTCTTTGCATAGATGGAATTTTTTGTGGAAATAGGAAATGGTTGAATTGGATTCTTTTTATGGCATGGTTAATTTGGCTTCCTTTTGTGGCATGTTTGGCTTACGGCATGATTGTTTGGCTTTCCCTGGGTTTACTTGGTTTGGTCAAGATGGCTTGGTAAGGGTATATTTGGTTGATGGTAATGTATGCACTTGTGTTTATTTTATATAAACTATTGTATATAAATGTGCTAACGGTTTTATCCTAGTGGAGTGTATAGGGAAGTCATTTAGGGAAAACCTATTGAGTAGTTGTACTCACCCCCTGCTTTGGCACTTTGGTGTCTCTACAGATGTCATGTACCGAGATACAGGTAAAGGTAAGGCATCTCATTGCTAGTGGTTCGTGGTGATGCTTAAGATGTGTTGGTGGATCTTGGATCTTAGATCTTGGTGTGAAGTTGTGGTGGTGTCATGGCTTGTGGTGTTATGTTGTTTAGTTTCCTCTTTGTACTCTGATGTTTTGTGGACATGTCTAGTTGAACAGTTTTGGGTTATATGATGGCATGGTTAGTATCATATGGTTAGGTTTGATAGTGAATGCATATTTCCTTGTTGGTTGGTTGATTTGGGTGATATCCTTAAGGGAAAATCATTACCCACTATTCCTTTAATCCCTTGGCATTTATTGCCAGCCTTTGGCACCTTGGGAACGTCGCTTAAGGCCAAGTGACCCTCACCGCCTCCTCAAGAAAATTAGGTAGGGGCGGATCATTACATCTTATCCATTGAGAGAAATATTTTCTAGAATATCCAGATATAATGTTTAATGGTATCTCCATGAATTAATTCATCCAACACCATGTTATGTGCATAACCTTTGATCTTGGAGGACTTGTGTTTAGGTTCTAGCATAGCCACAAGAGAAGCCTTATTTCTGGGAATTTCATGGGATAGAAAATCTATTTTCACTCGAGAACACAGGCCAAGGGAATTTATATTTTTAAAGAAATAATCAAAAAAGGATGTTCCCGGATTTGGACCTCATAATTTCATGGAACATAACCAGGGAATAAGGACAAGATGAATCTCATTTCATACATGATCTAGTACAGACACCACTGGTAGGAGAAGAAAAGGCGATTGGAAAGAAGGTAACATCATCTTGCACATGTGATAATTCACTATAGTTGTTCTTGATTGGAATGGAGGTGCTCTTAGAAAGACCTAGATCCCGAGTGTTATGGTATCAAATGGGGGAGATAGAGTGAGAAACCTCATTTATTTGGGATATATAAATCTCAAGGCACATAAACTGAACCATCCCCCAACCATCTAAATGAATAGAAGACACTCTGGCCTTATATGGAACCAAATACAAACAAAGAATATTCTGTAAATTAGGGGGATACCTTTCCAATGGTATCAAATCTGAAAGTAAATGTGTTGCCTAAGAGAGAAATGGTTGCAAACTAAGAGAAAAGCCAGCTCCTCTAATAGGCAATGGGTCAGACCTAGATAGAATGATTGTAGAGGATTCCTTTGGTGCAATGAAATCTCTAGGAAGTATAATTTTATTGTCTAGAGGATATATAATAATTTTTTTCTTAGGGATAGGGCGATCAAATAGATGGTTATTATGTTGGAATCCAAATTATGGTGTCGTCAAAGCTTTAAAGAGGAGAGGACTGAGCATCTCTTTGTAAAATGAGAGTGGGGGGATTCCATTTGAAGTGGATTGGGTGATATCATTAGTTTTATAAATTAATGGAGTTATTATTATGGTTTTTTACAGGATTGGATTCAAGGAGTGAGGATATTATAACTTGAATAGTAGGTGAGGCCAATTTTATTATCTATGGGCTTCTGGTGCATTTGGTGCGCCAGGAACAAGGCACGGATTGAGGGTATTTCCATCTCACATCTTTCCATAAAGTTTAGAACTAGATACCTTGCGGTGGACATGGGAGTTCTCATAAAGGAATTAAAATGTTCCCTTTCCTTTCAAACGGTGGTGGTGGGAAGGAATTCCTTTCCCTTTTCGCACAGAGCATCCCCTCTAGGTAGATGGTTTTAGTAGGGCTCACATAGTTCTGAATTCCAACTCAATATTGATGTATATTATTATCTTGGTCCCATGTGGGGTGGAGAAGTTATACATCAATGAAAAGTCTCAAGTTTTTTTACATTCAACAACTTCTATGGATATTTTAATTCTTTTCTTATGGAGGCCAATGCACTCGTAACTAGGGTTGAGGTTTGTATTTCTTATAAAATCGACCTAGATCAGGTTGAGACAAACTCTTAGGTGATACTCAATTATATCTAGAATAATATTACCACCTCATGGTCAATCATTTATCATATCTGAAGGTGTAATAGTATTATCAATCTTGTGAATGTGAGGCATACATAGCGTGAAGGTAACAAAGTGGCAGATAGTTTGTCTTCAAAAGGTTCTAAAGAAAACCCTTATGTCATTTTTCATAACATGGGATCCCTTCCCCTTATTTTGTTAACCTTGTTTGAGTATAAATCCTTGATTTTCACTATTTCTGTCCCCCTTTCATTTAATGTACCCCCTGGTCATCTTTATGAAGAATCTTTACTTTGGATGGATGAATAGTGAAAAATGTTGATTTTTTATCAAACTTTCATTTATTTTGATTAAAAGTACCATTATTATTTTAATTTTATCTCAATGTAAAAGAAATTTTTAACTATATATTTTTTAATTAATTACATTTCTATTATCATTCTACCTGATTTTTGAATAAGTTCATTTTTCGACTTTGAAACGAATTTTTCTAAAAACTATTTTTTGTAGTATTTTGCGAATTTATATTAAAATTTATTTCTAAAAATTTAATTCAAAAAATGTATTAAATATTTTTAATTAGGAGGTACAAATTTGATAAAAATATCCTTTTATATTTTTTTCATCATGAATTTTAACCATGGTAAATAATTGTCACCACATAAAGGGTAAATCAGGTAATTATGGTTAAAAATAATATGATAAGGACTAAAAATGACTCTAAAACATTCAGTTATCATATTAGATAAGTTTATTTCATCCATTTCCATCTAATTTTCTAAAATATGGAAACTTGGTGTCATATTTCTTTGATTTTAAGCTTTATAATATTTAAGTAAAAGATAAAGTCAAAAATATCACTTTCATTTTTTTAATATCTAAAATATTTTTTGAGAGAGATAAAAGAAAATTATGTTCGGTTATAAATGGTTATTTAAAATATATATTATTTTTTATCAAGATAATTTATTTATAGTATTTAGTGATGAAATAATTACCTTAAATTTCTATGTAATGCTGATACAGTATTTATTCAATTAATAGAAAAATAAAATAAATAATTCAAAAAATATTAAAAGTAATACTATATTAATGAATTATTGGGTTATATGAATTTTCTAGATAACTATAACATAATAGGTATGTTTTAAAGTATTATATTCAAATTAATTCACTGCTATATTGTTTGTAATGTCAAATTAATTGAATAGTTACAAAAATGACATTAATTATATTTTATAATAAATAATATTTTATAAAATAATTTAAAATTAAAAAAAATTATATATTCATCCAAGTTATTTGGATATGGTTTAAAATGTCAACCATGGTCTATTTGTGGTCCAATTTTTCTTTTATAGTAACTATTATGACCCTTAAAGAGTAAAAAACTTTGATATCACGGTAAAAGTCAAAGGAGTTAAAGGATGGTTAAAACAAAAAAGATAAGGGTGAAAACATCACCTAAAATTGTCCATTTTTTATTTTATGAAAATATTTAGACTAATAATGATATAATATTTTAATTATATTAATATAGAGACATTTGGATATTAAAATTAATTTATATTTATTTAAAACTTTAATAAATTCCAAGAGTGACCCTCCCCTCACTTAAAGAAGGGTACACCCTATCCTCTTTTATTCACAATTCAAAAACCTTTTTTGGAAAATAAATACCCAAATACCTTAATTAAATCCCTATACACATCTTATATTCTTTTTTCTATCATAAATCCAACCTAGAATGGCTTTAGGTATAAAATTAAAGAGGTTTCTCAAAGAAGAGGTATGGTTTTAACCAAGAGTTTTCATTTTATTTCTTCTTCCAGATCCTTCAAATATTATTAAAATATGATAATATAATAACAGAAGTATCTATAATATATTAATTTTCTATTATGTTATTTTCATAACCTATATCCATATCCTCTTTCATAAAATTAGAAATTAAACCATTGTTCATGTGTACGGAAGGTTACCACCTCATGAACCGACGTAATTCATTTTCCGTCACCACCTATCACATATGGTTTTAGTGATGTATTTAATATATATTTATTTATTTATTTATTTATTTATATATATTATTCATTAAATATTTATAATTTTTGAGAAATTAATATATCATCTATTTTCTTACCATTCCATCCGTTGAAAAATGACAGTTTTGTTCGTGTGTACGTATAGATTACCACCTCCACAAAGCGATGTGATTTTTTTTCATATCCACATCACATGGATGATATATATATATATTTATTTATTTATTTATTTAAATAAATGATAAATTATTTATGATATAATTATCATTACATAAATATAAAATAATAATTACCTTCTTTCCATCATGATCATTGAAAAATATAGACGTTACTCATGTGTACGCATGACATACCATCTCCATGATTGTAATATAGTTAATTATTCCTAAATATATTTCATTAATGGTTTTAGAAGTATAATTTATTTATAAATATTATAATTATTTCATGATTATTATTTTTCATATGATTTAATAATGACCACAATGACAATATTCAACCTACCGAAGTCATTTTGGACATATGTTCTAAATATCATCAAAACATCTGAAATGAACTTAAATGATTAAGTAATTGAATATAACAAGGTAATAATTAAAATTAAATTAATAATAAAAATGAAAAGGGTTTTTATGGAAGTAAATAATTAACATTATTTAATTATTTAGGAAGATAAGGAATGTACGTGACGATTTGAACTCGAGGTAAGGGTCACTTTACTTAAAACCTCATTTTAATGTTTTAAATATTAATTTTTAAATCATTTTATCTCATGTACATGTTCATAAAATTATATTATGAATGTATTTATATATATATAAAATAATTTTAAATGAAATTTTATTTCTCTTTTTAATTTCTTACAAATGACTTCAAAAGGAATATTTTTTCATATTTTACAAGAAATGTTTTGGAATTATTTACAAAAGACAAAAAGTAATGTTATATTTAACATATGATACATAAATAGATTTTCCCACCAATATAACCATTATTTAATGTTTATATTACTTTAAATTATTTCATGTTTTTTTCAAATAAAAACCCTCTCTCTCATTTTTGGGTTATTTTGGTTTTGAAAATGGGTTTTAAAAAAGAAAGAATATTTTGATATCTAAAAGTGTTTTACATATGGGTTTAAAAGTTTTTTCAAGGGTTTTATAATGAAAATACTAAATGATAAAATGTTTTATTCATAATATGGTACATGAGCATTATATATGAGAAACTTATTAACCTGATATATATTATATGATGGGTGAGCCACATTATAGTTCTACAATGCATTAGGTAATTTTCCTTGTCTTCAAAAGACCCGGGATCAAATTCGGGCAAGGAAGAATTTTCCAGGGTACTGTAGTTGTATTGCAGCAGGGCACTAACTATAGTAGGGATGGCACTGTAGCGGTGGCGGTACTATAGCGGGTATTGTAGCAGCATGGTAGCAGTACTGTTCACTAAGGGGTCCTTTGGTCCAAAAAATGGGATTTCAAGCCTTGTATTCAGGCCACTTGTCCTTCGGCCTTTGGGCTATGTAATGGGTCTCCCTCTACCCAAACTTAAAATAGGTCTTTGATTTAAATAAAAAATTGAGGCTTCATCCCCAACCTTTAAAAAAACAATATGGAGAGAGTTAACTAGTGTGGTTTATCCTACAGATTTAACTAGGATCTAGTTATTTATTACATGGTTTTAACACTAGTTATGAATATGATTCTCTAAGTTTCCTAAAATTGGATTTTAATTACTTTCTATGGGTTTTACAGTTTTTCCTTGAGTAAAATGTGTGTGTTTTTTATGTGGAACTGATTAATTTCATATGCTCATAAAATAATATGATAAAGGTGTTAATTTTATTGGTTTTTATATTTTCCAATAAACTAACTAATTTCTTATTTATGTCCCTTAGTGATATTTTTTTGTTCATCCCATGTTTTTAAAAAAATCATAGGGTTTGAGATGGATAGGAACAAATAAGAAATAAAGTTTAAAGTCATAAAGATTTATTATGAAAAGAAAACATGTTTATTTTTACAATTTTTATATTGTGTGAAAATTGGATATTGAATAGAAGTTTACACTTTGTAATATATGGTTTTGATATGTAAGAGTTATGACCTAATTCTCCAAAACTCTAAATCATAAAGATCCTTAAGAATGCAATAAAGTGAATTATTAAATAAAAAATAAATATTGTGTAATGTTTTTTATCTAAGACCTTAAAAAAATACCCTCCCAAAACCTGTATCCATGTTATAGAGGTTCTAGTCACACCAAAATACCAATCACATAAGGAATAATGTGTAAGCGAAAGGAAGATATCCAAGGAGGAGGTATAAGTATCAACCAAATTATTTCAAGTTTATTTCTTCTTCTACATCCTTAAAATCTATTTTAATCATCCTAATATAATGAAATAAGTATATTTACTATACTTAAATGTTATTATGTAGGTTTAATAACTATTTTAGATCTCCTTTACATATAATTTGAAATGAAATCATTATTCATTCATGCGTGTGAACTACCGTCTCTATGAAGAAATGTATTTATTTTTCATCACTACCTTGCATGATAAGTCATAAGGATGAATTTAATGAATAAATATGATATTTATTATATTATTATGATTATATATGGGTAAAAATTTATCTATTTTATTTTATTTTCATCCATTATAAAAAGGAAAATGTCTCTCATGCGTATGTGCATATTATCGCCTTTATGAACAATGTATCTCATTTTTCATCACCACCTTACATGGGTGGTTATGAAAATGTATTTAATGTATAAATATTATATATATTACATGATTAAAATTATGGAGATGATAAAATCATGACAAATGTTCCAGGAATAGAACCAAAGAATCAAAACATGCATGAGAAAGAGAACAGGTAATGCCTAAATATTGAATTTTAAAAAATAATTATGCCTAAATAGGTAGAAATGAGTTATAAATAATTGGTATCTATAAAGGTTGATAAAAATATCAATCTAGTATAGATTAATTATAAATATAAATTTTTTAAATAGGAGTTCTGAATGTGTCTGGCCCTGTAGGAATCCAGGTAAGGGTTTCACATCACAAACTTCCTTCTTTGAGACATTTTTTGAGTTGTGTGTCTATTTCCATTATATTATTTATATACTAATTATTTAAAATATTATATCAAGATCCATTCTTTAACCATGTTAATTAAAGTTCCATTTCAATTTCTCCCTTTCAATTGTTTTTTATTCAATTATTATAAGATTCGTAAGGTTTATTGTTCTTAATTTTGATTTCTTAAGACATGTTTCATGATATACACTATGATTTAGTTTATATGGTGTACTTACTACCACATTGTGATGACCCAAGATTTCACTATAGAATTTTTCCTTTAAATAAACATTATATTTGATAACTAGTTTTGTATAAACCACCAAAATAAAATGGTTCATGGCCTAAAAAATTAATATTATTAAGAAAACTATAAGAATAATAAAACATATAGTATATAATAATATATTATTCAACAAAAAATGATTAAATATATATGATAAATAATAAATTTGATTTTATTTCGTAGATAATTTTTAGACATATCATATAAATTAAATTGACCAGTTTAAATTATAATAAATAATATTTCAATTTATTAACTAATATATTAGTATTCTCTAAAATATAAATTGGTATAAAATAATTTTAATGACAACTAATGTGTAGAAATTCTATTTTTCAATAAAAGTTGATTTATATATAATTTTTATTTTCTTTTTAAAAACTAAATTTTTAATTTTTTTTAATTTTTTACTTGATAAAATAATCTTTATTTTTGAATTCCTCATATCAAAATTTTCTTAGTATGAATTTTGGAAACTTTTCTGAGATAAGTGTTTTTTAATTAAATAGTGAAAATATAATTTTTTTCCAAAATGGTAGTTCTAATTACTTTATCAGTATATAAGAACAAACTATAAATTTATAAAAACTTTTAATTGATAAAATTACTAAATTTATTCATTTTTCTAATTTTTAAAACCTATATTTAAACATATAAAACAAAAAAAATATTTTTAATTCTATTAAAAAATCTTTTTTGTCTTTTCATTTAATTAAAACTTACTTTAGTAAAATTCTATTTTGGATTGATTTTAAAGAAAAATAAAATCTATATGTTTTATAATAATCCAATTTATGTCTTTAAAATCCAAAACATTTATTATTTTATCCTACATATAAATTTTACGTTCAAAACACACTTTTCCTAAAAAACTATTTTTATGTGTTATTTGTGTATATTTTAAAATTAATGTTTCACACCAATAGAAATTCTATTTTATAAAATTATTTTTCATATTTTAAATAATAATAATCAAGTAATTTAAAAAATAAATTTTATTTTTCATCAAAAAATTAGTTACTGAGGGTAAACAATTAGTTACTGGTGTAAAAGTAAATTATGGTAAAAATATAAATTAATGTAAAAAATGCCTAAATAACTCAATAAATTATCCATTATTTGTGTGAATGATAGATTTATCGATAAATATTCATATACTCTCCCTTATTATTCACTATAGTAAGCACTTTCCTTTGAAAATGACATGACTTTAACATTAAATCATGTATATTTCAGAACCCCCCCCCCCCCCCCCCTCACTTGTAAAAGGGGACATTCTGCCCCTTTATTACACACCCTTTCCTTATAATTTCTTTATAAAACACTTAATTTTTTTCCTAATATCTAAATATACCACTTACTTAAGACTCTATTCATAATTATTTATCTTAATTCTTCTATTTCAAAGTATATTTATTAGATAAAACTCAAGCTCTTAGCGTAAGTGTTGCCTCCTTATAATCATTTATTCTTAATCTTAATATTACTAACATTTTATAACCACCTTATTATAATTAAATTAGTATAATTAATATAAAAAATTGTTATTATATTAAATTAACAACCCTTATTTATTCATTTCCACACACTATGAAAAAAAGGAATGTGGATATTTCGTATATGCGGACTACCGCCACCATGAATTGACATATCCCATTTTTCATAACTACCTCTCATGGATATTTAGAATGATATAATTGATGGATAAATATTTTATAAACAATATATTTATTATTTTTAATTTAAAAATTAATATCTACTTTTAATCCCTCTAATTTGTTGAAAAATTAAAATGCCATCATTCATACATGCAGACTACCACCTCCATGAACGACATGTCGTATTTTTCTTAATCACCTAACATGGATGATCCTAAAATTTTAATTAATGAACTATAATGAAATTTATAAAATTATTAAGGTTATATAAATATAATATTTTAAATTCTATAAGAAATATAAAAAATAAATAGCCATAGTAAATTTAACCACCAAAAAGGGACATTTCAAGTTACCTTTTATACTTAGAGTCCATTTTGGAAACATATGAAACTATATGAATTTTTCAGTAATGGAAAAATAAATGATATAAAACTATATAAATATGGATATTATGAATAAATTTTACAACACCTTTGACCATTTTCCATAAATATAAAGTGTTATGAAAAAATTGATCGAACAACACTAAGTGACAGATATAAGAGAAAAATATATAATAAATAAAAAACATATGATAATAGATAAAAATTAGAATAATAAATAGTGATTAATAAGGTAATTAATAAAAAAAATTAAAAACTTAATTTTATTATATGGTAATTTAAGCGCAGGCGCATAATGAGTCGGGAAAGAGGTGAGGGGTTCTTGTCTCAAATTTAATTTCATGAGAAAAGTTTCTTATTGTGCCCCATAACATATTAAATATGTTGTGATTAATACCTAATTAATTAATTTTACCATATTAAATTAATTATTGGATGTTTAACATCCATATTTTTTTATTTATTTAAATGTACTACGATTCAATGGATATTAGAGTTGTAAGGGCTTTTCCTGCCAAAATTTCCTACCATTGAGTTATGATATTCCTTATTGAAATCTATTATTGCAAGTTTGGTTTATTATAAATAATGAATAATTTATAATTTATTTAATCATTCTTTTATATGTTTTTACCTTCCTTCCTTATTACCTCATTATGAAATTACTCTTACTTGAAAGATTATTCTTCTTTTAAGGGTTCCTTGGTTGAAATTTATATTTCTTGAGACATGCTCCTTATTATGAACCAAATTAATTTTTAGGGTATATATACTGATTATTTGTTATATTATATCATTAATTAACTTTTATTAATTATATTTAAAGATAAATTTCAAGATCTTTCTTCTTCTAGGGTTTTCATTTAAATGTTACTCAAGCCTTAAGGTTTCTTTTCCCAGCCCCATTTTAAAATCAAGGTTACTCAAATATGATAACTCATCTGTAGAATTTATATATTATTTATTCCAATATGATAATAATTTTATTCCCCTATAATTATACTTTGTGTTATTTTTTTTCTTTACCTTTTTAAAAAATTAATCTTTATAATCTTTTCAATTGATGTGGTTTTCAACAAAAAAATCAAAAATATATAAAAATAGAAATTTCATTTTACGCTCATATTTTATCTTTGACTTCCAATTTTTTGGATATCCCTGTATTTGTTTTTAAAATTTAAAAACTCCATTTTCATCTACCTTAACTTCTATTTAATTTTTTTTAAAATACAATCAATTTAATTTTTTCCTATATGGGTCTTTTTTACAAAAGAATTACTTTTTTAACGTTTTTCATGTGCAAAAGTATTCTCGCCATATTTTGTGTTTTCTATGAAAATTCCTTTATAATTTTTATTATATTTCTTAAATATAATTTTATTCTCCTTGATTTATAAAAAACTATTTAAATGGTTTTTTTAAAGGTGGTGCATGTTTCTTATTTCTAAGGAAATTTTTTTCTAAAACTATTAAAATTTGATTTTCATCTAATTAATTATCCTTTGATATATCTTATGATTGATAAAGTATATTATTTAAATATTATTATCCACCTTATTTCTCTGTATTGAGTATGTAATGTTATTTTCTATCAATGATATGATTCATCGCTCCTTTATCTTTCTAACCACCCACCATGAATAGGGATAAAATTTCTACTAATACCTTTACTTTGTAAATACTCTATATTTCTTTCCTTTAGTAGAAGGGTGTCCACATAGAGGCCATAAATCTATTGGTTGGTTAAATTATTTATTTGATTATACACCCTTTACCTATATGGTTTAAACACCATGTTCATTATTACCATGATTGATTAGTATTTACGTAAAAAATTACTGAATATGTTGGATATCCATTTATTTTCCATGGGTATATAATGTTATGATTTTTTATGAAATTATTAATATTTTACTTATGTGATTCCATTTAAAAAGGATTTGAAACCCATTTTCTTTCCTTGGGTTCTTTATTATATGATGATGATTTATTTTATGTGGCACCCATATGTATGTATAATGATTGGTGGGGTCTTATATAACCCTCTAATTCATTGGTTTTTGTTTATATCTCATGATATAGTCAAGTTTAGATATAATGAGCATGTTTAAATATTCATGGTCATAATGAGTTTGCTTACATTTTTAATCATGGGAATAATGAGTTTATTCACATAGTTATAGGCATAATGAGTTTTCTCATAAGGTTTTCCTATGCCTATGTTTATTCTATAGTTTTATTCTTATTCTCATGAATATGTTATACTCTCTTGGATCATATTTATTCAATCAAGTCTCCATACTCCTTTGATTCGTGTATTATATTGTGCTAAGCCTTATTCCATGATTTACGATCTATGATTAATTGGGTATAACTTTCTAATGTATCTATATTATACTCATATTCTCATATTATACTCACTTATGTTATTTGATTGTTATAACTTATGTTTACCTTTATTAAGCATCTTAGATCACCCATTTATTATGTTTTTTTTATTAGTTTATGAAGAAAATTAATAAATAAGTTGTGTCTAGAAGTGTATCTTGTGTGAATGACTTATGGAAGATGTTAAAGGATTGTTATAAATTAAGTAGTTTCATATATATTGGGAAAAATATTCTCATAATATAAATAAAATGGGTTCTACTAGTAAAATATTTATCCTAAATCTATAAAAATATAAACCTAAAGGTCATTTGGTTGTAAATATTTCATTATATTTTAATTATAGATGTGTATCAAATCCATTGTGTACAAGATATGCCATTTTAGCACCAAATCTAGGAGTGCAGATCTGGTTTTCCTCTATTTGTGTCAATGGATTGTTTAGATAACATTTGAGTTTAGGATTTTATCAGTTAAAGATAAATTAAGAAGTTATAAAGGTCTCTAAGGATTTATAGGTTAAGGTTGATCATAGTTTCAAACATACAGATAAACCTTTAAGTTAGTTATAATGAGTATTGTATGTTTTTAGAGATTATGATGAGATAAATTTAGTGAACAAACAAAGGATATGTTTAAGTATAGGGAAACATCATGATTTTTTGGTGAATTATTTATTATTTAGTTATCCTAGAAATAACTAACCGATATGGATACTACACATGGATTCAGTCTCTATCATAGATGTACCTAGGGGTAAAAACCCTGAAAAGGGAATGTTGGGTATTAACACAATCATCACTTGGTGTGCGACAAATAGTCCTAACTTCAAACCCAGTTTGACACTCCCTAAGGATAATCTATGGTTAATTCATATTCTATTTATAAACCATTATGATATATTTGAAAATCTTTTAGTTAGAAAACCTAGTAGGGAATGAATGTAGATAAATTTTATTAAAACATATAGATTCATGAGTTAAGGTACATATTAATTGATATTTTATTTTATAGATAAAATGTAATTTAAACATTTAGAGCACATATCTCAATGGTTTTGGGGTTTATAATATTGTATGAATGTTCTTTTGGGATAATTATTTTTGGTATGAGGGTAATAAATATAAGATAACCAAATTAAATAAATTTAGATTTAATTTAAAGTATCAAAGGTTTAAAGTAAGGTTTCATTAGATAATACATCTCATAATTGAGTTCTCGTTTTAATATAATCATTTACTTTGATTTTATTGATAACCATTTTGAGTTTTTATATTTGATTGAAATAGGATAACATAAATAAATATGAGAGATCCATGTATCTAGAAACCACTATGTCATATAATAGAATAAATGAGCATACATAAATGGTTGATAATTTTAGTACATGCCTCTTATGATGTAAAAGGTGAGTTTCCTAGTCTTACCTAATGTATTGAAGTTGATATCTTAATAAAAATAAAATATTTATACTCTTATCTATTTTCATTAATGAGTGATATTTATCAATGATATTCTGGTATATTCTAAATTTTTTTAGGATTATGTGAAACATATATAGATTATTCTTCAATAGTTTATCTTTAAAGGTTTGTAATCATATATTTTAATGGTATTAATAACCTTGAAAATTTATTTTATAGAAAGGTTATATTTTGTGGATAACTATTGAAGAACACGTGATTGAGGTATGGATAACTATGTGGTTTAATATATGATTAATGTTAAGGTAATAAATTGTTTATTGATTTTTAGGAAAGTGAGATAAAAATTATTGAGAGCCTCAGAATTGATTATTGATTTAATAAAAAAGTGATCCATGATATTTTGTAGGAATTTTATCATATTTTGGGATTGTAATATATATATATACTAGTATGTGCCTTTATGAACTGGTGGTTAATATATTTGAGGATTAAATATTGAGTTAATTTTTTTAATAATATATTATTTTTCTATGGTTAAATTTCTTGGAGATTCAAATATATTTATGAAATGTATGTTATGAAGAATATATGTTTTGGGTATACGCATAATTGGGTAAATGATTGTATAAAATATTAATGTTTGTTGGGGAAAGATAAGTAACTTGATATACCCTAATAGAGTAAGGTAGATTTCATATTAGATGAAATATTCCAAATGATGACTATTTTTAGTATACCTTGACCTAATTTAATTAGTAAGCAATAATTAAAATTTTGAGGACATGATTTATTTAAAGGGGAGAGAATGTAAGGACCCAAAAGTTCACTATAAAATTTTTCCTTTAAATTAACATTATGTTAGTTAACTTATTTTATATATACCATTGAACTAAAAAAATTTGTAATCTAATAGATAAATATTATTAAGAAAAATCCATGAATAATAAAACCTTTAGTAAATAATAATATATTATTCAACTAAAAATGTTTACATTTAGAGGATAAATAATTAATGTGATTGTTCATTCTCAAATAATTTTTAAATGTATCTCATAAATTAAATATACTAATTTTAATTAATAATATATATTATTTCAATATATTAACTAATATATTATAATTCAATATAATAGAAATTGGTATGAAATAATACTAAGGACACATAATGTTCAAAAAGGTCATTTTTTCAAAAAAATCATTTTATTTATAATTTTATTTTTATTTTAAAAAATAAATTTATATTTTTATATTTTGAATTAATTAAAATAAACTTCATTTTTAAATTCCCCATATTAAAATTGACTTAGTATGAATTTTATGGATTTTTCTGAGATAAGTAATTTTTAGATGAATAATGAAAAAAATCCAAAATAGTGACTCTTATTACTTTATTAGTATATAAGAATGACCTATAATTTTATAAAACCTTTCAATTGATATAATGAATAAATTTATTCATTTTTTTAATTTATAAAACCTATATTTAAATTTATAAAACAAAACTAATATTTTTAATTCTAATAAAAAATAATTTCGATATTTTCATTTAATTAAACATTATTTTAGTACAATTTGGATTTGGATTAATTTGAAAGCTAATTAAAATTTATTTTTTTTATAATAAACCAATTTATGTCTTGAAAATAAAAAATTGATAATTTTATCCTACATAAAAATTATTCTTAGAAACACACTTATTCTAAAAACTATTTTTACGCATTTTGTGCATTTATTTTAAAATAAATATTTCACACCTTTTGAAAAAAAAATTATAAAATTATTTTCATATTATAAATCATAATAATAAAATTAGGTAATAAGGAAAATTTTAATTTTGGTCAAAAAAATAAGTTACTGAGGGTAAAAAAATAATTTCCATTATTAAAGTAAATTATGGTAAAAATATAAATTAAAGGAAAATGCCTAAATAACTCAAAAAATTATTTATTACTTGTTTTTATGAGAAATTTCTCAATAAATACTCATATAATCTCCATTATTGTCCATTTTAGGAGGCACCTTCCTTTGAAAATGACATGCCTTTAACATCAAGTCATGAATATTTCCAAAATTTTCCTTCTCTTCACTTAAATGGGTGAAACTTCCTCCCCTTCATGCCAAACCCTTTACTTCAATTTTTTTCTAAAACTCTAAATTTTTTCCTCCTAAAACCCTATCCAATTTTCTTATTCCTATAGTCTCCATTATTTAACATAGATCCTCCATTTATAAGGAGATTTATAAGAGAAAAGTCAAGCTCTCGACGTAAGTATTACCTCCTTCTTAATATTACACTTCCAAAATTTTCTAACCAACTTTATATAATTAAATTATTATAATTAATATAAAATATTTTATTATATTAAAGTAACAATCCTTATATATTAATTTCCACCCGCTAATAAAAACAAAGGGGTGTCAATAGTGTGTGTCTGCAAACTACCACCTCTACGAATCGATGTCTTTAATTTTTCATAACCACCTATCATGGATAGTTATAATGATTTAATTTATGAATAAATATGTTATACAAAAAAATTATGATTCTTAAATGAAAATTTAATATTTACTTTCAATCCCTCAAATTCATTGAAAAATAAAAACACGGTCATGCGTATGTACAGACTAATGCCCCCATGAACGACATGACTTATTTTTATTAAATATCTAACATGGATGGTCCTAAAAGTTTAATTAATATAATAACATTATTAAGGTTCTATAAATATAATATTTTAAATTTTATAAGTGATATTAGCAATAAACAGTCATAGTGAATTTAACCTCCAAAAAAGGAACATTTCAAGCTACTTTTCATACATGGAGTCCATTTTGGAAACCTATAGAAATGTATGAATTTTGTAATAATTTAATAATAAATTAAATGAAAATATATAAATATGGATATTATGAAGAAATTTTACAACACATTTTAACATTTTCAATAAATAGATAGTGTTACATAAAAATTAACTAAACTACCTCGAGTAACCGACATAAGCGAAAACTATATAATTAATAAATAAAATATGATAATAGATAAACCTTATAATATGACATATAGATGAATAAGGTTCTTAATAAAAAAAATTAATAAAATTAATTTTATTATCTAGGAATTAAATCACATGCACAGAATGCATCATGAATGAGGTAAGAGATTCTTGTCTCAAATTTAATTTCTTGAGACATATTTCTTATTATGCACCATGACATCCTTAATATAGTGTGATTACTATTTAATGAATATATTTTAACATATTAATGTAATTATTTCAGTTTTAATATCAATATCTCATCTTTTATTTAAATGGACTCTGATTTAATGGATACCAAGGTTATAAGGGTTATTGCTAACTCAATTTCCTTCCATTGAGTTACAATATTTCATATTGAAAACTATTATTTCATGTTTGATTTGTTCTATCTAATTAATACTTTAGAATGTATTTCATTATAATTTTATGGTATTTTATAAATCTTTCTTGTGACCTCATTATAAAATTACTCTGACCTCAGTGATTATTCTTCTTGTAAGGGTTTTTTGTATCAATTCCCAGTCCTGAAGACATGTTTCTTATTATGCACTAATTTATTTTATATGGTGTATATATGGCCTATTTATTATATTATATCATGAAATATATTTTATTAATGGTATTTTAACAACCCATTTACTTATATAATAAATTTTCTTCATTCTGGAATTAAATAGTTAAATTCATTATAAATTTCTAATGAAATAAGTGTTATTTATAGAAATTAAGGAATTTATACTAATGAAATTATAACCTAACCACTGGAATAGTAATGTGATCTTTATGAATAGTAATCTAGCTAATAGAATATTAACATCACCTATGAAATTATAAATAAAATTTAGGTATATTATAAATGAAAATATGATATATTTTTATCATGGTATAAGTAAATAAATGTTTTAGAATTGACAAATTAAGTGTTGCAATTTTTGAAAAACGTAAATGTTTATTTACAATTTAATAATTAAAATAATGATTTAAAATAAAATTAATTTTCATAAAATAGATTCATAAATTAATATTGTGTTTTATTTTAATTATAAGATAATTTTATGAGATTGTAATTAATTTTTCGAAGTGTCATAAAATCGGTTATAATAATAAAATCGTTATGTTTCTAATAAATGATGATTTTAAATAAAAATTTAATTTCTAATGTTTAATAAATGATTTTTAAAAAATAGAGTCTTTTATTGAATTCTAATCATCAAAAAATGGTTAGGGTGAATTTTTGGGATTTTTCTAAAATAATTGATTTTTTGGTGAATAGTAAAATATGGTAATTTACGATATTTAACATTATAAGAAAAATACATGAATTTTTGAGTCATTAATGATGTTATCAACCATTATTTTGAACACGCATTCACTAGTTATTTTACTTAGTTGTAAGAATCAATAATATTGATTGTCTTGATCCAAAATAATAAACAAATGAATAAAATAATCAAAAACACCCCTCTCATCTCCCTATAAATACAACCCCTAGCCACCCCTTCTTATCATACATAAAAAAGCCTTTTATATTGTATAAATTCTACCCAAATCCCTTCTCAATCCTCTTCCCCGTATCCAATACCTACTATTCTCACCAAAATATCAAAACCAATTGCCTTAAGGGGGTTCTCAAGGAGACGATATTCAAGAGGTAAAATCCCCATTTTTTCTCTTTTAAATTCATTCTTCCATATAACTTATTCTCACATTACCTATAAAAAATGAAATTATAACTCTAGTATCATACATATATAGTAATTTTATTTTTTTAATGGTATATTCATCATCAAACCTATTCTCTTCTCCTCTTACTCTAAAAATAAAATCATTGTCTGTGATGTGTCGATTCACCGCCTTCATGGACGATGATTTTTTGTTTTCTATTACCACCTTTAAGAATGGTAATAAAAAAATTATGGTTAAATTATATTTTAATTTTTATAATATAACTTTTTTAATGTTTTTGAACTAATTTATATACATGATATTAAATAAAATGAAACTAGTTCATAATGGTCAGAAAAAAAGACCAAAAATAAACCAAAAATTTATCATTATTGTTTTATATAATGAATCATCCTCATATCATAAAACAAAATGATGTATGGAATAATTTAAAATTATGAAATTATATTAATAACATTTCATTCCACTTATGGAGTTTTTCTTCCATTTTACAAGAACTCTCATAACTATACTCAATGGAACCGACCATAAAACTATGGAACGAACACTCCCAGAATGACAAAATTGAAATCTATAACTCATCCAAATGGCCATAAAAGAACTTACTAAAATTAAATACAAATAAAATAAATGGATAATAGGTTATGGATTTAGTAATTAATGAATCAAATTTGATTATCTAGGATGTTAAGTACTAGTGCAGAATGCTTTTAGACATAAGGTAAGGGAATTCTTAACCCAATTTTCATTCTTTAGGTTAACATTCTACTCCATTGATTATTTCATGCTAAGATTTTTTGTGAAATGAATGTTTATTGTATTATTTTTCATTATGTGGTTTTAATTTTTATACACATATTTCATTCATTTTATTAATTCTCACTTCAATGATATTATATTTGTAAGGGACTTTCCTTTAAAAATCCTCTTTAATGTAACTTTTTACGATACTTAAAATTATGATTTTTTTACATATATGAAATGAATGTAATTTTCTACTTTCAAGAATATATAATATTTTTAAGTTTAAATTTAAATTTTACAATTTTATTTTCAAATAAAAAAATTTCATTTATGAGTGTGTATATTGTAAAAAAGTATAAAGTGATTTCAAAATGGAAAAGTTATTTTCCTTAAGAATGTTTATTTTATGTGAGATTTATGTGTTATAATTATTTTATGATTCTTGGTAATATTTATGATGATGGGTGGTTTCGTGATAAACTAAGAGTAGGTGATCATGTTATATCTCTCCAATGAATTGGGTAAAGGGATGGAGTTAATAGGATAGGTTTCTCCTAAGAGATTATAGAAATATACTGTGACGGTTATTCTAAGTGTAAACGTGATGGTTAATCACTGTGTAGATGGGATATATACTTTATATTTAATAGTGATATGAAAATTATTCCAAAAGTTACTATGACGAATTATCTTTGCTTTCTATGGTTTTACAGGAAACTTACAATTTCATAAGGTAAGCTAATGAGCTTATGTTTTATTTGTAAAGGTTATAACTTTGTGAAAATGTTTTCATTCATGAATAATGTTTTCTTTGTAACTTTTGATGTCCCTTTCTAAGATTTTTTTTCTCACCCCAAGTTTTAAAATATTTTTCACATGGTTTTTGGATGGGTAAAGAAATATAAGAATTCAATTTAAAGTTTTAATGTTTTGTTATGGAAATAAATCACATTTTTTTCTAAAAGTTTCATATTGTGAAAAAATGGATATTGAGTAGAAGTGTCTACTTTGTAATATATAAGTTTATATGTATGAGGTTATGACATAATTATCTAAAACTCTAAACCTAAAAGATATTTGGTAATGTTGAAAGTGAATTCTAGTTGAATTAACTAGATTATGAATTTTTAAGGTTGGGTCCTTATAGTTGGTATCATAGAAATGTTTAGATAACTTTAGGGGTTAGGATAATGTTAATATAATGCCCATAAATGATTTTTAATTTATGTTTAAGTTTAAATGATATAGAATTTGAATATTACCATGTTTATTCATCTAAGATATACCTGTTCAGAATGGTTTTCCGTAGAAGAAATAGGTAAACTGAAGTAGGAAGGCACTAAGAGGACAATATCCTTCTGAATTTGAAAACTAGAATAGTAATAATTGGAACTAAGAATTTTGTGATAGTAATGGATTTGTTTATGAAGGCTATAAATAGTTGCTATATTTATGCATGATATCATCAAGATTGACCTCATAATAATATTCCACTAGTGGAACATTTTATAAGGAAACACCCCCTATATTTAGAAGGTCTTCTAACCCAGTGGTAGAAAAATGGTGGATTAAATCCCTAGAAAAAAAATTCAATGCCATGGGGTGTTCAAAATATCAAAAGGATAGTCTTTTTATTTTATTTTTTTAAGGTTAAGTCATCCAGTGTTGGTCAATGGTCAATAATATTAGGGATAGCTAGGAGATTGGTGCTTTGGAATGGGATGAATTAAAAAATATTTTCCTTGATAAATATTTTCCTAAGGTGATTCAACTTTGGATGGAAAAAAATTATAATTAAGACTGGAGGAGGATTTAGTTGCTACATACAACTCAAAATTAACCCAGTTGGAAAGGTATGCTTCGAATTTTATCTAGGATCTTGATAGTAAAATCAATCATTTTTACTTGAGATTAAAGCCAAAATATCGAATGATGTTTGATTCTCATGAATTCAAAAGTTACGAAAAACTTTTTTAATGTGTGGAGAAGGTGGAAATAGATTTTTATGATGATCATGAGTTCTTTGAAAACTAGTAGAAAAATAGGTCAAGGTGGCTAGAAAAAGGAAACAATGCATCAAGGAAGTTTTATGGTAAGAAAATTAAGTTTTTTGTTTGTGAGAATTATGGTAAAACACACTGGGGAATACCTTTTGTAGTCCAGTAAGTGCTTTTTGATATGTAAAGTTTGGGAATATGGCCCATAATTATAATGAAAAATATTGTGGTAGTGGTAAGAACAATTATTATATATAAATAGTAAAAAAATTAAATGTAATGAGATAGTTAATTATGAAAATGAGTGTTTGAATAGGAACCTAGATGATGGGAAGAAGCCAGACTATAAGTATAAAGTTTTGATGAAATATTTTTCAACTACTTCAGTAGATATTGGGTCATCAAATGAGATGGTATTAGGTACATTGTTTATTTACTCAAATTATGATAATGTTTTATTTGATATGGGGTCTACACATTCTTTCATATCTAATAAATGTTTTGGTAAATTGAAAATTTCACCTCAAGAAATGAAGTCATAACTTATGGTAAAAACAAATTGGGAAAAAATTAAGGTAAAAATAAATTATAAGAATCTACATACCGATGTATTTGGAAAGAATTTACCTAAAAACCTTGTTTTCTTTACCCTGGTATAATTTGATGTTATTATGGGTATATATTGGATTTATGTTTACCATGTTAAGGTTTATTGTAGAGATAAAGAAGTTTTTTTTTAAGAGTTTTAATTTGTATACAATAATGAACACATACCACTGATAACATATCAGGAAGTATATAAACTATTAAAATATGGAAATGAATGTTATCTTTCACATACTATTGAGAATAAGGGAATTTTTCATATTAATGATTTTTTTAGTGGTAAATGAGTATATGGATGTTTTTTCTGATGAGTTTCCTGGTATTATACCTGACCAGGAGGTTTATTTTACTATTGATTTAGTCCCTGACTCTAAACTTATTTCAAAACCCCTTAATCGAATGGCTCAAGTATAACTTCTAGAATTGAAAAATCAATTATAGGAGTTTCTAGATAAATGTTTTATTCAACCTATCACTTCACCTTAGGGTGATCCTAATTTGTTTGTTAAAAATAAAGATTGTTCCATGAGGCTTCGCATCAATTATGTCGCATTAAATAACATTATTATTAATGATTAAATAATAATTATCTTATATTGAGGATTATTTTGATCAGCACCAATGAGTACAGTACTTTTTAGAGATTGATCTTAAGATATGGTATAATTAGTTAAATTTTAATGAAGATAAAATTCCAAAAATAGAGTTCCAGGCTAGATATTGTAATTATGAGTTTTTAGTCATGCCCTTTGATTTGAAAAATGCTACTAATATATTTATGGATCTTATGAATAGTATTTTCCATGAATATTTGGATAATTTTATTGTTTTTTTATTGATAATATTTTTCTGTATTCAAAAAGTTATGAGGATCATGAAAAACATCTAAGGATTGTTATGAAAAAACTTAAACAAAAGAAGATAAATGGGAAATTTAGAAAGTTTTATTTTTGGTTACAACTAATTTATTTTCTTTGGAACAATGTGAATAAGGGTGGAATAACAATTTATCCCACCAAAATGAAAGTTATTGATGAATGGAAAAGACCTATAAATGTAACTGAGATTCATAGTTTTCTTGGATTAGCAGGATATTATTGATAGTTTGTTAAAAATTGTGCATTCCTATCCAAACAATTAACTAGGTTAATAAAGAAAGGGGTTAGATTTATTTAGATATAATAATGTGATGTTTTTTTTCAAGAACTGAAAAGAAGATTGGTAAATGCTCCAGTTTTGGCCCTGTCATCCAAAAATGGAGAGTTGGTCATCTATAGTGATGCTTATTTAAAGGGAATTGGTTTTATTCTAATGCAAAATGATCAGGTAATTGCTTATGCTTTATAGAAACTGAAACCTCATAAGTCAAATTATCCCACATACAATGTGGAATTTGTATTTGTGGTTTTTACTTTAAAAATTTAGAGAAATAATTTATATGGATAAAAATGTGAAATATATATTGATCATAAATGTTTGAAGTATATATTTTCTCTGAAGGAATTGAACATGAGGTAGAGAATAAGGCTAGAATCGATAAAGGATTATGATTTCATGATCAATTAATATCATGGAAAATAAAATAAAGTAGTTGATGCTTTGTGTCTGAAAAATAATTCTATATTAACCATGTTATATTTGGAACATGACCCCTTGTTTAATGATTTGATAAAGTTTGTCTTGGAATCTTTTGGTGTAGGAAATTCCTATGTTTTTTTCATGTGTTAGTGAAATCTTATATATTATATAGAATTAAGCAAGCACAGAATGAAGGGCATGAGTTGCATAGAAAAAGGTAGAATTGGTTAAAATGGGTAAGTTTCCAGAATTTAATATTGATAAATATTGTGTTTTGAGATTTAGGAAGAGATTATATTTTTCTTGTGATACACAGTTTAAGAAATATTTGTTAATAAAATTTCATAGTTCTTTATTTTCAGCTCATCCTGGAAGCACTAATATCTATAGAGACCTTTAAGAGTATTTTTGGTGGGATAGAATGAAAAGTGATATTGCTAACTTTATGATGATATGTTTGAATTGTAAATAGATAAAAGCAGAATGATAATTTCTGAAGTGGATGCTTTATCCTTTTTCAGTTCTAGAGTGGAAATGGGGAAATATATTCATGGATTTCATAGTGGGATTACCAAAAACATCTTTAGGTAATAATGTGATTTAGGTTATTATTGATCGAATAAAAAAATCTACACATTTTCTTCCTATTCAAGACACTTTTTCTCTAGATTAACTTTATTAGTTGTATCTTAAAGAGATAGTCAGGTTACATGGAGTTCCTCTCTCCATTATATCTGATCATGATCCCAGTTTCACTTCTAACTTTTAGAAAGTCATTCAGAATTCATTGGGAACCAATTTAAATTTTAACATTGATTTTCACCCTCAATTTGATGGATAGTCAAAGTGAAAAATTCAGACATCATAGAATATACTTTGATCTTATTTAATGGATTACCATAGAAGTTGGGGTTAGCATCTTTCTTTGCTTAAGTTTTATTATAATATCATTTTTCTTTCCAGTATACATATGGTGCATTTTGAAGCATCATATGGAAACCGGTGTCGAACTCCATCATTTTGGGATGAAGTAAGTGAAATAAAGTTAATGGGACTAGAATTATAATAGGAAATGGTAGAGAAATATTAGATGATTTAGTGACACTTGAGGATAACTCAGAGTAGGAAGAAAATATATACATATAACTGGAGGAAGGGTCTTTATTTCATAGTAGGTGATCATGTATTTATCAAAGTTTATTTATGGAAAATTGTGATGAATTTTGGTAAGAAGGGGAATTTAAGTCCATTGTTCATTAGACCCTCTGAAATATTGGATAAAAGTTGGATCAATTTCCTACCAAGTGGCTTTGACTTTTAGTTTATCCTAGGTACACAATGTTTTTCATGTTTCGATGGTAATAAAGTATGTGAAAGATTCATATCATGTTATGATCCCTAAGATTGTTCAATTGGTAGATAACCTTTTATATGAGGAAATCCTATTCTCATTCTTGACCATAGAGAGAAAGTATTGCAGAATAAGTTAATTCACCATGTTAAGGTTTTGTAGAGAATCCACATGGTTGAAGAAGCAACATGGGAATATGAAAATGTTATGAGGGAAATGTATCCTCACTTGTTTAATAAGTGAATAAAATTATGAGCATGTAATTTCTAAATGGGGGGAAAATGTAATAACCCAGGTACTTATAGAATAATTTTTTCATTCTGGAATTAAATAGTTAAATTCATTACAAATTTATAATGAAATAATTGGAATTTATATAAATTAAGGAATATATACTAATGGAATAGTAACCTGACTATTGGAATAGTAATGTGACCATTATGAATAGTAATTTGGCCAATAGAATAGTAACCTCACCTATGAAATTATAAATAAAATTTGCGTATCTTATAAATGAAAATATGATATATTTATATCAAGGTATAAGTAAATTAATTTTTTAAAAATGATAAATTAAGTGTTGGTATTTTCAAAAAACAGAAATGTTTATTTACAATTTTATAATTAAAATAATAATTTAAAAGAAAATATATTTTCATAAAATATATTTATAAATTAATACTTTTGTTTTATTATAATTATATGATAATTTTATGAGACTGTAATTAATTTTTTAGAGTGTCATAAAATCGGTTATAATATTAAAATCAGTATTTTTCAAATAAATGATGATTTTAATTAAAATATAATTTCTTATATTTAGAAAATTATTTTTGAAAAACGTAGCCCATTTTTTAATTCTACATGTAAAAAAAATTATAGGGTGAATTTTTGATGTTTTTCTAAAATAGTTGAATTTTTTTTAAATAGTGAAATATGGTAATTTACGGTATTTAAAATTATAAGCCAAATACATGAATTTTTTAGTAATGAATGATTTAATAAACCATTAGTTAGATTTTACATTCACTATATACTGTACTTAGTCACAAGAATCAACACTATTGATAGTCTTGATCCAAAATAATAAACAAATGAAAAAAATAATCAAAAACACCCCTCTCTTATCCCTATAAATACCACCCTTTCACTTAAAACATCTAAAGAAATTTATATTATATAAATCCTACCCAATTACCTTCCCAATATTCTTCCCCACATAAAATAACTACTTGTCTTACCAAAATACCAAAACCACGTGCCTTGAGGAGGTTCTCAAGGAGATGATATTCAAGAGGTAAAATCCTCTTTTTTCTCTTTTAAACTATTTCTTCCCTATACCTTATCCTCAACTACCCTATCCAAAGTGACATGATAACTCTAGTATCATACATATTCCATAATTTTGTAGTTTTAATGTAATATCCATCATCAAACCTCTTCTCTTCTCCTCTTATTCTAGAAATGAAATCATCGTTTGTGATGTGTCAATTTACCACCTTCATGGATGGTGATTTTTCATTTTCTATTACCACATTCAAGGTTGGTCATTAAATAGTAATTATGGTTAAATCAGATTTTAATATTTATATTGTAACTTTTTTAATATTCTAGATCTAATTTATGGACATAATATTAAATAAAACAAAACTAGTTCGTGATGGTAGGAAAAACCGCCAAAAATAAACCAAACATTTATCATTGATGTTTTATCAAATGAGTCGTACTCATATAAAAAATGATTTATGAGATCATTTAAAATTATGTAAGTATATTAATACCATTTATTTCTACTTCTTGAGTTTTTATTCTATTTGAAAACAACTCCCTTAATTATAATCAATGGAACTGATCAAAAAACTGTGAAACAAACACTCCCATAATGATGAAATTAAACTCTTTAACTCATCCAAATGGATATAAATGAACTTAATAAAATTATAATAAATATAATAAATGAATAATAGGTTCTATATTTTGTAATTAATAAATCTAATTTGATTATCTATGATGTTAAGTACAAGTGCATAATGCTTTTGGACATAAGGTAAGAGAATTCTTAACCCAATTTCCATTCTTCGAGGTTACCTTATACTCCATTGATTATGTCATGATAAGATTATTTTTGAAATTTATTTTTTTTATATTATGTTTTATTATGTTTATTTATATTGTATACACATATTCCATTCATTTGATTGATTCTCATTTCAATGATATGATATTTGTAAGGAATGTTCCTTTAAAAATCCTCTTTAATGTCTCTTTTTACAATATTTAAAAATAATTTTTTTTTCAAATATGCAGAATGAACCAAATTTCCCACTTTCATAATGATTTTATTTTTTAAAATTTACTTTACAAGTTTACAATTTTATTTTCAAATATAATATTTTCATTTATGAGTGCGTGACTTGTAAAAAAAGGTAAAGTGATTTCAAAGTGAAAAAGTTATTTTCCTCATGAATGTTTCTTTTATGTGAGATTTTTGTGTTATGATTATATTTTGGTTCTTAGGAATTGTTATGATTGTGGGTCGTTCAGTGATAAATCGGGGGTAGGTGAGCCCGTTATAGCTCTCCAATGCATTGGGTAATGGGGCGGAGTTAACCGGTTAGGTTTGTCCTAAGATATTATGGAAATATACTACGATGGTTATTCCAAATGTAACAATTATGGTTACTCCCTATGTAGTTGATAGATCTAATTTATATATAATAGTGATATAAAAATAATTCTATAAGTTTACTTTATGATTTATTTATGTTTTCTATGGTTTTATAGGAAACTTATGATTTTATAAGGTAAGATAAAGATCTTATGTTTTATGTGTAAAAGTTATAACTTTGTGAATATGTTTTCATTCATGACTAATAGTTTTTTTATTCCTTTTTATGTCCCTTACTATGAATTTTGTTATCACCCCAAGTTTTAAAAAAAATTCATAGGGTTTTTTTATGGGTAAAGGAAGATAATAAATCAAGTTTAATTTTTTGATGTTTTTTTATGGAAAGAAATCAAGTTTTTCTCTAAAATTTTTATATTGTGACAAAAATGGATATTGAGTATAAGTGTATACTTTGTAATATATAAGTTTCTATGTATGTGGTTATGACATAATTCTATAAAACTCTAAACCTAAAAAATCTTTGGTAATTTGTGAAAGTGAATTCTAGTTGAATTAACTATATTATGTAAGGTTGAATGTCGGGTCCTTACATTCTCCTTCCAAGTTTTTTATTTAAATGTTACTCAAGATGTAAGGTTTCTTTTCTCAATCCCATTATAAAATAAGGGACTCTCAAATGTGATAATCCATCTGGGGAATTGTTGTAGTCTTTATTTCAATATCACAGTCATTTTATTCCCCTTTGGTTATCCTTGGTTGGATTTTTTCTCTCTTTAACTTGTTTTAAATTTAAAGCTTTATAATCTTTTAAATCAATGTGGTTTTCAATATAAGTATTTCAAAAATATAAAAAAATGGGAAATTTTATTTTATTATCATCTTTTATCTTCAACTCCACATTTTTTGGATATCCCTTTTTTTTGAAATTTAAAATTGTCATTTTCATCTACCTTTAATTATTTTGAAAAAGTTTTAAAAGAGAATCAACTTAATTTTTTCTCATATGGGACTTTTCAACAAAAGAATTACTTTTTGAAAATTTTTCATGTGACCACATATTCTTGCTCTCTTTTTCATTTTATATGAAACTTCCTTTTTAAGATTTATTTGTTTTATAGAAGAAAATATTATTCTCTTTCATTTATATAAATATTTATACTTAAATAAATATTTTTAAAAGGGTAATTCATTTTTCTTATTTCCAAATAGTTTTTTTCTAAATATTCTAGAAAATAATTTTCATCTGAGTCATTGTACATTGACATAACTTATTCTTCATTGGGTATATTCTTTAAATGTTACTATTCACCTTCTTTCATTGGATAGCTTATGTAATTTTTTTTCTATCAAATATATGATCCATTACTGACTTTTTCTTACGAACCATCCACTATGAATAGGCATAACATTTCTCCTAATACCTTTTCTTTATGAACACTCTATATTTTCCACCTTTTATTGAAGGGTGTTCACCTAGATATCATACAATGATTAATTGAGGAAATTATTAACTTAGTTATATATTGTTTAGTTATACTACATAAATATCATATTCTTTATTATCATGATTGAATTATATCGTCCTAGAAATTCATTTAATATATTTGGATAGTCATTTATTTTCCATGGGTATAACATGTTACGTTTATTGATGGAATTATTTATTTTTTCCTAATGTGATTACATTTGAAAAGGATGTGAACCCCGTTTTATTTACTTTGGTTCTTTATGATATAATGGTGATTTATTTTATGGGGAACACATATTTATGGATGATGATGGGTGGGGTCCTAAATCACTCTTAAATCCATCGGTTTGATTTTATATCTTATAAGATAGCCAAGCATAGACATAATGAGTTTTTTCACACATGCATGGGAATAATGAGTTTACTCACATTTTCAGGCATGGACATAATGATTTTATTTACATAGTCATGGGAATAATGAGTTTTCTCACAAGGTTTTCCTATGATTATATTTCTACCATAGTTTTATACTTTTTCTCATGAAAATGTTATGCTCTCATGACTCCTTTTTATTGACTCATGCTTCCACATTATTTATATTCAAGTATTATATTATGACAAATCTTATTCCATGATTTACGATATATGATTTTTTGGGTATAACTTCCTTATATTTCATAATTATACTTATAGACTCATATTATTCTCACTTATGAACTTTTATTTTTATGGATTATGTTTACCCTTACTGAGAAACTGATCTCACCCTTTTCTTATATTTCCATTTCTCTAGGTTATAAAGAAAATTTAGACATAAGATGTGTCTAGAAGAGTATCCCATGTAGAGAAATTTTGGGAAATGTTTAAGGATTTTCATAAATTAAATAGTTTCTTATATAGTGGAAAAATTTTCTCTTGATATAAAGGAAATGAGTTCTACTAGTTAAACATTTTTCCTAATTATCTAAACCTCAAAACCTAAAAGGTCCTTTGGTTGTAAATATTTCAATATCTTATAATTATGGATGTGTATCAAAGTTAATGTGTGTACAAGTTAGGTGTTTTCAGGATGATATCAAGGAGTATAAGTCTAGGGATCCTCTCTCATGAATATATTTTGACATACTCTTTCATTTAATTTATGGTATTTACATAATGATATCACATTCTAACTTTTTATAGATTTTGATTCATAAGTTATCAAATTTGTAATATTTTATTTTACAATCACCTTTTTATTAGTGTTGTTTGTGTTTGAATTTTCTATCGGGGGAATTATATACACTTTATCTCTTAAAACTCATTTATTTTCTTCTCCCCTATTTATTCGTGTTCTTTAGATGTCTTCGTATCACTTCTTTCCCCCTTTGGTTCAAAAAAATTAACCAAGTGAATGTTTATAAGAAAATTCATCCTTATTTCTTCTCTTTGGTTAGAAATCATTTTATTCAATGTTTATATTCATTATATTATTTCAAGAATTTTATTCTCATTGGTCTATTTATTATTTAAATCAATTTTCAACAAAATTGTACTTTATTTATAATTTTTTGAAAATGAATCTTTTCCACATTTTCATCATGGATCGTTTTGAATTCCTTTACAAAAAGTGTGAAAAATAATTTTTTTTAAACGCTTACCTCTTGATCAAAAATTCCCACTATTATATCCATTATTCTTTATCAAGTTTCCATTACAAGTTTTCCACGTTTTTTCAAGGAAAATAAACAACCCAATATTCTAGGATTTTTTTAAAAAAAGTTACCAAAAAAGTTAGAGATTTTATTTTCACAAAATATTTGAAAAATGATCTTCATTTTATTTATATATACTTTTCACTCTATATTTTTTTTACATAAGAATATTTTATTTTCAAGATTCTATTTTTGTAAAAAATTTACAAATAATGTTTTAAAATTATCTTTGACACCTTCTAAAAATATTTTTAGAAGTGGTTTATAACTTCATATTTATGATAAAGTTACAAAATTTTTAAGAAAGTTCTTTTTAACATTTCACTTTCATTTTTCTCTCTTATTAACAAAATAATTTCCTTTACTCAAAAAAATCATCTCTTATGATTTTATGGTCTTATTTAATCTTTTATATATTTATGATTTATTCCTAATTTTTTTCATAGGTAATATTCTTAATTATATATAAGTCATATTATTTATCACTTTCCATTATTCTATTAACATTATATTTATCTTGTATGTTAATATTATTTATTATCATGAATGAATTCAACATAATTTCTAGTATTGACTTATCTATATACCCATTACTATATATAGTGTAAACACCCTATTTTACATAAATAATTTTGGGGGTGTTTACCAAGAAAGATAGCTCAATTATTGGTTGTAGAAAATATTGGAAATATGTATACTTGTTACATCCATGTGGATGATTATTGACTAAAAATGTAGGTTGATTATATTCTAGGTAAATATAGATATTTTTATTACTTTATTAAATATGGAAAAGTATTAATTATTAAATCATATTTCTGATGAATTGTATTTTCCATTCAGTATATGAGGAATGCATTGGATATGTTTAAGTGATTAGAAAGGATCAGAATTATATAGCCCCTCAATGCATCAGTACATCTCATGAGATAATCAATTTTGAATTCGCGAATCATTATTTTGGAATTTGATATATTTCATACACAATTATTGAAAGGTTCTTGGATCAGTCCTTGAATATTGGGTTTAAATGTTCTCAATTATGCAATCCATCATTGAGAAATAAGTTGTTATTATCCATGTGATTGATACATTAATATCTTCCATGGATAACTTTCATTCTCACGTTATTTATTAAATAGAATATGCATTGATTAATCACTTTTTCATATTTTTTATTCCTTATTTATTTGTGATAGCTTCCATTTTACATTTCCCTTTACTGAGCGTTTGATCTCACCCTTTATTATGTTTCCATTTTCCAAGGTTATGATGAAGATTAATGTATATAATATATCTAAAAGAGTATCATGTGTAGATAATTTTGTGAGAAAATTTGAGGGACTGTTATATAATAAGAAAATATGGGTATAATTAAAAAAATGTTTATTGAATGGGAAAGACATGAGTTGGGTTAAGTAGTTGTTTTTCTTAATCCTCTAAAGATGTAAACCTTAAAAAGGACTTGAGTATGTAAGTATCATAATCAATTCCTTGATGTTGTAATTATTAAAGGTCAAAACTAGGTCACTTGAGCTGGTATCGAATCTAGTTTATAATGATTATGCTTTTAGAACTAGATCAGGGAGTACAAGTATGGGTTACTGTATCACCTCCTCTGGGCTGTCGGGCTCTCCATCATCTATAAAATTCATAGAGTGAAATCTATTTTCATACCTTTGTATTGGGTGCCCCATTCTAATATATCTTTGTAGTTGTCCATATAACTATATTCTTTTCAGTACTACAACATATGTAATTGTATCTTCATATGATTTTTCTTGATCTTCCACCATCTTTGATCTCTCTGGTACTTTAATCCTTAAAAACGCTATCAGAACTTGAATACCTTCTAAGAATTCCTTTGGATAATCTAGTGTTTTTTATACTAGTGTTCTTTTTGAATTATCTAAAACATACATAAATTACATATGTCTATTAAATTGACCCTCATATTTTGATAAAAAAATTATCATAGGAATTTTCTACTTGGTTTTCATATTATCTCTTCATTAGAGATCACATTCCTTCTACTAATATCCTTATAAAATTTGTTATCCCAGATTCAAAAACCAAACTCTTTATCATCATAACTAACAAAGAAACATTCTAAAGACTTAGAATCTAGCTTGTTTCTTTCCTTGGGATCAACATGGATTTAGTAGAGTGCATTGAAGACATTGAGATGGGTGAGGTCCACTTTCCTTCTTGACCAACAGCCTTCTAAAATTTCATTCCCCAAAGGAGAAAAATAAATCCTATTGATTAAGTATATCATGTAATTCCCTACTTGCACCCAAAAAAATGTATGGAATCCCAATTTAATTATAATACATATTTACTTTTCAACCAATGTATGATTCATACACTAAGTGGCTTTATTATGTTTTGGAGTACCTGGAACAATCTTCTTATACCATGTTCCCTTCCTCCAGCGTAAACTTCAAAACTCCCAGCTTCTGTACTCTCCTCTATTATCAGACTTTGAGCATTTTACTTCACATTAAGTCTTCGTTTCTACCAGGGCCCTCCATTAGATGATGATTATGAATACCTTATACTTGTTCTTGGGAAATCATACCCTCACATTTCATGTTGCATCATTGATGACAGTTACGTAGTTGAGTAATTATCCCTAAGAATAAATCATAGTTAGTCTATATACATCTATATAAACCAACTCTAACTTCTAGTTCTATAGAGTATTTCATTCCATTTAGATGAATTCCTTCAGATGCTTTCATATAATGAACTTCTCACATCTTTTGTACTCCATTCTTCTAACCATCAATATCCTCTTAATAGTTTGGGTATTCTTCCCCTTCTCACTAAGGTGGCCCAGACAATCGTGCCATAATTTTTTGAAAGTTACTTTCCAAACATGTATTGAACCTTACATTACTCTAGTTAGGTACATAGTTCTGTACTTCGTTCCTTTTTCTACAACCATAAGAATGGGTAAAATCTTCCATTATCTATCTGATAACATTCTATAAAAACTCATTCCTTCTAATTTTCTAATAACAATTAAGTTCTTTATCAAAAAAGTGATGTTTCGCACTCCTTGAAAATTTTGAAAGATTTCACTCTTTGACAATATAGAAACATCCCCTATACCAACTATCTAAATGGAATTATTATCTTCCAAATTTACCTTGTTTAATAATATATAATCATAGTTCTTCATACTTACTCTCTCCTATGTTGATTGAAATGAGGCTTCAGATTCTTTCACCCAATACTGAATTGAACCAATAACACTTAGTGATGTTCTAAAGGATCGAAAAACAACTAAGAAGGGGGGTGAATCATTTTTTCACTTTTTATGAGTTTAAATACTTTTATAAACTTAATACTATAACCTATTAAGATTAATTTTCTTATCATATTTTAGTAAATACTCATGCATTAAAAAGTATGAAAGTAAGTAAAGAACACAAGATTTACAAGGTTCGACCTCGGTGTGAGAAAATACATCATTTACATAGTCACTCCCATGGGTCTGTGTAAATTAACTATTAAGAAAAAGTAAATAAAAAGTGTGAAAACTCCTTTTAGACACATTTTATCTCCTAATAAGAATTATTATACTAACTCTCATCAGTTTACAAAGTTTTCTTACACAAAAATTGAGAGATAAAAATGAATAAAGAATTTGTTCAATCTACTCCACAAAATTTCCTAGGACCAAAGACCTTGAGTCTGATTACCTTCAGTCTGATGAACTCAATATTATTAACTTAGTCTTATTGACTCAATATGATGCTCACTTTCTTATTTTATACCTGAAGAAACTTTCTATTTTGTCTAGATAACAAAACTTACACTTCTCGAAAACTACTAAAAACTCAATCCAAACTTCCTCATAATGATTAATTCAATCCGATAGACTTAGTATGATGAACCCATTCTCAATATAAAAAAACTCAAACTATGCTTAAATTTTCAATATGATCTTCCTCAGTATAGTAAATAAAACTTTCAAGTTTTTGAGCTTCTTCTAAGATCACAGTCTAGAAAGAAAACTTGACAAAAATTATGCAGTGCTCCACCTTTTCCTCACCCATAAAAAAGTTGAAAAGTATGAATGTATTTTTCTTCCATATATAGGAAAATCATAATAACAAAGGCTAGAAACTGAAAACATTTCCCGCTTACTCAAATTTCAAAAACTCTAAAAATCACTCAAATTTAAACTCCAACTTCAAATTCTTCAAACCTTCTCAATATTTCTCCAAAATTAGTCTTATCAAACATACTAAATTTTATTTAGTTAAATTATCTTACTCATATTTAGTATGATAATCTTTCTTAGATTCAGTATGATTATCTTTCTCAGCTTCAGTCTGATTATCTTACTTAGTTTAAGTCTGATGATCTTGATCAGCTTCAGTCTGATTATCTTTCTTAGCTTCAATCTGATTATCTTTATTATCTTTAGTATGATTATATTGATCAAATTTGGTCTGATTATCTTGTTTAGATTTAGTCTGATTATCTTACGCAGCTTCAGTATGTTTATCTTTCTCAACCTCAATATGATTATCTTGCTCAGCTTCAGTCTGATTATCTTGATCAGCTTCAGTCTGATTATCTTGATTAACTTCAGTCTGATTATCTTTAACATATTCAGTATGTTTATCTTGCATATTTTTAGTTTGATTATCTTTCTCAGCTTTAGTATGATTATTTTTCTTAGCTTTTATACAATTATATCGATCAACTTCAGCCTGATTATCTTTCTTATCTTTAGCATGATTATCTTGCTCAGATTCAGTCCAATGATCTTTCTCAGCTTTAATATGATTATCTTTCTCATCTTTAGTATGATTATCTTACTCATATTCAGTATGATTATCTTTCTCATCTTCAGTATGGTTATCTTTCTCAACTTTAGTCTAATTATCTTTCTCAACTTTAGTCAGATTATCTTTCTCAACTTCAATATGATTATCTTTCTCAACTTCAATATGATTATATTTCTCAGATTTAGTATGATTATCTTTCTCAGCTTCAGTCCAATTATCTTTCATATCTTTAGTCGGATTATCTTTCTTGGATTTGTATGATTATATTACTCAGATTCAGTATGATTATCTTGATCATCTTCATTATGATTATCTTTCTTAGATTCAGTCTGATCTTCCTTCTTAGAGTTAGTCCAATTTTCCGTCTTAGAGCCAGTCTAATTTTTATTCTTAGAGTCAATATGGTCTTCTTTTTAATAGTTAGTCTGATTTTCCTTCTCAGAGTCAATCTAATCTTCCTTCTTAGAGTCATTCCAATCTTCCTTCTCAGATTCATTTTGATTGAACTTCATTATGATGAAATTTCCCATTATGATGAAAAATATTCAATGGTGACTCCCCTTATAAACTTTCACCTATTTTTCTAAAATATTATTTTATAAAATATTAGTTGTCAAACAAATAAAAAAAATATTAATACACAACATCACAAAGATTCTTAAATCTCCCTCTTTATTTTTTAACAACACTCGCTAACAACTTTTTCAACTCTTATAAATTTTTCATAACTCAACTTTTGAATTTTTACTAAAACAAATATTTTCTCAAAAGAGAGTGTTTGTACATAAAAATACTATATAAAGTAATATTCTTTAAGGAATTTCATCCCTCAATGGAAAGAAAATTTTTTGACCACATTAAGATAAACCCCCATCACTTTTATCTTTTCTCACTTTTATTTTTCCCTACCTCATTTTATGATAACCACAACTTCAATTTCATAAAATAAATGTAAGGTCTTGAAAATTACATGTAGATTTTTTTTATATGGAATTATTATAAGACCATTCGCTCTAACGGCATGTGATTCCGAGGCTCAGAGAGCCTGGAATGGAATTTTAAACTTTTTTAAGGTGTGTTTGGTAAAAGCGCAAGTGGGTTTTTATAACTTTTAAACCAGTGCTCAGATCAAAAATCTGATGACACCATTGAATTCAGATTGTCGGGATCCACCTAGAATGGACTTAACTTTATCCATCAAGAGTCGAACGGAAAATTTTATTTTCGGACCTTTCGAGAAAAATAATAAAATAACACAAAAAGTTATTTTATATTCATTCTCATTCATTGAGAAGAAAACAGTGATGTTGTGGTGCGGTGAAGAAGCAGCGATGGGGTGTATTAATGAGGATTATTAATGTCCCGTATCACGTTGTTTCTGACGCTTTTATGCCGGGGCGCGCGCGCATGTCCTTCATGCATGGGAGGATGTTCGGCTCATTTCCCCGCATTCCCGCTTTCCAAAGGCAGGCGGCATCTGTTCCTTGTTCAGGTACGTCTGCTCCTTGATCGAAACCGGGATGATGGGATGTCGGTTCTTCCTTCCGCGGATTCCTCCTTGGATCTCGTCCCCTAGTCCGGGTCTCCCTCATATATTTAAGACGGGTTCGTGAAGCTCGTTCCCTGTGCCATACCTACATGGACGCCAGTTAATTACGCTGCTTCCATCGAGACGCTCCATGGGGTCTTGTCGTGGAAGCAACCTTTGGTGAGGAGAATGGTCATGTTGGGGTGTCGTTGGCATGTCTTGACGTTGGGGATTGGCATGTCTGTCTTCTGTCCCTTATCACAGGGCTTCTTGAGGGCGCGGAATCCCGAGGCATCCCACATCGAACGTGGGTATTGTGTACCATCTGAGGTTTTCCTCATATTCCCATGTTTAAAACGGGGTATTCCGCGAGTTTAACGTCTTACGGAGACGGATCGGAATGATCGGAACACTGAGAGTGGATCAGATTGAAGGACCCCCTAGGGGGAAGACCGATGTCGGGGCCAACATGTGGGCGGCTTCCCGGATACCATGGAGTGAGGTGGGGTGGCATGATCTCACCGGGATGTGGCAGCCCGGGTAAGGATTTGGATGGATGATGGAGTGACGGGATTGAACCTCGTGGAGGCTTCCTACGTATCCCCATGGCAGGGAATCAAAGTACACGTAGTTCGGTGGTACAGTGGGACACCTGGAGAGGCGACCCGTGAGAATGAACACATGGATTGGAGCCTGGAGGAAGTAAGATCTTCGGGCTAGGTCATGAGCTTCCCAAGGCACATGGGCTTGAGGGGGGAAGTCAGGATGAGACGTGGGTGTGAGGCATGGGGATTATGATCTGAGACAGCCCAAGAGGGGGAATATGGGGCTTACGCTCTAAGACAGCCCATAATGGTGCTGGTGAACAGACGTGAAGGGGTCGGAACAACTGAGCGATGGGATTGAACCTCATGGAGGCTTCCTACGTACCATGTGTTAGCACGGATCAAAGTCCACGTAGTTTAGGGCATACAGTTTAACGTCATGCGGGACGAGATACAGTTTAACGTCATCCAGGATGAGGGAATTTGGGGCTTACTCTCAGAGGTGGCCTAGAGTGGATATGGGGCTTACGCTCTGAGGCGGCCCATGGTGGTCGGGGAACTAACATGGAGAGTTCAGAATGACCGGGTGGTGGGCTTGAACCTCGTGGAGGCTTCCTACGTATCGTGCGTTAGTATGGATCAAAGTCCACGTAGTTCACTAGGATGGGGCTTACGCTCTGAGGCGGCCCATAGAGGATGTCATGGTCGATGCACGCTCTAAGCCCACGTGAGTCATTCCCGGTGTGAGAAACAAGTGGCAGCAGGGACCAGACGATCACGTCGCAAAGGGTGCGTCCGTGAGAAGCAGAAAGGGGCTTACACGTTGAGTGGCCCAAAGAGGAAACAGGGGCTTACGCGTGTTTAGCGGCCCTTGGTGCTGGGGCTTACTCCAGGATGGAGGCCCGTGGTGCGACAAAGAGCAGTGGGAAAGGGACTCCACTGGCCTTGGCAGGGGGGAATTACGGAGGTGCATGGGTGCAACCTTCCGCAAGAGAGGCTAGGGTCTTACGCTCTGAGGCATCCCTTCCCCCGTGGACAAACGTCACTCCGACAAGGAGGATCTCATTACATGAGAGGAAGAGTCCATTCCCATGGAGACGAGTGGGCGTAAAGAATGTCCAAGCTGGGGGGACCCTGCATGCGAAGCACGGGGTCGGACCACAGTTTAACGTCATGTGTTAAGGACGAAGTGCTTAGCAGTTTAACGTCCTGCAGCTTGGACGAGGTGGGTTCTCTCCACACCCCTAGGGATTACATGCCCAATGCCCTCTACCCCTTGTGGGAGGGAAGGCATCGGTAAGGCCGTAGCGAAGGGGGGTCGTAGGGTGAACCATTGAGGGGTTCACGTTAGCGTGGCTATGTGAAGAAGCAATAGTCGTTAGCGTGCCTATGCGGAGAAGCATAAGGCAAAGCAACGCAACGGGAAACACCGCCCAAGGAACCTTGAGGTTACTTCGTACGATCCTGGAAGGCCGTACGGGAAAACAACGCATGGTGTGCATGCCTGTAAGGGAAGAGATCAGGTGCCGGTGTGGAGAGGCAGCCAAGGGGCGTCAAGGTAAAGGGTCCGGGGTGTTGCGCGCAAAGAGAAGGTTTGCTCGCAAAGAACCGGGATGGCACGCAATAGGGCTAGAGGATTGCGCAGATAGGTGATTGTGTGCAAGGTATTGCATGCACGGAAGGGGATTTCGCGCACGGGACATGGATTGCGCGCAAGGGAAGAACTCGGAGGAGGGGGAAAATTCACTTAAGCCAGTGGAGTTGCGCGCAAAGGCGAACCCCGGGGCAAGGTTGCGTGAAAAGGGGAATTACCTGGAAGTCATCTTGCGTGCGGGGGGAGTCGAATTGTGCGCATGGGAGCCGTTCCGAATTCCGCAACCCCAAACCGTTTGGGGTCGCCTTCTATTTATAGACCTCGAGCGGCGGGGAATCCAGGTGGCGCGCGAAAGCTTCCACGTTGGGAACCGTCGATGCGCAAAACCTCACCGCGAGGAACCGGGGCGTGAAAAATTGCGCGCCTCACCAGCTCGATTACAAGCATCCTGGGGATGCTTCGTGCGAACAACTTTATTTCATGCGAGTCCTCCTTTATTTCGCGCACCACTTCCCGGGCCTTCTGACCGGGCCTCTGATTCCGAATATGACTTCTCTTTTCCATTTCGAAACTTCCTCTAGGGGTTACGGACTTTTTTCAGCGTCTAAAAATTCCCCCCCTCATAATTGGATTGGTGAGAGGCCTCAATGATTGGATTCCAAGGGAAACGCTGAAATGCCAAAGCAGGGTCACTCCCGGGCGCTTGGCGCGCAAACAACCCATGCGGCGCGTAGAACGACGGATCGGTGCGGAATTTATTTTCCACGCGGCGCGGAACCGTGGCCTCGCCTATAAAAAGGGGCTCTGGGTACCATATCCATACTTCAACTTTTCCACGTGATAGGCTTATCACTCTCGTGCGTGAAATTTCTCCCGCGACTGCACGTAAAAACGCTCCGGCAGCGTGGAATTCCTTCCGAATTTTGGTCGTCCTTGCGCACCGAATCGGGATATTCCGCGCTTAGCGTGCCGATTGCACGCCCATATCCTGGATTTCGTGCCGCCACTTCATATTTCGCGCAGTACTCTCCGATTCCGCGCACAACATCCTGGTTTCATGCAACTCCCGAGATATTTGAGATGCCCACAAATTGAGTTGATGAGGGGGAAGTCGCCGCTCGTAGGACCGAAATGGCGGCGATCGAGGGGGTGTATGGTGCCAAGGTGATTGTTTCCGACAACCTGACTTTGTTCAATCTGCTAAATCCAGCCCAGAAGATGTATCCCCTGTCTGACAACCTCCCGCTCTGGAACTTTGGCATCCTGGAGGAGGTGCCCCTGCCGGGCTTCGAGGTGGACACGCCACGATCATGGGTGACCCGGGAGGATGAGCTTTCTCGCTACAACATCACCAACAATGGTCGTCCTTCCAGGGAAACCAGACATATGGACGTATATGTCCTGAAACCGAGAACCAGGACCATTACCGGGGACAAGCCTGTCACAGAGAATTCTTCGTCCCTCTACGCGAGTACGTTCTGTCAGAGCGTCACGGATGAAACGAAGGGATGGCTGAAGGATCGGGACCTGTGGTCCAGGGGAAACTTCACCAGCGAGTGGGCCTAGGCATTATGGGTTCACCATACTTGCGACCAGTTCGGGGATGAACTGCGGCATATTGGCCTATTCGAGGCGGTATGGACGTCGCAGTTCCACTTCCACCATCAACCTGAGCTCAGGACAGATCTATTCACCCGGTGGTCTCATGATACCAACACATTCCACCTTCATCGTGGGGAAGTTGGCATCAGTCTCTGGGACGTTCACTGCATCGGAGGTATCCCACTAGAGGGCTACCAATACGACGAGTTCGTTCCTCCAAAGAGCACCTGGGAAGACAGGTCACGGACGCCTATCCTGATGTGGCACCTGTTGGAGCTAGCCAAAGAGAGGATAGGGGTCAAGGAATTCCTGAAGAACATTGCCTACAAGGGCTGGTTCAGCCAGTTCCTTGAGAAGGATCCGGCCATCAAGATGCCGGGATGGGGTAAACGGTGCCCAACCACGGCTCAGAAGAGCAGGGATGGGTCATACTAGAGGACCCTGGAGGCGGGGCAATACCAATCATGGGGCTACCGCGTCATTGAGACCCAGGACCTGAATGTCTGGTACGTCGGGTTCCTTGCCGCCTTCCTGAGCGGGTGGCTCCTGCCGGTGCGGGACGTGAGGATAGGCGTCCATCCAGAAACACTGGTGATGGCAGGCACCATGGCTGCCAACAAACGGTTCAACTTGGGGGTCCCCGTTCTAGCCAAGTTGTATGCCATCCTGGGACGCATCTCATGAGGGGGGTCGCCTCAGAGAGTATGTGGTCCCTTCCAGATCTTCCACGGCTGGGTGACGGCTCATCTCGGTGGGTACACTTTCCCAAATGCCATCCGTCCTCTGGGCAATGGCCTGCGACCGTCCCTGCTGAACATCGCTGGGGTGGCGCCGATGACGCTCAATGAGGAGGGCGTGAGAATCCGCATCGGCAACCACAACAACTTCCACTTCAGCCCATTCTCCAACCCGGTCGGCCAGATGGTGGAAAATGGGCGAGGCTCTCTAGAACAGCAGGAGTATTTTCAGATTGTTCGAGGCGGGGTTCTCGTGGCTCGGATTGACGGGAAGGTGATTTGTGAGCCTTAAGTGCCATCCCAATTCGCCAGGAAATTTGGGTGCCTCCAATGAATGCCGAAGAAGGTATTCATGGTTGTCTGGCAGGAGAAGAATCCATGCGTTCTGTGCCATATGTGGTTGATGTTTTCCACTTTCGACTCTGGCGACGTCATTACTCTGGCTCCCATCGGGGTTGATGTTGGCCTAGAAACCGAGTATGCTGAACACTGTACCATCGCGTACCCTGAGGGGATTTTACGCAAGGGAGTCCGGCAACTCGAGGTTACTCACGCGGAAACCGGGCGACGGTGAGGAAGGAAAGGTGCTGCTGGAAGGGGGGAACCAGGGGTGCGTCAGGCAGTGAGGCCTGCGCAGGCTGGGACTTTAGCAGCAGGAACATCACACAGCGCCGACGCGACCTCGTTGCCCGTAGGGGGGTCACATGAGGCGGCCAGGGAGCTGCCCAGGAAGTAGATAAGATACCTGCTCGAACCTTCCCAAGATGCAATTCTCCCGACACTGTGGTCAGCCTGGATGACCATGCGGCAATCGCTGAGCGTTGAAGCCATCTGGCAGAAGATAATGCAAAACGAGATCCAGCTGCCAGAGGTCAGGCTCGTTCGAATTACCGACCGGGTAAACTTCCATCGGCGGCATGCTTATCTAACGACCATGGACACATACGCGCGTCAAAGGGGTCGGCATGCGGAGCCACCTTTCCTAGTGAAAGTGATGCTCAGACAGGAGCATGATCCGGAAGCGATGTCGTCGGTAGAAGGCGACAGTGACGAGGAGTCGTAGGGGGAGGAGGAAACCAGAGAAGACGAAGGAGAAGGAGAAGATAAAGAAGAAGGAGAACCTGAGGGTGAGGGGTCGCAGGGGGTGACCTACCAAGGGAGTCTCCGAGAGAGCGGTGAGATTGTCGGCTTTGATCTCGACATAACTGAGATACTCGAGGTCTGTCTCTATCTTCATTCATTTTCCTTCTTCATCCATTCTCCTTTTCAATTTCCCAACCATCTCTCTACCTCGCTCAGGAGCGTCTGAGTGTCAGTCGGGTGTCCCCACTAGAGGAGGGAGGAGAGGAACCGGTGGGAAAGGATGGGGATATGACACCCATCATTGAACTAATAAGCGCAGAGGGGTCTCCCGTTATGGCGGCTCCTGCGGCGGCCGAAACACTGGAGACCGACGCTCTAGATTCCTGTAAGTCTCACACTTCACTACTGGAACTTGGTATAAAAATACCTCAACTAATTAGCATACTCCTTGCGTAGTGATCTCAACATTAGAGGCTCGTCAGGCTACGGAGCCTGGGCCATCCATGAGCGGACCAGTGGCGGACATACCACCTCATTCAGAACATGCTCCCTACACTGAGTCGGCCCCGACAATTGGTGAGCAGGGGGAAGCGGACATCAGTGGCCCTGTTCTTGAGACGAGGCCGGAAGCTGATGGAGTCATCGTCGCTGCTGGGGTGAGAGAGGAAGGTCACCTGGACATCGAGGATCCTATTCCTCATGAAGACATCCCTGGGGCAGATCCTGTTGCCGATCTGCTGGTTGCCTTCCCTATGTACCGAACCGCTGACCCTGAGGAGATAGATGACTCAGACTCAGAGGCAGTCGAGGAGAGCCAAATAACACGACGCAAAGGGTGGAAGTGTATCCAGCGCTTTCTCTGACAGCCCCAGTTGGATTGGCTGAGGCGGATGGGATCACTCCAGACCTGGTTGTGCTTCCTGTGCGCCGGAGGGGCTGACGCTCAGCGCCTTCATCTGACGGTCTGTGATTACATGGTCGAGAAGATACACGAGAGCAGCCGGTGCACCAAAGTTTCCTAGTGTCGGGAAAGATCGGAGAGTGCCCAAGCATTACTAAGGGCGGAGCGGGAGGTCTGGCACCTCAAAGGGCAGGCGGCAGATAAGGAGGCCTTCATTGCAACATGCTCTAAGCTTGTGGAGCAACTGATAGCCCATCTGGCTGACGCGCAGGAACAACTGATGGAGGCGAGTCACCATATGACCATACTTCGAACCGAGTAGGCGCAGGCACAATCTAGGATTGGCGAGCTGCGCTCTTCAGTGGCTGATGAGGAGAGAGTCTTCAAGGAGCGAGAAGCGATCCTGGAGGCTACCAGCTGAAGGGTAGTAGCACTGGAAAGATTGATTCAGCACGCTGATCCTTAAGGGATTTGTTTTGTCCATCCCATGAACTTCTTGCTTGTACTGCTCATCATCTCTATCCAATACATGGCCATATCCATTCATTTGTACCCTTGGTTTAATATTCTCAACTATAATTCCGAAACTAATAACAACTCATCCCTAAGATCCTGTGGGTCACACCCAATGCGAGAAGCAAAGGATACTCGTTATATAATTTCGTCCAACTATGAGGCATTGACCAAGCTTTAGGCATCCGAAATTGGGCCTGGATTTCTGAGGAGGAGACCTCAGACCGATTGATATATCACCTTCTCAATGTGCTCTGACACACGACCGGGGCAATTCCAGGGGCATTGAAATCCATCCGAACATAGGGAGATGGAGAGGAAAGGTGAATCACACTACCCGAATTCAGAACACTATGGGGTGCGACGATGGAGGATAACTGTTAACCATGGCGAAAACGCAGCATCTATATCGTGTTGTCCTGGGATGGGGATAATAAATGAGGGCTGACCGCTGACTATGTTCGCAACATGGGGCCTAACTCAAATATCGTCGGTCAGTTTTCCAGATCGTTGGCCCAGGACAGTAGGCAGACCATAGGTCTATCATCCATATTGCTACAATAGGCGGACCAAAGGTCTATCATCCATATTGTAGCAGCAGGCAGACCAAATTCTATCATCCATACTGTTAGGTGGTCCCGTCAAACATGAACATTCCTCCGGAACATTGGCCCAAGACAGTAGGCGGACCATAGGTCTATCATCCATATTGCTACAATAGGCGGACCAAAGGTCTATCATCCATATTGTGGCAGTAGGCGAACCAAAGTCTATCATCCATACTGTTATGGGGTCCCGTCAAACATGAAAGAGAATGAGGATCCGAATAAAGGGGCATGAAAAGTGTGGAAAGTGGATCGGTGGTTTGTTCGAATAGAGTCCAACACTCCCGAAATTGCACCACCATGGCGGAGGCGCATTAGGCAGATGTACCAACCTGATCACGGATCATCCCAATTTTCAGACAGGACCTCTCTGGAGAGAGAACTTTCACTTCCCATTATTACTATGGGCATCTCAAACTTATTCGGGGTAGATGTCACTATTACACCACTTCCTAAGAAGTCAGGCCGAGGGGCCGACAATAAGGAGGGATGGGATTTGGTAATCCCTGGGGCTGGACCCAAGACAAAATGTATGGGCATTCCTACGTATCTCATTAGGATGAGAATCAATCCACACATAGTTCTAGAGATGCAGTTTAACATCGTGTTGGACGAAATACAGTTTAACATCATGCGGGATGAGGGACGCATCTCATCTGGGGATAGTCATGGCACAGTGAGTAACCTGACGTGAATGAGGACATAATCCCACACCACACCGTACAATCCCACAAGAGAGAGCGAGTCATGGAAATCCAAAGAAAGGATCTTAGTTTTAGGTCCTAGAACTCGGACTAAAGGAGAAGGGGAATGGGAGACACATGGTAAATCGATTACAAAACCCAACGTGAATAGGGAAAAGCCATGCTTACTATGTGCTCCCAGGGATGCGCTTAGGCCAAGAGACCAAGCGTGAAAAGTTAGGCTGGGCCTGTGGGGAAGTTCCCAGGCGCTCCTACGTATCTCATAAGGATGATAATCAAGCCATATGTAGTTCTTGGAAGGAAGCATGGCGCGATGTGGTGCCTGCGCAAAGGACGAAGGAGTCGTGCGGGTCTATCCCTCACACCAAAAGAAGCGGCATTTGATATATCTTGTTTGTTCTTGGAGGTAAATGTTTTTCTTTTGTGGGGCGACTGGCCTACGGTAGAAATTCCTGGCACCTCCACAATAATCAAGCCATAACAAGCGTTGACAAGTGGCATGGTAATAGACCAATACCTGGCGTGATGTCCCCCATGGGGAGGTCATCACAATGCAGTGTCATTTTTCATCGCGCGGCCAAGACAACATCATCACAGTTTAAGGTCGTGTGGTAGGACCAACAACACAGTTTAATGTCATATGGTTTGGACCTGGCGGCATAGTTTAAGGTCGTAAGGCTTGGACCAACAACACAGTTTAAGGTCGTAAGGCTTGGACCAACAGCACAGTTTAAGGTCGTAAGGCTTGGACCAAGAGCACAGTTTAAGGTCGTATGGGTTGGACCAACAGCACAGTTTAAGGTCGTATGGTTTGGACCTGGGGGAATAGTTTAAGGTCGTATGGTTTGGACCTGGCGGCACAGTTTAAGGTCATATGGTTTGGACCTAGGGGAACACGTACGATGCGATAAAGCATACCTGATGCGGGTGAGGGTGTAATCCCATACCATCATTGTGCGCGATTCCGATAGAGTAGCCTCGGGCCAAAGGGGCCTACGAGGATTCGACAATCAGGAGGGGGACAGGAGATGCTAGCTCCCAGCTGTGCTGGGCCCGAAACGCAATGTCCGGGAAACTCCTCATTCCCCATGGGGATGAGGGTCAAGCTACACGCAACCTGTAAAGAAGAAAACCAAGAACAAACTCTAGCGCTCAGATTGCGGGAGCCCCGAGAGACACCGTTACGCAGCATGGTATGTCTGACGTGTGGGGGTGTACTGAGGGAAAGTACAAGGAGTGTCAAGATTCCACCTTGACACGGTGGGGCAGAACATAATGTGAATCATGCAACCAACATTCAAGGCCCAAGAAAGTTGGCGTGACGACTGGGGATTACTGCTGACCATGTTCGCAGCACAGCATCCTGTCGCGTTAGCCTAGAGGTGGGGGCAAACAAATGAGCATCAACCACTGACCACATTTGCAACACGGGATTCGTATCAATTTGTTTCCTGAAACCCTCGGGGGAATTGGCCCATGATGGTAAGAGAGCCCTTAGGCATTGTATCCATGCCGTTCTTGGGGATCCCTCTAGGTGTGAAGGATGGCGGGTGATCGCGTTGTCGAGCGCGTCAAATTAGTTGTTTAATTTTGACTAGAATTTCTGCAGTATAGCAGCAACCCTAGGTCGTCTCTCGACGGAACCTTAGATCATTAATTTAAAAAGAGGGTTCTGATTATGAAAGTAGAAGGTGAATTAGGTTTTTTGAAACTTGGGGGTTTTATGATTAATGATTAAAATAGAAAATGAAATTGATAAAACAAAGTAAAAATGAACAATATTGATTAAGCGTGATCAACCCGGGGAAGTCTCGTGATGCCCATCCGTCATCGCTTCAAGGGATGAGGTTATGATCTTTTAATACCTGGTTTGTAATACCTAGAACTAGAATTTTACTAAGTTTATACTAGGATACCTCCTAGGGTTCAATCGAAAACACATAACGATTCACCGAACACCGCCAATGATTGGGTGATTTGTGTTCGACATCATAACTGAAACTCACCAAGGCAACACATGAAGAATTCGATGTGCTCTACAGGTTTGAATTTTATTTAATTGTGATACCATGACATAAATTTACATGGCCTTGATAGAGCTTGTGTGAGTTCTATTGACCAATATGAATCACACAAGCACCGAAATTGAAAGGGGGAAAAGAAAGTGGTGAACGGTGTGTGAAACATCACATGAATGGGTACCCCCAAACATGATCATATGAGTTGAGCATGACATACCAGTACATAACTCAATAAAATAAGAATATAGGATGAGGAAAAACAACATACAACCTGGAATTAAAAAGATCATTCAAATTAATACAACTTTGAAGCTCGGGATTACATCACATTCCTCGCCAGGTGATCACAAGGGGTTTAGAAACCCATGGGAGGGGAAGAAGAAGAAGATGTTGAAGTAGCACCTCCCATAGCCTCCAGAACCTCTAGGGATGTTTAGAAGACTCCTTGGGGACTCCAAAATGGCAGCACCTTGCTTCTTGTCCGAACTTCCAAATGGGGAGCCCAAGGTGTCATTTTATAGAAAAAATGGAAGGTGGTTTTAGGCACACAGATTTCATCAATCCACTTATATCACGTGTTTAGGCCTTCATGCAGCCTTATCTCGCTTTGGAGAAAATAGAAAAGTTGTATCCCTACCTATTGAATTTCTCCACTGAAAGTTTGGAACCATTTGGACAACTACAGCTCAAGATATTTATAAAATATAGAACACTCCATTTGACTTGGTCCAAATTCGGTGTCTTGTACAGATCAGTTCGGATAGGCCCCATAGAAGCCGAATCAGGATTTGGTTCCTTAATATGAAATGTAGAATATTAAATTTTGGACAGGACCACAAAATTTCAGTCCATTTGGATGCACGGAGTTTGTGTACTATGCAAAACAGTGGACAGATGTCCATGGATCCATGCAATTTTGGCCCATTTTTCTTCCACTTCATCAAGGGCCCTCCAAATCACCTCCACCTACATTGAAACAATAAAAACAAGTAACATTTCCCATTATAATATTGATTAACATTAATTGATTGATTCAAACATAAAGTTAAATTTATTATTATATTTGGAATATTCATTACAAAACTAGTTTAAAACTGTGGTGTAAGGGTGGAATAAAACAGTGAATCATGGTACGATCAGTGGGGCCTGAATGAAGGGGAACACGAAGCTTGAAAAGCGGACGAAAACTTTCCTAAGTCGAATCTGACACTCCAGGTCCTAGACCATAGTACTCTGAACACATCAGCAGACCACCATAAAGGGTCAAAGGGCTCAGTCTGAGAGCGGCCAAAAGATGGCGGATCCCTGAGGGAAGGGCAGGCCAAAAGACCGAGGCAACTGGGAGATCGTGGGATCTCCTAAGAGATGGGGATGGACCTGAAATCTAAGTGTTCAGGCAGTCCTACGTATCCCATAAATATGGGAATCAATCCATACATAGTTTTAGAGAGGAAGTTTAAAGTCATGTTGGACAAAATAAGAATCTTAGTTTTAGGTCTTAGAACTCGGACCCAGGAGCCCGGATGTAGGGGAAAATGTAGCCTAAGGTCATGCTGGACCGGGTACAGTTTAAGGTCATGCGGGACCGTAGGAGGATATTAGTTTTAGGTCTTAGAGCTCGGACCCTGGTGAAGTTTAAGGTCGTGCGGGACTGGGTACAGTTTAAGGTCATGCGGGACTGGGTGCAGTTTAAGGTCATGCGAGACCGTAGGAGGATCTTAGTTTTAGGTCTTAGAGCTTGGACCCTGGTGCAGTTTAAGGTCATGCGGGACCGGGTGCAGTTTAAGTTCATACGGGACCGTACAATTTAAGGTCATGTAGGACCACCAGGAGGCTTAGCCAAAGTACTGCTTGAGGAACCAAGCGTTGGTGGGAGGAGTTATAAGCTCACCATCCATAGTCACTAGGGAATATGTGCCATTGGGATAGACCTTATGGACAATAAAAGGCCCCTCCCATTTGGGCTCCAACTTGGGTGGTTTCCTATCAGTAATCATTGGCTCTCTGAGAGCCAGCACCAGGTCACCTTGCAGGAAGAAGCGGAGGAAAACCTTCTTATTGAAAGCTCGAGCCATCCTGCTCTGATGCATTTCCAAGTTATGTAAAGCGTGAATCCTTCTTTCATCCAGCGCTTCCAATTCGGCTAGACGGATTTCGGAAACTCTATATGGCGCTTGCTGGTCGTAGACCGCCATGCGCAATGAGGGAAACTGGATCTCGATGGGCAGGACGGCCTCAACTCCGTATACCAGGGAATACGGAGTCACCTGGGTGGAGTTACGAGTCGTCGTCCTATAAGCCCAGAGGGCGTTGGGGAGCTTGTCCGGCCAACTTTTCTTGTTCTGATCAACCATATTTCGCATAATTTTATAGAGGGTTTTGTTAAATGCATCGATCTATCCATTCGCCTGCACATGATAGCGGGAGGTGTGGTTAGAGCGAATGTTGTACTTAGCGTATAATTTCTTCAGCTCGGCTGCTCGGAAGTTTGTTCCGTTATCCGTGAGGATAGCGTGAGGTACTCCAAACCGATAGATGATATTGGAGATCACGAAGTCAGCGATAGAACAGGCATTGACTTCCCTGAGCGGGATTGCATCTGCCCACTTCGAGAAGAAATCCGTAGCGGTCAAGATGAACCGGAACTGGCGGGCTGTCGTCGGCGGGTAAGGTCCTACGACATCCAACCCCCAGACTGCAAAGGGCCAAGAATACTTGGTAGTATGGAGAGGATCTGGTGGCCGATGCATGAAATTAGCATGAAATTGGCACGTATGACACCTCTTGGAATACTCAATGTAGTCGTAGATCTTGGAGGGCCAGAAGTATCCCAGCCTCCGAATCTGGTGAGACAACTTTAACTCGGCCTGGTGGGCGCCACAGGAACTAGCGTGCACTTCTTGCATGACCTGTGGGATCTCGACTCCTTGAAGGCAACGGAGGAGAACACCATCAAATCTGTGCCTATAAAGGAGTTGTTCAAGGTTGGGACCGCTTTGAAGGGTGAACTGGGGTGCACGGCGTCGGATTCGCTCTCGCTTGGCTTGGTCCGGCGGAAGATTGTCGTACTGGAGATACTCAACCAAGAGCATCCTCCAGTCAGGAACTGCCTCGATTACCGCACCTGAATCCCCTGGGGATCCTGATGTAGGGGCACTAGCGGTGAGATGGTTCACTCGTGGGACATGATCTCCCTCCAGAATAATAGGAGCAATGACTCTCTGGTGCGCCATGTGGATAATTAGGTCATCCTGTTCGGGCTCCGCAAGTGATGTGGCCAGACTGGCCAAAGCATCTGCTCGATTGTTCTGTGACCAGGGGATGTGAACGGCCTCTGGCTGGGAGGGGAACTTAGCCATTAGATGGAGGGTTAACTCCAGAAATGGCACGAGTTTTGGCTTTCTTACAGCATAGTCACCATTGACCTACTTGATGACTAGCTCGGAGTCCCCTTTTACATACAGATGGGGTACGTCAATCTCAAGAGCCAACTTGAGGCCAGTGATGAGGGCATGAGATTCTGCCTCATTGTTGGTGCAGCCTTCTGACAACAGGAATGAATATGGCAGAACGACTTTCTCTGGGGTGATGAAGATGATACCCAGGCCCACTCTGTTAAGCCTAGGATCGTTGAGCCTTCTACCAGTGGGGCTCCAGGAGGCACCGTCAAAGTGCATCTGCCAGCATGGGATGGCATGATCGACTGAGAGGATTGCCTCATTAGGAAATCCTATATCCAGTGGCTGGTCTGCGGAGGTTGGGTGGGAACCTAATAATTCTACCAATGCCTTTCCTTTGACGGCCTTCTGAGGTACGAACCTGATGTCGAACTGCTGGAGGATCACCGCCCAGCACGCCAATCAGCCGGTCAACATAGGTCGGTTCAGGATGTATTTCAACAGGTCTACCTGAGAGACTAGCTGTACCTCGTGGTGCTGCAAGTAGTGCCACAATTTCTGCATGGCAAATACGAGCGCCAGGCATCTCTTCTCGATGGGATAATATCTAATTTCCGCGTCAAGGAGCATGCAGCTGAGGTAGTAGAGGCTATTCTATGTTCCCTCATTGTTCTTCTGGGCGAGAAGTGTGCCGAGGGATCGCTCCAGGGCGATCACGTAAAGGACCAACGACTTTCCGAAAATGGGTGGCATCAGGAATGGAGGTTGAAGTATATACTTCTTGATTTCCTCAAAATCGACCTGGCACTCTTCGTCCCATCCATAGGCGGCGCCTTTCTTCATGAGCCGAGAAAAGGGCTTACACTTGCCGGCCAGATTCGCAATGAATCAGTGTATATAGGCTAAGTGGCCTTAGAGGCCTCGAAGATCCCGAATATTATTCAGGGGAGGCATATGAATGATTGCCTTGATCTTCTTTGGGTCGATCTCGATGCCTCGATACCTAAAAATGAAACCAAGAAACTTTCCGGAGGTGACCCCAAAGGCGCACTTCAACGGGTTCATCTTCAAGTGGCGAGAACGGAGGAAGCCGAAAATTTTCTCAAGGTCTTTGAGATGGTCCTAGAACTGATGATATTTAACCACCAGGTCTTCCACATAACACTCCACTAGTGTCTCGAGAATCGGCTTGAATATACGGTGTATAGCCCGTTGATAGGTGGCACTCGCATTCTTCAGGCCGAAGGGCATAACCTGGTAGTAGAAAGTACCCTGGGGGGCCCTGAAGGCAGTGAACTCTTCATCCTCAGGGGCCAACCGGATCTGGTTGTACTCAGAGTACCCATCCATGAAGGAGAGGGCTTAGAACCCGGCCGTGGCATCGATCAACAACTCTATCACGGGAAGGGTAAAATCATCCTTCAGACAGTGGCGATTGAGATCGCGGAAGTTGATACAGACCCTGATCAACCCGTTCTTCTTCCTGACTGGCACAATGTTGGCTAGCCACCTGGGGTACCGGACTTCCTTGAAGAAGTTGGCCTTGATGAGCTTATCAACTTCGGCCTCAACCATGGCACCATGAGAGGGGTGCATCTTTCTGGGAGGTTGCTTGAACCCGCGATGGTTTGTTGGGAGGCCAAGGCGATGGATGGCTACCTGGGGATCTAGTCCCGGCATCTCGTCATAACTATAGGAAAACACATCACGTTGCTGTCTGAGGAAGTCTACATACCGTTGTCTTTCCTCAGGGGGCATAGCGGCGCAGACCAATGTGGGTCTCGGTTCTGCCTTGCTACTGAGGTTCACCTGCACTAACTCATCGACCGTGGTGGAGACGCCCTCCTCAAAGGCAGGAGGAGCATCTTCCATGTCCTCCTCTCTTCTCGTGGGGGGATCACCCATGGGGGGAGCCGTTTCAGGGCTTCCATGACCTGATGGGAAGCTGGTGCCGGTTGGGCGGAAGAGGTCGTCACGTCAAGAGACTCATAAACCGCGGAGACCATGGAGACAAAGGCGGTTGATCCAATCCCATCTGGCCTTCAGCCCAAGGGGCCACGCTTTATGATATCAAAGTAGTAATGGCGCGTTGTCTTGAGACGGTCGATTCCGGCCCGGCGAAACAGACACGTATGACGTACTGCCGTTGCCATGATCCCAATGTCCCGATATCGTACAGGGGTAGGAGGCTTGGGGATCACCTGATCCTGGTTGGTGTAAGAGTACAAGGCGATTTCCCGCCGTCGCTTGGACTTGGAAATATTCCTTCCTCTGGTAACCGAGACAACAAAGCACTGCCCCATGTCTAGGGTTGTGGCCTACAACCGATGGATTGGGAAGATATATGCGTCATCCAAAACTGCTCAGGGATCACTCGTGACAGTGGCAGGCTTGACCTCACCTGCCAGGATCTGCTTTTCCTTTCTCTTGTAATAGTCAGCGTCCAGATAACAGGCTTCACAAGAGGAAAAAGGAGAAGCATCTCCTTGGAGCACACCCAATCGACCCTTAAGGGAGTATTTGAGTCACTGGTGATACGATGAGGGGACCGCTGCGTGAAGGTGGATCCACGACATGCCCATCAACGCGTTGTAGGCAGTGTCCTGAGAGACAACCACGAATTCGGTATTGGAAATTAGGCCGCCGAACTGGGTCTTCAGACGAATCTTTCCGAGTGGAGTTTTCTAGGTCCTGTCATACCCCTGAATCCTGAGGTCAGAGGGAGTTAGATCATCCTCATACAAGCCCAGCTTCCACAGCATCCGAGTTGGGATTAGGTTAATCCCAGAACCTGTGTCGACAAGACAGCGGCGAACTTCCATGCCATTGAACTGGCCGGTGATGTATAGTGGGCGGATGTGCCCCTGTATGGGAAGGTCTTCATCATCACCAAAAAATGAGATAACTGCCTGACATTCGACGCCCTCAATCACCTCGGTGTGGAAGGCTTCTGAATCCGCTACCTCCGTTTCAAACTGGAGGGGGCTCCTTAGAGCCTCGGCGAGCGCCTCACACATTTCAGACGACAGGCGAAGGGCCTCAAGGAAAGAAATCCTTGCCGGAATGCCAGCCAGGTGCTTCAGAACATCATACTTTCGATCCAAATGCGAGCTTATGCTTACAGGAGGTCACTCTGCGATTGGAGGCATGACAGGCCCTACCGGCGGGACCGGTGACTGACTGGTACTAGGCACGTCTCGCTGTTCAATAGTCCAAGCCTAGAAGGTGGCTGCCATGCTAGTACCGGGAGGCTGTAGTCGGATGGTGGCAGGGCAGGGCTGGTTGCGGCACGACCGAGGTGGTCCCGCCTGATCCAGTAACACAAATGGTGGGGGAGGCGAACCTGCCGACACCGGGTGAGGGAGCCGCATGTGCTGATCTTTGTATCGGGCCTGCTGCCTAGTATCAGTAGCATGCACGGCCTGACTGGAGGTGACGGCTTTCGTGCCCTGGCGATTCATGTAGCCACGGCTCCGCCGACGTTGGCGATGGTTGGGGACATTGGGGAGGTCCACCTGGCGTTCCTCATCGTCGGGAGTCAAAAGGGATTTACCAACTCTATGGTGTTAACCGAAGCGTACCCTGAGCTTTCACTCGAGGAATCATCCACTACCGGACAGAGTCTCGGAGGGATCCCCATTTCTGGGGGCATGAAATCGCCAATCGTGCGGGAAGATGACGGCACTGGTAGGGCACATTCTTTCTTCTTGCACTGTCGCTCGCTCTTCTGGGAAGAGGTAGGTTTGGACGATGATGCCAAAGCGGCGCTCGCAGATTCTGAGGGCTCTGGCTGACTCAGGCGGGCACGAATGATTCCATGGGCACGGGCGACCATCCTGTGGGCCATCCAGTCGTTATACTTCCAGGACCCATGGTTGGAAACCTGTTCCCACTCGTCCTCGTTGCCACTACTACCATCTAATCTCACGAAGACACCTGCCACTTGCACTGGGGCTGGGCCCAACCTGACTATGTTGTTGTCAATCTGGTCTTGGAGCCAGTCCTTGAACACATAGCATCACTGGATAGTGTTCCCTAGGGTTCGGTGATAAGGGTAGTAGTTAGGGTGATCAGTGAGACGCGCCTCTTCTGGCTTCCGGCACTCAGGAAGCCGCACGATCCTCTGCTCTAAGGCGCTACGAAAATAACCGAGGACCTGGGCCTCGTCAAACGATTAAGTCTGATTCCTTCTGTCTGGAAAGGGGGATCTTGGAGGCTGACCATGACCAAGGGCTGGAGGAGCAGGCCGAGGAGGCGGAGCCTGATTATCTCGCCTGGGTGGTGGCGGTGCGTTACGTGGAGGCGCTTGCCGATTTTGAGGCGGTCGCTACTGGGCCGGAGGCTGTGCCTGTGGGGGTGGACCCCTATGGGCCTACTGAGCTGGCCTTACTAGTAGAAACTCTAGATGGGCTACAGCAGCGGGCTCGGCTCTGGCGGCTCTCCTTACAGGGACTACAGGAGGCAGCGGGCATGCCTGATTGGCCTGCTGCAGGGCTTCTTCGAGGCGCTGAGCCTTGTCTGAGAAGTCCCGGAACCCTCTAGGGTAATTCTGAGTGATTAGAGAAGGAACCAGCTCTTCCTTGATGTTCCCTACACACATTGTCAGTAATTGATCCTGAGTTAGTGGCATGTCAAGGGAGTATGTGAGCCCCTTCCACCGGGTGACGAAGTCCGCGACCCACTCATCGGGCCTTTGTTTGCACCTGAAGAGGTCTGCAATGTTCATCTTCCGGGTTGTGGAACTGAACTGGTAGAGGAATTGCCAGCAAAGGTCCTCCCAGCTAGTCACAGATCCAACAGGAAGCTGGTTGTACCAGACGAATGTTGGTCCTTCCAGTGTTTGAACGAAGCAACGGAGCTTGGTAGCCTCCTGTTGTGTCGGAGTCCCTAACATAGGCCTGCACCTCGAGTTAAAGTGGTCCAGGTGTTGCGGCGGGTCTCCGATCCCGTTAAAGGGGGCTAAAGTGGGGTTCCCAAATCCTGGCGGGGCCGGTATATCATCCACCCATGCTGGGTATGGCTTGCCGTCCGGTGGGATTGCCACCTGCTGAGTTTCCAGGGCCTCTAGGTGGGCGATGAGTGCTTCCATTAGACCATCCGGATGCAGATTCATGTCCTAACGGGGATCTCTAACCACAAGCGTGTTTCCAGGCTCTTCAATCCGGTAGTCAAGCTCAGCATCTCATGGGGCGGCAGGAGGAAACCGAGCAGGGTCCCCCAGGTGATCCCGCCGCTCGGGAGGGTTTGGCGAAACATATCATGCCCTCTTGACATGGGATCCGGCCTCTCCCCTGTCAGCAAACGCAACATGGTCGCGGTTTCCCGGGAAAATCTCGGCAAGGGGTAGGTGCTCCTGCCCCTGCTGTCTTGGTCTAGGGTTACCGTAGTCAGGACGCTGCTCTGCAATGCGTTCGTCCAAGAGCTCATCAACCAGCCTCTTTTGCTCAGAAAGCTGTTGGCGTAGCGTGGCCTTCTCGGGATCTTCCTCTGCCTTCTGCACTAAGGCAAATGGGTCGGCGAGTTTGACAGAATCGACGTGCTATTTACCCTTTCCGATGTTTCGGCTCAGTGTTAGTGCCTCTGTGGGTACAGGGAGACCTAGGAGGCTCCTCTGTTGGCGAGTAATCCTCCCAGACGGGTCCAGTAGAGGCTTGTCCTCAGGGGAAGAGTCTCTATCGAGGATCTCCACACCATTTCCCTCGTCTGAAAGGTCAGCCATGTTGACCGCCACTGCCCTTGGCGACGTTCCCTCAGGGCCACCTAGTGAATCGGGCTGTCGGCGGATCACACAGAAAAGAAGGGCAGCGTAATGCCCCCATCCGCAGACGTGTGCGTGGGGGGTGGCTTCCTCAATAACTTTGCAGAGTACTTGAAAACTCTAGATGCATTGTTGTTGGAGGGCCCTATGGTGGCCTAGTGACTCGGGGTGCCGAACCGCGGGGAGCGCAGCCAGGTCGACCCGATGGCACTACTCACCGATATCCTCGAGATGTGTTTGGCTCCCGGGATAAGGCGCTATCTGATGGCGAAGACGGGAGCGAGTCACCCGAAGAGTCTGGCGGAAACATTCAAACTCTCCTGGGGTGAGTGACTCTGGTATATCAAAATCCAACCCTACGACCGGCCAAAACTTCTAGGGAAAGTGGCCCATTGTGAGGATGGTCCAGAAGCTCCATGACTCCGGTTCAGGTTCCAGACCTTTCTACCCCTGCTCGTCAACAGAGAATGGTCAGGGATCTAGAAATGGCGCTGAGGCAGGCCACTAGGCCGGTGGGCTAGCCGGCGGGGAATACGGCGAATAGGCCGATTGGCTGCCGATCCCTAAGTCGTCCTCCAGGGGTTGTAGTGCCCTGACTTCCACGTCACGATAGGATGGGCCAACGAATGGGCCTCCTTTCACAGCGTTGGTGCTTTCCGAGGGTGCGTCACCTTGAGAATCTTCCATCGGTCCCCAGAAAAGTTCCCCACCCTCCCTGGCTGAGGCGTAAGGTGATTCCGGGGAGGCCAGTGGTAACTGCGGGTCTGACCCCTGGGCGTACGCCAAGTCCTCATCCTCCTGGATATACCTTCGGAGGGAGGAGGGAATCATACGGATCTCACATTCGGGGAGTACGAGACTGATGCGCCGTGTCCCCATCCCTGCCCTCGACTCAAAGGGTTGGGGGGGAAGTTCTGTTGTCGAGTCGTATTCTTCCTCAGAGTCCGAGAAACGGACTGGTCTAATTTCCGTCCAGACTCCCCTGACATTCCTCTTACGGCGACGACGCCTCGCCTTCCTACCCCTGGGTGGCTCCTCAGGGTAAGGATGATTTCCGTCAAGGAGTCCCTTGGCCAAAAATAGCACTGGGGAAGAGGGGGCCGAAGGCTGGGGTGCGAGAAGCACCGGGACAGATGTCGAAAGGGACATGGGGAGGACCTCCACGTGAGTGAGAGACCGGATACACAACGGCTCCATATTCGCGGCCAGCGGTAGGGGGAGTGACCTCATACCCGGTGCAGTGGGCGCTGGGAAGAGTCACACCCGGAGCGTAGCTGTTGCAAAGAAGCCTTTGGCTTTCCAGATCAGTGGCATGGAATGAGCCTTCATGGTGGGTGGCACTACTGTGGATTGGTCCGCGGTGGCCATTGCCAGTGCCCGCGACCGGGAGAGTTGACCCAACTTGCCTGCAGGGCGGTCGGGGTCTCGATCCCAGTTGGGCATGTGACTGCCCCTTCTCAATGTGTGCGGGGATCTGGTAGCAGGTGTCAGCAGTGGTTCGGGCCACGGTGGTTGCTGACGCTGTTGCCCCAGGATGGGCATTCTCTTTCGCCCGCGCCTGACGCTGGCGTCGGGTCAGATGGGTCGGATCCGGTGGTGCGGGCATGAAGATTTCCTACTCCTCAGCCCAGGGAGTTGGTCGGCGGCGTCGACGTAGCCTAGCCCGGGTTCTTTCCGTTAACCCTTGGTACGGGTCTCCGATCGGGTGGACCCGAACATCCCCCACCTCATTGGCGTAGGGGAGGGATGTGTCAAGGCGCTCCGGGGATAGGATCCCGAAGCGGTTGAATGTTGGAGTGGGGAGCGGTGGCTCCCTGCGCGGCCCTCGGGGGCGGTGATGATGGTGAGGCGCAGCTGCCTCTAGATCCAAATGGGTCATGCCCCTGGTGGGGATGATCCCTTCCTCATCATACCTATGAACCAAGTCATTGATCACCCTTCGCTGGATGATTTCTGACGGGGAGAGGGGGCGTGAGCGCCCTACAGTCGTGGAAATCGGAGCCGGAGTGACTGTAGAAAAGGCGGGACCGCGTAGGGTGGCCGCGTCGGTACTACCCCTGCCCCTGCGCCGATGGGCAGGTGGAGATCGAGCTCCAGATGCAGTGATTCGATTCCTGGAAGTAGGGAGATGAACTCATTAGTACTAACAGGAAAAGAAATCAACAACCAATATCCCAACGTCATTCTATATTCCATGGTCGGCGAGAGGGATCCATGATGACGACGTCGCAGAGCGGAGTGATCAACGTCCTGACAGCCTTGACCCCTGGCAGGTTTCACGTCCCGGTGGTAGGTACCCAGACCTGGTGACATGCTAATCTTCCAACACCCCGAACGCTACCATTCTCCGTATTAAGGAGAAGAGATACATGTCGGGTTAACTATTTTCTGTTTCCAATGCTTTTATGTCGGGGCGCGCACGCATGTTCATCACGCATGGGAGGATGCGTGGCTCGTTTCCCCGCATTCCCGCTTTCCAAAGGCAGGCGGCATCCGTTCCTTGTTTAGGGATGTCTTCTCCTTGATTGAAACCAGGATGATTGGATGTCAGTTCTTCCTTCCGTGGATTCCTCCTTGGAGATCAACACCTAGTCTGGGTCTCCCTCATAGATTTAAGACGGGTTTGTGAAGCTCGTTCCTGGCGCCATATCTGCATAGACGCCAGTTAATTACGCTACTTCCGTCGAGACGCTCCAATGGGTCTTTTAATGGCAGAAACCTTCGGTGAGGAGAATGGTTATGTTGGGGTATCATTGGCACGTCTTGATGCTGGGGATTGGCATGTCTGTCTTCTTTCCCTTATCACAGGGCTTCTCGAGGGTGCGGAAGCCTGAGGCATCCCACATCGAACGCAGGTATTGTGTACCATCTGAGGTTTTCCTCATCTCCCCATGTTTAACACAGGGTATACCGCGAGTTTAACATCTTGCAGAGACGGATCGGAATGATCGGAACACTGAGATTGGATCAGATTGAAGGACCCCCTAGGGGGAACACCGATGTCAGGGCCAGCATGTGGGTGGCTTCCCGGATACCATGGAGTGAGGTGGGGTGGCATGATCTCACCGGGATGTGGCAGCCCAGGTAAGGATCAGGATGGATGATGTAGTGACGAGCTTGAACCTCGTGGAGGCTTCCTACGTATCCCCATGGCAGGGAATCAAAGTCTGTGTAGTTCGGTGGTACGGTGGGACACCTGGAGAGGTGACCCATGAGAATGAACGCATGGATTGGATCCTGGAGGAAGTAAGATCTCCAGGCTAGGGCATGATCTTCCCAAGGCGCGTGGGCTTGAGGGGGGAAGCCAGGATGAGGCGTGGGTGTGAGGCATGGGGCTTATGCTCTAAGACGGCCCAATATAGGGAATACGGGGTTTATGCTCTGAGACAGCCCATAATGGTGCTGGTGAACCGACGCGAAGGGGTCGGAACAACTAATCGATGGGCTTGAACCTCGTGGAGGCTTCCTACGTACCATGCGTTAGCACAGATCAAAGTCCACGTAGTTCAAGGCATACAGTTTAACGTCATGCGGGACGAGATACAGTTTAACGTCATGCGGGACGAGGGTATTTGGGGCTTACGCTCAGAGGTGGCCTAGAGTGGATATGGGGATTACGCTCTGAGGCGGCCCATGGTGGTCGGGGAACCGACGTGGAGAGGTCGGAATGACCGGGTGGTGGGCTTGAACCACATGGAGGCTTCCTACGTACCGTGCGTTAACACGAATCAAAGTCCATGTAGTTCGCTGGGATGGGGCTTATGCTCTGAGGCAGCCCATAGAGGATGTCATGGTCGATGTGCGCTCTAAGCCCACGTGAGTCATGCTCAGTGTGAGAAACAAGAGGCAGCAGGGACCAGACGATCACGTCGCAAAGGGTGCATCTGTGAGAAGCAGAAAGGGGAATACGCATTGAGTAGTACAAAGAGGAAACAGGGGATTACGTGTGGTTAGCGGCCCTTGGTGTCGGGGCTTACTCTAGGATGGAGGCTCGTGGTGCGACAAAGCGCAGTGGGAAAGGGACTCCACTGGCCTTGGCAGGGGGGAGTACGGAGGTTCATGGGTGCAACCTTCCGTAAGAGAGGCTAGGGGCTTATGCTCTGAGGCAGCCCTTCCCCCATGGAAAAACGCCACTCCGACAAGGAGGATCTCATTCCATGCGAGGAAGAGTCTATTCCCGTGGAGACGAGTGGGCGTAAAGAATGTCCAAGCTGGGGGGACCCTGCGTGCGAATCACGGGGTTAGACCACAGTTTAACATCATGTGTTAAGGACGAAGTGCTTAGCAGTTTAACGTCCTACAGCTTGGACGAGGTGGGTTCGCTCCACACCCCTAGGGATTACATGCCCAATGCCCTCTACCCCTTGTGGGAGGGAAGGAATCGGCAAGGTCATAGCGAAGGGGGGCCGCAGGGCGAACATTGAGGGGTCCACGTTAGCATGGTTATGCGAAGAAGCAATAGTCGTTAGCATTCCTATGTGGAGAAGCATAAGTCAAAGCAACGCAACGGGAAATACCGCCCAAGGAACCTTGAGGTTACTTCATACGAGCCTGGAAGGCCATACGGGAAAACAACTCATGGCGCGCATGCCTAGTAGGGAAGAGATCAGGTGCCGACGTGGAGAGGCAGCCAAGGGGCGTCAAGGTAAAGGGGTCGGGGTGTTGCGCGCAAAGAGAAGGTTTGTGCGCAAATCACCGGGATGGCGCAAAATAGGGCCAGCGGATTGCACGGATAGGTGATTGCGCGCAAGGTATTGCGTACACAAAATGGGATTGCACGCATGGGACACGGATTGCGCGCAAGGGAAGAACCCGGAGGAGGGGGTAAATTCACTTAAGCCAGTGGAGTTGTGCGCAAAGGCGAACCCCGGGGCAAGGTTGCGCGAAAAGGGGAATTACCTGGAAGTCATCTTGTGCATGGGGGGAGTAAAATTGTGCGCACGGGAGTCGTTCTGAATTCTAAAACCCCAAACCGTTTGGGGTCGCCTTCTATTTATAGGCCTCGAGCGGCGCGGAATCCAGGCGGTGCGCGAAAGCTTCTGCGCAGGGAACCGTTGGCATGCAAAACCTCACCGCAAGGAACCGGGGCGCGCAAAATTGTGCGCCTCACCGTCTAGATTACGCGCATCTCAGGGATGCTTCGCGCGAATGGATTTATTTCACGCAAGTCCTCCTTTATTTCGCGCACCACTTCTCGGGCCTCCGGACCAGGCCTCTGATTCTGAATATGACTTCGCTTTTCCATTTCGAAACTTCCTCTAGGGGTTACGGACTTTTTTCGGCGTCTACACACGTAGCATAGAGATGTAATTAAGAGGGTGTAACAGCAATGCTATTTCATAAATGAAATAGTGTAACCATGTGACGTCGCAACGTAACTGAAATGATGCGACATGTTTCCTTTAATAATTTTTCATGTTGAAGACAATAGAATTAATCCTTGTAGAATCTCTAAACAATCTCCAATGTAATTCCTATCCAATGAAGAATAAGAAAGAATGCCGGTAAGACTTCACCGACTTCGACGAACCTCAAAGAACAAAGCCGGAAGTGACAACAATGATGCCTTGAACTATCAAGGATGAACGTTTTGGCATCAAATGCCAAAGAGGTAGGGGTTTGATTGTTGTTTGAAAGTTCTTCCCTGTTCTTTTTTTTTTCTAGAAACGGTGAACACGGATCAAGCCATGAACAAGTTGATATGTGATTCATGTGTTTATGATGGTGGGTGACTTTTCTTGGGGATTTATCATCCAGGATTCAAACCTTCCATGAAATGGTTGAACTATAATCCCCGAATCTCCCCCTTGATTTAAACCTCTAACGCGGAGGGCCTAGGACAACATGAACAAGGCATGAGTGCCTCCACTCGTGCGTTCTTAGTGTTATCATTCTTGAAGTGGCGGTAATTCGATTTTGGGGACTCAGTAGGGATGGTGGAGACCCGAGAGTCCCATAGGTGCAGACGGATTGGAAAACGGACTAATGGATCTACTCCGGTGGCCCGCGGAAGGTGTCGTCAGTGTGGCACCACCGGTGATGGTGGATGGCCCATGCCAGCCGCGTGAAGGGAGTGGCACCACCCAATGTTGTGGTAGCAGCGGAGGTGAACGGCCCTCACCGGTTGTGCTGAAGGACGGCGGTGCGCCCGTTGGTGCGTCGCGACAGCAGGAGGTCGTGGCCAACCGGCCGCAGGGGCAGGAGTCGTGGTGCCATGCGAGCGCCGCGTGAAAGGGGTGGCCCACATCCAAGACACCCAATTTGGATAGAGGTTGGAGGGGTCCCACGTCCATGGGGCCTACTAGGGCCAGATGCAATGTGGCTACTACGTGCAGGAGGGACGACACACCACCAGCCGCTCCAGCGGCCGATCCTTAGCTGGCGGGACAAGGCCCTAATGGGCCAGACCCGCACCCTACGGGCCAAACCTATGCCCTTAGGGATGGGATGGACTAGACCGGGTCTTCGGGTGACCTAGCGAGTTGGCCCCCCAGCTAAACCAGGCCATGCCCAACGAGGCCCATTGGGCCTGGCCTCCTAGCCAAGCCAAACCAGACCGACCCTAACCCAAACTAGGTCAGGTCGAGTTCGTCTAAATGAACTAAAGTATGTGGTACCCCTGGGCCAGGTTGGTTAGGTCGGTTCGACCGGGTCATACCAGGCCTCATCACAACCGGTCCCCTATTTACTAAAATTCTCGTATCTTGCAAACCGCGAATCCAATTGATGATCCATTGGTAGAATTGGGGCTCTCTTGATGAGGTGGATCTTTTGGCATGATTTTCGCTGATTTTCATGGACATCAAGATGCAACGAATGTATTATGGAGTGATTCATCCAAGCACACTACTTACAGAACCTTCAGTTGGCTGAGACCTGAAGACTACTCGACGACGGCCTAGTGGGAAGTGGATCTATGTGACTCAGTAGGCCCAGGGTGGGGAGAAGCTTTGTGTGACCCGATAGACCCATGGTAATCGATAGGAGGAGTAACTCAGTTCGGCCAAGGTGGTAAGTGGCTCTGTCTATCCTGGTAGGACCACGGTGGGGAGTGGTTCTGTGTGACCCAACATACCCATGATACCTATCAGGGATGAGTACCATAGCAGTCCAAAGTTAGTGGGAAGCGGCTCTATGTGACCCAGCAGACCCACTGTACTCAATAGAGGAGGAGTTCTCCGGCAGCTGAGGGGTTCGATGATATGACTAATGATGTTATTATCACTACCCTAGATTATACCTGGTGTGAGATTCCTTTTGATATGTGATTTTTCTTCATTATATGCTTTGAGTATTATTGTTCCGTCTTTCCTTTTTGTTTTGGGGTCCCTACTGGGTATTGTTATACTCACCCCTGCACGGTATTCACCCGCACGTGTTGTGTCTAGTGCAGGAAATCGATGTTTCGATAGAGGTGCTCATGGGGATGGGACTGAAAAACGCTACGATGGTGGAATTGGTGTCCTAGGACTAGGTGGGACCCAGTAAGACCAGGTGTATAGGACATACTACTTCAGTTTCCAGAAGCTTCACTACTCTTATGATCAGGTGGGGTTTTCCACAGATGGCCATCAGAGATCCTTTTTTGTACTTTGTTGTTTTAGTTCTTTTGTTGGGTTTATATTCTGGCACACTCACTTTCCATTGTACTTTGTGATCAGTCTTTTTTTATTATAATTTTTTTCCCTTTAGTGTGTTGGGATGTGGTTGGGAATGTGTTAGTACAAGTACTTAGGAAAATGCCTCCCACTTGCAGGTTGACACCTTCGGTACTAGTCGCCAGCCCCTGGCCTTTGGGAGGTAGGCTTGGGGTAGTCATGACATGGGCCTCAGGGGACAGGTCATGACAAGGTGGTATCAGAGGGTGGTCAATCCTACCATAAATTCCAGGAGTTTGTGTTTTTTTAGGGCAACCGTGTTAAGTGTTGCGAGTCCGAATTTCAGATTCGGGGAGTCCAGTGTTGGTGCGGCAACCGTTGTATCAATACACCAGAACCTTGAATTCTTCTTTTCAGCTCACTAAATGAAAACATTGGTTGCATAAGTGTCTCCATATGTTTTTTTGAATAAGATTCAGCTCACCAGGTATAACCTTCTAACCATGGTACATCTTGATCTATTTCAGGATGCCTCAACGTGGATGACCAGTCAGGATCCCAATAAGAGGTCGTGAGGACATCCCACCTAGCGAAGATATGTCCTTTCAGGGACCAGTGCTTGAGATGGCCCCACTGGGTGATGTACCAATGCTACCACCACCCAATGGTCAGCATATACTATCGGCGGTTCCGGTAGAGGGTTTTCGTAGGCTCAGTGACCTACATGAGTTTCACAGACAGAGACCACCCGAGTTCAGGGGAGAGACAGATCCTCAGGTCTCTAAGGACTAGCTAGAGGCTATGACGTGGGTCTTCAGCTTAGTGAGGACACCGACTGACTAGATAGAAATATTTTTAGTGATCCTTCTACAGGGCTCAACAAGGAGATGGTAGATCTTGATCACCCAAACACACGATGAGGCGACCCTCACCTGGTCAGACTTCGAGCGGCTTTTCTGGGAGGATTTTTTTCCCATGACCTTGCACTCTATACGCATTTAGGAGCTGCTTCACCTTCAGTAGGGCATCATGACATTATCTGAGTACTCAGAGAGGTTCACCGATCTATCTCGCTACTCCACAAATATGGATCAAGACCCTTTCTTCAGGGATCAATCCTTTGAGAAGGGACTCAGGTAGGAGATCAGGGCATCGGTGTTGTCTCTTAATATCCCTACCCAGTTCGGGGTGCTGAGAGAGCCCTTATTACAGAGAGCTTATTGGAAGATTAGGTTCCAACAGCTAGATCTGCTAGCAAACCCCAGGCGGAGGAGTCTTCTGTTGGGACCAAGTTGGATGGATATGGAAGTAAGAAGAGTTAGCTATTACAAAGTGTTTTTTTTTTGTCAAAGAAGATAAATCAATTCACATTATAAAGGATTTGAAAACTAGATGATGCTTTAATGATATGCATTTCACAAATATCATAAGTTATGAGAACTTGTGATGCAAGCCTTATGAAGGAAAGGGGGAGAAATGATGATGCCAGTCATATATAGTTTTGATTGGAAGGAATGATACTGCTGGAATATAGGGAAGTTTCAGTACTTTCCATTGTAATTATGACGGTGCTAAATCTGGTCTATCAAAGGATATATATCATAATAGTGTAGTTTGTGATGAAAGCTAAAGAATAGTTATGGGAAGCAATGAAGAGAGAAATAACAGAGGAACGGACAATCTGGAGGCGGCACAAAAGAACAGTTTAAGGTGGTTCCATTTTCCAGTGTTTTCCAAATTTTAGGGCCTGAAAATTGGAAAATGGATAGAGTTGTTTTTGGAAAAGGGAGGTGCGTGAAAAATAAAGCGGTGCGCAAAATATTATCGGGGTGTGTGAAAAAATAAAGCGGTGCGCGAAATATTAGCGGGGTGCGTGAAAAATAAAGCGGTGCATGAAATATTGTCGTGGTGCGTGAAATAGAGGACTGAAGTTTTTCGTGAAAGAGGTGTTTTGATATCAGAAGCTCGAAAATTTTCAAAGTAATGAGGTGCACGAAAAATTGGAGCATTGCGCGAAATATGATGTTGCGTGAAAGAGTTTTTACACGCATGAAGAGGGTTTTAGGCGTGGATTCGTGTTTTTTGTGCAGGGTTAAAAAGGCCTATAAATACGAGGTGACCCCCTCTCATTTTTTGTTTCTCGACACTTAGAGAAATATTGAGCTCTGAAGTGCGTAAAATTATACGCTAAGTGAGTTGCGTGAAAATAAAGAGGTTTGCACGAAAAGAGGAAAGGTGCACAAAAAAGTGGTAAGTTGCGAGAAAAGTGGAAAGTTTCATAGAAAAAGGAATTTGCGCGAAAATAGGAAAGGTGTGTGAAAAAGTGGGAAGTTGCATGAAAAAAGTGGAAAGTTTCACGGAAAAAGGAAGTTGTGTGAAAAAGGTTTTCCGCGCCAAAAGGGAATTTTTATGCGCAAGCCATTTGAATTGCGCGCAAGGTACCCTAAAGGCTGCGTGAAAAAATTGTGGTCTTCACATGTATTCTATTGTGCGTATGATAGTTCTTACTGGCTTCTGGGTAAGAAAGTGAAGATTTGTAATTCATAGAATACATCTCATCAATTGTAAAGAAGCACTGAAATACTCTAATTCCCTATTTGTGATAAGAAAGTGTACACACACTTGCGGATTGTTTTCCAAGTGCTACAAAAGTGTAAGGGTATATCCTACTCATTGTATTACACATCAAAGGGTTGTTTTCTAGTGGATTGTGTGGTACTGGATTATTTTTGTACCATACCAAGGACGTAGCTACTCTTGTTGAGTAGAAAACCCTGTAAATATTGTCTTCATGTGGTTGTGTGTGTTCAGCAGAGAAGAAACCCTTTAATTGGAGGCGAAGGTTGTTTCAAAAAGAAGGAAACATAAAAAGAAAAAGACATCACTGATTCACCCCCTCCCCCTCTTAGTGATACTTAGATCTTGATTGGGAACTTCATCTTCAACAGGTAGCAGACAGTAGACGTGTGGGCCCAAGCGGGCTATGTCTTTTAGAGGCCGACCCCAGGACTCAAGGTTGGTAGTGTGGGGCTCTCAGTCCAGGGGGAGCCAGCAAGGATCAAGGAAGTTATTCGCATGTGGAGGGCATGGACACATAGCGTGTGACTGCCCGACCTACCGTACAGATGACCAGAAGAAGGTCGAGGGGTCGCCGAGGTAGTGGCAGCAGTTTGAGCGAGGAGGTCTGCAGGGCAGTGAATGTGGCAGGGAAACTAGGCGAGCGGCAGGTGGTGGGTGATAGTTTGAGGTGTTACCGCCACCACCCCCAGGTGGTCCACCCTGACCTCAGGGAGTAGGCAGACAGGGAAGAGCTCATCTCTTGGGAGTAGAGGCTTACAACCATGATTCTCTAGATATGATCTGAGGTATGATCTATATCTTCTCTACCCAAGTTGCAGTACTTATATACACAGGTGATGGTCACTTATTTCTTTCCATGACTCTAGTTCGGAGCTCACAGATTCTGGTAAAGTTGTTGGATCGATCCTTACAGCTAGAGACTCCTATGGGATACGACTCGATGATTACACAATGGTGCTGGTAGTGTGAGCTCGCTCTAAGAGGTGAGAGCTTCAGCTAGGATCTCCTAGTAGCGGTGTTGAGGCCTTACGATGACATCTTGGGTATGGAATGGTTATCCACTGTCCATGATCAGATCTACTATTTTAGGCGTACAATGCGGTGTGTCCATAGATATGGGACCAGGTTTTCCTACACTGGCGAGAAGGAAATCCTTGTAGTGAAATATGGACTCTCTCGGAGGAGGGTGCAGTCGATCACTCACTAGTTGGCTAGTCTCACCCTCGGTGTAGTGGATGAGAGGAGTCTGAACTTTCATTTAGTGGTGGACGAGTACAAGGATATTTTCTCTGAGGATGTTTTGGGACCACCTCCTCACAGAGAGGTAGACTTTTTCATCGACCTGCACCCCAGGATGGTATTGATATCCACACTGGCGTATCAGATGGCATTTGTAGAGCTTCGCGAGCTGAGGGTATAGCTAGAGGACTTGTAAGAGAAGGGGTTTGTAAGGCCTAGCATTTCACCATGGGAATCCCTGGTGCTTTTTTCCAAGAAGGCATATGGGAGTTTGAGGTTGTGCGTGGACTTTTGATGCTTGAACCAGGTGACCGTGAAGAACAAGTATCCACTACCAATAATTGATGACCTCTTTGGCTAACTTAGGTGAGTGAAGTGGTTCTCAAAGATAGATCTCAGATCAGGTTATCACCAGCTTCGGGTATGGGATGTGGATGTACTGAAGATAGACTTTAGCTGCTGGTATGGCCACTATGAGATCCCAGTGATTCCTTTCAGCGTGACCAACGCCCCAGTGGTGTTCATGGGCCCCATGAACAGGATCTTCCAACCTTACCTTGACTGGTTCTTTGTGGTATTCATTGATGACATCTTGGTGTACTCAGTGTCAGAGGATGAGCATGCTACACACCTACAGATAGTCCTGAATACACTCCAAGAGCACCAACTTTATGGTAATCTCTTGAAGTGGTAGTTCTGGATTCGAGAGGTCCACTTTCTGATACATGTCATCTCAGAGGCTAGAGTTTTATTAGATCCATATAAGATAGAGGCAGCGCTTTCTTGGGAGTCTCCCAAGAGCGTGACTGAGGTGCGGAGCTTCTTGGAGTTGGATGGTTACTATGGGAGGTTCGTACTCGACCTTTCGAGAGTAGTAGTATCCTTATCAGCCTTTACATGGAAGTTACATCCCATTGTGTGGATGGAAAAATGCTAGTAGAGTTCCCAGGAGCTGAGGCAGAGACTGACTAATGCCCCCATCTTGAAACTACTAGAGGAGGGTGTTGGTTATGTAGTTTATTGAGATTCATCAGGGCCCGGACTGAGTTGTGTTCTGATGAAGGAGAGAGAGGTGATCGCTTACAGATCATGACAGTTGAGGAAGAATGATTAGAACTATACGACCCATGACCTAGAGTTAGTAGCAGTTTTCTTTTCCCTGAAGATGTGGTGAAACTACTTGATGGGTGAACGATTTACCATCTACTCCAACCACAAGAGTCTTAGGTATATCTTCTCCTAGAAGTACTTGAACCTGAGATAGTTGTGATGGATAGATTTCCTCCAAGACTATGACTTTGAGATATTCTATACTCTTGGAAAGAGGAATGCGGTGGAAGATGCACTCAGTAGGAGGACTGGTTTGCAACTTCTGAGTGAGGCGATGGAGCAGTTAACTATGATGTAGATATCCTTTATGGATGATGATGGAGGATCTTATCTTCAGTCTATGATTGTCACTCCCCCACTCTTATAGTGAGTTAGGGAGGCACAATTGGTGGATGTTTACTGCAAGGCCCGACGTGCTCAGTTATCCTCAGGACAGGCTCCTGATGGATTTTCTATAGGTGGGGAGCACGCTATCCTTTTCATAGGGCACACCATAGTAATGGTGATGTTGTGGGAGGAGGTGTTGAGAGAGTTATATACATCCCCTTTGGCGGTATATCTTGGAGTGGAGAAGATGTACCAGGACCTCCAACATCAGTACTGGTGGCTAGGGATAAAGAGAGTAGTGGTCAAGTTCATTTCACGATGCCTCACTTGTTAGCAAGTGAAGGCCGAGCAACAGGTTCCAGCAAGATTGACCCAGCCACTCGAGCTACCAGAGTGTAAATGAGATGGTATCTTGATGGACTTAGTAATGGGGTTACCACATATGTTTAGAGGCCATGATTCTATTTGGGTGATCATTGACCAACTCACCAAGTCAGCTCACTTCATACCCATCCGGGAGTAGGGACTAGTAGAGGGCTTGGGATGCCTCTATGTCCAAGAGATAGTACGACTTCAGAGGGTGCCTTCGATGATCATCTCAAACCATGATGCCCCCTTTACATCTCAGTTATGGAAGGGATTATAGGAGGTGTTCAGGACGTAGTTGCGCTTGAATACAAATTTCCATCCCCAAACGGATGGTCATGCGGAGTAGACCATACAAACCTTGGAGGATATGATTCATGCTTGCATCCTTGACTTTGGTCGCCATTGGGAGGACCACCTTCCTTTGGTAGAGATCGCATACAACAACATCTATCACTCCACCATTGGTATGGCACTGTTTGAGGCCTTGTACAGGTGGCCTTGCAAATCACCCTTATGTTGGGAAGACCTATGAGAGTCGACACTCATGGGTTTAGAGTTGGTACGAGCTACCACTGAGAAGGTGCAGATCATCTAGGAGTGGATGAGGACTGCATAGAGTAGGAAGAAGTCTTATGCTGATAGGAGACGGAGACCCTTAGAGTTTGAGGAGGGAGACCATGTGTTCCTTAGAGTCTCACCTCGATGAAGATTACGAAGATTTAGCTGGAGCAGCAAGCTATCTCTGAGGTTCATCAGACCATTTCAGATCCTAAGTAGAGTTACCAAGGTGGTGTACCACCTAGATCCCCCCCCCCACACACACACACACAGATACATCAGGTTCATGATGTTTTCCACCTGTCACGACTGAGGAGGTATATGTATAATCCATCACATGTCATCGACTAGGGAGAGCTAGACATTGAAGATGGGGCGATGTTTTCGGAGTTCTTAGAGGAGATAGATGATCAAAAGTAGCAGGTACTATGTAGCCAGTCGATTCCTCGGGTACGATTTTGATGGAAGCACAGGAATCTATAGGAGAACGCATGGGAGCGAAAGGCTTAGATTCATGCTCAGTACCCCTATCTGTTTGATTAGTTTTTGTTTTGGATTTCATGGACGTAAAGACCTAAGGTGGGGAGAATGTAATGTCTCAGAAAATCCATGTAATTTTTTTAGATAGAATTATTCTAAGATCACGCGCTCTAACAGCACGTGATTCTAAGGCTTCGAGAGCCCGGAATGGAATTTTGAACTTTTTTTAAGGTACATTCAATAAACGCGCGAGTGGGTTTTTATAACTTTTGAACCGGTGCTCGGATCGAAAATATGAGGACACCGTTGAATTCAGAATGTCAGTATTTGCCTAAAATGGACATAACTTCAGTCAGCAAGGGCAGAATAGAAAATTTTATTTTCGGACCTTTCGAGAAAAATAATAAAATAACTTAAAAAGTTATTTTATATTCATTCTCATCTGTTGAGTGATGAACAATGACATTATGGTGCGGAGATGAAGTGGCGACAGGGAGTATTAATGAGGCTCATTAATGGCCCATATCACATAGCATAGTGATGTAATAAAGGGAGCATAACATTGATATTGTTTCATAAAAGAAACAGCGTAACGACACGACGTCGTAGTGTAACTAAAATGTTGTGACGTGTTTCCTTTAATTATTTGGCATGTTGGAGATGACGTAATCAAAACTTGGTGACTCTCTAAAAAATCTCCAATGTAATTCCTCTCCAACAAAGAGCGAAGAAGAATGTCGAAGAGACTTCATCGACTTCGATGAACCTCGAAGAATGGATCCCAAAGTGACGATGTTGATGCCTTGAATTCTCAAGGATGGAAGTTTCGGAATCAAACGTCAAAGTGGTAGGGGTTTTATTTTTATTTAAAAGTTCTTCCCCTCTCTTATTTTTTTCTAGAAATGTTGAACATGGATCAACCCGTGAACAAGTTGATCCTTGATTCATGCGTTTATGTGGGAGGGTTACTTCTCTTGGGGATTTATCATCCAGGATTCAAACCTTGCATGAAATGGTTGAACAAAAATCCCTAACCTCCCCCTTGATTTAAGCCTCTAATTTGAAGGATCTGGGCCGACACAAACAAGGCTCGAGCACCTCTTCTCATGCATTATTGAGATTCTGGGGCTTGAGTAGGGATGGTGGCAACTCGAGAGGCTCGTAGGCGTAGACGGATCAAAAAATGGACCACTGAAGCAACTCTGGTGGCCCGCAGAAGGTGTCGCCGGCAACCAGTGGTAGCCGGACCATGCCGGCCGCATAAAGGGGGCAGCACCACCAGGAATTGCGGCAACATCGGAGGTGGTTGGCCCTTATCATCCAGGCTAAAGGATGACGACCCGCCCATCAGTGTGCGGCGACGGAGAGAGTCGTGGTGCCATGTGGGCACCACATGAAAGGGTTGGACCACGTCTGTTCCACTTAGTTCAACAGGACAAGCCACGGTCCATCGACCGCGGCTAGAGGCTAGATGATCCCCACATTTGCGGGGCCAGCTGGGGCTAGACATGGCGTGACTGCCATGTCCAGGCAGGACGGTGCACTATCGACTGCTCCAACGGCCAGTCCTCAGCTAGTGGGATGAGCCCCTAGTAGGCCGGACCCATTTCCGTGGGCTGGACCTACACCTTTTGGGTCGGGCCAGACTAGACCAGGTCGTCGGACTAGATCGGGTCGCTAAGCGACCCTGCGGGCTGGAGCCCCAACTAAACTGGGCTGGGCCCAGCGAGACCCATTGGGCCTGGCCCATTGGACAGGTCAAACCAGACCAACCCCAACTCAAACTAGGTTAGGTCAAGTTTGTCTAAATGAACCGAGGTATGTGGGACCCTCAGGCCAGGTTTGTCGGGTCGGTCCGACCGGGTCAGACTGGGCCCTGTCATAACTGATCCCCTGTTTACTAAAACGCATGTATCTTGCAAATCACATATCCGATTGATGATCCATTTGAAGTATTGGGACCCTCTTGATGAGATGGATCTTTTGACATGCTTTGTGGTGACTTTCATGGACATCAATATGATATGAATGTCTTGAGGAGCAGTTCCCCCAAGTGTGTTATGTATGAAACCCTGCGGTTGGCTGAGACCTGAATACTACTCAACAACGGACCAGTGGGAAGAGGCTCTATATGACCTGGTAGGCCCACAGTGGGTAGCGACTCTTTATGACTCAAAAGACCCATGGTACTTGACAGGAGGAGTACCTCAGTTCTGCCAAGGTGGGAAGTGACTCTGTGTGACCCGACAGGCCCACGGTGGGGAGCGGCTCTATGTGACCCAGTATACCCACGGTACCCATCAGAGATGAGTAAACTAGTAGTCCATGGTGAGTGGGAAGTGTCTCTATGTGACCCAATAGTCCCACTATACTCGATAGAGGAGGAGTTATCCAACATATGAGGAGTTAAATGATATGACTGATGATGCTATTATCACTACCCTAGAATATGTTTGGTGTGATCTACCTTGTGTTATGTGATTTTGCTTCATGCTATGATTTGAGGATTGTTGTGTGGTTTTTATTTTTTGTTTTAGGGTCCCTAATGAGTATTTTTATACTCACCCCTGCACGGGCTTCACCCGAACGTGTTGTGCCAGGTGCAGACGATCGACCTTTCAACCGAGGTGCTAAGGGGGGCGAGACTGACGGACACTACGACGATGGACTTGGTTCCTAGGACTAGGTGGGGACCATTAGTATCAAGCGGACAATATATAATACTTTGGATTCCAATAGCTTCACTACTCTTATGATCAGGTGGGTTTTTTCGTGGATGGCCATCAGAGCTCCTTTTTTTACTTTGATATTTTAGTTCTTTTGTTGGGTTTGTATTCTGGACCACTTGCTTTCTGCTATACTTTATACTCACTCTTTCTTTAGTATACTTTTTTTTACCTTTAGTGTGTTGGGATGTGATTGGGAATGTTTGTGCATACAGGTACTCAGTAAAATGCCTCCCACTTGCAGGTTGACGCCTTTGGCGCTAGTCGCCAGCCCTGGCCTTTGGGAGGCGGGCTTGGGGTAGTCACGGCATGGGCCCTAGGGGACAGTTTGTGACAATAAAGATAAGTAAAATATTCTTACAAAGTAAAAAAGTTTTTACTTTATCTCCCCCTTTTCCAATATAATCCAAAGAGTGGTGGGGGTTCATTTTTATGAGATTTAAAAAGTCATTGGAGGAGGCTGAACATGAAGTTGCATCATAAACTAAACAAACCTTTATTTTAGCATTACCTTTGTGAAGATATCATAAATTTGATACTTCATTGAGATATATTCCAGAAAAATATCTCCAATATAAAATTTATCTTTTATAAATTTAAACTTTATATCAATTTGTTTTGATCTTGAATTTTGGATAGGATTTTTAAAAAGATCAATGGCACTCTAATTATCACAAAGTATCTTCAATGGTTTAGAAACTTTTGCTTTCAAATCTTCTGACTGAACTTTCATCCACAACATCTATATATAAGCCTAATAAGATGTAATATATTCTAATTCTTCTATGGTCAAAGTTACTAAACATTGTTTCTTACTATACCAACTTACACAACATTCACCCAAGTAGAATGTTCCTCCAAAGGTTTATTTTTTATCATTACAATCTTTAGCCCAATCAGCATCAGTATAACCCCAAAAATTCATATCACAACTTATTTTATATAACAAACCTGTGAATTTTTTACTTTTAAATATCTCATAATTCTCTTTTCTTCCAACATATGTGATTATTTCATATTACTTTGATACATGATACACAAAGTCACAGCCTAAACAATATCAGTCCTTGAGGCCGTAAGGTAAAGTTGACTTCCTATCGGCTTCTGAAAATATTTTTGATTCACACTTTTTCCAAAATTATCTTTACTAAACTTTGTGCACAAAAATATAGGATTAGAAACTTATTTGGACTCTACCCTTCCAAACTTATTTATCAATTCCATTGAATACTTTTCTTGGGATAAGAAAATGTACTTTTATTTTTATTGAACTTGTAATCCAAGGAGGAAAGTTAATTCACCCAACATTGAAATTTAAAAATTATTCTTCCTTTCCTCAAAAAACTATTTACAAACATTTTCTTACTCCCCATTAAAAATTATATCATCCACATAAACAATTATAATTAGAGTTATGGAGTCAACATTTTTCATATATAAGTTTATATTAACTTTTCCTTTAGAAAAATTCAACATTCTCAAACAACTATGAAGTTTTTAATACCAGTCATGTGGGTATTGTTTCAACCCATACAAGTCTTTATTAAATCTACAAACCTAGTTTTCATCATTATCAAGTTGAAAACCACAAGGTTGTTCAAAGTAAACTTTTTCCTCAATCTCACCATTTAATAAATATAACTTTGCATACATCTGATAAACTTTGTAATTTCAATGTGTGGCCACTGACAGTAATATTATAATAGTTTATAATATTAAAATTAGGGAAAAAGTTTTTTCAAAATCCACACCTTCCACCTGGAATATCCTTTATAAAAAAGTCTTTGTTTCTTGGAACTTCTCTATGATATTTCAATTGTTTTTGTAAACTGACTTTATTATGATAATATTTTTATTTTCTAGCCATGGAACAAGTTCCCATGTTTCATTTTTATCAATCTGATCCAACTCTTCATTCATATCATCCACCCATTATTTCTGTTGAATAGATTCTAAAACTAATTCCAAATCAACTTTTGAGAGAAGTGAAGTTTTATTTTCTAATCTCAACTTTCTTTTAGTATAAACTGGACACTTCTAATTTCCAATAATTTTTTCAGACTCAATATGTTTTTCTATGGTAGTAAATTTTAATGTTTCTCTTCCAATTGAACTTTTCTCATCAAGTTATTCTCCATAATTTTGTTAAGGATGTTTTGACTCACTATTGTTGGAAATATCTGGTTTATAATCCTCAGCATTATTAAAAACTTTTGTTATGAAAATTTGATTTTCAATTACTTTCACATCATATGATTCCACCAACCTTTGTAAGTATTTGTTCTAGCATTTGTAACTTCTTCCATTGGGTGAATAACCCATAAAATTTCCTTCCTTGTCTTTCTCATCAAACTTTCCTATATTAGGATTTTTGATTTTAAGTAAATATGGATTTCCAGAAACTTTGAAGTACTTTAATGAGGGTTTTTTGTTATACCACATTTCATAAGAAGTCGTGTTAGATTCTAGTCTCAAAAAATATATATTCTGAATATGAAAAGTAATACTAATTGCTTCCCTCTAGTAGAACTTTGAAAGTTTTTATTATGCTAATATAATTCTTCATATTTCCACTAAACTTCTATTATTTCTTATTGCTACTACATTTTTTTGTGGAGTGTATGGAGAACTATACTGATGTTTGATACCATGATTTCTCATATAAGTTTTAAAATTATTTCTTGTGAATTTGATACCATTATCTACTCTCAACTTCTTTATATAAGCCCTCATTTCTTTCTCAACTTCTTTTATGAAAAACTAGAACATTTCCACTGTTTCTGATTTGTGTTTCATAAACATGATGTTTTTCATCCAATTGAAATCATCAATAAAAGTGATAGAGTATAAATCTTCTTTTTTTGATTTATGTCTCATCAGCCCACATAAATTAGAATGAATAGGTTCAAGAGGTATGGTAGACTGAATCTCAACTCTCTTATGACCTTTGTTATTCATCTTCCCTTTCTAACAAGTAATACAAATATCTTCATCTCTTGTTTTCAATTATGGAAAATAACGGGCAGCATCAACTTTAGAAAGTTTTTTCATGATTTTCTTCCCAGGGTGGCCAATTATTTAGTGCCATAACTTATTCTCATCTTCAGAACTTAGAGAACATGATTTGTAATGTTCTACAATTTGAAAGAGATTCCCACTAGTTCTTTCTCCTTTTATTATAACTTTTACATCTTTCAAACTTTTGATAACTCGGGAATATTTTTTGAAGATCACTTATTTTCCATCATTGAAAAGTTGACTCGCACTAAGTAAGTTATGTTTTATCCCATCAAAAAATAAAACTTCCTTAGATTTCAACTTTTGTACTACAATCTCAACCATTTCGATTCCTCTGATTTTTAAAGAACTATAATTAAAAAAGGTTACTACTACTCCATCATGACTTTCAACATGTTTCAAGATTTTTACATCACCTATAATATGTGAAGAACAACCACTATCAAGTATCTATGGTTTGTTACTTTTATTTACTTTTAAATATGACTCGACAACAAATTCTCTTTCCTCGATTTTCTTATTTCCAAATTCTTTTTCTTTTCAATCATAATAATCTTGTTCCGGAAGGAGTGTCATTTCATCATGATGACCATCATGATCACATCTTCCAAAAAAAATTCTAGACATTCAAATTGATTTTTTGTTGGAAATTTTCTAACATCATGAGATTTTTTTTTTCTAACTTGGTGTGAGTTAGGAAAGTTACTAATCTTCCTTCTACCATTGTTTTCGCTTTGTTCAAAACTTATTCCAGGAAGTGACAAGTTATACCAATGATTAGAAGCCATGTTCCCATAGATTACAAAATACCAGAAATAAATCTATATTTTCTATTGAAATGATATCTTTCTCTATAAAAACTTTGTTGAGGTTGATAACTTCTTCCTACTTTAACAATATATGGACATGGACCATCTTTCCTCCTGATGAAGTTTTCATATTTTGTAGATGAAATAGGTTTCTCACACCCTTTTTCAACCCAATATTTCCCAATACATTTTCCTAAATATAAAATATTATAAAAATAAAATGAAACATTATTTTTGGTGGGTGAGTAATTCACCTGACTCTTGATTTGAGTTATCTCATCAACTTTAGTAGTCTCAAATTTTACTTTCTAAGCTTTGTTGAAGTTTTAATTTATCTTACATAAGGTAATTTTGGACTCAATAAGTTTTTATTGAAACTTGTTAATTTATTCTTCCTTAGCTTCCAGATTCTTATTGAGATCTTCAACTATCATTACCTATTCATAATTTCTAATTTTGTAACTTAAGATCTCCTAAATGTTTTCTTCCTCCTGCTTGATGGAATCTTTTCTTCCTTTAGTAAATTTTTCATAATATTTCTTTATTACTCTAATTTCTTTCTTGGGAGTTTTGTTTTGCTCAAGGCATTAAACAAATTCTATTCTGATTTGATACTCTCTATATTATTCTTCACCACCTTCTTCGCTATCTAAGGAATATTTTATTCTCTCAACTTTTGCAATGAAGGTTATGAATTTTTTTGAACATTCATCTTCTAAAGAATTGTTTTCATTGATTTTGATTCAGTTTTCTTACTCATCATACTTCTTTTATCTCTCCTGAACTTCTTCTTATATATTTTGGATGAATTTTTTTTTTTATTTTTTTCCAATTCTTCCATCAAGGTTTTTCATCAGAATCCTCTTGATATTCTCCAAATTTCTTCTTAGGAAAATTCATAGCAAAGTGTCCAATTCCACCACACTCAAAACATTTGATAGGAAGTTTTCCTTCATTATTTCATCTTCCTCTTCAATAGTTCTTATATATAAGAGACATGATTTTTTCATTCAACTCATAATCCTCTTTATATTTAGAGTCATGAGGATCAACATCTTTAAAATCTTTCATTTTCATTTTTATCATGGCTGTAAAAGCTATTTTATCTTTCATCTTCTTTTTGAACATTGAGGATTTTCTCATTTCATAAGAAACAAGAATTTTATGCAATTCATCAAGGGATAAATAATTCTTATCTTATAAAGATGAAATTTTAGAATCTAACTCGTTCAAAATATTTCTCACAAGTTTCTTCATAATTGTAGAATATTATAGGACATCACCAAATCCTCTGATGTTGCAAACAATTTCATTTACTCTAGTGAAGTATTCATAAATATTTTCTTCATATCTCATCCTTATGTATTCATAATTACTACTCCATATTTATATCTTTGATTCCTTCACTTTAGTATTCCCCTTGAAAATAATTTCCATCTTGTCCCACATACTCTTTGATGTTTTGAGACCCATCACCTTCATATAAAAATTTTATGATAATGACATAAGGATAACATTTCTTGATTTTCCATAAACTTAGATATTTTTATTTTTTGAAAAATTCATTGAGTCGTCTTTCTCAATAGATGAGAACCCTATTGTAGCAGCATAAAAAACTTTCAGGACAAGAGATGGGTGTTAAGGAATTATCCTATTTTTTCATCCATAATAATTGTTTTCATCAAATGTAGGAATTCCTCTACTGTTGATAGAATTGAGATTATCCATGATAATAATTCGACAAGGGACCCTTTGCTCATTATACCAATTTAAGTTCCAAATGATCAAAAAACAACTGAGAATGGGGGTTTGAATCAATTTTCCACTTTTTATGAGTTTCAAGAATTTTAGAAACTTAACCCCTACAATGTGTTAAGATTAATTTTCTTATTATCTTTTAGTAAATACTCATGCATGAAAAGGTAAAAAAAAATTAAAGTATAAAAGATTTAAAAGGTTAGACCTTAGTGTTATAACCTACATCCTTTCCATAGCTACTCTTGTGGGTCTATTCAAATTCACTATTGAGAAGAAGTGAATATAACTTGTGCTAACTCCTGAGATGAATGATTATACTGACTCCCATTAATTTAAAAAAATTTCTTACAAAAAATGATCCAAAAAAAATAATAAAAACTTTGTTCAATATACTCCAAAAAAGTTCCTAGGTTTGATGAGCTTGAGTCTGATGGACTTCAGTCTGATTGACTCATTACGATCGACTCAATACAATACTCCCTTTCTCATTCTATAATTGAAGAAAATTTTTATCCTATCTGGATAAAAAAACTTTCACTTCTCAAAAACTAATCAAAACTCAATTCGAACTTCCTCATTGTGATGAATTCAGTCTGATGGACACAGTGCAATGAATCCATTCTCAATATATAAAAACTCAAACTCTTTTCAAATGATCAATATGATCTTCTTCGATTTGATAAATAAAACATTAAGGTGCCTGACCTTCTTATAAGATCTCAGTCTGGAAAGAAAACTTGACAAGAATTATGCAACGCTTTTCCTTTTCCACACCCATAAAAAAAGTTTCAAAGTATGAATGTATTGTGCTTCTATTTATAGTTAACTCCGAATTAAAAAGGTGGGAAACTGAAAAACATTTCCTACTTACTCAAATTTCAAGACTCTAAAAATCTATTGCATTTAAACTCCAACTTTTACTTCTTCGAACCTTCTCAAGATTTCTCCAAAATAAATCTTCTAAAACATACTAAATTTTCTTCAATCTAATTATCTTTCACAGCTTTGGTCTAATTATCTTTCTTATCTTCAATCTAATTATCTTCCTCAGCTTCAAACTGACTATCTTGATCAGATTCAGTCTAATTTTTTTTCTCATATTCAGTATGATTATCTTTCTCGGATTCAATACAATTATCTTTCTCATATTTAGTATGATTATCTTGCTCATCTTCAGTCTGATTATATTATTTGGATTCAGTGTGTTTATCTTGATCAGATTCAGTATGATTATCTTGATTATCTTCAGTCTGATTACCTTTCTTAGCTTCAGTTTGATTATCTTACTCAGCTTTGATCTGGTTATCTTACTCAGCTTCAGTATGTTTATCTTGCTCAACTTTAGTCTGATGATCTTTCTCAGCTTCAGTATGATTAGATTTCTCAAAATTAGTTTGATTATCTTGCTCAGATTTAGTCTAATTATCTTTCTCAACTTTAGTATAATTATCTTGCTTAGTTTCAGTCTGATTATCTTGATCAGCTTCAGTCTGATTATCTTGATCAGCTTCAGTCTGATTATCTTTCTAATCTTCTGTGTGATTATCATGCTCAAATTTATTCTGATTATCTTTCTCAAATTTAGTATTATTATCTTTCTCAACTTTATTATGATTATCTTTCTTAGCTTCAGTCTGATTATATTTCTTATCTTTAGTATGATTATCTTTCTCAACTTCAGTCTGATTATCTTGATCAGCTTCAGTATGATTATCTTTCTCAGTTTCAGTCTGATTATCTTGCTCAGCTTTAGTTTGATTATCCTTCTCATCTTTAGTATGATTATCTTTCTCAGCTTTGGTTTGATTATCATGATCATCTTTTGTATGATTATCTTTCTCAGAGTCATTATGATCTTCCTTTTCATAATTAGTCTGATTTTCCATCTTAGAGTCAGTCTAATTTTCCTTCTAAGAGTCAGTATAATCTTACTTTTTAGAGTCAATTAGATTTTCCTTATCAGAGTCAATTTAATCTTCCATCTTATATTCAGTCTGATCTTCCTTCTCGGATTCCGTCCAATTGAACTTCAATACAATAGAATTTCCTATTATGATGGAAAGTATTCAACGGTGACTCCCCATAACAAATTTCACCTGCTTTTCTAAAACATTCTTTTACAAAAAATTATTTTTCAACAAATAAAAAAACTTTGTTAAGAAACAACATCACAAAGGATCTTCACATATTATTTTGACATAGGATTCACAAAAAAACTTCTAGAAGTATATCTTTTGAAATTCACTTTTTACTCATTGCAATATTTCTTGAGGTTTCTTTTCTTCCCAACACATAGGACCACCTTCCACTGAGATACTCTTGTTTCATCTTCTCCTTCCTTCACATTTATTATAAAACTTCTATTTTATGGATATCCACCTTCCTTTTCACTATATTAATTTCTAGAAGATATATGGATATCTATTTTATTAATTTCCTCATTAAAAACTAAATCTCTGAAATCTACAAACATGAGTCTATTATTCCCACTAGAGTTTCTCACAATGGTGACTTTTACATCCAAATATTCCAGGATTGATGAGAGTAACAACAATTCCTATTCTAGATCTATAAAGTTCACCTTCATTGACTCCAACTAACTTTTTATCAAGTTTATGTATTTATTATGATTGAAAGTAGACTTACCTTCCAACATTATCATGCATAACAGTATCCTTATCTAGAACACTTTTTTAATCCATGTGGGATTCTCATACATGTCAGTGAGGGTCTTCATAAGTTCTGAAGTGATATTTACTTCCCGTATTTCATAAGATAGGTTTCAGGCTAATGAAATTTGAATTAATCCCTGTGATTTCTTATATTCCCTCTTTCATTCTTTCTTTTTTATATCGTTCAGTTTGGAACCCATCAATAGAATATCATGATCCTTCTATATTATAAAATCTCTTAACTTATCCATTTAGGTCTTACCATCTTCTAAATCCATTCCTATAGAAATCGTGAACTTCCACTATCATTCAGTCAATGTAAAAGAAAATATTAAGAACTACTTACTAATATTATTCTACAAGGTTGAGGGTAGAATGATGTTGCTAAACTGAGATTTGAAACACTTTGTCCATGGTATAATATTCTAAAACACTCCAACTACACTCTGATACAGCTTGTTAGGCCCGCGACTAACTTATGATTCCTGTAAGTTATTTACTAAAACTTATTGGGTGGGAATAATGTATCTGAATTTGAACACATGTTGCAATGTCATAACATAGAAGGAACACCACACCCACATCTCCACACCGCAGACTAAAAATAATTATAGGAATAAAATGATTGAAATAAACAAAGGCACAAGAACAACACAAGTTTGACATGGTTTGGACTTGCATCCCAATCCACAATGAGAACATAGAAACTATTATTATTCAAGTAAATAGAAGATAATTACAAATGCATAGTCCAGATCATATGTGATTTCACTCTACTAAAATAGTAGTGTCCAATCAATGATTTAGGTGGTTGTTTCCTTATGATATTCACAAGGAACATTCCACTTGATCTGATATCTATAGAAATTCCTCCATTTGGTTAAATAATTCCACCACTTCAACACACCCATTCAGTTAATAGTGACAGCTTCCCAATGTTCTCAAAGAATAACCCTTTTGTGACCTCCCTCATGACCCTTTCATTTTCATCCTTCTTCATTGAACCACTAGGAAAATGGAACTTACGTAATTCATTTTGTATTTTCCTCATTTCCTTCAAGTATAGTGATTAAGGGTAACTTTTGGTATCAACTTCTGACTGCATCATCTGATTTATAACTTTTGGTCCTCTAGACTTGTCATTACCACTCCATAATTATCATTAGAATTCTAGAAATTAGGTTTTCATAATTTCTCCTTCCATTAGTCTAAGTTCTATACCCTATAAAATAGTTTTCACACATAAACAAAACCTAACACGTTCATGGGATTAAAATATAATAAGGTTGAGGAAAACATATATAAATCATAGTCATGGTTTAATTTTTCTTTTTTAAAGTTCCTGGTTGAAATGGAGTGTGAAATAAACATGTTTATAGTCTAAGAACTTTTTTCAAGAAAGTGAGTAAATTGGTCATGACATTAAGAATTATGGCAATCATGGTTCTAAATAAAGAAATGTGTAGTCACTAGCTGACATGAGGAACAAATCCCTATCATGTTTTGTATTGTGGTTCATATAAAAAATGAGGAGAATCTCATGGTTATATGTGTGAAGTTGGTAATTTTTTTCTCAATAAAAAGCTAGGTTGTGGTCTTGATGAAAGCATGTCATGTTTAATGGAATATATTAAATTAAACATATAGAAACAATTTTTCCAATATTTTAAGATACATTGACCTTGGTTTTTAGAGTCAATGGTTTGACTAAAAAACTACATAGCAGTTTCACTATTCATGTCATGGTTTGGTAATTTTTTTTATATTTTTTAGATTTGAATAAAAATTAAAAAGTGGAAATAAGTGGATTGTTTTTAGAATATATTCACTTGGTTTTTAGAGGATTAATGGACAGTTTTTACCAATGTTAATCGAAGGAGTGAAAACTTGACTTTGGTGGAAGATATGATATATCTCTTTGATTATATATAGGAGGAATATATATCAAGAGAGATATAGTGGATTAGAGAGAGTATATTATAGAAAAAAATTATCTGAAAAGTGAAGGATTATTAACTCTCACTGACACACTTAGCCAAAGAAGTAAAAAGAGGAGGGGGTCATCTATATGATAAAGATGAGACGTATCACTACACCAACTAAGGTTTAATTATTCTTGATTTAATTTGTAAGGATCAAATTTTTCACTTGATTTTATAGTGATTCATTCTTTTGAAATTTAGTTATGATTTTTAATTTTGTGAGTGGTATTAAAATAAGTACAATGAGTATGCTTTGAACCTTGTATAAGCTGTGAACTTAGTAATTTTGGTACACTGACATATCACCATGTGTGTTCTCATTAAACATAGTACATTGTGGGTGAAAAAAGTAAAATTTGTCTTCATCATATATTTCTAGGGATTTCTTACTTAGTAAAGAAGAGAGATGTGTTCCTACTAATCACCGAACAAGATCATTAGAGGGAGTAATTTTAATTCAATATTCCTGGATTCACCCCTCTCAAGGTATTATCCCTATGAGGTATAACCATGGATTGAAAATTTAATTGATAATTTCAAGGTTTTATTGTGTCTTGACCTAACTCGATTAAGTTTTTGGATTGGGCTAGTCCATACCTTTTTTAAAAAAAATTACAATTATAATTTTTTTTATTAAAAAATGTTTTTATTATATTAAAAATGTTTTAAAAATTGTTTTTATCAAATATATGATCCATCGCTGCCTTTTTCTTACTAACCATCAACCATGAATAGGCATAACATTTCTCCTAAAATGTTTACTTTATGAACACTCTGTATTTCTTTCCTTTGATTAAAGAGTGTTCACCTAGATATCATACATCAATTTATTGAGGAAATTATTAACTTAACTATATTCCCTTTAACTATACTATATAAATATTATATTCTCTATTATCATGATTTAATGGTATTTACATATAAATTAATTGAATATATTTGGATATAAATTTATTTTTCATGGGAATATCTTGTTACAATTATTGATTAACTTATTAATTTTTTCCTTATGTGATTTCATTTGAAAATGATGTGAAACCCATTTTCTTTCCTTGGGATATTTATGATTTGATAATGAGTTATTTTATAGGGAACACATATTTATGTATGATGATGTGTGGGGTCCAATATCACTCTACAATTCATTGGTTTAAGTTTATATCTCATAAGATAGTTAGGAATGGACATAATGAGCTTGTTCACACAAGCATGGACATAATGAGTTTGTTCACATAGGCATGGACATAATGAGTTTTCTTATAAGTTTTTCCTATGATTATGTTTGTGCCATAGTTTTATACTTATTCTCATGACTATGTTGTTCTCTCATGACTCATGTTTATTGACTCATGTTTTTTCACTTTTTCATTCATGTATTATGTTATGACAAGCCTTATGCCATGATTTATGATCTAGGATTTGTTGGGTATAACTTTTGTATGTGTCCTAATTATAACTATATGGTCATATTATGATCACTTATAATCTTTAAATTTTATGGATTATGTTTACCCATACTGAGCAATTGATCTCATATTTTCTTATATTTCCTTTTTCCTTGGGTTATGAAGAAAATTTAAACATAGGATGTGTCTAGAAGAGTATCTTGTGTAGAGGATTTATGGGAGATGTTGAAGGTTTATCATAGATTAATTAGTTACATATATAGTGTAAAAACGTACTCTTTATAAAAATAAAATGATTCCTACAAGTTAAATATTTTTCCCAATTACCTAAAACTCTAAACCTAAAAAGTTCCTTCAGTTGTCAATATTTCTTTGACTTGTAATTATAGATGTGTATCAAAGCTAGTGTTTAGAATTTATGTATTTTTAGCACAAGATAAAGGAGTACAGGTCTAGAATTCCTCTCTCGTGAATATATTTTGACATAATATTTCATGTAATTCATGGAATTTATAAAACCATATCACATTCTAACATTTGATGGATTCTGATTCAAAAGTTATAATAGTCATAATAGTTTATTTTACAATCTTCATTTTATTCAGGGTAGTATATGATTAAATTTTCCATCAGGAGAATTATATAAACTTTCTCTCTTAAAACCCCTCTATTTTCTTATCCTAAATTTATTCTTAGGGTTTATATGTCTTCTTATCATTTCTTTACCCATTTGGTTCAAAAAAATCAATTGAATGAATGTTTATAAGAAAAGTCGACCTTATTTCTCCTATTTGGTCAGAAATATTTTTCTTCGATGCCCATAATCATTATATTATTTCAAGAATGTTCTTCTAATAGTTCCATCTATTGTTTAAATCCATTTTACCTCTATTTTATTTTCTTTATAAAAAATTGAAAATGAATCTTTTCTGCATTTTCAATACATATAATTTTGACATTCTTTACAAAAAGTGTGAAAATAATTTTTTAAAAGCTTACCGCTTGACAAAAAATTCATAATATTACATTTTTTATTCCTTGTAAAGTTTCTTTTACAAGTTCCATGGTTTTATAAGGAAAATACAGAACCTAATATTCTAGGGATTTTTTATTTTTAAAAGTTATCAAAAAGAAATAGATATTATTTTCTCAAAAGTTTTGAAAAAGGAGTTTCATTTTATTTATGTTTATTTTACACTCTACATTTTATTAAATAAGTAGAGTTTATTTTCAAGATTCCATTTTTGTAAAAAATATTACAAATAATGTTTTAAAAATCACTTTGACACCTTCTAAATAAAGTTTTGGAAGTGGTTCATAACTTCATTTTTGTGATAAAGTTACAAAATTTTTAAGAAAGTTTATTTTAACATTGTACCTCGTGTAATCACCTGCCCTTTTTTTATTAATAAATTTTGGGGAGCAAAGGTTTTAACTCATTCTCTGAGCCTTTATGGTATAAGTTATATTCTTTATCACTTTCCATTATTCTATTGACAATCTCTTTCTCCTTCATGTTCATGTTATTTATTATCATGAATGTATTAAACATCATTTCTAGTATTGACATAGTCTTATACCCATTACTATATATATTGTAACCACCCTATTTTATATAAATCGTATTGGGGGTGTTTACCAAGAAAGATAGCTCAGTTATTAAATTGGGAAAATATTGGCAATCTGTATACTTGTTGGTTTCATGTGGGTGATTATTGACTATTAATGAAGGTTGATTATATTTAAGGTAAATATATATATTTTGTACAAATTGATTCAGTATGGACAATTATTTATTATTAAATCATGTTACTGGTGAATTTTATTTTCCACTCAATATATATTGACAAAAGCTTACCGCTTAATATAGGATTATGTTATTTATACTTGTGTTTCATAAATAATAGCCACACATTTCTTTTTTCATCATCGATGAAAGTTTCATAGTAGAGTGATTCTCTGTGAGAATAAATCAGAGCTAGTCTACATACATCTTTACAACCCAAATATAACTTTTAGTTCATTAGTGAATTTCTTTCCATTTGAAAGGAAACCTTCTGATGCTTTCATATAATTCACTTCTCACATGTTTTATACTCCTTGCTTTTGACCATCAATATCCCTTTAGCAGCTAGGATATTCATCCCCTTCTCACTAAGGTGGCCCATATGAACATTAACACAAATCAAGTCCTGATTTCATCGAACCTGACACATGACCCAGTCTAAAATAAGGCTCAAAGGGTGTTCCCAATCCCCAAAGGCTAGAAACTAGTGTCGGGCATCAAATTAATCACAATGTGAATGATTTTTTTTCAAATAAAACCAAGGTCAAAATAATGAAAACTAAATACAAAAAAAAAGATCCAACCACTGATCATCAAAAAATATACAAAACTAATCCAGATACAACAAATGAATAATAAAATAAAAACTAAATACAAAACTAAGACCAAACCATGAAACATGATCTCCATGTGACCTCTTGGTCACCACCAACCACAATAACAACCTGCTCTAAAGGTGAGTACATGAACCAAAAATCTGAACATGTAAAATAGATCGGGCCTATCGACACCGAATGGTACAAGTATGGTGTAAACCTAAATAGATCAGTAGGTAATCACCAAAAATTACATGCATTTCCTTTCCCAAAATATCCCACAAACACTAGTTTTAAAATAAACTGAGAAGGTATGCTTTTAACAGTTTGAAAAACTAATATTTCTTTCCACAAATTCTCTTTTTTTAAAACAAAACATGTGTCTTTCCTTTTTAAAAACGATTTCACTTTCCACAACCTAGTTCCAAAACCAAAACCTAAGTGAAATCCATACCAAGTAACCAAAAAGAGGGATAAGAAGAAATTAAATGAAATAAAATGGATAATATAAACTAGCTGGACAAATATCAACATGCATTATAAAATGAATAGAACATATAGATAGATAATCATGGGAATTTCCTAAAAATCCCTAGAGTGATCCCAAGATGTACTCAGATCAAACTCTCCTACCAGCATATGGTACAACTCCATAGTCAATAACCAACTAACCCCTCTAAATGATCCAATCTAGTGGCATGTATCACCTAACCCTATAAAGTCATGGGGGTATCAACCCATCTAATCGAGGTCGACAAGAAACTTTCACTCAACCCTCTAAAATAAGCTCAATAATCCTATGATGATAATAATAACAACACTTGCAAAAACATGGTATAACAACCAAAACCAACAGAATTCTCATGCACAATCCACTAGAGAGGATCTCATCTAAGGTTCCAATGGTCCAATAATGTCCTCATTCATAGGCCACTAGATAGGATCTCATCCAAAGTTCCAGTGGTCTAAATATATAATGCAAGCATAAAAACTCACATAGAAATCCATTTATTTCAAAAGTTCCAATCAGTTCATCACATCATTTGAGTTACAAAATACTTTCACAATCATTATAAAATACCAACTGGGCTTTCACACCATGTCACATCAAAACTAGCCTTCTTAAGGAAATATAATGTTCCAAATGGGCCTTTACATTTCTCATTAAAATACACTTACAATTCATTTCCAAAACATTTACAAAGTAAATATAAAACCACTTTCAAGCGCATAATGTCAAGTATTCCTTTACATTTTATATACATAACCATTCCCAAGCTATATTTAAAACACAAAACAATATTAAAATTTACAAATGGGCCTTTATGTCAATTATTTTCCAAAACATGTCTCAAAATGGAAAATGGGACACATAGTAAAGAACAAATTTGAATTCATGCTTAAAGTAACTTGAAGCACAAATACACCATTTAAAAATCAAGAAACTATTTTAGGAAAAATAGGGAAGAAATAATAAACCCTTTGAAAAACTGAGGCTCAAGGGAAATGTCATTTTTAAATGTCGTCATCATTTGAATGCCCATCCATGAGTTCACCCCCCTAACATTCAATGACACACTTTAAGTGTCCATGAATCCATTCCAAAACCATTTTCAAGAACAACACTTTCCATTAAACCAACACAACAAGTCACACACTTACACCAATCATAAAAACCACCACAACTCACACACAAGTCTCATATCACAATCATACCATGCTAACAAAACATAACCAAATACAAACACACCCTTAAAATTCCCAAATTCATTTAGAAAGACCAATTGGAATTTTATCGAACACTTGGCATGCATATATATATAGTCATATTTAATAAATCCCTTAAAACCCAATTTGCACCAATTTTCTACCATGAAAACACCCAAACAATTTATAGTAACACATCACAAGGAGGATTATAACATTTGAAATCATTAAAGGAAAATTCAAGCATCAAAGGAATGTCCCGAAAAGGAAATGGATAGACACACCTACCTCAACGACATGCGAATGCAACAAGACTCCAAAGGAAGGAAGAACTGATCCCAATGAATAAGTCGCACACCCTAAAATCTAAGAAAACACAATCCAACATCATCCCCCTACCCCTAGGGTTCAAACAAGAGGGATCAAAGCCAATAGAGAACCATGAAATGAGGGGGGGGGGAAGAGGATAAGATTAATGGGGAAGATTTGTTGAATAAATCATGAAGAATCACTAACCATTTGTGAAAAATCACCAAAAAAGTGGCCCAAGATAAAAGAGAACTATATGGGGAACCCTTTGGTCGATACCCAACTGATAGGGCTTCAAATGGAAGGTGGAATTACTTAAATCGGATTTTTAAAATAAAATTTATTTAGGTTTTAATGGGTTGTATGGTTTTGTTGCACTGTTTTATAAACCATGCGCAAACTATGTGACTGCTACTGGAAACATTTTTTAAACTTTCATATTTAAGTTGCATGGTTTGGGAAACCCATGATCAAACTGTGTGACCTAAAAAATTGTCCAAAACCCCTCAAAAGACACCCCAAATTCAAGGAGAGTCCACCCAAAGATCCTTGAATGATTTAAACTGAATTTAGTGACATTATGATTGTCACAAACTCCTCACCATGCCACTTTCTCCCAATACCTTTCACAACAACCATTCAAAGGGCTAGAAAAAAACTGAAACCACCTAAACTGAAAGACTATTATTGGAAACTCAACCCAAACCTAAACTAAAAGATCTAACATCGAGAAATAAATAAAAAGAAAAGAAAACTATGGTCGAAATGTGACAATTCTACCCACCATAAATATTTTCTTCTCCCGAAAATCCACCCATCCAAATGGTAAACAGAACTCGATCCCAAACTCGAAATAATACAAATGAAACCATAAACCTTAGGGTGAACTTTCACTTCACAGATCACACCTGACCAACTCTAAGAGAATCCACTATAGGGTGAACAATATGAGAACACGAGAGGTTTCTCCCCACCACAATAACTTTACTAACACCTTGTCACTACTTTAGACTGGCCCAAAATGGAGAATCCTCACACAAACTAAGAATCTACTAACACAAGGGGAAACCTGGATTAGGGTTAAAACAACAGAGGTTAAAAGAGTAGTTTCCAACTTTTAATGACATTGGAAACTCACACAGTTTAGTCAAACAGTTTTCCAAACCATGTGTCAACCATGTGCCCCTCACTGACCAAAAGGGACACCTCACACGATTTGGCTGCACGACTTCCCAAACTGTGCACAGACTATTCCAAATTCCACTGCCCAATTCCCAAACCAAACTGCATACTTTCCGCATAGTTTCCCTCACTGTGTACAGGCCGTGCACCAAGCCCCAGACACCAAACCATGAGTTGCATGGTTACCTGGGTGAAATCTCATGGTTCCCCCTAACTATGCGCTAATCGTGTGCCACTTTATTTCAAAACTCAAAACTCTATTTTTCAGAAAAAACTCTCCCAAAGGCTCCCAAAACATAAAAAATTCAAACCATGACTTTCAACAATGACACCATGGGACAACTAACATAGGAAATTCCAATGAAAACTAAAAAATTCCCACGCTAAGTTAAAAAATAAGGGAAGATATCAAAAAAATAAAAATGAACAAAACTACAATTCATCATTTCGACAAGCATGAAAATATCCAAAACGAGCACATCCAGTACCAAAACCAATCCACAAAAAGGGGTAAGCACCAACAAGAAGGGAAACAAGTAAAAGACTCACACTTAAAAAGGAACCACTATCCAGATAAAAAAATAACAACACCAGCAAACTTCTTAAATGATAAGAACTTGCAAAAAAAAAGAAAATAACAACAAGGAACTTAAATTGTCTCATCTCCAACACTGGAGAAAAAATATGGGCCAAGTTTTCCCACACCTCGGTGATTCCTGACTGTATGAAAAGCTTCACTCTGGGGCCTATGGATGGAGCCCTGATGTTTGAATGATCTGTTTCCCTGTAGTAAAAGATTGACACCCTCTTCTCAAGACTTCTTCTTTAGGAAACGCTTCTTACAAAACTTCTCCAAATAACCAAAGTGGCCATAATGATGAAAAGTCATCTGAGGATTTTGAAAAGATGGCTTCAAACGCCCAAACCAACGGCACTAAAAACACATAAGTGAACTGTCTGATGAACTAGAAGCTGGAACCAATGAAAGATTCTTTTCAAAAACAAGTTCCTCTGGAACACACCTCTCACTAGATGGGGAACCTTCATGAGTGACAAGAGGCACCAGATTTCTAACTACCTATGCTCTAGAAACCAACTCATCTATGAATGCTTTGTCTACTAACTTCTAAAAATGAAGATACTTGGAGGATAGGGCTCGCTCTTTGATCTATGGATGAAGACTCACGATGAAAAGATAATCCTTCAACTAATCCTACAATTCTATCTCCAAAGAGAAAGAAACTAGCTCCTTGAAATGTTCAATATAGACCTTTACTATCTGATTTCCTTGATGAATAATCATGAGATCTTCCACTTTCTTGTCTTCACCTCCTTGGGTATAAACCATCAGAACAAAATGACCTTAAACACTTCCCACATCTCCCAACCTGCATCGATGATGGAGAAATAACCTTCCACTGATCCAAAGATGGACCCTCAAACAAACCCAGAACAGCATGAACTCTCATAGATTCAAGAGTTCCTGTCGATTTGAAGACACTCTCAACTTACTCAAGCAACTCCAAAGACTCTAATGGACCTTAATCACCACATAAGATAAGAAAAAACTGATGAGAATCAGAAATGGGATGAGACCCACTCAAAACATTGGGGACCTTTTTGGGTGGCATATTCTAAACAATATAAGGAACACAAAACCATAATAAACATAAACCTGAATCATAACCAACAAGAACACATCAATCCAAAACAACTGGCTCACAAGGAAAACATCACAACCAAAACCAAAACTCACTTTTCAAAATACACCATTTCTATTTAAATTCCCAAAACTGCCTTCTCCCAAGGCGACTTTTCACATGCCAAAATCCACTTTTCACAAAACAAAACCCCACTATTCAAAGAAAACCAATTTCCAAAATCATTTTCTATTTGAAACCCCTTTTATGAAAACCATTTCCCTTTTAAAATAAACCCACACTGACTAAAATCAAACCAAATCAAAACTCACACTAAACTCCTGGGATAAGGAACTAGTGGTCATTCCAAACTCAGTGACATAGTTAACAGGCCATGCCCTAAGTAATAATAAATAACTAATAGGACCTTGAACCATGAACTCGGACTCCACATGGGTCACTACTCTATGTGAGATCATGTCATGACCCTAGATCATCTCCATTGTCATTACTCAATCCAAATCAAAGACAAAAGACTTAAATCCTAGACTACCCCTAGAAACTTGAGGATCAAAATGACCATGGTTTCATGAAGTTCTTCTCATACCTAACTCTCAAGTTCTGATAGTATTAATCTCCAACTACCCAACACCATAAATAATAAGGGTCTTATCTGATACCATTTTTTCATGAACCAAGTCAGGATTCCATCCGACCCAACACAAGACCCAGTCCGAAATAAGGCCCGAAGGGTGTTCCTAATACCCATGGGCTGGAAACTAGTTTCAAGAATCAAATTAATCACGATGGGAATGATTTTTTCCCAAAGAAAACCATGATAAAAATAATGAAAACTGAATGGAAAATAAGATCCAACCACTGGTCATCAATAAATATACAAAACTGATCCAAATACAACAATTGAATAATAAAAAAGAAACTTAATAAAAAATGAGACCGAACCACACAGCATGATCTCTACATGACCTCTTGGTCACCACCAACCATAAGACCATCCTACTCCAAAGGTGAGGAAACGAACCAGAAACCTAAACCTGCAAATAGCTCAGGTCTACCGACAATGAATTGTATAAGTAGGGCGTGATTCTAAACAACTCAGTAGGTAATCACCATAGAGTCCATGCATTTCCTTTCTCAAAATAGTCTACAAACACTAGTTTGAAAATATATTCATAAGATAGGATTTTAACATTTTAAACAATTAATATAACTTTCCACAAAATCTCTTTTTTTTAAACACACATAGATTTTATTTTTAAAAATGGTTTCACTTTCCACAACCCAGTTCCAAAACCAAAACCCATGTAAAATCCATACCAAGTAACCAAAAATAGGGCTAAGAATAAATTAAATGAAACAAAAGAGATAATATAAACTAGCAGGACAAATATCCACGTGCAACAAGAAATGAACAGAACATATAGATAGATAATCATGGGTATTTCCTAAACATCCCTAGAGTGAACCCTAGATTTACTCAGATCAAAATCACCTACCGACATATGGTGTACATCCATAGTCAATAGCCAACTGACCTCTCTAAACTAACTAATCTAGTGGCACATCCCACCTGGCTCTATAAAGTCAAGGGGGTACCAACTAGTCTAGCTGGGGTTGATAAGAAACTATCACCCAACCCTCTAAAATATGACCAAGAATCACATGATAATAATATTTACAACACTTGAAAAAACATGGTATAATAACAACAACCAACAATGTTCTCGCAAACAAGCCACTAGAGAGGATCTCATCCAAGGTTTCAGTTGTCCAATAACGTCCTCATGCATGAGCCACTAGAGAGGATCTCGTCTAAAGTTTCAGTGGTCTCAATATATAATCCATGCATCACAACTCACATGAAAATCCATTTATTTCACAAGATCCAATCCGGACATCACATCATTTGAGTTTCAAAACACTTTCTGAATCATTATAAAATACCAAACAGGCTTTCACACCATGTCACATCAAAACTATCCTTCTCAAGGCAATACAAAGTATCAAATGGGCCTTTACATTTCTCATTCAAATACACTTACAAGTCATTTACAAACCATTTATAAAGTAAATATAAAACCACATTAAATAGAACAATTCCAAATAGGCCTTTACATTTTATATACAAAACCATTCCCAAGTTAGAGTGAAAACATGCAATAATATGAAAAGTGACAAATGGGACTTTATGTCAATTATTTACCAAAACATGTCTCAAAATTACCAATAGGACAAGATATAAAGAACAAATTTGAAGTCATATTTAAAGTCACTTGAAGCCCCAATACACCATTTAGAAATCATGAAACTATTTTACGAAAAAGAGGGAAGAAATGAGAAACCCTTTAAAAACCCGAGGCTCAAGGGAAATATCATTTTTAAATGACATCATCATTTGAATGCCCATTCATGAGTGCACCCCGTGCATCCATGGATGTGAAAAAATATAATGGCACACTTCAAGTGTACAAGAAACCATTCCAAACCCATTTTCAAGAACACCACTTTCCATTAAACCAACACAACAACTCACATGTGTGCACTAATCATAAAAAACACCACAACTCACACACAAGGATCATATAACAATCATTCCATGCTAAAAACATAACCAAATTCAAACACACCCTCAAAATTCCTAAATTAATTTAAAAAGACCAATTGGTATTTTATCGAACACTTGAGGTGCATATATATATAGGCATATTTAAGAAATCCCTTGAAAAACTAATTCGCGTCCATTTTCCACAACGAAAACACCCAAAAAAATTATACTAACACATCAAAAGCAAGATTATAAATTTTGAAAGAATTAAAGGAAAGTTCAAGCATCAAAGGAATTTTCTAGAAAGGAAATATACAGAAACACCTACCTCAATGACATGTGAACATAACAAGATTCCAAGGGAAGGAAGAACAGATCCCAACGGAAAAAAACCGTACACCCTAACATCCAAGAAAACACAATCCAACATCATCCCCATACCCCTAGGGTTCATCCAAGATAGATCTAAGTCAATGGAGAACCATAAAATGAGAGAGGGGCAATAGGAGAAGAGTAATGGTGAAGATTTGATGAAGAAATCATGAAGAATCAATAACCTTTGGTGAGAAATCTCCCAAAAAGTGCACCAAGATGAAGGAGAATGAGGGGGTTCCCTCGGTTGATACCCAACTGATAGGGATTCAAATGGGAGGTGGAATCACTTGAATTGGGGTTTTAAAATAAAATTTATTCAGGTTTTAATAGGATGCATGATTTTGTTGCATGGTTTTGTAAACCGTGCACAAACCGCGAGACTACTATTGGAATTTTTTTTTAAAATTGCAGATTTAAGTTGCACTATTTGGGAAACCCGTTCTCAAACCACGTGACATGAAAAATTGGTTAAAACCCCTCAAAATACACTCCAAACACTATGAGAGTCTACCCATAGATCTTTGAATGATTTGAACACAATTTAGTGACACTGTGTGTGCCACAAAGTCCCCACCATGACACTTTCTCCCAATACCTTTCACAAAAACCATGCACAAGGCTATAAAAAAACTGAAACCACCAAAACCCAAAGACTATTTTCAGACACTCAACCTGATCCTCAACCAACACATTTAACATCAAGAAATAAATAAAAATAAAATAAAATAGTGGTCAGGGTGTGACAACCATGCCATAACTTTTCGAAAGGTACTTGTTTACCATTCAATATTGTAGTTAGGTATAGAGTTTTTTTCTTCACTCCTTTAACTACAACCATAGAACCAGGTGAAATCTTATATGTTCTATCTAAGAATATTTTACAAAAACTCACATCTACTAATTTTCCAATATAAATTATGTTCTTCATCAAAAAATGGATGTTTCACACTCATTGAAAAGTTTTCAAGCTTTCACTCTTTATCAATACATAAACATCTCTCATAACAACTATCTCAAGAGATTTATCATATTTCAAATTTATCATGCTGAATTATCCAGAAGTATAGTTATTCTTAATTCCTCTCTCAAATGCTAAGTGAAATGAGGATTCAAATTCTATCACCCAATACTCGATTGAACTAGAAACAAATAGGATTTTGAAAAATTATTCACAAACCAACATCCATAATTATATCTTATGGAATTCACTTTTTACTCATTGTAATATTTCTTGAGGTGGCCTTTCTTTCCATCACATGGGAAAACCTTCTGTCGAACTACTCCTGTTTTGGCTTCTCATTCCTTCACCTTTATTATGACCCTTATGTGCTATGGATAACCCCTTCCCTTTTCACTATATTCATTTCAAGAAGATATATAGATCTCCTTTTGGTTAATTTCCTTGTTTAGAACAAAATCTATGACATTGGAAAACACTAGGTTATCCTTCCAACTTGAGTTACTCACAATGGTGACTATCACATCCCAAGATTCAGGGAGTGATAAGAGTAACAACAACGCCCATTCTGGATCTCTAAAGTTCACCTTCACTGACTCCATCTGAATTTTTATCATGTTTAAGTATTTATTATGATCGAAAGTAGACTTCCATTCCAACATCCTCATGCATAATAGTCTCCTTAGCAAGAACACTTTGTTAGTCTATATGGTATTCTCATACATGTCAGTGAGGGTCTTTATAAGTTTTGATGTGATCTTTAATTCTTAGATTTTGTGAGATAGGTTTTGGGATAATGAAATCCAAATCAACCATAGTGATTTCTTATCCATCCTCTTTCATTATTCCTTCCTCGTATCTTTCAATTTGGTACCCTTCAACAAAATATAATGGTCCTTCTATAGTAAACAATCATCCATATGAATTCTCCAAAACCCAAAATTTGTTCTATCGAACTTCTCCACTAAGACCTTGCCCTCTTCCAAAGACATTCCTATAGAAATTGTGAAATTCCACTAACATTTGGTCAATGTAAAAGAGATATTAAGAACTGATTACTGATATTATTCTATAAGTTTGAGGGTAGAATAATGTTATTGAACTGATCTTTGAAACACTTTTTCCATGGTCTAGTTTCTTAAAACAATCCAACTGCACTCTGATACAACTTGTTAGGATCGCGACTAAATTATGATTCCTAGAAGTTGTTTATTGAAACTTATTGAGCGGGAATAGTGTATCAGAATTTGAACCCACACTACGATGTCATAACATAGAGTACACACCACACCCAAGTCTCCAACCCGTAATGAATAAATTTTGAACAAAGACTGTCCAGAACTATAGGAACACAACGGTTGAAATAAACAAATTCCTAAGAAGAACACAAGTTTAACATTGTTCAGACTTGCATCCTAATCCACAATGAGAAAACTGAAACTCTTTTTTATTGAAGTAAATGGAAGATGATTGCAATTGTATAGTCTAGATCATATGTGATTTCATTCTACTTAAATAGTAGAGTCTAGTTTGTGCTTTAAGTATTCATTGCCTTATGATCTTCACATGGAGAGTCCACTTGATACGATCTCTATGGAAAGCCCTCCATTTGGTCAAAGAATTCCACCACTTCAACTCGCCCATTCAGTGAATAGTTCCAACTTCCTGAAGTTTGCAGAGAATAAAACTTATGTGATCCCCCTAATGACCCTTGCATTTTAATCCTTTTTTATTGAACCACTAGGAAAGCGACACTTATGTAATTACTTTTGTGTTTCCCACATTGCCTCTAAGTCTAGTGATCAAGGGTAACTTCTGGTAGCACCTTTCGACTGCATCATCTGATTTATAACTTTCAGTCCTCTATACTTGTCATTGTCACTCCACCACTATCATTAGAATTCCAGAAGTCAGACTTTCATAATTTCTCCTTACATTAGTCTAAGTTTCATATCTTGGAAAATGGTTTCCACACACGACCAAAACCTAACACTATCATGAGATTGAAAAATGAGAAGGTTGAGGAAAACATGTATAAAGCATAATCCTTGTTGAATTTTTGTTTTGTAAAGTTCATGGTTCAAATGGTGTATGAAAGAAAAATGGTTGTGGTCTAATAACGTTTTTTCAAGAAAGTGAGTAAATTGGTCATAGATTCAAGCATTATGCTAGTCATGGTTCTAAATGAATAAAGGTGCGGTCACTGGCTAACATGGGGAACAAAACCATGTCATGGTTTGTACAAAAAACGAGGAGAAACTCATGGTTATATGTGTAAAGTTGGAAATTTTTTCCTCAAGAAAGAACTGTGTTGTGGTCTTGATGAAAACGTGTCATGGTGTATGGAAGATATTAAATTCAAAATATGGAAACAATTTGATTTTCAAATATTTTAAGATGAATTGAATGTGGTTTTTAGAGTCAATGGATTGACTAAAAAACTACATAATGGTTTCACTGGTCATGTCGTAGTTTGGTTGAATTTTTTTATATTTTGCAGATTTGAAGATCCATTTAAAAGTGGAAAGATATGGATTCTTTTTAAAAGAGATTCACTCGGTTTTTCAAAGGATTGATGGATAGTTTTGACCAACGTTAATCGAAGGAGTAATGATTTGACTTTGGTGGAAGATATGATATATCACATTGATTATAGATAGGAGGAATAGTATGTTGGAGTTGAGAGAGGAGATTCTAGAAAAAAAAATTATCCGCAAAGCGAAGGAGTATTGAGTCTCACTAACACACTTCGTCAAAGAAGAAGAAAGAGGGGATCATCTACATGATGAAAACGAAGTGTATCGCTACACGAACGAAGGTGTAATTATTCTTGCTTTAATTTATAAGGATCAAATTGTTTACTTGATTTGATAGTGAGTCATTCTTGTGAAAGTGAGCTAGGATTTTTCATTTTGTGAGTGGTTGTAAAATAAGGTCAATGAGTATTCTTTGAACCTTGTTTGTGCACTTAGTGATTTTGGTACACTAACATATCATTGTGTGTATTCTCATTGAACATAGTCCATTGTGGATGAACAAAGTAAAAATTGGCTTTGTCATGTGTTTCTACTGCTTTCATGCTTTGTAATGAAGAGAGATGCATTGCTACTAATCACCGAACAAGATCATTGGAGGGAGTAATTTTAATTCAATATATCCCGATTCACCCCTCTCAGGGTATCATCCCTACGTGGGACAACCATGGATTGACAACTGAATTGGTAAGTTCAGAGTGCTAGGGTATCTCGACCTAACTCAATTAAGCTTTTGGATGGGGCCTGTCTGTACTTTTTAAAAAAAAATCATAGACACAAGCAAACATTTTTATTGATTTTATTTAAAAAGAAAGTACACAACACAAGACCACATGAAAGCATAAATAGAAAAAAGTTGGGTTCTGTTGACTCAATTGGGCCGTTAGGCCTGATTCGGCTGCCTGATTTTGTTCCAATCCGTCATTGGGCCGGGACGGGTCAACACATTTTACACCCTGGACAGGTTCAAATACATACTAAACCAAACTTCTTTACCCTGTGTAACCCGATTCATGCCGGTTTTAACCCAATCATATTTGAGATCCGGCTGTTTAGTGCACCTTAAGATCCGGCCCCTTAAGCACTGTTAAGATATGACCCGTTAAGCAGCCGCCCGCCGAGCTCCTCACGATCCAGCACCTCACCGCCGCGTTTTATCGGAGTCACGTCGGAGGCTCCTCCGTCACTGCGGGGGGAAATGACGATCGACGACGATAGCTCGATCTACGTCGGTGGGCTACCCTACAACGCCACCGAAGAAAGCATCCGCGACGCTTTTGATTTGTATGGAGGCATCGTTGCAGTCAAGGTCTTAAAACCCTTCCCCTCTCTCTTTCCCTCTATGTTTTTGCCAATTTCTCTGGGGTTTTGTTCTGCTACTTGTGTTTTCCCTTTGTAGAGGATCATTCGTGTGGAGTGTAACTTCTTGTGCTCAATACTTGGCTGGGTTCTCTACTGGGATTATAATAGCAATAATAGTAATGGTTAATTTTCGTGCTAATTTTTTCTCGTATTGGTGCGGGGTTTTTATTGAAGTTGAATACCTTGCTTAGTAAGTTAGTACTCGACACAATTTACCTGCAGATAGTTAATGATCGCGGAATTGGGGGGAAATGCTATGGATTTGTTACTTTCAGAAATCCTCGTTCAGCTGTTGATGCCATCAATGACATGAATGGAAGGGTATGCCCTATTCACTCTCGTTCTGTCTTCTTCTTTTACACATCAATACACTTGCACATTTATTGATTTTAATCAAGGACTCAAGCCCGTGTACACAATTAATTTGTCACTCTGCTTGGTTCTTTTGTATATGATTCATGATATTTGACCCCCCCTACTTTTGGTAACTCGAAATTTGAATTTGAATCTTTGATATACCAGACCATTGAAGGAAGGGTCGTGAGAGTTAATGAAGTGAGGACCAGGGGTGGCAGATTAGGGTTTGGCCGTGAACCCTTCAGACGTAATCATGAAAGGGAAATGAATTGGGACAGGGGCAGAGACAGAGAAAGAGATTTTGATCTGGAAAGATATCATGACCATGATCGAATCCGGAATCGTTCTCGAGACCATGCTATCGACAGGGAAAGAGGATATAATCATGGACGCGATCGCGATCGATCTCTTGAACATTATATGGATAGAGATCACGATGAAGACAGAAATATGGAGGAAATTGAGCAGGAACCTAGTAGGAGGCATGAGCGTGGTTTTGAAAGAAATCATGATTTGGATTGGGACCAAGATAGGGAGATTGATCGAGTCAGTGATCAGGATAGAGATGCATACAGGCACCAGGATCCACATGCTAAGAAACGTAATGGGTGAGTCATATTTGCTTTTCTGTTTCATGCTGGATCAGTAAAGTGGTATTTGCTTTTGTATCATTCAGTCTCCATGCTGTGTTCGGGCATCTATCATTACCGATTTTGATATATCTTCCTGCATTGGAGGTTGCGTCTTTCAGTATTTGTTTTGAATTGTTGTGTGGGTATTTATTAACCATCAATGGTTAACTTGTTGAACAGTTCCGATTTTAGCGATCGCCGTAGCACAGATCTCTCATCTGATTCAAGTGGTTATTTCTTTGATCAGGTGACAATTTCAGATTCTCTGTCCTGAAGAATACATGCACACTCATGTACTGTTTTTTTCTTCATTATCAGGTTAAAGAGCAGATGGATATGTCAACTCAACGGCTTGAAGAACTTAAGAAGGAGGTTAGTGTTCTTTTTTTTTGTGACCAAAACAATCATAATAATAATAACATATGCTATCTAATCAAATTGCCCTGGCAGATTCCTCAAATTGAAGAGATGCTGGAAGATAAACGGAAACTCATCTCGGATCTGCAAAAGAAATCACAGGTGAAGTTTGGTTTCATAAAAAAAAGGGCATGACGGGTTTGCTATTTTGAATCGAACTTTTGCTTTGATGATTGTAGAAACTGGAGGATGCATTGACCAGTGCAAAGAAACTTTCTTCACACCGTGAATCGCAGCTGACGAAGGTATCATTAACTACTAATTCAAGCTTCTGTTCACAGAGCATGGTTTGAGTTAATGATTTGATTACATGATCAACTTTCAGCTGCATAGATGTTTTATGCAAGTAAGCGATTATAATGAAAGGCTTCGAATCTCTGAACAGGAAATGCAGGTTAATTTCACCTCCTCTCTTTGATTGCAATCCACCAAAGGGAATGAAATTCGTGCATATACCTGACAGTTGTTTTGAATTTCATTGAATCCTTTCCTTTTGTCCTCCAGTCTCTGGTTGATGCTGCAATGATAGAAGTCAATGTTGGCGATGATGGTGGATTTTAGTGGCCGGTGTCTCCAAATCCATAGCATAGTTATCCCAATGATATTGACCAGTGAATTTGTCAGTTTGGAGTAGATTTGGTGTCAATCCATGTTTGAGGATGACATTTGAATTCATAATGTGATAATGATTACGTTGTTTTAATGGTTGTTGATTTTCTTGAAGAGAGGGTGAGGTGAATTTGCTTGAAGGAAGATGTGTGAAGATGAATGATGGTGTTTGCTAGAATTTGATGAAATTTTAGAGAAGAAATTTCATATCTACGTAGGATGAACATTTCCATGAAAACTTGAGTAAAAGAGGTATACAATTGTATAGTTGATGTTGAAGATTCTTGGATGGACATTGATGACCAAAGAAAAAGCTATTTAGACTGGGCAAGGTGTATAGAGCTATGAAGAGAATTAAATAAATTAAAAATCCACAGAAAGAGTTCTTGAATTTTGCATAAAATAGAATTCAATTAAGATCGCAGGAATTTTATGGTTGTTTTTATTTTACCGCAAGGAATTTTGGAAGAAAAAATGTTTTCCTATAAAGAGATTTATAAAGGAATAATTGGAAGTAAAACAAGGTTGCATAATAATTATTTTGTTATTAAAAAAAGAGATCATGCTACTGATGAAACTATGAAGAAGTCCATGACTTCTATTGTTCATCGACTTCTATTGTTCATCCACTTATAAGAAGAAAAAGGAGATCGAATAGGGTAAAACTTATTCAAGTTGTACTGAAGGACTACAATAATGAAGGTATCAAACATTTGACGTCCATTCTACATGCCATGAAACAACAATTTCTTGATAAATGTGTAAGAAAGTGTGTATGATATAATTATATTTGGGAACAATGGTGTTATCAAGATTGATGAAGTGTAAAGCTTATTATTGGGGAAAAAGACATGTAAAAACGAATGTGTTTTTTAGTGAAAAAAAAGAAATACATAACCTTCTCGGTGAAAGTCTCATGTGTGTCATTGATGATCAGTTTTGTTGACATATAATATGCCAAAATGTAGTAGAAAAACAAAATACTTCTTCCAGTATAACTCCCCGACTCAAAAACTTGAACCCTGAGATTCGAGTTTGGATTCCATATGACCTCAAGAGCATTCCTCAATCACCAGAGGTTGCTGAAAAGCGAAAAGAGATAAAAATAAATCATTTGGGAAAAAATTTGTCCTTAAAATATAAACCGAAAGGATTCATTTGAATGTAAAATTCTTTTTACAAAAAAAAAAGAATATTTAATTTACAAACTTGCAGTGGAAAGATTTTAATTTTATGAGCCAATATCCAAAGAAAATAAAAAAGTTGATATATTGACACAAAAAGAAAAATTGACTCAAGCCTCGAGCCACCAACTCCTCCTGCCATATCTCCAATGTGGATCTATGGTTCAACTCTAACAAAGAACGAGGACTTCCCCTTTACTCCCCCTATGTGAATGCATGCAAGACCAAGGCATACTAGCCCAACACCTACAAAGCAGTCTATAATAAGGTACCAACCAAACACGACGCAAAGTAGGTGACACGAAAGGAGTTAGAAAAGAGATGAATGAGACCTCTGATCATCTCCAAACCTCCGACTTTGAAGTGGGAGCCCGATCCCATTTCCCTGAAAGCACATGTGATTAGCTACGGAAGCCTATCGTCTCTTGAGTGCCTATAAGTACCTGAAAAGTAAAAGAAGAGAGGTTGTATGTCCACCGAGGTGTCCATGCAGAGTATGAGTATAGAATACTCAGAAGGGCACCACCAATGGTGTCTCAATAGAAAAGTGATATAACGGGTGTATGTGGGTACAAGTTTACTCATCTCCATAAATGAGACCTCTAATCATCTTCAAAGCTCTGAATTTGAAGTGGGTGCCCGATCCCATTTCCCTGAAATCACATGTGATTAGCTGCGGAAGCCTACCAGCTCTTGAGTGCCTATAAGTATCTGAAAAGTAAAAGAAGAGAGGTTGTATGTCCACCGAGTTGTCCATGTAGGGTATGAGTATAAAATACTCAGCAGGGTGATAGAGCGTTGTCGTGGGCACCCTCAAATGATTAGTGTAATTTGGGGTACTTAGGTGCAGCAGAGTGGCTGACCAAGGTCGTCTCTCAAAGGAGGAAGTGAATTTAACAACTTATTAGAGGTATTCTAAAAATAAAATAAAAGAGAATAAAATAACTACTTGAAAGGATGAGGGTGGTTTTTTTTATAGTTTATGAACCTAGAAGAAGTTTGCTGGAAGAAGATTGCATTTTTTTTTTGTTTTTAATTTTTGAAATGAAGTTTCGATTAGAATGACACAACAAGAAGATGTTTTTTTAGAAATCTATTTTAAAAGGCGTAATCGATCTAACTCTACCTCTTCAATCATTTATTAATCATTATCATTTAAATTAATATTCACTTAATTATGATCCCTTAATTTGTTAAATCCCGAACCCTACGAGAATTAACTTTACCACGAAGATTGAAGTGAATTTTAACCTTAGGCTAACTTCGGAACATGCAATCGCAACACCCTGCTTTGATTGATGTTCTAAAATTAGCTTATGGTCAGTGATAAATTAAGGCACATAACCACTCTGGAAATGAGGATTAATTGAGTTTAGGAATTATATTTGAACTCTACAAATTGATCCCATGTGGTTTTGAATTACCGGTTAAGGTTGCGCTCTCACAGTTCACACAATTCCCGACCTCGCGTGTTTTGTGTTAACTATTCAATTGCTTGCTTAGTTTCATTTAAATTAAAAACTCAATTAATAGATCATAATATGTGAATTATAGTAGCTCATTGATTCAAAATAAATGAATGAAGAAGGATAGAGGTCAATCGATTACTAAAAAGAACTACTCTTACATGGGTGGTGTAGTCATTGTGGAGACGTTTTGCATAAGCAACGGATTGAAAGGGTAGAACCCAATCTTGTCTCCACTCTTGATTCCAACCCAATTAAGAATATTAAGATAAGAAGAAGAGGGATGAACACAGAAGATTATTTGAAGAAAAATTCAAGAAACAAACATGAAAGAAAAGAAATACAAAGAAGAGGTGAGAGAGGAGAGCCTTTTTGGAAGAGAGGTTTGCACAAAGGCTTACTTCTTCCAAGAGTTGTGAGGGGATCCCAAGAGACACCCTTTCGGCCACACCTTCCCAAATCCTCGACCAGCCCTTCAAAGAGTTAAAACCCCCTTTAAATAGAGTTTTTGAGGGCTAGGGATACATAACTTTTTAAGTGTGAAATGAAAAACTCGGCCAAATATTTTATTCCAACTTGCACCGCCCATTTGACCTCCCAAACGCGTGAATTGACCGGCCTTCCAGAAGGATGATTTGTGCCAAATCATGTCCCCGAGCTTTCCTCAAAATTTGGGCTCAAGCCAAGCCCGTATGTAGAAGATATGACCCAAATATAGAACCCATGTCCATTCTGCCGAGTCCAGCCCACCATTGGATTAATGGCTCATTTACTCCATCCAAATGCACTCTTTAGCTCTAGTGTCTTGAATGAAAGTTGTATAAAATGAAGTTAGGAACACTGTTACAAAATTTCAAATTCAAATAATAAATATAAAAATATTTATCTTCGAAATACTACAGTGCACTATTAAGGGTAAAACTGGAATTTTCACCAAATTTTCAAATGAATGATCAAATCCCAAATATTTTATAAATAAACATATTTAACACAATGTGAGGAAACTATTTCATTTATTATCAATAAAATATTCAATAAAATAGTGTTTTATCAACTCCCCCACACTTACCCTTTTGCACACCTGGGCAAAACCTCATATCAAGTAAACATCAATATCAAATCAAAACCAATTTTAAAACACATATCCTTAAGATCAATCAATTTCACACCAAGAATCAAAAGATATCATGCCTCATAAAAAACCTTATTTCAAGTTCTCCATTTATATCATTCAATATATTTCCACTTCATTTATCCGCCCATGCACAAAACACTTACCTCGCTTGAATTTTCTCTCATCACTCAAATATCAATTTTTTTTGCAATGTCTTTCTCATCCAAACTCATACAAGGGTCACCATAGGCTTGATAGATTCCTACATCGCTACCCGATGTGAGTCAAGGACATATGTTTATCATGAGGACTTTTCAGGGTTATTCTGTGGCTTTCGGTTGGTAGGATTAAGATGTGAAAAACTCTGAGGCTGAATGAGGAGGACTTGACTCTTTTGAAGCAAAATTGCATTAATCTAATTTTCACTTAAATATGGTCTTCTCTTCAATTCTCATAGTATCAATTCAGCTCCATCATCGTGAAAAGTCATGAAAGGTTTACACCATTCATCATTTCAGCATAAAAAATGTCAATCTTCTCAAACATGATTTTCTTGAAAGCTCCAGATGGGCACAGCTTTCCACCTCAATTAGAAGCTCCAGAAAAGGCACAGCTTCACTTGTCATGAAAGCTCCAGAAAAGGAACAGCTTTCAATATAATGACTTTCTTTAGCAGCAAACACATCTCTTCAGAATTTAATTTTCCACCCAAAGTATCACAGAATGTGGTGGCAAAACACAAGACAACTTCCCCCACACTTAAGTTCAACTAGATTATGCAATTTCACTTCAAGAGTTGGTTGGATAGGGAAAATTGGCTTGTAATGTGGCTAACCTAACAGGCTTTGCATGGATTATAAGGGATACAAGGATTAAATATTCAAGGTAGGCCATTATAAAAAAAGATTCTTTGAAATAGGGGCTTTAATACCAAACAAATGCCTCAATCATTTAAACATAAGTACTTCAAACCCTCAAGTTTTGACAGGAATAGATCAAATTCTGGTTAAATCAAGTATGGTTTGGTTTTCTCAAGAAGTGAGGTGAATGTAAAGAATATGAAAATAATGGTTTAAAAGCCTCATAGGAAAGTGATTTCAAATATAAAGACAGTGAGATTGGCATGGGATTCAAAATTCAGCGTACTTTTCATGAAATTACTAAATATTTGAACTTGAAACAAAGTCATTTTAGCATTCATTTAAGCTTAGTTTCAAGGGGTAAATTGTTTCACTTATTGATATGGATTTAAAAATGGTGATGAGAATCATTTCAGCCCAAAAGTTTCAAAAACACACAGAAAATTGTAAAATAAACACACAAATTTTGAAAAACACACATTTTTTTTTGGTTTTTTTTGAACAGGAAAGAAATTGAAATTACTAAACTAAAAGGTTCCCTCCCCCACACTTAAAATATTGCATTGTCCTCAATGTGAACCTATGAGATGATATATGCACATGAAATGTAGAATTTTTAAATAGGACAAATAATATAAAAGTGAAAGGGTTAGGAACAGCCTGATGTGATCAAGTGATGATGGGGTCATGCAGTGTGATAAAATCCATTGCATCAGTAGGATGTCCCTCAATGTATCTCTTCAAACGTTTCCCATTGACTGTAAAGCTCCTTCCAGTGTCCTCTTGTGTGATCTCCACTGCACCATAAGGAAAAACATTAGACACAATATAGGGACCTAACCATCTGGAACGCAACTTACCAGGCATCAACTTCAGTCGTGAACTATAGAGAAGGAATTTCTCTCCAACATGAAACTCCCTTTGTTGGATCATTTTGTCATGAGCTAATTTTGATCTTTCCTTTTAGAGCCTTGAGTTCTCATATGATGACAGTCGAATCTCCTCAAGCTCTTGAATTTGCAACTTCCTTTGAATTCCAGCTTGGGCCAAATCCATGTTACATTTCTTTATAGCCCAATATGCCCGATGCTCGACTTCCACGGGGAGATGACACGCTTTCCCAAAAACAATCCGAAATGGGGACATACCAATGGGGGTCTTGTATGCTGTCCTATAATCCCACAATGCATCATCCAAGCGCTTGCTCCAATCCTTCCTATTTGGCTGCACGGTTTTTTCCAAGATTTGTTTCAACTCACGATTTGAAACCTCAGCCTGGCCATTTGTTTGGGGGTGGTATGGTGTTGATGTTTTGTGTGTCAACCCATACTTTCGAAGGAGGGAAGAAAAATTCCTATTGCAAAAGTGTGTCCCTTGGTCACTGATGATGGCCTTTGGTACTCCAAACCTGCAAAAAATCCGTGCTTTGACAAAGTCCACAACAACATGATAATCGTCAGTCCTGGTGGCCTTGGCCTCCACCCATTTACTCACATAATCAACAGCAACCAAAATATACAAAAATCCAAATGAACTAGGAAAAGGACCCATAAAGTCGATGCCCCATACATAAAAAATCTCACAAAATAGTATGGGTTGTTGGGGCATCTCATGTCTCCTAGAAATGTTCCCAGTGTGTTGGAAACAAGAGCATGACTTACAAAACAAATGGGCATCATGGAACAAGCTAGGCCAATATAATCCAGAGTCTAAAACCTTCCTAGCTATCCGTTGGGGTCCAAAGTGTCCACCACAAGCAAGTGTATGACAGAAATGCAAAACAGACTCAAACTCATGATCGAGAACACACCTCCTAATGACTTGGTCACTACACATGTGCCAGAGGTACGGATCATCCCACACATAATACCTAGACTCACTTTTTAATTTTTGGACTTGATGCTTCTTCAAATTTACTGGGATTTCAGAGCCAACAATGTAATTAACTAAATCAGCATACCAAGGATGCTTACCTGAGATGGTATAGAGATGTTCATCGGGGAAAGTGTCCCGAAGTGGTACCTGGTCCAAGGTGTCATCCTCTAGTGTGTGAGTAAGACTACTCATGTGGTCCGCCACCAAATTCTCTGATCCCTTCTTGTCCTTTATCTCAATATCAAATTCCTGAAGAAGGAGCATCCAACGGATAAGTCGTGGCTTTGCATCAGGCTTCTTTAGGAGGTACCTCAAAGCTGCATGGTCAGAAAAAACAACTACTTTAGAGCCCAATAAATATGAACGAAATTTATCTAAAGCAAATATGACAGCAAGAAACTCCTTTTCTGTAGTTTTTTAATTTGATTGGGCTGAATCCAGTGTCCTCGATGCATAGGCAATCACATGTGAACGTCCTTCCACCCTCTGAGATAAGACAGCTCCAACCGTGAAGTTGGAGGCGTCACACATAAGCTCAAATGGAAGGTCCCACCGTGGGGGCTGTATGATTGGTGGAGTGGTCAGACACTTCTTCAGCTCATCAAATGATACCCTACATGAATCATCAAAATTGAAGTCAATATATTTTTGAAGCAATCGAGATAAGGGTAGAGCGATCTTACTAAAATCTCTGATAAAGCGTCGATAAAATCCAGCATGCCCAAGGAATGATCGAACATCACGCACACATGTAGGATATGGGAGGGATGAAATAACTTCTACCTTAGATTTATCAACTTCAATGCCATGTTGTGAGACTATATGACCTAAGACAATTCCCTTTTCGACCATGAAATGACATTTTTTAAAATTTAAGACCAGATTATTCTCAATACAACGATGCAACACATCACCCAAACTAGAGAGAAATTCATAAAATAAGGACCCATAAACTGTAAAATCATCCATAAATACCTCCATGCAGGTCTCAATGAAATCTGAGAAAATACTCACCATGCATCTCTGGAAGGTACCTGGGGCATTGCAAAGTCCAAATGGCATCCTTCGGTAAGCAAAGGTACCGAATGGGCAGGTGAATGTTGTCTTCTCCTGGTCCTCTGCTGCAATGGGAACCTGAAAATAGCCAGAAAATCCATCCAAGAAACAATAGTGTGTCTTCCCCGCTAGTCTCTCAAGCATCTGGTCAATGAATGGAAGTGGGAAATGGTCCTTACGAGTGGATTGATTTAGTTTCCTATAATCGATACACACTCGCCAACTGTTTTGTACTCTCACAGGAACTAACTCATCATTTTCATTTTTTATAACAGTGAAACCAGTTTTCTTTGGTACAACCTGAATAGGGCTAACCCATTGTGAGTCAGAAATAGGGTAAATGATACCCGCCTCAAGTAATTTTTCAACTTCTTTCTTAACAACTTCTAGGAGGGTGGGATTAAGTCTCCTTTGTGGCTGTCTCACCGGTTTAGCCCCATCCTCCAAGAGAATCCTATGCATGCAAATGGAGGGGCTAATACCTGATATGTCTGCCAATGTCCAACCAATTGCCCTAATGTTATCTCTCAAAAGATTCAAAAGATTTTCTTCTTGTTCAAAAGAGAGATTGTTAGCAATTATGACAGGTAATTTATCACCACTGAGCAAGTATGCATATTTGAGATTTTGGGGCAATGGCTTGAGTTCCAATGTAGGTGGGTGATGTATGGATGGAGAAATTGATGCAACATACATATCTTCACAATGAACATCAGTATCAGAATAAAAATCATCACAATCAGAGAATAAAGCACCAAATCCATCAGCATACTCAATAGCCATGTCATAATCAGAGTTCACATGATCAAAATCAGAATATGATTCCATTTCAAAATCAAATCTTAGAGAGTCTTGTTCCTTAAAAATGGGTGTAGAAGTATTCTTAGACATCAAACTAGAACCAATACTCATAATCTCCCTAAGCATAGGACAATCCAATTCCATGGTGTTTTTACTTGGTGGTTCAAAATGGGAGATAACAAAAGCAAAATGGTCCTTAGAGGGGTACTTCATGGAATCCATAACATTAAATATCACAACTTCATCTCCAAATTCCATGGAAAGTGTACCCTCATTGACATTTATGATAGTTTTTGCAGTTTTGAGGAAGGGCCTACCTAAGATAATGGGGGCATGAGAACTTACCTGATCATCCTCCATGTTAAGCACATAGAAGTTTGCTGGAAAGATCATGTCTCTTACTCGAACAAGTACATCCTCAAGAACTCCCGCTGGATATGTCGTAGCTCTATTCGCCAACTGCACTACTACTCTTGTCGGCTTCAACTCACCAACCTGCAAGGAAGAGAATACAGAGTGAGACATCACATTTATGGAAGATCCTAAATAACAAAGAGCATCAGAGAAGTGCAACTCCCCTATGGTACATGGGATGGTGAATGTCCCGGGATCCTTGCACTTTGTTGGCATTTCTAGAGTTGGTGTAATGAGTGCCGAGACATTCCTTCCAAGGTTGATCCTCTCATTTCCCTTGAGCCCTCTTCGATTGGTACAAATTTCTTTTAAGAATTTCGCATACCTTGGAATTTTCTTAATGTCTTCAAGTAGAGGAATGTTGATCTCCACACGCTTGAATGTGTCCAAAACCTCCTTTTGCATTGCTTCTTCAGCCATCTTCTTGGTTTGAACAACCCTGTTTGGAAAAGGAAGGGGTTTAGGAGGAACATCATCAATATTTTTCTTACCTTTATCTTTCTCCTTGGATTGCTCATCAGTTGGTATGGAATGCGGCTTCTCTGAAGTTGAGGTGAATCCCGGTGGAATGGTAGGTGCAGATGTATCGTTCATTTGCTTCCCACTTCTCAATGTGATGGCACTAACATTCCCCTTTGTATTTGGAGTGGGTTGGGATGGTAGATTTCCAGAATTTTTACTCACAAGTTCATGGAGGGCGGTGGCAATCTGGCTCATTTGAGTCTTCAACTCCATCAGCTCCGAACTTTGACTCTTCATCTCATTCTGTTGATTAAGAACAATTTGCTTCAAAAGATCATCAGTATTAGAATCTACCTTTGGTGTATGATTCCCTTATTGCTGACTTGTTGATGTTTGAGCTTCAAATCTCTTTTGGGGTTGTTGGAAACCCTGCTGGTAAGGCGGAGGCTGCTGGAAGTTTTGTTGAAAGGGTGGCCTTTGTTGTTGTCCAGAGCCATACCTCATGTACGCTTGATCTTTCCACCCTTGGTTGTATGTTGGAGCAAATGAATCAAAATTCTTTTCGGGATATGGTTGTTGTTGCTGCTGAAATGGTCTCCCAGGGAACACTGCTGCACAATCTTCTGTCTCTTGTAGTTGCGGGCAACAGTCAGTTGGATGGCTTGTCTCAGTGCAAATGCCACATGGCCTCGAAGGAGGGGGTTGGGATGTCTTTTGAGCCAATGAAATCTGTCTCACCATAGTTGTCAATTATTCTAACTTAGTATCAATCAAATGAATTTCAAGAGAAGAAGGACTTACTTGATGTACTCCTCGAACATGTGGTGTACCTCTATCACCGAATTGTTGGGAGTTTTGAGCCATCTTGTCGATCAATACACGTGCGGCTGCTGGTGTCTTGTCCACCAATGCTCCTCCAGCTGCAGCATCCACCATGCTCCTCTCCATGGGTGTGAGTCCTTCATAGAAGTACTGGATGAGTAGTTGCTCATTGATTTGGTGATGTGGGCAGCTTGCACACAACTTCTTGAATCGCTCCCAGTACTCATACATTGACTCCCCTTGTGCTTGCTTGATCCCCGATATCTCCTTTCGAATGGATGTGGTCCTTGATGCTAGAAAAAATCTTTGCAAGAAAAGACGTTTCAAATCATTCCAACATGTTACATCTTCAGGTTGCAAGTAATACATCCAATCTTTTGCAGCTCCATCAAGTGAGAATGTGAATTCTCTTAATTTAATTTGATCTTCAGAAACATTTCTTGGTTTTAAAGTTGAGCAAACCACATTAAATTCCTTAAGGTGTTTATTGGGATCCTCACCAGATAAGCCATGAAACTTTGGAAGAAGGTGAATTAATCCAGATTTCAATTCAAAGTCCGATTCGAGATTTGGGTATGCAATACAATTTGGTTGATAGTTAATATCAGGTGCAGCCAATTCTCGAATGGTTCTATTAAGTTCATTTCCATTATTTCCAGCCATTGGTTCCTCTTTTATGTTTTAATTTGAATTGCTTCCAATTTCAATGTTTCCAGAAGAGAGGAATTCACCAACTGGTTGAATATTGAAACTTCCCGTAGATTGAGAATGTCTGATTCGTTCCCTAAGGCTACGTTCAATCTCAGGGTCAAGATCTAAGAGATCTTCGGGGTTAGTTCGTGTCATAGATCAAATAAAAATGAAAAGAAAGAAAGTGGACCATATTAAAATAAAAATGAGAAGTTTGAGTTGATGGTCTAAAAAGAAGTAGAAGAAAATAAAAGAAGAGGAAGAAAAATCAGATTGGGTAAAGAAGGAAGAAAGAAGAGAGGAAGAGAATAAAATGTAAAATAAAATAAATACCTCTAATTGGTTGAAATAATTACTTGCCTCCCCGGAAACGGCGCCAATTTGATAGAGCACTGTCGTGGGCGCCCTCAAATGATTAGTGTAATTTGGGGTACTTAGGTGCAGCAGAGTGGCTGACCAAGGTCGTCTCTCAAAGGAGGAAGTGAATTTAACAACTTATTAGAGGTATTCTAAAAATAAAATAAAAGAGAATAAAATAACTAATTGAAAGGATGGGGGTGGTTTTTTTTATAGTTTATGAACCTAGAAGAAGTTTTCTGGAAGAAGATTGCATTTTTTTTTGTTTTTAATTTTTGAAATGAAGTTTCGATTAGAATGACACAACAAGAAGATGTTTTTTTAGAAATCTATTTTAAAAGGCGTAATCGATCTAACTCTACCTCTTCAATCATTTATTAATCATTATCATTTAAATTAATATTCACTTAATTATGATCCCTTAATTTGTTAAATCCCGAACCCTACAAGAATTAACTTTACCACGAAGATTGAAGTGAATTTTAACCTTAGGCTAACTTCGGAACATGCAATCGCAACACCCTGATTTGATTGATGTTCTAAAATTAGCTTATGGTCAGTGGTAAATTAAGGAACATAACCACTCTGGAAATGAGGATTAATTTATTTTAGGGATTATATTTGAACTCTACAAATTGATCCCATTTGGTTTTGAATTACCGGTTAAGGTTGCGCTCTCACAGTTCACACAATTCCCGACCTCGCGTGTTTTGTGTTAACTATTCAATTTCTTGATTAGTTTTATTTAAATTAAAAAATAAATTAATAGATCATAATATGTGAATTATAGTAGCTCATTGATTCAAAATAAATTAATGAAGAAGGATAGAGGTCGATCGATTACTAAAAAGAACTACTCTTCCATGGGTGGTGTAGTCATCGTGGAGACGTTTTGCATAAGCAACAGATTGAAAGGGTAGAACCCAATCTTGTCTCCATTCTTGATTCCAACCCAATTAAGAAGATTAAGATAAGAAGAAGAGGGATGAACACAGAAGATTATTTGAAGAAAAATTCAAGAAACAAACATGAAAGAAAAGAAATACAAAGAAGAGGTGAGAGAGGAGAGCCTTTTTGGAAGAGAGGTTTTCACAAAGGATTACTTCTTCCAAGAGTTGTGAGGGGCTCCCAAGAGACACCCTTTCAGACACACCTTCCGAAATCCTCGACCATCCCTCTCAAAGAGTTAAAAACCCCTTTAAATAGAGTTTTTGAGGGCTAGGGATACATAACTTTTTAAGTGTGAAATAAAAAACTCGGCCAAATATTTTATTCCAACTTGCACCGCCCATTTGACCTCCCAAACGCATGAATTGACCGGCCTTACAGAAGGATTATTTGTGCCAAATCATGTCCCCGAGCTTTCCTCAAAATTTGGGCTCAAGACAAGCCCGTATTTAGAAGATATGGCCCAAATATAGAACCCATGTCCATTCTGCCGAGTCCAGCCCACCATTGGATTAATGGCTCCTTTACTCCATCCAAATGCACTCTTTAGCTCTAGTGTCCTGAATGAAAGTTGTATAAAATGAAGTTAGGAACACTGTTACAAAATTTCAAATTCCAATAATAAATATAAAAATATTTATCTTCGAAATACTACAGTGCACTATTAAGGGTAAAACTGGAATTTTCACCAAATTTTCAAATGAATGATCAAATCCCAAATATTTTATAAATAAACATATTTAACACAATGTGAGGAAATTATTTCATTTATTATCAATAAAATATTCAATAAAATAGTGTTTTATCACAGGGCACCACCAACGATGTCTCAACAATAAAGTGATATAATAGGTGTATATGGGTACATGTTTACTAATTTACATATGTATACATTATAATTGGTTTGGAAACCAGTAAATAAGAATTTCAGCAAACTAACAATAAAAGGAAACATAAATCAATTCTGTTTATAACAAATAAATCCCTATATTGGGAGGGTCCATACCAGTTATACCTTCTTTGAGCAGAGCAGTAGGAATCTAAGATGCACCAATCAGGGAAATCATGATGCATGTTCCAATGATCTAGCTTGTAATGGCTTACACACGTACTCATATGCACCCACACACATAGGTATATGTGTACAAAGAAGTCCGGATTCTAGTGACCCATTATAGGTATATAATCGAGGCTGAACCTATTGGGCTACTACCAAGTGTGGAAACCATTTTTTAGGCTAATGAAAGGATTCCAACATAAGGAGAAAATATGGAGGTCAAACTTTCGTAACATGATGAGATAGTGGAACAACAACAAAAATGTTTGGGTGATCGAAAGATGGGTGAAGTAGATACAAAACCATGAGATGATACTAGAAGTCAAACCATTAAAAGATGCTTTCTAGAGGAAGTGTGAGAAAATACGAGGAATCACGAGATCTTTAAGAAGCTAAAACTATTCCTTGAGATGGAAAGTTGAGGCGGTGGAGATACTTGACCAAAAGAGGATCATTGATGAATATCGGTCGAGGTGGACTTTATCCTGTGGAAATCAGATGACGATGAAAACTAAGAGCACTAGCTGGGCACTCCTATAAAAGGAGGGTGTATCATTTGTGATAAAAAATTGAAGCATTGCAATCAGCCTCTAGTTTTCTCTGAATAAAAGTAAAGTAGAATCTTCCTCATGGATTAGGATGCAATTCTAAACCATGTTAAAAACTCGAATTATTCTTTGCCTTGTGTTTCTTTATATTATTGTTTCCTTTGGGTATTTTTTTCTATGTCTGAAAGTAAGGTGTAGCATCATGGTGATTTTCATGCGGTTTTTCTTTCAAGTTATGAATGTTATTGTATGAGTTCATTCTAGAACTTTTCTTTCGCTTTCATAAGTTCCAGTGAAGTTGACCAAGCCTAACAAGTGGTATTAGAGATCAAGGTTGGAGTGATCCAGATGACCAATATTTGATTGAGGTGTTATAGATCTTGATTCAGTAGAAACATTATGACCTCAGTCTTGTGGGAGAAACTTAGTAAACGATTCCTGATATATTTACATTATGTTTGGAAGTTTGTGGGAGTTCACATTTTCCAAACAAATGGTGCTGGAGGAGAGTAAGATCTGGTTAGAGAAGTATGGAGGAATGAATTTTTGAATTCTAGAAAATGAAGATAGAGGATAATCTACCGAAGAAGGATCTAGATCTTCTGTTAACCGGATATATACTAAAAGAGATCAAAATGGAAGAATGGGTGAAGATTGATAAGAAAACACCTGGATTGATGTGGGTGTCACTTGATCAGAATGTGGCGTACAAAATCTGAGAAGTGAAAACAACATTAGATCTTACGAAGACCTTAGCTGACATGTATGCGAAACCCAGGATGAGGAATAAAGTGTTCCTACTAAGGAGACTTTTTGACATGTGAATGTCATAAGGAAGGACTATAAGGAACCGACCTTAAACAATTTTTAAAATTGATTCTTTAGGTAATAATTCATTTTCTCACATTCCTGAAGAACTTTTAGGTTTAGAGTTTTATAGAAATAGGTCATCACCCTTATAAAATAAAATATTACATCAAAAAGCAGACACTTCCACTAAATATCCATTTTTACCACAATAAAAAACTTTTAAGATATAACAAGTTTTCTTTTCATGACATATCATAAATTTTTTTATCTTGACCTCATCATTTCCCTACTCATCTTTAAAACCCTATGAAAAAACTTTGAAAATGTGGGATGAGCACAAAAAGACCAGTAACAGATATATAAAAAAGAACTAAATAAAGAAACTCATTAGTCCATGAATAGGTACCCTACCCCCAAACTTGGTTTCTCTATAGTTATTACCCATATCAAATCCTGAATTCTCCATATTCAATCCTCTGTCCTTTGAGTCTCCTAGAAATCAGAACTGCTTAGATGAGCCTCCTCCTTGCATTTAACCAGGTTCATACCATCTTTCTTCAAGCCTACTCCTAGTTGTAGGTTCTTCTTCTCAATATTAGAAGGACCCAATGGTTCATTCCTCAGAGACAAGGCCTTCACTCCCTATTATTAATGAGGATGGATTGGTTCTGAATCCCCCTCATTCCTCGGAGTTAGGGGCTTTGAATCATATGCTTGATGTGGTGGGGTTGGCTTTGGATCCCCTTCCCCCCTCATCTTCTCTTAAGCCTTCAAATTTGATATTTCATCATGTGCAACTTCTCCCATAACTTCAAAGGTATCCCATAAATATCCTCCCACAGAAGAAACTGCACATACTCATAATTCCTTCCAAGTACTGTAATATATGGGTATAGTCCAACGATCCTCAGCTTGAGGTGGCCCTAAGATGGTTAAATCCATGCTTCCTCCCAATAGCATTGAGACTTGATCTAGAACTAAATCAGCTAACATTGGAATGAAATCTACTTATTCACTCGAATTAAGGCCAGTAGGATGAACCAGTTCCTTATCAATGATTTATTCCATCAAATGGAATTCCAGGGGTCTAGGATCCTTGGCTAAAAGATAGTTCATCTTGAAGACCATTAGGAAGAAGAGAATTTCCTTATTGGCCATCTTGGAATAGCAACTAAAACCTAAGTCCATCAAGGGAATAACTCAAAGTCTGCACCATAGTCATTTTATTTCATGGTAATCCGATTAACATTCACATATGGATTTTCTAAAATGATCATATCTAAGTAGATTTTTTAGATATCTCTTGTAAAAATATCTCCATTAAGTTTAGTAATAATTTCCATCTGGATTTGGATGATCGAGAGGGTGTGGAAATTTCCATCGGTACCATGCCCGTGCATCCCTGCATGAGAAAACTAGTTGAGCAACCATGCGCAGGTGGAGGCTTGACATAACGGTATAGACGCTAGGGAGGAGAAGTTCTTGTAGTCTCGAGTTGAGATGACTTCTTTATCAATTTTATTTGGATGGAATTGTTAGGGTTCACACTTTTCCTTTAAAATTTTCATTTGGAAAATACAAAAAAAAGGTTTGGGTAGAACAATGATGGTTCTTTTATTATGTCTATTGTGTATGCCAAATGTGACCCAAAACAGAGAAATGAACTTTGGGATTCACTCTCTGCCTTCAGCACTGGCTCGAATGCATGGATTTTTAGAGGATATTTCAATACCATTCTTGAACTATTTGAGAATAAGGATGGGGGTATCCCAGTAATGGTATTCAAGACTTTCAATCCTTTATAGCATCCAACTATCTCTTTCACCTAGGATATCTAAGTGATGCCTACACCTGGTGCAACAATAAAAGGGGAAACTGTATAATTTAGTGAAAAATTGATAGATGTATAAGAAAATTTCAGGCCATATCTAATTTCATCAATTCCTTTGTGATTAATCTATCCAGATCTTTATCAGATCACTCTCCCTCCTTCTTCATGTCCATTCTTCTAGGTAGGTGAAAAAGGGTTTCTTTTATACCCATTGTTGGATGTTGATGGAAGGTCTCAGAGAGATGGTTTTTTCTTCTTAGAGTGCTCCTGTTTAGGGTCTTTCTTGTGTAGCTCTTCAGAATAATCTCAAAAGGCTTGAGAGTGACATTCTTACTTGGATAAATTTTATTCCCTTCCAAAATTTTAATCTGGAAAATCTCTAGGATGAAATCAACCAACTTGATTTTTAGTTACAATCCCAATGGGATGATAATACTTACATGATCTTGTCCAATAAAAAACTTAAACCATAAGAAGTATTACTTGATCTTGAGAAATCTTCTAGAGAGAGATCAAAATCCAAATGGCTCATGGAAGGGGATAAAAATAAAACATACTTTCATGCATGTATTAGAGATTAAAAGTTTGATGGAAGGCTCAACCTTCCTCTCCCAAATGATTCTCATACTAATGATGCAAGTATTGCAGGTCCTTTGGCAGTGGATCACTTCACTGAAAATATTTCTGGTCAGTACTAGGTCTAAGGGGGACTTTCTCAAGAATGGAGAGCTCTAGATCCTTCTTTGATAATATTCCCTATTCTACAAATGACCCGGACAACCAAAGGTTGGGTGAACTTCCATAAGAATAGGATATTTTTTATGTCATTAAAACATTCAATACCAAGATCTCCCTAGGTCTAGATGGTTTTACATATGATTTTTATTTTGATCCTTGATACACCATCAAAGGGGATGTGATGTGTGCTGTCTGCGAGTATTTCAGGGGTGGACCTTTTCCAAGAGTTACCTTAGAAACTATTCTGGATCTTATTCCTAAGGTAAAACAACCCAATGGTTTTGGGAAATTCTGACCCATTATCATGTGAAACTTTTCATATAAAGTGATGGAAACCATTCTAAATAAAATATTATCCCTTATTCTTCCACTCCAAGTCTCAAAGAAATGACATGGTTTTATCAAAGGGAGGGGCATTCAGGGAGATTTTGGGCTTTCTCATGAAATGATTGATGATCTTGATAGGAGAGTGATCATAACCAATTTTATGATCAAGATTGACATGGAAAAGGACTATGATAATATGGATTTGTCTTTTATCATCAAATTTCTCAAAAAGTGTGGTTATTCAGAGTGGGGTTATGACCTTTTATTTAGGTATTTCTCCTCCCTATGGTTTACTATATCTCTTATGGGTACAAGATTTGGTTTCTTCAAATCCTCAAGGGGTTTGAGACAAGGTGACCTAATCTCATTGAAACTTTTCATTTTGGCCCAGGATGTTCTAAATAGAAATATAAATAAGGGTCTTGAATAAGGGTTGATTCATCCTTTTAGAGGGAGGTATGAATTCTTTGGAATTTATCATATTTTCTTTGTGGATGACATTATTTTCTTCCTCAATGGAAGTGAAATTCTATTTATAATTTTAAGCCAAATATTTATGAATATTGAAACAAAGTCGGTCAGTGTGTGGTGTTCATATCTCCAAAAAGTTCTCTTCAAGGAGATCCATGCTTATTCAAGATAATTTTTTTATAAACAAATATTTCATTTGGATTATTTGGGTGCTCCCTTATATAACATGAGGGTTATAATTCATCATTATGATAACATAGTGAAAATGATCATGGGAAGGATCTTGAAGTAGAAAATCCAATCCCTCTCATTTAGAGGAAGATTTACATTGGTCAGTAGTGTTCTCTCTTACATACCTACTCACATTTTATCTATTTTTAAACTTCCCACAATAGTGTTCAAGAATATTGAAAGGATCCTTAATAGTTTCATTTTATACTCTCACCAGGAAGGATGTCATCATTGGGAAAGTTGGTATAGACACGAAACTTTTCAAGAAGGAAGTATCAATCTCAAATGTATTAAAGAAAGTATGTGGTGTTTTTAGGATAAACTAGATTGGTAGGTCATCTTAGGGAACTCTCTTTGGTCATAATTTATTAAGATAAAGTATGGTAATCATTCCCTCAATTTGGTATATTAGATTCAATGGATCCCATCTTTGGAGCTATCTGTAGAGGCTTACACAACCAATTCTATAAAATTATCAGTGGATCATTAGGTGTGGTGATATTTATTTTTGGAAACACAATCAGGCTAGCTCTCTCTTCTTTCCTGGATTTACAACTCTAGACATTAGTTTTAGACTAGCTTTTACCCATCATCGGTTCATAGATATAGTGCTTAATGAGGAGCAAAAGGAAATGTTTCATATCATTTATTTTTTTGAGGATCCTGACTAGGGTTTTATCACGTCATCCCCATTTGGAAATCTAAACAACTCTGATTTTCATAGTATAATTCATTATTCCTCTAATATGGACATTATGGGAAAAATAATTTGGTTCAAAGGAATATCTCCTAAATATAATTTTCTTATATGGATAATTCACAACTAATCCATTCCCACTGATGATAATCTTCAATGGATTTTCACTCCTCTTGTATCAAAGTACAATGATGTTCCATTTCATAGATTGAAACTATTACCCACCTTTTATTTAATAGTGAATGGGATGTCTATATATGGATTCAAGTTGCATTCTTTCTAGTTTCTCTTGGAAGGGTGAGCACATTGGAGTAATTATTTCAGGCTAGTTGGGACTTATGAGTGAGGAACCACGCATAAGACAAGGGATGGACCATCTTTATCACCGCTTCTTGCTGGGTCATTTGGGAAACTCGTAATTTCATTTTTCATCAAGGACTATGACCGAACCTTCAATACATTAAGTTCAAATTTATGGAAATCCTCCATTCTATTATGATGTAATATTAGGGTGTTATTCCGCATCTAGATTTTCAATAACTCATCTCGCCATTATGTTCACCTATTGTGGTTTCACATGGGTGGAGGGGACTTGGATTCTAGGTTAAATGATAGGCTCTCTTTCATGGACTTAAATTGAACACTAATGGATCTCATGTTCAAGGGATCATAAACAGTGGTGGTATTGTTCTTTATTCATGGGGATCAAGTATCCTGGATTTTTTAGCATACTTTAGGGAGGCCACTTTAGTGGTGGATGAGGCTTTGGTAATGCTCTAAGGGATTAATCTCAGTAATTATAATAATATTACCTTATTTGAAGTGGAATCAGACTCTTCCATTATTGTTAATGACTTGAAAGGTCATTTGGATTGTACTTGGAATATCATTTATCATATCAGAATCTGCATCGCCATTCTCCATCCAAATAAAAAGGGTGTTAAAACATGTTGTGAGGGTAACATACTAGTGGATATTATTGATTTCATAGGTAACTATGACAAAAGGTTTATGGTGTTTTTAAATATTGGTTTATTTTCCAATTAACTGTGCTAAGATTGTTCGGGGGATTCCCTTAGCCTTCACCATTTTCTCCCTCCATAATCTAATTTTATCTGTTTATTATTTTTTTCTTATTTTGTAATCCTTGTTTTAATAAAATATTTTAATTTTCAGTCAGTCATAATAGAATTTGATCTCAAAACATTTTCTTACCCAAGAAATCAAATTCACTGCCCAAATATTTTCATAAAACATTTCATAAGAAATGTTAAAGGTAAAATAAAACTCATAAAAGTTCCTTTTCAATCATGAAAAACCCATGATTTTTTTTTTTCATAAAGTTATACATTTCACCCTAAAGAAGTATCATAAACATCCCTTATAAACTTAAGTTCATTATATTACCTTGTGATATCATAATATTTCCATAAAAACCCATAACAAGAATAGATAAATCATGTAGGTAACTTGATACATAATTTTCATATCACTCTTATAATTAATCATAAAAATGGAATAACATACCCATTAAATTCTAATAACACCTTAGGAGAAACATATAATTGTTTAACTTTGTCCCTTTATCCAAATCATTGAAGATCTATTTCAGTCTTACCCATCATCATGAGCTATACCAGGATCACCCATCATCATGAGCTATATCATGATCACCCGTCATCATAAAAAATTCCTAAGAACCATAACATAATCATAAAAAATGAAATATTTCATTTTCATCATCATACTCATAAAAAAATTCTTTTCACCCATAAGAAAAACATTTTTCGATATCGAAATATCCATTCCATTTAAAACCCTTTTTAAAAATACTCAAAACAAAGGGAAGGAAAGTTTTTATTTGATGAAAAAATGAATGCTTGTAAAGGAATAAAAATATAAAACAATGGTTATGGTAGTGAGAAAACCATTGATTACATATATATTGAAATAGAACTTTCATTTTTCCTTTTTTTCTAGCACATTATATATAAAATACGTAAAAATATTCCTTTCGAAAACCATTGAAAGAAAGTTAAAAGTGACATAAAATTACCTTTATAATTCATTTATATCCATATAAATATACTAATAAAATAATTATAATAATATAGACTTGGAATAAAAATATTTATAAAATAAATTCTTAAAACATTTAAAATGTGGGTTTTAAGGTAAAGTGTCCCTTACCTTTAGTTTGAATTGTCACATACACTCTTTATATCTTGTATAATAAAATTTTCATAATTATTTATTTTATTAAGAAATTTTTATAGGTTTAATTACTTATCATTAAACCATTTATTTCATTTATTTTAATGACATATTTAATTACTTAATCGGTTAAGTCCATGTGAGGTGTTTTGAGGATGTTCAGTTCATAATTTCAAAATAACTTTGGTATATTGACCGTGGTCAAAGAGGTTGTTATCCCATAATTTATAGAATACTATTAATGAAATGATTATCATTTTTATACATGAAAATCAATTTTATGACCATCCATGAAATATGTATATAAAAAATAAATCACATCGCTTTGTGGTGGTGGTAATTTACACATACACATGAACAACATTCTTATTTTTAATGGATGGAATGGTAATGAAATAGATGATATATTATCTTTCCAGAATTATAATTATATCATGAATATCATATATATAAATTAAATCCATATTAATAACCATCCTTTTGAGGTGGTGATGAAAAATGTAACACATTGCTTTGTAGAGGTGGTATTCCACACCCACTCACGCACAATGTTTTTGTTCCCCATAGGATGGAAAAGAAGATGAATAAGGATTATAACATAATCATAATAAAATTTATGTATATGTAAGATATTGATGATATTATTATAAAATGGTTAAATAATATTTAAAGAAGGTATAAGAAGAAATAAACTTGAAATAAGTTGGTTATGACTTATACCTTCTCCTTGGACAACCTATTTGGATTACACTTTAATCCTTTTAGGATTATCCTTTTTGTGAGAATAGTAATTCTATTAATTGGTAAGGGATATTGGGGAGAGACTTGGTTATGGATCTTTTGAACTAGAGTGCTCAAAAAGTGCAAGGAATAGGGTAGAGGAGGTTCCATTTTATAAGTTATGGGAGAGACACTTTTGGAATTAGTTAAAGTATTAAATTAATAAGAATTAATTTTTATAGAAAAGTGGAACTAAATTGATATATTTAAAACATATGATTAGGATGAGTTAAAATCCTCTAATTAAATAGAATTTTTACAAGCCTAAGTTGTGTTTCCACCCTTATCTCTTAGTTTTATCCCCCGTTAACCATTTTGATGATTACCACAATATCAAAGTTTTTTACTCTTTAGGGGTCAAGAAAGTTACTATAAAAGGAAAAATAAAATGTAAGTGGAACATGGTTGATATGATCAATCATATCCCATTCATGTGGTCTATGATATTTTTTATGAATTTAAATCATTAAATAAAATATTATTTAACATAATATACCATTATAGTCATTTTCAGGACTATTCAAATAGTTTGAATTTAATGACATCATGATAGTAATGAAATTGAAATATAAACTTTTAACACATACCTAATATGTTATATTTATCAAAAAAATTCATGGAACACTATAACCCCCCAAAAAATATTAATTTTAGAGTTTTTAAAATCATTTACTTTATTTTTTTACTACTTTCCAAAGAATTGTGTTGGCATTGCATAAGAATTTAAGGTAATTATTTAATCACTAAAAATTAATAATAAATAAAAATGATAAAAAAATTAATTAATATTTAAAATGAACATTTCGAACTGAACATAACCTTTGTTTATCCTCATGGAAAAATATTAAAGATATTAAAACAAATAGAGTGACATTTTGTTTTTATTCTTTATTTAAATTCATATTAAGGTCATTTTCAAAGAAAAGTAGCATGAAATTTTCACATTTTTAAATATTTGATTGTTATGGTCGAAAGAGACTCATCAAATAAAATAAAGATAAGTGTTAGTGATATTTTTAGGCCTTATCACATTAATTTTAACCTTAATTACCCAATTTACCCATACTGAGATGACAAATATTTAATACGGTTACTATTCACATTGACCATAAATAAAAGGGACTTATTTACCAAATTTAAAACTCATGATTCCAAATATAGAATCCATTTTATCAATTTTAAATTCTAAAATTTATAAATTATATTTTTAAATAAAACCATATAATGCATGAAAGCCCAATTTGGTTAGAAATAAAGTTTTTTCCTTTTAACTAAAAAATCACCTAATATTATTATAATGAATATAAATATATAAAATATAATTTATGAATATTAATAAGACATGAAAATTATTTATTTTATCATTACCTAGGTTTTCATATTCTTCCTTCCTTTTGGAAATTGCATCCTCGCAATTTTATTTACTATTTAAACAACTGAATATATCTTTCCATCATAATAGTTTTTGATTCCCATGTTTTTTCTTCAATCATATGGTTTTTAAAAAAAAACATAACCTGGTAAATCAATTTATTCCTAAACAATTTATCTCTATGGTCAAGAATCTTTACTGGCTATTCCTCATAAGAAATCTTTTCTTCCAACTGATTTTTTGGGGCTCAAAACATGAGATGCATCCAAAACATATTTACTTAACAAAAAAACATGAAATAAATTATGTATCTATGATAAAATTATAATAAAGGACACTCGATAATCAACTGATCCAATCTTATTCAGAATTTCATATGGTCCAATGAATCATAGACTTAACTTTCCCTTTTTACGAAAACACATAACACTTTTCCATGGAGATACTTAATGATAAACATGATCGCCTACCTTAAATGAAAGATATTTCCTTTTATTATCTGCATAACATTTCTACCTACTTTGATATATCCTCATATATAACTGAATCATTTAAACCTTATCAACCATTTCTTCTACTAATTCTACCCATAAAATTTTCTTTCCCTGACTTCATCCCAACAAGATGGATTTCGACACCTATTTCCATATAATGCCAAAAAAGGTTCCATCTGTATACTAGAATGAAAAATTTTATTATAAGAAGAATCAACCAAAGTCATATGTTAATCCCAACTACCCTAATAATCCATTGAACAAGCTTGAATCATATCCTCCAATTTCTTAATTGTTCACTCTGACTGTCCATCATATTAAAGATGAAAGGATGTACTAAAACTTAATCAAGTACCCAATAACTTCTGAAGTCCTTTCCAAATTAGATATTAATTTAGAATCATGATTAGATATAATTGAAAGAGGGAATCCATGTAATATAATTATATCTTTAATATAAATTTGATAAAGTTGATCTAAATACATATTATCTTGAATGAGAATAAAATTAGTAGATTTAGTTAATCGATCAATAATTATCCCATCATGAAATCAATAGATACATGATCCCATTTCCATTATGGAACTGGAAAAGGATAAACCAAACCATTTGGTAATTTTAATTTAGATTTAACTTATTAACAAGTTAAATATTTCATATTAAAATTAGCAATATCTTTCTTCATTCCATACCACTAGAAATATTCTTGAAGGTATCTATACATTTTTTTACTTCTAGGATGAATTGAAAATAGAGAGATTTGATCCTCACTAAACAGTTATTTCTTCAAATGGTAGTCATGAAACACATAACCTTTTTCTAAATCTCAAAAAAACTTTTTCAATATTAAATTTAAGAAACTTACCTTTATTAAAAATTTATACCTTTTCCTATAACTCATGGTCTTCCTTCTCCAGTTTCTTAATCCTTTTTGACAAAGAAGATTGCAATGACACCTGAAACAAGGAAGTGGGAGTTCCTGTATGCATAATTTCTAAGACAACATTTATCAAATCATTAATCAAATGGTCATGTTCCAAACGTAACACAGATAATGTATCATTATATTTTCGACTCAAATCATGAGCAACTCTATTTTATTTTCCTTGATTATAAATAATTGTACACTTATAATCATTTATCAGTTACATTCATCTCCTTTATCTCATGTTAAACTCTTTCTGAGTGAATATATACTTAAATATTTTATGATTAGTATATATTTCACACTTTACTACATATAAATGATGTTTAATTTTTTTAAATAAATTGATATATCTATTAGTTTAAGGTCATGTGTAGGATATTTTTTCTTACGAGGTTTTAATTAAAATGATGAGAAAGTAATTACCCAATAATTACACTTTAAAATACAACCAAATCCCCTTAATGAAGTATCACTCTAGATAATAAAGTCATTATTTCTAGATGGTAGGGAACATGAGCCTCAACCCAGTTGGTGATGACTCCTTAAGTGCATCCACGAGACCCAGGTTCAAAACTAGGTGGAGGAATATTTCTGGGGTATTGTAGAAGTACTGTAACAGTACTGTAGTAGACACTGTTCAGTACTGTAGTAGCCAAAACTATTCACCTAGGTCCACCGGGTTGGGCTTGGAGTCCTTATGGTCTTCGGGCCACCCAGGCCTTTGGGTCACCCAGGCCTTCGGGTCAGTAAGGCTTTCGGGCCACCTTTAAGGCCTTCATGCCACCTTAATGCCTTCGGGCCACATGATTAGTGAAGTTACCCCAAATAGACTCTATAAAAAAGGATCATCCCCAAAGGAGGATTCAGAGAAAGTGTACTCACCAAAGAAGAACCAAATGGATTTGGAAGAATGAGAGGGTATGGCTACGCCATCAGGACCAGCCTGTGCTTGCACAGGAATCCCAATGAGACGACCATGTGAAGGTGGAGAGGTACCACCACAATGCAGATGCTGGGGAGGGTTAGTTCCTTGTAGTTATAATCTGGTTGAATTCCCCAATACCTTCATGTCATGTAATATCTTAAACCTACGATCCATATAATATCTAAGCCTAAAGGACTTGTAAGGGTTCCCCATCATCCCTTGAAAGGGGGGTTATCAAAAATCAATAAAAATGAAGTCCTTTGGTCCATTAAGGTAGATGATAGGGCCAAAACTAGAGCATTCATTAATCTTTTTTTAAATTATGGGAAACATTCATCACATTCCTTTTTCTAGATGAATCTAAATCCTTTTCATGTAAACTTGGTTAGTGGGATATATAACCATGCACATTTTTCAAAAAACAGTCAGTAATATCCTATTAATCTAAGAAAACATTAAATATCAGTAATATTTGAAGGTCCTATCCATTTATAAACCACCTCAGTTTTATAAGGATCAACAATTATTCCATATTTTTTATGTTATGTTCAAGGAATGAAATATATTATAAAAAAATCACATTTTATAAACTTTTGATATAAATCATTTTATTTTAGGGATTATATAAAAATCCTTAGATGTTTTTCATAATCCTCATAACTTCCAGAATAAACTAAAATATCATCAATAAATACAAAAAAAAAAAATATCCAAATATTTATGTAAATATATATTTATATGATCTATGAATATAGTTAGAGAATTCATCAATCCAAAGGGAAGAACCAAAAACTCATAATGTCCATACCTATTATGAAACGTTTTCTTAGGGATATCATCCTCCTTCACCATCAATTGATAGTTACAAAACCTTAGATCAACCTTAAAAAAATACTAAGCTCTCAATAGATGATCAAAAAATTCATCAATATGAGGCAATAGATACTTATTCTTAATAGTGTTGTTATTTAATGCTCTATTATTAATTCAAAGCCTCATGTAACCATATTTATTTTTAACAAATAATATAGTCACACCCCATGGTGTAGTGAAAGGAAAATGAAACCTTTATCAAGAAATTATTCTAATTAATTTTTCAATTACAGAAGTTATACTTGATCCATTTGATAAGGAGGTTTTGATATTGTCTTAGTATCAAGCACCAAGTCAATAATAAATTCAACTTCTTGATCAGGTATAATACTAGACATATCATCAGAAAAAACATCCAAATATTCTTTTACTACTGACACATCATTAATATGAATAGTTCCATTATTTTCAACAATATGAGAAAAATAAATTTCATTTCCATCTTTTATAAGTTTCTCATATTCTTGATGTGTTATCAAAGGTATGGATTCATTCTTGTATACAAACTGAAACTCATTTTATAAAATAACTTCTTTGGATCTAAAATATTTCTTAGAATGATAAAATGAAAGCCAATCCATACCCATAATAATATAAAATTCTAAAATGGGAAAGTTAATAAGGTTTTTAGGGAAAATCATTTTACATATGGTAACATGATGATCTTTGTAAATTCTTGTTGCCTTAATACTTCAAGGTGTTTTTATCGAAAGTTTTGACTTCATTTATTGAGGTTAAATTTTCATTTTACCAATTAGTTTCTCATAAATGAAAGAATATGTAGACCCTAAATCAAACAAGACTTCAGTATAATCTAAATAAATAAGTAATGTACCTATTAATACTCCATCTAATGGCCCAATATCTACTTAAGTAGTTTCAAAGGGTTTCACTACACCCTGATTCTTATAGTGTTTCTGATTCCCATCATTTGTGAACTTCTTCGAATATACATCCACATAACTATCCATCTCATTACATTTAAAACATCTTACTATCTGCTTATTAAAATTATTCTTACCATTGACAATATCTTTTTATTTTAAATCATGAGACATATGCACAAACTTACCCCATCAAAATCACTTCCCAAATTTCATAAGACATTACACAGGGTAATTTTTACCACAACTATCACAAATTGTAAACTTGATTTTCTTACCATCATATTTCCTTGATGGATGCTTCTCATTTTCCACCAATTGGACCTCTTTTTCTACTTTTTACCATAGAACAATTGATCATTAGAAAAATCTATTTCTACCTTCTCATTATAATGAATAAGTTTCTCATAACTTTTAAATTTTTGATAAGCTAATGATATTTAGTATATTGGATTTAATCCTGAGTAAAATTGATTAATTTTACTATAAAGTTATTTGATACAATTTGGTGCATACCTTTCCAATCAAGTGATTTTTTCTTCATATGTGGCCACTGAATCTTCCTCCTCTTTCCTCAATTCCAAGAATTTATTTTCCATCCTAAGTTGAATAACCTTAGGAAAAAACTTCTTAAGAAAAATATTCTTAAATGTATCCCATTCCATGGTGCCAATCTATTATCTTTATCTAGAATTCATAACCATTGACCACCATTGATCATCCTCACCTTGAAAATGGTAAATATAAAGAATTAATTTTTGATAATATGAAAAACCCATGACTTAGAATATATTTTCTATAGCTTTAATCCATCCTCAGTCTAACACTAAATACTGGAGGGTTTTATCTCATAAAATGCTCTACTATTGACATGTTACTCTATTTTAGATCTGGTTTCTCTCTATAATGGATGCCACTACCATTTATATCTTGTTTCAAATGATCTATCACAACAAAAAACTAATTAGTTTTAATTACAACCATTCTAAGTTTCTAATTTGGAAGGATATTGTCCTCTTGGTGTCTTCCTACGTAAGCTTCTCTATTTCCTTTGTAGGAAACCATTTTGAACATACATAATTTCGACGAGGAAACATTGTAATCTTCAAATGATATATCATGATAACCATAAATTAAAATATATTAAGGGTACTTAATAACTTTATCCAAACCTCTAAAATTATCTAAAACTTTCCTTCGATACCAACTATAAGGATCTGACCTTAAATAATTTTTAAAATTGATTCTTTAGGAAATAATTAATTTTCTTTTATTCTTGAAGATATTTTAGGTTTATAGTTTTAGGAAATTAGTTCATCACCATTACGAAATAAAATATTACATCATAAAAGTGGAATCTTCCACTTAGCATCCATTTTTACCATAATAAAAAACATTTAAGATATAACAAGTTTTATTTTCATGAAATATATTCATAATCATTATCTTTACCTCACCCTTGTACTTACTCATACTTAAAACCCATTGATTTTTATTGAAAATGTGGGATGAGAATAAAAAGATCAGTAAGAGATATATTAAAAATAAATAAATAAAGAAACCTGTTATCCCATGAATACTTATTATAATTTTTTTTATTTTTTATAATAAATCTTGAGTTCAAAACATTTTCTTACCCAAGAAATAAAATTCACTACCTAAAAAATTTCTTAAAGCATTTAATATGAAATATTAAAGGATAAATGAAACTCATAAAGGCCTCTTTTCAATCATGAATAACTCATGAATTTTTTTCATGAATTTATACATTTCACCCTTAAGAAGTAGTATAAAAATGCCTTTTAAAAATATGTTCATTAGATTACCTTTTGAAATCATAATATTTCCTTAAAAACCCATAACAAGAATAGATAAATCATGTAGGAAACTTGGTAAAACATTTTCATATCACTATTATAATCACTCTTACAAATGGAATAACCTATTTGGAAAATTCTAATAATATCTTAGGAGAAACCTATAACTGATTAATGCTTTCCCTTTTCTCAATGAATCAGAGAGATATATTGGGCTCACCCATCATCATGAGCTATATTAGGATCATCCATCATTATGAGCTATATCAGGATCACTAATCATAATAATTAATGCCCGAGAATCATAACATAATCATAACACATTAAATATTTCATTTACATTATCATACTTATAAAATATTCTTTACACCAATAATGAAAACATTTCTAAGTATTGAGAAACCCCTTCCATTTAAAACCCCTTTTAAAAATACCAAGAAAAAATTGAAGGGGGGGGGGGTTTATTTGAAGAAAACATGAAATATTATAAAGGAATCCAAACATCAAATAATTATTATGGTGGTGTAAAAAACCTTTGACATTGTATATGTTAAAATAAAACTTTCTTTTTTTCCTTTTTACTAGGAATGGTATGGACCATAGATTAAAATCCATGGTCCTGAAAATTTGTTAAAAAAATAAAATACATTGACAGAGATAGTAGGGGGTGGAAAAGTGATAAAAATACAACAATAAGCAACAACATCATCACAAGTCACCTTGTTTTATTTCTACCACCCCTCCCTTGAGTTCCCCCTCGACTTCTCAAGTATCTGAATCTTTTCTATTGTTTAGGAGATTTCCATATGTCATGCATTATTAGTGGATCAAAATCCTCACCATTCGATTCAGTGCCACCAATGTAATTTTTATCAATAGAATCATCATGATCTGAAGAGGAATCCTACAAATCAGACATGTTCTTCATCTCAATAGACTATGGTTCAACGCAACAAGGTTTATGAACCTTGCTGAACTCCTCATATAAAACATTATTACTACTTAAATGATTAAAAATGTAAAGCAAATTTTTTTTACTTGTACTAGAGTCCATAAGGGCAATGTTTTATTTCTCACCAACAACAATATTCTCCTTTGATCCACTAGGAGTGAGGAAATTCTTCACTAATAGATGTTTATCCTACAAAGTCACCTCAGGAAGAGAAGGCATTGGTTCCTACTTTTTCAACTATGCCCAGATCAACTTTTATGGTTTATCATTGGGATCCTACCCATGTGATCCAAAATTAGACATCTGCCTTACATGTGAAGTATCCTTTGGTTTCCTATAAACAACCAGCTGAAAACCATATCCATCAACCACTTTGTATTTCCCTTTAATCCTAACAATGGATTCTTTCCATATCTCATGGTAAACTTCCTCTTGAGTAGTCTTCTCATGATATGAAATCACCAGTGAGGTCTCATGAACCGTAAAAACACCAGTCTTCTGGAATAGGTCCTACTTTAAGGAGACTATGGCATTCACCTCCTGCACTACCCATTGAATCTTAATAGATGTATCAACTTTCCTATGATATTTTGAGGTCCCTTAAACCTGTGAACCAAGAGGTTTACCCATATGAACATTTACAGCACTATCCTTTCTAGATTGAAACCTATAGTCCTTCACTACATGGACAATAACATTGCATATCTCACAAACAACAGCTCAACAACAATCCTAAATCAAATGACCAAAAGCATAACATCCCACACAGTAATGAGGCCACTTCTCATATTAAACACATAAATGAAAATCATCATTAGGAGTATAGATCCTTACCATTTCAATGAGGGTGGTACCAAGGTCCACCTTAATGAGCATTCGAGTAAAGTGTCCAAAGCGCACATGATCGGTCTCTCTTCCCATTCGAATCAGCACTCCAATAATAATAATATTGTCATGTAGTATTTTCATATTCCATATTATCCAATTTAGTCCATGAATCCTAATACATACGTATGAAAAATTATTCCAAACATTAGAAAAATTGAAATCAGGACACCAATCATGAATGTGAAGGGAACCTAGCTTTAAAAACACAGATTCGAAGCACTATGCTTACTGTTTCAACTCATCAGAGGGAAAAAAGTGAAAGAATACATGGATAATTTAGACTCATTTCAAATCAGAGAACCCAAAAATCATGGAAACCCTATGAGACAACTCCTATATTCTCCAAAGTTTATCTCCCCATAAAAGAAAAAACCTAGAAACAAATGATTTCTTACCCATCAAAAACCATTCTACAGCCACATCCAAATTCAAATCCACAAGCACTTTAGAACCCTTTTTTATGATTCATCCAATAGTCATATCTTGAAAATAAGTGAGCGAGGGATTCCTTCCATCTATGACTGGTGCCTGTAGATCTCTATAAATCACACCTCAAGACGTGAAGAAATCAACAAATTAGCGGGCAACCTTCACACACATTATTTATCTACTATATAATAAAATTTTATCAATTATTTAATTTCTTAATAACCCTTTACAAGTTTAATTCCTTATCATTAACCATTTATTTAATTTATTTCAATGACATATTTAATTACTTAATCAGTTATGTCCATGTTGGTTGTTTTGAGGATGTTTGATTCATAATTTTAAAATGACTTTGGTATGTTGATCATAGTAAAAGTGATCATCATTAAATCATCTACATAATAATAATCATGAAATTATTATCATTTTTATATATTAAATTCAATTTTATAACCATCCATTAAATATTTATATGAAAAAATAATCACATTGCTTCGTAGAGGTGGTAATCCACACGTATGCAAGAACAATGTTATCATTTTTTAATGGATTGGATTATAAGAAAATAGATGATATATTATATTTAAATAATGATAATTATTTAATGAATATATTATATATAAATTTAATCCATCATAATAACCATCCTTGTGAGGTGGTGATGAAAAATGAAATGCATCGCTTTGTGGAGGTGGTATTCAACATGCACACACGCACAATGTGTTGATTCCCAATAGGATGGAAAATGAGATGAATAAGGGTTTCAAAATAATCAAAATAAAGTTTTAATATATGAAATATATTTATGTTATTATTATATCATGGTTAAAGAAGATTTAAATGAGGTATAAGAAGAAATAAACTTGATATAGGTTGGTTAGGACTTATACCTTCTCCCTTGACAACCACTTTGGATTAAACCTTAATCCTTATAGGTTTTTTATTTCAGTGAGACCATGACTTATATGAAATGGTAATGGATTTTAGAAATATAATTTGGTAGGTCTTGGTCGAACTAGAGTTCTCAAAATGTGCGAGGAAGTGATGGGATGATGCGATCTTTTATAAGTGAGAGGAGGGAAACTCTTGGAATTACCTAAAGTATTAAATTATTTTTCATGGACAAGTGGAACCAAATTTATATATTTATAAGATATTATGAGGATTATTTTTAAGTCTCTCATATAATATTTTTTTTACAATTTTAGGTGATTCTTTTTTTACAATTTTAGGTGATGCTTTCACCCTTATCTCTTAGTTTTAACCTCCCATGAACTCTTTAGATAATTACTGTGATATCAAGGCATTTTAATATTTAAGGATAAATAAAGTTAAAATAAATGGAAAATTGACCCATACTTGTACCATGTTTTATATTATTCACAATATCCCATTAAATTGGTCAAAGATAATATTTTTATGAATTTTTAATTATTACATAAAATATTATTTTACATAATATACCATTGTAGTCCTTTTTCGAAATATTCACATAGTTTGAATTTAATGACATCATGATAGTAATGGAATTAAAACATAAACTTTTAACACATACCTAATATTTTATATTTATTTAAAAAATTCATGGTACACTATAACTCATCCAAAAATTATTATTTTTATAGTTTTTAAAACCATTTACTTTATTTTTTCACTGTTTGAAAAAGTACCATGTCAGTATTGTGTAAGAATTTAAGATAATTATTTCATAACAAAAAATTAAAACTAAATAACCATGAAAAAATAATTAATATTTCATGTAAAAATTTATAATCAAACATAACCCCTTTTTATCCCTATGAAAAAATATTAAATATATAAAACAAAGAGAGTGACATTTTGTTTTTATTCTTTATTTAAAATCATATTAAGGTCATTATCAATGGAAAGTGGCAATAAATTTCCAAATTTTTAAACCTTTTATGGTCATGGTTGAAAAAATATTATAAAATAAAGTAAATAAAAGTCTTATGGAATTTTTTATTTCTTATCACATTAATTTTAACCTTAATTACCCAATTTACCTTAATCGAGGTGACAAATATTTACTACGATTACGATTCATATTGAACAAAAATAAAAGGGACTTATTTACCAAATTTAAATCTCATGAGTCGAAATATGAAAACTATTTTATCAAATTAAAATTATAAAATTATAAAATTTTATTTTTAAATAATACTATATAAGGAATTAAAACCCAATTTGGTTAGAAATAAAGTTTTTTTCCTTTTAATTGAAAAATTAACTAATAATATTTTATTGAATATAACTATATAAAACATAATTAATGAATATTAATAATACATAACAATTATTTATTTCAACATTAACTTGGTTATCATAAGGACTGTAACTAATCATATAAATGACTTCAATGTGATTCTGAGTTGGTTAGAGTCAATTAAGGTAACATTTGGAGATAGGATTTGGGAATTTTTATTACTATCTTCAATTCCAAAATCATGGGATGCAGTGGCGGCCATTGTGATTAATTATATTGCAATGTATTCCATGGTATTTACTTATGTTCATGACCAGATCATGAACAAAAGAATTCATCTGAAGGAGATCCATACGTATTTTAGAAACATGTATGCATGGAAGAATGAGGAAGGTCTACAACATGGAAAAGTTATCAGAAGGGGAAAGGTAGGGGAGATTTATTAGGAGTTCCTTGGTGTATGGTTCTCCCTTATTTTTGTATTAAAAGAGAAAAGGAAACTTGAAAAAAATACTATAATAAATAGAGAGAAAACACAAGATGACACGATTCCAGAAGTGGGTTTGCATACCCTATATTAGAAGATACAAGTGGCTTACTTCTAAGTGCTTCCACTTCATTGGGGGTCACAGGTTATTGAATATAGAGATTCATTCATATAAAATTAAAAATGGGGATACTGATAAATTATACTTTCAAAAGGCATGGAAAGGTTTATATTACAAAATATAAGGATCTTGAGATTATGTGGAAGGATGATATTTCATTATAGATAAGGAACATAAGAAATCTATAGTTAAAGAGTGTGTAGCACATAATAGGGTTACAAAATAAATCTCAGTAAGGAAAAGAATGATGTAGTTTTATCCACCTTGTTTATGGATGGATCATGGAAAATTTTACACAACTCCATGGTTATTTCAAAGGGAGTGAATGATAGAAAATTTTACCTTACATGAGGATCAAAAGGTGAAAATAAAGCTGGGGAAACAAAATTTTCTAAGTTATGGAATAATCATCTAGGGAATCTTAGTGATAATAAGATAAATATACTTATTGATAAATTATTACTAAATTACAGAAGCAAAAAGTTTATAATTTTAAATGATGAAATCTGTAGAAAGTAATGGAAGGTGACTTTGAAAAAAAATGGAAAAAATCAAAGCATCGAGAGTTGGAGTTGGTTCACATGTATGTTTGGGGACTGAATTATATGTTATATCATGAAGGATCACTCTTTTATGTGATCTTAATAAAATATTACACACAAAAATTGTGGGTGTAATTTATAAGGAACAATTTTGAGGTGTTGGAGAATTTAATTTAGTTAAGGGATATAGTGGAAAAGAATACGAGGCAAAATTTTAAGTGCTTATAATCGAATAATTCTGCTGAGTGTGGAATTAGGGAGTTCTAGTGGTTTTTTTAGAGTAAGGATAATCTATTTGGGAAGGCCATGCTAGGAACTCTAGAACACAATGGATATTTGAAAATAATGAACCAGAATTTTTGGAGAAATATATGAGCATGCATATTCATGTAATGTTTCCCAAAATATTCTTGGCATAAGTAGTAAACTGTACCACCTACTTAATCAATCGAATACTATCTTCAGTAATTAGGAATAAACTATAAAAATCCTATTATTCATAAAGTAAGGCCATATTCAACTATATTAATGTCTTCAGTGCATTAGATTATGTTCATGCTAATGAAAATAAATTAGGGAATTTTAGGGCCAAGTATTGAGAATGTTACTTTATGGGATATGATGATGATGAGTTTGGTTTTAAAATTTTGTATAAAAATCTCTAAAAGGTCATTAGAAGTTGGAATATGATCTTCAATGAAGAGATTCCATGTAAGGATCAAAACCAATTAGGGAATTATGGTGAGAGTAAAGTATCATCGAATATTGAGGTTCACCTGGATAGATGTCCAGAAGGTGCAAACATTTTGGAAAATATAGGAATCATGAAAATTATAGAAAAACCAGACCAACTAAAGGATGTTTAAAAAGGGGTTCATATTCCAATGGTGCTTCCACGACCTAAAGTAACTGAGATTTAATGAAAGTGGAATCTTGATAACCAAAAGTATATACTAAAAAATTTTAAGTACCCAAAGGAGCTCAACTATAGGGATAGTTTCATAGGTCTAATAGGGAAAGGAAAAAAGTGAAAAGGTATGAAATTAATTTACATTATTTTATTCTAACAGATGATAGAGAACTAGAAATCCTAGATGAGGTAAGAAGTTTGGAAGTCCAAAAGTAGTGAGAGTTGGTGATGGGGGATGAACTTGATTCCTTAATTATTCATGAAATATGGGAGTAGATAGAAATATCTTATGGAAAGAAAATATAAAAAATTCATTTTTTTTGTATAAGGATGATATAGATGGAATGTGAAAATTTGAGGTGATTATAGTTTTGAATGTATTTTAATAAATAGAAGAAGTTGATTTCTTTGAAATTTTTTGTTTGGTAGTAAAGAAAAAAAACTATTTGAACAGTGTTAAGCATGATTTATTTTTAAATAATGCATATGGAGTAGATAAATATGAAGAAAACATTATTCACGGGGACTTAGAAGAATAAATATTTATAGAATAATTAAAGAGTTTCAAAAATCATCATAACTAGAATCCTATGAGAAAGATAAGGCATAATATTTATGGCTTGAAGTAAGTTCCACAGAATTGGAATTTGAAATTCAAATATTTCATGATGGAAGAAATGTTCATCTTGAGAAATGATGATCATTTCTATTACTGGAAGGTGTTTAATTATGAGATTTTGATCATAATTCTAATTTGTGAAGATTCTATTCTTATATAGGGTCTTGTGAAAGAATGGATTGGTGAGATGAAGGATGAGTTATCCAGAAGCTTTGAGATGAAGGATCTCAACTTGGTAAAATTAATTTTGGGGATGCAGATCATAAGATACATAAATCTTATTAATTTGTAACTGCCTTAGGAAGAATACATTCATAAGGTGATGGGATTATTTAGAATTAGTGGAGTGAAATCAGTGACCACACTCATAGCTTCACATTTCATGATAATAAAGGAGAATTCATCTCAAAAAGTATAATTTGAGTACATAAATAAAGTTACATATGAATAAACTATTAGAGTTTTGATGTATTCCATGTTTTTACTCGTCTAGAAATTTCCCAAGTATTGAAAATAATCTATAGATACATATAAAACTTTGGAGGGGAAAACTTCAAGGTGATGAAATGGATTCTATGGTACTTGAAGGGTTTCAAAAGCATGGAACTTTGTTTCAAAAATGAATGAGTCTTTACAAATATTTTTGGATTCAGACATTGGGGGAGATTCAGATTCATGGAAAAGAACTTCTAGATATATGTTTACAATTTGAGTTTTGACATTTAGTTGGATGTATAAACTTCAACCAGTGGTCACTCTCTTAACAAAATAAGTAGGGTATATTTCTTTAACAAATTCATAAAAGGATTTTATTTGGATAAAGGGTTTTATGGATTATCTTGTAAGGATAAAAAGTGATGGGGTGCTATTTTTTTCAAAAAGTGTGATTCAATTAGCTAAGAATCCAATGTTTCATTATTTAATGAAGTACATTTAGTTGAAGTTTCACTTTATTTGGAAGCTTTTGGAGGATAGGGATATGGACATATAAAATTTTGAAGGATTGTGGAAACTAGTGGACATGTTGAAAAAATTGTTTAATTAGGATATCTTAAGACGATTCTATGCCTTATTCAGATTGGGTTGACTAATAGATGTAGTGGAAAACCATTTTTCTACATAGTGAAATTTCAATGAATGAATGGGGGTGTTGTAAAAGAAAAAGGGGGATTTTTTTGAAAATATCTAGAATATGATTTCTAATTGGGATATTTTTAGGCTATTTATGAGTGTGGAAATCATTTTTTAGGATAACAGAAGAAGACCAATGGAAGGAGAAAATTCAGAGGTTGAACTTCTAGAACCTGATGAGATGGTGGGACTGTAACAAAATTTTTTAGAAGTTTAGAATATTGTAAGAACATATGTAGAACTAGAAGGTGATAATGAAATTCAAACAATCAGAGTATTCTTGTTATTGGAAGTGAGTGAAAATCTAAGGAATCATGAGATCATAAAGAACCTAGCATTGTTCATCAAAATGGAAAGTTGAGGTGGTGGAGATACTTTACTGAGAAAATGATTATTCAAGAAGATCTATTGAGGTGGAATTAATCCTATGGAAATAGTATGGTAATGATAACTAAGAGAACCATATAGTCACTTCTATAAAAGGAGGGAAGATCATTTATGATCAACAAATGAAATGTTGTAATCATCCTCCAATTTTCACTGAATAAAATTAAAGAAAAATTTCCCCCATGGATTAGGATGAAAGTTTGAACCATGATAATCTATTTTATGATTCTTTTCATTGTGTTTACTTCTATCATTGTTTCTATTAGGTATTCATTTCATTGTTCAGAAGAAGGGTGTCACAAAGTGGTGATTTGGGAGTGGTTTGTCTTTCAATTTATAGAAATTTCTTCATGGGTTCACTCTAGAACTTTTCTCCCACTTTCATAACTTTTGGTGGAGTTGGATATAGTGGTTTTATCAGAATCAGGTCTCATAAATACAATTGAACATATCAAGGAAATTTTATATCCTATCTTAGGGAATAGGGTAATGGGTATAACTAGTCAGGGTTCCTTGAGCCTATCCTATATAGAACCATTTAGGACCTAATTCCCATTCCACGTGTTCAACCTGTATATCATTGACTGAAAAACCTAATCATGTATTTTATAACACTAATATAAAATATCTAGATAACAAACATGCTTATTATGAAAATAGTATCCATGCTACACAATAAGTAATAAACATTCCTAAATTAATGCTATAAAATTTATCAACCAATAATATTAAAACCATAAGGAACGATATTCTTAAAACCATATCCATGTTAACTGACTGAAAATTAGTTTTTTATTTGATTTTCCAAAAGCTTATTTTATGGATTAGCGGTAACCTACATACTAGGCAGGAACCTAACAACTATAACCAAGTTCAAATTTCAAAATTCAAAAAGAACACCACATTTGAGAATCATGATTGAATATCACCAACATCACCCTATCATTGAACATCATAATTCCCCATTATCATCCATCACCCCATCAACATCGCCATGCAACCACCACCGATGTTCTGGGATCATTGGAAATCATTAAACCCATCGTAAAATATCTCACTGCACTGAGTAATCATCTTCCTCAAATGAATAAAAAAACCATACCACAAAAATAGTGATGAAGAGTATGAACAACCATCATCAAGGAATATCACCCAAAACCGGATGAAAATCAAACCATAAATGCATCATCAACGATCACCAAACACGAACAGAACCAAACCAAAAGCGCAAATTGGAACACAATCATCAACTAGATCAAAACAAAAACTCATCTCCAACCATCACCAAACACGAACAGAACCAAACTAAAAGCACAAAATTGAACACAAGCATCAACCAGATCGGTCATCGAGAATAAAACTAACCTTAACCAAATACAGAGATACGAAAAACCAAAATCAATCCAAAGTCATTTCCCCAAACATAGATATAAAAACCTTAATCTCCAAACCAAATCCATCCACATTGAAGAGATTTATCAAATGAGGACCACCACAACTTAGATCGAGTCCTGGATTTCTAGAGGAAGAGATATATATTGTCAACATATGATAAAAACTCACTTCACATAAGGAAAACCTTCGGCCACCAAATCCCACAACCCAAAACCCTTTAGTTACCACCGCTCCATATCCGACTCGGAGAGGAGCAACAAAACATTAGGTTAGAGTAAATTTGAACGACTGAGGGTTCCAGACCACCAACCACCGAACCACAAACCATATTCTTATTGATGATAATATAAAAACAAAAATCTTTACCATGATTTGAATAATGAATGGGAAAAATTATTTTCAAAATATAAAACTACAATCTTTCCATTCTTGAGATATTTATAACTATAATTGCATTCAATAATGGAAGAAACCAACTCAAAATAAAAGAAATAATTTTATTAAAAGACCATTATAGTAGTACAATATTTAAATGAAACTATCAAACATTCTAGGGTAATTCCAGTGGACCACATGGTTTTGATACACTGAACTTCCATGAAATACTTTTAAAAGTACCCATTAATGAAGTGAATAATTAATTATAACAATTTCAGCAAGGGGGTGAGAAACCTGATCATAGAACTACACTAGGGAATGTTAAAGGTAGTACTGGAGATCATATGGGAAAATACATCCCATAACAAATGGAATTATCTCATGGAAAGTTATTCAAGGGTATATATTTTAGTCTCTACATCAAATGATTTAGAACCCACACTTGATGTCATCCTGATTCTATTAAGGTGGTGGAGTTTCAAGATAAAATAATGTGTTTTCCATTGAGATCATGTTTCCATAAAAACATTTAAAAGAAGAGGGGAAAGAATAAATAAGGGAAATAAATTAAAAACAATTTCCAAAACAAGGTGTAAAAATTGTTTTTCTAAAATTGTTTTTAATTTAAAACTTCCCTTACCTTTAAACCATATATGGGAAAAACTATAAAATCTAAAAATTGTTGATATTAAAAAATTATAAACTCATTATGACTACTAAGTTGAATCATCTACTTCTACCCCATGAAACCAACCGTCATGTTGCTACTCATGCAACTTTTTAACTATAGGTTAAGTAAAATTCATTTAATTATAGATCTTTCAAGTTTATCAATAGAAGGAGACTTAAAATATATAATTGAGTGGTTTCTCAAGGAAGTGTACATATTTTCAATTTAATAATCCATGGTTATTTGGTTATTAGAGGAATCCTTGCTCTCAAGTTGTCCATTAGTTGATTTGAGACTAACAACACATCATGGATAACCACCTAAGACCATATGTAGAATTAAGAAAGATATAAAACTTTTTAGATTTATATGATTAAGTGTTAGTGCCTATTCTTGGGTTACCTAAATCCTATATCTATGGAAACTTAATAAAATGGGTCATGATTTTCAAGGAATCTATAAAGCACAACTGGTTTAACAAAAAAAACTTTATCATAATCATAGGGATAAAGGATTCTCCATAAAGTGTAAATAAATCCACTTCAAAAATATTTTATCCCCTTTATATAAAACATATCTTTGAAAACCAATCATTCATATCTCTAAAATATAATTAGCCTCATTAAAAATTTAGGAAAACCCAAGGAAATCATATGCATTCATAGAACAAAAATCACTCAATGATTCAAGAAAACCTACCATAAATTTAGGAGATCTTTAAAATCCCAAAAGGTCATCGATAGACCCTAAAAATAATTAAACCATAATTACATAACCAAAGGAACCAAAGAACATAAAAAATATAAATCTAAAACAAAAAAACTAAAACAAAAAATATTTTATAAAGCTCATAAAACATCCAAAAAACATAGAGAATCTAAGACCTAAACAAACCCTAAATAATAAACCTTAAATTCACCCCAGAAATAAAATAACTCTTGGTCAAGGCTTCACCTTAACCACTTTCCATCAAAACAATGGTTAATGGAAGGAAATTATCCTGTAGAGGCATCCTTGAAGGAAGAGGGATAAAATCCAAAATACTTATAGTGGATTACACTATACTCTAATATGGATGCTTCATGGGCCTCAAGACCCTAGTATTGGCCCAAAAACCTGAATTTATGTGGTGTGATGAACTCAATAAAAATAGACCAAATTTTAAAGTGATTAAATAGACTAGGAAAAAAAATCTTGCGGGCTTAAGTGGACCAACCTCAAAAAATACAGGCCACCTCGTGAGCCAAGAATATTTTTTTCCTCTTTTATTTTAATGTTATTTCATTTTAATGTAGTATTTTTTGTGAAAAAATATATATTTTTAAGTATATAATAAATATATATATTAAACTATATGTGATAAACACTATATGTTCAAAATTTAATAATCCTTAATAAGAAGTGTTTTATTTTTTTAAAATTATTTTTAAAATTAATTATATATGTGGGTCACCTCATAGATTAGACATACTTTTTATAGTACATTAAATATGGTCTTAAATAGAATGAGTATTTTTAGTCTTGATCTATGTGGGACTGTACCACACAACCTTGATCCAACCCATTATGAAACTCTTTTCTCTAGTTAAATTTAATCTAGAATCCATAGAAAAAAGGAAGAGATCAAGCTTGAAGATAAAGAGAGAGAGGATGGGATGAGAGGGTGAGATCTTACCTTGAACCTACTTAACAAAATCCCTTAAAAATTCCTTGAATCATAGGCAATAATGAGGGAGAAGGAGAGTCCCTTGAAGAGCTCTCAAGGTATGTGTTTGAAGATGGGAAGGAAGAAATACTACAAAACTGGGTTTATCTAGAATTAAGACTTTAATAGTGCTAGATAAAAGTACTATTAAAGACCCCCTTTACCAGTGCTAGAAAAAAGCACTATTAAAGGGGGCCATTAACAGTTCTTTTTTTAGCATTGTTAAATGGGGTCTTTAACAATGCTAAAAAAAGCACTGTTAAAGGGGGCCCTTTATCAATGCTTATAAAAAAGCACTGATAAAGGAACCCTTTATCAATGATAGAAAAAAGTGCTGATAAGGGGTGTTCCTTTATCAGTTATTTTAAAAAAGTGATGATAAAGGGGGACCTTTATCAGTGCTAGAAAAAAAGCGCTCATAAAGGCCACCCTTTATCAGTGTTTTTTTTCTAGTAATGATAAAGGGAATATTTTATAAAAAAATATATTTCATTAAAAACAATATATTAATATATAAATATATTTATATTGATATAAATATAATATATATTTTTTAAATATGTTTTATATAAGGATAAATAGGCATTTACACTTAATATATAAGATAATTAGTGAAAATGGATTATAATATAATTAGAAAATATTATTAATTAATAATTTGATAAATATTATCGAGTAATAGTCATTTAATAATAGTTGGATGATATAAAAATTAAATAAATTAATGAATTATCTAAGATAAGTTAAAAAATTGACTTGAACTTCAAACAACCATAACTTTTGATCCGGGTGTCTATTTGGGCTTTACCACATATCAAATCGAATATTGTGATGAGATATACACACTGGTGATCAAGGAACCCCCATTCATATTTTCTGAGTCTAAAAAGGCCCATATGTACTCCAAAACCTAGTTTTTAGTTAGGGTACCCCAATTTTTTAACATTCGATGGAATTTCAGCCTTGTTTAAGGGGGTATTTTTTCCCGTTTTCAGTGGGGATTAAATTTATTCCCAGGTATTACATTCATATTAATATTATGGTTTTGAAATTTTATCATTTTACATAATGTAAATTTATTTATAATTAAATATATACATATTTTATTATATTTACTTATAATAAATAACTTATATAAACACATATATCAAGATATTTTATTTACCTTATAAAAATGTATTAATATCTATATATACACCTATAAAATTAATGTTTATATATAATCATGTGCATGTCAATAATAAATATATATACATATATGTATATTCTAATATATGTAAATAAATATATATTTTAAAAATGTATTTAAAATAATATCTAACCAATTTTTCATTATACAAATATATATATATAATGTTTATATATAAATATATTTGTGTATTAATAAATGTATATATATTTATATTATATTCTAGTATATGTAAATTAATATAATATATAATATATTTAAATAAATATAAGTATATATATATTACACACATGCATGCATTTTATAAGTGTATTTAAAAATAATTATATAAATTTGTGAATGAAATATATATATATATATATATATATATATATATCATTAAACAGAAAACAAAAAAACATGGTGTAGTGGTAAAGGCATTCCATATTAAAAAGAGAGGTGCAGGGTTTGAATCCAGGAGTGCAAAGGAGGATGAAAATTCACAAAGTGATGTTAAAGTGGTGGTGGGGTGAAAAGCACTAATTGGAGGGGGGGGGGGGGTGGAGCACTGTTAAAGGGGTTATAGAAGTGATGATAAAGGATTCAGAGTCATATAGGTCCAAAAAAAATATAATTTTACCCCCTTTAAGAGTGTTTTTAGCACTTTTAAATCCCACCCTTTAACGTCACTTGTGTAGACAATGCTTTATAAGAATTGTTAAATGCCCTTTACCAGTGCTATTAAAACTCAATTTTATAGTGGTGAAGTGGTTTGAAGGAGTAAAAACACGGGGTTAATAGGATCAGGTAAAAAGGATAAAGTGACCCTAATTTAAAAGAAAGAATAAGCTAGATTACTAGGTAACTGATTGGTTCCCCATACCACATAGTATACTACCTAGGAAAAAAGGTACCTAGTACCCTCCACTGGGTACCTGATATCTTTTACTGGTATTATATTCTAGATGGAATTACTATTTGGTCACCTAAACTCCCAATCCTTCTAAAACTACTTCCTTTCCTTCAAAATTTTCAAAAAACACTTAAGAATTCATCCTCAAACACCCAAAATAAATTACAAATCCTCAAATGAAAATTGACCCCTTAGCTAGAATTGAAAATTCAAACAAACGCATACTTTTACAACTTAAAAGTCACCCAAAAGACCTTAAATAATTGTATCTAAGAAATTTACTATTACAACCTTCCCAATCTATTATTTCTCATCCCTTATAAGTTGTAGGATATGCTTCCTTAAGTACTAAATACTCATAAATATACAATTCAAATACTAAGACACCCATTAAATTAATGATACAAAACTTCAAAATTTATCCCATGTTTCCCAGGTTAACCAATTCAAGATTCCAAATCACCAAAAAATTATTACATTACCTATATATAATCCAAAAACACCTCAAACCATATCACAAAATCCAATCTATTTCTAATCCATAACTCCCAAATTGGATCAAAATAATTCAAAAAACAAAAATATCATATTTTATAACCATCAAAATAATCAAATCCTAGAAGATAAAAGACACCAACATCCAACAATCTATTATATCCTCAAATATTTCATCACTCTTATGATGTGATACTTCTAAAATGAAATAGGACACTAAACCATTAATGTGAAACAAAATCTCAAGAATGTAACATAATACTTATTTCTATCCAAATATTATAAACTAATTAGAATACAACCTAAGGTAATCCCCAACACAGGACATCACTAGAGATATCAATGCTTAGATTTCTATTATGTTCTAGTTTATTAAATTGACTCATTTACCAAATTATTTTAAAAACCCAATTCTTCATTCTAAAAACCACATTTCAATTTATTTATAGAAATGTTAAATTTTAATTAAGAAATTAATTATTGAGATCCAATCTAAGTAAACAAAATATCTAGATTTTTCATTTATAATTAAATATATTGGCCTTTAAAAATGTATATTACAAGTCAAATGCATATATTATTTTTATTTTATTTCAAATAAAATCTCAATTACATTTCAAAATACAATTTACATTTAATTTTTAAATGAATCTTTACATTTTCAAACCCCTTTACCCTATTCAGAATATATTTAAGGATAAATTGGTTTTATTTAATTTCAAAACTAAAATATTAATTAAAAACCACTAAGTTTTCTCCTCTAATAACAACTATTATAGAAAATTAAATTTTAAAGGAAAAAATTATCCCTTTTTTGAAATACCACAATTTATAAATATTCAGATCAAATCACTCTCTTCACTTTATAAAATAGTTTCCTTTACACAATGGTACTAAAATTCTCCTCATAGTTACCTATACCTTCTAACATAGGCTCTACTTGATCATGACCAATAAGATATTAATAACTTATTTGACTACTTCATTTAAAAAAAAAATAGATACATGACTAGAAACACATCAATATAAAGGTAATAAGAAACATTCACACTAGAAGGATCTTAACATGCTTAGTAATATAATAAAAACTAAAAACAAATGGAATTATCAATAATAATACATCTAATAGGAATCAAACTTATTACATGCTTGTAAAATGAGTGTAACCAACAAAAAAAGGCATGTTAGGAAAGGAATTATAAATGGTTATTAAAGGTAAGATCTGATGATAACACTAGTCAAGAAATAGGTGACATTCCCTATAATTTAATGAAAATAAAAAGAAAAGGGAATAATCTGTAGTTAATATATAAAAATAAATAAATACATTCTTAGAAACAAAAATAAGTAAAAACATGGAACATAATTAATAGTCACAATATAACCAGGAAACATAAACATGATTTGGTAATGAAACATTAAACAAAATGGACTAACTATCAGAGAAATAAGCACATCTATTTTAAGTCAAATGAATATATTGTCTTACCATATAAACACAATTGTCACCAATATATGTATATGGGGAAACTATCACTCTCATTATATATATATATATATTGTTAATGTTTCAGCTAATACAAACTCATGTCGGTTCCATCTATATTATAAAAATCACAGGTAATCATGTGATATAAAATGAAATTCTATGTGGTCCTACTTACTAATACCTAATATGATGCATATACCATTTCCAAGAGCACCACATGGTCAAACTCTATACCACATTCCCAGTTTTCCTTGATTCATTATAGACCAACCAAGTCATCATCTCTCTTAGACCTATATTTATTGACCCAAACATCCATTGTAACTTGAGATTCTATAATAAATAGGTTTATGTTTCCTTTTTATGATTTACTTATTAATACATGAAAGTCATATCTCTTATCTAAACCTCAAAATTCTGAAACCATATTACCTTAAATTATGGATTTGATACTAGTTTTTAACTTATAAGACCTAATTCCCATTATAAAACATGAATGACATGTTCTACAACCCTAAGAGAGCTGCCAAATCCCTAGAGGAAGATGACTAGAACTTCATGTATAGGGTAAACATCAGGGAATGATTTACTCACTTTTCACTTTGATTTTATTGTGAATTCATGCCCAAATCCTATCATAAATTTATCATTACCTATCCATAAGTCAGAAATCCAAAAAAATAAACTAGAAAAAATGAAACTAAATTGGGTATAGTGGGATCCAGGAGAAAATAAGAATACCAAAACTCTCTCTATGTGAATGTATAAAAGTATAGGTGAAAAAAGACTAACACTTATAAACTAGTACATAACAATGTACCATAAAAATGTGCACAAGCTAGGTGACACCAAATAATGAGTTGGAAAAGAGCCAAACAAGAAATTCGATCAACTCTAAAGTTTTGAATCAAAAGTGGGAACCTAATCCCATTTCCCTAAAAACATGAACAATGAGATGTAAAATTCTAAAAACTCTTGAGTACTTATAAGTACATGAAAGTAATCATAATATAAGTTACATTCCCACTGATGTGTCCATGTAGAGTGTGATAAAAAATATTTAGTAGGGAACCACCAATAGTGTCTCAACACAACGATGATATAAAAGGTGTATACAGGTACATGTCTACACACACACATATATATATAAACAAAATATAATAGATTTGACAACCAATAAATAATAATAGATGTAAAATAACTAAAAGGAAGACAATAGATAGATTATTTTTATAATAGTTAACTACTTATACTAGGAGGATCTATACTAGTACTAGCTTCTTCAAGCAGAGTGCTTGAAATCTAAGATATACCAGTAAAAAAAATCATGATTCACATTACAATGATCTCAGGAGGTCATGCCAATCCCTATAATGGCTTACACATGTACTCATATTCACCCATACATATGGGTAAATTTTTAAAAAGAATTCAGGATCCTAGTTACCCATCCCAGGTATATAATCAAGGCCAATCTAGTAGAGGTAATATTTTATTCCATCCTAGGGAATAGAGGAATGGGTATTATTAGTTTGGGAATCTTGAGATCATCTCTTGTAGAACCTATCAGGGCCTAAAACCTATCATATGTGTTCAACTTGTATGCCATTGACCAAAATACCTACTCAAGTATTTAAGAAAAACAATATACAATATATAGATAATACACACATGTATTAACAAAATAATATTCATGGTATACCACAAGTAGTAAAAATTCCTCAAATAATGCTAAAAAAATATACCAATCAATAATATTAACACAATAGGGTGCGATATTCTTAAAATCATATCCATGATGATAAAAATATAAAAAGATGTCTACTATTATTTTTATAATGAAAGGATAACATTCCTATCACATTTTCAAACTAAAATAATGTTTGAGATATTTATAACTCTAATTAAGAACAAAAATGGAAGAAAAAAACTATGAATGAATCTTGTATTTAGGTAACAATCCATTATAGGAGTAAAATATTAAAATAAAATGATCAAACATTCTAGTTTCATTCTAGGAGGACCACATTGGTTTGAAATTTTTGACTTCCATGACATGATTGGAAAAGTAAAAATAAAGGAAGTAAATAATTCATTATAAAAATTAAGATAATGGATAAGAAAATAGAACATGGCACTAGACTAGGGAATTCTAAATTTAGTGACTAGGATCACATGAGAAAAACATTGCCCATAACTAAAGGAACAATCTCATGGAAAGTTATTTAAGTATACAAGTTCTATAACCCACACCAACTAATTTGGAACCCAAAATTGACACCATTCAAATTTTATAAAGTTATGAAGTTTTAAGAAGTAAGAAAGTGTATTCTATTGAAAACATGATTCCATACAAAAATATTTAAATAAATAGGGGAAATAAGGGAAATAAATTAAAATATATTGATAAAAAATGTGTAAAAAATATTTTCAAGAAAATTTTATTAATTAAAAACCTACCATACCTTTAACACCTATAAGGGGAAAACAATGATAGTCATTAAGTGTTAGTATTAAGAGATTATTAATTAATTAGGCTTACTAAGTTGAATAATATACTTCAACCCATGAACTTAGCTACCATATCACCAAAAAATAACTTCTTTTCCATTTTTTAAAAGTGATTTTTTACTTATTTCTTGTTTAACTATAGTGTTAGTAGGTGACTTAAAAAATAGGATTGGTTAGGTTATTAAGGAAGTGAAATTTAGTTTCAATTTAAAAAATACATGAATATTTCATAATAGTATGCCTCTGAGCTCATGATCTATCCATAAGTTGGTTTGATACTAATGACACATCATGGATAACTACTTAGACCCATGGGCTGTATTGAGGAAAATATCCAACTCTTAGGGTTAATAAGATTAAGTTTTAGTGTATATGATTTTGTTGCCTAAATTTTAAATTAGTGTAAATTAAATAATAAAATTCAAACTTTCAAGGAATATTTATATCACAACCAATTTAACAAAAATCATAAGAATAAATGGTTCTATATAGGGTGTAAAGAAATATACTTCAATTTTTCCCCTTTTATAGAAAACATATATGTTAAAACCTTTCAATCATATCTCTAAAATAAAATTTGTTTCATTATTAATTTTGGAAAACCCAAGGAAAGCATGTATAAGCATAGCTCAAGAATTATCCAGTGATTCGAGAACACCTACAATAAATTTAAATGATCTTTTCAATCTAAAATTATATTTGGTAGACCCAAAAAATCATTAAACCCTAATTCCATAACCAAAGAAACCAAATAACATAGATACAATATAACCAAAAAAACCAAAACTCAGAGATAAAACATGTTTTCATCCTCAAAAATCATCCCAAAAAGATAGAACCCATAAGCCTTAAACAATACCAAAAGAACTAGCCTTAAATTCAGACTAAAAATTAAAGATCTCTAAGTGAAGAAAAAAACTTAATAAATTTCCATAAAATTGGAAATTAATGGAAGGAAATCATCCTACATAGGTCTCTTTAAAGAAAATGTAAATAAATCCCCAATATTTAGAGTGAATTCCAGAATTTTCTGGTGGAATTTGATCTTAAATCCCCATCTAAATGAGAAGAAACCATGTTAGAATAAAAATATAGGGAGGGAGAGATGAGTGGAAGATATCCTAAATTGAATCAAATTGAAAAAATATCTTATAACATCCTTGAATAATATGATATAAGGAAGGAGATGAAGATTCCATAGAAGAGATATCAAATAATCTTTTTGAGTTTGAGAAGAAAGTGGTTCAACAGAGGAAACATGTGGGATTAAGAGGACTGGGTAAAATTACCAAAGTTCCCCCAATATAAAATAAAAACTAGTCTAGGCCACCATTTACCCATTATGGGGCCACCAGGTAACCAATAAAACCCCTTAGTCTAGTTGGACCATTTCCCCATCTACTGAGTACCAAGGACCACCTGTAGTCCTTAGACTATATATGGTGCCACTCCTTTCACTACCAAACTCTTGAGTCTTAGTAAACTTGTATTAAGACTTTAACCTCATCCAAAATTTCTCAAGAATTCATCCTCAATAATCTTTAATGAAATATAAATCCTCAAATGAAAATTAACCCCACAACCAAAATAAAAAATTCAAATGAACCTATACTTTTACCACTTAAAAGTTACCTAGAATAACTTAAATCAATATATTGAGGACATGGTTCCTTACACTCTGTCAAAACCAATCATGTTTACATTCTCATTGAAGTGTATATGTTTGGATGATTATAAAATATTTATGATTTACCCAATTACTCTGATTAGACTCCATACATGAGTAATCAAAAAATTAAATTCCAATCATCATATGATAAATAAAAAATAGATTTAAAAAAACATTTAATTGTTTAATCCTTTCCAAAACCATGTTTTTCAAACCAAGTATAACTATTTTTTTTAAAATCACAGATTTTTTAGGAAATAAAAATCAAAAATAATTTCAAAAGAATTCATAAACCATATTTTTTTACATGAAAACAAAATTTTTGAAATCCTATCTTTTTCCAAAAATCTAAGAAAAATTATAGTTTTCCCAAAATCAAGGAAAATCCCCATAACACCAAAATTAGTGGAAAATTACCATTTAAAAAAAACAATGGAAAATCATCATTTCGATTAAACAGAGAGAAATTCCATGTTTCCCCAAATCTCTTCATCCTAAGGTGTATATAGTTTATAATAATATTATTAAAATTCTAGTTAGCTACCTGTTATGAATATTAATTTTCCCCACCATAATTAAGTCACCATTCACCTAGTTCCCCTATGTGTGACTGCTCACACATATAAAATAAATCCCAGTGTGTCCTCTTAGACTCTGGTAAACTTGACCATTTCTTTCCTTGAAACAAATTCTTGAAGTCTCCTCTTTACCATAAATGAATCTTAGAGGTTTCAAAATAGGTATCACAAAAATTCAATTTCACCCCTACATAAACTCATGTAAGAATTTTCAATATCATACCTCATCAGATGTTTTTTTCAATAAAATATAACACCTTATGAATATTTCCAACCAAATTTTTTTTCCCATATAAAACCATTTTGAATCAAAATCACTAATAAATAGGGAAAATCAAATCAAACAAACATCAATCAATTAAAAGAATTTTTCCATTTAAAATTTCATATTTTAAAATTTTAAAACATTATTTGATATGAAAACAACAATATCAGGAAAACCCCTTTTTATTTCAAAATCACTATTTCTAAAAAATCCCAATTCCACACAAACCATTCAATTCATATCTATTTTTTTAAAATAAATAAATAAATCATAACTATATTTTTTAATCTCATAAAAGGTATCAAAACCACTCACTTAGTTACTTTGTGCTAGGATTTCCCAAAATACAGTGCTTATGATTTCAAAATACAATGAATCTATCCAATTACAATCTATATGAACAATAAATTATAATATATAATCATAAATACATATATCTAACATCCCTAATTATAGATCCTAGAGAAAAAATAGATATCAAGAGAGAGAAATTAAACCTAGATCTTACCTGAGATATAATACCAAACCCTCAATTTACATCAATGATTCAACAAATATATCTTTAGAGACCTCAAAAATCACCCTAGGATGACCATATAAATGTCCAAGAAGTTTTGGGATAATAATGAGGTGGTTAAGAGGAGTTTTAGGTAGTTTAAGGCATTCCCCTTTAACATAATCTTGATTGCATGATCTTGTTGCATGGTCTCTAGGACCATGTAACTATACATGCACTTCTCTCTACCTAAAAACCAAGAATTTAAGGTTAGAATACATGGTCTCTAATACCATAAATTTCCTAACACCTTTAAAACCTTGTGTCATGGCCTATTTTCATGGTCTCTGAGACCCTGCTACCAACTATACAAACTTGGTAAAATCACACATAACATCTCTCTAAAATATAAATTTCAAAAAAACTTGAACCCTAAGGTAAATGAAATATTCTGGATCTTTTGATTTAATTAAAATAATATTTTAGATCACATAACCCTGAATATTAATTAAAAATAGGAAAACCAACACATTTCAAAAATACCAGGCTTGTAAATTATCCCTAACATTGGAATTTTCAATCCTAAGAAAGTTAGTGGGTGTTCGTCATAAAATATATCTAAACTTAGTTACTATATCTCAACTCACCTATCCTAAGTCTCTTCATGGATCATTATACACTTCCATAATATCTATACCAAAGGAATACACTATATAACGAACAAGACCATGTCAACCTAACACATCACACCATCTAGCTTACCAAAATGCGACAATCATGCCTCCTTGAATGTCAGAGGCTGCCGACTAGCGGCGAGGGTCTAACAGGTATAATGTTGAGAATATACCCTCTAGTTAGAGTACCATAATAGTGAAAATAACCAAAAAACATACACAGGGATGAGAATAATAGTATGTATAATAAATAAATAAAATAAAAGTATACTATAATAAATGAAATGAAGAATATAGTCACATAGACTATGAGCATGAAAAACATACAACAACTGGACACACTCTATGCCAACCAAATATAAAAATAAATAAACTGAAAATAAATATGACATTCTCTATAACTAACACCGAGCCACACCACATACCCAGTCACCACAATGATTGAGCTACACCAACCCAATCTTGAGACTCTACATGAGAGGCTCCACTAGATCAAGAAACATTGGACTCAATCCCATTCATCAAGTAACATATTCTCCAACCTAAAAGCATACATCAGGTCAGCATGTACACCAACGAACATGTATAGGGGGTGAAAAAATATCAATAGGCCACCGCCAATTATGAACCTATAATCTAATGTCATAACATGTTCATTCACATGTGATTTTCCCAAACTAGCCGAAAACTAATAGTATCTGGTATAAAAGAAACAACTACATAAAAAGAAGTGGAAAAAATGAAAATAAAGAAGACAACCACAGGTTTTATCTTGATACTTGAGGTAAATCTACCCCCGCTTTGGACCATGCCAAAGGATTTATAAAATTTTTATCACCCATATAAGTGACATCAGGCACATTCTATATATCTAAAAAAGATTTACAAGACATAAAAACATAACAAAAACGAATTTTGGACCCCATGACATAACCATAAGAATCCACAAACAAAAAGCACCTATACCAAGCCTTATAAATCCAATGGAATGATCTAAACTAGATATAAGAAATACTAGGATTATAAAACTAGAAAACCTGTTAGTATCTAATGATTTTTAGAAATGAATTGGGTACCATCAATGAACCCTGAGAAAATTTTTTCCAAAGGATTCGTCTATAACTTAGAGTGCATAGTATCCATAGTTCTGGGCATTCATCAATATCCATAGTGCTAACATTAGTTAGGGCATAAAAATCAACTTAAGGGGTGAACTCATCCAAATCATTATCCTTAAAAGACCACTTAACCATAGTCAACTAATGAATGTGAGAACCAGATCAAAACATAGGTCCAATGCCTGATCCAAGATTTCCCAAGGGTCTCCTCCTTAAACCAAATTATTGAGTAGAAACTAACCAAAACATCATGTCCAAAGACCAACCGAAAAAGGGATGATCTAATTTTGAACACTCTACCTAAAAATCAGAACTAGAAGTGTCGATTAAGTCTCAAACAATAAAGAATGAGGACTCTCTCAGTACCTTGGATATTAGCATCTAATAGAGATCCACCATGAGCTCTTAATGAGTCACCTTTGGGCCAATGAAAAACTCAAGGCCCCTATAGAACCCGGGGTCACAACATAAAGAAACATCCAACTTGGGACTCCCCTTATATACCCTATATATTAGGCCATGCATGTCCATAGATCCTCAAATAGACAAAAAGAAACAATAATAGTAGAACACCTTATACGGGGTTCCTCTTAATCATCCAGAATCACATGTCACACCCAGTACAAAAATATCCAAAATGTCTCTTAGTGGCCTCCAAATGATCCTTGATTAACAACACACCCAAAGGGGAATAAAAAATCAAGGTAAAAAAACTAGGGAATTCACAGTATCCCTTATGACCACATAAAAATAAATACCCTCTAAAAGGGATCATCAACATAAGACAAACCTTAGGAGAAACATGCACATAGGAAAAAATCAGCTAAAAATCCTAGAAAACAACCCATCCACAAGTTCCAACTCACCCAAAATGGAATCCAAACAACACCATTCCACATAGGCATTCCCAACAACCAACTATGACAACCACTAATCACTTTATTAGTAACCAAAAAACTAGGTCATCCTCAAGATCCCCTTAGTCTCAAATCAATATATTAACACCTAGATGAAACTACTATCCCATGCTGTCAACCCATCTCTAAGGCTCTAAAAAATCCAATCCTAAAACCCAAAAGCTAAAAATAAATTTCTATAACCTTAATCAACCAATCCCATCACTCAAAGAAAAACCAATATCTCTATAGAGATACAATATGATCACGCCTTTTGAAATCTATCCAAAGAACCTCAAACTAATTTCCTAGACACACTCACGCTAGGCCGATCAACGAGCTCACAACCCAACCCTCACAGAAATCCTCATAATGAAATATCACAATATAAAAAACCATCCAGATAGGATCTAAACACTGAAAGGATTCTACTATTGTGATCTATGTGAAAAAATTATTAGAATGGAATATTCACAAGTCCCATTCCAACACTAGGTGAAAAATAGGCTAAACATGCCAAAGAAGGAAGAAGTACACAATGTGTATTTTAGGTACATTGAGTGTACCCCCAAAGGTCCTACATAGCCATGTGCCTTAGGAAATTCATCACACACTTTCCCAAAGTACATGATGTGTGCCTCTTAGTACTTGATGTGTAACCCCACATGGGTACCTGCCCATGTACCTTAGCCCCACTCAGCGAATTCACTGTCAGAATACATGATGTGTACCACCTATACACACCATGTACCCCACACGGGGTCCCCCATAATGTAATTAGATATGAATCCCCACACGGGGCCTGGACATGCATAGTGCACAACTACTAGATATATACCTTGCATAGAATTTAGCCGTGTACCCTACATGGTCATGAGCCCTTAACACACCCTGAAGAGCCACTACACGGTGTGTACCCCCAGTACAATGTTTGTAGTAAAAAAAACCCAATTCCCAAAAAAGAAAGAACACATGTCTTGTGTTATCTAAACCAAATGCTATATACACTATTTTTACTAAATGAAAACCCCTTAAAATAGTCCAAAACCCATGATTCCTCCCCCAAATCCATAGATCGAACCACACGGGGTCCCTAGAAACCTAGAAAAATATTTAAAAAATTAAAACACATAAACTATTGGGATTTATGGTGAAAAAAAATAAAACATTCCTACCTTTGAGTGGAAACCTCCGAAGCTTCACATTGGATTCGAGCCACGCACCCACAAAGCCTCAATATACCTCTCGATGAGCTCCCTGAGCAAAGCCTCATCCTCTGTCCCCCTCTTCACTACCTATCCCTCTTTTATACAATGGGACAAAATGTGGGAATCCCATGAGTGTATGAGGAATTACAAATGGAAAAAGGAAAGTAGAAAAAAAGAAAAAGGAAAAATGAAGAAAAAAGAATAATAAAAATAAAAGAAAAAGGGCTCGGGGCCCAGTCCTGGAACTAGAAATAAGGTTATGCCTCACCTAGTAAAAAAATCCTTCTCCAAACTCAACCATAGAGACATAATCTCAATCAGATTCTCTATTTAAAAGATATCACCGAAAAAACAAGCACAAATAAATTAATATTTATTTAATTAAATATTTAATATTCTGTGAAAAATCAAATGGATTAGATTTCTACTAAACACCTATCTTAGTGTAAACACCCTATTCAGGACCAACATAGTGGTCATAAAAATTATATTAGATAATCTTAGAGGGAAATTTACCATTTTACCCTTGAACTCTCTTAGGAACAAAAAAGTTTCAAATTTCCCACGATTTTTTACAACCTATGATGAAAAAAATTGTCAAAAAATCCTCACTAAAATCACTTATCACCCTTCAAGAAGAATTAGTGGAGAACCATCCATCATGATCCCACCCAACACTTATGGAAACGATGCCCTCTTAACCATCTGATAATCAGTCTTACAGCATCCCCGAATCCCTCCCAACATGAGATACATTTAACAATGACTGATATTATGATCCCCACCATTGGAGTATCCTTATAATTTCAATTCTACCTATATGGTGAACCACACAATCCACACTATGTCCATAATTGAATGTAAGGATTGATGTGGACAAAATTCTCACATCAGAGCACCAACATGAAATCCCACAACCTTCATGCTCAATAAACCACTTAATCAAGACTCAAAACCTCCAAAAAACCTATAAGGAACTCCCCACAATAAATATTTCAATAAAATTACCCAAAACAAGCACTAATAATCACGCTCTTGCAGTCCATGTCCCAACGAAACTAGGCTATTGTGCCTTAAATAATTAACCATGCTCCTCATGCAGGTTAGTTCCAACAAACCAAAGCACACTCAACACTCCTATTACCAAAAAGTCATCTCCCTCATGAAAAAAACTACTTGACCACCCACCACTTGGGAATTTATCCAAATATAGAAGCATCCAACCATACTACCCAAAGTGAAACCAATATTAGCAAGGCCAGGAAACCAACCAAACCTACCCTCTCAAGCCAGTAATGAAGTTGGGATAACTCCTAGTGCTCAACTTATCAAAAAATAGGAATCCTCATGAATAACCGATTCCCAGTGATAACAGACTTGAAAAACCCCAACAAGTAAGAATAGCCATGCCCACTAAATCCATTGGTAATAGTAGGCACACAGACCCTACTGCATGACATGAAAAATAACATGTAGAAAGAACTACTCCCTCTAAAGCAACACAAACCTATGACTTCAGGGAACCAACAAAAATGATAAAACCAAGTCCAATACAAAGATCTACCAGGCATTCTTACCCTAATCGAGCCACTAATAGGGAACTCAAATCACACACTGAACAAAAAGGGTTTCTCATACATCCCTCGATGAAGGGACTGCATCTCCATCACCAAAGAACATATCACCTCAAGATCCACATGGTATTTCATCAGAAGAAAATATATATATGTGGCTCAATTAAGTAGAATACCACCAAGTACATATATAAGAAAACACCATATAAGAAATTACAGAAAATTTAAACAACTAAACCTCCTTTATCAGTAAAACACCATAGACATGTATATATCATGTGAATCTTACATGCCAATAATGATTCATGAATACTGGATTCTTTCCCATAGTCCAAGAGATAAAAACCATAATATACCATAAATCCACAAACCCAAGTTCATAAGACTATGTAAAATCATGAAATTATAAAAATAGAATACAAGAATAGAAATTCATTCCATATTAAATTGGAATTCCTATCGAAAAAGGTGTTCATGATACACTAGTTCAATACCCATCACAAGTACCAACACATTCCTAGACCTCCTATATACCAACTCCCCAAATAATAAAACTAAACAGATCTGATACTATTTTATAACAAAAGAAACCAGGTCTACCTAACATGTCACCTGATATGGATTTCCACAAATCCTCAAGAATGCCTCCCCAAATTACATAGGTTTCTAACTAGTTCCAAGGATCTAACAGTTATAATGGGGAGACTATACCCTCTAGTTTGAGTGTATTAATAGAGGAAATAACCAATATACATACACATATATGAGAATAAAAGTACACATAATAATAACTAAAATATAAGAATGGTATAATAAATATAAGGAAACATATATTCATACAGACTCTAATCTTACAAAACAGAAAACAATTGGTCTTCCACTGGGCCAACCACAAAAAATAAACAATTTGAAAATAAATAAGTTGGGCTCTAAAACCAAAACCAAGCCAATAAACATACCCATTCTCCATAACACTCAAGATGTACCGGCCAAATCCCGAGACTCTACATGACCATCTCTGCTCGATCAAGAAACATTGGCCTCGACCCCATCCATTAATCAACCTATGCTTTAACCTGAAAGTAGACACCAGGTATAAACACACACCAAGGTTCATGTAAAGAGGGTGAGAAATAAATCTTAGTAGGCCACCACAATTCTGAAACTATAATCTATTATAATAAAAAGTGAATGCACATATGATATTCCAAATCTAGCTGAAAACTAACCATAATTGAAAAAAAAGAAACAACTATATAAAAATATGGGGTAAAATAAAAAAGGAAAAGAAACAAGTCAACCATGGGTTCTAGACTAACACACAAGTTAAATCAACCCCCACTCTATCCCACACTAGAGAATTTAAATCATGTGGATCCTGTAGGTTCCGGGTGCAGCGGAAGCGCATTGGTGGGTTAGACCGACTTTAATTTTAACGTTAAGAAACATTCAATCCGAGATCCGTCACGATTTAAAACACCAAATCTTCGAAATAGAACAAATAATGAAAAACTTAAGAGGGAATCCCAGAACCATAGAGATACTATCATCATATGTTGGTTATAATTAATTTAATTAATTCACAAGAATTACCTTGGTGAAATTCTTTCTTCGTTGATGTCTCCAGTCACAGTCCTGTGATCCGTCGTTGTGTCGTAGAATCCAAGTGTAGGATTACTCTAGCAGTGATCCACACGTGTGCCACATATCTCTAGATGTCGCCGAAGGGATCTCTGGATGCTAGCGCGGAAGTGACTTCACTTGCGATGTCCGCCTTCAACCGCCTTGATCCGGTGGAGGATCTCGCTCTCGTAACTTGAGGGCGTTCTTGGTGGAAAGGGAATTCTCTCTTGGCTTGAGAGTATTTCCAAATCTGTTGTACACAACAAAAATGGCTCTAGAAAAGTGTTGGGTTTGTGAGGATATTTATAATTGGGTTTGTGGTTAATAGAGTTATGACAATAAATAAATGCGTTACACGTTTTATTTATTTCATTAACTCTTATTGAAACCCCATGTAGAATTATTAATTCCTTGACATGCGTCCATACTGATTATAATTAATATCATTTAATAAAAAAATATTATATCCTCAAAAACCTGACTGTAAAACTACACGAAGTGTAATAATTAGTACACGGCATGTACTTGTTTTCTATAAAACTACACGGCGTGTATATTTAATATACACGGCGTGTACTTTTATTTTCCATTTTTCTCCACCATATTTATTAGACCATGAGTAATGGATATTTATTTCTTAAATAAATGTTACTACATTACTCGCTAATAAATATATTATTTCTTCCACAATATATTCTCTAGAATAACTAGTGTCAAAATAAATGCGATCAGGCATCCTTAAATAATTATTAAACCACATTCAGGAATAATATTTATTTAACTTGTTAAATTAATATTTAACTGAGATACATGGACACACTTAGTGTGTGACCCACTAGGCCCCTTTCTCAGTGGAATTAGGCGGAGCCTGCCTAAATTCCAAGGTTAGCGTCTAGCAACACGCCAAGGCACCCATAGAGAAAGAAGTTAACGCTGCAATGACGTGTCACCTCATACGAACGCTTATCGTGTAATATAATCCCTTTGTCTCAATATTTCTAATCAAACGGGTTGCATGCTAGTGCCATCAACCCATGTGATCGATTATTCTTTCTTTGACTTCCCAGAATTGAACTCGCCCATACCTTACCATGGCCATGGATTTATTTAGGCTATATAAATTCCATCAAAGGGCCTGAGATATCTACTTCCATTATGGAACAAAAGGGACAAATCATTTCTCGCATTATCTATTAATGCAGTATTACTCGTGATGCACCCAACATATCCTACCTCACTGCGAACAATGTGTCGTCATAGTTTTCGTCAATACATCTAAGTGCGTGAGTTGTAATACCCATTAATAACAATCTTAAAGTCTAAGGACCAATACACACATCCGCAGATATGAACATCTAATGACACTATGAAATGTGGATTTCATACTGGCGGGTCTCGTTCTCATAATATCCTCCTGGATATTACCAAGGGTTCACACCATGAGAAGGTGCCTCAAAGTTTTATGAGTCCTCACCCCTAATGGCCTGTATTATTTGTGTCCCTCAAATAGTATCATCCGAACATAGAACATATATTAAAGAACAGTGTTATGGCACTTCTGGGTTCTCATCATAGCAGGGATCCTCTATGACCTATTAATACAACAGCTGTCCTTAGGACATTATCACATGCATTGTCATGCAGAAGAACAATCTAGATGTGATAAGGCATTTATTAATGAGTAAAGTACTAAGTAGTTGGTTCTAGGCCACCAACTCCAAAAAACTCCCACTTGGACTAGAGATAACTACTAACAACCTTTAACCCGCTAGATCTCACATGATATTCATGCTTCTGCTGAGATAGGCCTTTAGTCATGGGGTCCGCCATGTTCTCTTCCGTGGACACTCTGCTCACTGCAACTTTACCCCTATGATAGAAATCCCTGAAGAGGTGATACTTCCGGAGTATGTTCTTTGTCTGTTGATGTGACCTTGGTTATTTTTCAAGAGCCATCGCTGTAGTATTATCATAATACAGTGTAATGGGATCTTTACTGCTAGGCACCTCATCAAGCTCCTGGAAAAAGTTCCGAATCCAGACGGCTTTCTTGGCTGCATCAGAAGCCACTATATATTCAAACTCCACTATAGAATCGGCGACAACTGGCTACTTTGAACTCTTCCACCTCATAGCTCCTCCATTGAGACAGAAAACATATCCAGATTGCGACTTCAGATCATTCTGATCTGTCTGAAAACCAACATCAACAGACCCTCTGATGACAAGCTCCTCGTCTCCTCCATACACCAGGAAGATATCCTTAGTTCTTCTCAGATACTTAAGGATATTCTTAACAGCAGTCCAATGATGTTCTCTTGGATCTGCTTGATATATGCCTACCATGCTTAGTGCATAGGCAAAATCAAGCCCGATACATAACATGGCATACATGATGGATCCTATAGCCGAAGCGTATGGGATCTTACTCATTCTATCTTTCTACTGTTGTGTCTGAGGACACATTTTCTTAGAAAGATGTAAGCCATGTGACACTGGAACCAATCCCCTCTTGGATTGTTCCATACTAAATCTCTTTAGCATCTGGTCAATGTATGTACTCTGACTTAGTCTAAGTATCCTCTTGGATCTATCATGAATGATCTTGATCCCTAGAATGTAGGCTGCTTCACCTAAGTCTTTCATGGAGAAGCACTTGTTCAACCAGTCCTTAACTGACTGTAAGGCTGGTACGTCGTTTCCAATAAGTAATATGTCATCAACATATACTACTAGGATAACGAATGCATTCCCATTAAACTGCCTATAAACACATGGATCACATTCATTCTTAATTAAACCAAATTCCTTTATGGATTCATCAAATCGAATGTTCCATGACCTAGATTCTTGATTCAATCCATAAATTGATTTCTGCAACTTGCAAACCTGTTTGGCTTCACCTGGTGTCACAAACCCTTCTGGTTGTGTTATATAAACATCTTCCTAAAGGTTCCCATTAAGGAATATTGTTTTGACATCCATCTGCCAAATCTCGTATTCATGGTAAGCTGTTATGGAAATTATGATTCTTATGGATTTAAACATGAAAACTGTTGAGAAGGTTTCATCATAGTCAATTCCTTGACGTTGTCTGAATCCTTTAGCCACTAGCCTTGCTTTATTAGTTCTAACTTGAACTTCCATGTCCATATTTCTCTTGAATACCCATTTGCATCCAATAGGCTTTACATCAACTGACTCATCGACCAGAACCCAAACTTGGTTCTGATACATGGAATCCATCTCAGAATTCATAGCTTCTAGCCATCTTGCATCTTCTGAGCTTTCTACTACTTCCTTGTAGGATAGAGGCTCATCATTGTCTAACAATAATGATTCACTATCCTCGGTGACTAGGAAACCAAATCTCTCGGGTTCCCTTACCTCTCTTGAGCTCCTACACAATACTTGTGTTTCTGGAACCTCTTCCAAGGGGACCTATGGAACTTGTTCCTATACCAACTCTTATGTATCTTGAGAATCAACTTCATCTAATTCAATCTTGCTCCCACTATCCTTCTTGAGGATGTGCTCCCTCTCAAGAAATACGGCTTGTCTGGTGACAATCAATTTCTTGTCTTGAGGGTTATATAGGTAATATCCTTTCGTTTCCTTGGGATATCCTATAAAGATACACTTCGCGCCCCGAGGTGCTAGTTTGTTTCCTGAGAAGGCCTGAACAAACACCTCGCATCCCCATACACATGTATGAGAAAAAATGGGTTTCTTTCTATTCTATAACTTGGAGGGAATTCTATTTTCCGCCTTAGTTGGTACTCGGTTTAATGTGTATACTGCAGTTTGTAATGCATATCCCCAAAAGGATAATGGAAGATCTGCATGACTCATCATTGACCTCACCATGTCCAACAAGATGTGGTTCCTCCTTTCACTAACACCATTCCACTATGGTGTATAAGGCGGAGTGAGCTGAGATAGAATCCCAGACTCCCGTAGAAGATCGATGAACTCTTGGTTCATATATTCTCCACCTCGATCCGATCGAAGTTTCTTTATATTCTTACCAAGATGATTCTCTACTTCATTCTTGAATTCCTTAAATTTCTCTAAGGCTTCTAACTTATACCTCATTAAGTAGACAAATCCGTATCTACTCAAATCATCAGTAAAAGTAATGAAGTAAGAATATCCACCTCTAGCTTCTATGGGAAATGGTCCACATACATCTGTGTGTACCAATCCTAGAATCTATGTGGCCCTTTCACCCTGTCCACCAAAAGGCGGGTTGGTCATTTTACCTTGTAAACAAGCATGACATCTATCAAGTGGTTTTAGCTCAGTAGATTCTAAATATCCATCTTGACAGAGCTTTTCCAAGTGCTTCTCGTTTACATGACCGAGACGGTGATGCCACAACTGGGTGATGTATGAGTCATGTGAGTTTGATTCATTATCGATTTCCAAAACATGGTTTTCATAATTCAATACATACAAACCATTATTTAAATGTACCATACCATAACATACGTTGTTATTATAAAATAGACAACCCTTATTTCAAAACTTGAAAATAAATCCATACATATCCAAAAAAGATATAGAAATTATGTTTTTGGTAACACTAGGAACATAATAATAGTTATGTAAAACCAAGATCATCCCAGTCAGCAATGAGAGGTGGTAGTCGCCAATAGCCAACGCAGCTAGCCTTACGCCATTGGCAGCTCGAAGATCCACCTCTCCTCTGGCGATATTTCAAAATATACTTGGTTCTTGCATTTGAATACAGATGTGATCCCCACAAGCTGTATCTAATACCCAATGTGTAGAAATAGAAAGATTTCACTCGATAACAAATGCACCTTTAGCGTCCCCACGCTTCTGGGTGCAGTTCCTCTTCCAGTGGCCCTGCTTGCCACATGCAAAACGAACTACCTCCCGTTACTTGCCCTGCCTCTGGATCTTCCCCTTCTTGGAGGGACGATGCTCAGGGGCTTCAGACCGTTTATAAGTCTTTGGACCCTTTGCCTTGTCCTTCCTTTTCTTGTTCACCATAAGGACTGCGGGTTTGTCATGCCCCATGTCCTTGTCTACCTGGCGAATCAAGGTTAGAAGCTCCGAAAAACTCTTCTCATTACTGCTCATGTTATAGTTGACAATGAAGCTAGAGAAGGTCTTGGGTAGTGATGATAGGATGAGATCTATACACAACTCATCTGGGAATTTAATCCCTAAGATGTTCATGCGTTCAATGTAGCCAATAAGCTTGACTACATGAGGCCCAGCTGGTGCAGACTCTCTAAGCTTCATGGTAAACAAAGCATTGGAGATCTCATACCTATCCTGTCTCGCCTTCTCTTGGTAGAGATCTTTATGGTGAGACATCATACTATACGCGTCCATGTTTTCATGTTGCTTCAAGAGCTCATTAGACATGGCTGATATCATGAAACACTGGACATATATGGAATCATCTATGTGTTTCATGTAGAGAGATAATTCCTCATCACTATACTCTTTCCCAGGCACAACTGGAATAGGCTCTTCCAGCACATACAATTTCCTTTCGTGGTGAAGGACGACGCGTAAACGCCTCTGCCACTCTTGGAAATTGGTGTCAGTGAGAAGGTTTTACTTTTAGATTATGGTGCGCAATGATATGTTTAAAGTCATTTTCTTGCCGTTTCTACGAATTAAGATGAGCAAAGGTTTAGTAATTTATTACAAAAATGAGACAAATAAATTAATAGTTATTAGTCTCCCACTATTTTATCGAAATCCAATAGCCCTCACCATTGACTTTATAATATTCTGTTGTGTGAATATTCTAGTGGAAAGGATCCATATTGCCCTTCGCATTACCCCAAATAGGGTTGGTTAAGCAAATTGAAGGGTTTTAGGTAGGCATTCCAAATTTCGACTGCATTAACTCGCAGCTCCTTGATCTACTGAGTGGACTCCCCAATCCTGAAATCCTTTTATTTTGGATTTCTTCAACCTTTGCCTCTTGGTCACACCAAGTCCTGCTGTGGCAGTCAACCCTTAATGCGAACCATGTCAATTGAACCCAAAACCTTGAATTAGAATTCCCTGATAATTGAAATCACCCCAACTAGGGTTGGTCAAGAACTTTGAACTATGGTTCGATTCTAACCAAGATTATGGAAGGCTATACCGACTTAATATTTCTTTTGAGGGATTTTATCCTTATACGTAAATTTACATTTTATTATCTTTGATTACATGCTTGTTAATATTAAGTGGGATATACTTAAGTGATTAACCATGTCTAAGATAATATTTACGTATAAGCCGGTTTTATTTTAGTTCCATCTTGCATGCTCGTTTAATTCATTAAATGTGTGATCATGAAAACACACCCACAATAAATAAACCATGCAACTGACAGAAATAAAATAAATGGTATGATCATGAGCTTTTCTATTGGTTAGTTTATCTAGAGGTTGATAAACTAACCCAAGACCTAGGGGAGAAATACCTTGAACCTTTCAGGTTCGTGTTTACAGCTTTCCACCTGTCCACCTTTGTATCTCCTTGTATTGGTTTCACCTTGGCTCCTGACTTGAGCCACATCGACTATCTTGGGAGCTCCATCCATTACATATGCATTTATCTCACATGCAGGTAAGGGGTAAAAAGGGGTTTTTATAAAAAAGAATCTTTGGGCGCGCAGACCCTACATATTAATGAGGAGATGGCTCGCAGGCCAAAAAATTTAATTTAAATAAATAAATTAAAAGAAACCATTCACATACAAAGGTCTTGGTCTAGCTCATGATCATCCATACATGCAACGATATTTACGCATAAATAAAAATAGCATTCAATTCTTTAATCGTTCTTTTTTAAGACAAATCATGCTCGAATTAATTAATTATCTTTAATTAATCAATCCTTTTATCTTAAACCCTTTTCTGAATATCCTTGATATTCTCATACATCATAATTTTAAACAAATAAATTCATTTAGAATTATACTTTTACGTAACTTGTACCTTGGAGGCAACCCAGTGAATTCCCGTTCATTACGCAGATGTTAAATTAAACACACATATATAAAACACCTATCACGTGTTGTGCCTCAACTTTAAGCCTGCACCATGGTACATGTCTCAAGGGTTTGTATAATATAATAATAAATTTTAATAAATCTGCGTAATTTGGGTGAGTACACGGTGTGTAGTTCCGACTACATGGCGTGTACTTTTCTTCTCCGTCCATCTGAAGTACACGCCCGGGGGCATGGCGTGTTAATGTACTTTGGAAATTTTTCGGAGTACACGACATGTTCAGTGGGACACATGCTATGTAGTTTCCGTGTTACACAGTTTCCAGCCGAGCAGGCCGTGTACGGAGTACACGGCCCAACCCTAACCCGAAGGGACTACACGCCGTGTTCATTGGACCACACGACATGTATTCCGGAAACTGTGTGCCACCTGTTTTTGGTCAACACACAGTGTCTTAAATTCTTAGAAAGAATCCAATAAACGGCCTGATTTGGTGGATCAGTCAATGCATTTAACCTAGACTGCACGACATATACTTCCGAATACATTCTGTGTATTTTGGTGTTGTACGGCCAGAAACGTTTGGCTCCTCTGGATGAGTTCCTCTATTTTATTTTAATCAAAATTAAAAGAAAATTTCGTTTCTGTGAGGTGAACGAGAAATGAGGGAGGAGGAATAGATCTCGTGATTCAGATTTCTAGAACGATTAAACATGAATTGAAATAACTAAATTATTAAATACGTAAATCACCAACAAAAAACTAAATAATTATAATCAACGATATGACCCTATGATACCACTTGCAGGTTCCGGGAGCAGTGGAAGCGCGTTGGTGGGTTAGCCCAACTTTAATTTTAACGTTAAGCAACGTTCAATCAGAGATCCGTTACGATTTAAAATGCCGAATCTTCAGAATAGAATGAAGAATGAAAAACTTAAGAGGGAATCCCAGAACCATATAGATAGGATCATCATATGTTGGTTATAATTAATTTAATTAATTCACAAGAATTAACTTGGTGAAATTATTTCTTCGTTGATGTCTCTGGCCATGATCTTGTGATCCGTCGTTGCATCATAGAATCCATGTGTAGGATTCCTCTAGCAGTGATCCACACGTGTGCCACGTATCTCTGGACGTCGCCGAAGGGATCTCCAGGTGCTAGCGCGGAAGTGCCTTCGCTTGCGATGTCCGCCTTCAACCATCTTGACCCGGTGGAGGATCTCGCTCTCGTAACTTGAGGGCGTTCTTGGTGGAAAGGGAATTCTCTCTTGGCTTGAGAGTATTTACAAATCCGTTGTGCACAACAAAAATGGATCTAGAAAAGTGTTGGGGTTGTGAGGATATTTATAATCGGGTTTGATGTTAATAGAGTTATGACAATAAATAAATGCGTTACGCATTTTATTTATTTCATTAACTCTTATTGAAACCCCATGTCGAATTATTAATTCCTTGAGATGCGCCCATGCTGATTATAATTAATATCATTTAATAAAACAATATTATATCCTCAAAAACCCGACTGGAAAACTACACGGCGTGTAATAATTAATACATGACGTGTACTTGTTTTCCATAAAACTACACGACATGTATATTTAATATACATGGTGTGTACTTTTATTTTCCATTTTTATCCACCATATTTATTAGACCTTGAGTAATGGCTATTTATTTCTTAAATAAATGTAACTGCATTACTCGCTAATAAATATATTATTTCGCCCACAATATATTCTCTCAAATAACTAGTGTCGAAATAAATGCGATGAGGCATCCTTAAATAATTATTAAACCACCGTCGAGAATAATATTTATTTAACTTGTTAAATTAATATTTAACTAAGATACATGGACAAACTTAGTGTGTGACCCTCTAGGACCCTTTCTCAGTGGCATTTGGCGGAGCCTGCCTAAAGTCCAAGGTTAGCGTCTAGCAACATGCCAAGGCACCCATAGAGAAAGAAGTTAACGCCGAAATGACGTGTCACCTCATACGAACGCTTACCGTGTAATATAATCCCTTTGTCTCAATATCTCTAATCAAGCGGGTTGCATGCTAATTCCATCAACCCATGTGCTCGATTATTCTTTCTTTGACTTCCCAGAATTGAACTCGCCCATACCTTACCATGGCCATGGATTTATTTAGGCTATATCAATTCCATCAAAGGGCCTGAGATATCTACTTCCGTTATGGAATAGAAGGGACAAATCCTTTCTCGCATTATCTATTAATGCAGTATTACTCATGATGCACCCAACGTATCCTACCTCACTGTGAATAGTGTGTCGTCACAATTTTCATCAATACATCTAAGTGCGCGAGTTTTAATACCCATTAATAATAATATTAAAGTCTAAGGACCAATACACACATCCGCAGATAGGAACATCCAATGACACTATAAAATGTGTATTTCATACTGGTGGGTCTCATTCTCATAATATCCTCCTGGATATTACCAAGGGTGAACACTATGAGAAGGTGCCTCAAATTTTATGATTCCTCACCCCTAATGTCCTGTATTATTTGTTTCCCTCAAATAATATCATCCAACCATAGAACATATATTCAAGAACAGTGTTATGGCACTTCCGGGTTCTCATCATAGCAGGGATCCGCTATGACCCATTAATGCAACAGCTGTCCTTAGGACATTATCACATGCATTGTCACGTAGAAGAACAATCAAGATGTGATAAGGAATTTATTAATGAGTAAAGTAAAAAGTAGTTGGTTCTAGGCCACCAAGTCCAACAGATCCCTCATCCACATGACATAAAGAACATCTTCCAGATCTATACAGGAGCTCCAAGATGTCAAAATGAAATAATCATGAATGCCAGACCCCAGGATGTAACCATAGGCATCCATGAACACAAAGTGAATCTATCTAGATCTAGGACTCCAATGTCATGATCTGAACTGGAGATAGAAAAAATAGGCCAATATAACTAGAGAAACTGTTTGTTAAAAATTATCTACAAAAATGAGTTGGGAACCAGTGATAGACCTTAAGTAACAATGTACCACATGCTCCATATATAACCAGGAGTGCAGGTTATATATGGTGTAGGGAATTTCCTCAACATCCACAATGTAAAGACCTTGACCCCAGTATCTCAAAGTTGGTTACTTACATTAATACATTGGAATAAATACAAGAATCTAATCCCAAAGGACCAATCATATTAGTAGTTTTGGAAGCCAGATTATATACATGAACTTTACATTACAACTGGATAGGAAATACAACATAAAAATTCCATTGGAAACACCCATAAACTCATAGATTATCCCTGCAAGTCATTCATAATATACATCTTTGCATCCTAGGGAAAAATTAAACATAAGAAAGGGGTGAGATTAGATACTCAGTACGGGTAAGAAATATAGAATAATTTATCATAAACATAAAAAATAAGGCATGGTTAATAATAAAAAACACATTCCATTAAAACATAATCTTGATCATAATATGACAGGAATAAAATATAATTAAATAATTCCATAATAAAACTTAACCTTGGATATTCTGAGAGTAAAATAATCACATGGTCTATAAAATACTAGTTTCATAACTAGGGAATACATAATTCTGGAAATCATAAACATACCATCAAGGATTCATCCAAGACACCATACATAATGGGTAAAAAACCGGTCTTGTTTATCTCATGAGACCTACCGATGCATTGAGGGGATATAACAGTCCCCTCCCATCACTTACTAATTCCAATGCATTCCTCATATGGAAAGGGTGAAACATAATCAACATATACATTTATATTGAATCTAGCATATGAAATGTAAATAAATTTCCCCAAATAATAACCATAATCATAAACCTTCCAATGTAATATTGAGAATGGTATCAAGATAGTACATCCCAATTCAAAATAATCATAAACCATTCAATAAAATATGGTATATGATATCATAAAATATTAATCCTAATTAAGTATAAGATTCAACAAAGGGTGTTTAAATAGATTAAAATACTCTAATAAAATCATCGATGAATTCTTGAGAGAAATACCCTTTTTACATTGAAAAGAAGACTTATTTTAGAAAAAATATTTGCATAAAACCAGAAATGAAATATGATAGTTAAAAATTTATATTTTTAGAAAAATATTAGTGTCTTAGAATAGATTATTTAGTGTACTTAAAAATGGGTGAGAAATTGGGAAGTTCCCTTTAATCGGGCTTGTTTATTGGAAATAATTAAGAAAGGATCCTTATAAAACATGTAACTCCCCATCAAAGAAAGAAGGATTATATTAGGTAAATATATATATAACATTAAAATAGAATTTAGGAGGAATAAATAAGAAGAATTAATAATTTCATTGAGGTAAATAGATAGAAATCATAACCCGAATGAAAAATGGAGGTTCAGAAATAATCCCTTACCTTACGTACAAAAGTGTTTTTCAATTGAACTTAATGTACTAGAATATGAGATTATATTAATTAATAAATTAATTTGGAACCTTTTATATATGTATTTTATTTATTATATTTTTATTAAGTTCATTTATGATTTTTTGATGAGTTATAAGATATGATTTTATCATCTGGGAGCATTCATTTTCTTGGCTTTCATGATCGGTTTACTTGTATATGAGTTTGGAAGTTCATGTTAAGTGGAAATAGATATCTATAATTGAAGTTATATTTTATTAATGAACTTTGAGAAGTTTAATTGGTTATATAAGTCATTATGTTATTTGGGGTGAGAATGAATCATTAGACAAGACATTAGTGACAATTGTTTAGACTATTTTGATGGTTTTTCAATCATCACACACTAGTTTTGTTTTATTAATTAACATCATGTATATATAATTTCTCTAAAACATTAAATAGGATGTAATACATATATTATAATCTGGTTTAAACATAAAAATGGTTTTATGACCAACTATGAAGGCATTAATGGAAATTGAAAACTCTTCATCTTTGAATGCGATAAATCAACACATCACGAACAATGTTTTTGTTTTTAGAACAAAAGGAGAGGGAAGAGAATTGATGATGAATTATTCTCTCAACACAATAAAATTAGAGTATATAAAATATATTGTAGATATCATGTATGTAACATCCTCGACCCAGATAGCAATCTGAACAGTTCTATCGGGTTGGGTGTTACTGGTCTTAGGCGCACCTCCCCGAACGCTAAAGGCTGCCGACTAGTAGTGAGGGTGTAAAAAGGTATAGTGGGGAGGTTATACCCTCTGTAAAAGATATAATACTGTTCCGAGTAATAATATATAACATGAAACCGAATAAATAAGACTCAACATACTCAAACCAGACCCACCAATAGAGGAAGCATAGTCAATAACAAGCAATATCGGAATAAATAAATAAACAACTTCAACAGAAAGTAAATAAAAAATACATTATTCCCAACACAACACTTATATAACTACTAAAAAAACCAAGAAAAACATGAATTTCATAGAAGGACATACATTTCAATATACAATAAAGGGTTTCTAATGGCCAACCAATACAATTTATACACATATATCATGATAATATAGAAAAGAAACCAAATAAAAGCTCCAACTAGGCACAAAATCAAGGTCCCATGCCAAAATACATGCAAGTAGCTACTAAGATCTATCTCCTGAGGCTGATCCCTTACCTGAATGTAAATTCATAAAGTCTACATGTGTACTGAAGGTCCTGTGTAGGGTGTGAGAAAAAGTCTCCGTAGGATACCACCCAAAGGTGCATACCCAACATCAATGATTAAGAAGGTGTGTATATAATATGTGTAACAACTCAATGAAATAAATAAAAAATCAAACTTCTATGGTGCTCAATAGACACCAAGATGTTATCACCTACTTTAGCTAATGCCATAATATCAAAAGTAAAGAGGGCCCTTGGCCCATGGCCCAAGGCACCCCTAATGTCAAAATCCCAAGTGAACCCTCGAGTTCCACCTCAATTAATTAACCCGACACCTTTTTACTATCAAAACCTCATGTCTCAATATAATACTAATGTCTCAAAGGGATAACCAAAAAATAGTAACCTTATCTCACAGACCCCAGATCAATAGGCCTTGTCAGCCTAAGGCCCAATATTTGGAGGCATAGTGATACCTATCCTCAAATTAATATCACCATCTTCTCATAGCACAATGTCTGAAGGCACAAAAATATATGCCCGGAAAATAAGTATCCTGGACCATGGCCTCAATTACGGTGAGCCACAACCCCCAACTGATAGCATCATCACTATCAACGAAGGCTCCTCACCTTCTATATGGATTTTTATGACAAGCACCCCCAAAACATTTTCTAAAATGCACTATCGGGGGCCTCTACCTACACGAGTGTTCAAAACCACCTCATCAATGGAGTCATCCTATGTGAACATGACTCAATTTGGAACTTTTTCCATCATGGGTGAGATATAATCACTAAATAATTAACCTAAGCCACATCAGCTAGTACCTCTTTCCCCTACGACCATGTCACTCAAATCTGATGGCCATTCCATCCCAAAATCATGAGCCATGCCCAACCTGATAGTATCAATGCCTCAAACCGACATCCATGATTCCCAATCCTATGGTCAATACCACTCAAATGATCTGAACCAAGCCCAACTAGTGATCAACATCACTCAATCCTGATGACCATTCTATCCCAATTACCCAGTCCATTCCCATTACGACCCAAGGGTCACAACAATATATCACAAGAAATTATATATAAATAATTCACTTAAAAAATCAATTCAATTCACCATAATTTAATTGCACCCACTAAAAAAACATATCAATTTATCATGGAGGTCTTTAATGCCCCAGGTTTGATTAACTAATCCAAAAAAATTTAAACAAAACAATTTAAAAGAAATTGGCACCCCAACCAAATCACCCTAAGGAGAAACAACCTCTAACCCGGTATCACTCAGGAGAAAATGGAATTAGGTATGCACAATGACATCCCATGAGTCTCATTGTCAAAATGATATGAAGAAAAAAATATAAATGGGTCTTGCTCAAAATAACCAAATGCACACAAAAATCCGCACCACCCAAACGATAATAAAAATAAAAATAAAGATATGTGCCACCTACCTTAAACTCACAGGTATAGGCATGTATGAAATTAAGCTCTAACTCAAAGCCGTTTGGAGTAGATATAAGTTTCAGTCGCATTCCCCAAAAATGGGAAAAACAACTCAAATATATTTAGCACTCCACGAGGTGAAAACAAAGATGAATAGAAGGGATAGTGTGGTAGGACTTACTATCATGACCCTATAGACACCAACTAATCGATGAACGAATGTCAGATGAGGAGATGGGAGAAAATCTAGTGGAAGGAAGAAAAAGAGGGAGAACCCTCTACTGTGTGAAACTGATGGAGAAGAAAAGGGGAGTAAGGAAAAGAAATATGAAAAAAAATAAAATCTTAAAAAAAACACCCTATACAGGCTTCATGGTTTACCTACATGGTTTTCCAAACTATACAGTAACCATGTTGACTACAGTGTAAAGCTACTGCCCAAAAGGGTACCCTCACACAGTTTGCACACAATTTGACCTAACTATGCCAAATTGTGTAGAATCCCTCTACAACAACTACATATAACCTATAATGGCCTTGAGCCTCCCACACATGGTTTAAAAAAACTATGATAAAGTTAAAAACTAGGCCACGTAGTTATTTGGAAGGGTCCGCACAATTTACCCTAAACTGTGCGCCCTAACCTGCTATTAAAAAACAGGTCATTTAGCCTCCAATGATCTTGAAACATATCTCGAACACCCAAGGATTTATAAAAATCTTGAAAATAATGTAAAAAAAATGATATAAAGCTGATGTAACTCTTATAATTGAGTTCCATCATCGGATTATAAAATGGCATAGCCAATATTTGTAAAGTTCAAATCGAGAGTGGTTTTCGACCCGACTAAAAAATTTGGGATGCTGAAATCTCCCCAAATTAACATAGCTTATCCTAGAGATATCAAACAGAACATGGATATGGTACTGAACATGCCCATCACATTAGAAAACCCAAAATACCCTGGTCTAAAGGATTTATGTCAATTTCCTCAAGGGGGATCCCCACCTTAGGAATTTCATAACCTGGTCTCAACCCGCACAAAATATCAAAGTAAAAAAGTGTTCATAAACCTATTTCCTCGAACCATGGTTCTCTTGTGATATATTATCATTCCATAACCTCATTAGGTTCTCCTGTTCTATTTAAGGCACCCATTCATGTCCTGCACTGCATCGATGCCCACCTCGAGTCCATGTCACAAATGACATTACGAGGTCCCACATCACCTCAGATGCTTAAATAAATCTTGATACACTGTACCTCAATCAAGTACCATTCCATCATGGTGCCCATATTCCTTGCACCTTAGGTAACCTGAATCCTTGATGCCTCGATACCAATGCTCCTCATAAACATGCATCCAACGATGCTCAAATTCAAAACCTGGTGCCACACACCTCATATATACATATCATGCATATGATATGATGAAAAAAAATAAATAATAGATTTTTTTTAGTACACATAAACCTTTGAAACCAGTGGAACAAAATATACATCCCTTAACAGGCCATGAAAAAGGAAAAAAAAGAAAATCATGGCCACACCCGCGGTGTACCTCTGACCGTCATCAGCTCACCAACCCGCTCAGCCCCTGACAGCTCCACAACATTCACCTGGACTGAAGAATTAATTCTTCAAGCCTAAACTTCCTACAATTATACTCCATACATAAGCCACTGAACCTAGTACTGGGTCACACTATTTATCCCACGACCTTTGTGTGCAGATGAACCTCGACAACCCTCATCTGGTACTGATCCTAAACCGACCTTAGAGGTCTGAGTCCTCCCCTGAACCAGATCACCAGTTTAATAAGAAGTCATCCCACAGAACCTCTCGAGATGCCTGACCTATCCACATGCCCGACACACCTTTAGAGGCCACTCGCATTGAGTCCAGACATTTCCTGGCTACACATACCAAAAGAAAACCATATAAGAGCCACTATGATGTGGCTTGATCAATTTATTGGCCTGACCTCCATACTGAATCTCATCTCTGTCTTGCTTAATTACATATGAACCATCACCATTGAGATCACCTGAATCCACTTATCAGCTCGAGTATGATATATATGTTAGTTTTCCTTCATCTTTGAGAACCTGGTTCACTGTCTTGGAGAATGAGGCCAATCTAAATATATATACTTACACCTGAATAGCATGTCATAAAACATCCTTGAAGCGACTCACCCTAGAGGCATTATTACTGACCATGCCTGGTGAAAAGAGACACAATTCAGTGAATTTCACTACTTTTTCCATGATAGACATGTCACCCTACTGAAGGCTTAGGAACTCCCGGCCCCTTTCATCCCCCAACATCTCCAGGAATAAATTCTCAAAGAATATATCCTCGAAATCCTTTTAGGAAAAACCCTCGTGTTGACTAGCCTAAATGTACACATCCCACCAGTTTTTATCTGGTCCTCTAAGCATGTATGTCACCAACTTAACCCTCCACCCTAGAGGCATCTCAAGATGATCGAAGATCATCTACATGCTCTCGATCCAGTTCTTAGCCACCTGTGGACCACCCTCAGCTTGAAAAAGCGACGGGTGCTATGACTAGAAGTCCGATGTCAAATATGTCATCGATGGATCTTCTCCCTGAGTACCCCTATAGATACCCTAGATAACCTATACCGGGCTCGATCAGAGCTACTCATCATGACACGACCCAAAAGAAGTGAAATATGGCAGTTATACCACATACACTAGAACTTGTACTTGTGCCCAAGCCTATCCTTGAGCCTGTACCTACTCTTCCTGAACCTTAGGGGTCTGAAACCACTCATTCTCCCAAGGAAATAATCCATCACCAGCTCGATTCTCTATTGATCCATCTAGGAGTAACCCACTGAATACCATAAATGGTCAGAAAACCCATATAAATAAATTCATAAATAGAGAAAGTAGTAAAAAGGAAGCATCAACACTCTAACCTTACTCTCCCCTACCAAAACCATGCCCCTTAGTATACTGACCTCATGGCCTCCTTACCCACCCTCAATAGAGCTAAGTATCAATAGTACCACATGCCTCACCCATCCTGAGAACCATCGTTGCCTCAATCTGATGACCAAGTCGCCCAACCTAGTGATCAAAATCACCCCATTTGACAGTACCTGCATACCCCTATAAGATCCAGGGACATTTGACACATAAAATTCAATTTCATATATATATATATATTACATGGCATAAAAAATTACATATCATGACAAATCACATTTATCAAGGCCTTTTATATTTGTCACATGGTATAATAATTTTACAAGGAATACATTAATTTATAAAATTAAAATACCCTAAAATGTGCCTATCAAAATCCAAACAATCAAGTAATCACAATCACACCTTTCCATACTATTATAAGGTTCCAAATCTCCCTTACCTCACCAGGTCAAGGGTCACATATCAAAACAATTTAAAAATTTACATACCAAGTGAATCACATGAGGTGGAAATCAAATAAACTGTAATTCAAGAAAAATAGAATGAAATTTCCCACCCATGATAACTGAATCTATCAATCATACATGGGGTTTCCAGAAAATAGACACGAGTTCAAAATCCAGTTCTGACCACATCCAAATCTCCATTCTACCATTACCCAAATAGTAATACCAAGAAAAAAAGGTAAAATAAACACCTTTGATACCATTTGTGGTGCCCCTGGCATGAATAACCACCTGAACAGTGCTATCGGGTTGGGTTCCACTGACCTTAAGTGCACCTCCCCGAATGAAAAAGGCTAAAAACTATGAGATAGGGTGTAAACAAGTATAGTTGGGAGGATATACCCTATGGGAAAGATATAATACTGGTCAGAGTAATAATATATAACATGCAATGGAATAAATAAGAATCAAAAGACTCAAACCAGAACCTCCTATGGTAGAAGCATAGTCAGTAAAAAGAAATAACAAAAGAAATAAATAAACAAATATAGTGAAAATTAAATAAACAATGCAGAATTCCCAACACACCACTTGTATCACTACTAAAACAACCCAAAAAAATAGGCATTTCATAACAAGCCATACATGTCAATATACAAGAAAGGGTCACCAATGACCGACCAATATAAGTAATACATATATATCATGCTAATACAAAAAATAAACTAAAAAATATCCAACTAGTCATGAACTCAAGGTCCTGTTCCAAAATTCATTCAAGAAGCTACTAAGATCCATATTCTAAGGTTGATCCCTTACCTGAATGTTAATTCATAAAGTCTATACATGTTCTGAAGAGCCCACGTAGGGTGTAAGAACAAGTCTTAGTAGGAAACCACCCAAAGGTGCATACCTAACATCAATATTTAATAAGGAATGCATATAATAAGTGTAACAGATTGATACAATAAATATACAATCAAACTTCTATGGTTCTCAACATACACCAAGAAGTTTTCACCTGTTTCGGCCAACACCAGAATCTCATAAGTAAAGAGTGTCCTTAGCCCACAACCCAAGGCACCCCTAATGTCAAAAGACCAGGGGAACCCTCAAGTTCCACCTCAAACAATTAAATGAAAAACTCATTCCACATGACACCTTGTGTCTCAATATAATACTAACATCCCAAAGGCACACCTAAAAAATAGTAACTTGGTCCTATAGAACCCTTCTCGAAAGCCCTCATCAGCCCAAGGCCCGACATCCAAAGGCACAATGACACCTATAATAAAATTAATATCACCGTCTTCTTATATCATGATGTTGGGAGGAACAAAAATATCTACCCTAAAAATAAGTATATTGGCCCACATCCTCAATCATAGAAAGACTCATCTTCAAAATGATAGCCTCATCGCTATTAACCAAATGATCCTAACCTTCTTCATTGATTTCTACGACAAGTACCCAAATCCATTTACTGATCCACACTAACGAGGGCCTCTACCCACATGAGTGGTCAAAATCACCTCATCAACAGAGTCATCTTGTGAGCACACTACTCAATTCGGTGCTTTGGACATCACTGATGTGCGATAATCACCAAATAAATAACCTAAGCCACATCAATCGACACCTCATGCCTGTGTGACAATGTCTCTCAAATCCAATGGACATTCCATCCCAAAATCATATACCACGACCAACCTGATAGCTTCACTACCTCAAAATGACATCAAATGGTATGGGCTAATCCCAACCAGTGATCAACATCACTCAATCCTGATGGCCATGCCATCCCAATTCCCTAGGCTATGCCCATCAAGACCCCAAGGGTCACAAAAATATATCACAAGAAATTATATATAAATAATTCACTTAAATAATAAATTAAATTCTCCACAATTTAATTACACCAATTAACCAAACATATCAGTTTATCATGGAGGTGTTTAATACCTAAGGTTTAATTAACTAATCTGAAACAATTTAAAAAAACAATTTAATAGAAATTGACACCTCGACCAAATCACCCCAAGAAGCAACGACCTCTAACCCAACCTTGCTCAATAGAAAATAGAATTAGGCATGCCCAATGAAATCCCATGATTCTCACGGTCAAATTGATATGAAGAAAAAATATAAATGGGTCTTACTCAAAATAACCAAATTCACACTAAAATCCACACCACCGAAATGATAGTGAAAACAAAAATCAAGATATACACCACCTACCTTAGACTCATAGACATAGGAACATCTGATATCGATCTCTAACTCAAATCCATTTGGAGTAGATATAAGTTTCCTTTGTATAAACTAAAAATGGAAAAAAATGACTCAAACAGATATATCACTCTGTGATGTGAAAATAAAGACAAAGAGAAGGGAGAGTGTGGTAAGACTTACCGGCATGATCCTATAGCCACCAATGAATTGATGAACATATGTCGAATGAGGAGATGGGAGAAAATCTGGTGGAAGAAAGAAAAATAGGGAGAACCCTCTAATATGTGTGAAGAAGGGAGAAGAAATGGGGAGGAAGCAAAAGAAATAATAAAAAAAAAGAAAAACTAAAAAAACACCCTATACAGGCCACACGATTTACCCATACATTTTTCCAAACCATGCAGTAACCCTACGAGCTATAGTGCAGAGAAATTTCCCAAAAGGGTTTCCTCACACAATTTTAACATGTTTTGACCTAACCATACTAAAACCATGTGAAATCACTCTAAAAAAACTGAAAATAACCTCACATGGCCATGTGCCTCCCATGCACAGTTTACAAAAATCGTGCAGCAGTTCAAAAATAGGCTACACGATTATCTAGAAGGGGTCGCATAGTTTACCCTAAACTGTACGCCCTGACTTGCTATTCCAAAATAGGACATTTGGCCTCAGACACTCCCAAAATATCTTCTTAACACCCTAGGATTTTTACAAAGATTTAAACTCATGTAAAAACATGATATAAAGTTGATGGAACTCTCAGAATTGAGTTTTGATCACCAGATTAGAAAATGGCATAACCACTATTTGAAAAGGTCAAATCGAGAGAGGTTTTTAACCCAACTCAAAATCCTGATATTTTAAAATTTCACTTTGGGATAGGTAGGTGAGTAGAATATAAGAAAATAAAATAATTTTAAAATAAATTAAAAGAAAAAGAAAGATGTTTTTACCTCTTGATTTTCTTATCCTTGAGAACCTCCTTAGGGAAAAGGGTTTGGTATTTTGATTCAACCAAGTGCTCATAGACATGTGGGAGGGGCTTGGGAAGATGATTGCAAATAAATTGGACAATTCTCAAATCTTGGAAGGTGTGAGAATAAGAGGTGGTGAGGGGTGATATTTATAGTGGAGGAGAGGAGTGATTTCTCATTATTTTATTCATTAGTTTATTATTTTGGCTTAAGAATATGAATAGTTTGTTTATTATCACTATATATATATTAAAGTAATGAATAAGAGTTCAAGATTATGGGATTAAATCATCCATACATCATCCATGACTCAATAATTCATATATTTAACATTCATCGTAAATTATCGCATTTTACTATTCACCAAAAATTCATGTTTTGTAGAAAAATCCCAAAAAATATGCCTAACCATTTTTCGATGTGTAGAATTAAAAAATGGTCTCCATTTTATGATTTTTTCTAAATATAAGAAATGTTTTTTTTAAAATAAAATTATTATTTATTAGAAAAATACCAATTTTAATATTATAACCGATTTTATAACACTTTCAAAAATTAACTAAGATCTCATAAAATTATATTATAATCATAAGATAAAAAATATTAATTTATGAATATATTTTATAAAGAAAATTTTCTTTGAAGTCATTATATTAATTATAAAATTATAAATAAACATTTATGCTTTATAAAAATACCAACACTTTATTTATCATTTTCACATCATTTATTTACTTAAATTACTATATAATTATATCATATTTTCATTTATAAGATGTATACATTTTATTTATTCTTTCATCGGTGAGGTTACTATTCTATTGGATGGTTTACTATTCATAAGGGTCACATTACTATTTCAAAGGTCAAGTTACTATTCCATTGGTATAGGATCCCTACCATCTATAAATACCAATTATATCATTCATTATTCATTTATATAGTTTCTATTGTGTTCTCTAAGTGATTTTATGTGATTTATACTATATGAAATAATTAAAAGAAGGAAAATTTAATTGATAGAATTCCAGGTCATCACATTATCCCCTCCTACAAAAATTTTATCCTCAAAATTTCTAGAATGTCATCTCATAAAAAGATTTGGATAGTTATTCATCATAATTTACTCTAGTTCAAACGTCACCTATTCAATTTTATGATTTTTCCAAAGAAACTTTACTAGATGAGTCATCTGATTCCTCAACACCTGTTCTTTAGTGTCTAGAATCTAGATAATATTTTCATAATAAGATAAATATGGTTCTAATTATATTCATTTATAAAAGAGTATATATATTGGGTATAACATGTACTTCCTTAATAAAGAGATGGGGAAAACATTGTGTACTTTAGAAAGTCTAAGCAACATTGCCAAATAATAAGACGCAACTCCAACATTCTCCAGGATTTCAAAAGGTCCAATGTACCTGGGTCTTAGTTTCCATTTCTTCCCAAATATTATTACACCCTTCATAGAGATACTTTCAAGAAAGCATGATTTCCCACTTGAAATTATAAATCCTTCCTTCAATTATTGGCATAGATATTTTGACTACTTTGATCTAATTTGATATGGGTTTTAATAGTCTTTACATTTTCTATTGTTTCCTCCACAAGTTCTCGGCCTATAAGATTCCCTTCACCAACTTCATCCCAACAAGTTATTGTACAACATATCTTTCCATAAAATACTTTATATAGTGCCACTTGAATACTAGAATGGAAACTATTTTTGTAGGAAAACTATACCAAAGGTAAATACTAATCCCACATGCCTTGAAAGTAAAGTGATCATGATCTTAACATGTCTTCTAAAGTTTGGATAATCCTTTTATGACTTCCCTTTAGTTTGAGGGTGATAATAAGTACTCAAATGAAGCTCAATATCCAAATATTTATGAAGAAATTTACAGAATTTCAATGTAAATCACGGATCATGACAAGACACAATTGAAATAGGTGCTCCATGAAGTCTTAAAAATTCATTAATATAGAGTTGTGCAAGGTGATATAGTGGAAAATTATCCTTTATAGTGTGGAAATGTGCATATTTGGTAAGTCGATCAATAATTTCCCATATTTCATCATTATTTTTTGGAGTTTTTGATAATCAAGTGACAAGATTCACAGTGATATCATCCCATTTTCATGTAGGAATCAAAAGAGGTTTCATTAATCCTATATGATGTTTCCTTTGAGCCTTCAATTATTGATAGAATAAACATCTTTATACATAATCATAAATTTCGCACTTCATATTATCCCACTAGAAATGTTCCATAAAATCTCTATACATATTAGTGTTACCAGGGTGTATAGAGAAATTAGAGCTATGGGAATCATCCAATAACTCCATTTTTAGCTAGGGTTACAGGGAACAAAAATCCAATTCTAAAATTTTAGAATCCCATCCACATACCAAAGTCTACCAACTTCCCATCATTCACAAATTTAATTTTTCTTTGAAGATTCTCATCACCAGACCATGAACTTTTAATCCTTTCCAATAAATATGGTTGGGAAATTAATTGAAAAGGTAATGATGTTTCACCTTCCTTGATAATTACCACATATATATTTTATAGATCCATATACACATTATCATCATCAATCGTCATTTTGTTCATAAATCCATGATCCTTCTAGCTCAATGCATCTACTACCTTATTCACCTTTCCTAGGTGGTAGTGTATTGAACAATCATAATCCTTGAGTAGCTCGAGCCAATGCCTTTTCCTAATGTTCATTTCTTTATGTGAGAAGATATATTTCAAGACCTTGTGATCTATATATATCTCACATATTTCACCATAGAGATAGTGTCTCCATATCTTCAGAGCAAAGATTATGGCTACTAATTCAAGATCCCGCATTGGATAGTTTTGTTCATTTGTTTTTATCTGCCTTGATGCATAATAAATAACTCTATCATTATTCATAAGGACACAACTGAGTCCTTTCATTTACACATCACTATAAATAAAGAACCCACAATTTCCCAATGGTAGAGTCAAGATTGGAGCATTCACTAATATCTTCTTCAATTATTCAAACATTATTCACATTATTTTGTCCATATGAACTTAACCCCTTTACGAGTAAGCTTGGTTAACAGGTTATATAATCAAGAAAAATTCTGAATGAAATTCTTATAGTAACCTTAGAAACCAATGAAACTACATACCTTGGTTATTTTCATTGGTGTAGTCCATTCTTTGACTGCCTTTGTCTTTGCAACATCAACTGTGATTCCATCCTTAAAGACAATATGGGAAAGAAAAGAAACTATTTGAAGCCAGAATTCACACTTTCTAAACTTCCTATATTGCTCTTTTCTTCTAAGAGTCTCCATAAAAACCAACATGTGGTTCTCATGGTACTCATATATTTTGTAATATATCAATATATCATCAATAAATACCACAAAAAATTATTCAAGATATACCTTGAACACTCTATTCATTAGATCCATAAAAATGGAGGGTGGATTAGTAAGTCCAAATGGCATTACTGTAAAATCATAATGTCCGTACCTAGTTCATAATGCTATCATTATAGTATCTTCCTTCCTCACATTCAACTTATGATATCCATATCAAAGGTAAATATTCAAAAAATATTAATCTATGTAAAGTTAATCAAATAAATAATCAATGTGAGGTAAGGGATACTTGTTCTTTATTTTAATATCATTGATTTCTCTATAGTCAATGCACAACCTCAAGGATATATCTTTTTTCTTGATAAATATAACAAGGTATCCCTATGGAGAAACACTAGGGTGAATAAATCCCTTATTAATCAAGTCCTCTAATTGTTTCTTCAGCTCCATTAATTCCATGGTAGACATTTTATATGGATTCCTTGATATAGGTCTTACACTAGGAATTAAATCAATAGAGAACTCAACTTCCCACTATGGAGTATGTCTCGGTAAATCCTCTGGAAATACATCAATACATTATTTCACAATAGGTAAATCTTTAATTTGAATATTTCTTTCCTTATCCATTGATGATTTTTTCTCTTATGCCCCATGAATTTCATTTAGAAGAGCTACTAGTGGTGGATCCAGATATGACTCAGATGATGAGGTTTCTGCTATAAAGATTATGGATTCTACATCTTCTTCACCAATCATAATTTCATTATACTTAAAATATATTTAAGAATCATATTTTAAAATCTGGTTAATGCTGAGGATTATATCAAAGTCAATCATAGGTATGATGAAAATTTCATCAACTAAAGCACATTTATGTTTTATAAAAGGGACTGACCGACACGTGTTTGTTTCAATGAGACTTACTTTAGGAGTTTTGACTGACAAATACTTTATTAAATTAAAAGGGAAATATCTAATTTTCTTATAAAACTGGGAAGATATAAAATAATTCGATGATACAGAATCGAATAATTCTTGACTAAGTTTGAGGTAACAATTAAAGTACCTAGGACCACATCATTAGGAACTTCAACCTCAACATTTGTTAGTGCATTAGCTTGTCCTTTCTCCCTTGGATTTTTTTGGGGAAAATTTCCTTGATTCTTAGTAAAATAATTTTCCAAATTTCCCATATCTTTAAAATTGTACAATTAATCTGAAAAATAAAATAATGTTAAGTTTTGGGTTGATTTTTAGTCCTTATACCGAAAAGGTTTATCTAGGATAATGAGATCCCGACCCTTTTTTAAAAAATAAGAAAAAAGGAAACAAGTAGGTGGATGAGACCAAACAAAGGGACCTAACCTCATCCAAGTCAAAGAAAAAATTTATTGATCATAAATTGATAGTTCATTTTCATAATCATAATAAAATTCATCTATAGTTTCCCACTTATACTGATAATTACCATGGTTGAAGATCATGAGAATCTATACATTTTCTCTCTCCTGCTCTGGAATAAAATTAGATTTTGATGCCTTAGAAGATGATTTGGAAGAAATGTTCCTTATATTATTTGAATAATATTTCCATGGTATTCTATTTATAGGGATTTATGTGAATCCTTTAGTTTCAATCACATTAGACTTAGCAGATGTAACAACATCATTAAGGAGGAAGGACCACTACTACCCTTTTTTCCCATGAAGTCATCTTCTTCTGATCATTATCAATATTGTCTTCAGAAATATCGCCTCAATTCCCAATGAATCATAAAGAGTTAAAAATATTTTGGAAATCCGATTGGAAATATATTTGTTTATCATGAGTCTCAACATGTTGAGGCTCCAAAATAGTATCATGCTCATCTATCTTTCCAGAGAGATCAATAATCTATGGTTGCACTGAGCAACCATGCCCTAAGTTTATAAGTTGAGAAAATCAGTTGAAAACCTCATAATAAACCTACCCCACAAGATGAAACTCCTTACCAATTTTTGGATTAATATCTAGTGTATGTATCCCACCCATAGTCTGATCAAATCTATAAAAATCCACCACCATAGGAGTATAATTATCAGTATTCATTCTCTTAGAAGTAGGGAAATGTGAAACCCCTTGAAAAATGTCACATATCCTGACTCCTAAAGAGACATTGTCTAGACCTAAATCTCCATCATCTGGTTTTTCTACTTTCAATGAATTATAATGAAAATCATTAAAATGAGAAACACTATCATCCCTAGAATGATCATTATTTTGGCAATCTTGGTTTCTTAACAGAGCTACATCATGCCTACTTCCCTTTTCACATTTCCTACAAGTGTCAACATTATGAAATTTCAAAGATCATGAAGAACATACCATATCTCTATGAAATTTATCTTTTAAGTGTTATAACCATTGAAAAATATGGTAAATGTTTCATATATAATTTCCAAATCATGTCCATACTCTAGAGTAGATATAATATCCTATTCATTTCAAGTGGATGAGAGATCTACTTCAACAAGGATACATGAAAAATATCCAAACCATGCCTCCTCTGTATCCTTTTCCATCTTAATTGGGACACTAATTATTGATGCAATCTCATACAAGATCCTTAGATTCTAAAGGATCCATTTTAGACTAAATACTCGAATCCATACTTGTTATTTACAATTTATAATTGAAAAGGGATTAAAATTGGAATCCCAATATTAAATACAAAGAAAACCTAACTTTAAAGATACCATACCAAACCCCCATGCTTGCATTTTCAGATCTTCATATGGGAAGAGAACATGGAAATAACCTCACCCAATAGTTATTTATTTCAAGTCATTTAAACCCTAAATTTTCATGTGTTTGTGATGTAGATCCTATAATTTCAATGGTTTTACTCGCAAAGGTAGGAAAACTATAGAGATGATAGAAAACTTATAGATCTTGAGCCAATAAGAAATATTCTATTGATTATAAAGAGTGTGTTTTGTTTTTCCCCTTAGGATTATATGATATAAGATTCTTTCTTTTATAGAATAAAAATTTATTTGATTTTCATTATTGGTAAATACTATATTTATTGAGGATAAAGAGGGAACTTTATTCATCTCCATTGATGAACTATATTTCAGAGAGGGACTAGTGAGGGATCCCCCTCGAAGAAGCTCGAACTCAAGCTCTCTCAAAAACACCATCATAGCTGAAAATCCCTAGCCCCCAGGAGAACCATGGAATCACTAAAGAGGGCCTCCCCAACTGCCATCAACTAAACTTCTATTTTTAGACCTTATATAATAGTTTTAACATTTTTTCCCAATTTACCTTTATTGAGGTGACAACCATAACGTCAATTCATAATGACCAAAAATAAAAGGGAACAATTTATCAAATTTGAACCTCCTAATTACAAATAGGGAATTAATTTTTCAATATTTAATTTTTATAAGTCGAAGAAACTAATTTAAGATAAAAACACAAAATTCAATGAAACAAATTTGTAGAAAAATGCGTTTTAACCCCAAAAATGAATGTATAAAAAAATGATGTATAATGAAAAATTAACTATAATTAAGTAGATTATATATAATTAAATAATTATTATGTTATGTTAAGATCAAAATTAAAATAAATGTGGTACTTTTTAATGGAAATAAATGAAAGTTTTATAAAAATGTGTATTTTTCACTATTCGTTGAGAAATCAATATTTTCAGAAAAATTACAAATATTGCATATTAAGATAATTTTTATATTATTATTTAAAAAAAATTATTCATTTTATCAAACAATTTTTTTTTAAATTGGTAGAAAATAATCATAATATTTTCTCAAAAAAATAAATAAAATCCATTATTGAGGAAAAATGTATTTTCAAAGCATAAAATGACTACTAAAAATTGAGTGCTTATATGTTATTAATTCATCAATAAATTTGGATTATATAAAACCTTTATATATATTTTTCATAATATGGTTATTACTGTTCATCCCTTACAATTTAATGGATATGTTATGAAAGTAACATTTAAATAATAATATTTTTATAGTATATCACAGTTCACTTAAATATTAGTGTTGTGTGTTAAGAAATCTATAAAAAATAGTTATATTTTAAAATATTAGGATGTTACATATAATACCTCTTTCTTTATTTTAGAACCCTAAAATTAATCATTTTTCATATTTGTTGTTGAGGTTATCCAAAATAATTTACTTCACATAAAATTTATATCCCCAATTTGTTTATAAAATACATGTTGTGAAAACTCCAAATCCATATATCATATCTTAAAATTTTAATTACCTTAGATGGAATTTAATTAAGTAGGAATGAGATATTTTCTAGATCATAAACCTAGAATATAATAAGAAGGTCATACTTTCTAACATTAATCAAACCATATGTAAAATAATTTAATTCCTCCTTTTAGATACACCACTCCGCTATGGTGTAGTTGTATAATTGTGTTGTAATTTGATTATATATTCTCTAGGTTGATCAATAAAACCTTTAATTAATTATTCTCTATATTGATTTGATCAAAAATTCCAATTCCCAATCTAAGTTGATTATTCACTTTGTTTTTGAATAACTTGAATATTTCAAAGGTTTTAAACTTGTGAATCATAAGAAACACATAAAGATATATACCAAAGCCACGAGTAATAGTTATAAAGTTTCAATAACTACCATTATCATACATTCTCATGAGATATTATGAAATAGTATATATTACACATAATAACTCATTATCCCTTTAATTTCCACCAAAATTATCTTTGATCATTTTTCTTAATAAAAATATATAAAATTAATTGAATGATTCATTATCAAATGATTATAATAACACATCCTTGTGGTGTTTCTAGATGTATTTATAATTTATATAGATTAAAATATAATGTTAAAGGTAAGATGTGTAATAATAATTGAACATAACCATATTATTCTATATGCCATAGACTAAATTTTCCTTGTCCGGAATATATAAACCATTTACCATAATCCTAGTTATTTCATATTTATTGAACTTTTTTTATTTTTAATATTGAATGAAAACCATTAATTATAAAAAATTGAAACAAAAATCAACTTGATATTTTTAAGGGTATATAATAATGTTTTTCTTAATTCTATAACAAATCTACTAAGTAGATATAAAATATATATTCCCACCTTAAAAGATATAACCATTTCTCCATTTCCAACATGTAAATACAATTATACCACAACTAATTCCAATATATTTTTGAGTGCATGTACATATATTAAAATATTTTATGTAGAAATATTATCCACTTTCTATGATTTTGAATTCTAAAAAAGTTATTTCTGACATTAATTTTTTTTATACCCATTGAAATTCACAAAAGATTATGATGAATAGTGTTATATTTGTTTCTAATATGAATAAAGTAAATAAATTATGAGTTTAGTTGAAATAGTTAATGAAATAGTTGGGGATATTATAGAGCCTTTTGAATGATGAAGTGTTTCATGGAAATAGAAGATTAAAAAACCCACTGAAGACTGATGAGTTACAACTTGGAGTTTCTATGGATAATTTGAGTTCTCATAAGTTTAAATTATATATGATGATAGAGGTAAATTAATATGATTGAAAATTAGATTAATGTAATAGGATATAGTTACTTTCATGATGAAACTTTTCTATAAAGGGGAATATTTATATTTCTTGATGATTTGGGATATGAAGATTCAAGGAAGCATACATAATATGTTAACTGTGCAACTGAACTTTTGTTAAATAAAAGATGTATGAAGAAATCACTTCAAAGTATAGGTACTTATGAGTTCAAGAAGAATATGATAATACATGAACTAATTGACATGATTGGTTCACATCTATATGAGATAATCATTTATAATTGATATTCTACGTTTTCTATGAATTAAATGATTTTTTTAAATCACATCACTTCTCTCTTGAAGATAAGAAGTTGAGGTGAGTTTCATGGAGTATGATGATTTTTAAATATGATATCTCTATGAAAAGGTATAAGAATCTGACTATAAATGTGAGGTAAAAAATTATCTAATAATTAATTAATGAAATATTAATAAGGTTATTTTATGAGTTTGGAGCTAAGTTTTTACGGCAGTAGAGATTCATTAAAGTATTGAAAATGAATCTTTATATGTTTTATTAACATTATAAATTATATTGAATATATTTATGGTAATTTGATCATATCTGGAAGTAATTTGAGTTCTTTTTAGATGATTTAAAGTGGTTGGATATTCTTTTACAAAGTTTGATGATTTTTTGTGTTGATTTGAAATGTTCTTAAATTTTGAGTTGGAGTAAAAGAATATAAAATAGAAATATGTTTTATCTCCTAGATCATAGAAAAATGTAAATGGATTTAATATGATATCTCAAAGAAGGAGATTGGATATTTGTCAAGAAATTTACACTATGATGCCTAATATTTTTTTGGATATGAAATATATTTCAATAAGTACGTAAAATTAACCTAACCATTTATAAGAATAACTAAATTCTTTTAAAAGAAATATAATATATCACATGTGATTTATTAGGGCCAATATTTTCCAATTTTTTAACTATATTTCAATGATAATAATCCCCAATAATCTAGATAAAACTTAGGTAATTTATTAATTTGAATTACTTTTGTGAATCTAAAATTTAATTATGAATTAGAATTAATCATGAATTTTAAATGTTTTATTTATTTTTTGGAAGTAATTGAAACCCAAAAATCATTTTTTGTGTTCTATTTTAAACTTTTAACATGTTAATTTTCATGATTTTAAATAGATTATATTATTACGTAATTAATCTAGACAAAAAATATATTGAAATTGTGATTTGTTTTATTTTTTATGAGTTACTCTCAAGAAAGGAGTATATGATACTTCAAGGTAACTTATCTAGATCCATGTAAAGGTAATAAAAATACTGTGTAAGGGTAAAACCAAAATTTCTAGGGCTATGTAATTTTATCCCTATATCTATACATGTTGTTTAAGGGTAAAAATAACTCTATAAATCCTATATAAAGTTACTCTATAATTTCAACTGTACATGTAATGGTACTGCCAAGATTTCCAAGGCTATAAAATGGTAACCAGGGTGCTATTCAATGGTATTACCATAGTTTTGAAGCTATGTAAATACCATTTTGAGGCTATGTGAAGGTAAAGTGAAAGCTATGTAAGGGTAGAGAGTTTATTATGCATGTTGTTTCAAGGAAAAAAATAGGACGTGAAAGGGTTCAACCTTAGTTTTAAATGTTATATAAATTTACTCCACCCCGTATATGAACTATTTCAAGGTACCCCATGATCAAATGCATTAAATAAGGGTACCCATGAGGATATTTAACATAAAATTCCCAAAAAATAGTGATTAATTTGAATCCAACTTTATTATTCTATTTCCCCAAAATCTTAATGTGGTTCTCCAAGATTCCACATTAATTTTATACACCATGAATTTGAGCTAACTCTAGGTACCCTTGTGATAAAAAGCACTACATAAGGGTACATGTTTTGAGATTTAATATGTAATTCCCAAAAAGTAATGATAATTTTGAATAAAACATATTTATTTTGGTTCACCCAAATTGGAAAGTTCTCAAGAAATATTATATATAGATTTTATCCATAAATACAAGGGAAGAAATGGTAATGGGAATTTATTGAGGTAAATATAATATTTGAGAGACTCCCATTTGAAGAATACTCACACTTCAACCTGTATATGAGGAGATAATATTTAAGAGGTAGCTTGACCCTAAATTCTAGGAAAAAGTGGAATAAGGTTTTTCAGAGCCTTTAAAAGGAAAAATAAAGTTACTATGTGCGATTTTGGTCTCACAGTAAAAATTAGGATAACTCACACTATTTTTTACTTAGTTTTATTTTTTGAAGCTCTAGTAATGTCACTATAGGCCACTAAGGATTAGTTAAGGATAAAATCCCCATCCCAACTCTTAAATTTCAATGAAGTTTTATTCACATTTATTCTGTGTTATTTTTCATGAGATCTATGAGATGTATAATAATAATAGATAATCATCACTATATCTGTGTATTTCATTTCGGTGTCTTCTCTTAATGTAATTTTCAAAAACTCTCACTATGATCTTACTTTATTTATCATATGGTTCATGGGAGTGAGAGTTTATTGAGGAGTAATCATTAAGCCTTGATCACTGTAGGTAGGTGAAATCTACATCGCAATGATCATTTACCGCACTTCCTAATTAAACACATTAGAAAAAGAGTGAGTAGATGATGATATTGAGTGTCTTATTAATATTATAAAGAGGAGTGGATTTATTTTTTATAGGTTATGATAGATTTTATGGGAGAATTATCTAAGGTTTTACCATGCTTGTTTCATCTAATTTTTCTTATCTTTCATTTATTACATGCACACACTGTTCTTGTGTTTTACCACTTTCTCTTAAATGTAAATTTTCATAGGTTATAATTTGTGTGGAGAACATGATTGATCATTATCTTTATTGGGAGAATGTACCTTGTTCATATTACTTAGACAAGGTCTCTAAAAATTCATTATTGATTGTAGGGCCAATGATATGTTTCATATAACTGAAACTGCTTCTAGGAAAGATTTTTACCTACTTTTTTTCACATTTTTTACATTCCTTCTCACCTTTTTATTCATTTTAATTTTTATATCTAATTTTGAATTTTGGGTTTAAAAAAGTAAAGCAGTTCACTTAGCTCAGAATTGACTATTATTCTTATGACTAGTTAGAAGAGGATAGTGAGTTTATTACCATGGTTAAGAAATCACTTGATAATATGGTTGAACAAAAGTATAATAAGAAAAATATAAACAAAAACTCAACATTGATTAAATATGAAATCTTGTTTATAAAGTCACATAAAATTTACAAAACCAAGTGAATGAAGGTGGGGGAAGAGCTAAAATAAAAAACCCAACCACTTTTTAATCTTGGAAACATCTGTCTCATTGACATACATTTTAAATAAGAGTTACAAGTTGATGGAAATGAAGTGGATATTATTTCTATTGACTCATTCTATTTTGATTTTCTTGAATCTAATTTCAATCATAATTCTTACTATATTGTGACTTTATATTAAACAATCACCACGAAGACCCATGATTTTAAAGATAAATATGAAATGAATCAGCTTAAATATAAAGAAAAGATAGAATTACCATTTCTTTCAACCTCTACATTATAAGACTTCTAAGAGGAACTGTATAAAAAAAGTAACAATTTTAAATTAATAATGGAAACTTATTTACTCGGAGTACACTTAATTTAGATTTTATTGATCATGAACTTAATTTTAATTTCCATAATTATAAGACAACTGATTCAACACTATTTTGGGCTCCCCTTATTGAAGATAAAGAGGCCATGGAAGAAGAAAAAGAAGAACCATTATGGTTTCCTTCTAATATTGAAGTAAGAGATGAAACATAGGTGCAATTTGTTGATAGAAAATGTATCCAAGTTAAACCAGATGATAATACAATCATAGGAGATGATTTCATGGACTTAGTTTGATTCCCAATTGTTTCTAAAAACAAGGAGCTAGATAAAGAGTAATTTAATAATATTTTGGCGGCTACTCTGGAATATTTGGAGGAATATTCCACAAGGTAGGTGGCTAAGAATAGAGGAACTAAGAAAGAGATAATTATAATGTCAATTATATTAAAAAAATAAGCACTTGTTGAGTTACCCTATGAAGAGTCCCCTTATGATCAATAAGAAGAATATATACAATGAGGTATAGTTGAGAAGGAGTCCCCACTAGTTTCTTATAAATAAACTGTTGGTCAGAGTAGAGTACTCAAGAGGGGAGTATCTATAAAAATTTATATTAAAAAGTTCACTTAAAAAGATTCCCCAATATAAATGAATACAACCCGGTTAATCAATATAATAAGGTTATAATAGTTTTATGGTTCAAATAACTTCTTAGAATATTGATTAATTCTCATTAATATCAATTTGAGTTATTGATACAACTTTTGAAGCTATTCTAATAAGGAAAAGTAGTTATAACTTCTATCCATGTCTAACTATCAAAGTAAAATCTAGTGTTTTCTGAAATATACAGAAAAGAAGAGAAAAATTAAATTAAAAGGAACAACAGATAAAGAAAGTGATTCAGTCTCAAGTTGAGACATAATCCTCTCCACTTGGTGATCATTTGAAACCAAACAGTTTATTTTAATAAACCTGATCCACACCCTGTATCGGGGTAAACAACAATACACAGGTTTTTTCAAGTCACATAGACTCTTCCACTGTTCTTTGTGGGTATAAACTACCAGATCACACAAGGACCTCTTCCACACTTATCCGTGGGAGTAAACAGATGTAAGAAGTGATGAGAGGATAGATATCTTGTATCCTTCAGTTTAATACAGGAGATAGTGTTTATTTTTAATACAAACATACACACACTTCTCGAAATATTGAAAATAGCACACAACATATAAAAGATGATGATAAAGGGTTAGAAGTGATCTGAGTGTTATTCTTTTCAGCTTTGGGCTTCTAGGATGAAGCAGATGTAGGTATCATGAAAAAAAGAGTATCAAAAGTATAATGCTCTGGTTTTCAGTTAGCTATAGCTCGTGTTCTTCTTAGAGTTGGTACTATGAAGATGATTTTGATTTTGATCTATGGTAGTCCAACATTTTTTAATCAAGAGTGCTTCATGTGTTCTTCAGTTTTATCTTGTTGCATGTATTAGTTTACTTGTTTTTAAAATGACCGCTCTTCTAATTCTATATATGTATATTTTTTCAGCCTGACTTATCTTCCTTTTTAATTGTGGGTGCACACATTGGAACCAACAGTATGCATATATTCTGCATCTCGTACCTCATACTGTCAGGTGACATGTCTATAAAGAAACATTATGTATGTCAGTGACTTTAAATTAATCAAATATGACCATTAGAAATTAAATTGAAAATTAAAAAAAAATTAAATAATGGTGTCATATTTTGTCTTGAAATGATGGTATCACCACGAAACAATGTCTTCTTCTTTTCCTTTGAGTGTTGAGACAGTCATGATTCCACAGTTTCATTGAGATCAGAAACCAGTAGCATAGATGTGGTGGTAGGATAATAATGTCTGATCCTTATCCAACCTTTGAATGATGTCTTGGTGATGGTAGCAAGGAACTGGTGTCACAGACTTCATGAGATCTGAAACTGGTTATGGTGTCTGGTCACGGTGTGTAGGTTATAGTGTCTGGGTCACGATGTCTGGGTTATGGTGTCTGGTTATGGTGTATGGTCACGATGTCTGGGTTACTGTGTCTGGGTTACAGTGTTTAGTTCATAGTTTCTAGTCGGGGTGTCTGGTCATGGTGTCTGGGTTATGGGTTCTGGGTTACGGTGTCTGGTCCTTTGCCAGAAAACCAGAACCGGTGGTAGACTCACAGTTTCTCAGAATTATTTAAATATCTATAAACAGTCTTAAGCAGTAATATTCACAGAATTAATTAGACTTAATAATTCATAAAATAAGTCATTATAGAATGAAATTAAATGTAGTTTATAATAATAAAACATGATTTATAGGAATCAGGATTTGTGAAAGTGTATTAAAAGTATAAAGAAACCAAACATCTCTACACATGATTTGATATAGATTAAACAAGGTTAATAGTATTTGTGATCATTAAAACATGATTAAAACATGAGGAGTCCAACAATATCCCCCCTTTTGATGATCACAAATCATAGGAGTTGGATTTCTATTCATAGTGTGATTTCTCTCCCTTTTGGGATGATAAAAAATATTAGAGGAAAATAAAATAAAATAAGGAAAGTAAATAATAGAATAGACAACAACAGTTCTCATTGCATTAGATAGAAAGATATTTTTTATTACAAGCAGTATACAAAAGTATAAAATAGCTATATCAAGATACAATTTTCACTTTTCTTCAGCACTAGATATCCTTTCTTTTCCCTTGGAAGTAGCATCAGAAGAAGCCACAGGAGAAGAAGTAGAGGTTGAAGAAGGGAGTGAGCCAACTGTCAGAGAAGGAAGAGTTAGGCCTTCAAAAATAGAAGGTGCCAAAGTCGGTTTGGTTGAAGATCAGGGAAAGTTTTGGTCAAGGATAATAGGTCTTATCTGGCTCAGAGCCTAAGATACAGACATCAAGGAAGAATTAAAGGCAGTGTATGAGGAAGGAGTTAAACTAGGCCACAAGGGTGAAGCTGTAGGAGCCACAATAGCAGTGCTTTTCTTATAAAGATAAGGCTTCAACAATTTAATGAAATCAACAATGATCTTGTCACCATACTTCATTGCTTTCTCGAAATCATTTTTGTTCTCCATGAACTTTTCCAATATAGGAGTAAAGTCTTTCAGCTTTTGAACTTGAGTATTGAAGGCTTGAGTGACAGGAATAATTTTCAAATTCTCTACAAGATATTTGAAATGATTGGTCATATCATGCTTTGAGAAAATCCTATTAAAGTAGAAATCAAATTTCTTAGTAATTTCTTCTTAAGAATTATTTGCAATATTTTAATGAATCTGCACTAAGTCAAAGAATCTATCACTATTATTGACAACCATAGATAAAATATCCTTTTCAAAACCATTGAACACTGATTTAAGTTCCCCCTTAACAATAGTTCGAAGTATATCACTGTCAATGGGTTGAGATGACTGTCTAGAGGCATTAGAGGCTGTAACAGCTAATGTGAGGGACTTTAGCTGATTGATAACTTATGTAGACATCCCTTGTACTCCTCAGTCAATTTTTTGAGACCAAAAACAAGATAACACATCTCATGGAATATCTATATGTTTCTCTCAGACACTTTGTCAAATATTGAAGTCAATTTCAGTTGAATCAGAGAGGTAAATTTATGTGGAATCTGACCACTAACATTCGTAACAGAAGGAGCAAAAAGATCTTGTCCTGACTGTAATTTTTTTTTTTGCAAATCTTCAATGGTAGATTGAAGAGACTTCACCTCATTACTCAACTTATTATTTTCAATTCAAACCTCTTGTATTTCATGAATCATTTTTGGTTGAATCTTTTATATGATTTTCTCTAAAATCAAGGAAGCATCTCTTTCACTAAGATTTGTCATAGGATAAGGCTGTGTGTTCATGCTCTTTTCAAATCCAGCTAATAAAGTAGATCCAAAGGCTTTCAAATCACTGTGACTCATAGAAGTAGAATGTTCTTGTGAAGGTTCAAAAAAAGGAGCTGAGACAGGCTCAGGTTCCTTTGCAGAGATTACTTCTAGAGCAGAAACTGCTTTTAATTGAAACACATTAGACAGGTCTATGCCTTTAACTGAGGCCTCTTGGGAATTATCCACATCAAAGTAGCTAAGAAACTTATACCAGGTATCTATAGTGATTTGATCAGTAGTATTGGGAACTTTAAAACTTTCTAGACTGGGATGTTTCTACCCCTCAAAAAGTGAATCTCTCACAGGACTAAGAGATTAAGTTACTTGATTAGTTTCTAAAAGTTAATCTCCAATATCCTCATCCATTTCATTTCTAGCCAGCTGGAAGGCTTGTTCCATTATTTCCTTAGTATATAGGATAAGTTTAGGATTATCTTGTTCCTATAAATGTTCCTAAACAACAACATATTTCTCAAAAATAAGTTCTTATTCTAAATGCTCCTTAGGTACAACATTTTATTTTACACTAACAAAATATTCTTTTCCAGAAGTAGGTTATTCTTCTAAATCAGAATTTTATTCAGTAACTATTGATTCATTCTCAACTATATTTTGTGGAACTGGTAGACCACTATCTTCTTTGCCCAAGATAGTTTCCTCCATAGGTGAAACAACTTCCTCTTCTTCTTCATCATCAGGATAATCAACAACTTCATTTGGTTCCAAACCAGGATCAGAAATGTTCTTAGGTCTTGAAGGATGTTCAACCGGATTAAACTTTTCATATATCATTTCATTATCCTCCACCCAATACTTTTTTGAAAGATTCCAACTTATTTACATCCCTTTGAATATAACCATTGAGATATATAACTCATGGTATTTGATGAATTCTTTATTCAATATAACCATTACTTTAGAATACAACATTGTAGAGATCAATCTTGAATAGAACAAAGAGGTAGACTTTGAATTTATCTTAATCAATTCACACATGTGAAGTATAACATACTTACATAGATTGATCTTGTGTCCATTTTTCATAATATGTATCAAGAATAAATCTTGATACTTTAGGGAAGAAAAATATCCTTTCCTTGGACTAATCATATTATAGATAAACTTAAATAACAACCTCAATTCACAATATAACTCAACACCAATTGCTCTTCTATTCTTATTATTTCTTATTAAATCTCTTAGAGCCTCTTCTAAGACAAATATATCACTTGGAGGAGGAGGAAATCTCTAGTAGTCCTCAAAAGTTCCTTCATGAGGTATCCCTAGGCAGGCAACGCATAAACTCGAGGAAAAGGTGTATCTTTGACCATAAATCCAACTTCTTACAAAAAAACCATCTTCATAATTGAATGAAAACTAGAAAAACTAATAAAACTGAAAAAAAATGTTTTAGATAAATTGGTCCTTCCTCTTTTATGATCTAGTTCATCCATCCCTTCCCTTTTAGTACTTTCAATACTAAATACTTAATTGTTAGCAACTACTTAGGATATATTTTCTTTTCTGGTACTACTATTCTATCAACAAGATTCATGTTTAGCTGTCCTTTGGGTGATACCTTCGATGATATTTTTAATTTATTCTAAGATATATTCTTCTCAGGAGTTTATGAAGATGGGAGATTTATCCTAGGTATTCAACAAGGGTTAGAGAGAGAGATTAAGGGATAAAGGAGGACTTACATTTTGATAGAAGGGTTTTAGTTTCGAGAGAAGAGAGCTCAAGTGAAGAAAATAGTGAAATATATTCCGTTTTTATCATATAGGGATTTCAAGCATCTCAAATTAAAATGTGTGGGATAAAAAAAATAAAATAATCAACACAATGGTATGGGTAATAATATATAAATAAAACTAAAAGGTTTCATTATGATGATACCAGAACATATTGTCACGGTGAGACCGGAACAGATTGTCATGATGTCATCTTTACGGTGTGTCTCCAAACAATGTGACCGTATTGTTTGAAACAGTAAATGCAAGATAGTAACATAGAGATAGTAACTATGAGACCATAAATATAGAACAATAACTTCAAGATAGTAATCCGTAGAACTATGAGAGTGGGATAGTAATTCTAAGACAAATAATTGTGAAATAGTAAATCATGAAACCGTAAACTGTGAAACATTAAACTATGAAATAGTACACCTTTGACTTGAGATTTATCATTCCTAATTCATGAATTATTTAATCCATCCTTTTATAATTTAATGGTTTGGTGAATATATCTGTAATATGATATTTATTTCCAATGAATTCCAAAGTGATATCGACCTTTTGATAATGGTCTCTCAAAAAGTGATGTCTTACATCAATATGTTTTGTCTTAGAGATTGAAAAAAGATTCTTTGAAATTTTAATAGAACTTGTATAGTCACAATTTATTTTTACATGATTGAATTGATATCCATAATCTAGTAATGTGTGTTTCATCCACAAAATTTATGCACAAAAACTACCAGCAGCTATGTATTCAGCTTCGGTAGTAAATAATGAAACTGAGTTTTGTTTCTTAAAACACCATGATACTAGAGACCTTCCTAAAAGGTGACATGTTCCAGATGTGTTTTTTCTATCTAACTCACAACCACAAAAATCAGTATCAGAATAGCTAACTAACTCAGATGATTGTTCTATAGGGTAGAACAATCCTAGATTCGGTGTATGTATGAGGTATTTGAAAATACTTTTAACATCATTTAAATGATATTACTTAGGGTTTGATTAAAAACAAGCATAAATACATACACTAAACATAATATCAGGTCGGATAACAGTTAAGTAGAGTAGGCTTCCAATTATTCTTCTGTAAGTGGTTTGATCAACAGATTTTCCATCTTCATCAAGATCCAACTTACAAGTAGTACTCATTGAAGTATCACTACTTTTAGTGCTATCCAAAACAAAATGTTTTAGAAAATATTTAGTGTATTTTCTTTGATTTAAAATAATATCATCTTTATTTGGAAAGATTTGAAATCCAAGAAATAATTTTAGTTCACCCATTAAACTCATTTAAAATTCAATTTTCATCATTTTAGAAAACTCAATATATAAAGAATTTTTTGAAGATCCAAAAATAATATCATCTACATAAATTTGAACTACTAAAAAATCATTGGAAATTAATTTTATAAAAAGTTTAGGATCAACTATACATTTTTTAAAACCTTTGGAAATAAGAAAATTACTTAATCTATCATACCAAGCACTTGGAGCTTATTTTAAACCATACAAAGATTTTGATAATTTGAAAACATGATTTGGAAAGTGAAGATTTGGGAAACCAGGGGGTTTTTCAACCAAGACATCCTCAACTATATACCCATTTAGGAATTCACTCTTGATATCCACTTGATATAGTTTGAAATTCATATGTACATCATAAGCAAGAAGGATTCTGATGGCTTCAAGTCTAGAAATAGGTGTAAAGGTATCCTCATATGCAATTACTTCTTCTTGAATGTAGCCTTGTGTAACCAATATAGCCTTGTTTCTAACTGTATTACCAGATTCATCTACTTTATTTATAAAAACCTACTTATTACCGATGGTAAATATGTCTTTTGGTATATCAACAAGTTTCCAAAATTTGTTCCTTTCAAACTTATTAAGTTCTTATTGCATATACATCACTCAAAATTCATCATTGACAGCATCATTAATTTTTTTAGGTTTAAGTTGGACAAAAATACTCTATATTCAACCTAATTTCTAAGAGAATCTCTAGTTTGAGTTCCTTTATCTAAATATAGTACAAAAACATCTAAAGGATGGTTCTTAAGGGTTCTAACAACTCTAGAAAAAGAGGGTCTAGTTATTTAAGGTTCTTCAATAGGTTTGAGTTCATTATGAATTGAATCTAGAGAATTTCTAGAACTCGAAGTTTTTACAAATTCCTTTACAGGATAGTTGGAGGGTTTAACATTGATGTATAAATTTGACATATCATTCTCAAGATTCTCTAGATAGGTCTTAGGCTCATGTGGATCTGTCTCATCAAACTTAACATGGAAAAATTACTCCACACATTTAGTTGTTTTGTTAAAAACTATATAAGATTTTATAGATATTGATTATCCTAGAAATATTATTTCATTACTCTTAGATGAAAACTTTTCAATATTGTCCTTAGTATTAAGGATATATACTTTACAACCAAAGACTTTGAAGTAGTTTACTTTGAGGTTTTATTGTTCCATAACTCATATGGTATTATTTTAAGAATAGGTCTAATAAATAATCTATTAGAAATATAGAATGTTATATCTATATATTCAGCCCAAAAGTAAATTGTTAAGTCATATTCACTAAGCATGGTTCCAACAATTTCTTGCATGGTCCCATTTCTTCTTTTTACAACTCCATTTTGTTGAGGTGTTCTAGAGGAAGATAAATTTTGAATATATCCATTTTGTGAGAAAAAGGATTCAAACTCTTGATTTTAAAACTCACAACCATGATCGATTCTTAGAGATTTAATTCTAATTACACTAAGGATTTCTACAGTTTTCGCATATTTGGTTAAATGAGAGCAAGCTTCACTTTTTTGAGCCAAAAAGAAGGTCCAAGTATATCTAGAAAATTCATCTACAAGAACATAAACATAGTACTTCCCATTTAAACTAGAAACTCTATATGGTATAAACAAATCCATGTGAACCAAATCAAGAGGTTGAGAAGTTAAAACTTCTTTCTTTGGTTTAAAGGAAATTTTGTGTTGCTTTTCTATTTGACAAGGATTACACACTTTATCATTTGGAAACTCTAGTTTGGGTAGATATTTGAATAAAATTTTCTAGTTAGATTTATAAGAGAGTGAATACTGTAGTGTCCTAGTCTTCTATGCCAAAGCCAAGATTCTTTGTGAAATACACTTAAACATGAAGCATTTTGAGAGACTAAAGAATCTAAGTTAACAAAATATACAATTTCATTTCTTAATGCAGAAAATACTAATTGATTTTTAGAATTAAACACATTGTAAGCATCATTTTTGATATTTAACATGAAATCCATCATCACATAGTTGTGAAATACTAAGAAGATTATATTTTAGTCCATTAACAAAAAGTACTTTGGAAATTAAAACCGAGTTAGATTTACCGATTTAGCCAAGACCAATGATTTTTTCCTTTAGCATTGTCACCAAGGTGACATGTCCACCATCAATATTTACTAAGTTCTTGAAACATGAATAGTCTCCTATCATGTGTCTTGAAAAACCATTTTCCAAGTACCATATGCTTTTATAGGAGCTATTTAAACAATTTTCCTACAAAACAGTCAAATAAAAACAGACTTTAGTACCCATATTTGTTTGGGTCCAGTAATATTAGTAACTAGTGATTTTGGAACCCACATATGCCTCATAGGTTTACTATAAGAATTATGTAAAGTATTTGAGAAATAAACTCTATTTGGTATATAAAAACTAGAAATAGTAGAGAATGTATCATAATTTTAACTAGAAGAATGTTTTCCTAAACTAGGAGTAAGGCTGTATGTTCTAGATTTAGAAACAAAATTGGTTTTTCCAAAATTTATTTTACTAAGTTTATAGCCAATACCAATAGTTTATTTAGGGGAAATCTATTTACCTAGAATTTTTACCAAGGTATCTTTACCATTAGTAAACCTTTAAAGATATTTTTTTAATTTCTCTTTAGATAACTTTAATTCATTATTTTATTTGAGTAATTGAACATTTTTCTCTCTTTCTACAGTAAGTTAAAATTTAATAGTTGGGGTAAGATCATACTATTTCTTTAAAGACTTGTATTTATCTTTTAGTTAATTACATGTCTCTTCAAGAATATTTCAATACACAAAAAATTATTCTTTAGATATATTTTTGTAATCACTTTTATCTCCAGAATAATAAGAATTGTTTACAAGAGATTCTAGGGTTACCTCATATCTGTTTTTCATGAAACTCATATTATATTTGTAAGCCTGTTCATCATGTGAAGACTCTAAGTCACTTGAACTATCCTTAGATGCACTCCAAGTTTCTTTCATTGCCTTTTTATATTTTCTATCTTTTTCCTCATATTTTTTTTTATATTTGATCTTAGGACAGTCAGCCTTTACATGTCCCTTTAACTTACATTCATAACATAATATCTCATCAGACTTGGAATTTATTTTCCAATCTTTCTTCTAGCTTCCCTTTTGATTATATCTTCCTTTGAAGTTAGCATTTCTGAAAATTTTCTTCATTTTGTAAAATTTCTTAAACCTTATGGATAGTTGATCCGTCTCAACTGTAAAGACCTGAAAATTTCAAGGATTTTTTTTAAATACTTTGGAATTTTATGAGTATGTGGCTTCTGACGGTGCTTGATTTCGAGGCCCGGTGTGACCAGAATAAATTTTTGAAATTTAGATCGGGTACGTTCAGTGAACGAACGAGTGAGTTTTTCTAAGTTTTGAACTGATGCTCGGAATTAAAATCTGAGGGCACCGATGAACTCGCAGCGCTGATAATTTCTTAAGGGGACACTTACCATAGTTGCGTTTGTAAAAGAGGAGAAGATAATTTTTGGGGGTTTGTTTAAGAAATAAATAAAAATTTGTCGGAACAATTTTTTATTTCCAAAGAAGGTTAGAGAAGTGGGGCCCACATGAGCCCCACCTTTTTTCCCTCTAATCTCTTTAATATCCCCTCATTAATTCGGTAAACCTCATTTAAATGAAAATATCTCCATTAAATTATGTCAACCCATAATTTAATGAGGAACCTTCCTCTTTCCTCCTTTTTATTTATTTTCCAAAACGTACTTTGAATAGGGACCTTCCCTCTCCCTTCCCCAATTAAATTGTCGAAACGTTTTATTAAATGTGATGATTTAATTCTGGGAGTTTCTTGCGTGTGTAATTAAATAATAGGAGGAACTTATTATTTAATTTGGGAAGAGCCTTCGTGGTGCGGGGGAGATTGGGAGAGCTTTGAGACTTTGGGAGGAACGCCCGCCTCAGATGAAGAATGATGAGAAATGATGAAGAATGCCAGTTCCTCAAATATCGATGATGCCCCACCCTTTCTCTTCTCCGTGACAAGAGAGGAAACGCCGCTTCCTCCTCGGCGCGCCCCGATGACGCCTACGATCCTCTTCTCCGCGACGTCGTGTATCGCGATGCCAATGATCATCTTCCTTGCTGTGGTAGGGGAATTTGTATATTCTTTCTTATGAGAATTATACCCTCGTGCTTGGTAATTAATTTGTTGGGAGTTGTTTTGAACCACTAACGCGGTGGGTGCAGGACAACGAACAAGTCCGAACCCACTGCTTTTCTGTTCTTGATGTGTGGAATGTTTGGCAACGATGAAACGAGACCTCAATGGCGTTTGGAAGCCATCGCAGTGAAGAGCGGGTCCCGAGATGACCGCAGGCGCAGACAGGAGCAAGAACGGACCACCAGAATGACTCCGGTGGCCCGCAGACATCTCCGGCGGCGCGGGTCGCCGGCGCCGGTGGCCGGCACTAGCCGGTCGCCCGGAGGCGGAGGTGCCCCGGTGCGCCGCCAGCAGGAGCCCACTGCGGTGGCGGAGGCCGGATTATGCGGCTGCGCGGGATCCGGGGGGGGGGGGGGGGGAGACGCGGCGTCGGTCGCCGCGTCCACGGAACAAAGGGGGGACCGCGTCCCCCCTGCTCGGCCCGCTGGCCGAGCCAGCGCACCCCCCGGCCGGGCCGGGGTGGGTCGCGCGGACTTGTCCAGGCCATGCCCAGCTGGGTCGAGCCGGACCCGAACCCGGGTCGGGTCGATCCGGTTCGGGCTGACCTAGGGTTGTTGGGCCGGGTCGGGTCGGGCCCAGACCCCCCACTTCGAACCATTTTCGGTCATTTTCTCATAACTTGAGCTATGGACCTCTGATCGACACACTGTCAGTTGCGTAGGAATCCTTGGATCTAGACGGTCGTTTTGGTATATTAAAATTGATGTTTCGACAAATTTGGGTACTTCCAAGTGGGTTTGAACCCGAAACCAACCGGGCCCTTGGAGCGGAAACGCTTATATCTTAAGGACCGGACATCCGATTGATGTGCCATCAATTGTGTTGGGATACTTTTGTTGAGACGGTCCTTTTGTCTTACTTCGCTTGATGTTTGGACACAGCTGGAGTATGGTCGGGTTGGTTTTAGCTTAAAAACCAACCGGGCCCCTAGGACGGAAAAACCAATAACTCTCAGACCAGGCGTCCGATTGACGCATCGTCTGTCGCGTTGGGTTTCTTTTGAAAAGATGGAAATTTGGGATACATCAACTCTGGACTTCGTGACAGTTGATGTGTCGACTCTCTCTCTCTTCCTCGAGGAGCAGACCCTCCCAGAATCGAGCATGCTATGTGCGGGAACCCTAGGGCTGGCTGCGACTGTGACGATGATGACTGCACCTGGATCCTCCGTGGGTTCGGCAGCAAGGACGATTGTACCTAGATCCTCTGTAGGTTCGGCAGTGATGATGACTGTACTGGAATCCTCCATGGGTTCGACGACGATGACTACTATTCTTGTATCCTATATGTGCCTGACAATATTGACCCATGTACTTGTATCCTTTGTGAGTCCGACAGAGTAGCTGGTCTTGTATCCTTTGTGGGTCCGACATCTTAGCTGGTCTTGTATCCTATGTGGGTCTGATAGCTTAGATGAATCAGTGGCTAAATCTGATCATCTCTATCGCCTAACGAAGTGTATACCTATGTGATCTGAGTCTTGATTTTTGATCATTATCATTGATGTGGTTGACTTGTTTTCCTGTGTGGATTGGGTTGTGCTTTCCTGTGTGGGCTGGGTTGTGATTTCCTATGTGGACTGGGTTGTTCTTGGGCTTGGGAGCTGGAGATGAACTATAAATGATGACTTAGGTATATGTATGGGCATATACCTAAGTAGTGTTTTTGATACTTCGTGATTGTATATTTCCTTTGTGGTTTATCCTTCATGGATTCTGAGAGACCTTCGGGGGTCTCGGGGTCCCTACTGAGTATCATATACTCACCCCTGCATGGGCTATGCTCGAACTACGTTGTGTTGGATGCAGACGACGGGCATCACTGATCGAGGTGGAGGCTTGTGGAGCTGGTCGATACCCGGAGGTGGACCACTTGGCGGGGCGTACACGGAGCGGACGACCGGACCCGAGGAGATAAGGAGACTATCTGTACTCACCCTTCAGGTGGGATTTCCAGAGGATGACTCAGTGTTGCTATTTTACTTACTGCTGTTGTACTTTCCTTTTAGTTGTACTGTACTTTCAGTTGGGTTTGTATACTGGCCCATTAACTTTTTCAGCACTTACCTTGTACCCAGTTTTACTTAGTAATTACTTCATTTGCATGCTCTATTGTGTTTTTGTTTACATTATAAAAGGAAATGCCTTCCCTTTTTTATCAATATTTACATCTTTGGTGATAGTCTCCAGCCCTAGGCCTATGGAAGACTGGATTGGGGTAGTCATGGCATGGGCCCCGAGGACGGGTCGCGACAAATTGGTATCAGAGGAGTCGGTTCTACCGCAGAACTCAAGATTCTGATAATTTCTTCTCTATGAAGAAATAATTTTTAGAGTAATGAGTGTGGTTATTAGTCCAGGGAGTCTAGTGTTGGTGCAGCAGCTGACGTATCCATACACTAGGACTCTGACTTCTGATTTCCGACTCAGTGCACGAAAACATTGATTGCATGTGTGTTTCAAAAGTTTTCTTTGTGATTACTTTTTGTTAGATCACCGGGTATACTGTATTAATCGTGGTGCACCTATTTCTTTTCAGGATTTCCCCACTATGGCAGCCAGCTAGGGTTCCGTGCTTTTTGTGAGATGGAAGCCCACCAAGCGACGAGGCCTCAGTGCAGGGCCCCATTACAGCGGAGGCACCAGGGGTACCTCTACCTTCCGAGCCACTGATGATACCAGCCCCAACGGTGGAGAGTGCACGCCGCCTGAGTACGTTGCACGAGTTTCAGAGACAGAGGCCTCCCTGGTTCTGTAGAGAGACGGATCCTCAGGCAGCCGAGGATTGGCTGGAGGCTGTCGTCAGAGTCTTCAGATTGGTAGGGACACCAGCAGACCTCATGTTGATCCTTGGCGTGAGTCTTCTGCACGCAACAATAGGTATATGGTGGAGCCTAATGCTCCAGGTGAATGATAATGCATATCTAATTTGGACGGACTTCGAGAGCCTCTTCCGCTCAGAGTTTATTCCATCCACCCTCCATGCGGTGCGCATCCAGGAGTTACTACAGCTGCGGAAAGGCAGCATGTCAGTAGCCCAGTACTCGGTGAGGTTTACCGACCTCTCTCACTACTCCACGGACATGGTATGGGACCCATTCTTCCGGGCCCAGAACTTTGAGCATGGGATGAGGCATGAGATCAGATCTTTGATGATTCCACTCAGCATCCCGACGCAGGAGGGGGTGCTGGAGCGAGCCTTGTTAGTGGAGATCTTTCTCGCTGAGCATCCATCAACAGCGAGACCCATCGCAGGACGACACGGAGCAGAGTCTTCTATATTTGGTAGTCGACAGATGACGCAGGGGGTCCAGGCGGACCAGGCCGTTTGGTGGGCGACCTCAGGACACAGGTTCGACTGTTCGGGGCACACGACACAGAACTAGCCTTACGAGGAGTAGACAATGTTATGCATGCGGCGGGCAGGGCCACATGGCTCGTGACTGATCGACCCTCCATGCAGACGAGAAGCAAACAGTGGAGGGACCTCCCAGGAAGAGGTAGAGGTTCGACCGTGGTGGTCCACAGGGAGTAGACAGATGAGGCATAGGAGCTGGCCGAGCAGTGGGTGGTGGATGACGCTTCGAGGCTCTACCACCACCACCCCCAGGAGGTCCACCCCGACCACAGGGAGCTGGCGGGCAGAGGCAGGCTCAGCTCCAGGCAGCGGAGGCTTATGACCACGGCTCACCCGAGATGATTCAAGGTACTATCTATGTCTACTCCTCCTTTTCTGCAGTTCTTATAGACATAGGTGCGAGTCATTCTTTTATTGCCACTACCCTTGTTCGGAGCTCAGATATTACGAAGGATCTGTTGGATCGATCCTTGCAGCTAGAGACTCCTACGGGAGCAGACTCGACGATTACGCACTGGTGCTGACAGTGTGAGCTTACTCTAGGAGGCGAGTGCTTAGACTGGGATCTTCTTGTAGTGGCGTTGAGGCCTTACGATGTCATCTTGGGTACGAACTAGTTGTCTACAGTCCATGCTCAAATCGACTATATTAGGCGCAAGGTGCAGTGTGTCCGCATGGATGGGACCAGGTTCACCTTCACCAGCGAAAAGGGAACCTTTGCAGCATAGGATGGACTTACGCAGAGGAGAGGGAAGCCGATCACACATCAGTTGGCTTGTCTCATCCTCGGAGCAGTTGACGTGCGGAGTCCGGGATTTCCTGTTGTAGTGGATCAGTATGCGAAAGTTTTTCCTGACGATGTTCTAGGACTACCTCCTCGCAGGGAGGTATATTTCTATATATACCTGTACCCCGAGACTTCACTGATATCCACTCCATCATATCGAATGGCTCCTGCCGAGCTTCGTGAGCTGCGGGTATAGCTGGAGGACTTACAGGGGAAAGGTTTCATCCGACCCAGTGTTTCACCCTGGGCTTCTCCAGTCCTATTCACCAAGAAGGAGGATGGGGTCTTGCGACTGTGTGTCGATTACCGTCGCCTGAACCAGGTGACCATGAGGAACAAGTATCCACTTCTGAGGATTGACGACCTCTTCGATCAGCTCAAGGGAGAATGTTGGTTCTCAAATATAGACCTCAGGTCAGGCTATCATCAGCTCCGAGTTCGGGATGAGGATGTGCAGAAGACGGCCTTCAAGTGTAGGTATGGCCACTATGAGTTCTTGTTCATGCCCTTCGGTGTGACCAAAGCTCCAGTAGTGTTAATGAGTCTCATGAACAAGATCTTCCAGCCCTACCTCGATCGGTTTTTTCGTAGTCTTCATTGACGACATACTAATTTACTCGACCACTAAGGAGGAGCACGCCTACCACTTATGGGTTGTACTGGATACACTCCGAGAGAACCATCTTTATGGTAATCTCTCAAAGTGCCAGTTCTGGCTTCAAGAGGTTCTCTTCTTGGGGCACGTCATCTCTGAGGCAGGAGTTGCAGTGGATCCCGTGAAGGTCAAGGCGGTACTTTCTTGGGAGCCAGTCAGGAGCGTGATGGAGGTGCGGAGTTTCCTAGGTATGGCTGGGTAATATCAGTGATTTGTGCCAGACTTCTCCAGAGTTTCAGAACCGCTTATAGCTTTGACGAAGAAGGGGAAACCCTTCGTGTGGTCAGACAGATGTTATCAGATCTTCCAGGAGCTGAGGTGGAGATTGACCAGTGCACCCATCTTGAGGATGCCGGAGGAGGGCGCAGGGTATGTAGTTTACTGCGATGCATCAGGGACCGAACTCGGGTGTGTCCTAATGCAGGAGCGAGCAGTGATTGCTTACGGTTCATGGAAGTTGAGGCCACACGAGCAGAACTATACTACCCATGAACTAGAGTTAGCAGTAGTGGTCTTCGCCCTGAAGATGTGGCAAAACTATCTTATGGGAGAGCGCTTTACAGTCTACTCTGACCACTAGAGTCTCAGGTATATTTTCTTGCAGAAGGACCTGAACTTGAGACAGTGGCGATGGCTCAAGTTCTTCCAGGATTATGACTTTGAGATTGTCTATACTCCTAGGAAGGGGAACGTTGTGGCTGATGCTCTCAGCAGGAGATCGGGCATTCAACTACTTGGAGAAGAAACATAGCAGTTAGCTTCTTTGCAGATATCCTTCGTGGATAGAGATGGGGAAGCCTATCTACAGTCCCTCACAGTCACTCCTCCACTTCTTCATCCGGTCAGAGAGGCACAGTGTGGGGACATTGACTGTGAGGCGCGACGTGCTCAGATATCCTCAGGGCTGGCACCCAATGGATTTTCTAAAGGCAGGGAGCACGTCGTCCTCTTTCGGGGACGTACCATGGTACCAGTTTCACTGCAGGAGGAGGTTCTGAGGGAGTTCCACACTTCCCCTATGGTGGTACATCCTGGAGTAGTGAAGATGTATCAGGACATCAGACGATAGTACTGGTGTCCGGGTATGAAGAAGGCTGTGGCAGAGTTCGTTTCTCGATGCCTCACTTGTCAGCAAGTGAAGGCAGAGCAACAGGTACCTACAGGTGTGGTACAACCCTTGGAGGTCCTAGAGTGGAAGTGGGATGGGATATCCATGTATTTCGTGATGGGGATTCCACGTACTTCCAGAGGGCAGGACACCATCTGGGTGATCGTAGACCGACTCAGCAAGTCGGCCCACTTCCTACCGATCAGAGAGCAGGGCTTAGAAAAGAGCTTGGGATGCCTCTATGTTCAGGAGATCATATGAATTCATGGTGTTCCATCATCTATCGTCTATGATCAATACACTCGCTTTACTTCCTGGATTTGGAAGGGGTTGCAGGAGGCTTTTGGGATGCAACTACGCCTGAGCACTGCCATTCATCCTCAGACGGATGGCCAGATGGAGAGGACCATTCAGACACTCAAAGACATGCTCCGTGCATGTGTCCTTGACTTTGGTCGTAGCTGGGAGGATCACCTACCCTTGGTGGAGTTTGCGTACAAAAATATTTACTACTCCACCATCGGGATGGAACCATACGAGGCACTATACACCCGGCCTTGCAGATCACCTCTGTGCTGGACTGAACCTGGGGAGTCAGCACTTGTAGGACCAGATATGGTTCAGGATACGATGAAGAAGGTGCAGATCATCTAGGAGCGGATGAGGACTGCACAGAGTAGACAGAATTTCTATGCTGATAGGAGGCGGAGACCACTGGAGTTTGAGGATGGAAACCATGTTTTCTTACGGGTCTCACCTCGACATGGATTACGGAGATTTGGACGTGACGAAAAGTTATCTCTATGCTTCATCGTGCCTTTTCAGGTCCTCAGTAGGGTAGGTGAGGTGGCTTACCTCCTGGACCTTCCACCTCAGTTGCACCGGGTGCATGACGTCTTCCACGTATCTCAACTGAGGAGATACGTGCACGACCCGACACATATCATCGACAACAGAGAGCTGGACATCGATGACAGAGTGACTTTTATGGAGGTCCCAGTGGAGATCGAGGATCGACATGATCGGGTCCTACATGGATGGTCGATACCTCTAGTGCAAATTCGTTGGAAGCACAAGAACCTCCAGGAGAGAACATGGGAATGGGAGGCTCAGATGCGTTCTTAGTACCCTCATTTGATCCCCTAGTTTATTTTGTAGCTTTAAGGGGAAGTAAATCCCTGAGGTGGGAGTAATGTAAAGACCCGAAAATTTCAAGGATTTTTTTTAAATACTTTGAAATTTTACGAGTCTGGGGATTTTGACGGCGCTTGATTCCGAGGCCCGGTGTGCCCGAAATCAATTTCTGAAGTTTAGCTTGGGTACGTTCAGTGAACGAACAAGCAAGTTTTTATAACTTTTGAACCGATGCTCAGAATTAAAATCCGAGGGCACCAATGAACTTGCACTGCCGGTAATTTCTTAAGGGGACACTTACCATAGTTGTGCTCGTAAAAGAGGAGAAGATATTTTTTGGGGGTTTGTTTAAGAAATAAATAAAAATTTGTCGGAACAAATTTTTATTTCCAAAGAAGGTTAGAGAAGTGGGGCCCACACGAGCCCCACCTTTTTCCCCTCTAATATCTTTAATATCCCCTTATTAATTTGGAATACCTCCTTTAAATTCCAATCTCTCCATTAAATTATGTCAACCCATAATTTGATTAATAACCTCCTCTTTCCTTCTTTTTATTTATTTTCCAACACATACTTTGAATAGGGACCTTCCCTCTCCCTTCTCCAATTAAATTGTCGACACGTTTTATTAAATATGATGATTTAATTCTGGGAGTTTCTTGAATGTGTAATTAAATAATAGGAGGAACCTATTATTTAATTTGAGAAGAACCTTCATGGTGCAGGGGAGATCAGGAGAGCTTTGAGCCTTTGGGAGGAACGCTGGCCTTAGACGAAGAACGATGATAAACGACGAAGAATGCTGGTTCCTCGAAGATCGACGACGCCCCACCCTTTCTCTTCTCTGCGACAAGAGAGGAAACACTGCTTCCTCCTCGGCGCCCCCCGACGACACCTATGATCCTCTTCTCCGCGACGCCGTGTACCGCAACGCCAACGATCGTATTTCTTATTGAGGTAGGGGAATTTGTATATTCTTTCTTATGAGAATTATACCCTCATGCTTGGTAATTAATTTGTTGAGAGTTGTTTTGAACCACTAACGCGGTGGGTGCGGACCAACGAACAAGTACGAACCCACCGCTTTTTTGTTCTTGATGTGTGGAACGTTTGGCGATGATAAAACAGGACCACAACGGCATTTTGTAGCCGTCGCAGTGAAGAGCGGGTCCTAAGACGACTGCAGGCGTAGACAGGAGCAAGAACGGACCGCCGGAATGACTTCGGTGGTCCGCGGACATCTCCAGCGGAGCCGGCGACCGATGATGGCGACGCCCCGACATGCCGCCGACAGGAGCCCGCAGCAGCCGAAGTTGCGGCGGCGGGGGCCAGATCCCGCGGCCGCGTGGGATCCGAGGGGGAGACGCGGCATCGGTCGCCGCATCCGCGGAACAAAGGGGGGACCGCTTCCCACCTGCTCGGCCCGCTGGCCGAGCCAGCGCACCCCTCGGCCGGGCCGATGTGGATCGCGCAGACCGGTCCGAGCCGCGCCCACCCGGGTCGGGTCGACCCGGTTCAGGACGACCCGAGGGGGGGGGGGGGGGGGGTTGGGCCGGGCCCAGACCCCACTTCGGACCATTGTCGGTCATTTGCACATAACTTGAGCTACGAAACTCTGATTGATGCACCGTCAGTTGAGTAGAAATACTTGGATTGAGACGGTCATTTAGGTATATTACAATCAAGGTTTCAGAAAAGTTTGGGTACGTCTGGGTTGGTTCGAACCCAAAACCAACCGGGCCCTTGGAGCGGAAACACTTATTTCTTAAGGACCAGACATCCGATTGACGTGACGTCAATTGCGTTGGGATCATTTTGTTGAGACGGTCCTTTTGGATTACTCTGATAGAGGTTTGGATGTAGCTAGAGTATGGTCAGGTTGGTTTTAGCTTAAAAATCAACCGGGCCCTTGGCACTGAAAAGCCAATAACTCTCAGACCGGGCGTCTGATTGACGCACTGTCTGTTGCGTTGGGTTTCTTTTGACGAGACGGAACTTTGGGATACATCAAATCTAGACTTCATGACAGTTGATGTATCGAATCTCTCTCTCTTTCTCAAGGCGTGGACCCTCCCGGAATTGAGCATGCTATGTGCGGGAACCCTAGGGCTGGCTGCGACTGCGATGATGATGACTGCACTTGGATCCTCTGTGGGTTCGGCAGTGAGGACAACTGTACTTGGATCCTCCGTGGGTTCGGCAGTGACGAAGACCATACTGGAATCATTCATGGGTTCGACAGTGATGACTACTGTTCTTGTATCCTATGTGGGTCCGCCAGTGTTGACCTCTATACTTGTATCCTGTGTGGGTTCGGCAGAGTAGCTAGTCTTGTATCCTTTGTGGGTCTGACAGCTTAGCTAGTCTTGTATCCCGTGTGGGTCTGACAGCTTAGATGAATCAGTGGCTACATCTGATCATCTCTATCGCCTTACGAAGTGTATACCTGTGTGATCTGAGTCTTGATTTTTGATCATTATCATTGATGTGGTTGACTTGTTTTCCTATGTGGATTGGGTTGTGCTTTCCTATGTGGACTGAGTTGTGATTTCCTATGTGGACTGGGTTGTGCTTGGGCTCGGGAGTTGGAGCTGAACTGTAACTGATGAATTAGGTATATGTGTGGGAATATACATAAGTAGTGTTGTTGATACTTCGTGATTGTATCTTTCCTTTATGGTTTATCCTTCGTGGATTCTGAGAGACCTTTGGGGGTCTCAGGGTCCCTACTGAGTATCGTATACTCACCCCTGCACGAGCTCTGCCTGCAATACATTATGTTGGATGTAGAAGATAGATATCACTGATCGAGGTGTAGGCTTGTGGAGCTAGACGGTACCCGGAGGTGGACCACTTGGCGGAGCGTACACGGAGCGGACGGCCGGACCCGAGGAGCCGAGGAGACTATCTGTACCCACCCTTCAGGTAGGATTTCTGGAGGATGAATCAGTGTTGCTATTTTACTTACTGCTGTTGTACTTTCCTTTTAGTTGTACTGTACTTTCAGTTGGGTTTGTATACTGTCCCATTTACTTTTTCAGCACTTACCTTGTACCCAGTTTTTCTTAGTGCTTACTTCACTTGCGTTCTCTATTATGCTTTTGTTTACATTATAAAAGGCAAGCCTTCCACTTTTTATTGGGATTTACGCCTTTGGTGCTAGTCGCCATCCCCTAGCCTATAGAAGGTGGGATTGGGGTAGTCATGGAATGGGCCCCGAGGATGGGTCGTGACATCATCATCACTATCAGTAGAATATTGTTAACTGCTGGAACTTTATATAGAGACTCTCAATTTCTCCTTTTCTTTATGTTTAGAGGTAGTGGTATTGAATACCATATATTTTCTTTTGGGTTCATCCTCCTACTCCTTGTTGACTTTCAACTCCTCTTCATACATTATTATTTTCCCAATGAGTTCTTTTATAGGCAATTTTTTGATATCGCATGACTCTTTAATAGAGACAGAGGTTCCTCTCCATCTATCAGGTAGGCATCTTAGAATCCTCATGATTTATTCTTTGGAAGTAACTTCTCTTCCTAGAGAAATTATTAAGTTCATTGAACCTGAGATACATGTCAGAAATAGGCCCATCAGGCTTAATTTTAAAGTTATTGTATTTAATAGTATAAGTATTAAGTCTCAATTCTTTCACACTAGAAGTTCCTTCATGTAAAACAGAAAAATTATCCCAAATTTCATGGGTAGTTTTACAAGAATAAATTCTATTAAATTCATCATATCCTAAAGAGAAATATAAGGAATTATTGGATTTTCAATTATTTTTGTAAGTAGTCTTGGTTAGGTCATCCCATGTAATTCTATCAGTAGCAAGAATCTTATACTCATCTATAATTTAAGACCTAATTTCAAATCCCATACTTTTTAAATGCATTTTAATTTTAATTTTCCACTGGGAATAATTAGTTCCATTAAAGAATTGTGGTCTGTTTGTTGAACCACCTTCTAGTCTATTATCCATAATAAAGAAATACTTTTAAAGAGCTAGAAATTTAAAATTAAGAGAAATTTACAGATCCTTAAAGTACAACTAAAAATCACAGTTGAAAAAAAACATAGTCTTAATGAGAATAAAAAACCTCTGATACCAAATGTTGGTTGGAGTAGAGTACTCAAGAGGGGGTTTAATTGAGTATCTATAAAAATTTCTATTAAAAAGTTCACTTAAAAATCTTCCCCAATAAAAATGAATACAAACCAGTTAATCAAGGTAATACAGTTATAAAATTTTGACTGTTTAGAAAACTTATCATAAGATTGATTAATTCTCAATAATATCAATGTGAGTTATTGATAAAACTTTTGAAGCTATTATATTAAGGTAAGGCAGTTATAACTTCTATCCAAGACTAACTATCAAAGTAAAATCTAGTGTTTTATGAAATATACAACAAAGTAGAGAAAAACTAAATTAAAAGGTATAGTGGATAAAACAAGGGGTTGAGTCTCAAGCTGAGACCTAATCCACTACACTTGGTGATCACCTTCCACTAAGCAGTTTATTTTAATAAACTTCACCCACACCCTGGATCGGTGTAAAGAATAGTGCACAGGACTGTCCAGGTCACACGAACTCTTCCACTGTTCTTCATGTGTATAAACTACCAGATCACACAAGGACCTCTTCCACACTTATCCATTGGAGTAAACAGATTCAAGAAGTGATGAGAGGAATGATATCTTGTATCCTTCAGTTTAATATAGGATAAAGTGTGTGTTTTTAAAACAGGCATACACACACTACTCGAAAGCTTAAAAATAGTTCACAATAGAGAAAATATGAAGATAAAGGGTTATAAGTGCTCTGAGTGTTATTATATGTAGCTTTGGGCTTCTAGGATGAAGAAGATGTAGGTATCGAGTCTTCTTGTGGAAAAAAGATTATCACAAGTCTGGTGATCTAGTTTCCAGTTAGATCTAGCTCGTGTTCTTCTTAGAGTTGGTACTGTGAAGATGATTTTGATTCTAATCTACGGTAGTCCAACATTTTTGAATTGATAGTGCTTTGTGTGTTCTTCAGTTGTATCTTCTTGATTATATCATTTCAATTGTTTTTAAAACGCTTTCTCTTCTACTTTTATGTCTATATATTTTTGCAGCCTAGCTTATCTTCCTTTTTAATTACCAGTTCACACATTGGAACTGACAGGATGAAAGTATTCTGTACCTCGTACCTTGTAATATCAGGTGACATGTATACAAAGAAACATTAAGAATTTCAGTGCCTTTAAATGACTCAAATATGACCGTTAGAAATTAAATTGAAAACGACAAAATAGATTAAAGAATGGTGTCACAGTTTTTCTTGAAACGACATCATTTGGAAATGGTGTTACCACGAAATGGTTTCCTATTCTATGACTTTGAGCAGTGAGATAGTCATGATGCCACAATTGCATTGGGATCAGGAACCGATAACACATATGTAGTGTTAGGATCATGGTTTCTGGTCCTTTGACAACCTTTGAACGGTGTCTTGGTGATGGTATCAAGGAACTGGTGTCACAAACTTAATGATATTTGAAACTAATTACAGTGTATGGTCATAGTGTTTGGGTCATGGTGTCTAGGTCATAATTTCTGGTCATGGTGTCTGGTCATGGTGTATGGGTTATGGTGTCTGGGTTACGATGTCTGGGTCATGGTTTCTAGTCACGATGTCTAGTCACAGTGTCTGGGTTACAGTGTCTGGGTTACTGTGTATAATCCTTTTCCATAAAACCAGAACCGGTGGCAGACTCACGGTTTCTCAGACTTATCCAAATATCTATAAATAGTCTTAAGGAGTAATATTTACAGATTGAATTATACTTAATCATTCATAGAGTAAGGCATTATATAATGGAATTAAATGTAGTTTACAATAATCAAACATGATTTATAGAAATCAGGATTTTTGAAAGTTTATTTAAAGCATAAATAAACCAAACATCTCTACACATGATTTGAGATAGATTAAACAAGGTTAACAAGATTTGTGATCATTAAAACATGATTAAAACATGAGGATTCCGACAGAAACAGAAGAAAAAACCGTAACATATAAAGGGTAAAATTTTAATCTCAACTAAAATTGTTTTAATTTTATTTAGTTTTAAATTTTCATTGAATATTCATTGGTTGAACGTATATAACTAGAACCATTTTCAAATCCATTGGAATAATAATATTAAATATTTGTGTAAAAGGAGTACCCATACATCATCCTCCCACCCATACTTTACAAGGCATACCACATTAATCATGGGGTGGACATTAATAACTCTATAAAATGATATCTCCAAGTATAATTAAATATGAGTAACTATGGAAGGAAGAGGATGTGGTGGTTTTTAACCCAAAAACCAAATCCTTTATAATTTTGGGGATAATCATAGGACTGCACAACTATGGATATCTTAAATACATCCCATATTAGGAGAGAAAAATCCAATATTATTTCTCAATTTTTTTTATTTTTTTAATAAATAAGTTTTTAATTAAATTTATGATGTTTAATATGTTTTATGTTTGTTTCCAAAAGTATACAACGCATAGGAGTCTAAATAAAATATATATATAATAATTAGGGGAGAGTCTAACTCAAACCTACTTGATTAAACACCAGATTATTTTTACACCTTTACAAATTTTTATTCCCTGTAATATTTTCATTTTTCATGAATTTAAAATGAGTAGCATCAAACAAGTGTGAGTAAGGTTTTAAACCTACTTTAGAGTAGTTTATAAAATTTTTAATAATTTTTTAGAATATTCAAATAAAATTATTCTTTTCTTTTTTTTATTTTTTAGCTTTTTATTATTTTTTTGGATAGGAAACATGAATTTAAAATCTATCATATATAATTGAATATTTAATGTTTGTATTAAGGACTCATTGATTATGAAATTATCAGATTTCCATGATTTATGAGTGAATATATCCACTTTTTATGTAATTTTTTTAGGATTGGGAAAAGGAGTCTGATTGAAAAGGTTAAATTGGATTTGAAATTGTAACATGAGGAAAAAATGTTTTTGAAATCAATCCTAGGTTACATGGAATTTGTGAAAAAAAATCTTTAGGGAGATAAATAAAAATATATACATATAATCTATTTAAAATTAGAGTAAAAGTGGAAATTGGGACCCCAAAATGAAGTTATAGTATAAGTAGTATTTTTTTGTGTGAGTAATAAATGTCATTGAACATTCAATAATTTATTTTCATAAAAATGGATAAGAAAAAAACTCAATAAGTTCATCACTATAAAAAAACTAATGGATTTTAGTGAGGGGAATATTGAACCTAAATGAAGGAGTAAATTAAATTAAAAGATTATAATTTGAGTTGCATCAAGGTAGTAAAAAATATAACTTTGGTACAAGGAACTATGGGGGAGTTTTAATTAAAAGTGTCCCCTGGTAAAGTTTTAATTCCCTGAAAATATGATTTGTTTAACACTTGGAACTAGAACTTTGAATTGAATTGAAGTAAAATATTATGATAGATTCATATAAAAGTTGTTAAATTTCATGTAATGGATAAATTTTTATAGCCTTGTTTATTGGTTTTGTATTTGAACCTACATTGTGAAAATATTTTAAATAGGATGAATTGTTTGTATTTCCTAGGAGTGGAATAGTGTAAGTATGGGGTTGTGTTGGGATCCAATGTTTCCTAAATTTTTTATTATATTCAATGATAATTAACCCCATAATATTGATAAATCTTGGTTAATTTATGGTCTTGTGTTTCTTTTTCAATCTATAATTTAATTATAAATTGGTTTTAATCTTTAATTATAAATATTTTATTAATTTTTGGAAATAAATTGAAAACAATAAATTATTTTTTTTATTTCCACTTTTGTCAATTAGAAGGATAATTTTATTTTTTAAATTTTTTATATTATTCTTTAATTAAACTTGAAAAAGCCTACTTTGAAATATTGATTTTTTTTTAAAATTGAGTTACCCTCATGAAAGGAGTATAAACTATATGAGGAAAACTTATCCAGAGCCATGTAAAGTTAATCTATCCACTATGTAAGGGTACCAATGAAATGTATAGGGCTATTTATAGGTATCTCTATATCCAAAAATTTTGTATAAGGGTAATAGGAACACTCTATTCACAACATAAATGTACTCCAATATTTCAACTGGGTACATAACGGTACCACTAAGATTTATAAGGCTATACAAATGTATATTGGGAGATATTTAATGGTACTCCCATGGTTATGAAGCTGTGTAAAGGTTCCAATGAGTCTATGTGATGTGAATTACCCATCAAATTATGATTTTGAAGTATTGTATTTATTTTCAATTCATAAAATAAAATTAAATGAGTATGTTGAAGTAAAATGATGTTTCATATGGCCATTTCCAAAGAAGAATCTTTATAAGTACATACTCTTGAAGTAGTAAATTTATAAGTACATTTTTAAAAGGAGAAAATAATCATAAGTAAAAACACCATCATATAGAGGAAGATTTGGATGCAGATAATACTGACAGATATATAAGGAATTCATGCAAATAATATTATCCTTATGTAGCCATATATATTTGATGATTAACTGAGCTGAACTTCAATATATTTATGACTAGTACTGAAGGATGAAGAATCACTATCAAAAAAATTTGTATTTGAAGAATTAAGTCACCTATATTTAGTGATTTGGATGATAGAAATAATGTTTAATGTTTGTTAAGAAGCCAATAATTGGGGAGGTTGAATGCCTAATGAGAATTTATGACATCTTCTATGGAAATTAAATTGATGATTGACTAATATAAAGTTACACCATACTTTCAAAGGATGTAGAAATAACTATAAACCAAGGTATATACAAATTGAAGATACCAGGATGATTAGAAGGATAAACCAAATTGGATAATTTAAATTTTTACTAATATTGATTCTTAATGATTGTAAAGTTAACTTCACTATACGAAATGATGATGTTGAATGCACTAGAAGCAGGTGAAATTAGAGAAAGAATAAATCTGTGGTTTTTATGAAATTCAATTTAGAGGAAGAAGGGTGTATCAAGAAATTAACCATCTAAATAAATAATAATATATACTGAAGGAAGTAAGATAGAAGGTAAAACCATCAGAATCCACTTAGTAAAGAAATACCAGGATCTCTAGAAGATAGATCTCATGAAGTTGAATCTCATCCAATAATTGATTTTTTTAATAAATACACACTATATTATTAAAAATAAACCTGATTTATGACACCACAAATTTAGAAACATAGAGTTAATAGTTATTTTAGAACACTGACACTAGATATAAGAGATCACATCCTAAATGATAGAATCGTTTAGTAGTCTTGGGAGATTGGATACATATATGATTCACACATTACATTTGAAAACATGAAATAAAACTTAATATTGAATTGATAAATTTATCATTTCTTTCAATATATCCCTGAAATAATTCATAAATCCCATCTTGGTAACCCGAGGAAAGGAAAATATAATAAAGGGGAAATTAGATGTAGAGTAATAGAAAGCATAAAACAAAAGGTATCATAGAAAAAATAAAGCCTAAATAATATGGTAGAGATAAACTATAATAAAATATAAAATATAAATATTATTATAAAAAGGGTATTAAATATATGGATGAAATAGAATAATAAATAATAACATGGATAACACAAACTAGTTTCATAATGATATAATGCATAATGCTGGACATCATAATCTTACCATTATGACCTCATACCATGAAATCATACATAAATAGATATGGCATATTATATATAAAAAAAATATTTTTTCTCATGAAACATACTAGCTCATATAGGGGAAATAATAAACCCCTCATTACTTTATAAGTACAATTAATTCATCATATGAAATAAATGATTAATAATTCAATACATAATCAACATAAACACTTTTATAAAAAAACTAGTATGCATAATGATAATATTTTTCCCTATAAATCACTAGAGAAACATGATATTAAGATATATAGAGTTATATAGTGGATTATATTATTAGATTATTTCCCAATAAAATCATAATATTCATCAAAGGATGTTTATATAAATGAAAATACTTTTAAGAGACCACTGAAACATTTCTGGAGGAAAATACCATTTCCATTTTAAAACCACTTATTTAAAATAAAAAATTTATGTAATATTAGGGAAAACATTTTACTTGAAAATAAACATAGAAAATTTTAAAGGAATATTCAAGAAAATGAATAGTCATGATGATGGAAAAATATATTAGTGAGGTAAGTGTTAAAACCAAGATTCTGTTCATACATCTGATAAAAAGTTCCTCATTCCAAAAACGACAGGAAGATTAATTTTAATCATTTTTATAGAAATTAAAACATGGTTAAAATGGATTTAATCAATTATTATAGAATATAAAAAACATTTTTTAAAAAATAAAAAGAAAATATTTACATAGAAAAAGAATATTCCCAACTGAATAGAAAAACAATGTTGGTTTTCTTTAAAAAGATTCATTCAGATTTTTGAGTACTTAGAGAGTGGAAAATGAAAAGAGAAATTGTAATTTGTAGAAATGAATATAGGAGAATAAAATAAATTGGGTTTAAGATAAAATATCATATAATCTCTATGATTAAAACATAAATATAAACACTCTTAAATAAATATGAGATTGTGAAATAGACCATTACCTCAAGTATTGTTTTCCTTATAAGTGATTTTAACCTCTAGTATAATAAATTTAGATTTGTAAAAATCCTATATGAGAACCATATAACATATTATAATGTAGCATTGATATATTTTATTATATATTTCTATTTAAATAAGTTTATTGTTTTGATATATTTATTTACACACAACATCAAGTTTTAATGAACCACAATATATTATTGAATTATTATTATTTAATGTGAGAATTATAACCATTTTATTGGATTGGTGGGTATACATAAGACTAAATAAATTATGAAAAAATATTTTTACAAATTTATAAAATAAATTCATTGGTTTTCAATTGGTTATAAATTAAAATAAAAGTATTTAAAGTTAAAAAGTGATGTTTTTCTAAAAAATCTGTTTTTATGGGAACAATGTCTTTTTATCATAATAAATTAAATTAATATCTATTGATGAATGATTTTAATTAATTTTTTATAAAATTTATTCAATTTAATATTTTATTATTCTAGTAATTGTTTTTACATGGAATGTATTAAAGGTAAACTCAGTTTTATACAAAAAATATATATTTTGTTAAAAATAATTTTATTATATTTTCCAGCTTATTTTAAAATGTGTTTATATAAATTATAGAAATTGAATATTGAAAAATAGATTACATATTTGGAATTAAAATAATTAATATTATGTAATAAGGTCAACTAAAGTTTTCATCATTATGAATTGTAACCCCAAGAAAAATTCATTACTACGGTAAAGGCTAAAAGGGGTTAAAGAGGGGTTATACTAAGAAAATAAGGAATAAAATGAGCTAAAAACATGTATAAATGTTATTTTATGTATAAATATTGATTTTAAATCATCACATATTCTAATTTGATCCAATTTTGATCCAATTTGTTATGGGAGTGGTATATTTCAATATTCTTAATAATTACAAGTGTGCCCCTATCCTCACTTATAAAAGGGAACCCCTATCATATCTTATACACACCACTTTATCCCTTTAAATAAACTAAAAAATACCAAAAACTATTCTAATATTCACTATAAACATCTTAGATTCTATTATATTCTTAAAATACTAACCCATGGGTCCTTAAGAGGAGAATCACAGTTGGTTTCTCAATGAAGAGGAATATATTTTTACCAATTGTTTTCAAGTTTTATTCCCCTTAAACTATAAATAAATTGGTTTTATACATCATAAAATAATTACTCTAGTATCATAAATATACTAATATGTTATTATGATTATAGGATAACCATTTTCCAAATTCTTTACATTGAATGAGAAATAGAAGTATCACTTATGCGTGCGTGTAGACTGCCACCTCCACACAGTGATATGATCCATTTTCCATAACCATATTTCATGGATGGTAATTATAAATAATTTAATTTTTTTATATGATAATTATTAAAAAGTTATAATTTTTTAATTATAATATCTTATCTACCTTATTTTATTATCATCCTTTAAAAAAGAATAACATTGCCCTTGCATACATGTGCACTACCACCTCCATGAAGTGATGCAATTCATTTTTCAATTCCAACCTACATGGATGGTAATAAGGATAGAATTAATTTTTATATATTATATAATAATTATTATTTAAAGATAAATCATAATTTACCTTTTTTTAATTACATCTATTAAAAAGTTAAAACACTATTTGTGCATACGTATGAGCTACTGTCTCCAAAAAGTGATGTAATTAATTAATTCATCATATTTTTATACTAATGGTTGATAAAGCTGATATGAATAACAAATATAATACTTATTTCATGATTAATATTATATATGATGAAACTATGACCAAATTTCAAGGACCATAACCATTGAACTCAAACATACATGAAAAATAAACCTATTTTCACCCAAATATTATTTTTAATGATAAAAATATTAATAATATGATAATTGGAAATTATAAAGGAATGATAAATATTACCTTATGTATGAATATGGTTATATAATAAATTTATAATAAATATGTATTTATTATAAAGGATGTTTGAACACATATGAAGTAGGATGAGACATGAGGTAATGTTTTATGTTATAATCTCATTTATTTTTAGGATTTTCAATGATAAATTTAAATTAAGGGAAATTATATAGTTATTAACCATTATTAATAATATATTTTATTATAATTTTTTTATTCATGGAATTTTCAAGTAACAGTACTATTTTTCTCAATGTTACTTAAAATGACCTAGAAAATTCTTTTCAGAAAAACTCACATCATTTCCTCTTTAGTTGATTTTTTTCTTACATGTTTTAATTTTCTTTAATTGTTTTATAGAATGTTTTTAATATTCTATAATGAGTGATTTAATATAATTTTACAAATATTTTACTTTCTATAAAAGTATTAAGTAATTTTTTAATCATTTTTCGAATAAGGTACTTTTTACCAAAGATGTGAACAAAATTGTTTTTTAACATATAACCCAAGAAATGTTTTTCCTATAGTTATAAACACTATTTTATTTTAATATTACATAAAAATTTACATGAATATTTTGAAATAATTTTCTTTCCAAATATTTTAGATATTTTTAGATTTTAAATACGTGATTTTAAATTAAAAGTGTATTTTCTTCAAGAAATGTTCCAGTGATCTTTTAAAGGCATTTTTATCTATGAAAACTTTTGTTGGTTTTAATTATTATTAATTGGAGATATGATCCAATGATACTATATTTATTCATTCTCTATATGGTTTATCATTATGATGATGAGATATTTATAAAACCTGTTTTGTTTTCCATAGGTTAAGTTAGGGTGAAATGATAAATAGTTTTATGATCTTATGTCATACATATGAATTGATTAAGTGATGGGTTGGTCCATTATAGACCTCAAATGAATTGGTTAATTATGGATAACTCATAAGATAACTAAGTTATGTGTCAACCTAATTTCCCACTCACAAATTTATATATAGACCTGGTTTCATGTCTATAAGTTTACACATGAACCTAGTTTCCTATCCATAAATTTATACAGGGACCTAATTTCATGTAATCAACTTAATGAGTAAACCTATTACTATTTATACATGTTCACAATGTTATAAGATTATGATAGTTCCACATTCCAAGTTTTATGATATTCCCTCATGGTTCATGATTGATTATTTATGATTCTGCACCCTTATGAATTTTTTCTTTTATTATGAAAAAGTCTTTTACCTTGAATCAAGACAAAAGATATTTAATTTTTTGGTTATGATGTCCTTATGTTATGAACTTATTCTCATAACCTTATAATCATATATGATATTTGATTGATATCTCTTATTTTTAACCTTACTGATCTTCTTATCACACACTTTTTAAGTTTTCCTTCCCCAGGTTTTCATAGATGGTTTTAATTATGATATTTCTATAATACTAATATAAAGAACATTGTGGGATATTTTAAATAACCTTTATGAAATAAGATGTTTATGCATTTAGTCACTAAAGATAGTAAACCTTTACAGTTCTGTGGTGTGATTTTTTTTATGTATTGAATGTTCATCTAAAATGATGTAATATTTATGTATTTTATGCTTATGTCACCTCAATTGGTATTAGAGCATGATTTAGTTATTTTCTTAGATATTATGATTAGAGAACTTTTTTTAAAACCCAAGGGATAATTCTACGTATAGGATAAAATCCTGAAGTTTTGAAAAATTAAATATCATGTGAGTTCCCTAGAAAATATATCCTTATCAAGATATTGGAAAGTAGATATGGTTGTGGCATAGATGAACCTAGGGATAAAAACTCTAAAAAACATGGATTGAGTATTAACCAGATCATCATCAGTGGAAGATGAGTGGGTATAATACTACACAACTAGTTAGAAACTCATGGGGGATATGATTGGATTAATTCACATTTAATTTATGAAATTTTTTATAGGATTTAAATATATGGTGAAAATGGATGACCTAGATTAAACCTAATGTTTTACAGATTAAAAATAATGAATCATGATTTATAAATCCCATGAATGATTTTTCAAGATTATATGACTAATCACTATGAATATTATTACTCACACTATGATTTTTGAATTTATTCAATGGATTAAATTATAAGGAATCATGTTAACTCTGAATTTGAATTTTTTTTAATGATTACACTTAATATAAATCAAATGAAATGGGAGCCGGAATGAAAAACATTATGACTATAACTAACCAAATATCTTGTTATATAACCAAAACCATCAACTTGTGTGGGTTTCCTAACACACCTAATAATTTAATAAGGGTGTTTCATAGGAGTTTAATTGATGAACATAATAGAGGAAAGAATATTCATCCTCCTTCATATTGAAAATATGGGAAGAATCACACATGAAAATGTATCAAAGGAATAAGAATATGTTTTGCGTGTGTAAAATATGGTCATAGAGTATGTAATTGTTGAGAAAAAACGTAGAGTTCGATGGAGGGATATAATTTATATCCTATGTATCATTTATAGTTCAATATATTATATGTGGGTATCTTGGGAATTATCTAATTCAATTATCTAATCTTGGGGATAACTCATAGACCAAGGAAGGGACTATGTTATATCAATCATTGAAGTTAATCATGATGATCAAGTAACAATTATCCTATACTCCATAGTTGGGGATTTCATATTACATTTTGTGGGAATATACCTTATAAAAATATCATTATTATTCATTTTGTGGAATTTGATGTGATTATGTGTATTGATTATCTCTATATACATATATTCCTTATAAATTTATAGAACAAAGAAATCACATTTGATATTCTAAACTAACCTATGATAATTATTTAATATGAGGATGAATATGAACTTCAAATTCAATATAATTTGGTTTTATAGGACTCACTACCTATTCATGAGGAATATTTATCTCAAATGGCTTGGAGAAACTCAACATCAAATATATTCTTATTTTTAAGACTATTCTAATTTATTTCCTGAAGACTTGCATAATATTCCCCCAAATAACAAAGTTATGTTTTCAATTGAACTATTACCTAGTGATATACCTATTTCAATGGATTAATATATAATAACCATGGATAATTATTAATTAAAGAAGAAAATCTAGAAGAATATTGATAATGTATTCATACACCCAAGTGCATCACTATGGGGTGAAATTATTTTATTTATTAAGAATAAAATGGTTTAATGAATCTTTTAATTGATTAATAAAAACTTAATAAGACCACAGTCAAGAAAAAGTATCATGTACTATATATTTATGACTTATTTGATCAACTATACAAATCTAAATACTTTTCCAAGAATAACATTTGTTCTAAATATCATCAATTTAGGGTGAAGAAGGAGGAAATAACCAAGACAACCTTCCATATGTGGTATGGATATTATGAATTTATAGTGATGCCATTTGGACTTAATAATTCCCCCAATATCTTCACAGATTTAATGAATATAATCTTTATAAATTACCTTGATCAGTTTTTGGTAGTTATTATAGATTTTATTATTATATATTTTAAAAATAAGGAAGATCCTTGAGATCATTTGAAGATTATGTTGAATATAATGGTGAAATATAATTTTTATACCAAATTAATAAAGTGTGATTTATGGTTACAAAAAGTCTCATTTTTGGGTCATATAATCTCAACTGAGGGTATATTGGTCAATCCTTCAAAGAAGGAAGTTTTTGAGAAATAGCCCAGATCCATCACGGTAACTGAGATATGTAGTTTTATTAGGTTGGTTGGATACCAATGAAACATTATGAGGTATTTCTCATGGATATATATTCCATTGGTCAATTTGACTTAGAAGAGATCCAAGTTCCTTTAGATAGATGAATGTGAGGAAAATTTTAAGGATCTAAAAAGAAGGTTGGTCATCAGACCTGTTCTTACACAATCCTATAATGAATTATGGTTTTTTATCTATAGTGATGAATCAAATAAGGTAAGGGTATAAATCCTCATGCATAATTATATGGTGATGTCTTATGTCTCATTCCAATTGAAAATTCATGAGCCTAATTACTCAACTCAATACTTGGAGTTGGTAGTAGAAATTTTTAAATTGAAAATATGTAGGCATTTTCTTGATAGTTAAAGGTGTGATATATATATACATATACTGATTATAAAAATATTGAAGTATATATTTAAATATAAATAGTTTAATATTTTCCAAATTAGATGGTTGTAATTGATTAAGGATTATGATTTATTAATACATTACCACCCTGGGAAGGAGAGAAAGGTGGATAATGATCTGAGTTAAAAAATGAAACCATTTTTTTCATTATGAGTATTGGAAGATATCTAATACTTATGTATTTGTAGAATATAGATATTGAAATAAAGATGAAATGGGAAATATCATATCTTTATCAAATTAATGTTTAACCATCCATCTATTTGAGGATTAAGGAGGTGTAGAAATTGGATGTGGAATTACATAAAAAGTTTATAAATGTTCCTGAGTTCAACCATGATTGTGGTGGAGCGATAAGGTTTAGGAACTATGTTTGTGTCCTTTCAACATGAGAGATGAATAAGGAGATATTAGATGAATCTCATAGTTCATAATTCTCTATTCATCTCAGAATTATGAATAAGTATTGAGACCTAAAAGAGTATTTGGGTGGGATAACATGAAAATGGATATTGCAAAGTATATATCTTGATTCCAGCTATGGCAAAAAGTTAAGTAAGATAGAAAAAATTATAAAGGGATGTTAGAACTATTAAAATATTAAAATAGAAATGGGAAAATATTTAATGTATTTCATTATAGGACTCACCAATAAATCTAAAGGGCATAATGCTATTAGGTTTGTAGTCAATCTCCATATGAAGTCAGTACATTTGATTACCATTATAGAATATTTCTATCTTGATCAAATATCTAGGATATACATTAAGGAAGTAGTAATTTTGTATAAACTATCACATTATATTTCATATTATTAGGATCTAAGGTTAACCTTAATGTTTTGTAGAAGTCTTCAATAAGATTTTAATATAGAGTTGAACATTAACACTACATATCATCCTCATAAAAACAATAAATTTAATAGGACCATTAAAACCCTAAATGATTTGTTGAGATAATGTTCTATATATTTCAAAGTTATTTGGTATCAACACATTCCTGTTTTTGAATTCTCTTATAGTAATAGCTTTCACTTGAGCATTCAAATGGCTCCTTATAAAGCCCTCTATGGTAGAAAGTGAATAATTACAACATGTTGGAATGAGGTTAGAGAATGAAAGCTATTAAAACATGAGTTATATTAGGAAATATAATATATGGTTATATATATTCATCAATACATCAAAGAAGATCAATGTTTATAGAATAGTCATGTTAAAAATCATCGGTGCGATCTAGAGATTGAAGTTGGTGATAAGGTATTACTTTGAATATTTACTTGGAATAAGTTCATGAAATTTTTAAAGAAGGAAATGTTAATCCCTAAATATATTGGTCCCTTAGAAATACTTTATCATATCATGATGGTTTATTATCACTTGGTTCTTCTCCCTAAATCTCTATCAAGTTCAGGAGGTGTTCCATGTATCTGTCTAGAGGAAGTACATGCCTAATCCTTTACATGTAATGAACTTAGAGGTTGAAACACTAGAGAAAGACCTATTTCATGTAGAATAACCATTAAAGATTATAGATAAAATAGATAAAGTGTTATGAGACAAGACCACTCACCTGGTAAATGTTTTGTGGTGAAACCATAAATTTGAGGAGCTATGTGGGAACTTGAGGATGAGATGAGGTTGAAGTATCCTCAGTTGTTTGTATCAAAGTGATTGAATTTAAAAAGATAAATTATTATATGAGGGTATAATTTAACACACTAATATTTTATGATATATTTATCTTTAAATAAATCAAAATTTTTTTGATAGATTTATTTACATGCAACACTGAGTTTTAACAAACCATGGTATACTATTGAATTATTATTGTTTAATGTTATAGTTATTTATTATCCATTCTATTTGAATATATGAATATAAATTACTAAAATATTAATTTTTTTTACATATGTATAAAATAAATTCATTGGTTTTCAATTTTTTAGAAATTAAAATAAATGCATTTGAAGGTAAAGAGAGATGTTATTCTAAAAAATTATGTTTTTATGCGAATAATATAATTTTTTATTAATAAAACAATTATCTATATTTAGGACTTATTTTAATTTAAATTTTAGATAATATATTAAATTAAATATTTTAGTATTGATATAATATTTTTTACATGGCATGTAATGAAGATAAACTCCATTTTATGCTAAAAAATACATTTTGCTAAAGATGGTTTTGTTTATTATTTTAAAGTAAATTTATTACACATATATAGATTGAATCTTATAATTTTTTTCCATATTTGGAATCAGAATAATTCATATTATTTACAAATTCAACTTAATTTTTTGTTATTATAAATAGTAACTGAGGTTAAAATTCATTACTACTGTATAGTTTAAAAGGGGTTAACGAGGGGTTAAACTAAGAAGATAAGGGTTATAATGGCAAAAAACATATCTTAAATTTTATTGGATTAATAGATTTTAATTATATCTCATAATACCATTTAAATTGATCCAATTTGGAGACACTTTCCATTGATAGTTACTTTATTGTATTTTAATATTCTTAATAATTACAAGTGCGATAATCCCCTCACTTATAAAAGGGAACCCTCTATTATATTATACACACTACTTTATCCATTTATATTAACCAATACCAACTCAAATATATTTTCAAATTACTTAGACACATCCTATAGGTGTTTATATTCTTAAAATACCAACCCAAGGGTCCTTAAGAATAGATTCAAAGTAGGTTTCTCAAGGAAGAAGTATATGTTTTTACTGATATTTTTCAAGTTTCATTATTATTCTACTTCTTCTATTTTTTATCTATACAAAAAGAACAAATTCAATATCATAAATATACTTAGATATTACTATGATGATGGGGAATCCATTTTTCACCACTTTTCCAACAAATAATAATTGAAAGTATCGCTCGTACGTACGTGTGGACTATCACCTCTATGTAGCGATATGATTCATTTTTCAAAGCCATATTTAATGATTGATTATTATGATGAATTTAATGTTTGTATACTATATTTATGAAAAAATTATTATTCTTGAATTATAATATCTAATTTACATTCTTAATTTCTCATATGTTGGAAAGCGATAATGTCACTCATGCGTATGTGTGGACTACCACCTCTATGAAGTGATGCGATTCTTTTTTCATTTTAGGTATACATGGATTGTAATAAAGATAGATTTAATGAATATATATTGTTTTTATTATATAATAATGAATATATAAAAGTGAATTATATATTTATTTTATTCCATATATTGAAAATTTAAAACATCACCCATGAAAAATTTGGAAAAAATCATCGATACTAACCTGTTAATCTCAAGAAACTGGATACCTAGATTATATTTATTAGAATTAGACATTCCATCATTGAATTTTTCCTTGAAGGATAAACTGATGTTCCATCCTTATAGAAAATATGACCAATAAAAGAAAATTTTTGAAGCCATGACTTTCATTTCCTAAATTTTCCATATAACTCATTTTTTAAAGGTTAATAAGAATGATTCACAAATGAATCTTATGAATAACATGTATTTTAGAGTATATAAATATATCATCAATAAATAATAATAAAAATTATAAATATAATCCTTGATTACTTTGTTCATCATATCCATAAAAAAAAGAGGGTGCATTAGTAAATCCAAAAGACATTACTGTAAATTCATAATGTTCATACTTCGTACAAAATGCCGTTTTTAGAATATCATTATTCTTTACTCATAATTTATGATACCCATAATGAAGATAAATCTTTAAAAAATATTTATCTCCATGAAGTTGAACAAATAAGTCATTGGTGCGGGGAAAATGATATATGTTATGTATAGTAATGGAATTGATTTCCCTATAATTGATGCACAAAATCATAGACCCATGTTTCTTATTAACAAAAATAATAGAGGCTTCCCATAGTGAAACACTAAGGTGAATAAATACCTTATCACAAAAATCCTGAAGTTTTTTCTTCAATTTCCACTATATATATCCTCTAAGGATTCTTAGAATAGGTTTTTTTATCAATGATGAGATCAATAGAAAAATAAACATGACACACAGGTGGGTGTCCAAGTAGTTATTTAGGAATCATATCAATTTATTCTAATAAAACAGAAACATCCTGTATTCTAATTACACATTTCCCATTTATATGTTGAATCTTCTCTTTTTCTAAAAACATTTCATTAACTATATATATTTTAGGTGGATGTAAACATCATTCAAATGAAGTAGTATCTCATATGAAGACCAATGATTCTATATCTCTATCACAAATCAAAATATCCTCCTCTTGGAAATAAAATTATGTATTATAATTTGAAAGAAAATATATAACAATGATTATATCAAATTAAAACATAAGTATAATAATCATGTTTAATAATAAGGTATGTTTATGTGTCATAATGGGAACTGATTGATATTGATTCTCGCTCAAATTTACCCGAAAGAAGGTAGGACGGTCCTTGTAGTCTAGTTTGGGTTATCGAATCCTCAGAGACCTAAGAAGTAACCTATATACACGTACATTATATGGATTGTTTTTTTTCTATTAAGTGTCCATCTTGGGTTGATTATATATGGGTTTAAGTTAACTCTAAGAGACTTAAGTGAATTCAATTTAAAAGAGTGATTTTATCCTAGGTTATCACTTGGGGTGGATTGGACGTATTTCCTTTTCAATGATTTCAATTTCTTATATTTGAGATGAGTTCATTTAAGAAGATAAAACAACATTATCAACTAATGGTTTAATACCTACACCCTTTAATACTAATCAACTATACACTTGAAGGATCAAAGTTTTGAGCACTTTAAGGTAAAGGTTCGTATTAGCACTTGAAGTGTGTGGCCTTAAATTCAACAAGGATGATGGAGTTCAAAAAACATCAAATAAAAATCTCAGTTAATGAAGTGATTATAAATTAATGGGGTGATAAATAACATAAAATACATTCCCTTGCTACTCCCTTGGATCAACCCATAAGTGGTTTATCCCTCCATTGATCCCATGTTTTCAATGGAAGCAGAAAGTAGACTCATGAGGGAGGAAATGGAGAAGTAAAGAAAACAACAAAAATAAAATGATCACTCCACCATTGTGTGAATAATTTCAACAGATTTGGTGTGAATAAATTCACAACTTGAGGGAACAGTATCAAATTGAGATGTATAACAACATAATAAGAGTATAAGAAGAAATTTTATTAAGAAACTAAAGTAAATTGAACAACTTACATGTGAAAGACAAACTTGAGGCAACAAAATCGCAGCATAACATTACAATTGAACAAAGCATCAAAGATTAAAAATTACTTCACCACCACTGCCTTAAATAGGAATTTTTGGAGCCTTGGTTCGAGCCTCCGACATTAAAAAATATCCCACTTGAGTATGGTAGTCCTAGGGTGGTGGAAAGTAAGGGAGATGAGACTTTTCCACCCTTGACCCGAGGTGGCATCCAACTTGCTTCTACCGAACAGACGCGCTTGTAAGTCCTTCTAGATCACAGAATCAGAGTGGATAATAGAATAATAAAATGGATCCCCGGAGGTCTTATAACTTCCTGTAAAATTTGGGCCCATTTGGAGTTGTGTATTCGGAGATATGATTAGATTAGTGGACTGTTTTTATGGGCCGCAGAATCTGTCCCAGAATTTTATCTCTAACTTGGGCTGCCTAAATGGACACCATGGAGGCCGAATTAGCTTTGTATCCTGAAGAGTGATTTGTTTATATACATGTATTTTAGAATTCCACTAAATTTGGGATTCATTGGGCCTGTATGTTGGTCCCCACAGTCTCATCAGTGGGATAGTTTCCAATATGAATTCTCCAGAATTGTTTCCTTTCATCACAAAATATCCTCATCTTCTTCCATGAATTCTCCACTGATCCATGAATCAAACATGTTCATATTTAAGTGTAGATAAATTTTCCAAAATATAAAATTAAAATATGTATAATTATATTCCTTAAAGTCAGATGAATCATTGGGTACTTTAAATGATGTTAAAAAATGTACCACATAATAGTGCATTTTAAGAAGTAATTACAATCATAATGTGAAATGATGTTCAAAGTGTAAAATGCACTAAAATGGTGTTTATGAATAATAAAGAACATGAATATTATATAAATAAAAAATGAATATTAGTCTCATTTAGTGGCTAATCACACCCCCAACTTGAGTTTTTCTAGTCCTGAGCAAAATATATCTCAACAATATTAAATTCAAATTCCCTTTTCCAAAAACATTTTAATACACAATGATCACCAGAAACCCTTATACCAAATAATCATGAAACCCATCAAAATATTTTAATACAAGATATTTTCATAATTAGATCCAAATCCCAAGCACATTCATTTTTTCAAATTCATTTCCATATTTCATCCAATATCAATTAATTATGAGGATGTGTTGTGCATCACAATAGACATGGGGGTTCATCTTTATTCAAGGGATAAATTACGAAAGCGATAGGTAGAATCAAATTTCAATATTAAGATGATTATTCAATTTTTTTGTATTATATATATATATATATTTTTGTTTTTGTTTGTTGTTTTTTTCAATTTTTCCATGGTAATTGAAATTGCACTCAAAAGAGTCAACCCCTATAGCGAGACTTTGACGATGACTCCCAGGATCAAAGACCTTAGGGCACCAAGTGAATCCCATATACTCGGGCATCATCTCAAGTTAAATCAGTAAAAAACAAATTCAAATTACCAAAAATAGAGATAAAATTACTAACTCTAGGCCAGAAAACTATGGAGTCACGATCCCCAAGTGTCGAAAGCCACGCATTAGGTCATTTCATTTCTCTATGCGCAAATTTATTATTATTTTTTATTTTTTTATTGAATACTCATACTAAAAATAAAATGATCACCAAACCTATGATATTTATTTGGGTGACCCCATGAACTCAAACTAATACCCCACTATCTAAAGTACGTGCATTGTGATATTTTTTTTATTTGGATAAAAATATAAACGATGAAATATCACATTGGACAGCCACACTTTCCAAAATCTATGCTCATGAAATTATACAAGGATTAAAATCAGAATCAGGGCATGCTAAATTATTTGATATTAAATTTCAAAGTGTGCAATGTGTATTACCATGTTCAAAGTTAAAGGATTTTTTCCTTCCATTTACACTTTTTTTTCAAATCATTAATTTTTTTTGACATGAAAGCATTTTTTATTTTATCTCCCCCCAACTTAAAATAACATCGTCCCCAGTGGTTAAAAAAAATAAAATTTAGAAGGGGGTATAGGTAGAGAATTAAAGTTCAAAAAGGAAATTGAAAATATTAGGATCATGGAATGAAGTCACCTGGTGGTTGAAGTTTGAAGTTCTTGCCGCTCCAATTTAGTCCTTTGATATTCATGTCGTTTGTAGAGTTCCCTAGTGGAAAAAGGAAAACAAACAAACAAAACAAAATAGTATATATATATATATAAGTAAAATATAAGTATATATATAAAATAAAATAAACTAATGATACATTGTCTTTTTTTAAATTTCTGGGTAAGGTATTACTCAAGGATCACACCACGTGACACAAATGAATATGGTGCTCCCCTTTCATACCCATCCATACTCATAATAGAAGAATATGTCAACAGTCTATATTTTTTTTAAAAAAATGATTAATTAATCATATTTAAAATATAAATTTTATTAAAACAACAAAATGATAGGAAACTTGAAAACCATGGGTTACCTCCCATGTAGCGCTTTGTTTAAAGACATTAGCTCGACTTGGACCCTAAATCTATCAATTTTTTCCCGGTTCATAGATTGGCTCAATTAACTCAACCTATATTTCCTATTTATTGAATGTTTCAATGAATGGTTTTAACCTTTGACCATTGACCTTGAAAATGTAACCACTTGTGGGATCTTGAATCTCTACTACCCCATGGGGGTACACATGATGCACTATGAAAGGTCCTGACCATCTAGACCTTAACTTTCTTGGGTGTAAATGAAGTTTTGAACTATACAAGAGCACAAGTTTTCCTGGTTCAAAATTTTTGACCTTGATATTCCTAGATTGGTAGGCTTTAACTCTAGCTTTATTGATCCTTGAATTTTCATAAGCCTCTATCCTTAGTTCCTCCAGTTCATTGAGATCTAATTTCCTTTTTTTTTCCAGCCAATGAGAGGTCATAATCCATTTTATTAATTGCCCAAAAGGACTTATGCTCAATTTCAATAGGTAAATGGCATGCTTTTCCATAAACCAACCTATATAGTGACATTCCTAGGATGGTTTTGAATGCTGTACAATATGCCCAAATAGCATCCAAGAGTTTCTCAGACCAATATTTCCTAAAAGGATTGACAATTTTCTCAAGAAGTTTTTTGATTTCACGATAGGCTAACTCAGCTTGACCATTGGTCTGTGGGTGGTAAGAAGTGGAAACTTTGGGAGAAATTCCATATTTTTCCATGAGTGATGAGAATGGACAATTGCAAAAATGAGTTCCACAATCACTAATGATAGCCCTAGGAATTCCAAATCTAGAGAAGATGTTTTCCTTGAGAAATATAATCACTGTTTGATGATCATTGGATTTTGTAGGAATGGCCTCAACCCATTTAGAGACATAATCGATATCTAAGAGAATGTAAAGATATCCCCTAGAGTTTGGGAAGGGACCCATGAAATCAATTCCCCAATAGTCAAATATTTCAACCACTAAGATGGAAGTGAGTGTAATTTGATTCCTTTTTGTGATGGACCCTACTTGTTGACACCTAAGACAGCTTTGAAAAAATGTGTAGGAGTCCCTTGAGAGGGTGGGCCAGAAGAGTCCACATTGAAGAATCTTAGAAGATGTTTTCTTAGAGTAAAAGTGACCTCCACATGCCTCACTATGACAAAATTTAAGGATGGACTCTTGTTCAGATTCTGGAACACACCTCCTAATGACTTGGTCAGGGAAAAACCTATAGAGGTATTGATCATCAAACACATAGTGTCTAACATCAGAAAGGAATTTACTTCGAGCATGATTCCCTAAGAATTTTGGAATGACTCCTGTAACTAAGAAATTGGATATGTTGGAATACCAAGGGCAGTCACTCACAGAGTATAGGTGTTCATCAGGAAATGAATCAGACACAGAAAGGTGATTTGAGTTGTCTTTGAATTCCATCCTAGAGAGGTGATCAACTACCAAATTTTCAATGCCCTTTTTATCCTTGATTGTGAGGTCAAATTATTGTAAGAGAAGGACCCACCTAATCAGTCTAGCATTAGCATCTTGTTTTTGGAAGAGTTATTTTAGTTCAGAATGGTCAGTGAACATAGTGATGGGGGATCCTAAGAGGCAGGACCTAAACTTTTCTAAGGAAAATACAATAGTACGTAACTCCTTTTCAGTAGTGGTGTTGTTGATTTGGGCATCATTTAAGGATTTGATTTCATAAGCAATGAAATAAGGAGTTTTATCACAATGTTTTCCTGACACAACTCCAATAGCAAAGTCACTGGAATCACACATAAGTTTGAAAGGAAGGTTCCAATTTGGAGATTTCATAATGGGAGGAGAGGTGAGAGAGGATTTGAGGGTTGAGAATGATCCCTCACAACTTTCTATCCAAACAAATGGAGCATACTTTACTAGGATAGCACAAAGGGGATGGGAGATTAAACTAAAGTCCTTGATGAATCTTCTATAGAAACCAGCATGTCCAAAGAAAGACCTCACTTCCTTGACAGTTTTGGGTGATGGAAGGTGACAGATGATGTCAACCTTGGCCTTATCAACTTCAATCCCCCTACCTGAGACCAGATGGCCTAGAACTAGTCCCTCTCTAACCATGAAATTGAATTTTTCCCAGTTTAATACTAGATTATTTTCTTCACATCTTAAAAAGACTCTCTCCACATTCTGCAGACATCCCTCAAATTTATCCCCAAACACAGAGAATTCATCCATGAAAACCTCTAGAAAATCCCCTACCATGTCTGAGAAGATTCCCATCATGCACCGTTGGAAGGTTCCAGGAGCATTTCATAAACCAAAGGGCATGAGTTTGAAGGCAAAGGTTCCTAATGGAGAGGTGAATGTAGTCTTCCCTTGATCCTCTAGGGAGACCTCAATTGGATTATACCATGAGTACCCATCTAAGAAATAGTAGAAGTCATGACCTACCACTCTCTCAAGGACTTGGTCAATGAATGGTAAGGGGAAATGGTCCTTCTTGGTGAATGAGTTTAGCTTTCTATAGTCAATTCAGACCCTCCATCCACTACTCACCCTTGTTGGAAGAATCTCTCCATCCTCATTGGTTATCACTGTGATTCCAGCCTTTTTTGGAACCACTTGGATTGGGCTCACCCATTCACTCTCAGCTATGGGATATATGATACCGACTTTTAACAATTTCAGAAGTTCTTTCCTTACTACCTCCATGATATTAGGATTGAGTTTCCGTTGAGGTTGACGACATGGCTTTGAATTAGATTCCAGAACAATCCTATGAGTCCCGATAAGTGGCCTAATCCCAGGAATATCAGACAGGGTCCAACCAATGGCTTTCTTATGTTTCCTAAGGACATCTAGAAGCATCCTCTCATGATTGGCTTCAAGAGAAGAAGAAATTACAATAGGATGTGTTTGATTTTCCCCTAGGAAAGCATACTTGAGTGTAGCGGGAAGTTCCTTCAATTCAAGATCAGGTTGTTTCAGAATTTTAGCAGAAGATTGGGACATTGGATCAAGTTCAATTTCTTTTTTTAGAGTTTTAGATAGGATTGATTCTACACATGTAGAAGTTTCAGCTAATAGATTGGCTTGATCAGATTAAGGGAAGGAAGTTTGATTGGTCTCCATGAAATTGGTTTCCTGAAAGGTTTCACTGATTGTTGGACCTAAGACTTCATCATAAGAGAAAATTTGAATATGATTCAATCCAAGGAGATAAAATTCCTTCATATGAACAAAGGAAATCAATATCATCCTGACTTAAACATTCATCAATTATTCATTGATGTTCTATGGATTCATTATCAATGCTTCCTATCATTTTTACCTCATGAATGTCCTCGTCATCCCCTATTTGTGATCTTTCATTATAGATGTTCAAGTCTAGACTCATGTTCCCAAAGGTGATGGTCATGTTCCCATTTCGGACTCGGATAACAGAGTTGATTATTACAAGAAAAGGATGGCCAAGGATGATTGGGGTTCGTTCCTTATTTCCTAAGTTTGGATGGTTGTCAAGGACAATGAATTCAGCAGGGTAGATGAAGTTTTCAACCTTTACCAAAACGTCCTTTAAAATTCCCTTTGGAACCCTAATGCTACGATCAGCAAGTTGAAGTGTAACAGATGTGGGTTGGAGTTCTTCTAGGCCTAATTGGCAGTACACGACATATGGGATGAGATTGACACTAGAACCTAGATCACACAAGGCCTTGACAACTTTTCTTTCTCCTAGTTCAACATTGATGTAAGGGCAACCCGGGTCATTCAAATTAGGAGGAATGGTCCCTTGAATGGTGGTACTCAAATTAGCAGCCAAAAGGACTTGGTTTTTATGTGAAAATTTTATTTTAAAAGTGCACAAGTCCTTAAGGTACTTTGAGTAGGCAGGTATGGTTTGGATGGAATCGATAAGGGGAATGTTCAACTTGACTTGTGAGAAGATTTACCTCAATGTTTCACTCAGTTAAGGCTTGGGTTTCCCCCTCATGCATTGAGGAAATGGTGCAGGTTGTGGGGTTGCTTGTTGAAGAGTTGTTTCTTTCACATTGTTATTTGTTTCCTCAGTTTGATCTTGTGGTTCATTTAAATTTTCATCCAAGTTTGAATCTTCAGGTGGGTTCTGAATTAGTTGTTCATGTTTCTCAATTGATTTCCCACTTCTTAAAATAGTCACAACCTTTAGTTGTTCATGATTTGTTTGAGCACAACTTGACTCTCCCCTTGAAGTTGAGGATGGCACTGCCAGAGTAGGCATGGGTGCCTTTCTAGTTTTTATGGTTTGAAGTTCTTGTTTAAGGTAAGAGACTTATGAGTTTATCCTTTCCATTTGTTTGCATAGTTGTTCTAGTAGGCTTTGTGGAATAGTTTTCATTGGTGCTTGAGAAGATTGGTTTATCCCAGGGGGATATTTTGGAGTTGGGATGGTTTGTTGAAAATGGACTGGTGGCTGTTGGTATTGGATAGGTTGGGTTTGGAACTGGTTATGGGATTGATAGTTCTTATGGGGGTAAGGATTTTGTCCCTGTGGTTGTCTAGGTTGTTGGTTATCTTTCCAGCGGAAGCTTGGGTGGTCATTATACCTTGGGTTGAAGTTGTTTTGGTATTAAGGGTTTTGAAAGTTCAATGAATTTACTTCCACTGGGGGTCCTCCTAGAAGAACATCCTTGATGGATGGAATGGTTGGGCAGTTGTCTATCTTATGGTCATGTTTGTCACAAATTGTGCATACAGGGTCAATAGTTTGGATTTCATGGACTTTCCTAAGGTCTATCTCTTCAACCTTCCTAGAGAGTGCTGCGAGTTTAGCCCTAAGGATTTCCTATTCTCTAGGTGTATGAATTCCAGTAGTTCTTTGTGGCTTTTCAGAATAAGGTGAATTTACCCATGTTTGGTTTTGTTCAGAAAGGCTTTCTAGATACTCGTAAGCATCATTTGGGGCTTTGTTTTTAAAGGTTCCATTACACATCATGTCAATGAATTGTTTATTCCCTAGACCCAACCCTTCATATAAAATTCTCACTTTTTCAGGTATAGAAAAACCATGGTGTGGAACCATGTTTAGAGTGTCTTTGAACCTCTACCATGTTTCATAGAATGACTCTCCCTCTTTTTCAAAAAAGTTTTGGATACTCCTTTTAAGTGAAATTGTTTTGTGGTGGGGAAAGTATTTTTTGTATAATTCTCTTTGTAGTTGGTACCAAGAGTTTATGGATGATGGTCTCAAATTGTTTAGCCAATTTTTATCTCTATAATTTAAAGAAAAAGGAAATAGCCTCATCTTAGCTGTTTCTAGTTGATGTGGGGGACACATGGTTTCTACAATGTCAAGTGGGACATCTCGGACTCCATTCCATGGAATGTGGGAAGGTGGTTTAGGAAATGGGGTTAAAATATGTAGTTGGAATCTCCTAAGGAATTATGTCTAATTCATGAGGGGGAATTGGTCCAGGAAGGTGTGAGGTAGTCATTCATGGTTTGATTAACTGTATTCCCCAAGTTTGGGGCTACCTCATTTGGGTTTCCATTTGGGTTTCCACCCGGGTTTATGAGTTGGTTTCTTTGAAGAACTTCTATTGAAATGGGATCAATTTTGGACTCTAGAGTATTAGGAAGATTAGGATCTAATGTAATGAGTTCCCTTGGTGTACTTGACTCCCCAACCCCAGTACTATCCACCCTAACTAGACGGTTTGATTGATCGCGGGTGTAGGCGGACATGCGCCAAAATAAAAAAAACTAGAAAGGGACAAGATAAGAGAATTTGGATGAAAAAAATAAGAAATGAGGTAGAATAGAATGGGTGTTTATATGACTTACTTGGGTCCCTGGAAAAGGCGCCAAAATTTGATTCTTGCTCAAATTTACCCAAAAGAAGAAGGTAGGACAGTCCTTGTAGTCTAGTTTGGGTTGTCGAATCCTCAGAGACCTAAGAAGAAACCTATAGACACATACATTATATTGATTGTTTTTGGATATGAAGTGGACATCTTGGGTTGATTTTATATGGGTTTAATTAAAATCTAAGATACATAAGTGAATTCAATTTAAAATAGTGATTTTATCCTGGGTTATCACTTGGGGTGGATCAGACATATTTCCTTTTCAATGATTTCAATTTCTTATATTTGATATGGGTTCATTTAATAAGATAAAACAACATCATCACCTACTGGTTTAATACCTACACCCTTTAATACTAATCACCTATACACTTGAAGGACCAAAGTTTTGAGCACTTCAAGGTAAAGGTTCGTATTAGCACTTGAAGTGTGTGGCCTTAAGTGGGTTATCCCTCCATTGATCCCATGGTTTCAATGGAAGCAGAAAGTAGAATCATGAGGGAGGAAATGAAGAAGTAAAGAAAACAACAAAAATAAAATGATCACTCCACCATTGTGTGAATAATTTCACAAGATTTGGTGTGAATAAATTCAAACCTTAAGAAAACGGTATCAAAGTGATATTTAGAACAATAGAATAAGATGAGAATAAGAACTTTTATTAAGAAACTAAAGTGAATTGAACAACTTACATGTGAAAGACAAACTTGAGACAACAAAATCGCAACATAACATTACAATAGAACAAACCATCAAATATTAAAAACTCCTTCACCACCACTACCTTAAATAAGAATTTTGGGATCCTTGGTTCGAGCCTCAAACATTACAAAAGATCCCACTTGAGTATGGTAGGCCTAGGGTGGTGGAAAGTAAGGGAGAAGAGACTTTTCCACCCTTGACCCGAGGTGGCATCCAAATTGCTTCCACCGAACAGACATGCTTGTAAGTCCTTCTAAATGGCCTAATCATAGTGTAACATATAATAATACAATGTATCCCCGGAGGTCTTATAACCTCCTGTAGAATTTGGTCCCATTTGGAGTTGTGTATTCGGAGATATGATTAGATTAGTGTACTGTTTTTCTGAGCCGCAAAATCTGGCCCAGAATTTTATCTCTAACTTGGGGCGCCTAAATGGACACCATGGATGTAGAATTAGATTTGGATCATGAAGAGTTATTTGTTTATCTACATGTTTTATAGTATCCCACGAAATTTTGGATTCATTGGGCATGTATGTTGGGCCCCACAGTCTCATCAGTGGGCTGGTGTCCAATATGACTTCTCCAGAATTGTTTCCTTTCATCACAAAATATCCACATCTTCTTCCATGAGTTCTCCATTGATCCTTGAATCAAACATGTTAATATTTAAGTGTATATCAATTTCCAAAAATATAAAATTAAAATATGTATAATTAGATTCCTTAAAATCAGATGAATCATTGGGTACTTTAAATGATGTTAAAAAATGTACCACATAATAGTGCATTTTAAGAAGTAATTAAAATCATAATGTGAAATGATGTTAAAAGTGTAAAATGAAATAAAATGGTGTTTATGAATAATAAATCACATGAATATTATATAAATAAACAATGAATATTATCCTCATTTAGTGGCTAATCAGATATATTCTTATTGTAGTCAGATCTCCAATAGGAGTATTGATTAACAACTCCCATCTTAAGATTCTTGGGAAATATATTATTTTATTATAAATCATGGAATATTTAAGAGTGTAAATATCCAGAATCAAATATATAATTAGATAAATTTGAGGCTATAATCAATTTAGTTTCTAAAAAATCTTTAGGAACTTCAACCTTAGCTATATTGATCACATAATATTGTCCATTCTCCATTATAATTTCAAGGGAAACTATCTTATCACATTGTAAATTCATTCAAATAGTCTCCCATCACCTTATAGTTGAAGTAATAGATATTAGAGGCTTTTTTACCCTTTAAATCCTGATATGAATGGCATTTATCTCTATAATTAATTAAAACTACCAATTCCATCAATCATGTTCCATGGTGTTTATTTCAAAAATTATTTCATGTCAGAAATTACACCCTTCCCTTATTCCATTTTTTCATATTTATTTTTCCAGAGTCCTTATCCACCATTTTTTTCTTGTTTTCCTTATAAAACATAATAATTATAGAATTATTTCTCTATCTTAATGGAACATGATACTATATCCTCATATACTAAAAATGTATAAGAGAATAATCCCCCTATAAAGAATAGATTTATCTAATCCAATAAATGATCAACATTACTTCTTGGATTACGTACATAATCCATGACAAGATTTTCTATCCTTGTAAATTTATATTCTTATTCAATTACATGTTCTCATTTTTCCCTTAAATTGAGGAATTTCTTTTCTATATCATCTCATTTCTAATAAGGAAATTATTTTTCAAAGAATATCTCTTTGAAAGTCTTCTAATACACACTATTTTTTTATCCGACTCCTTAGTGTTTTGGATCAATAACCACCATTGATTAGTGTCACCTTTAAGAAAATAAAATTCCATGATAACTTTCTCTATTTAACTACTTTATAAAGAAAAAATATATTCTTTAGGTACTTGATCCATTTTTCAGATACTAATGGATTAATATTTCTAATGAATGATAGAGGTTTCTATCACATGATGTGTTCCAATATTATTACACAATGTTAGGGTTCAACATGAAACTTTATACAAATGAGTTTATTAGTTATATCCCAAGTCAGCTACCCTAATATAATTATAATTTTTCATCTACATGTCTAGATTCATTGTCTTTACTAGGATACAAAGAGTATGTGTGTTGATATGGTTTCAATTCCTTTAACTAGAAACCAAATCTAATCAATGACATATACTAAATTAATTCATAACATTATTAATTTTAAATCATAGTATATAATTCTAAATCTGGTGAAATGCTTAACATAAATTGAAAATTTATGTATAACTAATATCAGAATCATAAGATTAGTATCTTTTAAAATATCCTTAAATCATAAAAATATTTTAAAATAATTCATAATGGTTTATAAAAGATCATGTGAATCAACAAAAGCATAAACCTTGGGAGTGTATATCTAGTTATGTAGTCTTAGTTACACTCATTATTTATAGATGATGATCACATTAATACCCAATCCACCCATTTATATTTGTTACCCCTAGCTGTATCAGTTCAAAAACCACATCTACTTTCTAGCATCAAAGTAGGAATGTATTTTCTTGGAAAAGCACACAATCTCTACTTCACCAAAACATTATGATATTATTTGATAAGTATACTTATCCTGAAATTCTATAATATTGTTATATTCTTTAATATATGTTTTATTAAATATAGATCCCAAGGTTTATACTAAACATTATATGATACCTAACGTAACATCCCTATTTTAGTATCCCTGATCTGGTGGTTATTTTATAAAACTAAAGCAAGATGTAAGAGATTAGATACTAAAGGATCGAATAGTTTAGTAGTCTTGGGAGACTATATAGACACATATTCTAACACTTAATTTGAAAATAATAAATGGAACTTAATATTTTAGTTAAGACATTACCATTTCTTCTATTACATCACTAAAATCATTCATAATTCCATCCTTGGTAATTGGGGGAAAGGAAAATGTAATAAACTATGATTTCAGATGCTCAGTAAGGGAAATAATCCAATAAAATTTATCATAGAATAAATAAAGCATGAATAATATGGAAAATATAAACAAAAATCCAATATTCAATATAACTAATATCATAAAATGGAACTAAATCATTAGATAAAATATAACTATAAATAATAACATGTATAACAAAAAATAGTTTCATTATAATAGAATGCATAATGTTAGAAATTATAATATTATTTTCATAGCATCATTCCTAGACATCATACATAAATAGGTAATGCATTTACCAAATACCCTAACTAGTTTGTATCATGGGACCTACTAATTCATCGAGGGGATATAATGGGCTCCACCCATCACTTACTAAGTCCAATTCATCCATCATATTAAATTAATGAATAATAATTCAATAAAAATTCAACATAAACATTCATATTGAATAAATAGAATAATAATTGTTAATATTTTCCCTATTAAATCAATAGAAAAACATGTTCATATATAACAACCCCAACCTCAGTACCCCGAATCTGGTGTCTTACTTTATTATCTTGGATTAGATACAAGGATAAAATCTCAAAGGACCAATCGGTTTAACTATTTTGGAGAACCAAATACATACATGAAAATCATTTTACATTAGGAATATAAAATAGAACACAATATACAAAAAAAAAAATTGGACTGAATCATTGAAAACTCATTCAGTGATTTCTTCTTAATATCCCAGTGAAATGAAAAAAATAAAAGTGATTTAAAATTATCAGTAAGGGTTAAGTACAACATAAGCTATAATGAATCAATAAGTATAATCAACATGGTAAGGTAAATATTTGAAAACACATTCCATTTAATTAATAACATGAGAATGAAATTCATCTATAGATAATATAATGGAGAAAATATCATGGATAATAAGATAAGTCATAATCAATATGGAAAGGTAAATAACTAGTAACAAATACAATTTTATCAATAACCTGAGATTAAAATGAATCCAAATATAATATCATAGTAAAAATATCATGGTTAATAATAACTAAATTATAAATGAAGGAAATGCTTAATTTTTGGAAATCATGTCTCAGGAACATGATACCTCTATCGAAAAGACCTTTGACAATATGGTTTAAAACTACATGTAAAAACCCACTTAATTTTACCAACTGATTTTTCTCATGAGACCTAATAATGCACCGTGGGTATATATAATACCAATCTACACTCATAACTATTGGTCCAAATAACTCCTCATATATTGAATAATCAAATTAATTCATGAATCAATATACCTTTATAAAAAATATCTTTATTGAGTAAATGATAGAGATTTATCAATATTTCACCAATAAATCAAATAATTTTCAAAGTAAGCAAAGTATATAAAAATGGTATAAGGTTTAATAAATAATCATATAAATGATACAATAATTTTTATATTTAATATAAATGTAATTTACAATGAAAAATGGTCACAAGGAAGTGATTATTTCAAGATAAAGTTAACAATCAAAAAACAAAGTAAGATTGCACAATAATTTTTACCACTAGGTAATTTTAAAGTACAATCCCATTGTATGAAATGATTCAAAGTTAAACTTAAAATAACATGAATTATGAGTTAATGATGATATTATATGTAAAATGGGAATTATATACACATTAAAAATGAAATTAATTTAATAACATTATAACATGCCTCAATGAAGGGAAATTGAGACAAAGACCCTTACCTCATTATTCCTTTTGGTTGAACATGATTTAACCCATATATAGTGGTTTTAAACATGGTATTAACTTATAAAAAACAATATTAATATTTATAACATCATATGTGATCCTTTTATAACATCTTGTCATCCTTCTATTAAGAATATTTCATTATTTTCATTTTTTTAGGTGTTAATTGACTTGATTTCTCAAGAGTGTTTCATCATGAAAGATCTGGTTCTTGCACATATTGTATAGTTCTATCATATCTAGAATAATAATAATGACATAATTATAATATTTATATATATATTATACTTTTAATTCCAATAATTATTTTTTTTGAGAAATGATGTATGCTATGATCATGGAGACGGTATACCATACATATGGATGAGTAATATTTCCATTTTTCAATGATCATTATGTAAATGAGGTAAGTAATATTTTATATTTCCATAATTATATAAATATAAGATATAAAATATTTTTTTAAATATACTTAAATATATTATCCATTTTGTGTGATGATGAAAATATAGTCACATCATTTCGTGAAGGGGGTAGTCCACACATACACAAACGATGTTATCATCTTTCATTGAGTGAAAATGTAAGAAATAAAATGGATATTATATATAAATAATGATAAATATTTCATTTATATCATTATTATTTCATTTATATAATATATAATCATTAAATTTATTCTTATCACTTTTTATGTAAAGCGATAGTGAAAGAAGAATCACATCGCTTCATGATGTGGTAGTCCACTGTACACACGATCGATGCTATCATATCACCTGTGTAATGGAAAATAAAAATTTATGTATGATATAATGACTCCATAGGCATAATTATGTTATAAATATCATATATATACATTATATCCATCATCATACCCAACCGTTGTAGGTGGAAATTGAAAAATGAACGACATCAGTTTGCGGGGCGGTAGTCCGTCATACACACAAACAATGATTTCATAACCCATTTCATGGAATTTCAAATTCTTTTAGGTCATGAAATTATTATAAAAAGATATTATTATATGGAATATATTGAGACTGTTATATATTTTTTATTTAATAAGAATTTAAGGAGGTGTAGGAGGAAATAAAAGAAAAATCCTTGTTTAAGAACATTACCTCTTCACCGGGAATCCTCCTTAGGTTTGCACTGAATACTTCCTAGGTTGGCTATATTCCCAAAATAAGGTTTCTTGGATGAGGGGGGTGTAATTTGGGTAGTGATTTGGGAATGTATTTTTCATACCAAGGTGGTGTGAATATGGAAATGAGAGAGGAGAGGGGGTGGCCTTTTATAAGTGAGGTTAGTGAAAACTTTTCATTTTTTAAACAATTCAGTCATACCCAAATTTTTATCATGTAAAAAGACCCCAAAATGGTCCATAATAAAATAAAAGAGGTAATTTTAAAATATGTCCATATAATTAGTGTTGGAAAATTTTATAGGTCATTTTTGACCCTTATCTTCTTAGTTTAACCCATGATAAATCTATTTTTACTTTAACCACAATAATTAATTTTTATTATTTTCACTATTCATTTTAATAAAAAATTTAGTTTAAATTAATAGATATTATAAATTAATGTTATTTAAAATATGGAATCCATTTTTCCAAATTTAATTCACATAAGTGTACAATTTTAATTTAAAATTAATTCCCCAAATGTAACGAGAGAGTGGGGTTTTAAAAAGAAAATGTTAAAAAGTTTACAAAGTTTTTAAATAAAAATTTGATATATAAATTATTAAAATTATCTAAATTTAAATAATTTATATATAATTAAAATAATTTTATATTAAAACCAATTCAAAATATAATTTAACCTTATAAATTATTTAAATGAAAACTTAGATTTGAATTAAAATTCAGTATTTTTTATTATTCATCAAAAAATAAAATATTTTAGATAAATACAAAACAAATCAACCTAAGATAATTTTTATATGATGATTTGAAGAAAACAAGTCCATTTTTACAAATAATTTTTATAAAAGTTATAAAAATTAATTTTTAATTTGTGCGCAAAGCGTTAATAAACTATCTTTTATGAAAAATATAATTTTTCTGAAATATTTATTTCTATTCTAAATGATTATTATTTAATTAATAATAAATATATAAACATAATTATCATAATTTAATTGGTATTATTCATAACCACCAATTTAATAGCTAGGTTATAACTACAATATTAAATCATAATATTTTAATAATATTTCAAATCTCATTTAAATTTGGTGATGTATGTAACGCAAGATAAACTCTGTGTTATGTGTAATAAAAGATAAACATAGTGTTGTGTATTACTCAAGATAAAATCAATCCTACATGAAATTAAAGCCATTTAAGAGATTGAATTTATTTAAAAATTAATATATCATAATGTCTCAGGGTGTTATATTTTCATCGAAGTTTGGTGGTTCATGTTGTATATACTATCAAATAAAAAGTTATTATTTTAAAATATCTAGGTTTTATATTCTACCCACCTTAAATAAAATTTTTATTATAAATTTAAACTTGAACTTATTAATAAACGGTTTTATATTTGTAAATAACTGTAAGAACCTGGATCTTCGTTTCAGGTACGGTTTTCCCTTTTCTGGAGTTTTTAAGAAAAATGGAGTTTCTGGAAAATTTTGAAGTACACGCCGTGTACTTTCTGAGTACACACCGTGTACTCTTCTCCGGCTCGAAGCTGTGTGTTGGCCGTGCCTGGGCCACACACATGGTGTGTAGGGGTGATGTAGATGCCGTTTTTGGCAGAGTACGGAAAAACCCACTACACGCCGTGTACTTTAAAAATACACACCGTGTACTTTTATTTTTTTACTAAGCGGACCGGGGTCACGCCTAATCATGATAATCATCTTCTTCTAGGTCTGGTTCGTCCGAGAGTGACCCGTACGGCCGGATCTTCCCCGAGCCCCCGCTTTTCCGTCCGTTCTCCGATTTGAGCACGGTCGATTGCGTTGGAAGCATAGCGGTGAGTTCTTCTTTCTTCTTGAGCCTTGTTTTCCAATTATTCCTCTTTCTCAAGTTATATAAGGTTGAACATTTTGTGCGATTTCTCAGATATACGACATTCTAGGGAGAATTAGCTGTCGTGGTTCAAGTATATCGATCTCCTAGGATTGAGGTAGTTGGTTTGTGCCTTATCGTTCAAAGTCTCTGAGTTTTATGTGGGAATTTTCACCGATACCCGTGAACGGGGTATTGTGTGTTTACATTTTTTCCCTTGTTGTTTTCCTTACTTGACCGTATGCTTGTGTAGAGGTAATTTGACCATGTTAGAGGATATTTTTTTGTGCTTGGATGTTTTTTCCCTTGCTTTGTTCTGTTACGACCTTTAGGTCTCATTGCCTTTGGCTACTACCCTGTTTCATGCCTTGCGGTTATAGGTTGAAGTGAAACTCATGACGTGCTTGTTTCCTTGTAGACTATTTAGCTAAGTATCTCTATAGGTGTACTTTTTTTATCCAAATATCTATATGGGTGTAATTGGTCTTATAGCATTATTATGCACTGACTGGCACGGGACTGAGGGAACCTGGTGCTATAGACTATAAGGGATAGACTGAGTGAGCTTCCCAGAGAGTCTTAGACATTACAGACTACATAGGGGATGGAACGAGTGAGTTCCCAGAGAGTCTTGGATTTTATAGACTATAGGAGGGTAGACCGAGTGAGCTTACTCAGAGAGTCTTACCTTGTTTGAATCTCTTTAAGAACCTTCCCAGGCTAGAGGAGGAATTGACCGAGTGAGTTTCCTCAGAGAGTCTGTGGTATAACTGAGGCTATAGGAGGAATTGACAGAGATAGCTTCCTTAGAGAGTCTCTAGACCTTGGGGCTAAAAGGGTTAGACCGCGTGATCTTCCTCAAGAGAGTTCCTGACTAACCTAGACTATAACGGGAATTGACCGAGTGAGCTTCCCCAGAGAGTCTCATAAATTCATATGACCAAGCCAAAGGGGTTAGGCTAAGTGCACTGCCCAGAGGGTTGTGGTACTTCTTGGATAGGACTAGAGGTGATGGATGCGAGTACTTCCCAGAGGGTTTTTGGATTTTAGCTGTTTTTTTCTGTTGATTGGTTTTGGATTGATTGCTACTATGTATCATCCTATTTTACTGCTTACTGTTTACTGCCTACTGCTTTGCTATTTCTGTTTACTGCTTAGTGTGCTTTTACCTGACATATACTCACTGACTGTTAGGCACAGATCTTCGGGTGGTTGCCTACTGGGATTTTATCTCACACCCTATTTAGGCCATGCTTTTGGGCCCAAGTAGACTATGTTGTTGCAGGTGTAGACAAGGTCAATCACCCTTCGACTTCTGGAACTTGATTGCTTGGAGCAGGAGAGCATGGGACCAAGCTTTGGCTTGCGATGCTGAGGAGTTGTTTAATTTTATTTTGTACTTGTTTTGGTACTGTAGTGTTTTCCAGCATTGTGACTTGTTTGGATGTTTTCCTAGTTATGTATCATGCATCATTTCATATATACATATGTGCTCCAGTTTGTTGATTTAGTCTTCCACTGTTATATTGTTGGTTGTTACTGCTTCTTCTATTGCATGTTTATTCTTCTTCCGCTATGTACTCTTCCAATGAGGGCATAGTTCCCCACTATCACACCCAAGGCCATCACTGCTAGTTGGCAGTCTCTGGCGTTTGGGGAAATGCGCTTGAGGCCATGTGACCAACTGGGTACAGGGTGCCTCTGGGTGGCTTCCGGAACCGGGACGTTACAAAGTGGTATCAGAGGAATTATTTTCTCTTGCATTACTATTTGGAGACTTTATCCAGGGATAGGATGGATTTCTTACTTGGTAATAATTTTTTCCCGAGAGTAGCTAACCCGTGTACAGGGAAAAGCCATACTACCTCATTTATTGCAGTTTTCTGGTTTTGAGATTTTTCGGTTGATACGATCTCACCTAGAGTGATTCATATGCATTGTATTGTCATTGTTTTGATATTACGGTTCTATTTCTATCGCAACCTGATGAGATGAGGGTATTCCATCTCATGCATCATATAGGAACTTATAGAAATCCCATGTCATGCATTCTTTCCATGCCATTTATAGTGCATTAGCGATTGCATGTTGTTGTGATATACTTTTTGTATATTATGCATGCTGTTGTGATAGATGTTTGATAGAATCTCTGATGCTTGTTAGAGAATTGTTTGTATTGTACTTTGTTTAAATGAACGCCAAATTTTGATTCTTGAGGTGTTATGGGCCCTATTGAACTGGAAATTGGTGAATCATGACCCTGTTTTCCCTTGTCGATGACTATGGGAGATGCTAAGATTTGATTCGTGGGGAGTATGGGCCCTCACGGATCGGAATTTGGCACCTCTTTGCCTTGTTTCTATGTTTTTTGGGCTTCTGTGCAGTTTCTGAGCTACTTCCTAGAAAAACCCAGAAAACACAACGTGTACTTTTTGACGACATGCCATGTAGTTTTTAGACCGTGTCACTGACCGTGTGAGAAGGGACACACTATTGTAGAAATACCTTCAGGAACATGCCGTGTACGGTAGGTACACGCCGTGTAGTTTAGAGCTGTGTACTCAGCCGTGTCACTAACAACACGGGTCGGGGAAGCTCGAGTAGAACATGGCGTGTTGTTTTTAGAACACGCTGTGTAGTCTTGTTCAGGTACCCATCCGTGTCACGAGCAACATGGGTCAAAGTTACCTTCTCTTAGACATGATGTGTTTCTCTGGGAACACGCCATGTAGTCTTTCCCAGTTACCCAGTCATGTCACGAACAACATGGGATGGTGTCACCTTCTCTTATACATGTCGTGTTTGTTCAGAACATGCCGTGTAAGGGCTAGCCATGTAGAAGACCGTGTATCCAACAACACGGGCCGCCGATTCAGTGTCTAGTACACGCCGTGTCCCTAGGGAACACGCCGTGTAGTCTGAGGTTAGTTTGAACCATGTGAGTTAGTCGTGTAAGGAGACTCGGGCAGGGGAATAGTTTTCAAGTACACACCGTGTGTTGGGTCAACACACCGTGTAGTTTGAGGTGTTAAACGACCTGTCGGGAAGGGGTACACGCCCATGTTAATGGATTAAGTAGACACGCCATGTAGTTTTTATACACGCTGTGTAGTCATGTTTTGTAAAACTTGATAGTTTCTTCCCCTTGCTCCCAATTTTTACTCTTGTGTTATCTGTCCTTGTTTCTGATCTAAGGTATACTTTTGATCTTTCAGAGCGATGTCTCCGAGACATCCTCAGGTTGTACATCTGTCATCATGCAGTGATCAGACGCCAGATATGGCTGATTAGGGACTTCCTACCGATCCCCCAGTCGAGCCAGCCTTGGCACCGACTGTCATACCCATTGTAGGCACCGAGGTGTAGTTCAGGGAGGACTTTATAAGGATGATGCAGACCTTCCAGGGAGCGCTGCCTCCTGCCCCATCGATGTTTGAGTTGACGTGGGTTTTCCAGCATCATCATCCTCCTACTTTTTCAGGGGATAGAGGACCTCAGGATATAGAGTCGTGGATAGAGGCCACACTGACCATCTTTGAGCACCTAGAGATCCCTCCAGAGAAAAGGGTAAAGCTGGCTACTTATATGGTCCAGGACACCGCCAAGAGGTGGTGGGATGTGATCTCACGGTCAGGGAATCAACAGGATATGTCTTGGTACAGGTTTCTATGCTCCTTCTACGACTACTTATATCCAAAGACCCTGAGGGCCAATTGAGGCCAGGAGTTTATGAGTCTGCAGCAGGGTACTCTCTCTGTTATGGAGTACTCGTCTTGCTTCACTGAGCTGCAGTATTTCACACCGATCCCAGCAGGTGATGAGTTGTTCCTTGCTAGGAAGTTCAAGGATGGTTTCAGGTAGGAGATCCTTTCCCAGGTGAATATCTTCTAGTTGACTTTGATATCCTCCATCATCAACCAGGCTCTGATCACTGAGTGAAGTCTGAGAGATTCGGGAGCAGTGAGCCAGGGCGGTTCAGTATCCAGAGTCGGTGTTCCTCCTACAGACAGTAGGAAGCGTCGTAGAGAGTCTTCTCGAGGAGATCGAGGTTTGAAGGATGCGTCTTCTGGAAGCCAGGTTGTATGATACCAGTGCAGTAGGAGTGGGCATACTAGGCCTCAGTGCCAGAGGGATCCGATGGAGTGCCGGTCTTGCAGCAAGATGGGCCATCTTAAGAATTTCTGTCACATATTCTCACCTTTAGCTGGCGTTAGGGGTTCCTCTATGACCCCTCATTCTAGAGATGCTTCACCAGTTTCCCACCAGTCAAGGAACTAGAGTTCTTCTAGCCATTCAGGCCGAGGTGGAGGTCGCGACCGTGGTGGTCAGTCACCAGGTCATCAGCGACAACAGAGTGGATCAGCTCAGAGCGGTCAACCAGGGGCGTAGGGCCGCGGTGTATTCCAGTCTTTTGCTGTGGAGCGGACCTATCAAGAGAAGGATCCCGACCCTTCTACAGTTCGAGGTACGATCTTAGTATCCACAGTTTTATCTTCAGTTCTTTTAGATACTAGTTCTTCCCATAACTTTATCTCTTTTGTGATTCTGGAGAGCCTTGGGCTCTGTATCTTTTCGTCTGCCAACTTTTTGACTCTTGACACACTGTTTGGAATGAGGAAATATAGTGTACGTCAGTGTAGAGAGTTCCCTCTCGAGGTTGCGGGGTGTCATTTCTTATGGGACCTCTATTTCCTAGAGATGAAAGGCTATGACGTCATTTTTGGGATGGACTGGTTGGTTCCCTTCCAGGAAGTCGTTGATTACTATCGCCATAGGGTGAGTTTCATATCACCATAGGACAGATCCTTCCTTTATAAAGGCGAGTGGGATTTCCAGGCGGGTAGAGCTTGACCAAAGCATCATGGGCTAAGGGAAGTTACAGCCCAGATTTCCAATCTTTATCTGGATGACCAGGGGACTTCATAGTTAGACTTTCCTCCAGTGGTGGATCATTTCAGGGATGTATTTCCATAAGACTTTTCATGTTTACCTCTGGAGCGTGTGGTAGACTTCTCGATTGAGCTCATTCCAGGAGCGACACCGGTGTCCATTCCTCATTATATGATGGATACACCTGAGTTGAAGGAGCTCAAGAAGTAGTTAAAGGAGTTGCAGGTATAGGGTTTCATCCGACCCAGTACCTCTCCTTGGGGTTCGCCTGTCCTATTCGTGAAGAAGGCAGATGATACCCTTCGGCTTTATGTGGATTATCAGAAGTTTAACCAGCTGACGTTCAAAAACTGATATCCCTTTCCAAGGATTCATGACCTCTTTGATCAGCTTCAAGGAGACCAGGTGTTCTCGAAGATCGACTTGAGGTCCGGTTATCATCAGTTGTGCGTTAGACCATCAGATATACCTCTGACAGCTTTCAGGAGCAGGTATGGTCTTTAAAAATATACAGTCATGCCGTTCGGTCTTACGAACGTGCCTGCAGTCTTCATGGAACTGATGAACCAAGTGTTCCATCCGTACTTGGACTCCTTTTTCGTGGTCTTCGTGGATGATATCTTGGTGTACTCTCACACTCGACACGACCATGAAACACATCTTGAGATCATTTTGAGTACACTAAGAGATAATTGGCTGTATGCTAAAATCTCGAAGTGCCACTTTTGGATGGATTAGATTCACTTCTTGGGTCATGTTATCTCAGAGACAGGAGTGTCATTGGACCAATAGAAAGTGAGAGCTGTAGTTTCCTGGGAGTATCAGAAGAACGTATTTGAGGTGCGTAGTTTCCTAGGGCTGGACGGATACTACAGACAGTTCATTCAGGACTATTCATGCCTAGCAGCACCATTGACAGGTCTGAATAATAAGGGGGTGAAGTTTTTATGGTCATATTCTTATGAGTCATCCTTTTAGGATCTAAAAGGGAGGTTGACGTCAGAACCGATACTAGCCTTTCCAGAGCTGGGCAAGGGATACACTGTTTACTATGATGCTTTAGGTATCGGGCTGGGAGCTATGCTCATTCATGGAGATGGAGTCATTGCGTATGGGTCTTGGCAGTTAAGGCCACACGAGAGGAATTACCCTACTCACGATTTGGAGTTGGCAGCAGTTGTTCATGCTTTACACTGTTGGAGACACTATCTTCTGGGAGAGCACTTTGTGGTTTTCACCGACCACAAGAGTCTTAAGTATATATTCACTCAGCGTGATCTGAATCTAAGAAAGTGTAGGTGGGTTGAGTATCTTCATTCCTTTGACTTTGAGATCACCTATACGCCGGGAAAGGGCAATGTAGTGGCAGATGCGTTGAGCAGGAGAACCCAGATTCAGGCAGTTCAGGAGGCCAGTAGTGAGTGGCAGCTTATGGCTCTATTCTCTGAGATGCATCTGGAGGTGTTTGACAGGAAGGGACAGACTGTCCTATCTTCTGTGGCTATTACCTCTTCACTTCTTGATCGGGTACGAAAGAGGCAACTATCAGATTCAGAGGCCTTAGTCCTACGGAAGAGTGTGTCAGGAGGGGACCCTCTTCCAAGATGGACAGTGGGTGAGGAAGAGATCTTGCGTTTCCAGGGACTCGTATGGGTTCTAGAAAAGATACATGAGGAGCTGATGAGGTATTTCCATTCCTCAGTTTGGGAAGTTCATCCTAGTGTCACTAAGATGTATCGGGATCTTCATCGCTAGTACTGGTGGCCAGTTATGAAGAAAGATGTTGCTGGTTTTGTCATGAGATGTTATACTTGTCATCAGGTGAAAGCAGAGCATCAGCGACCAGTAGGGCTTTTACAGTAGTTACCCATTCTGTAGTGGAAGTGGAACGATGTCGCGATGGACTTCGTGACCGGGTTGCCGAGGTCACCTTGGGCAAGTGATGCTGTTTGGGTCTTCATTGACAGACTTACGAAGGTAGCACACTTATTGCCGATCAAGGAGACCTTCAATGTTGATGATCTGGGACGACTGTACATCCGAGAGATTGTACGTCTACATAGAGTTCCACACTCCATTGTTTCAGATAGGGATGCACGCTTTACCTCTCAGTTCTGGTAGGGACTTCAGAAGGCTTTGGGTACACTGGTACTTTTGAGTACAACATACCATCTCCAAACTGATGGCCAGTCCGAGTGCACGATCTAGGTGCTTGAGGATATGCTCTGAGATTGCATTTTAGACATCGGTGGTTCTTGGGAGAAGCATATACCTCTTGTGGAGTTCGCCTATAAAAATAGTTTTTAGGTGACCATTCAGATGGAACCATACGAGGATCTATACGGTATGCCATGTCGATCAACCTTATGCTGGATAGAGGCAGGAGAGGCAGCTTTACTAGGACATCATCTTGTTCAGGAGACCTTAGAGAAGATAGAGTTGATTCGGAAGAGGATGGCTATAGCACAGTCTCAACAGAAGTCTTATGCTGATCAGTGGAGACGACCTTTGGAGTTCAAGGTCGGGGATCAGGTTTTCCTACGTGTCACATCGAGGTTGGGACACAAGAGGATTTGGAGACAGTGTAAGCTTTCACCACGGTACATCGGGCCATTTGAGGTTTTGGTGAGAGTTCGGCCGGTTGCCTATCAGTTGCAGCTACCTCAGAGGTACCATGCCATGCACAATGTCTTCCATGTCTCTCAGCTCCGACATTACTTTTCAGAACCATCTCATGTCTTTCATCCCGAGGAAGTTGAGATCGAAGCGGATGCGTCGTTTGAAGAGAATCCCATTAGGATTGTCGATCGCAGTACGAAGGTTCTCTGAGGCTGGTCTATTCCTCTGGTATAAGTGCTATGACAGCACAGGCGAGTACAGGACGAGACTTGGGAGAGGGAGTATGAGGTTCGATCACAGTGGCTGGAACTGTTCGAGGATCCTTCTTCTACGCCCATCTAAGGAAATCCGGGGACAAATTTTTTTAAGGGGGGAAGTTTGTAAGAACTCAGATCTTCGTTTAAGGTACACTTTTCCTTTTTCTAGAGTTTTTAAGAAAAGTGGAGTTTCTGGAAAATTCCGAAGTACACGCCATGTACTTTCTGAGTACACACCATGTACTCTTATCCAGCTCGAAGCCGTGTTATGACCGTGCCCAGGCCACACACACGGTGTGTATGGGTGATGTAGAGTCCGTTTTTGGCGGATTACGGAAAAAACCACTACACGTCGTGTACTTTAAAAATACACACCGCGTACTTTTTTTTCACTAAACGGACCGAGGTCGCGCCTAATCATGATAATCATCTTCTTATAGGTCTAGTTCGTCCGAGAGCGACCTGTACGACCGGATGTTCCCCTAGCCCCCGCTTCTCTGTCTGTTCTCTGATTCGAGCACGATTGATTTCATTGGAAGCGCAGCGGTGAGTTCTTCCTTCTTCTTGAGCCTTGTTTTCCAATTCTTCCTCTTTCTCAAGTTATCTAAGGTTGAACGTTTTGTGCGATTTATTAGATCTACGACGTTCTAGGGAGAATTAGCCATTGTGATTCAAGTATATCGATCTTCTAGGATTGAGGTAGTTGGTTTTTTCCTTATCATTCAAAGTCTCTGAGTTTTTTGTGTGAATTTTCACCGATACCCATGAACAGGGTATTGCGTGTTTACCTTTTTGCCCTTTTTGTTTTCCTGCCTTGCCTGTATGCTTGTGTAGAGGTAATTTGACCATGTTAGAGGATATTTTTTTGTGCATGGATGTTTTTTCCCTTGCTTTGATCTGTTACGACCTTTAGGTCTTGTTGCCTTTGGATGCTACCCTGTTTCATGCCTTGCGGTTATAGGTTGAAGTGAAACTCATGACCTGCTTGTTGCCTTGTAGATTGTTTAGCTAAGTATCTCTATAGGTGTACTTTGGTTAGACAAGTATCTATATGGGTGTACTTTGGCCTTATAGCATTATTATGCACTGACTGGCACGGGGCTGAGGGAACCCGGTGCTATAGACTATAAGGGATAGACCGAGTGAGCTTCCCAGAGAGTCTTAGACATTACAAACTACAGAGGGGATGGACCGAGTGAGCCCCCAGAGAGTCTTGGATTTTATAGACTACATGAGGGTAGACCGAGTGAGCTTCATCAGAGAGTCGTACCTTGTTTGAATCTCTTTAAGAACCTTCCCATGATAGAGGAGGAATTGACCGAGTGAGCTTCCTCAGAGAGTCTGTGGTATACCTGAGGCTATAGGAGGAATTGACCGAGATAGCTTCCTCATAGAGTCTCTAGACCTTGGGGATAAGAGGGTTAGACTACGTGATCTTCCTCAAGAGATTCCCTGAATACCCTAGACAATAAGGGGAATTGACCGAGCGAGCTTCCCCAGAGAGTCTCATAAATTCGTATGACCATGCCAGAGGGGTTAGGTTGAGTGCACTGCCCAGAGGGTTATGGTACTTCTTGGATAGGACCAGAGGGGATGGCTGCGAGTACTTCCCAGAGGGTTTCCAGCTTTTAGCTGTTTGTTTTTTTTTTGATTGGTTGTGGATTGATTGCTGCTATGTATCATCCTGTTTTACTGCTTACTATTTACTGCCTACTGCTTTGCTTTTTCTATTTACTGCTTAGTGTGATTTTACCTGCCATATACTCACTGACTGTTAGGCACAGATCTTCAGGTGGTTTCCTACTGGGATTTTATCTCACACCCGGTTTGGGGCATGCTTTTGGGCCCAAGAAAACTATGTTGTTGAATGTGTAGACAAGGGAAAGCGCCCTTCAACTTCTAGAACTTGATTGCTTGGAGCAGGAGAGCATGGGACCAAGATTTGGCTTACGATGTTGAGGAGTTGTTTAATTTTATTTTGTACTTGTTTTGGTACTGTAGTGTTTTCCAGCATTGTGACTTGTTTGGATGTTTTCCTAGTTATGTATAATGCATCATTTCATATATACATATGTGCTCCAGTTTGTTGATTTAGTCTTCCGCTGTTATATTGTTGGTTGTTACTGCTTCTTCTATTGCATATTTATTCTTCTTTCGTTGTGTACTCTACCAATGAGGGCATAGTTTCCCCACTATCACACCCAAGGCCCTCACTGCTAGTCGGTAGCCTTTGGCGTTTGGGGAAATGCGCTTGAGGCCATGTGACCAACTGGGTACGGGGCGCCTCTGGGTGGCTTCCGGAACCGGGATGTTACAATAACATTATTGAAAAAACCACATCATAAAAAGGGTTAATAAAATATCCACTTAATAAGAGAGTTTGGGACATCCAAAGGTAATATGGAATAATATATAACTAGGTTTCTACGTAAGAGAAAATTGGTTGCAAGTGATAATATGGACATGGAATAAATGCATAAATAATTACATAGAGCGATTATGGTCATTTATCACAAGCAAGTGAATGATCAATGGAAAGTAAAGGGCCTAAAAACTGTAAATATGTGATGATTTAAAAGACCGTATGATTTATAAAATATGAATTTAATATGAAAACATTTTTTTTATCAGTATAATTTTCATAATATTGATGAATTATTTTAATATCTAATAATATAAGGTAATATACTTATATGATATGTTTTTATTTCATAATAGAAATTTCAACCTTTGGTTATGTTTCTATCGATTTCAAATTCATCCCTTACTCTTAGAAATGAATATCCAAAAATAAATTTTTTATTCTTGAAGCACTTAAATTAACTTTTTACAGATCATAAGATCCATAAAGTAGTGGAAATTCTTACCATTTCTCTCTAAATATTTTCCAAAACCATTATCGTTATCATAAGCTATCTAATATAATAAATTAATCTCTAAACCTCATAAGTAACACCATTGGTTCCAAATTAGTATTTATTTTTCAAATCATTTAACTAAAATCAATGATATATTATCTTTGACATCAAATAGGCCAGTGGTAGGTTTTAAGACCATATCATCTTTCAGTCATGGGTTCAAGCCCCGCATCCTTTTCAGACATTAGGGGTTGTCACCGAACTTGCGGGGTATCCTTTTTCTAAACTAAATTAATATGATTCCTATAATTCTAAAAAAATATAATGGACATACTTGAAATAAAATAATCATTAAATAACCTTTTTATTAAGGTTTTCAATACAAATATTTTCTAAAAAGTCTAATAATAATATTTGATATTTATTACAATGTCATCATATTAACCCTAAAGTTTATCATATTTATTTCTATAAAATATAAAGGCATTATTCCTCAATTAAAATTTCCACTAAAATATATGATTGCTGTAAATTTATCTAAAATGTCCTTAATTATGGTAGATCCTAAACACATAAAACATAAAAAGGAGTGTTTAAAACTCTGAACTTATGATTAATATTAAACTATTAAACCCATTATGGTATCCATAACTATTAATATAATGAATATATATATATATATATATTCTTATTAAATTTAATAAAATCCTTAGATGTTTCATGATTCCTATTACCAAAATACTATTAGTAAAATACATATAGAGTTAATTTTTTTAATCCTAATACATAAATACTTCATCCATTTTATTTTTACATAGTTCCTTCCAAGTCTAGGGTTTTACCTTTAGAATAGATAATTTATTCTCATAATTCCTAGGTTCTCCACATTTAAGACAAGGAACTATAAATGGTTCCCTAGAATGAGATTTATTTCCTTCTATCATACTATTCATTTTTCCATAATTATTATTTTCTTTATTCTTCTATTTTTCACACATAAAGCATTTTGTTATTACATTAATACAATTTCATGGGTTTATCCTTTTACATTTATAACATGATGTAAATTGATCATTCTTTCCTCCATAGTCTCCAAAACTTGAGTTATTAGAATCTTCCATCCTTCACTTCTTTGGTGAGTCCAAGAGTTGGTTAATGTATAGTTTGTTAATAATATTTTGGAATAATTTATTATAAATAATAATTATATATTTTACTCAAATAATTATACCATTTGTTTATTCATAGTCACCACATTTTCCTTCATATTCAATGTTAACATGATTCTATCAGGTTCCATCAATTGACTAAAACTAAAATGCATAGTTTGAGAAACAAAAATTGTAGTGGAAAAAACTAATAATAATTTATAGGATGTATAAATCATGACACCTTATATTAAATATAAAAAAACAATAAGTTTAACCTAGGTTATTAATTATCATCATCTATTCAATTACTTCATAATGGATTGTAAAGAAAATGTGAATTATCCTAACCATATCTCCAGAGAGTATCAAAATAGGTGCGTAATAAGGCCCTTTGTTATGTACTATGTGATGACCGATTCCATCCCAATGTAACCTTTTCAGAATTATTACCACTCAATATCTCTATTCTAGAATAACATCCACTTGTATTATCATAACATGAATTTAATACTAGGAAAACCACATACTCTATACCTTACCAAAACTTTAGTACATTCTTCTATACTTATCCTCAAATTCCATATTAGGTTTATATTAATTATTCTATGTTTTACTTAATATACTTATTAAAGGTTATACTAAACTTCCTCTAATACCAACTATAATAACTCTGACCTCAGTAGCCCAAAGCTGGTGTCTTACTTTATTACATTGGCATAGATACTGGGAATAAAATCCAGAAGGACCGATCAATTTAATAGTTTTGGAGAACCAAATATATACATGATACCTATTTTAAACTAGGAATAGAAAATAGAATATAATACACAATAAAATCAAACAAAATAAATCTATGGAAACTCATTCAAATATTTCATCTTCAAATCACGGGGAAAGGAAACAAAATAAGGGCGAGCTTGAATGCCCGATAAGGGTTAAGTACAATAGAAGTTATCATGAATCAATAAGAATAATCAACATGGTAAGGTAAATATATAAAAACACATTCCATTTAGTAAATAAGATAAAAATTAAATGCTTCCAGAGATGATATCATGGTGAAAATCTCATGGATAATATGACAAGGCATAATCATTAATGAAAGGTAAATAATTGATAACAAATTCTATTTAATCAATAATCTGAGATTGAAATTCATCCAAAGAGAATATCATAGTGAAAATGTCATAGATAATAATAAATTAATTCTTAATTAAGTAAATGATTAATTATTATACACAATTTCTCAGACACATGATACCTCTACCATCATGACTTTTTATAACATGGTTTAAAACTACAGGTAAAGACCTATTTAATTTGGATAACTGATTTGACTCATGAGACATACTAATTCATTGAGGGGATATATAATAATAATACCCACCCACCACTACATGACAACATAATTCGTTATATATATAATAATCAATTTAATTCATGAATCAATATTCCTTAATAACAAATATTTATATTGACCAAAGGATACAGATTTATCAATATTTCCCAAATTAATCAAATAAAATAAAAAGAAAACACAGTATGTAACAATGGTATATGGTTTAAGAAATAATAATAAAATAATATTAGAATAAGGATATTTAAGATAAATGTAATGTCTAATAAAAAATGATCACAAGGAAGTGATTGTTTCAAGATAAAGTTAACAATCAAAAAAGAAAGTAAGATTTTACAATAAATTTTACCAGTTGATAATTTTTAAGTCAAATTATCTTGAATGAATTGATTTAAAGTAAAATTTAAAATACCATTAAGTATGAGAGAATCATTATGTTACATTTCAATGGGGTGAAATTGAGACAAAGTACCTTACCTCATGCTTCCTTTGACATCATGAATATCAAACATGGGGGACTCACTCCATACCCATTGGTCTTATATAACCATATATCATGAACCCTTGGGCTGGGAATGGATTTAGGAATCCCTGAGTACGATGATAGGGAGGAGTGGTCAGACATGATGTCCAAGTTATTGTGACTATGAAGAGACGCATTGTGCATTAGTGTACCAATTATGAGAATAAAAATATAAGTGGGAGTCTTATGATACACTTAAAGTGGAGTGGTCTATTTTTTTTAAAAGATAATGCTTTGGTCACAGACCAAAGCACAATTTTTTGAAAATTAAGAAAGTTACAAGAGTATGAAATAGGGGATTTTTTTACAATCTCTATCAAAAAGCTCAAATAAATCAGCAGGCATGGAGTTCCTGAATCATGAGAAGAGTGTTTCATGAAGGATGAATGTTCTGCGAAGCCTCATGTGACCCATAAGGCATTATTACTTTGTGTAGGGAATAAACCCTCACAAAAGGATTATCCACCATAGGATGAGGCCTTCAATAAGACACAAAAGGGGGTTTCAAAAAGCCCAGGTACCTTGGATGATCCATTTTATAATTGGTGTGTGATTCTCATGAGGCTCGAGAATTTTGAGAAATTTAGAATTTGAAGGGTTGGGTATCCATCCATAGAATATCGGAATGAGGGTTGTATTTATAGTAATGGTGTTTAGAGAAGTTTTGAAGTGGTTTTTGAATAAATTAAGTTCTTATCAAATAGGCGTGGCTCTGTCAAAATCACAAAGGATATCATCAATCTTTCTCATGTTTGAAAAGTTCCATCGGACTCACAGAAGATACCATCATGACCTCGTGATCATTTTTCATTAAAAATCAGACTCATAGAGGATACCTTAATGAAGTTAAATTGAGACAAAGTCTCTTACCTCATGCTTCATTTTAGTTGAACATGATTTAATCTATTGTATAGTTGTTTTAAAATGTTATTAACTTATAAAAACTGCATTAGTATTTATAATATCATATATGATCAATTTATAACATGTTATCATCCTTCCATTAATAATATTTTCATTATATTCATTGTTTCGAGTGTTAATTCACTTGTTTTCTCATGCGTGTTTTATCACAAAAGATCCAGTTATTGAAAATATTGTATAGTTATATCTTATATAGAATAATAATAATTAAATATTTATAATATTTATATATAAATTATACTTTTAAGACCAATAAGACAAGATGGTTTTAGAAATGAATTATTACAATCATGAAAACGATAGGCCGTACGCACGCATGAGTAACATTTCCATTTTTCAACGATCATTATGAAGAGAAGGTAAGTAACATTTTATCTTATAATAATGATAATAATATCATATATACCATATTATTTCTTTAAACATACTTATATGTATCATTGATGTAGTTTTGTGATGAAAAAAGAGCCATATTGTTTTGTGAAGGTGGTAGTCCACACGTAAACGAAGGATGTTATCATCTTTCATTGAGTGAAAAGGTAAGAAGGAAAATGATATATTATCTTTCTAGAATAAAAAATATGTCATTAATATCATAATTATGTTATATATATCACATATAATCATTAAATTCATCGTTATCACCTTCCATGTGAAGCTTTAGTAAAATATGAATCACATCACTTCGCGAGGAGGTAGTCCACCGCACACATGATCGACAATTATCGTATCTCGTATGGAATGTAAAGTAAAAATATATATGATAGAATGAATAAAAATGTATATTAATGTTATAAATATTATACATATACTTTATATCCATCATCATACCCAACTGTGGTAGGTGGAAATGGAAAAATTAATGACATTAGTTCAGGAGGATGTAGTCTGCTGTACACACGAACGATGATTCTCTAACTCATTTAGTAGAAGTGGATATCGTTGTAAGTAATTAAATTATTATAAAAATATAAAATTATATGTAAGATAACAAGGATATTATATAATCATGTTTTAATAAGTATTTAAGGATGTGGAGGAGGAAATAAAATAAAAATTATCATTGAAGAACATTACCTCTTATTCAGGTCTCCTCCTTAGGTTTTCACTAAAGCCTTCCCAGGTTAAATTTTTTCAAAAAATTGGGATTATAGGATAAGGGTATAGCTTTTGGGGAGTTATTTGGCTAGTTTATGGCTGAAACAAGTATGTTTGAATGTATGAATAAGAGAGGAGAGAGGATGTCCTTTTATAAGTGAGGTGAGTGTCACAATTGTAATTGTTTGAAAAGATTCAATCATACCCACATTTGTGTCATGTAAAAGAATATATAATAGGAAATTATATACCCTAGAAGATTTATGGTCTGGAAATGTACATAAAATGGGGTTGTAAAGACCTAGAAATTTCAAGGAAATTTTTTTTCTTAATTTTATTTGGAATTTTACAAGAACGCAGTTTCTGACGGCGCCTGATTCCGAGGCCCGGTGTGCCCGGAATTAATTTCTGAAGTTTGGCTCGGGTACGTTCAGTGAACGAGCGAGCGTGAATTTCTATCTTTTGAACCGGTGCTCGGAATTGAAATCCAATTGCACCGATGAACTCGCAACACCGGTAATCGCTTAATAGAACCTTTACCATAGTTGCGTTTGTGCGGGAGGAGAAGTTAATTTTTTGGGGTTTAATTAAAAAAAGTGAATAAAATTGTTAAATCAAATTTTAACAATGTTAAGTGGTTAACTTCTCCCATGCGAAGTTGGTGGTGGTCCCACATCCATCCAACTTCCCATGTGTGGATATTTGAAAGGGTGGGGCCCACACGAACCCCCCCACCTTTTCAAATTCCTTAAACACCCTAACCCTCTTAACTCCTCACATTCCAACTCCCCATTAACTCACATTATTTAATATTTGACAACTTGATTAATTAATGAGGTGAGTTAAGTATGGTTTATTTGAATTTCAATCTTTTGAAATTCTTGCCAACACTTTGCAATTAATTAATTAAACCAACATAATTAATTATTTTGAGTGTTTGAATTCTTTTGAATTCATTTTGCCAACATTAAAAAGAGAGATTATATTCTTCTTTTTGGGTTGGCATAAACCTTGTGGGGAGAACTAAGGAGAGGAGAAGAACTCTTGGAAGATCACCAACCTCTCGAGGAAGAACGTTCCACGTTTCCGAAGAACGTGAAGCAACACCTCCGACCATCTTCAACCAGAGTAAGGAAGGGAAGCACCGCCGCCTACAAAGTATACAGAGGGTGACGTCTCGGATCGACTTCACCGAGCTCTTCTCCCACCAACCTAGACGGAACGACGCCCGACCTCCGCGATGCTTGTCTTCCGCGGGTCGTTGAAGAACTCCATTCTTGAAGCCGAAGTAGGGGAATTTTATTTTGAAATTATCTTATCTTTTGAGAAAAGAACGACGAGCGCGGACCAACCAATACCGGGTTGATCCGCGGATCGTCCGATCAAGCGGTTGATGATTGAGGGTTTTTATTTATTTAATTGTTCATGAATACAAACTTGGTGATGATCGTGGATTAAAACCCTTTTTGTTATCGAATAACACGAGGGGGTAGGACCGCACAAACACGGCCGACCCTCCTCCTTTGTTTTTCATGATGGTTTCTTGAGGATGATACGAGAAAACGTGGTGCCGTCGCACCACGCGTTTTATTGCGGAAGATACGCGCGGCGCGACGGCGCCGCGCCGTGGAAAGAAATCCAAGAACGCGACGCCGTCGCGTCGCGTCGAAGAAAGTCAAAGGCGCCGCGGCCGGAGCGGGCCGCGGCGGAGGGAAGCGATGCCGTCGCATCACGCCGAACGGCATAGGCCGCGGCCGGTTCCGGGCCGCGGCGGAGCAAGATGACCGGCGGCCGGCACCGGGCCGCCGGTGTCGGCGAAGGAAGGACCGGCCGTCGCCGGTCCTTGCTGGAGAAACCGGCCGGCCAGTGCGGGCCGGCCGGGCAGTGGAGACCGGGGGAATTAATTTCCCCCGGCCGTGTCTCAAAACCGGCATCAATTAAGGGGCCGCGGTTCTGAAAGGGGAGGGGAAGCTATGCCCCCCGCGCGCGGCACCCGAACGGCGCCCAGGTCGCGCCGCCGTGCCGGTCCGCGCCGCTCTGCCGGTCCACGCCGCCGCGCCGGACCGCGCCACCGCACCAGACCGTGTTGCCGCACCGGACCGCGCCGCCGCACCGGCCCACGCCGCCGCGCCGCCGGCCGGGCCGCGTTTTCCGAGCCGGGCCGGGTCGTCGGGCCGGGTCGGCCCGGGCCCAGACCCCCAGTTTCGGACCACTTTTGGTCAAATGCCTGTATCTTGGGGTACGGGCCTCCAAACGACTCGCCGTCAGCGGCAACGCGGACCTTGGATCGAGACGGTTGTTTCGGTATACTATACTCAAGGTGCACCTTCCTTTTTGGGAGCCTAAGTGGTTAAAACTCCATAGTTAAGCGTGTTTGGCCTAGAGTAGTGATCAGGATGGGTGACCTCCTGGGAAGTTTCCCAGGGTGGGTGTGAGACAGAAAGGCCAATAACTAACAGACCGGGCGTCCGATTTACGCGCCGTCTGTTTCGTTGAATTCCTCTTGATGAGACGGATCTTTTGGAATACTCCACCCGAGGTTTGGACGCAGGTGGAGTACGGTCGGGTTGGTTTTTCCTTAAAAACCAACCGGGCCCCTGGAACGAAAAAGCCAATAACTCTCAGACCGGGCATCCGATTGACGCGCCGTCTGTTGCGTTGAGTTGCTGTTGACGATACAGAACTTTTGGCATTCTCCACCCGAGTTTTGAATGCAGATGGATAGTGGCCGGGTTGGATCGCACAGAAATCCAACCGGGCCCCTGGAACGGAAAAGCTGATACCTTTCTGACAGAACGTCCGTTTGACGAACCGTCAGCGGCGTTGGTGATCTCATTGAGAAACGGTCCCTATGAGTATACCCTATGAGAGTTAGGGGTACAGTTGAGATACGGATGGGTTTGGTTCGCTCACGAAACCAACCGGGCCCCTGGGACGAAAAGGCTAATAACTCACAGACCGGGCGTCCGATTGACGCGCCGTCTGTTGTGTTGAGACCCCTATGACGAGGCGGTCCTTTAAGATACTTCTTCGTGGGACTTTGAGATACTTGGAGTATCGACCTATAGCTCGTGGAGTGGACCCTCCCAGTGACGAGCGTGCAGAGTACGGAGACCGTGTAACTGGATGAGACCTGACGACTGCTTGACCGACTCGACTTGGAGTGAGTCGACTAGCCCAGTGGACGGAGCACTACTTTCTGAGGTGCAGACCCATGGCGGACGGAGCACTACCTGTGTGACAGTGCAGACCCGCGGTACTCGTCCGGAGAGTACCTCAGCAGGCTACTAGGGGGTGTTTACTACTGTGTTTGGGTGACATACCTCGGTGGGAAGCACTACTGTGTCTGGGTGGCTGACCCGCAGTACTCGACAGGAGGAGTACTTCAGCAGTCTTAGGTTAGTGAGAAGTACCTCGGAGTCGTGACAGGATATCTGTACACCCCAGAGACGGATCTCTTTAGCAGTTACAGTTTCGATAATGAAAATCCTGGTTTGAGCTGAGACTTTTGACCTTTGTGTTTACTGCATGATTGAGATGGGTCACTTGATAACTTAGGTATATGTATGGGCATATACCTGGGTAGTGATTATCCGTTGATTTCATGATCCTTGTGTTTCCTCATGATTGAGATGGGTTACTTGATAACTTAGGTATATGTATGGGCATATATCTAAGTAGAGGTTATCTGTTGATATCTTCTTTATGGTTATCCTTGTTGGTTTTAGTGAGACCGTGAGGGTCTCGGGGTCCCTACTGAGTAAAGTTATACTCACCCCTGCACGGGCTATGCCCGCACCTCGTTTTGTTGGTTGCAGACAACGGGCAGTGCTGACGGAGGCCGAGTGTTCGAGGACTGGACGGTACCCGGAGGTGGACTACTCGACGTGTCAGTATCCGGAGGTGGACTTCACGGCGAGACGACAATCAGAGGTGGTTGACGGGCAAGAGCATTGTGGAGGCTATCTGTACCTACCCTTCAGGTAGGATCCGTGGTGGACGATCCAGGAGCTGCGCTAACTGTACCCACCCTTCAGGTTAGATCCGAGGAGGACGAACCAGGAGTCGCTTCTGTCCCACCAGCTGTTGTCTTTTTCTGTTGTACTTTGTTCAGTTGTAGTTGTACTTTCTTTTGGGTTTGTATTCTGGACCATTTTTCCTTTTTGCACTACTCTTTGTACTTAGTGTTTACTTCTGCTTATACTCTGTCGTGTTTGTTTACTTTTATAAATGAAATGCCTTCCTAGTTATCGGGATTTACGCCTTTGGTGCTAGTCGCCAGCCCCTGGCCTATGGAAGGCGGGCTTGGGGTAGTCATGGCATGGGCCCTGAGGATGGGTCATGACAAATTGGTATCAGAGGAGTTCGGTTCTACCGCAGAACTTATGACTCTGACTTTTTCTTTTTGTGAAGCAATAGTGTTAAGAGTACCGAGTGTGGATTTCAGTTCAGGGAGTCCAGTGTTGGTGCGGGCGGCCGACGTATCCATACACCAGGACCCTGACAACTGATTTCCGACTTTGTGCACGAAAACACTGATTGCGTGTGTGTTTTCAAAGGTTTTCCCTTAAAACAGCTCAAACCAGGTCAGCTCACCAGGTATAAACGTTTGACCGTGTCACGATGTTTCTTTCAGGATGCCTTTTCACGGAAGACCAGCTAGAGCCCAGAGGGATGTGCGTGCTGACAGCCTGTCGAGTGATGAGGCTTCGGTACAGGGCCCTCTTACAGTTGAGGCACCAGCGGAGGCACCAGCAGTACTGCTACCCGTTGGGCCACCGATGCCACCAGCCCCAGCAGTAGGCGATGCACGACGCTTGAGCGCACTGCACGAGTTCCAGCGCCAGAGGCCACCCAGGTTCCGGGGAGAGACGGACCCGTAGGCGGCTGAGGTTTGGCTGGAGGTTGTGGTGAGAGTTTTCAGGCTAGTGGGGATGCCGATAGACTTCATGGTGATCTTTGCTACCAGCCTCCTTCAGGAAGTAGCAGGCAGGTGGTGGAGCCACTTGTTCCAGTTTTGTGATGGGATGACCTTTGCATGGGAAGACTTCGAGACCTTCTTCAGGGTGGAGTTTGTGCCAGTATCTCTACACCCCGAGCGTGTACAGGAGCTTCTGCCTTTTCCGCGTGTTTTTCGATCAGTAGCCGAGTCATCTGTGGGAAGTAGACAGATGATGCAGAGGTCCAGGAGGACCAGACTAGCAGTTGGATGATCTCGGGTTTTAGGACCGGTGGTGTGGGGCACACTGGGTGGAAATAGAGCTAGGCGTGCCAGAAGCAGGTTGTGTTACTCATGCGGCGGAAAGGGTCACCTGGCACGTGACTGTCCGACTCCTCGTACAGTTGATCCGCAGGCTTTGGAGGAGCCACCAAGGCAGTAGAGCTCCGGGAGCAGGTGGAAAGGAGCGGAACTAGTGGATACGTCTCTTGTACTTCTAGTTCCATGTTGCTGTTGTATTCATGTCTTTTTACTACGAGCTGTAATAATAAAAAGACACTTATCTTTGAGATGTTTTCTTTCCTGTCCTTTTGTTTGGTTGATACTGAGTGGTCCCGGTTAAACTGTTGACTTGACCCTCGCTTTTGAGATTTCTACTAGAGGGGACCCAGTGACCTCACACTGATGCCGACAGTGTGACCCGACCCTTGGAGGCGAGAGTGACAGTTGGATCACTTAGTAGTTACGTCGAGTCCTTAAGACGTCATCCATGGCATGAATGCATCATTCATGTTAGGATTGACTGTATTAGGCAACGAATGTGGTTCATCCAGGGGATGAGACCAGATTTCTCTTATCGGCAAAGAAGAAATCATAGCAGCTCTTGTGAGACTAAAGGAGGTCCAGGACATCCAAGAGAGGATGAAGACTGCACAGTGCAATAAGAAACAGGAAACCGGTTTCAGTCTTAGAGACTCGGGCATGTTAAAGAAGAGGAAGCTTAAAGGAGAGATGAGTCTACGAAGCAGCAGACGTGGAGGCAGAGCTAGGAGAGCATCATGAGGTGGTGTACATCCTAACATTGTACAACCACCCACCTTAGTTATTCCTGCCAGGCTCAGGGAGCTGGAGGGAGGAGGAAGAGTGCGGCTGCATGCGGTCAAGGAGTGCGACCCAATGGCTCTAGAAATGATTCAAGGGACAGTCTGTGTCCACTACTAGCTGTTGTAGTAACGGACGTCGATGTGAATCATTTCTTGCTTTCACAAATCTTGTTCCAGACCTAGAGTTTCCGGTAAGCCGTGGACTTGACCCTCATGTCTGGAGATACCTTGGGAGGAGACTCGATAATCACACTTACGCCGACGGTGTGGTCAGACCCTCGAGGCGAGAGTTTCAGTTGGAATCTCTTGGTGACAGCGTCGAGGCCTTGCGACGTTAGTTTGAGTATGGAATAGGCAATAACTGTTCATACTCAAATTTACGGTTTTAGGCAAACGTCGGGATGGGTTTTCCTTGGTCGGAAAAAAGGAAACCCCAGGCAGCACGGGATAAACTCTTTCACGGGAGGGTGCGACCGATCACTCTTGAATCGGCCAACCTTACCCTCGTGGCAGCAGTCATTTGAGTTCCAGTTCTAATAGGAATTGGAAACCTCTGGAGTTTGAGGATGGCGACCACGTTCTTATATGGGTCTCACCTCGACGAGGTTTACGGAGATGTGGCCAAGGCGGCAAGTTATCTCCAAGGTTCAGCGGACCTTCTTAGGTCCCCAGCTGGGTAGGCGGGGTGGTTTACCGCTTGACCCATTCACCGCAGTTGCACCAGGTGCATGATGACTTCCACGTATCACAACTGAGGAGATACGTGCTCGACCCTTCGCATATCATCGACCATTAGGAGCTGGACGATGGCGATGGGGTGTCTTTCACGGAGGTTCCAGTGGGGATCGAGGATCGACAGGAGCAGATCCTACGAGGATGATCGATTCCTCAGGTGCACTTTCTTTGGCAGTGCGGAACCTCCAGGTAAGCGCATGGGAGCGGAAGGCTCAGATGCGTGCTCTGTACCGCTTTTGTGACCCTAGTTTGCGTTGAAGCTTTACGGGGACGTAAAGCCCTGAGGTGGGAGTAATGTAAAGACCCGGAAATTTCAAGGAAATTTTTTTCTTAATTTTCTTTGGAATTTTACAGGAATGCAGTTTCTGACGGCGCCTGATTCCGAGGCCCGGTGTGCCCGGAATTAATTTCCGAAGTTTGGCTCGGGTACGTTCAGTGAACGAGCGAGCAGGAATTTCTATCTTTTGAACCGGTGCTCGGAATTGAAATCCGATTGCACCGATGAACTCGCAACGCTGGTAATCACTTAAGAGAACCTTTACCGTAGTTGCGTTTTTGCGGGAGGAGAAGTTAATTTTTGGGGTTTAATTAAAAAAAGTGAATAAAATTGTTAAATCAAATTTTAACAATGTTAAGTGGTTAACTTCTCCCATGGGAAGTTGGTGGTGGGCCCACATCCATCCAACTTCCCATGTGTGGATATTTGAAAGGGTGGGGCCCACAAGACCCCACCACCTTTTCAAATTCCTTAAACACCCTAACCCTCTTAACCCCTCACATTCCAACTCCCCATTAACTCACATTCTTTAATATTTGACAACTTGATTAATTAATGAGGTGAGTTAAGTATGGTTTATTTGAATTTCAATCTTTTGAAATTCTTGCCAACACTTTTCAATTAATTAATTAAACCAACTTAATTAATTATTTTGAGTGTTTGAATTCTTTTGAATTCATTTTGCCAACATTAAAAAGAGAGATTATATTCTTCTTTTTGGGTTGGCATAAACCTTGTGGGGAGAACTAAGGAGAGGAGAAGAACTCTTGGAAGATCACCAACCTCTCGAGGAAGAACGGTCCACGTTTCTGAAGAACGTGAAGCAACACCTCCGACCATCTTCAACCGGAGTAAGGAAGGGAAGCACCGCCGCCTACAAAGTATACAGAGGGTGACGTCTCGGCTCGACTTCACCGAGCTCTTCTCCCACCAACCTAGACGGAACGACGCCCGACCTCCGCGACGCTTGTCTTCCGCGGGTCGTTGAATAACTCCGTTCTTGAAGCCGAGGTAGGGGAATTTTATTTTGAAATTCTCTTATCTTTTGAGAAAAGAACGACGAGCACGGACCAACCAATACCGGGTTGACCTGCGGATCTTCCGATCAAGCGGTTGATGATTGAGGGTTTTTATTTATTTAATTGTTCATGAATACAAACATGGTGATGATCGTGGATTAAATCCCTTTTTGTTATCGAATAACGCGAGGGGGTCGGACCGCACAAACACGGCCGACCCTCCTCCTTTATTTTTCGTGATGGTTTCTTGAGGATGATACGAGAAAACGTGGTGCGGTCGCACCACGCGATTTATTGCGGAAGATACGTGCGGCGCCGTCGCTTCGCGCCGTGGAAAGAAATCCAAGAATGCGACGCCGTCGCGTCGCGTCGAAGAAAGTCAAAGGCGCCGCGGCCGGAGCGGGCCGCGACAGAGGGAAGCGATGCCGTCACATCGCGCCGAACGACATAGGCCGCGGCCGGTTCCGGGCCGCGGTGGAGCAAGATGACCGGCGGCCGGCACCGGGCCGCCGGTGTCGGCGAAGGAAGGACCGGCCGTCGCCGGTCCTTGCTGGCGAAACCGGCCGGCCAGTGCGGGCCGACAGGGCAGTGGAGACCGGGGGAATTAATTTCCCCCGACCGTGTCTCAAAAGCGGCCCAATTAAGGGGCCGCGGTTCTCAAAGGGGAGGGGAAGCTTTGCCCCCCGCGCGCGGCACCCGAACGGCGCCCAGGCCGCGCCGCCGTGCCTCTCCGCGCCGCCGTGCCGGTCCGCGCCGCCGCGCCGGACCGCGCCACCGCGCCAGACCGCGCCGCCGCACCGGACCGCGCCGCCGCACCGGCCCACGCCGCCGCGCCGCCGGCCGGGCCGGGTTTTCCGAGCCGGGCCGGGTCGTCGGGCCGGGTCGCCGCCCGGGGCGGGTCGACCCGGTTCGGCCGACCCAGGGGGGGTCGGGCCGGGTCGACCCGGGCCCAGACCCCCAGTTTCAGACCACTTTTGGTCAAATGCCCGTATCTTGGGCTACGGGCCTCCAAACGACTCGCCGTCAGCGGCAACACGAACCTTGGATCGAGACGGTTGTTTCGGTATACTATACTCAAGGTGCACCTTCCTTTTCGGGAGCCTACGTGGTTAAAACTCCATTGTTAAGCGTGCTTGGCCTAGAGTAGTGATCAGGATGGGTGACCTCCTGGGAAGTTTCCCAGGGTGGGTGTGAGACGGAAAGGCCAATAACTAACAGACCGGGCGTCCGATTTACGCGCCGTCTATTTCGTTGAATTCCTCTTGATGAGACTGATCTTTTGGCATACTCCACCTGAGGTTTGGACGTAGGTGGAGTATGGTCGGGTTGGTTTTGCCTTAAAAACCAACCGAGCCCCTGGAATGAAAAAGCCAATAACTCTCAGACCGGGCGTCCGATTGACGCGCCGTCTGTTGCGTTGAGTTCCTGTTGACGATACGGAACTTTTGGAATTCTCCGTCTGAGTTTTGAATGCAGATGGATAGTGGCCGGGTTGGATCGCACAGAAATCCAACCGGGCCCCTGGAACGGAAAAGCTGATACCTTTCTGACAGAACGTCCGTTTGACGAACCGTCAGCGGCGTTGGTGATCTCGTTGAGAAACGGTCACTATGAGTATACCCTATGAGAGTTCGGGGTACAGTTGAGATATGGCCGGGTTTGGTTCGCTCACGAAACCAACCGGGCCCCTGGGACGAAAAGGCTAATAACTCACAGACCGGGCGTCCGATTGAAGCGCCGTCTGTTGTGTTGAGACTCCTATGACGAGGCGGTCCTTTGAGATACTTCTTCGTGGGACTTTGAGATACTTGGAGTATCGACCTGTAGCTCGTGGAGTGGACCCTCCCAGTGACGAGCGTGCAGAGTACGGAGACTGTGTAACTGGCTGAGACCTGACGACTGCTTGACCGACTCGACTTGGAGTGAGTCGACTAGCCCAGTGGACGGAGCACTACTTTCTGAGGTGAAGACCCATGGAGGATGGAGCACTACTTGTGTGACAGTGCAGACCCACAGTACTCGTCCGGAGAGTACCTCATCAGGCTACTAGGGGGTGTGCACTACTGTGTTTGGGTGACATACCTCGGCGGGAAGCACTATTGTGTCTGGGTGGCTGACCCGCGGTACTCGACAGGAGGAGTACTTCAGCAGTCTTAGGTTAGTGAGCAGTAACTCGGAGTCGTGACAGGACCACTGTACACTCCAGAGAGGGAGCTCTTCAGCAGTTACGGTTTCGATAATGAAAATCCTGGTTTTAGCTGAGACTTTTGACCTTTGTGTTTACTGCATGATTGAGATGAGTCACTTGATAACTTAGGTATATGTATGGGCATATACCTGGGTAGTGATTATCCGTTGATTTCAGGATCCTTGTGTTTCCTTATGATTGAGATGGGTTACTTGATAACTTAGGTATATGTATGGGAATATACCTAAGTATAGGTTATCTGTTGAGATATTCTTTGTGGTTATCCTTGTTGGTTTTAGTGAGACCGTGAGGGTATCGGGGTCCCTACTGAGTAACGTTATACTCACCCCTGCACGGGCTATGCCCACACCTCGTTATGTTGGTTGCAGACGACGGGCAGTGCTGACGGAGGCCGAGTGTTCGAGGACTGGACGGTACCCGGAGGTGGACTACTCGACGAGTTAGTATCCAGAGGTGGACTTCACGGCGAGACGACACTCAGAGGTGATTGACGGGTGAGAGCGTTGTGGAGGCTATTTGTACCTACCCTTCAGGTAGGATCCGTGGTGGACGATCCAGGAGCCGCGCTAACTGTACCTACCCTTCAGGTAGGATCCAAGGAGGACGAACTAGGAGTCGCTTCCGTCCCACCAGCTGTTGTCTTTTTCTGTTGTACTTTGTTCAGTTGTAGTTGTACTTTCTTTTGGGTTTGTATTCTGGCCCATTTTTCCTTTTTGCACTTCTCTTTGTACTTAGTGTTTACTTCCGCTTATACTTTGTCGTGTTTGTTTACTTTTATAAAGGCAATGCCTTCCTAGTTATCGGGATTTACGCCTTTGGTGCTAGTCGCCAGCCCCTGGCCTATGGAAGGCGGGCTTGGGGTAGTCACGGCACGGGCCCCGAGGACGGGTCGTGATGGGGGTTTTACATGTTTTAGGCCAATTTTGAACCTTATATTCTATGTTTAACCCCCCAATAAATCAATTTTTACCTTAACTACGGTAATTAATTTCTACTAGTTTCTCTATACATTTTGGTCAAAACTTAAGAGGAAATTATTATAAATTATAAATTATTATAATTGAAAATATTGAATCCATTTTTCCAAATTCAATTCACATAAGTGGAAAATTTTATTTTAAAATTAATCCCATAAACATGAAGAGAAATCATATTTTGAATGAGAAAACGTTCAAAAATTTAAAATGTTTTTATATAAAAATTAAATATGAAAATTATTAAAAAGGAATAAATTGAATAAATTGATATAAAATTGAAATAATTTTACTTTAAAACCACTTAAAAATATAATTTATCCTTATAAATTATTTAAACAAAAAGTCAGTTTTCAATTAAAATTTAGTATTTTTCACTATTCATTGAAAATGAAATATTTCAGAGAAATATAAAAAATTAACTCTAAGATAATTCTGATATGATTACTTCAAAAATAAATTTAATTTTATAAAATAAGTTTTCTAAAAGTGGTAAACATTAATTTTTATTATGTTTTCAAAGAATAACTAATCTGTCTTTTTGAAAAAATATAGTATTTCAAAAAAAATCCCTTTATTATAAATTATTATTATTATTTTACTAATAAATATATAACCATATTATTCAGAATTTCGTTAGTAATATTAAAAAATTCTAATTTAATGTCTATATTATAACTATTATATTAAATAATAATTTTTTAATAATATTTCATATTTATTTTAAACTTGTTTCTGCGTATAACACAAGCTAAATTCAATTTTGCATGTAACACAAGATAATATTATTGTTGTGTGTATCAAAAGATAAAATTATTGTTTCATGTAATTCAAGATATTAAATGGAATTATTTTATATAAAAATAATTATATCGTAAAGTCTTGAGGTGTTATATTTTCTTCTAAGATTGGTGTTGCGTGTCACATATGTTATCAAATACAATGTTCTTATTTTAAAATATTAGGATGTTACATAATAATCCATATAGAGTAATATGGTGGATTTTATTAATAGAGAAAATCCCTATAAAAACATAATATTCATCAAAGTTTGGTGACATGGATGAAAATAATTTTAAAATACCATTGGACTATTTCTTGAGGAAAATACCCTGCCCATTTTGAAATCACTTATTTAATATCTACAGATTTATAGAATATTAGTAAAAAAACTCTCTTTGAAATGAACCATGGAAAATTTTAAGTGAATATTCAAGAAAAATAATATTTATGATGGATAGAAAATCAATTTGTGTTGTAAGTATTAAAATAAATTTTCTATTCACACATTCAGTATAATGTTTCTCATTCAGAAAACAACAAGAAGGTTCATTTTATTTTTTTATAAAATTTTAGACATGGGTGAAAATTAAATTAATAAATCATTTTTGAATAGTAAAATCATTCACAATTTTTTTAAAGAAAATATAGATATGGAAGATAAATTTCCCCAACCGAAAAAGCCAGTATTCCTCAAAAAACATTCTTTTAGACTTTTGAGTACTTAGAGTGTGTAAAATGAAAGGAGAAATTTCAATTTCCAGAAATAACCAAAGGATAATAAAATAGATTGTGATTAAGATAAAATATAATATAATTCCTCCAATGAATCCTTAAACATAAACAATATAGAATATGGATGATATTTTGAAATAAAACTTTACCTCATGTTTGGATTGCCTCGTAAGTGATTTTAACCTCCTATATAATAAATTTATATTGTTTAAAATTCTATAATAGAATAATAAAATTTTTAAATATCATATATGATCAAATTATATTATTTCAATGCCTATTTATTAATAATTTTTTATTAAAATTATAAATTTTGAGTGATAACTATTTCATTTTTCATGTAAGTTTTAGTTTTGTATTTTCATTCCATGAATCTTGATCGTGGTTCTATTATTTCCAAAACCCTAATAATTTCACAAGTTTCAAATTTAATCATTATATAACCTTTTATAACAATTCATATAAGGTAGTGATGAAAAATTCATTACATCACTTCATGAATATGATAGTTCATACATATTCACAAGTGATGTTTCCTCTTTTATATGGATGAACCATATCTATGCATGAGCGATATTTTTATTTTTGATAGGAAATAAAGGAAGTGGAAAATGGTTTTACCATAATAATAATAAAATATCTAAATATTTATGATAATATAATAATTATTTTAGGATGTATATAATAGATTTATAGGAATTATAAGAATAAATATACATTTAAGTAGTCAGTGAAGACAATTTACATCTTCTTTGGGAGACCTCCTTTGGATTAAAATCTAAGACTTATCAAGAAAGTATTAGGATAAGAATAGAAGATCAAGATAATATTTGAGGAACATTGGAAGGTTTTTTGATATATATTGGTCAATCTATAATGATTAATTTTTTGTGAATAAGGGAGGATAATATGTACCATTTTATAAACAAGGGGATAGACATACATGGTATTACTTAAAACATTTATGTAATATAAAGTCATTTTCTTGAGATAGTAGCAAAAAATTTCTATAAAATTGATGGAAAGATATTATATGGTCTAAATATACCTAAATAATAATATTTATATAAACTTAAGTGACATTTTACCCTTATCTCTTAGCTTAAACCATTTTAACCCTAATAGTGGTAACAAATTTTTATTGTTATAACTATTCATTATGGGAAAAAATTAAGTTGAAATTACTACCCAATGTTAATTATTATAATTCCAAGTATGGAACCCATTTTAAAAGATTTAGGTTTTATATATGGTATAAATTAATTTTAATATTATTGCGCAAAATGGAATGAAAACATTTTCAATGTTTTTTTATTCTTAAGCATAAAAATTATTTTATAGAAAAATAAAGAATAATGTTAATTATAATAGAAATAATTGGATTCTATTAAATAAAATTAAACTTATTCTTATTTCAAAATATTTTAAAATCAAAAAGAACCTTTAATATACTAGCTTAATAGAGGAGAACTAAAAACAGAATTTATTTGTACAAAAACATTAGTTAGATTTCCAAAATGTTAACTGTACATATATGTCTAAAATTATATTTTCATATAAATTATATTAATTTTTAAATATATATTTGGAATATAAAAATAGTTTCATAAACTTTCATGTTATTATTATATCATTGTAATTTCATAAAATTAATGTTTTTGTAAAATCAGTATTTTTCAATGTTCACCTAAAAATAAACTATTTATGAAAAATAAAAAAAATCAGAATAAGATAATTTTTAAATTATGAGTATAAAATTATATTCATTTTATCAAATAAAAAATATGAATTTTAATAATTTTTGTTTTAAACACATTCTTCAGTAAAGCAATGTGCATTATACTATTGTTTCTTTAGAACAAAAATCTTACTTACTATAAATGAATCTTGAGTGTTCATGAGGATTGTAAGGATAATTCATTCCTAAAAAGGGAGTTATACCATGAATTTGTAAAAATAATGAAGTGTGATATAGAGTGATCTACACCTATAGAAGTAATATCCACAACAGATATATTCAGAAAAATAAGAAGGAAGATCTTGGGAAGGTAAAGCTCCCAAGAGAGTTGAGATTTTAGAGCTAACATAAAGGATCAAAGGTAAGTAAAATTGTGTTGTGATATTAATTCACCAGAATAAAATCAATTAAATAGAAGATCAGGATTGATTTAATCTTATTCTTTAGAAATTTAAGTTGACCAGAATAAGTTGAAGATCCCATAATGATGAAGCCCTAGAAGCAGGTTGCAAGAGGAATATTTGTGAGTTGGGAAGAAAGAATCCATGAGGATAACAAAGGAAACAATTTCATGAACTATATTAGATGATGAGACATGTTACTATAATGTGATTAATAGAAATATAAGTATTTTAGATGTCTATAATAAGTGATTAAAGATCTCTAAAAAGAGTATTATTGTGAAAAATAGTCTTGATAAAATAACTAGGATTAATCATTAAAGAAATTGAATAGATTGTTTCATTATAATTATGATTTTGTTAAAAATGATATGCTCATACTAAATCATGAGGAAGAAGAAAATTTGGAATATGGGTTTGTACCTAATAATATTGATGTAAGATTGATCAGAAGATGAATCCTGAGTAAATACCAGATTTAGAATCTCTGGAAGATAGATATTTGGAAGGAGGAACTAGGGGATGATGCTAAGTTGATTCAAATAGATGACAATAAAAAGATAACTTTATCAAAATAATAAGATGCAAGATAGAGTTTTAGTTTTATAAAGGTAAAATAGATAGTGGTCACTAGAAGAATGAGAATCTTGCAAGAGGTTTTTTAAAGTATTATAGGAAGTTGAAGATTGAGTAGAGGAAAAGGTAGAATTAAAAACATCTAATTAACTTATGTGGAATATTTTTAGTTAGAATATTGAAAATGAACTTAAATTATTTTTGAATTCAATCATTATGATAAAACTGATTTTTAAATTCAAAGTTTCAATATTCATGAAGAAAATTTCATGATTTAAGCTAAAATTTTATTAAGAGTTTAATATTATTGATGATGAGTTTTTCTTGATATTTGATGGATTCAAATCCTGATATCATTATAAGAATATCTATAATTTACTATGTCCAAGGAGAACTCCATATAACTTGTGGTTATAGTATAAATAGTTACATCAAAGTACTAGGAGGTAAAATTACATTTTTAAGAGATATCTCAATCACATGGGTAATATTACAGTTCTAGAGTTTAGTGTGTGGTATACACATTGGGAGTTAAGGCTAATAACTTCCTAAAACAATTGTAATTGACAATAAGATTATTAGATGAAAATTTATGGATCAACAAGAGTTGAAATAGAAAGGATTATGTTCTTACATTGAGGATTATCCTTATAGAAATATATGTGTGCTATTTAATTTATATTATTTTCATAACATGAGGGAAAAGTGGTGAGGGATCATACTTAATATCCATGCATGATAAATATTGATATATTTTTTATTAAATTAAAGGAATTAAAAATTAAGTTTTATTTAACTAGTAAAATTTTGTTATCTATGAGTCACCATACTCTTAGGGTGACTGCATGATCCCATGGGACTCTCAATTAACATCAGAGTATAGGTTCCCTCTATTTGGTATATAATTTGTTTTTTATATTTTTTCACTCATTTACATCAAGTGAAGTTTTTTGGATGTTTAATAAAATATTTCTATGGAAGATAAGGAAGTTATGACTAAGAAGAATAAAATGAAAGTTATACCTAGTTATAGAAATATAGAGGTTCTGAAAGAAAAACTGAAAGAACCTGAAGAAGAAAGAAGCTCAGAAGCATAAAATATTAATATCTCAAAACCAATGAATGTAGAATCCATCACCATCATAAGATAAAGTGAGTGGTAATATTATTGAAAAATATAATAGAGTTAAATCTCCAAAATAAGAATCTTACTCAAGATATGAAGATTATGAATCTATTAAAACTATTAAATATTTTTAGTATAAAGTTATGACTTACATGAAAAAAATACTTATTAAAGTTGTTATATATATGCTTGTATATATAAAGAGTATGTAGAAGAAAAAATTACTATTTTAATTTGATCATTATGAGGTGGAATATGATTTAGAAAAGAAGTTATGAAAAGTTATAATTCTCATAGAACCCATTGATTCAAAGGAACAATCAGTTTCACTTCACAATGATTTTTTTTACTTATTGAAGAGGATTTATATAGGATGGTTTTTGAGAAAGATATAAGTTGGATAGTTTTAGAAGAAGTGATCCATACATTGTAAACCACCATTTAAGTAAGAAACTTTCAATTGGAAATAAAATCTTGAAGAATAAAGGTGCATAGAAATTGTTTATATAATGAAAGGAAGAAGCATGAGGGAGTTATTCAGAATCTAAAAAATGAATGCATTGATAAAGTGAATTTTTTTGAAAAACATAAAAAAATTAAGTTTAAAGTGTATTTAGTTTTAAATTAAATTATGAAACTTGTAAGATACTTAAGTTCAATTTTCATAGGAATTTGAGAAAAGATCCACTGCTAAAGTTTATATGTAGAGTCTTACTTAGCAGAAGTGTAACACCCCGAGATTTTATGAAAAATATTATTTTTAATTTCATTAATGTCTTGTGTTGTACGCTGCACCAAAAGGAGCTTGCAAAACATGCATCCTTGACTTGACTTGCGTTACATGCAATCACAACCTTCCTCGATAGTGTGTGTAGTATGCAATACCGAGTTTCACTAAACAACGATATGCTATTAAAATATTATTAAAACTTGCTGTTATGAATAGTAATAACCACTTTTTGAAATTTTGTAATTTTTTTTTCAAAAAGGACTTCATTTTTGGATTCGGAATATCGAAATTAGATTAGGGTGAAATTTTGGTACTTTTAGGATAACTTTCATTTTCTGATGAATAGTGAAAATTACTAAATTTTAATTAAAAACAACCTTTTTAATAGAAATAATTAATAGTGATAAATTATTAATTTGAGTGGTTTTAAAGTATATTTAGAATATATTTTTACAATTTAATACAATGTTGGTCATTGGATGTAATTTCACATTTAAACCAGACATAAACAAGTGTCAATCTTTTGATAGTTATTATCTCTTAAGAACACGCTATTTGTTTTGACAACGGGAATTAATTTTTAAATTAATTAATGCAACTGATATGTTTTGAATTTGGTTAAATAGAAATCATTTTTGAGTTCATAATATTAAATATAGCTTAGGCCTAATTTTTGGTATTTTTCTGGAAACTTTCATTTTTTGATGAATAGTGAAACCACTAAGTGGTAGTTAAAAAAATGAATTTTTCATAAAACATAATTTTACCGCTTCTGTGAGTGGAATTTCAAAAATCCTAGAGACACGGTTGATGTCAGTAAGTAAAATGTGGTTCAATGAGATGAAAATAATTTTTGGTGAATAGTAACTTTTTACTTTTTTTACCACGGCTAAAAGTAAATAGGGTAATTAAGGGTAAAAATGATATTATTATTACCCTAACACATGTCCTAATTCTATTGGATAAGTGTACTTCAACCCAAAACAACCTTAGGAATAAAATATGACCTTTTAGTCCCACTTGGATTTGATTAGGACATTTATTATTAATTTATTTAAAGAAGGGTTAAAATAGTTAAAATCAAAGTTTAATAAGTATATAATTTTTAATATAGGGTTATACATAAGATGAATTAGACTATAAATATTCATTAGAAATCTAAAACTGTTTCCTACATAATTATATTTTATTTGTAATTTTTAGACTTTAAATGAGTTAATTTATTTATGACACAAAGATGATGCAGTAATTATCTTATTAATGAAATATTGACAAAATTGGTGTTATAAATACCCAAATAAATGTAATTTGAGACTTTTTATGAATTACAATAATTTTATAGGTTAATATGAAATTTTAGTATTGATTTAATTATCTTTTTTCGAACTAATAATTCTTTTATGATTTTCAAAAAAATCAATTACTAAATAGTGTCAAAATTGACATAAAATAGTTTTTAAAACAAATATTATATTACTAATTGTTATTTTATTCCTAAAAATATAAGGTTAGGCCAAATGACTTAGATAAGGTTATATATATTAATAATAAACAACTTGGGGTTCGTTTGGCTTGTTATAGTAAGTTTATTAACCTTATAGTGCAAGAACACAAAAAGACACAGTAAAAGTAAAATTATCTAACTTAAAGTTAAAACTAAATGATAAGGTTAAAATAGTAAACTAAACTTTTAAAAATTCTATTTGATGAGTTTATTTCGACCCATACCCACCTTATCTTAGAAATAAATCAATTTGGAGCTATTTAAAACCGAACTTGGCTTTATGATAAAATAATATGTTTAGTTATTTCAAAGGTGCCCCTCTCCTCCCTTATAAAAGGGCACCTCCTCCCTCTCTTCCTCACACCACTTTGAGCCTTCAAGCTCGGCCAACCCATGAAAAATTCTCTTCTCCACTTCCCTAAAAACATTCTAGAGGTCCTGGTCTTCTTCAAAGACCAATTTTAGTACCCTAAGAGGAGGACTCAAAGAGGCGCTTCGAAGAAGAGGTAATGTCCGTTACCGATTCTTTCAACTTTATTTCTTATTCCACTTCTTCTTCTTAGGTTGTTTCATTATGAAGTAATAACATCAGTATCACTCATATACTGATATGTTATTATAAGTATGAAACAACCCTATTTCACCATCTATCGATCCTACAGAAAACGAAATCACCGCGCGTGCGTACGTACGGAATACAGTCTCCACGCCGTGGTGTAATCTATTTTCCACCACCACCTTACTTGGATAGGTATAATGGTGTACATAATAACTATATATGATTATTTTAAAGTGATATTGATTCTGAAATAGTATACATACACTCCAATACAATTCCATGATCATGAGAATGATATCATCGCTCGTGCGTACGTACAGACTACTGTCTCTATGACGCGATGAGATTCATTATCCACATTAACCATTCATGAATGATTATAAAGTATATATAATAAGTAATCACGAAATATATGACATAATAATGATACTGGATTTATGTGTATATATATGTATGTCATCTACTTAATTCCATTCAACTCAATAAGGAAATGAAAATAGTGTTCATGCGTATGTACGGTCAACCGTCTCCATGAACAATGTATTTATTTTCCATTTAATGATCTATTATATATATGTATATTCTGAATATATATTATATATAAATTATGTTTTATATTATGGAATTATGTAATCATGATATAAGTAATCATATGAATAATTACAAGTCAAAACACAGACGACAAATGAAACGATTTTACCCAAAACGCTCCTTAACATGGAATTTACAAAAGAACGGGTAAAATAAAGTCATAAGTGAACCATATATGATATCATAACAATTATTATGATTCTGGAATAAGTAAATGACATTATTAAAATCATTATACAGGAGGTTCGGACACTTACAAAGAAAATCGAACCTAAGGTAAGGGAAAATATCACAATCCCATTTTTATCCGAGATTGTTTATACTTTGGTATTTACTAGGGTGTATTTTATCATCCAAATCCATGTTTCCTCAATATGTAATATTATTTCCATCCACCTACAATTTTTTAAATCCAATTTTACCCTTCGGTGAGTTTTTAGTAAAAGATATGAAAGAAATCTTTTTTCGTTTTTCGTACGAGGTGCTTTTTTGACTTTTCCGACAAAAGTACGAAAAGAATGTTTTTTTAACTTATACGGCATGAATGAATTTTTAAAACATTATTTCCAAGAAGCTTCCTTTAAAAGTTTTCAAGTTTATTTTTAATCAACTTCTTTTAGTTTATAATTTTATGACATATTAAGAATGGAAAAGTGTTTTTGAAGTAGAAAGAATATTTTCCTCAAGAATGGAGTTCAAGTGTTTTATCAAAATTATTTTCCATATAAGATAATAAAGGGTTCTGTTTTTATCCTTATTATTACATTTATTTGATTATGTTGTGATGGAATTATTTTTATGAATTCCATTATCTTATAAGAATTGTTTTATGATGTCACGATGTTTAAGATTCCCATTTTTATTACATGGGTTATGCTATGATGTATGATTTATGATTTTGTGGCACACATAAGAATGGTATCATTATGAGATGGGTGGGACCTATATCTCCCTCAAATGCATTGGGTAAAGATTTTATATCTCATGAGACAGACATGGCTGGAACGACAGGTTAAACCGGTTCAGTGAAACAGGACTGAAACGAGGAGTGAACTCGGTTCAGAAATGGACATTGTCCACTAAGATAGTCTCAACAATGAGTCTTGACTAATAAGAAATGATTCTCTATGATTATGTGTGTATGCCACAAAGTTTCATGTTTTAAGTTATTATTATTGGGATTACATTTCACTACTATGATTTATCCCATTTTATGATATTATGATCTCTTTTGGAGGTTAATATTTCCAAAATGTTATGTTCTTATGAATATGATGTGATTGATATTTATTTTGTTTACCCTTACTGAGCATTTGAGCTCACCCTTTTATGTTTTCTTTTTCCCCAGGATATAAAGAAAGGTTTTAGGTAAAAAAAGGAAGATCTTTATGGGAGATGTTGAAGATATTTCACCACGATTAGAAGATTATATTCTGAGTTAACAAAGACACTAAACTATTACGGTCCTTGTGTGTGTGTTTTTGTTATGTACTAAGTATTCCGCAAAAGTAATGAAATGTCCATGTACATTAAGCTTCGGGTCTCTACAGTTGGTATCAGAGGAAAGGTTTAGTCAACCTTTGGAAACTAGGATGCGAGAACTTTGGTGAGATCCATAGAGATATTTCTAAGGTATGTCTAGGGATGTCCCTAAGGTTAAGTATAAGTATAGATTATAGTCCTAGAATTGCGCTAACGATCTTAGAATTAAACCTAAGATGTTAAATATTGAATGTACTCCCCCTTTATTATGTTTTTTCCCTAGCATGATTTTTTCCTCTCACACTATTCTTTTTAGGTTTTAGACGATGGATGGAACCAGAAGGAACCGTGTTGATCAATGTAATGGACAATTCAATGATTGTCCTCCTGAACAAACAAATGTTATGGGAGATGGAGTGCAAAATCTTATTGTTATACTTACACAAGCTATGAATCATTCTGGACTTCCAAATGAACAGAGAAGGGAACAATATTCTATTGAGTCCTTCATGAGGCAGCGTCCACCCTCATTCAGCGGGTCTACTGATCCATTAGTCACTGAACAATGGATCAGTACTACTGAAAATATATTTTCAGTTCTTCAATGTTATGAACATGATAATGTCATCTTAGCAGTGTATCGTTTGGAAGGTGATGCTGATCAATGGTGTAATCTTATCAAGAATACGAGGCCAAGAGATGAAATTGAGTCCATGGAATGGGACGAGTTCAAGAACTTATTTTTCAATAAGTACTTACCTCATATTCTTCAAACAAAGATGGAGAAGGAGTTTCTTGAAATAAAGAAAAAGGATGATGAATCTGTTGGTATATACGAAGCGAATTTTACAAGGCTTGCAAGGTATACATCTGGCTTTATCATCCAACCTGAAAGTAAAGTTGATCGATTATTCAGTGGCTTAAAACCAAATATTCGAAGGGAATTAGATATAAGAGACTTCTGTAGCTATGAAGAAATTGTGCGTTGTGCTATCAAGGTATAAATGAAAGTTGGTGTTACTTATCCATCTCATAGTTTTGACAAGAAACGAAAGATGGAGTTCAAGGAGAAATCTCAGAATAATGGTGAAAAGAAGATGAATGTTTCCTTATGCTCAAAGTGTGGAAAGAAGCATGGTGGAGATTGTCTTAAAGGGACAAGAAAATGTTTTAAGTGTGGAAAAAAGGTCATCGAGCAGCTGAGTGTCGAAGTGATGGAAAAAGGGTTTCTAATGATGTGAATAAAGAAAATACTGCAGAGAACGCACCACCAACACTTCAATGCTTCAAGTGCAAGGAAATGGGGAATTATGCTAATAAATGCCCTAATCCAAGGGTTAATGATGATCGAAATGAGCAACCACTTAAGAAAAAGGAAAAAGGGAAGTCACATGCGATCACTATTGGCAATATTGAATATGACAACAATGTGGTGGAATGATTAAGTGTTTATGTAATGGGATTCCAAAATAATGTTGTATATAGCATCATGGAATATTGGTATATTTATGTATTGGTCTATTGTGGTTTTCAATAATTTTATGGTACCGGTAACCATGGAAAGTGATTGAGATATTTTTGGTAAGCAGATGATATGCGCATAATGAAGGGATAAGAAGATAATGAGATGTTTGATTATATTCATGAGCTCATGATTGATATAAGGACTAAGTGATATCATGGTTTAAGTATAAATAATTTTGAGGATTTTGGTTTGTGGAAAGTGTTAACTTTTAACTGCATTCATGTTTTCACTAAGGTTCAATGGGTATTCATTCTTTAAGAGAATACATGATTAAGGTATTCACATGTTTGTAATTTGACCAACAAGATATATCTTATGATATATGGGGGATAAATGATGGCATTCACGTGATTGTTATGTGACATTTCAAGTAATCATTTTCTTTATACTATGAGCTTGGACCGAAGTATTTTAGATAAGCCTAAAGATTGGAATGGATTATGTTGGACATAAGTTAGGATAAAACTTTTTTCGATATTATTGATGGGATGTTATAGTAACATAGCTTTAGAAAAAGGACAACCTGCAGGATGGGTGACAGCCCATCGCGTCAGACAAGGCTGTGGGAATCGAACCCACAACCGAAGTGCGACTGGCCTTTATCGCCTACCACTGGCCTACAGGAAGTTCCTATTTAGTCAAAACTAGTTTTATTATATTAAGAAGTATAATATAAGAAGTATAAGTCCATTTTAGGAACCATATATGATTGATCTCACTATAGATTGACTTACGTATTTTTTTTTGATAACTTTTCTAACCTTTTGTTTGAGACAGATGGAATGACCCCTCATTCTATCACATGATCTGCTAACACATCACGAATGACAAATTCAACTTCATTTCTTTAAGAGATGAAGTGGAAATTGTCCAAAGAACAACCAACGGTGAAACTATACCAAAATCATGAAAGTATTTATTCTAATTCCAATTTCATCAACTTTAGGGAAATGACCTTGAAAACTGAAAATGTTGTCCTAATGCTCTTATATCTGATGAATTAGATGGTACCTTATATCGTCACAAATTTATGGCTTTGTGATTGCTGGCTTTTTCATAGCCATATTCTTTACCACTCTCCATCAGAACATGATGGTTAGATTTCTCTTCCATATCTATATTTTCACCTATGTGGAAACCCAGTGATTAGTTTATTTGGGTAACCGTTACGTTTCATACTTTTGTTTTTAAAGATTGGTTTTGGTATTCCTTTTTACGATGTGAGTTTCTATTAAAGAAACTTTAGAGTAGTAAACCATTTATAACTCCGACGAATTTCGAGGGCGAAATTAATTTTAAGGGGGGTAGAATGTAACACCCCGAGATTTTATGAAAAATATTCTTTTTAATTTCATTAATGTCTTGTGTTGTACACTGCACCAAAAGGAGCTTGCACAACATGCATCCTTGACTTTCCTTGCATTACACGCAATCGTGACCTTCCTCGATAGCGTGTGTAGTACGCAATACCGAGTTTCACTAAACAACGATATGCTATTATAATATTATTAAAACTAGCCGTTATGAATATTAATAACCACTTTTTGAAATTTTGTAAATTTTATTTTTCAAAATGGACTTCATTTTTGGATTCGGAATATCGAAATTAGATTAGGGTGAAATTTTGGTACTTTTAGGATAACTTTCATTTTCTGATGAATAGTGAAAATTACTAAATTTTAATTAAAAACAACCTTTTTAATCGAAATAATTAATAGTGATAAATTATTAATTTGAGTGGTTTTAAATTATATTTAGAATATATTTTTACAATTTAATAAAATTTTGTTCATTGGATGTAATTTCACATTTAAACCAGACATAAACAAGTGTCAATCTTTTGATAGTTATTATCTCTTAAGAACACGCTATTTGTTTTGACGACGAGAATTAATTTTTAAATTAATTAATGAAACTGATATGTTTTGAATTTGGTAAAATAGACATCATTTTTGAGTTCATAATATCAAATATAGCTTAGGCCTAATTTTTGGTATTTTTCTGGAAACTTTCATTTTTTGATGAATAGTGAAACCACTAAGTGGTAGTAAAAAAAATGATTTTTTCCTAAAACTTAATTTTACCGCTTCTGTGAGTGGAATTTCAAAACTCCGAGGGACATGGTTGATCTCAGTAAGTAAAATGTGGTTCAATGAGATGAAAATATTTTTTTGTGAATAGTAACTTTTTACTTTTTTACCACGGTTAAAAGTAAATAGGGTAATTAAGGGTAAAAATGATATTATTATTACCCTAACACATGTCCTAATTCTATTGGATAAGTGTAATTCGACCAAAAACAACCTTAGGAATAAAATATGACCATTTAGGCCCACTTGGATTAGATTAGGACATTTATTATTAATTTATTTAAAGAAGGGTTAAAATAGTTAAAATCAAAGTTTAATACGTATATCATTTTTAATATAGGGTTATACATAAGATAAATTCGACTATAAATATTCATTAGAAAGATAAAACGATTTTCTACATAATGATATTTTATTTGTAATTTTTAGACTTTAAATGTGTTAATTTATTTATGACACAAAGATGATGCAATAATTATCTTATTAATGAAATATTGACATAATTGATGTTATAAATACCCAAATAAATGTAATTTGAGACTTTTTATGAATTACACTAATTTTATAGGTTAATATGACATGTTAGTATTGATTTAAGTAACTTTTTTTGAACTAATAATTCTGTTATGATTTTCACAAAAATCAATTACTATATAGTGTCAAAATTGACATAAAATAGTTTTTAAACAAAATATTATATTATTAATTGTTATTTTCTTTCTAAAAATCTAAGGTTCGGCCACATGACTTATATAAGGTTATATATATTAATAATAAACAACTTGGGGTTCGTTTGGCTTGTTATAGTAAGTTTATTAACCTTATAGTGTAAGAACACAAAAAGACACGGTAAAAGTAAAATTATCTAACTTAAAGTTAAAACTAAATGATAAGGTTAAAATAGTAAACTAAACTTGTACAAATTCTATTGGATGAGATGATTTAGACCCATACCCACATTATATTCTAAATAAATCAATTTGGAGCTATTTGAAACCTAATTTGGCTTTATCATAAAATAATAGTTTTTGTTATTCCAAAGGTGCCCATCTCCTTCCTTATAAAAGGGAACCTCCTCCCTCTCTTCCTCACACCACTTTGAGCCTTCAAGCTCAGCCAAACCCTGCCAAATTCTCTTCTCCACTTCCCTAACAACATCCTAGAGGTCCTGGTCTTCTTCAAAGGCCAATTTTAGTACCCTAAGAGGAGGACTCAATGAGGCGCTTCAAAGAAGAGGTAATGTCTGTTACCGATTCTTTCAACTTTATTTCTTCTTCCAGTTCTACTTCTTAGGTTGTTTCATTATGAATTAATAACATAATTATCAATCATATACTGATATTTTATTATAAGTATGAAACAACCCTATTTCACCATCTATCCATCCTACGGAAAATGAAATCACCGCGCGTGCGTACGTACGGAATACCATCTCCACGCCGTGGTGTAATCTATTTTCCACCACCACCTTACTTGGATGGGTATAATGGTGTAAATAATAACTATATATGATTATTGTAAAGTTATATTTATTCTTAAATAGTATACATACACTCCAATACAATTCCACGATCATGAGAACGATATCATCGCTCGTGCGTACGTACGGACTACCGTCTCCATGACGCGATGAGATTCATTCTCCACGTTAACCATTCATGAATGATTATAAAGTAAATATAATAAGTAATCATGAAATATATGACATAATAATGATACTGGATTTATTTTTATATATATTTATGTCATCTACTTAATTCCATTCAACTCAATAAGGAAACGAAAACATCGTTCATGCGTACGTACGGCCTACCGTCTCCATGAACGGTGTATTTCTTTTCCATTTACTAATCTATTATATATATGTATATTCTGAATATATATTATATAAAAATCATGTTTTATATTCTTGAATTATGTAAACATTATCTAATTAATCATATGAATAATTACAAGTCAAAACACGGACGACAAATGAAACGATTTTACCCAAAACGCTCCTTAACATGGAATTTACAAAAGAACGGGTAAAATAAAGTCATAAGTGAACCATATATGATATCATAAAAATGAGTATGATTATGGAATAAGTAAATGACATTATTTAAATCATTATACAGGAGGTTCGGACACTTACGAAGCAAATTGGACCTAAGGTAAGGGAAAATATCACAATCTCATTTTTATCTGAGATTGTTTATACTTTGGTATTTACTGGGGTGTATTTTATCATCCACATTCATGTTTCCTCAATATGTAATATTATTTCAATCCACCTAAAATTTTTTAAATCCACTTTTACCCTTCGGTGAGTTTTTAGTAAAAGATATGAAAGGAATCTCTTGTCATTTTTCATACGAGGTACTTTTTTGACTTTTCTGACAAAAGTACGAGAAGAATGTTTTTTTAACTTATACGGCAAGAATGGATTTTTAAAAAATTATTTCCAAGAAGCTTCCTTTACAAGTTTTCATGTTTATTTTTAATCAACTTCTTTTAGTTTATAATTGTATGACATATTAAGAAAGGAAAAGTGTTTTTGAAGTAGAAAGGATATTTTCCTCAAGAATGGAGTTCAAGTGTTTTATCAAAATTATTTTCCATCTAAGATAATAAAGGGTTATGTTTTTATACCTATTATTACATTTATTTGATTATGTTGTGATGGAATTATTTTTATGAATTCCTTTATCTTATATGAATTGTTTTATGATGTCATGATGTTTAAGATTCCCATTTTTATTACATGGGTTATGCTATGATGTATGGTTTATGATTTTGTGGCACACATAAGAATGGTATCATTATGAGATGGCTGGGACCTATATCTCCCTCCAATGCATTGGGTAAAGATTTTATGTCTCATGAGATAGACATGTATGGAACGACAGGTTAAACCGGTTCAATGAAACAGGACTAAAACGAGGAGTGAACTTGGTTCAGAAATGGACATTGTCCACTAAGATAGTCTCAACAATGAGTCTTGACTAATAAGAAATGATTCTATATGATTATGTGTGTATGCCACAAAGTTTCATGTTTTAAGTTATTATTATTGGGATTACATTTCACTACTATGATTTATCCCATGTTATGATATTATGATCTCTTTTACAGGTTAAGATTTCCAAAATGTTATGTTCTTATGTATATGATGTGATTGATATTTCTTTTGTTTACCCTTACTGAGTATTTGAGCTCACCCTTTTATGTTTTCTTTTTCCCCAGGATATAAAGAAAGGTTTTAGGTAAAAAAAAGGAAGATCTTTATGGGATATGTTTAAGATCTTTCACCACGATTAGAAGATTATATTTCGAGTTTCCAAAGACACTAAACTATTACGGTCCTTGTGTGTGTGTTTTTGTTATGTACTAAGTATTCCGAAAAAGTAATGAAATTTCCATGTACATTAATCTTTGGGTCTCTACAAGAAGGCTCAATTTGTTAGTATGAATAATATGAAAACATAAATATTTACTCCTTTAAATAAGTTAAAGAAAAATATAGACCCAATTTATTGAATTTTTTTTGCAATAATTCTAAATCTTTGAATTTTGCAGGTTATAATTAATGTACTAGAAAAAAATGAGTGAGGAAAAATATGGGGATTCCCACCAATTCCTTGAAGGTGGAATAAATGAAGAAAGTAAGATGTAGATCCCCATAAGACATTTGTATGGAAAAAATGAGCAATCGGGAAATTAAAGTACCTCCCCCAATAAAAAATTATACATAATAGAAGAAGAGTAGATTTTTTGGATAATAATAGTTTTGAGGAAACTTTATATATAAGGACATAATTTGTTAGAATAATTTTTTCACCCATAAGAAAAATATAAGTCCTACATTAAGGGGTATTCATAATAAAGTTAATAAAAATCTATATAAGAGAAACCAAAGTACATAAAATAAGGAAAATCTATTGGCATCCAATAGATTTGAATAACATGAAAGTTTTGTGGAAATTGTAGAATAATAGGTCATTGTGATTGTGATTGATGGTTTACTTTTACCAATCACAACTCATGTATAATTAATGGAAGAATTAAAAAAATTTGGAGAAAAATAAAATAAATACATATTGAAAATCTACCTTGTGGGGTAAAGGAAAGAAATTTACAAATAACGTTTCACATAAAAAGAAAGTAAATGGAGATGTCATGACTAAGAAAAGATGCTAATTATATGGGAAAAGTACACTTCATGGATAATTTTAAACCCACAAATAATTTTTAAGTTAAGTAATAAATTTCAAGAAACAATGTGAGTTAATTTGAGAAAGAAAAAAGTAGATTTGAAGGTGGAAGACATATCTGATGGAGAAGATACGGTTCACTAGAAGTTACATATTAAGAGTAATATAAAAAAATATAATAATCTCTGTGGAATGTGTATCTTGTACAACCAAACTCTTAAAAAATTCAGGAATATATTACCACGGTAAGAAGAAAACAATGGAAGAAACAAACGGTATTTTAAATATGAAATCACAGCAGAAACAAATGGTTGAATATATTCCAATATTTTTCATGGTTCTATAGCTTGATCAATTTAAAGAAGAAAAAAGTTAAAAGAAAATGAAATTTTGAAGAATTTAATTTCCATAATATTAGTTGAAAAAGGAAACTCTCACAAAAATAAAATATTTAATTTCAGTAGAATTTTATACCATCCCAAAAGATTGAATCCTAGAAAAATAAGTTCAACATGAAGAAAAATTAAATTAAAGAAAGAGTTTAAAAGTTGTGAAATATTTTTCATCAATTTTTATCCAAATAAAGTGTAAAGGAAGATCCACCTTATTCCCGTTTGATCCAAATGTTTTTATTGAAAATTGTCATTTTAGGTGATGCAATCTTGGGTGATTTTGACCCTTAAAATGAAGCTGGTAATTCCAGAGAATTGATAAGTTGAAATGAATGATTCAAAATTCAGAACAACCAAAGAACTATGAAAATGGATTTCAAATTTTAGTAAAGTATACTTTAATTACTCAGAGGGTAAAGATCAAGACGATTATGAATAAGCTCAAGATATATAAAATATTGAGAATTGAAGTCTATTTCATCATGACATTTGTTTTTCTATACTTTTTCATTCTTACATGAAAACATAATTTTAAATGTAATGGGTGAAAATTGTTTTGTTGATGAAAAAGCTATTTTATAAAGGGGGATAAATATAATTTTTTATTTTTTATTTTTTGATCCGTTTATTTATATGGATGATCGAAATTAAGTTGAATGAAAATCCAATGAACCCACCCTTGAAAGAATATTTCATAAAAATTGTTATCACTTATTTAATTTTATTGATAAACTTAATGTATAAGTTAATCAATATTATTTTTAACATCAAAAATAGAACATGTAGACTTCGAGTTGGTTGATTTGTAACTTATTTGTTTTAAAAAAAGTGATATTACCTTTCTATCAACAAATTTGAGGTTTATATTCAGTTCAAATAAATAAAAGGGGAGAAGAATAAAATGTGTGAAGAAAGTTCCTCCCTCACCCAAATATTTTAATAAAGGGGATTTTAATTTATATCATTAAGGGTGGGAGAGAAAATTGATTAAGAAGATCCCTCAAATAGAAGTCACTACATTTATTATCAATAAGGGGAAGGTAAAACTCATTTCCTTTAAGGGTAATTTGGTATTGAAAAATATATAAAGGGGGAGATTTAGGTACCCATAATATGATAATGTTGAATTATTGTATTTATTTTCAATTTATTACAATAAATTCCATGATTAATTTGATTAAAAATTTTATTTCCTTTGTTTTTTTCTAAAGATAAATATTTGGAAGTAAAAACTCTAGAATAGATGCTTTCAAAATACATACACTAGATAGAGGAAACATAAAAAGTAGGAACATCAATAGATTAATTAAATTATGAAACTAAATGAAACTGAGAGATATATGGGGAATTCATATAAATAATATTATCTGGAAGAATCTATATAAATAAAATAATTAATTTACATGAGCTTCAATATATTAATGAATAGTTCTGATAGATGAGGGATAACTTTCAACAATATTTTTTTTGATTAAGTATGTTTCCCAAATATATAGATCGATAAGAAAGAGATAATATCTAATGGTTGTTAAGAATTAATTAGTTGGGGAGGTTGAATACACAAAGGAAAATTTAGAGATCTTATAAGGAAACTTGCAGGAATATAGAATAACTATAAGTTACACTTTTTATAAGGAACCAACCTTATACATTAAATAATATTGAGTTTTAAGTCAAGAATTAATTTTATTAAATTTTAGGATCATTTCAAGTTTAGAGTTTTAGAGAATTAGGCCATAACTCATACATGAAAAAACCATCATATAAAAAGTGGACACTTCAGATTAGTATCCATTTTCCCCACAATATAAAACTATTAACAAAAAGAATTATTTATTTTAATAGAAAATATCTATGAAATTCACCTTGAATTCTTAATTTCCCCTACCTATCCATAAAAACTGTGAAAATCATCTTAAAGACTTGGGACGAGCACAAAATCTCAGTAAGGGATATAAAAATAAAGGAAATTGTAAGTTATGTAACAATAAGAAAACCGATGAAATATTTACCTTAAAATTAATATTCTTTTATAAAAATAAATAAAATATTTTTAAAAGAATAAACATACATTTTTTCTCAATGAAATCCTTTAAAACCAATATAAATCAACTAAAAATCATTTTTGATGACTTAGAGCATCATATTCATAAAACCCTTTTAATTAGAATAACCATACTTTTGATTTATAATATAATAATTACCCAATGAATTGGATATCTATAATGGGGATTAACCTATGTATAAGATATATTAGGCTCACCCATGAGCTATAATGGGGTGAAACCCTTCATATAAACTATATCTGTCTCACCTGTTTTTCATGAGCTATAATGGGGTGCAATGATTCATATAAGCTATATTGGGCTCACTCGTGAGCTATAATAGGGCTCAAACCTTCATATAAGATGTATCCGGCACACAAATTTTATATAATATTCCAGTATGATATCATGAAAAAACACTTTCATCATAAATTCTTTTGAAAAACTCTTTTAAACCAATATGAAAAACACTTTTGAAAAAAATACAATTTTCTTTTAAAACCCATTTTCAATACCAAATATCCCTTTTATTTTAAAACCTATTTTCAATACAAATATTCCAAAAAAATAGAAAGATGATTTTATTCATGTAAGAAAACATGTAAGATTTAAAGGGAATATAGAAATTAAATAACACTTATTATTGTGAAAAAGTCATTGTCTCCCTGTATCTTAAGAATAGAATATCCCTTTTATTGTTTTTTGAAACGTTTCTTATAAAACACTTAAAAGTATTACTTTTTGAAAAATATTCCAATAAAGTAAATATAGATAAAAAATAATTTATAAATTTTTTATATCCATTTAAAATCATTAATCAAATCGTTTTTATAACATGGATGCGAAAGAGATAGAGATTTTGAGGGAAAAACATTAAAAGATGATTTTTTAAAGGAAAAGTCCCTTATCACCTAGATATCACTTGAATCATAAGACCCATGAAATATTAACATTTAAAAAAATTTAAATATCATTATAATAGATAAATTCATTATATAACATGTCAAATGGTCTATATATACACCTTATAAAAGAATATAGATACCTAACATCAAAAAATTGCCTCAATGAAAAGAAATTGAGATGAAACCCCGTACCACGAGTCTGATTCATCATACACATTTTTATATTATTGAATAATAAAATTATGTTAATTATTTACTTAGTTGAGAAAATTTTCAAGTTTATTATTAATTTCATTTCACTTATTATCAATTTATATACAATTAATTAATCAATTATGTTTATGTCATATATTTTGACCATATTCAGTTATGTGTCAAAATGAATTTGGTATATTGAATATGGTCAAAGTGGTAATTTTTTTAAAATATTCATAATAATAATCATGAAATAATTATCATATTTATAAATTAATTATACTTTTAAAACCAATCATGGAATATTTTTATGAAAAATGAACTAACATTACTATCATAGAGATAGTTGATTGTACGTATGCATGAGTAACATTTCCATTTTTTAATGATCATTATGGAAAAAGTTATGTAGAATTTATCTTTAAAGAATTATAATTATATAATAAATACCACATTAATTAATTAAATATAATTATATATATCATTATTGTGATTTGGTGATGAAAAAAAATCACATAGATTTGAGGAGGTGGTACTCTACACGTCCATGAATGACGTTATAACATATTCTATGAGTGAGGAGGTAATAAATAAAATGTTATATTATATTTAAATAATTATAAATATGTAATTAATAACATAATATTTCATTTATATCACATATATTTATTACATTTATTGTTATTACATTCCGTGTAACACATTAGTTAAAACAAATCACTTCGCTTCGCGAGGTGGTAGTCAGTCATCACATGAATAACATTATCATATAACTTTCTTATTGGAATATAAAAATAGCATAAATTATATAATTAATAAATAGGAATAAATATGTTATAGATATTATATATAAACTTTATATCCATCATTATTCGCAACTGTGAGAGGTGGTAATGGAAAAATGAACGACATCATTCCGTGAGGCAGTAGTCCGTCGTATACACAAATGATGATTTCGTAACCCATTTTATAGAGGTTTGTGTAGGTGTAGGTAATAAACTTAACATAAAAAAATCTTAGTATATTTATGATACTTAGGTCACTATATAATAATGGTATAATAATAATTGAATGATTTGGAGAAGGAAATAAAATAAAGATGTTTGTTGAAGAACATTAGCTCTTCTTTGGGTATCTTCCTTTGGTTTTCACTAAACAATTATTAGGTTGAATTTATGACCAAAATTAGGCTTATATTATGTGGATAGGTATGTTATAGAGTTATTTAGAAAGGTTTTTTATGAGAAAAATTGTTTTATATGTGTGAAAATGTTGGGAGAGTGAGTGCCCTTTTATAGAGGAGGAGGAGTGACATTCTTTTAAATACTCAAAATTATTCATTATTGGGAGGTATTCCTTACCTCATGTGATTCATAAATAAAAAAATAATTTATTTTAGGTAACTTATGTTTTATAAAAACTAAAAAAACACAAAAATAAAAGAATCTTCATCATCTTTTCCTCAATCTTTAAGTTTACCCAATTTTACCCTTTTTGTTTTTACCACGGTAGCTAGTTTTCTAACCTAGGTAATTTCTCCTTTTAGAATTAATTAAAGTGATAATTATTAGAAAATTTATACCCATAAATCCTAAATCTTATATATAATTTATAAAATAAAAATTCCATGTTTGATGGAAATTAATTTTTACAGAAGCGCTTGTAACACACAAAATTCTATTAACCCTTACCGTGCTAACAAAATTTTTACTATTTATGGGTCAATATGTTCATTATAAAAGGTTTATTAGTACATTAATAGACAATAATATAAATTTATTAACATTTAAATACAACTTTTAAGAATGTTGGGTTTTTATTAATTTTAAATCATTTAATAAAATATCATTTATTATAAAATGAAAATAATGTCAATTTTGACATTATTTATTTAATTTTAAAAAAACATCAAGAAAAAATGAAATTTAAATATATTAACATAAAAACTTTGAAACATGATATATTAATCTAAAAAAATAATTTAATACAATAATTACTTAAATTTACCTGACTTTAAATATTTTTAGTATCATTATTTTAGTTAATTATTAATTAAATAATTACTGTGTTTGAATTTCATAAGCATTTTAAGAAATTATGTCATCCATAAAACTTAAAGATAAATTATTATTATAACTAAAGATAATTTATATTTTAAAATAATATCTATAACCAAACCTAAGTTGTTTTTGTCCCTATCCGAAATCATTATAGATATTAAAGGAAAAGAAAGTTCATTTTTTATCTTTCTCTTTACTTAACTTATTATATAGGTCAATTTCATGTAATAGTGTCCAAAAAACTCATAACAATATATTTTAATCTGTTAATGGTATAAATATGTCCAAAACATGGGTGTTAGACATGTTTCTAGGTCATTTGGCCTATTAATATTAATGTTTAACCACTAAGTAATCTCATTTTTACCTTAATCGCTATAATTATTGTTTTTCAGTAATAACTTTGGTAAAGGTTAATTTGAACTTATTAGACATTAAAAATTATGATTATTTAAAATATATAATCCATTTTTTCAAATTCACTTCACAAAATTGGTAAAAATTAATTTAAAATTTATCCCGTAGATGCGACGAGACATTGTGTTTTTAAAGAGAAAAAGTTCAAATGCTTAAAATGTTTTTATATAAAAATTCAATATTTTTTTTAAAATGAACTAAATTTGATTAATTGAAATATAATTTAACTAATTTTACTTTAAAACCAATTAAATATATAATTTAGCATTATAAATTATTTAAACCAAAAGATAGTTTTCAAATAAAATTCAGTATTTTTCACTATTCAACAAAAAATGAACCTTTTCAAAAAAATCCAAAAAATTCAACCTAAGATAAATTTGATATTCTAATTTAAAAAATTAATTTTAGTTTTTAAAAAAAAAATTCCAAAATTGGAAAAAAAATATATTTAAATTATGTGCGCTAATCATGATTAAATCGTCTTTTAGAAAAAAAAGTTTTTCAAAAAACATACGTTTTTATTTTAAATGATTACTATTTTATTACTAATAAATATATAATTAATGATAATTTTCAAATTATATATTTTTTTTTGTTATTTTATCCTATTTATACCCTCTATTCCAACATCTTGGTGATAATTATTATATTAAATAAAAATATTAATAATATATTGTTTTTTTATTAAAACTTGGTCTTGAGTATAATGAAGGTTATTAAAGAAATACATTATTGAAAGTAACAAAATATAATTTAGTATTGTATTTAATTTATTCTATTGAAAAATAATCTTTTAAAAAATCATGGTTTTATATCCTCCCCCATTTAATAAATTTCATCCTTATAATTTTAACATTATCTTTGTAATCAAAGGATGAACATCCTTGAAATAAAATTAATAATTTAATAACCTTTTTACTATGGTTTTCAATGAATTGTTTTTGAAAAGGCATAATAATCTTATATTTTTATTATTAAAATTTCATTAATTATCATATTAACCCTAAAGGTTATAAATAACTTTAAACTTATGTCAATAACATTTAACGACATTATTTCTTAGAAAACGTTTCCCCTAAAATTTATACTTCATATATTTAAGAAAAATAAATAAATGCCTCAAAAGGAAATTACATTACTTATAACATCAAAAGGGGATTTTCTAAGGCATTTATCTTATGATCAAAGTTCAAACAATATAGATCTCCCTAGATCTTTCACCACTTCACTATATGGACAAACATCAATTGTAGAAGTAGAAAATGACTTTTACACGCCTTTTATAATTATAATCATGTTGATTTATACCATAAGTTAATAACTTTAGACACATTTTATAATAATTTCACAACTCATTAAAACTAAAACATCTCACTATCCACTAGATATCTTTTATCTCATTCTTGGATTTTTTAAGGCTCGTCTATTTTCAATCATGAACCTTATGACCAAACATTCAACATCGGTGACACTTTCCATATCCTGACATATAGTCCCCAAAATGTATTTTATGACACTTGGATCAATTTTTGGGATTAGATCTAGAATTATTATTTGGTTTCTTCTCTATTTCCCTCCACCTTGAAAATTTCTTACTCTTATCATCTCGCATCACATAAGTGTTGACAAGATCCATCTCAAATTTCCCAGCATAATGAACAACTTTATCATAAATTTTAAATTATCATCCTTCTAATGATCTTAGTAAGATTGGTTTTAGTCCTGAGTAAAATATACTAATTTTAATATCAATATCTTGAATAATTTATATCACATACCTAGTCAATATAGTAAACTTTCCTTTTATATTCAGCCCTTGAATCTTAATCTTTTTACCTCAATTATATAATTTTTTTCTCCATCCTAAGCTAAAAAACCTTATGGAAATATTTTTCAAGGAAAATATTATTAATTTTTTCCTATTACATAGCATCCATATCACATTTATATCTAGTATTATTAACAAAATACCACCATCTATCAACTTAACCTTCAAAATTATAGATGGAAAAAGTTACCTTTTTATGTTATGAACATCCCATGACTTCAAATATCTTCTATAAGGAATTGATCCATTATTTAGCTAACATTGTGTCAGATGATACATTGAATGATGTGGGATGTTTCCTAATTAAATTATACAATATATATATGTCCCTTAATGGTTGATTATGTTCCTCTATATCATGGATACCACCACCATTTATAGCTTGTGTCAAGTGATTTATCACTATAATAAAGTGTTATGTTCCAATTCCAACCATCTTAAGATAATGATTTGTAAGGATATTTTCATCTTGGTGCCTTAAAACTATATATTTCCTATTTTATATGTGAAAAATCATTTTGAACAGACATAGTTTAGATGAAGAAACATGGAAATATTAAAACTCTATATCATTTCAAATTAACCATAGAGTAAAATATTCTAAGTGAATATTTTTAACACCATCCTAACCTCTAAAGTTGTCTAAAATGTCCTTTTATACAAACTATAAAGACCCAAACATAAAAATTACATAATCATTTCGTTTAAGTCAAGAAATCATTTTATTACATTTGAGGATATTTTTAGGTTTTTAGTTTTATATAATTAGTCAATAAATACTATATAAAAAAACCATGGACTGCAAAGTTGACACTTTCGATTAGTATCCATTTTACCATAACATAAAAATTCTAAAATAAAATATCATTTATTTTTGTGGTAAATCTCCATTAATTTCAACTTAACTTATTCCATTCCCATAACCATCCTTAAATACTATGAAAAACATTTTAAGAACTTGGGATGAGCATAAAACCACAGTAAGGTATATAAAAAGAAAAGGAAACCATTACTTCTGTAAAAATATGAAAACCCATGAAATATTTACCTTTACATCAATGTTCATTGAGAAAAATAAATAAAATATTTTTACAATAATACACACACACATTTTTCTTAAATAAATCCTTTAAAATCCATAGAAATAAATTAAAACTTCTTTTCAGTGACTTAGAGAATCATATTCATAAAACCATTTGAAAACCCTTTTAATTGGAATAACTATATTACCAACTTCCAATATAATCATTACCCAATGAATTAGATATCTATGATGGGTATCTCCATTTTTATATGATATATTGGTATCAACCATAAGATATAATGGGGATCAACCCTTGTTATAAGCTATATCAGGATCACCCATTTTTCATTAGATATAATGGGGCCCAACCTTTCGTATGAGATATATCAGGATCACTCATGAGCAATAATGGGGATCAAACCTTGGTATAATATGTATTGGGTTCACCCATTTTATATAATTCTCAAAAAACAAATCATGAGTAATCACTTTCATCATAAAGCCCTTTGAAAAACTCTTTTAAACCCATATGAAAAAAACTTTCAGAAAAAATGCCATTATCTTTTAAAACTCCATTTTTAATACCAAAACACCCCTTTTATTAAAAACCATTTTAAATAAAAAAGTATCCCAAATATGGAAATTGGTTTTTTCATTTAATAAAACATGTAATATTTAAAAGGAATCTAGAAATCAAATAACAGTTATGGTGGTGGAAAACTCATCGTTGCCGTTTACGTTTTTAATAGATCATACCTTTTGATGTTTTTTTGAAATGTTCTGTATAAAAAAGTAAAAATATTAATTTTTGAAAACCATTTAAGTAAATAGACATAAAATGAAATTTACAAATATTTTATTTCTATAAAAAATAATTAATAAAATACTTTTAAAACAGACATTGAAGATACAAAGAGTTTGATTAAAAACATTAAAAGAGGATTTTTAAAGGAAAAGTCCCTTATCACTTAGGAAAAAGTTGAATCTTAAACCCCATGAAAGATAAAAATTTAAAAAAACTTTAAATATGTTTATAATATATAAATTCATAATATAAATTGTCAAAGGGGATGTACATACACCTTATAAAACAATATAGGTGTATAATATCAAAAAATGACTTAATAAAAGGACATTGTGATGAAGTCCCTTACCTTGAGTTTGATTCATCATGTGTGTATTTATATTACTAAATAATAAAATTTTATTAATTATTTACTTACTTGAGAACCTTTTTCAATTTTATTGTTAATTTTATTTTACTTATTTACATGTTATATACTATTACTTAATCAATTAATTTTATGTGGGATCTTTTTCCATATTCATCTTACGTGTTAAAATGAATTTTATAGGTTGACTATGTTCAAAGTGTTAATTATTTAAACATATAAAGAATAAAATTAATGAAAAATTATCATATTTATACATAAATAATAATTTTAAAACCAATCATTGAATATAGTTATGAAAAATTAACTGATGTTACAATCAGGGGGATGGTATTCCATACATACACATGAATAACGTTTCCATTTTTCAATGATCATTATGGAAAGAAGAAAAGTAACAATTATATTTCTATAATTATAATTATATCATAAATAAAATAATAATTGATTATATAAACTTATATATATCATTCTTTTTATGTGGTTATGAAAAAAAATAATCACATCACTTTAAGAAGATTGTAGTCCACAAGTCCATGAACGATGTAATCACTTTTTCAATGTGTAAAAAGTTAAGAAAGAAAATGTTATATTATAAATAATTAATGATAAATATGTCATGAATATAATAATATATCATTTATATCATATATATTCATTATATTTACCCTTATTACCTACCATGTAACATGTTAGTGAAAATAAATCACATCTCTTCGTGAGGCAGTATTTTACCCTACACACGAATGACGTTATCTTATCCCTTTATTAATGGAATATAATAATTATATATTATATAATGATTCCATAGGTATAATAATGTTATAAATATCATATATAAACATTATATCCATAATTATTCCCAACCATAAGAGGTGGTAATTAAAAAATGAACGACATCGTTTCGTGAGGTGGTAGTTCTCCATACACATGAAGGATGATTTCATAACCCATTTTATGGAAGTGTTTGTGGGTGTAGGTTATAAACTTAATATAAAAATATATTATTATATTTTTGATAATGATGTTAATATATCACCATGGTATAATAATTATTTAAGGAGTTGGAGAAGGAAATAAAATAAAGACTCTTTTTGAGGAACATTACAGTTTCTTCAGGTATCTTCCTTTAATTTGCACTAAAACCTTCCTAGGTTGGATTTATTCTTAAAATAATAATTCTTATTTTAGGTGAAATAATTTGGGAATTTATTTGGGAATTTTTTTATGATCTAAATGTCTTTAGAGGTGTGAAGATATGAGGAGAGTGAGTTCCTTTTCATAGTGGAGGAGGAGTGACATTCTTGTAAATACTCAAAAGTATTCAATATTGAGAGGTCTACTTTACCTCATGTTCTTCAAAAATTGAAAAATAATGGATTTTGGGGAAATTATGGTCTATTTTCACTTACACCACACAAAAATAGAAGAGTTTATATTATTTTTTTATTCATTAAGTTTACCCAATTTTAACCTTTTTGTTTTTACCAAATTAACTAGTTTTCTAACATACGTAATTTATCCTTTAAGAAAAATTAAAGTGATGATTATTAGAAAATTTATAACCACTTATTATAAATATAATATATAATTTATAAAATAAAAATCCCATGTGTATTTGAAATTAATTTTAACATCAGTGTATGTAATGCGCAAAAACATTTCTTTAACCCTAACAACACTAACATAGTTTTTACTATTTAACAGTAAATATATTCATTATAAAAGATAAATTAGTAAATTAATGGAAAATATATTATATTTATTAATACTTTAAATAAATTGGAATAATATAGTATTTTTAGAAATTTTAAATCATTTAATAAAATATCATTTATTATAAAGTAATAATAATATCAATTTTGACATTATTTATTTAATTTAAAAATATATAAATAAATTTATTTAATTTGAATATATTAAGTTAAAACCTATTAAAATGATATATTCATATAAAATATCAATTTAAGTCAATAATTCAATCAATTTCTTCACTTTTAATACTTTTAGTATCATTGTCTTAGTTATTTATTAACTAAAAAATTAATGTGTTTTCATTTCTTTAGCATTTTAATTAATTATTTAGTCTTCCAAAATTAAAGTTAAATTATTATGATAAAAATATATTTATACTTAAAAATAATATCTATAAACAAACCTATTTTTTTCCCTATCACAAAGAATTAAAAAAATTAAAGGCACGAAAGATTCATTTTTTGTCATTTTCTTTACTTAACATATTATATAGGTCACTTTCATGTAAAATCATCCTAAAAACTCATAAAAATAGATAAAAATTTGATAAGGGTTGAAAAAATTAAATCCAAATGGTTTTTGAAAAGCTTCTAGGCCATTTGGACCCTTACGATTATATTTTAACCACCAAGTAATCTCGTTTTACCTTAATCACTCTAATTGATTTTAATTTTTTTTCATTAATCACATTTAAAAAAAATTAAGTTGGTATTATTAGAAATTATAAATTATTATTATTACAAATATGAAATATATTTTTATAAATTAAATTCACAAAAGTGTCAACAATTAATTTAAAATTAATCCCGCAGACGCAGTGGGACAACGAGTTTTCAAATAGAAAAAGTTCAAAAGTTTGAAATGTTTTTATATCAAAATTGAATATAAAAATGATTAAAATGACATAAATTGGATTAATTGACATATAGTTTAACTAATTTTACTTTAGAACCAAATAATTATATAATTTGACTTTATAAATTATTTAAACGAAAAGGCAATATTCAAGGAAAATTTAGTATTTTTCCCTATTCATCAAGAAATGAAACTTTTCAAAAAATAAAAAAATCCACCATATGATAATATTAGTATTAAAATTTACAAAATAAAGTTTATTTTTTCAATTAAATTTTCTAAAAGTGTAAAAAATAATTTTAAATTATGTGTGCCTAGCACGATTAAGCCGTCTTTTAGAAAAAAACTATTTTTTAGAAAACATTAACTTTTATTTAAAATGATTTTTATTTTATTAATATTTATTATATAATTAATAAAAATGTGTAAAATATATATTTTCATAATTTAGTCAATTCTATTCATTCCCACAAAATAACACAAGCTAATTTAGTGTAACACAAGCTATCAAAGAAAATAATTTTTTTTTGTAACACAAGATAATTTAGTGTTCATATAATTTAAACTATTTAAAGTAATTTTATTATTTTAAAATATTAGGGTGTTAAAATTTTTACTTAAGAAGGATGTAGAAATACCTAAAAACTGAGGTAACCTAAAGTTGAATAAACTGATATGACCAAAATGAGATTTCACATTAAAAAATTAAAATTTTATCCAAGAGTAATTTCATAATATCAATTCCTTAGGAATTTAAGGCGGACTTCAACATATGAAATAATGATGTTGAGGGCTTCAGAAGCATATGATAAAGTGAAAGAAATAAATATGTGGTTACTCCAGAAGTTAGATTATAAAAAGAAGAACTCACCAATAGAAGAACCATTAGAAGCTATATTAATATGTACTGAAAGAAGTATCCAAAAGTTTAAACCATTAAAATTCACTTAGTGAAGAGATACCAAGGTTTACAAAACATAGATCTCTAAAATTTTGATCTTGTTGAAGAATTGAATAAGTTTTAAAAGATAAACTCTAAATTCATAAAAATAAACTCAAGGATTGTAAGGACTATTCATCCTTATAAATGGAGTTTTGTGATGAATTTGGAAAAGTCATGAAGTGAAGTGTAGACCGAGAAACACATGTAGAAAAAACATCACTAGAAGATATGAAAAAAATAATATGATGGAAGATCTGAGGAAGATAAAAATAATAAGAGAGATAATATTTCCTATCTAAATTAATGGATAAAATATAATTTATATGGTTATATGATATTATTTCATCAGATAAAAAGTTATCCAATATGATTCTCTCAAATGTTAACTCAACCGGAGAAAATTTATTATCACATGATGTTGAAGACCTAGAAGAAGGTTACAATAATAATATTTGTGAGTTTAATGGAATATGGGACCTATTAGGATAAAAGAATAAATAATTGTAAGAATTTTAGAAGAATATGATACACATCACTAGAAGGGGGTGCTGATTAGTCTAAGTATTAAGGATTCCCGAAATAAGTGAGTTGAAATACCTTTAAGAAATAATGTTATGAAAAATATTCTTGATCAAATCACTATGAAAGAAAGTCATAATAGTTTCACAAATAGTTTCATAAATCCTCAAAGTTTGTTAAAAAAGTAAATTTTCATGTTGTGATCAGAAGAAAAAGGAAATTCAAAATATGAGTTGGTTCATAATATGATCGACACAAGATTGATTGGAATATAAATCCCGAGTAAATTATAAATAAAGAATCTTTAAAATATATATATCTAGAATGATAAAATAGAGGTTGAGGTTGAGTTGAGTGGAATATATGACAATCATAAGTTGAGATGATTTAAAAAAAATCTGCAAGATGAAGTTAAATACATATGAAGGTACAATGTATAGAGACCACAAAAATCACATGAATTATACTTAATTATGTTCAAAGTATTGAAGGTTGTTAAATATTAAGTGGAGCCAATAGTAGAACCCGATGGATATTATTAACTTATATGGAAAATTGTTTTCCAAAATATGAAATATGAGATTTATATTTTTGGGAATTAAAAACATTATGATGATACTGTGATAGAGGATAAACATTACAATATTCATGAAGAAAAGGTTGTGATTGAAAATAAGATTTTCAGAAGAGTTAAATATTGTTGAGGTCGAGTTTTTCAGGATCTTTGACGAAGTCTAATCATAATATCATCAAAAAATATTGAAGGCAGTCAATTTAGTATTTGAAAAAGTGGGAGTTTCAAATTGAAACCCTTAAATTGGCCATATTTTTTAGGGTATTATTTTCTATATAAAGGGGAAACATCATTTGACTGAGTAGTTTTGTTTATGAAAAAAACATTTGAGAGAGCCTCTTAGAATAATTAATGATTTGAGATGGGAATATTTTGACCCAAGAATTCAAAAAAGGTTTAGTTTGTTCAAATAAATTTAAAAAGAATAGAACATCAGGTTTCAAAGAAATTTGAGAATAATAGGACATTAAGTTTCAAATTAGTTGAGTGAGTCCTCTGGATTCAAAATTCTAAAAGGAGTAGAACTATAATGACATAAATTGCCTATTCGGGAAAGTTCTAGAAATCATATTTCTAGGAAGTGAGAGATTTATAAGACTAGTCTATAAGAAGTAGAGGGTATGATGATATGAATGAAATTTTAGTGAAATTTCACTTGATAGTAGAAGTTTCATCCATGAGTAAGTTTGAGTATACGTATTGAAGACTAGTGGTTCTAGTATAAATAATTCCAAAATTCTTATATGGAGGTAGAATGAGAATTTTGGGATATAGGAAAACCATATGTGTAATTTTTATATTTTAGATATTAGTGTATGGGAAACAGACTATGGGTTGAGGATAATAACTTCCAACACCACTTAAAATTAAAAATAAGATTATTAATGGAATATCCATGACTTGGTATGAGTTTATGTAGGAAGGATTAGGTTCTGACATTGATTTCAATCCTTGTAAAAATACCTATGTGCTATATAATTTACATTATCTACATAATGTATGTGAAAAGTAGTGAGGTATCATACTTATAATCTATACATAATAACTAATAATAGTAGTTTGATCAATTTAAAGGAAGTAAGAATAAAGTTGAAATTAATCATTAGAAGTATGTCACCCCTAATTAAACTCCTCTCAGGGTGACTGCATGATCCCTTAGGACTCTCAGGAATATAAAGTTAAATATACATAAGGGTAGAGTGTGTGTTCTACATGATCCATAAATATAATAATCATGATGCGTATGGGTGCCACTATGGTTCTAAAATCTATGTAAAGGTACTCCATAATGTATTCGAGCTACATCAAGGTACCCTCACAATCAAATTCTCTACATAAGGGTACCCAATTGAAGATTTTACATTGAATTACCAAAAAAATAAGTCTTAAATTGAATCAAAATTCATTATTCTAGTTCACCCAAATTGGTTAGTGATCAACTAAGCTTCCACCAAACTTTCATCCATTAATTCAAGGGAGGCAGTGATTGCGGGAATGGATTGATAGAAGGATAAGATATGAGTGGTGCATAATAGAAGAATCCTCACCCTTTGACCTCTATATGTGGAGATGATATAGAAGTGGGAGCTCGACCCTAAATACCAGGATGAATAGGAATAAAGTGTTACAGATCCTTTAAAAGGATGGATAATTTCATTATGTGTGTGTTTTTCCTCACACCAAAAATTATGATATCCACCACTAAATTTTTCATAGTTTTATTTCTTGAAGCTCCAGTGATGGAAATATAGGTCGCTATTCCCTAATGAGGAGAAAACCCTATATCCCAACTCTAGAATTTCTTTAAATTTCTATACTCATTTATTCTATGTTTAATTTCTTGAGACCTAAGAGATTCATAAGAACAATTGAAGATATTCAATAGAATTGTGTATTTCATATCAGTTTCTTCTCTTAATTGAGTTTACACATAATCCCATCTCAATCTTCCTTCATTTATCACATGGTAAAGGGGAGTGAGAATTGATTGAGGGGTGATTGAGGATCCTTGATCACTATGGATAGGTTGAATTAGTGGTGTAATGATCGTTTCTTTTCACTCCCTATATAAACACACTCGGAAAAGAGTGAGTATCTCAATGTCTTGAGTTTCTTGTTGAGATCAGGTAGAGGAGTGTGTAAATTTTTTTGAGATATTGTGATAGAGTGGATGGGAGAACTATACAAGGTTCAACTATTTTTATTTATATTAAATGTTTTCTTCTCTTTAATTTATTTCATACACACATTGTTCCCACCCTTTCCCCATTTTTATATATAACTAGTCATATATTAGAATTTGTATAGAGAAAATGAATGATAATTCCCCTCCTCATGAGATCAAACCCTAGTTAGATTCCCTAAATACACTTTAAGGTCTTTGAAAATTTCTTTTTTGATTACAAGGATAGTAAAATCCTTCATATTAATGATACATAAGGGTAGCTCAAAGAATATGTAAGAACAAGTTGATGATATGTAAAAAAAATCCAAAGTTCCTATGCACCTATAAGATAAAATTTGACAATATATAATTATAAATAAGATATCACAGAGTATATATAAGAAGAAATTAAACTAGTGTAATATTAACTTTGATGATATATAAATGTAACATATGGATTCAACTGATACAAAAGATCATTCAGAAGGAAATGTAATATTAAATCGGTTTTTTTCACAAAAAATGTAATATTAAATGTGAGAATTTTGTGATAATATTCAATAATTAAATATCATGATGTTGAGTGTTAATCTAAGATTCAAGATGAATATTATGGTGTTAGTATTTGAATAAAGAGATTGAACCATGAGCTAGACCTTTACACCATAACATAGTTTTTTATGAGCATGCATATGTGGAAAATTAAGTTTTGGTATTTTTGGAAGCTCAAAGAAAATAAAAATATAATACTTGAGGAGAATTAAAATAGAATATTTGAGAATATACTTTTCATGATAATTAAATAGATTAAAAATTTAATATTTAAAATCTATTTAAAAAGGTAAAGACTAAATGATTCATTTATTAATCAATGACCAATTTAAATAAATAGAGATCCAATTTTTGAAACTCAAGAAAGTTTCCATATTTGAATTATAGATAATATCCACATGATATTTATTCATTTTATAATGATATGATGGGTTGAAGAAAAAGAGAGTGTGGTGTGTGGGTGATTCCAACCTTCTACTACTAAATATCTTTAGTGGTGACGGTTAGTAAAGATTAGAGAGGGAGAATCTAATACTGTTGTTATCTAATATCTTAATAATTGATGTACATTGAGATGAAAAAGTTAGGGAATAATAAAAATTATGCTATTATGATGTGTTGATCATTTTAAATTTGATAAGTGGACAAAAATCATAATGTATTTCTGGTTATATTTTGTCCTGAACCATCTCCCCGGGGGTCGTACCGCAACTACCCCAAGCCCGTCTCCTAAAGGCCAGGGGATGGTGACTAGCAATGAAGGCATTATCCTTTAAATGGGAGGCATTTTCCAAGTACCTGTACACATGAACAGTCACAAACCTTTCCCACAAATCTGAAAAGTAAACACTAAGTAAATGATTCAAGAAATGACTAAGTAAACCAGAACTAGAGTACAACAGAAAGTAAAGTTCAAGGTGGAAAACAGAGCCAGTATACAAGCCCACCAAAAGAAATAAAGAACACAAGTAAGACCCAAAGTCTCTGAAACTTAACCGCTAAGAACCCTACCTGAAGGGTAGGTGGAGGGTAGAATCCTGAATCTGTAGGAGTATGCCTTGTCTATGTGCTCTCACTAAACACCACCTTGTCTTGGTCCTCCTTGAACTCCGTCAAATATTTAGTATTTTTCATAAGACATGACATGTGCGGACAAATCCCATAGAGGGGTGAGTAAACAATACCCAGTAAGGGACCCCGAAACCACAAGGTAAATGCACAGTCAGCTCTACCCAGGTATATGACCATACATATATCAAGTGCATACAGATGTACTCGGCTCAACCACCAAGAAACATATATTCCCAACCTTATAAATAGAATCAAGATTATCATCGATATTCCACGAGCTTAGCCATCCCCAATGGCACCGTCTGAGAGATACACTCCATCAGGTACAAATATACCATTATTAATGTTACTTTTGAGAGAACATGATCCATCGAGAAGATTATACTAGGTTCTTATCTAGTTCCTGACACTAGGGTTCCAATCATCACCATATTTCACCCAATGTAAGACTAATGAAACCCAAGTCAAGAGTCCCACTCCTCGCCACTGTGCTCAGTTGAGGGAGAACTGCTGCATACTAACTTGTGATACCTCAGTCGATCTTATAGGGAGTGGCCCACACTTCATTCTCATTAAGGGAGCACTTGCTCCTACTTTGGTATTGAACTCTTCAAGTGGAGGGGCTTGATCCTCGTAGTTGTTTCCTACAGTCGACGGACCTCAAACTCTTATGGAGGACCCTCTCCCTGTCGCTACTTGGAGATGGGGGAGTACTAATCCATAAGTGAGGACTCACAACCTGCTTCCAATAGGGGAGAAATAATCATGAAGGACCCGCACCCAATTACGATAGGGGAGTACTGCTTCGTATATCGAGGACCCACACCCTACCCTGTTGGGGAGTACTACTTAGTGACTAGAGGACCCATACCTAGGTACTAGGGGAGTACCAAATCTGTCAGTTTATTCACTATGGGGGACCCAAACCCTAGTACGTTAGGGGAGTACTGGCACAAGCAAGAGGACCCACCCCTTGGTACAAAAAGGGAGCACCGACTCTGTTTTAACAATGCGTAAGGAAGACCCACACCCTAGAATGGTAGGGGAGTAATGACTCCAATGTTAGCAAACCTGCTCCCTCTACCCACATGGGAGTATCTACTCTTCCATCATGAACATCTCCGAGAACCCGCACCTTAGTCCTTTAGGGGATTAACACCCCCATAGGAAACTACCTGAAGGAAATGAACCCACACCCATGACGTGGGTATTCTAGTCTCTACCTAAGAAGATGGATAAGTAGTACCCTAGATCCAAGTCATCAAGGGAGTAACTGTCCTAGAAACTCTTCAAGAGAACTACCTAGAATCTGCTCAAAGTATTCTTATGTCGGGAGGGCCTACTCTTCAAAAAAATAGGCCTTCCTCTTACTTACTAAAAAACTCAATTAGAGTATCTTAAAAGGACTATCTCTTTACAAGGGTCCTAACACTATATATGACTTGTCAAATAGATGCTCAGTTTGAAAGTTACGAGAGTTTTAGCGAAATGGGGGCTGGTGGGGTTCGGGTTCGGCCCGACTCGATCGAACTGAACCTACTCAACCCAGGTCTGACCTGACCTGGCCTGGCCTGCAGGGTCGTAGGTCCGACCTACTGCCAGCCTGACCCACCTGGCTAAATGCGGCCCACCACCACCAACTCGGCCCGCTAAGGTGGGATGGTTTCTCCAACTTGGATGTGGTTCTGTTGTATCCTTCTTGCACCATGTGGCACCAGCTGGCACTGCCTCCCTGGTCAACTGGTCCTCTCACACAGACCAGGTTTTTTGGAATGACCTGCGGCTTTCCGCGGGTCCATGTCATGTCGCGGCTGGAGCCGCAACTTCTCCACGCGGGAAGTTGTGTAGCACGGCTACTACTGCCGCCACTACCACGGTGCATTGCCCTATCATCTGGAACACGACCATTGCTGCGTTCCACCACGCTGGCACTGGAGCGCCAAAAGATTCCTATTCGAACCACCAAACATGCTTCGGTAGTCTGTTCTTTGATCGAGAGGGTGTTCCGGAGTCCCCAGGTCGCGTTCTTCATCACCTAGGGTTTAAATATTCATTTCAATACCTTACACTATAAATCATTTGATCGGAGGTATATCCTACAACAACTAAATCCATCCTTTTTCATCATCATCACACCTTCATCATTCCATATTCATTCTGGATCCAGGATGTCGGATCATTGTGCGAATAATGGTTTTGCAACGACCGACCATTCGTTAACCTACGAAGAACAAGAAAAACATTGGGTAAAACTGGAGAAGAAATCCACATCAACCCAATTGAGGAATTAACCTTCACTGTCATTCATCATAGTGTTTATCCATTACCCTTATAATGATTAAATGTATCAAATCAAATATAATTAAATCATTAATGGATTAATTCCCCAAAGATAAACCTGATAGAAATACCTCCTGCAAGAATGAATAATCTGCGAGTAAACCTATTCATGGGTTGATCCATATTCGTCATTTAAATTCAATAATGTGGAAACAAAGAAATTAAATAACAACCCCTACCTGGAGTTTTGATCATTTGAAGATGTAGATTGAAGTATTGTCGCCATGTTGATACATGTTCTGCCAGCGTTCATCGATTTGTCGTCGTCGACAAGAGAACCTCCTCCACCTACTTAGGGAAACTCCAGGGTTATGGTGATAACCCTGGATTTCAGTCAGAGGTTGGTTTAAAAGAAAACTTCATTGTGTCATAAAATATTTTTATTTAAGAATATTTTAAGGATGCTCACGTCAAACAACTAACTTCTTCATCTGGCCCGCACCGGATGATGTTAGGCCTTACCTAAGGTAAAGTCGCTATTCTGAACGCAATGGTGCCATCAGATTTCTCATCCAGAAATACATTTGAAAGATTTTAATGTTCAAAGTTATCTGCTCAAGGGTTTTTAACTAAAAAATGAACTTTATTCAAAGATTTATTCTGGTCACACTGGGCTTTAGAATCATGCTCCATCTCAATGCCTGGTCACGTAATTTTTATATATAATTTCTAAAAATAAATTCAGTAAAAATCCACTCCATTACATGTAAAGACCTGAAAAATTCAAGGGAATTGTTTCTTCTTAATTTTCTTTGGGATTTTACAAGAACGCAGTTTCTAACGGCACTTGATTCGGAGGCCCATTGTGCCCAGAATCAATTTCCGAAGTTTATCTCGGGTACGTTCAGTGAACGAACGAGTGGGTTTTTCTAACTTTTGAACCGGTGCTCGGAATCGAAATCTGAGGGCACCGATGAAACCGCAGAGCCGATAATTGCTTAGGAACACATATTCCGAAGTTGCGTTTGTGCCGGTGGAGAAGTTTAATTTGTGGATTAAATGAGGAATGAATAAAATTATGAAACAATTTTATTTTTAAGTATAAGGTGGTTTTATCCTACATGGGGAAGTTGGGGTGACACCTAACTACCCATGTGAGGATGAATGAGAGAATACAGGAGAGGTGGGGCCCACACGAACCCCAACCCCTTCACATTCCTCTTAAACTCCCTAACTCCCTCTTAAGTTTGGTAAACTCATCTTTGATGGAGTGACCCTTCACTTTCTCTCTCTATCTCCCTCATTTACTCTCTCCAACACACACCTTAATTAATTAATTGAACCTATTCAATTAATTAACTAAGAGTTTGAATTTTGAAAAGTTGAAATTACTTGTGTTAATAAAATAATAGCATGAACCTATTATTTTATTTTGGGCACCTTTGTGTTGGAAGAAAAGGGAAGGAGCTCTTGTGTAAAGGAAGGAGGAAGTTCCTCTTGGGTGGAAGAACATCATCCTCTCTGTGAAGAATGTTTCCTCTTCGACGAAGAACATCGACCCCTTGACATGGAACCACTCGGCGATCACGGTTCTTCTTCCTCTTCTTCCTCCAAAACAAGAGAGGAGATGTCAATTCCTCGTGTCACTCCGATGACGACGGAATCGATACCGTTCTACCGCGACGATCGACTTCCGCAACTTGACGACGTGTGATGTCTTTTCGAGGTAGGGGTTAATTTCTTTTGTTCATGAGTTTTCCTTTTCAATTCTTCGTCTGTGTATTTTGGATGCTTGATATCAACTTAACGGAAGGAGGTCAGACCGCACGAACACGATCGACTATCCTCCCCCTTTTCTTGTTGTGATATTGCGGTTCGAAAGAAGGTGGCGCGGTGCAAAGACACCATGCAGAAACAAGGAGGATCATCGGAGAAGAAGCGCGACGCAATTGCGTCGCGCCATAGAGGCCGAACGAAACCGCGGCCGGAGTCGGGGCCGCAAAGGTGAATCGAAGACTCCACGGTTGTTTAATTGACGTGTGAATCGACGGGCGATGACGAATCGGGCCGAAATGGTGTTTGAATCTCTTCGTAGTAGAGATCGGGTCCCGAGAGGACTGTTGGCGAAGGCGGCAGGCGAAACGGACAACCGGAGAGCGTCCGGTGGTCCGCAGAAGGCGGCGGCGGCGCCAGCGACCGGCGGTGGCGGCGTGCCGCCGAAGCAAACCGCCGCGGCTAAGATGTGCCGGATCGTCGACCGTGGGGGTTTGTAACCCCTGCACCCGCTGGCCATGTGGGCGCCGCGCCGCGCCAACGCCAGGCCAGCCGGCTGCCCAAGCCGGGCCGCGCAGGCCGGGCCGTGCAGCGCTCGGCCGGGCCAGGCCGCGCCCTGCCGGGCTGGACCTGGACCCAGACCCGGGTCAGGTCGACCCGGTTTGGCCGACCCAGGGGGGGTTGGGCCGGGCCGGGCTGGGCCCAGACCCCCCATTTCGGTCTGTTTCCGTTCAAACGCCCATAACATGGGCTACAGACCACCGATCGATGCACCGTCAGTTGCGATGTGATCCTTGGATCGAGAAGGTCATTTCGGTATATTAAACTCAAGGTTTAGGAGAACTTTGGGTACGGTCGGGTTGGTTCAAATATGAGACCAACCGGGCCCTCAAAGAAGAAATGGTTATATCTTGAGCGCCGGACGTCCGATTGACGTGCCGTCTACTTTGTTGGATTCCTCTTGATGAGACAGAACTTTTTGCATACTTCTCCTGAGGTTTGGACGCAGTTGGAGTATGTCCGGGTTGGATTGTACCTGAAATCCAACCGGGCCCCTAGAACGGAAAAGATGATATCTTTTAAACCGGACGTCCGTTTGACGAACCTTCGGCGACGTTGGTGATCACGTTGAGAAATGGTCCCTATGAGTATACCCTATGAGAGTTCGAGGTACAGTTGAGATACAAACGAGTTGGTTCATATACGAAACCAACCGGACCCCTGGGACGGAAAGGCTAATAACTCACAGACTGGGCGTCTGATTGACGTGCCGTCTGTTGTGTTGAGACCCCGATGACGAGGCGGTCCTTTGAGATACTTCTTCGTGGGACTTTGTGATACTTAGAGTATTGAACAATAGCTCATGGAGCAGACCCTCCAGGAGACGAGCGTGCGGAGTACAAAGACCGTGTAGCCGACTGAGACTTGACGACGGCTGATCGATCGACTCAGTGAGTTTCTAATAGCCCAGTGGAGAGCGCTTGGTTGTAGCAGCAGACCCACGGTGGAAGAGCACTTGGTTGTAGCAGCAGACCCAGGGTGGGGAGCACTTGGTTGTAGAGGCAGACCCACGACAGAGGAGAGCTTGGTTGTAGCGGCAGACCCGCAGTACTCAACAGAAGGAGTACCTCTGGAGGCTATGAGGGGGAGTGCTTGATTGTAGCGGAATGCCCATGGTGGGAAGTGCTTGGTTTTAGCAGCAGGCCCATATTACTCAACAGATGGAGTACCTCAGCAGTCTTAAGTTAGTGAGTAGTACCTCAGAGTCGTGACAGAACCACTGTACACTCTAGAGACGAGGCTCTTCAGTAGTTACGGTTTCGATAATGAAAATCCTGGTTTGAGCTGAGTCTATGATCTTTGTGTTTCCTCATGATTAAGATGGGTTATTTGATAACTTAGGTATATGTATGGTCATATACCTGGGTAGTGGTTATCCGTTGATTTCATAATCTTTGTGTTCCCTCATGATTGAGATGGGTTACTTGATAACTTAGGTATATGTATGGGTATATACCTAAGTAGAGGTTATCTGTTGAGATCTTTCTTTGTGGTTATCCTTGTTGGATTTTGTGAGACCTTGAGGGTCTCGGGGTCCCTACTGAGTATCGTTATACTCACCCCTGCACGGGCTATGCCCGCACCTCGTTGTGTTGGTTGCAGATAACGGACAGCGCAGACAGAGGCCGAGTGTTCGAGGACTAGACGATACCCGGAGGTGGACCTCACGACGAGACAGTATCTGGTGGTGGAATTCACAACGAGACGACACTCGGAAGAGGTTGACGGGTGAGAGCATTGTGGAGGATATCTGTACCTACCCTTCAGGTAGGATCCGTGGTGGACGATCCATGAGCTGCACTATCTGTACCTACCCTTCAGGTAGGGTTCTAGGAGGAAGACCTAGGAGCTGCTTCCATTCTTCCAGCTGTTTGTCTTTTCTGTTGTACTTTTGTTTAGTTGTACTGTACTTTCGATTGGGTTTGTATTCCGGCCCATTTACTTTTTAGCACTTCCTTTTTTTACTTAGTGTTTTACTTCCGCTTGTACTCTGTGGTGTTTTGTATACTTTTATAAAGGCAATGCCTTCCCAGTTATCAGGATTTATGCCTTTGGTGCTAGTCGCCATCCCCTGGCCTATAGAAGGCGGGTTTGGGGTAGTCAGGGTACGGGACCCGAGGACGGGTCGTGACAAATTGGTATCAAAGGAGTTCGGCTCTACCACAAAACTAATAACCCTGATCTTTTTCTTTCTGTTAAGAAATAGTGTTAAGGGTACCGAGTGTGGTTTTCAGTTCAGGGAGTCCAGTGTTGGTGCGGCGGCCGACGTATCTGTACACCAGGACCCTGACTACTGATTTCCGACTTTGTGCATGAAAAACACTGATTGCATGTGTGTTTCCAAGAGTTTTAAAGTCATCTCAAACCAGGTCATCTCACCAGGTATAAATCATTTGACCATGTTGTATCTATTCATGATGTCTCCATGCAGATAGTCAGTTGGAGTTCCGAGAGAGTACTCGATGACGGCTCACTGAGCGACAAGGCTCCGGTGCGGGGCCCTTTTTCTATGTTGGCACCCTCAGGTGGTGTACCAACAGCACCACCACCTGTTGGGAAGCAGATTCCACTAGCCTTATTAGTGAACTGTGCATGCTGGCAGAGTGCATTGCACGAGTTCCTGCAGCAGCGGCCTCTGAGTTTACAAAGTGAGGCAGATTTCCAGACAGCAGAGCACTGGATGGAGGCGATTTCTAGAGTTTTTCGCCCAGCTGAGACATCAATAGAGTGGATGGTGGACTTGGATACTAGTGTTTTCCAGTGAGTTACTATGAGGATGGTCCGCATAGTGATGAGGCTTCGGTACGTGGACCGATGCCTGAGATAGTGCCTTCAGGTTGTGTGTCAGTTATACATCACTACTTGTTGGTCTTCAGTTACAACCGGCGGTACCGGTAGGTGACACATGTAGGCTTACGGCCTTACACGTGTTATAACACCAGATAACCTCAAGTTCCGAGGTGAACCTAACTCACAGGTGGCTGAGGACAGGCTTGAGGAGGTGGCAGAGAGTTTTCTAGAGCTTATACAGCTTCGGTAGGACGACATGTCCGTAGTTGAGAATTCATCGAGGTGTAGCGAACATTCTGGGTACTCGATGAATTTTATTTGATCAGTTCTATAGAGCTCGGACCTCTTAGAGTGGTGTGTTTATGGATATTCGAGCCAAAACGTTTTCCTCTATGCATTCCTACTCGCGTTAAGGTGCTAGAGAGAACCTTGAGGTTGAATGTTCTTTGGCTGAATGAATACAGCTAGAGAATGTTTGAAGTTGGAACGCAGTGAGCTGGTGCCAGTCTTAGAGACTTGGGCGTCCGAATGTTTCAAGAAGAGGAAATGTTAAGGACAGATAAATCTACAAAGCAGCAGATGTGGAGGCAGATCTAGGAGAGCAGCATGAGGTGGTGTACATTTCAACATGTTACAACCACCCGCCTTTGTTGTTCCCTCCAGGCCCAGGGAGCTGGAGGGTAGGGAAAGAGAGTAGCTGCATGCGGTCAAGGAGAATGACCCAATGGATCTATGAATGTTTTGAGGGACAGTCTGTGTCCACTACAAGCTGCTATAGTAACAGACATCAATACGAATCATCCCTTCCTTCCATGAATCTAGTCCCAGACCTAGAGTTTCCGGTTAAGTCGTTGACTTGACCCTCACGTCTGGAGATACCTTTGGGAGGAGACTCGATAGTCACACTTATGTCGACGGTGTGATCTGACCCTTGAGGCAAGAGTCTCGGTTGGGACCTCTTGGTGGCAGCGTCGAGGCCTTACGACATTAGTTTGAGTATAGATTTGGCAATCACTTTTTATACGCAAATTGATGGTATTAGGCAAACATCGGGATGGGTTTTCCTTGGTTTGAGAAAAGGAAACCCCAGGCAGCATAGGTTAAACTCGTGCAAGGGAGGGTGTAGCCGATCATTCTTGGGTCGGCCAACCTTACCCTTATCGCAGCAGGAGTTTTGAGTTTCAGTTTTAATCAGGAAATGGATATCTCTAGAGTTCGAGGATGGTGACCACGTTCTTACATGGGTCTCACCTCGATGAGGTTTACGGAGATGTAGCCAAGGCTGTGGGATATCTATGAGGTTCAGCGGACCTTTTCAGGTCCTCATCAAGGTAAGCGAGGTGTCTTACCGCTTGACAAATCCACCTCAGTTGCACTAGGTGCACGACGAATTCCACGTATCTCAACTGAGGAGATACATGATTGAACCAATGCACATCATCGACCATGGGGAGCTGGAAGTTGGCGATGGGGTGACTTTTGAAGAGTTCCAGTAGAGGTTTAGGATCGACCGGAGCGGGTCCTACGAAGGACGGTCGATTCCTCTTGTGCGTTTTCGTAGGCAACACGGAAACCTCCAGGTGAGCACATGGGAGTGGAAGGCTCAGATGCGTGCTCAATACCGCTTTTGTTTCCCCAGTTTGTGTTATAGCTTTATAGGGATGTAAAGCCCTGGTGTGGGAGTAATGTAAAGACCCGTAAAATTCAAGGGATTTTTTTTCTTAATTTTCTTTGGGATTTTACAAGAACACAGTTTCTGACGACACTTGATTCCGAGGCCCAGTGTGCCCGGAATCAATTTACGAAGTTTAGCTCGGGTACGTTCAGTGAACGAACGAGCGGGTTTTTCCAACTTTTGAACCGGTGCTCAGAATAGAAATATGAGGGTACCGATGAAACCACAGCGCTGGTAATTTCTTAGGAACACCTATTCCAAAGTTGCGTTTGTGTGGGTGGAGAAGTTTAATTTGTGGATTAAATGAGGAATGAATAAAATTGTGAAACAATTTTATTTTTATTTCTAAGGTGGTTTTATCCTACATGGGGAAGTTGGGGTGACACCTAACTACCCATGTGAGGATGAATGAGAGAATAAAGGAGAGGTGGTTCCCACACGAACCCCAACCCCTTCACATTCCTCTTAAACTCCCAAACTCCCTCTTAAGTTTGGTAAACTCATCTTTAATGGAGTGACCCTTCACTTTCTCTCTCTCTCTCTCATTTACTCTCACCAACACACACCTCAATTAATTAATTGAGCCTATTCAATTAATTAACTAAGAGTTTGAATTTTGAAAAGTTGAAATTAATTGTGTTAATAAAATAATAGCATGAACCTATTATTTTATTTTGGGCACCTTTGTGTTGGAAGAAAAGGGAAGGAGCTCTTGTATAAAGGAAGGAGGAAGTTCCTCTTGGGTGGAAGAACATCATCCTCTCCATGAAGAACGGTTCTTCTTCGACGAAGAACATCGACCCCTTGACATGGAACGACTCGGCGATCACGGTTCTTCATCCTCTTCTTCCTCCAAGACAAGAGAGGAGATGTCACTTCCTCGGGTCACTTCGACGACGTTGGAATCGATACCGTTCTACTGCGACGATCGACTTCCGCGACTTGACGATGTGTGATGTATTTTCGAGGTAGGGTTTAATTGCTTTTGTTCATGAGTTATCCTTTTCCGTTCTTCGTCTGTGTATTTTGGCCGCTTGATATCAACTTAACGGAAGGAGGTCGGACCGCACGAACAAGGCCGACTCTCCTCCCCCTTTTGTTGTTGTGATATTGCGGTTAGAAAGAAGGTGGCGCATTGCAAAGGCACCATGCAGAAACAAGGAGGATCATCGGTGAAGAAGCGCGGCGCAATTGCGCCGCGCCATAGAGGTCGAACGAAACCGTGGACGGAGTCGGGGCCGCAAAGGTGAATCGAAGACTCCGCAGTTGTTTAATTGATGTGTGAATTGACGGGCGATGACGAATCGGGCTGAAATGGTGTTTGAATCTCTTCACAGTAAAGATCGGGTCCCAGGAGGACTGTTGGCGAAGGCAACAGGTGAAACGGACCACCGGAGCGTGTCCGGTGGTTCACAGAAGGCGGCGGCAGCGGCGCGCCGCCGGAGCAAACCGACACGGCTAAGCTACGGCGGTGGAATGTGAATCGGAACGGCAGGCCGTTCCGGATTTGGGGTGGCGCGACTTAAAGCCACGCCGGATCGTCGACCGCGGGGGTTTGTAACCCTCGCACCCACTGGCCACGCGGGCGCCGCGCCGCGTCGCGCCAGCGCTAGGCCAGCCGGCTGCCCAGGCCGGGCCGCGCAGGCCGGGCCAGGCCGTGCTCCGCCGGGACAGGCCGCGCCCAGCCGAGCCGTACCCGGACCCGGTCCCGGGTCGGGTCGACCTGTTTCGGCCGACCCAGGGGGGGTTGGGCCTGGCCGGGCCGGGCCCAGACTCCCCATTTCGGACTATTTTCGTTCAAACGCCCATAACTTGGGATAAGGACCTCTGATCGATGCACCGTCAGTTGTGATGAAATCCTTGGATCGAGACGGTTGTTTCGGTATATTAAACTCAAGGTTTTGGAGAACTTTGGATATAGTCGGGTTGGTTTGAATGCGAGACCAACCAGGCCTTCAGAGCGGAAATGGTTATATCTTGAGCGGAGGACATCCGATTGACGTGCCGTCGATTTTGTTGGATTCCTCTTGATGGGACAAAACTTTTGGAATACTTCGCCCAAGATTTGGATGCAGTTGGAGTATGGCCGGGATGGATTGTACCCGAAATCCAACTGGGCCCCTAGAACGGAAAAGATGATATCTTTCAGACCAAACGTCCATTTGAAGAACCATCAGCGGCGTTGGCGATCACGTTGAGAAACGGTCACTATGAGTATACCCTATGAGAGTTCGGAGTACAGTTGAGATACGGCCGGGTTGGTTCGCATACGAAACCAACCGGGCCCCTGGGACGAAAATGCTAATAACTCACAGACCGGGCGTCCGATTGACGCGCCGTCTGTTGTGTTGAGACCCCTATGACGAGGCGGTCCTTTGAGATACTTCTTCATGGGACTTTGTGATACTTGGATTATTGACCAGTAGCTCGTGGAGCGGACCCTCCCAGAGATGAGCGTGCGGAGTACGGAGACCATTTAGCCGACTGAGAGTTGACGACGGCTGATCGATCGAATCAGTGAGTTTCAGATAGGCCAGTGGGAAGCTCTTGGTTTTAGCGGAAGACCCATGGTGGAGGAGCCCTTGGTTGTAGAGGCAGATCCGTGGTACTCAACAGAAGGAGTACCTCTGGAGGCTATGAGGGAGAGCGCTTGGTTGTAGCGGCAGACCCATGGCGGGGAGCGTTTGGTTGTAGCGGCAGACCCAAGGCAGAGGAGCGCTTGGTTGTAGCGGCAGACCCGCGGTACTCAACAGAAGGAGTACCTATGGAGGCTATGAGGGGGAGCGCTTGGTTGTAGCGGCAGACCCATGGTGGGAAGCACTTGGTTGTAGTAGCAGGCCCACAGTACTCGACAGATGGAGTACCTCAGCAGTCTTAGGTTAGTGAGCAGTACCTCAGAGTCGTGATAGGACCACTGTACACTCTAGAGACGAGGCTCTTCAGTAGTTACGGTTTCGATAATGAAAATACTGGTTTGAGCTGAGTCTATGATCATTGTGTTTCCTCATGATTGATATGGGTTACTTGATAACTTAGGTATATGTATGGGCATATACCTGGGTAGTGGTTATCCGTTGATTTCATAATCTTTGTGTTCCCTCATGATTGAGATGGGTTGCTTGATAACTTAGGTATATGTATGGGTATATACCTAAGTAGAGGTTATCTGTTGAGATATTTCTTTGTGGTTATCCTTGTTGGATGTTTTGAGACCTTGAGGGTCTCGGGGTCCCTACTGAGTATCGTTATACTCACCCCTGCACGGGCTATGCCCGCACCTCGTTGTGTTGGTTGCAGACGACGGACAATGCAGACAGAGGCCGAGTGTTCGAGGACTAGACGGTACCCGGAGGTGGACCTCACGACGAGACAGTATCCGGTGGTGGACTTCACGACGAGACGACACTCAGAGGAGGTTGACGGGTGATAGCGTTGTGGAGGATATCTGTACCTACCCTTCAGGTAGGATCTGTGGTGGAGGATCCAGGAGCTACACTATCTCTACCTACCCTTCAGGTAGGATCCGAGGAGGACGACCCAGGAGCTGCTTCCATTCTTCCAGATGTTTGTCTTTTCTGTTGTACTTTTGTTCAGTTGTAGATGTACTTTCGATTGGGTTTGTATTCTGGCCCATTTACTTTTCAGCACTTCCTTTTTGTACATAGTGTTTTACTTCTGCTTGTACTCTTTGGTGTTTTGTATACTTTTATAAAGGCAATGCCTTCCTAGTTATTAGGATTTATGCCTTTGGTGTTAGTCGCCAGCCCCTGGCCTATGGAAGGCGGGCTTAGGGTAGTCACGGCACGGGCCCCGAGGATGGGTCGTGACAAATTGGTATCAAAGGAGTTCGGTTCTACCACAGAACTAAGGACTCTGATCTTTTTCTTTCTATGAAGCAATAATGTTAAGGGTACCAAGTGTGGTTTTCAGTTTAGAGAGTCCAGTGTTGGTGCGGCGGCCGACGTATCCGTACACCAAGAACCTAACTACTGATTTCCGACTTTGTGCATCAAAAACACTGATTGCGTGTGTGTTTCCAAGAGTTTTAAAGTCAGATCAAACCAGTTCATCTCACCAAGTATAAATCATTTGACCGTGTCGTATCTGTTCAGGATGTCTCCATGTAGATAGTCAGTTGGAGTTCCGCGAGAGTACTCGATGACGGCTCACCGAGCGACGAGGCTCCGGTGCAGGTCCCTTTTTCTATGTTGGCACCCTTGGGTGGTGTACCAGCAGCACCACCACCTGTTGGGCAGCATATGCCACCAGCCTTATTAGCGAACTGTGCACGCTGGCAGAGCGCATTGCACGAGTTCCAGCAGCAATGGCCTCCGAGGTTACAAAGCGAGGCAGATTCCCAGACAGCAGAGCACTGGCTGGAGGCGATTGCTAGAGTTTTTCGACTAGCTGAGACATCAGTAGAGTGGATGGTGGACTTGGATAATAGTGTTTTCCAGTGAGTGACCATGAGGATGGTCCGCATAGCGATGAGGCTTCGGTACGTGGACCGATGCCTAAGATAGTGCCTTCAGGTAGTGTGTCAGCTATACATCACTACTTGTTGGTCTACAGGTACAACCGGTGGTACCGGTAGGTGACACATGTAGGCTTACTGCCTTACACGTGTTTTAACATCTGATACCCTCAATTTCCGAGGCGAACCTATCTCACAGGCGGCTGAGGAATGGATTGAGAAGGTGGCAGAGAGTTTTCTAGAGCTTATACAGCTTCGACAGGACGACATATCGGTAGTTGAGAATTCATCGAGGTGTATCGAACATTCCAGGTACTCGATGAATTCGATTTGTTCAATGCTATAGAGCTCGGACCTATGAGCGTGGTGTGTTTTTGGATATTCGAGCCAGCACTTTTTCCTCTATGCATTCCTACTCACGTTAGGGTGCTAGAGAGAACCTTGAGGTTGAATGTTCTTTGGCTGAACGAATACAGCTAGAGAATGTTAGAAGTTGGAACGCAGTGAGCTGGCGCCAGTCTCAGAGACTTGGGCGTCCGAATGTTTCAAGAAGAGGAAATTTTAAGGACAGATAAATCTGAAAAGCAGCAGACATGGAGGCAGAGCTAGGAGAGCAGCATGAGGTGGTGTGCATTTCAACATGTTACAACCACATGCCTTTTTTGTTCCCTCCAGGCCCAGGGAGCTGGAGGGAAGGGAAAGAGAGTAGCTGCATGCGGTCAAGGAGAGTGACCCAATGGCTCTATGAATGTTTTGAGGGACAGTCTGTGTCCACTACAAGCTGCCGTTGTAACAGACATCAATACAAATCATCCCTTCCTTCCATGAATCTAGTCCCAGACCTAGAGTTTCTGGTTAAGCCGTTTACATGACCCTCATGTCTGGAGATACATATGGGAGGAGACTCGATAGTCACACTTATTCCAACGGTGTGATCTGACCCTTGAGGCGAGAGTCTCGGTTGGGACCTCTTTGTGACAGTGTTGAGGCCTTACGACGTTAGTTTGAGTATGGATTTGGAAATCACTGTTTATACTCAAATTGACGGTATTAGGAAAACGTCGGGATGGGTTTTCCTTGGTTGGCGAAAAGGAAACCCCAGGAAGCACATGTTAAACTCATGCATGAGAGGGTGTAGCCGATCATTCTTGGGTCGACCAACCTTAACCTCATGGCAGCAGGGGTTTTGAGTTTCAGTTTTAATCAGGAAAGGGAGACCTCTAGAGTTCGAGGATGGCGACCATGTTCTTACACGAGTCTCACCTCGACAAGGTTTACAGAGATGTAGCCAAGACGGCGAGATATCTATGAGGTTCAGCGGACCTTTTCAGGTCCTCAGTAGGGTAAGCGAGGTGGATTACCACTTGACCAATCCACCTCAGTTGCACCAGGTGCTCGACGACTTCCACGTATCTCAACTGAGGAGATACGTGCTTGACCCAACGCACATCATCGACCATGGGGAGATGGAAGTAGGCAATGGGGTGACTTTTGAAGAGTTCCAGTAGAGGTTAAGGATTGATAGGAGCGGGTCCTACGAGGACGGTCGATTCCTCTTGTGCGTTTTTGTAGACAACACGGGAACCTCCACGTGAGCACATGGGAGCGGAAGGCTTAGATGCATGCTCAGTACCGCTTTTGTTTCCCCAGTTTGTGTTATAGCTTTACGGGGACGTAAAGCCCTGAGGTGGGAGTAATGTAACGACCCGTAAAATTCAATGGAATTTTTTTTCTTAATTTTCTTTGGGATTTTAAAAGAACGTATTTTTTGACGGCACTTGATTCTGAGGCCCGGTGTGCCCAGAATCAATTTCCGAGGTTTAGCTCGGGTACGTTCAGTGAACGAACGAGTGGGTTTTTCTAACTTTTGAACCGGTGCTCGGAATCAAAATCTGAGGGCACCGATGAAACCGCAACGCTGGTAATTTCTTAGGAACACCTATTCTGAAGTTGTGTTTGTGCGGGTGGAGAAGTTTAATTTGTGGATTAAATGAGGAATGAATAAAATTGTGAAAGAATTTTATTTTTAAGTCTAAGGTGGTTTTATCATACATGGGGAATTTGGGGTGACACCTAACTACCCATGTGAGGATAAATGAGAGAATAAAGGAGAGGTGGGGCCCACACTAACCCCAACCCCTTCACATTCCTCTTAAACTCCCTAACTCCCTCTTAAGTTTGGTAAACTCGTTTTTAATGGAGTGAACCTTCACTTTATCTCTCTCTCCCTCATTTACTCTCGCCAACACACACCTTAATTAATTAATTGAACCTATTCAATTAATTAACTATGAGTTTGAATTTTGAAAAGTTGAAATTACTTGTGTTAATAAAATAATAGCATGAACCTATTATTTTATTTTGGGCACCTTTGTGTTGGAAGAAAAGGGAAGGAGCTCTTGTGTAAAGGAGGAAGTTCCTCTTGGGTGGAAGAACATCATCCTCTCCGTGAAGAACGGTTCTTCTCCGACAAAGAATATCGACCCCTTGACATGGAACGACTCGGCGATCACGGTTCTTCATCCTCTTCTTCCTCCACGACAAGAGAGGAGATGTCACTTCCTCGGGTCACTCCGACGAAGACGGAATCGATACTGTTCTACCGTGATGATCGACTTCAGCGACTTGACGACGTGTGATGTCTTTTTGAGGTAGGGGTTAATTGCTTTTGTTCATGAGTTATCCTTTTCCGTTCTTCATCTGTGTATTTTTTCCGCTTGATATCAACTTAACGGAAGGTGGTCAGACCGCACGAACACGGCCGACTCTCCTACCCCTTTTGTTGTTGTGATATTGCGGTTCAAAAGAAGGCAGCGCGGTGCAAAGTCACTACACAGAAACAAGGAGGATCATCGGCGAAGAAGCGCGGCGCAATTGCACCGCGCCATAGAGGCCGAACGAAACCACGACCGGAGTCGGGGCCGAAAAGGTGAATCGAAGACTCCGTAGTTGTTTAATTGACGTGCGAATCAATGGGCGAAGACGACTCGGGCCGAAATGGTGTTTGAATCTCTTCGCAATAAAGATCGGGTCCCGGGAGGACTGTTGGCGAAGGCGGCAGGCGAAACGGACCACCGGAGCACGTCCGGTTGTCCGCAGAATGCGGCGACGGCGTGCCGCCGGAGCAAACCACTGCGGCTAAGTGGCAGCAGTGGAATGTGAACCGGAACAGCAGGCCGTTCTGGATTTGGGGTGGTACGGCTTAAATCCGCACCAGATCATCGACCGCGGGGGTTTGTAACCCCCGCACCTGCAGGCCACGCGGGCGCCGGACCGCACCAGCGCCAGGCCAACTGGCTGCACAGGCCGGGCCAGGCCGGGCCGGACCCGGACCCGGACCCAGGTCAGGTCGACCCGGGGGGGGGGGGGGGGGGGGGGGGGTTGGGCCGGGCCGGGCCAGGCCCAGACACCCCCATTTCGGACTGTTTCTATTCAAATGCCCATAACTTGGGATGTGGACCTCCGATCAACGCACTGTTAGTTTTAATGAGATCCTTGGATCGAGACGGTCATTTTGGTATATTACACTCAAGGTTTCAGAGAACTTTGTGTATGGTCGGGTTGGTTTGAACACGAGACCAACCGGGCCCTCGGAGCGGAAATGGTTATATCTTGAGCGTCGGACGTCCGATTGACGTGCCGTCGACTTTGTTGGATTCCTTTTGATGAGATGGAACTTTTGGCATACTTTGCCCGAGGTTTGGATGCAGTTGGAGTATGGACGGGTTGGATTGTTCCCGAAATCCAACCGGGCCCCTGGAACGGAAAAGCTGATATCTTTCAGACCGGACGTCCGTTTGACGAACCGTCAGCGGCGTTGGTGATCACGTTGAGAAAAGGTCCCTATGAGTATACCCTGTGAGAGTTCGGGGTATAGTTAAGATACGGCCAGGTTGGTTCGCATAGGAAACCAACCGGGCCCCTGGGACGGAAAGGCTAATAACTCACAGACTGGGCGCCCGATTGACGCGTCGTCTGTAGTGTTGAGACCCCTATGACGAGGCGGTCCTTTGAGATACTTCTCTGTGGGACTTTGTGATTCTTGGAGTATTGACCAGTATCTCGTGGAGCGGACCCTCCCGGAGATGAGCGTGTAGAGTACGGAGACTGTGTAGCCGATTGAGACTTGACAACGACTGATCGATCGACTCGATGAGTTTCGGATAACCCAGTGGGGACCGCTTGGTTGTTGTGGCAGACCCATGGCAGAGGAGCGCTTGGTTGTAGCGGAAGACCCGCGGTACTCAACAGAAGGAGTACCTCTAGAGGCTATGAGGGGGAGCGCTTGGTTGTAGCAGCAGACCCATGGTGGGGAGCGCTTGGTTGTAGTGGCAGACCCACGGCGGAGGAGCGCTTGGTTGTAGCGGCAGACCCGCAGTACTCAACCGAATTAATACATATGGAGGCTATGAGGGGGAGTGATTGGTTGTAGAGGAAGACCCATGGTGGGAAGCGCTTGGTTGTAGCAGCAGGCCCACAGTACTCGATAGATGGAGTACCTCAGCAGTCTTAGGTTAGTGAGTAGTACCTCGAAGTCATGACAGGACCACTGTACACTCTAGAGACGAGGCTCTTCAGCAGTTACGGTTTCGATAATGAAAATCCTGGTTTGAGCTGAGTCTATGATCTTTGTGTTTCCTCATGATTGATATGGGTTACTTGATAAATTTGGTATATGTATGGGCATATACCAGGGTAGTGGTTATCCGTTGATTTCATAATCTTTGTGTTCCCTCATGATTGAGACGGGTTACTTGATAACTTAGGTATATGTATGGGTATATACCTAAGTAGAGGTTATCTGTTGAGATCTTTCTTTGTGGTTATCCTTGTTGGATTTTTTGAGACCTTGATGATCTCGGGGTCCCTACTGAGTATCGTTATACTCACCCCTGCAAGGGCTATGCCCGCACCTCGTTGTGTTGGTTGCAGATGACGGACAGCGCAGACAGAGGCCGAGTGTTTGAGGACTGGACGGTACCTGGAGGTAGACCTCACGATGAGAGAGTATCTGGTGGTGGACTTCATGACGAGACAAAACTCGGAGGAGGTTGACGGGCGAGAGCGTTGTGGAGGCTATCTGTACCTACCCTTCAGGTAGGATTCGTGGTGGACGATCCAGGAGCTGCACTATCTGTACCTACCCTTCAGGTAGGATCCGAGGAGGACGACCCAGGAGCTGCTTCCATTCTTCCAGCTGTTTGTCTTTTCTGTTGTAATTTTGTTCAGTTGTAGCTGTACTTTCGATTAGGTTTGTATTCTGGCCCATTTACTTTTCATCACTTCCTTTTTGTACTTAGTGTTTTACTTCCGCTTGTACTCTGTAGTGTTTTGTATACTTTTATAAAGGCAATGTCTTCCCAGTTATCGGGATTTACACCTTTGGTGCTAGTCGCCATCCCCTGGCCTATGGAAGGCGGGCTTGGGGTAGTCACGGCACGGGCCCCGAGGATGGGTCGTGACATTACATTCTCCCCAACTTAAGTATTTTCATCCCAAAAAAAATCCTACACTCAAGGGAAGAAAACTGAGTTCACCAAGGGTCCTTGTGCTTCTCACAAGCACGCAGTTTGAGGAACCACAGAGATCAACCACTCTCATGTCCTGATTCTACTAGGTCAACATCATGAAATAATGGGCACATGTCTCCTTATCTATAACAAGTGGGAGAGCACTAAGTACTATAGTCCATCTACAGCCATCGGGTCTAGTGTCTCACCTCCACACTAACCTGACACAAACACTAACAGAACCCCACAGTTCATGTCCACCCTAGGATGAAATGTGCTAAATCCTCCACTAGAGCTATGCATTCAAGGATGGTGCTGAACATGTAGGGGTATTTATGAGAAAAATAGGGTTGACCACAAGTGAATTCCATGTCTTACTAGGCCCTCTTTCTACAACCTCCAGCAACCACACAACTTTCCAAAATAGTAACACTACCACACACACTAGTGGCATCTCAGCTGAGTATGGATGGTAAGAATGTTGGAGTTGGTGGCCTAGAACCAAATACTTTGTACTTTATTCATTAATAAATGCATTATCACATCTTGATTGTTCTTCTGCATGACAATGCATGTGATAATGTCCTAAGGACAGCTGTTGCATTAATGGGTCATAGCGGATCCCTACTATGATGAGAACTCGGAAGTGCCATAACACTATTCTTGAATATATGTTCTATGGACGGATGATATTATTTGAGGGAAACGAATAATACAGGTCATTAGGGGTGAGGACTCATAAAACTTTGAGTCACCTTCTCATGGTGTGCGCCCATGGTAATATCCAGGAGGATATTATGAGAACGAGACCCGCCAGTAGGAAATCCACATTTCATAGTGTCATTGGATGTTCCTATCTGCGGAGGTGTGTATTGGTCCTTAGACTTTAATATTATTATTAATGGGTATTACAAATCGCGCAATTAGATGTATTGATGAAAACTGCGACAACACACTGTTTGCAGTGAGGTAGGATACGTTGGGTGCGTCATGAGTAATACTGCATTAATAGATAATGTGATAAATGATTTGTCCCTTCTGTTCCATAACAGAAGTAGATATCTTAGGCTCTTTGATGGAATTGATATAGCATAAATAAATCCATGTCCATGGTAAGGTATGGGAGAGTTCAATTCTGGGAAGTCAAATAAATAATTTTCGAGCACATGGGTTGATGGCACTAGCATGCAACCGACTTGATTGGAGATATCGAGACAAAGGGATTATATTACATGGTAAGCGTTCATAGGAGGTGACACATCAATGCGGCGTTAAATTATTTCTCTATGGGTGCCTTGACGTGTTTCTAGATGCTAACCTTGGACTTTAGGCAGGCTCCGCCTAATGACACTGAGAAAGAGGCCTAGAGGGTCACACACTAAGTGTATCCATGTATCTCAGATAAATATTAATTTAACAAGTTAAATAAATATTATTCCCAACTGTGGTTTAATAATTATTTAAGGATGCATGATCGCATTTATTTCAACACTAGTTATTCGAGAGAATATATTGTGGGCAAAATAATATATATATTTATTAGCAAGTAATGCAGTTACATTTATTTAAGAAATAAATAGCCATTACTCAAGGTCTAATAAATATGGTGGAGGAAATAAATAAAATGGAAAAAATAAAAGTACACGCCGTGTATATTTATATACACGCCGTGTAGTTTGTTTTTTCAGGATTCGTGAGAAAAATATTGTTTATTTAATTAAATGATATTAAATGTAATATGTTGGGTGAATGTCAAGTAATAATGATGGTCAACTGTCATTATTAAGACATGGAGTATTACTAAGAATTAAATGAAATGATTAAATGATTTCGGGAAAATTAATACATTTTATTATTCTAAGTATTATAATCCCAAATTACATTATTCTCATTAAGGGAGAGCCATTATTATGCACAACGGATTTGGAAATACTCTCAAGCCAAGAGAAAATTCCCTTTCCACCAAGAATACTTTCAAGTAACGAGAGCGAGATCCTCCACCGGATCAAGGCGGTTGAAGGTGGACATCGCAAGCGAAGGCTGTTCCGTACTATCACCCAGAGATCCCTTCGGCGATTTCCAGAGATACGTGGAGCACGTGTGGATCACTGCTAGAGGAATCCTGTACTTGGATTCTACAACGCAACGACGGATCACAGGATCGTGACTGGAGACTCCAATGAAGAAAGAATTACATCGAGGTAATTATTATGAATTAATTAAATTAATTATAACCAACATATGATGATCCTATCTCAAGGGTTCTGGGAATCTTCTTTTCTTTTTCGTTCTTCACTCTATTATGAAGATTTGGTGTTTTAAATCATGAAGGATCTCGGATTGAATGTTGTTTAACGTTAAAATTAAAGTTGGGCAAGCCCACCAACGCACTTTTGCTGCTCCCAGAACCTACATGTGGTATCAGAGGGGTCATATCGTTGATTATAATTATTTAGTTTTTCGTTTGTAATTTACGCATTTAATAATTTAGTTATTTCAATTCAAGTTTAATCGTTCTAGAAATATGAATATCGAGATCCGTTCCTCCTCCCTCGTTTCTCATTAACCTCACAGAAACGAATTTTTCTTTTAATTTTGATAAAAATAAAATAGAGGAACTCATCCAGAGGAGCCAAACGTTTCTGGACCTATAACACCAGAATACACGGCGTGTATTCGGAAGTACACACCATGTAGTCTAGGTTCAATGCATTGACTGATCCGCCAAATCAGGCAGTGTATTGGATTCTTTCTAAGAATTTAAGACATCGTGTGTTGACCAGAAACAGGTGGCACATGGTTTCCGGAATACACGCTGTGTGGTCCAATGAACACGGTGTGTAGTCCCTTCGGGTTAGGGTTGGGGCGTGTACTCCGTACACGGCATGCCCGACTATAAACTGTGTAACGTGGAAACTACATGGCGTGTGTCCCACTGTACACGCCGTGTACTCTAAAAATTTCCGAAGTACATTAACACGCCCTGTCCCCGGGAGTGTACTTTGGATGGACGGTGAAGAAAAGTACATGTCGTGTAGTCGGAACTACACGTCGTGTACTCACCCAAATTACGCAGATTTATTAAAATTTATTTTTATATTATACAAACCCTTGAGACGTGTACCATGGTGCAGGCGTAAAGCTAAGGCACAACACGTGATAGGTGTTTTATATATATGTGTTTAATTTAACATCTTCAAAATAAATGGGAATTCACCGGGTTGCCTCCAAGTTACAAGTTACATACAAGGATAATTTTAAATGAATTTATTTGTTTAAAATTATGATGGATGAGAATCTCAAGGAAATTCAGAAGAAAGGATTTAAGATAAAAGGATTGATTAATTAAAGATAATTAATTGATTCGAGCATGATTTATCTTAAAAAAGAGCGATTAAAGAATTGAATGCTAGTTTTATTTATGCGTAAATATCGTTGCATGTATGGATGATCATGAGATAGAACGAGACCTTTGTATGTGAATGGTTTCTTTTAATTTATTTAATTAAATTAATTTTTTTTGGCCTGCGATCCATCTCCTCATTAATATATAGGGCCTGCACGTCCAAGGATTCTTTTATGTAAAAAACCCTTTTAACCCTCACCTGCATGTGAGATAAATTCATATGTAATGGATGGAGCTCCCAAGCTAGTGGATGTGTCTCAAGTCAGGAGCCAAGGTGAAACCAATCCAAGTAGATACAAAGGTGGACTGGTGGAAAGCTATAAACACGAACCCGAAAGGTTCAAGGTGTTTCTCCCCTAGTTCTTGGGTTGGTTTATCAACCGTTAGATAAACTAACCAATAGAAAAGCTCATGATCATACCATTTATTTTATTTCTGTCAGTTTCATGGTTTATTTATTGTGGGTGTGTTGTCACGATCACAAAATTAATGAATTAAACGAGCATGCAAGATGGAACTAAAATAAAACCAGCTTATACGTAAATATTATCTTAGACATGGTTAATCACTTAAGTATATCCCACTTAATATTAACAAGAATGTAATCAAAGATAATAAAATGGAAATTTATGTATAAGGATAAAATCCCTCAAAATAAATATTAAGTCGGCATAGCCTTCCATAATCTTGGTTAGAATCGAACCATAGTTCAAAGTGCTTGACCAACCCTAGTTGGGGTTCTTTCAATTATCGGGAAATTCTAATTCAAGGTTTTGGGTTGAATTGACATGGTTCGCATCAAGGGTTGACTGCCACAACAGGACTTGGTATGACCAAGAGGCAAAGGTTGAGGAAACCCAAAATAAAAGATTCCAGGATTGGGGAGTCCACTCAGCGGATCAAGGAGCTACGAGTTAATGCAGTTGGCATTTGGAATGCCTACCTAAAACCCTTCAAGTTGCTTGACCAACCCTAGTTGGGGTAATGCGAAGGGCAATATGGATCCTCGCCACTAGAATATTCCGGAAACAGAATATTCCGAAGTCAATGGTGAGGGCTATTGGATTTCGATAAAATAGTGGGAGACTAATAAGTATTAATTAATTTATTTGTCTCAATTTTTGTAATAAAGTAATAAACCTTTTCTTATCTTAATTTGTAGAAACGGAAAGAAATGACTTCAAACATATCATTGCACACCATACTCGAAAAAGAAAACCTTCTCACTGGCACCAATTTCCAAGAGTGGCAGAGGCGTTTACGCGTCGTCCTTCGCCACGAAAGGAAATTGTATGTGCTGGAAGAGCCTATTCTAGTTGCGCCTAGGAAAGAGGCTAGTGATGAGGAATTATCTCTCTACATGAAACACATGGATGATGCCACAGATGTCCAGTGTTTCATGCTATCGTCCATGTCTAATGATCTCTTGAAGCAACATGAAAACATGGATGCGTATAGCATGATGTCTCACCTTAAAGATCTCTACCAAGAGAAGGTGAGACAAGAGAGGTATGAGATCTCCAATGCTTTGTTTACTACGAATCTTGGAGGGTCTGCGCCAGCTGGGCCTCATGTAGTCAAGATTTTTGCCTACATTGAACGCCTGGACATCTTAGGGATTAAATTCCCGGATGAGTTGCGTATAGATCTCATCCTATAATCACTGCCCAAGACCTTATCTAGCTTCATTGTCAACTATAACATGAGCGACAATGAGAAGAGTCTATCGGAGCTTCTGACCTTGATTCTCCAGGTAGATAAGGACATGGGGCGTGACAAACCCACGGTCCTTAGGTGAACAAGAAAAGTAAGGACAAGGAAAAGGGTCCAAAGACTTATAAACGGTCTGAAGCCCCTGAGCACCATCCCTCCAAGAAGGGGAAGATCCAGAGGCAGGGAAAGGAACGGGAGGTAGTGTGTTTTGTATGTGGCAAGCAGGGCCACTGGAAAAGGAACTGCACCCAGAAGCATGGGGACACTAAAGGAGCATTCATTATCAAGTGTAATCTTTCTATTTCTACACATTGGGTATTAGATACAGCTTGTGGGGCTCACACCTGTATTCAAATGCAGAAACCAAGTAGATTTAGAAAGATCGCCAGAGGAGAGGTGGATCTTCGAGATACCAATGGCGCAAGGATGGCTGCGTTGGCTATTGGATACTATCACCTCTCATTGCCAACTGGCATGATTTTGGTTTTACAAAACTATTATTTTGTGCCTAGTGTTACCAAGAACATAATTTCTGTATCTTTTTTGGATATGGATGGATTTATTTTCAATTTTGGAAATAAGGGTTGTCTCTTTTATAAGAACAACATATGTTATGGTATGGCACATTTGAATAATGGTTTGTATGTATTAAATTACGAAAACAAAGTGTTGGCAATTGATAACGAAACAACCTCACATGACTCATACATCACCCAGTTATGGCATCACCGCCTTGGTCATGTGAACGAGAAGCACTTGACAAAGCTCTGCCAAGATGGCTATTTAGACTCTACTGAGCTAAAACCACTTGATAGATGTCATGCTTGTTTACAATGAAAAATGACCAAGCTGCCTTTTGGTGGACAAGATGAAAGGGCCATAGAGCTTCTAGGATTGGTACACACGGATGTATGTGGACCATTTCCAGTAGAATCTAGAGGTGGATATTCTTACTTCATTACTTTTACTGATGATTTGAGTAGATATGGCTATGTCTACATAATGAGGTATAAGTCAGAAGCCTTAGATAAATTTAAGGAATTCAAGAATGAAGTAGAGAATCGGATTGGTAAGAAGATAAAGAAGCTTCGATCAGATCGAGGTGGAGAATATCTGAACCAAGAGTTCATCGATCTTCTACAGGAGTCTGGGATTCTATCTCAGCTCACTCCTCCTTATACACCATAGTGGAATGGTGTTAGTGAAAGGAGGAACCGCACCTTGTTGGACATGGTGAGGTCGATGATGAGTCATGCCGATCTTCCATTATCCTTTTGGGGATATTCATTACAAACTGCACCATACATATTAAACTGGGTACCAACTAAGGCAGAAAATGGAATTCCATCTGAGTTATGGAATGGAAGGAAACCCACTTTGTCGCGCACACGTGTATGGGGATGCAAGGCATTTTTTAATGCCTTCTAAGGAAACAAACTAGAACCCCGGGGCACGAAGTGTATCTTTATAGGATATCCCAAGGAAACGAAAGGATAATACCTATATAACCCTCAAGACAAGAAAGTGACTATCGCTAGACAAGCCGTCTTTCTTGAGAGGGAGCACATCCTCAAGAAGGATAGTGGGAGCAAGATTGACTTCGACGAAGTTGATGCTCAAGATACACAAGAGTTGGTATAGGAACAAGTTCCATAGGTCCCCGTGGAAGAGGTTCCCGAAACAGAAGTACTGCGTAGGATCTCAAGAGAGGTAAGGGAACCAGAGAGATTTGGTTTCCTAGTCACCGAGTATGGTGAATCATTATTGTTGGACAATGATGAACCTCTCTCCTACAAGGAAGCAATAGAAATCTCAGAAGCTGCAAGATGGCTAGAAGCTATGAATTAAGAGATGGATTCCATGTATCAGAACCAATTTTGGGTTCTGGTCGATGATCCAGTTGATGTAAATCCTGTTGGATGCAAATGGGTATTCAAAAGAAAGCTGGAAATGGAAGGTCAAGTTAGCACCTATAAAGCAAGGCTAGTGGCTAAAGGATTCAGACAACGTCAAGGAATTGACTATAATGAAACCTTCTCACCATTTTCCATGTTTAAATCCATAAGAATCCTACTTTCCATAGTAGCTTACCATGACTATGAGATTTGGCAGATGGATGTCAAAACAGCATTCCTTAACGGGAACCTTCATGAAGATGTCTATATAACACAACCAGAAGGGTTTGTGACACCAGGTGAAGCCAAACGGGTTTCCAAGTTGCAGAAATCCATTTATGGATTGAAGCAAGCATCCAGTTCATGGAACATTCGATTTGATTAAGCCATAAAGGAATTTGTTTTCATTCAGAACGAATGTGAGCCATGTGTTTATAAGCAGTTTAATGGGAATGTGGTCGTTATCCTAGTGGTATATGTTGATGACATATTTCTTATTGGAAATGACGTACCAGCCTTACAGTTAGTTAAGGACTGGTTGAACAAGTGTTTCTCCATGAAGGACTTAGGAGAAGCATCCTACATTCTAGGGATCAAGATCATTCGTGATAGATCCAAGAGGCTTCTTGGACTAAGTCAGGGTACATACATTGACCAGATACTAAAGAGGTTTAGTATGGAAAAATCCAAGAGGGGATTGGTTCCAGTGTCACATGGCTTACATCTTTCTAAGAAAATGTGTCCCCAGATACAACAGGATAAAGATAGGATGAGTAAGATCCCATACGCTTCGACTATAGGATCCATCATGTATGTCATGTTATGTACCAGTCTTGATGTTGCCTATGCACTGATAATGGTAGGAAGATATCAAGCAGATCTAGGAGAACAACATTGGACTGCTGTTAAGACTATCCTTAAGTATCTGAGAAGAACTAAGGATATGTTCCTGGTGTATGGAGGAGACGAGGAGCTTGTCATCAGAGGGTATATTGATGCTGGTTTTCAGATAGATCAGAATGATCTGAAGTCGCAATCTGGATATATTTTCTGTCTCAATGGATAAGCTGTGAGCTGGAAGAGTTCAAAGCAGCCAGTTTTCGCCGATTCTACAACGGAGTCTGAGTATATAGCGGCTTATGATGCAGCCAAGGAAGCCGTCTGGATTCGGAACTTTGTCTAGGAGCTTGACATCGTGCCTAGCAGTAAAGATCCCATTACATTGTATTGTGATAATACTGCAGCGGTGGCTCTTGAAAAAGAACCAAGGTCACATCAAAGGACAAAGCACATACTCCACAAGTATCACCTCTTTAGGGATTTCTATCAAAGGGTTGAAGTTACAGTGAGAAGAGTGTCCAAGGAAGAGAATGTGGAGGACCCCATGACTAAAGGCCTATCTCGGCAGAAGCATGAATATCATGTGAGAGCAGGATGGTTAAAGGTTATTACCAGTTGGCTCTAGTCCAAGTGGGAGTCTGTTGGAGTTGGTGGCCTAGAACCAACTACTTTGTACTTTATTAATTAATAAATGCCTTATCACATCTTGATTGTTCTTATTTATTAAAATTCATGTGATAATTTCCTATGGACAGCTGTTGCATTAATGGGTCATAGCAGATCCCTGCTATAATGAGAACCTGGAAGTGCCATAACACTGTTCTTGAATATATGTTCTATGGCCGGATGATATTATTTGAGGGACATGAATAATACAGGTCATTAGGGGTGAGGACTAATAAAACTTTGAGACACCTTATCATGGTGTGCTCCCTTGGTAATATCCAGGAGGATATCATGAGAACAAGACCCGCCATTAGGAAATCCACATTTCATAGTGTCATTGGATGTTCCTATCTGTGGATGTGTGTATTGGTCCTTAGACTTTAAGATTATTATTAATGGGTATTAAAACTCGTGCACTTAGATGTATTGATGAAAACTGTGACGAAACACTGTTTTCAGCGAGGTAGGGTACGTTGGCTGCGTCACGAGTAATACTGCATTAATAGATAATGAGAGAAAGGATTTGTCCCTTCTGTTCCATAACGGAAGTAGATATTTCAGACCCTTTTATGGAATTGATATAGCCTAAATAAATCCATGGCCATGGTAAGGTATGGGCGAGTTCAATTCTGGGAAGTCAAAGAAAGAATAATCGATCACATGGGTTGATGGCACTAACATGCAACCCGTTTGATTGGAGATATCGAGACAAAGGGATTATATTACATGGTAAGCATTCGTAGGAGGTGACACGTCATTGCGGCGTTAACTTCTTTCTCTATGGGTGCCTTGGCGTGTTGCTAGACGCTAACCTTGGACTTTAGGCAGGATCTGCCTAATGCCACTGAGAAAGAGTCCTAGAGGGTCACACACTAAGTGTGACCATGTATCTCAGTTAAATATTAATTTAACAAGTTAAATAAATATTATTCCCAACTGTGGTTTAAAAATTATTTAAGGATGCCTGATTGCATTTATTTCAACACTAGTTATTCAAGAGAATATATTGTGGGTGAAATAATATATATATTTATTAGAGAGTAATGAAGTTACATTTATTCAAGAAATAAATATCCATTACTCAAGGTCTAATAAATATGGTGGAGTAAATAAATAAAATGGAAAAAATAAAAGTACACACCGTGTATATTTATATACACGCCGTGTAGTTTGTTTTTTCGGAATTCGTGAGAAAAATATTGTTTATTTAATTAAATGATATTAAATGTAATATGTTGGGTGCATGTCAAGTAATAATGATGGTCAACTGTCATTATTAATACATGGGGTATTACTAAGAATTAAAAGAAATGATTAAATGATTTCGGGCAATCAATTCATTTTATTATTCTAAGTATTATAATCCCAAATTACCTTATTCTCATTAAGGGAGAGACATTTTTGTGCACAATGGATTTGGAAATACTCTCAAGCCAAGAGAGAATTCCTTTTCCACCAAGAACGCTTTCATGTTACGAGAGCGAGATCCTCCACCGGATCAAGGCGGTTGAAGGCGGACATCGCAAGTGAAGGATCTTCCGCGCTAGCACCCGTAGATCCCTTCAGTGACATCCAGAGATATGTGGAGCATGTGTGGATCACCGCTAGAGGAATCCTATACTTGGATTCTACGACGCAACAAAGTATCACAGGATCATGACTGGAGACTCCAACGAAGAAAGAATTACATCGAGGTTATTCTTATGAATTAATTAAATTAATTATAACCAACATATGATGATCCTATATCAAGGGTTCCAGGACTCTTCTTTTTTTTGTTCTTCGTTCTATTCCGAAGATTTGGCGTTTTAAATCGTGATGGATCTTAGATTGAATGTTGTTTAACATTAAAATTAAAGTTGGGCAAACCCACCAACGTGATTCCGCTGCGCCCGGAAGCTACAAAGAAACCATTCCATATGGAGGAAACATCATGGGGTCTAACTCTGCCACCAAAGAATGATCCCAAGAATGAATCTTTTCAAGAGTCTACTTCATGTTTTCTGGGATTCCCTTTCACTGTAAAAGAATCCCCCTTTTTCACCATCATAGACACATCATATTCTTTTCCTAATACAATCAATCTGGGTATGAATGGTATTAGTTCATAATAAGAATGAATTCGTAAGTCCTCGACACCATGACTAAGATATCCCAACTGCACCTCTCGCCTCCAAGATTTAGGTCACACTATCAGATCTAGTGTGTGATCTATGGGTCTCCTTCAGTAGGAGTCTCTAAGCATGAGGATCAAGTCCACAGTCCAAATAGAACCTTAAAGTATCAAACAAAAGTCATGGAAAAGGGAGAATTACTAGAACCTATGTCTATTAAAATGGAATCCAAAAGAAAAGAAAGATATCATACCTCAAAGATCTCTTGGAGCTTCTTGGTCATAATCCATGACCGCATGTAGTTGTCCTCTCCCACGTCCTCTGGCTCCCTGAGCCTGGTGCAGACCACCTAGGGGTGGTGGTGGTAATGATGCAAACTGTCTTCCACCACCTATTTCTTGTCCAACTCCTCTACCTCACCCTCCATATTGAAGAACTCATTGATCCAATCGTTGTCTCTGCCAAGGTAGTTTTTCGGCTGGATCCCTCTTAGTAGCATGACTGGTCGGAAAATATCTAGTGAGATGCCTCCAGCTGTTGCAAGCATAACACCGCCTCTCCTATGGCTGATCTAGTTCGTGGTGCTTCTCCTGAACCACAGTCACACATGTCTTTGTTGGGGTATGGGTATGCCTCCTAAACTGAGATCCTATCATCTGTCGTTTGTTATATCTGGTAAATTCCTCTACCTCGTGACCTCTATTGTAGGTCACATCCATATACTCATCCTCCAGTAAAGTCTCAACCACTAGGGCTCGCTCTAGCACCCCAATATATGTCAGAATGCTAAGGGGTATCACTGATTCCCTGATATCTTGGTGTATTCCCTTCTCAATGGTTCTAGCCCTAAATTATGAGTCTCGCACCATATCCATAGAGTAGTGAGAAAGATATGAGTATCTTTCCAAGTAATCAGCTACCGTCATGCTTCCCTATTGTAGGTGCATCAGCTCCTATATACGTACATATTGTAATGTCGCTAGAAAGAAATCATCCTTGAAGAGGTTATCGAAGCCTATCTAGGTGTGGTTCACCTCATCGTGTGTATGGATCATCAAGCTCCACCATCTCCCGACCGAGCCCTAAAGAAGGCCCGCATCCAAGATCTCTATCTGGTCGCGAGGAATCCTCACTAGGTGGAAGACTCGCATAACTACCTCAAGCCAATCCTCGGCCAACTAGGGTTCAGTATCTTCCCTGGGCCTAGGATGTCTCTACCTCTGGAACTCATGCAGTGCACTCATTATACATGCATCCTCTAATGGTAGCACTGGTAGTAACTACTGATCGACAGGTGTTAGTATCACTAGTGCACCACCCAATAGGGATATACCCAGTATTGGTCCATGTACTGACGCCTCATCGCTCGACATACCATCCTTCTGGTCACATCCTGGAATCCTAACTGGAAATCTTCATGGTGTTATCCTAAAATGGATCGAGATGAACCACGGTTAAATGAGTATATCTGGAGAGATGATTCAAAAAGGAAATGGAAAGTACAAACCATTCCTATATGATGCATGAACTATTCATTTTTTAATGACCAATGTCCTAATGTACCGAGTCGAAAAAGCAGGTTATCAAAGTCCCAGTGAATGGATACATCAGCTGCCACACCAACACTATAACCTCTAGCCTAAGAGTCAAACTCGAAACATCTTAACATGGTTTCTATGAAACCCAACCCCAAAATCACAACTCTCTATCCCAAGGTGGAACTGAACCACTCTGATACCAATTTGTCGCGACCTGTTCCCCAAAGCCCATGCCACGACTACCCCAAACCCACCTCCTTAAGGCTAGGGGCTGACGACTAGTTTCAAATGAATTATCCTGCAAATGGGAGGCATTTTCCATGTACATGTACACACACACACACACTCAACCCTAACACACAAAGCTAAAAAGTAAACACTAATTAAATGATGCATGCAATCACTAAGTAAAACAAAACCAAAGTACAATAGAAATTAAAGCACAAGGTGGGAAAGTGGACCAGTATACAATCCCACCAAAATAAAGATAGAACACAAGTAATACCCCAATTCTATGAAACTCTTCCTCCAAGAACCCAACCTGAAGGGTAGGTGGAGGGTAGATTCCTGAAGTTATAGGAGTATGCCTTGTTTATCTACTCCCACTGAACACCACCTGATCTTAGTCCTCCTTGGACTTCATCAAAGCATCGGTCATCTTTACAAGACATTACACGTGCAGGCAAAGACCATGTAGGGGTGAGTAAAAAATACTCAGTTAGGGACCCCGAAACCACAAGGTAAAACACACAATCAACTATACCTAGGTATATTAACATACATATACCAATGTCATCCAGATATACTCCTCTCAGCCACTAAGAAAAATAAGGTCCCATCCTTATAACCAGCATCATGATTCTCACAGAAGCTCCATGAGCTTAGCCATCCCTAATGGCACCGTCCGAAAGATACACTCTATCATGTAAAAATCTACCATTCCTAATGGTATGTCTGAGAGAATGTGCTCCATCAGAAACATTATACTTGGTTCAAATCTAGTGCCTGAAACTAGGGGTCCAATCATCACCATCTTTCATCCAATTAAATACTAAGGAAACCCAAGTGAAGAGGCCCGCTCCTCGCCACTGTGATCAGTTGAGGTATCATAACTCCATAATAACATGTGACTCCTCAAACACTCCTGTAGGGAGTGGCCCACACCTCAGTCTCATCGAGGGAGAACTTTCTCTTACATTGGTATTGATCTCTTCAAGTGGAGGCGCCCTCTCCTCAAAGTTGTTTCCTATAGTCGAGAGATCTCCAACTACTATGGAGGATCTTCTCTCCATCGATCTTCAAATATGGGGCAGTACTACTCCGTAAGTGAGGACCCACACACTAGTTTCAATAAGGGAGTACTACACATGATGGAACTGCATCCTGTTATGACAAGGGAGTACTACTTTTTATATTGAGGAACCTCACCCTACCCTGTAGGGGAGTACTACTCAGTGACTAGGGGACCCGCACCCTGGAACTATAGGATTACCGACTCTATCAGTTTATTAACTATGGAAGACCCGCACCCTAGTACGTTAGAGGAGTACTGACCCCAGGCTAGAGGACCTTCTCCCTGGTACGATAGAGGATTACTGACTCTACCAGAACAATGCGTAAGGAGGACCCACACCCTGGAACAATATGGGAGTAATGAATCCAAAGTTAGGGAACCTGCTCCCTGGTCCCACAGGGGAGTATCTACTCTTCCTTAATGAACATCTCTGAGAACACGCACCGTAGTCCTTCAGGGGAGTAACACCCCCGGAAGAAACTACCCGAATGAGACGAACCCACACCAATGACGTGGGGAGTCTCATCTCTACCTAAGTAGAGGGATAAGAAGTACCCACACCCTAAGTCATCAAGGGATTAACCATCCTAGAATCTCTTCAATAGAAAAAACCCAAATCTACTCAAAGTATGCTTGTATTGGGAAGGACAACTCTTCAAATCAATAGGTCATCCTCAAACTTCCTTAAAAACTCAATTAGAGTATCTCAGAAGGACTGTATTTTCACAAGGGTCTCAACATTGTAGACAACTTTTCAAACGGATTCTCCGTTTGAAAGTTACAGGCGTCTTAGCGAAATGGGGACCGGTTGGGTCTAGGTCTAGCCCGAACTGGCCCATTGGGCCTAGACTGGACTATCTGGTCCCAGCCTGGCCCACTGGGCCATGTTTCTGGCCCACTTCCAGGCTGACCCGCTGCCGACTTGGCCTACCTGGCTGGGTGTAGCCCATTAGCACCAGACCAGACCGCTAAGGTGGGAATGTTTCTCTAGACCAGACACAACTCTGTCATGTTCGTATCATACCACGCGGTGCCAGATGGTGCCACCTCCCTAATCAAAGGGCTTCTCAAGCAGACTGGGTTTTTTGGCACGACCCGTAACTTCCTGTGGGTCCAGGTCGTGCTACGGCCGGAGCTGAGGCTCCTCCACGCAGGTAGCCACGTAGAGTGGCTACCACCACCACCACTACCATGGTTTTACACCACAGAGATCTGCCCCACTTTCCAGAACATGGACGCTACCACGTGTAGGTGCACCGACAGATTCCTCTGCATACCACCAGACACACTCCAGTGGTCCGTTCTTCGATCTGGATGGTGTTACAGAGTCCTCAGTTTGCGTTCTTCTAATCCTAGGGGTTCATATCTCTGTTACAATCCCTTTCACTTAAAATAATTCAATTGGAGGTATCTCCAGCACCACCTCGATCCATTCTTCATCATCATCTTTTCACCTTCGTCGTGTCGTATCCATTCTAGATCCAAGATGTCAGATCATTACTCCAAGAATGATTGCGCAACGACCGACCGTTCATCAAACCACGAAGAACATGAAGAACCCTAGGTAAAAGAGGAGAAGAAATCTAAATCAACCAAACTGAGGAAATAACCTTTGTTTTCATTCATCACAACATTGATCCACTCCCATTAGAAGGATTAAATGGAGAAAATCAAATATAATTAAATCATGAATGGATTAATTTATTAAAGATAAACCTGATAAAAATCCATCCCGTAAGAAAAAACTATTCGTGGGTCAACATATTCTTGAGTTGATCCATGTTCATCATTTATAACCAAGAATTGAGAAAAATGGAATTAAATAAAAACCCCTACCTAGAGTTTTGAGAGTTTGAAGATGTATATTGAAGTCACATCCCCACGTCGATCCTTATTCCGCCTGTGTTCGTCGATTCCTCATTGTCGATGAGAGAAATTCCTCCTCCTCCTTTGGGAAACTCCAAGGTTATGAATATAACCTTGGATTTCTGACAGAGGTTGGTTTAAAAGAAAACTTCATTACATCAGAAAATATTTTTATTTAAGAATATTTTAATGATGCTCACATCCAAAAACTAACTTCTTCATCTGGCCCGCACTGAATGATGTTAGGTCTCACCGAAGGTAAAGTTGTTGTTCTGAACACAATGGTTCCCTCATATTTCTCATCTGAGTATCCTTTTGAAATATTTTAATGTTCAAATTTATCTTCCCAGGATTTTTTAACTAAAAACTAAACTTTATTCAAATATTTATTCTGGGCACACCGGGCCTTGAAATCATGCATCGTCTTAGTACCCAGTCTTGGAATTTTATCAAATAATTTCTTAAAATAAATTAAGGAAAAATCTGGGCCATTACACATTTCATAAATTAAATTATTTTAGTTTAGGAAGGAGATCTTTCCTTTGATATTAGATTATCTTGGACTTCAGAAGAATATCTTATCGAAGGAGGTTATAACACCCATTGTAAACTTGACGGATCAATTTAAATAACCTATTAGGTGATAACTAATTATTGGAGAATAGTTTTTGGAGTCAAGGATAATACATTTCCTACTATATTCAATTTTAATTTTAGAGGATATATATATCTCAGAGTTAACCTGAGTATATAAAGGATGTAGTCACCCACATTGGTGGAAAACTATAAATCGATGTGATGAAATCCACTTTTATTTATTTCTTTTCATGAACTGTGTTATATTGGTTGTAATTTAAATATACATTCATCTTAATAGGTGTTAAGGTGAAAATATTTTAAATAAAAATAATTTATTAAAACATTAACCACACCGATTCACCCCCTCTCAATGTGGATGCACTGTCCACTATGACTATTAAGTGGTATCTGATCCTAAAGGTTCCACCTCTAATTAGATATATTGTTTCCTAGTTGTTTTAACGTTTTTATATATGAAATGTAGATTTAAAGAAGTTTGTGATCCTCTTTTCAAAGATAATATGGTGTTTTATACCAAAAACCTAAAGAATAAGAGAATGAGAGAAGAGAAGAAAGTCCCTAGCTATAAAGAAAGGAAATGGGGATTAAAAACTTGATGAAGCTAATCAATATAGATAATGTTTTATCATATATGTTGATAATTATCCTCTTGAATAATAATTTTTATTAGGTGAAGAACATGTTCCAATTGAATAATTTTTTATCTAGATATTTACGCATATATGGGCATATTATGTGGAAATGAAGTTGTGGTATTTGTGGAAACTTGAAGGAATGAAGATTCTGAGGTTTGACGATAATTAAAAGATAAATTTTGAGAAGATATTTTAGGTGATAATTATGGATATTAAAAGTAGATATTTAAACCCTATTTAATAAGATCAAATACTAGAGTATTTCTTAGTTAATCCTTGACCAATTTGAAAATATAATGATCAAGATAATTAAGATCAATGGAGTTTCCTATTTTAATTATAGAAAATGTACACATGAATGATCTTGAATTAATTAAGAGAATACTAGTTGAAGAAAAATAAAATATGGTGAGGGGGAAGTTTTACTTTCCACTATTTAATATCTCAAGTTTCACGGTTTAAAAAAGGTATAAGAATGAGATGATAATGCTACTTTTTTGGAAACCATTAACGTTGAAGTATATTAAGAAGAAAAATTTGATGAAGGAGAAAATATATGATTTCATGATGTGTTGATCATTTTGATTTTGAGAAGGGGTTTATGTGCATACTAATGTAGCTAATTATGTTATGGTAGTTAAGTACATTGGTCGAGGAAGATATCTCCTTTGATTTTGGATCATCCTGGAGTGCTGATGAAGATCATATTGAAGAAGATGGTTAGAATAACCATTGTAAACTAAAGGGATATAATATAAAGAACCATTTAAGAGATATCTAAATATTATAAAATATTTTTTAGTTATAATGAATGCAATTTACTTATTTTATTCACATTTGGTTATCATAGATATTCGTGTCTCAATGTTGATCCAAACACAACAATGATGTGGTCAACCACATCGAAGGTGAACCGTGTAAAATTTATGTTATATAGTGCCACTTTATTTTCTTATTTTCATGTTGTGTGTTATGTTTTTTATAATTAAATAGATATATTAATCCTTATAGGTAAATAGATTCAAATAATTTTAATAGAAAAGAATTTTGTAAAACATTGACCACACTGATTCACCCCTCAGTTTTCCAGAACATTTTATTATCCCAATCAAGTGTTATTAAATATGAAAGGTTCTACAACTGATTAGATCTATTGTTTACACACTACTTTAGAATTTTTATATGTGATTTGAATATTTAAATAATTTTATGAGGTATATATCAAAGATGATATGAATAGGTTTTTTGGGAAACACCAAGAGTCACAATGGCATAGGCTTGCAGATGTAGAAAATAAAGAAACAAAAGAAAAAGAAGAATACAAAAATAAATATTTTTATGGTTTGGAAAAAAATACCTATGTCCTTAAAGAGGTATAATAACATCAATAATTAAATATCACAAATACAAATAAAAATACAAATTTAAAACTTTTACACACAAAACCCTATCTCAAATGAACTAATAATGAATATGATGCAATGTTTCACCAACTATACAGTAAATACATTGTGTTATAGTGACACAACCACCCAAGTACACACTACTAAAATAGAATATACAAAAAAGTCCAAGATGATATAGTTTTAGTGAAAATAAGTTCACAAAGCTATAGTAACACTATCTTCAAAAGTCTTAGATGCTATAGTGAACAACAGCAAAGTCTGTACTGCTAAAGTGCCCTATTGCGTACTGCTACAGCGAATTTGCACTACTATAGTGACTCAATGGTATTACAGGTCATCCATACGATAGTTAGTCTTCATTACTACTATTCTAAGAATTAAGTATGGGGTCCTTCAGGCCCTCAAACCCTTATAGTAGGGGAGTACCCCCCTACAATCCACAATGAACACACTGTGAAGGTTGATCCAAAGAGTTGATGTCTTGTGTGCAATCCAAGCCCCCAGCTTTTGACCCAGATTCATCATAACCAATTGGGATAAACCATTAAAATAATATCCCACTTGGATCCTGATCTTCTATGTTAAACTTGTTCAATTCTAATAACTTATAAAACTTACTTAATCTAAGCTCCTCCTCTTCTTCACTCACTAGTGTATACTTTCCATTCATAGCTTTAATTTCAACCTAACGATTCATGAAATACCAGTTGTTCCCATTTTGTAATCACATAGTGTTTTTACATATTCTACTTATCATCCTATGTTCATCAGTGGGACTAATAGAGGAACAAAAATGCCTCAACTTTTCTCTCACCACAGGCTTTGTCAACATGTCTTCTGAATTATTGGTTCCTTAAATCTTATGCAATGTATGAAACCCATACTATATAAAGCCCTTGATAAAATGATACTTCAACTGAATGTGATTAATATAAGAATGAAATAGTGGGTTCTTTGCAAGATATATAACACTCTAATTTCCATTGTGAAATACATTTTCCTCTTTCTTTCTACCCAACTCAACCAATAAGTTTTTCTGAAAAATTATCGATTTTCCAACTTCTATTACCAAAATATATTCTACCTATATGGTAGATAGATCCACAAACTTGTGTGTTTAATATATCTAGTTCACTATAGTGTCTCCATATATAAATACATAACATGTAGAACTTATTATTCTGTCAAAATCACATATAGGGTCAATATCCACATACCCATGCAATTATTATCCTTACACAAAACACAGAGATACTTATTAACTTTACTTTATATTTTGTAATATCCACTTAACAAATCCCAATGTTTATTTTTAGGGTTATACATGTACCTGATCACAACTTCCACTACTCAAGAAATGTCAGGTCAAGTACATACCATGGCATAAATTAGGCTTCCAATAGCTGAAGCATATAAAACCATTTCCATGTACTCAACCTCTTCTTCCATCTTCAGTGATTTCTCCTTTGATAATTTGAAATCAATCACTAGGTAAATAGATATTGGATTTGATTCTAGTATACTAAATCATATTATAAACATTCTAGTATATTCATCCTATGATAACATCAAGATTCCAACTATGTGGTCTCTCTAGGTCTCCATCCCTTAAATCTTACAAGATTCTCAAAGATCTTTCATCCCTAACTCCTCAACCAGCTTCCCTTTAACTCATCAATCCTCTACATATATGATCCTGAAATGATCATGTCATCCAAATATAGAATCAATATAATATATTCATCACCAAAAGACATGGTGTATACTAATTGATCCATACCACACCGTTTGTATGGATTTATCATAAAAAATGTATCAAAATTTGTGTTCCACTACGTGGGTGGCTGCTTCAAGCTATATAAGCTCTCCTAGATTTTTCACACATGGTTTTACTTCATTGAATCAATTTATCAACTTATCTATTTCATATATAGATCCTCCTCTATATCTTCATGAAGGTAAATTTTCTTCACATCAATCTACTCAAGATATAAGTATTATAATGAAACAATATTGAGAACCACCTCGATGGTGGTAATCTTAATTATAGTTGAGAAAAAATTAGTGAATTCCATACCTTCTTCTATTAAAAACCTTTCACCACCAACCATGCCTTGTACCTCCTATTACCATCATGTTCTTCCATAACTCTATACACTAATTTTTTCTGAAATGATTTCTTTCCTTATGGAAGAGGTGTCAACTCCCAAGTATTGTTATCATGTAATGAATAGATCTCCTCATTCATGGAAAACACCCACTTGTGGTCTGGTGTGCAGTTTGAGACACTAGTGTTCAGCCCAATTTCACCCAAAATAATTAGGATACATAAATCAAATAGATTTTTGGAAAAATCTTGAAGAATAAGAAAAATAGTGAAGTTAAGAATATGAGAACATTATTATCTATAAATAGAGGCTAGGAAAATTCACCACCAGTTGAATGAAATCAATATGGGGAAATTTATTTTATATAATTTGATAATTATACTCTTGAAGAATAAAGTTTAGGCTATAAAGATTATGCAACTATTGAATCATTTAGTGTTTTTACTCCAAAATAATGAATTTCTTGAAAAATATTCCTTTTGAAGTTATCAATTTTATAGTTGAGTTTATCAAGGGTTGATAAGATGGGAAAACACAGTAAGAGATGGAACTAGATGATTTGGAGAAGGAATTAGATGGAAATTCCCTAAAGTGAAACAAACTCATAAAAATGTTAAATCAAAGGAGTATCTTATATGGTTATATAAATAAAAATATTCCCTAGAAAAATAAAAATTTCAAAATATTAGTGACGAGGAAGCGATATAGAGAATAGTCTTAGTGAAGAGGACCCATGTAATGTAAGAAACACATAAAGCTAACATTGGTATTTAGAATGATCAATTGGAGGTTAATACCAAATGAATAAAGGATCTTGAAAATTATTTTCCTGAGAAGGACACAATACATGAGTATCATTTTGTGATGATTAATAGAGAATTAGGAGAAAGTTTTAAATAAGGCGAGGTTGAGAAAAATATACTTAATATAAAGTTTCTTGAACTGATGGTCACAATAAGAAATCTAGAAGTGATAAAATCTAAGTCTTCCCAATATGATAAGAGATGAGCTACTACCATCAGAGATTCTAATGAGAATCTTACCTCTTGAATACCTCATATTATTGGAATGAAGAGCTTATAAGAATATATTTGTGGAGACCCTGACCCCAGAAACCAAGGAGTCAGTGCCTTCTGAACATGATGTGTTATCTTAAAATAAAACACACTTTGTTAGCAACACATCATGTCCCATACAGAGGATCGTGGGCGGTTTGGGTTCTGGGAAACCGGCAACTTCTGAAACAATTCATCTTTTAAGAGCTGATACCTGAAAATTTTAAATCAAAACATAGGGTGAGAATTGAAATACTCAGTAAGGGGTTTTAATTTTTTTTTAAAACAATGTAACATTTGAAAACATTCTTTTAAAAGAGATTGAACACTTATTAAAGGAAAATTATAACACATAACATAAAAATTCTCAATCAAGGTTTTCAATAAGAACATGGAACAATGATGTTAATTCTCGAAGGAATAACAATGGTTATCATAAACAAGTACGACATGTGTCTTACTTAAGCATAAATTAAACAGTTAAAAGTAATACATAATCAGAGTTGCGCATAAAGGAAACAACTAAATTTTCATATGCTGGTTACTATTCTATTAAGTAATAACACCAGTCATGCTGCAAGCTTATACCAGTGAAATAAGAACTTTATGAAAACTTAAAGGCATTAGTTGTGAAAGAACTTTATCTTTAGAAAGAACTTGTTTACATAACTTGAATTATGTGGCATCAACATTTAACTTAGACAATCATGAACATATCACCAAGGTCCATCCCCAAGGTGTCATTTGAAATTACCAAGGTAAACCCCAAGGTATAGTTAAAATTTTAATCTCTAGTGGTTACATCATTACCCAATGCATTGGAGCGCTATCAGGGCGCACCATTAAATTAGCCTTTATTATCATGTGAGCCACATCGTTCATGCTTTACTTAAATCATTATGTATATTCAAGATGTCCCATACCACCTTGAATATCTCATTCATTTTAATTTTACCCAAGGTGTCCCATACCACTTTGGGTAATCTATTTTCTTAGCTTATTTAGTGATATGTCATAAGCATGCATTATGTACAATAATAAATAATAAACCACCACAAATTTTGCTAATACCAAGTATGATAGTTAACTTGTAAAATGTGTCAATAACTCATCAAAGGCATACATAGCTTAGTAAAACATCCTTTTCACTAAAGCATATAAAATAATGGTATACTAAATGATAAATCTTTGTCATTATAAATCCATGGAAAAGGAGTGCTTAAGGAAAACACTTGAAATTAGTTATGGTGATAAATAGGCCCTTGGTCTTGTAAATGAATTAAATCATAACTTTATTAATTAATACATTCACCCCAGTAGGTTCATTATGTCTTAAGATAATACATGAAAACAACATGATATCATGACCCATCAAATCTTAAATCCTCTAATACATTTTAAATCAAACCAAAATACACCCTTCATGGTAAAACGCATCATGAGCGATGCCCAGTATGCTTCTTTAATACAAAATAGTTCGCATAAAATAAGTATTTACTTAATGTTTGGTACCCACCCCTTGAAATCATGAATTTGATTTGTATTGGTTTAAATGTTTATGAGTACATAGAGATATATAGATACCAAGTTTACAACGAGGGGTTTTCATGGTAAAACAACTTCAAACAACCCACATTAATATATAATTCATTGTATTACGTGTTGGATCGTTTTTGAAATCCAAAAAATAGATAGAGTTTTGGTTATAAATATCTGTATATATATATATAGAAAACTGTATATTTATATCTGTATAGGTTTCATGAAACAAAACCGAAAGAAATCAAAACATAACACCCCAAAGCCCTGTCCAACATAGATCCATCCAAAAAGAACAAAAAATATAACCTATATGTATATATATATATATATAAGTAACCCGTATATATATGAACCATATTATTAAGGATTGTTTTAGAATAAGGTAAGATAACTCTTCTCCCTTAGTAACCTTTGTAATAAACTTTAGAAAAACCCGTTTTAAGACCGGATGGATTTCATTATACATAACTATGTATATGTATAATCCGTATGTACTAAAACATAAAAGAGTAGTATTATAGGGAAAGACATAAAAACCATCAAACTTTCATCCTACTGGATACACGGCATGCAAGCCCCCTTTTGAAAACATCACAACCCGAGTGGGTTGTAATCAAGTATACATATATATAAACTATATATATATATATACCGAGAGTATAAAATGGAGGTTCTTTTAAAAGAAAGCATGTATGAAAGGAACCTTGCATCGCTTGGGGAGGAAGCTCGGACCAGGTGCACCATGCTGATCTTGCTAGGAGTTCGTGGGAGAGGAAGGAGGAAGAAGAACTGTCGCAGTTTCAAGAGGCCAGAGGCATTTATATAGGCCTCGGTATCCAACGATGACTAGAACCAAGAGGCTATAATTATGTGGGGAAGACGGGAAAACAGAGACCTAGGGGGGGTGTTCGGAAGTCAAGGGAGTAGTGCGGGGAAGGAGGTCGAGGCGTCCTTGGTTGCAGGCCTACTGGTCGGGTGCCGCTTCGAGGAAGAAGACGGTGAGGGTCGACGCTGTAAAGGAAAGGATGACCGAGAATAGATCTCGGGTGAGATCGGACGGTCACGGTGATACGTGGGGCGATCGTGTGGACAATAGGTTCGGACGGTCGAGATCGACACGAGAGTTAATCAGACGGTCCCGGTCGCGCGGAGCGCGTCCCACATCGAAACAGAACGTGTTTGAGGCGCGGCTTATAAACCAAAGCGTGCCGGCTTCGGTTCAATAACACGAACACACACACCGAGGCCTTATACATGGGCCCCATGCGGGCTTCGGCCCACCCCTACGCACCGCGCACCGTGGCCTTACACACGGCCTGCGCGCGACCTGAGAGACCTATGCACGGCTTGGGACGCAGTTTGGACACCCACTGAGCGCTTGGGGACCCCGATGGTCAGCACCTCGGGTCCCTTGGGGCTTGGTCTCGGCCTAGAGGGCGTGTCCCTTAAGGGATTCCCTCGGCTTGGCCGGGCCCCAACCCATTTTTTTTATTAAAACTTATTTAAATTTATAAAATAACCTAGCATAAGTATACTTATTTCAAAATAAAGTGTAGTATAAATATTTATACAAAAGAGGGTTCATTCAAAAAAGACAATTAGTTTTAATTTAAAATCTAAATCCTTTTACTAGCTTATGTAATATAGTTCATATCAACATAATTTATAAAAATAAAATTTATTTAGACTTTCGAAATAACAAGTTTAAGTTTGCTTAGTTCAAAATATAAATATTTGAAAAAAATGAGTCAACATACTATAACAAAAAAATAGTTTTAACTTAAATTTTAAATCCCTTTACCAATTTATATATAATTCTTTTAAAAGATATACCTTTCTTATTTTACATACAAAACCATTATAATTATTCAGATCTTTAAAGAAATTCTAAAAGACTACTAGTTAATTAAAAAATTCATAATTTAGAGCTCAAAAGATATTATTATTGATACCCTTTAAACATATAGAAAGAATACTAAGTTTTCAATATGAAAGTATCCATCGGGATCTTGTGAAAACAAAAGGATTTATTTCTTAGAATACTCCTTTTTATTTTAAAACTATAACTCTTTTGTGAAACATATTATAATTGCCGAAATATTATAAAATTATAAGAGAATTAAAACAAGTTTTAATATAAAGATAAACTTTATCAACGGAAACCCAAAGGTTGTTTTGAAAATCCAACGGCTATTTTCCAATGGTCAATATTCACAAGATCATTATAAAAGCAGGGGTATTTTACAAGAACAAAATACTTGAACCAGAAAGGATGGCTCTCCTCATACCATTGGCGTTGAGCATGTGTGACGTGGCCCTGGATATTATATTTTTCATGCTGATGGACTCTGAAGACGAGGACTATCCGATTACTCGAGTTGTGGCTCTTAGTAGTCTTGTTGTGGTTGTGTTAGGCCTTGTGCATGGTATTTTCGACTAGTTGGGTCTTATTGCAATGTAAAATTTTAATATATATTAGTTTACCTTATTCTCCATGTTTTATTTTATTTCTAATTCCTTATTAGCACAAAAAATAAAACAAGAGACATCATTAAAGGCATAACATTGCTTACTTGAACTAGTTCATAAAACCTGGGGCGTCACATTATCCCCCCCCTTTAGAAAATTGCATCCTCGCAATTTATTTCACAACACTACAAGGTTCTTCAACATTCTCACCATCTCCACCAACGTATAGGGTCAACAGGTGCATTTAGAGGAATCCCTGTAGCGAATCTCACCTCTTCCAGTTCCCTAATCCATATACACCTAAGACAGGAGGGGTTGCACTTATGTTTCGGGCCTTCAGGCCTCCAGAGGGAAGCTCGAATAGTATAAAGTTATGAAATGTCTTTGCAGAACAAAGTATGAAGGACTTGCCAAATTATTTCTCGGTCAAGGATATAGAACCCATAGATACGGTCAAATAGGCTAAAGCTGAGAAGTTGGAGCATATAAGCCGCATAAAGATTTCCCTCTAACGCAGCCTCCTGAAATTTCACTCTGGCCGTGTAGTTTCGGCCTAGGGTGAAACATAGAAAGAACCCTTCATGGTAACTTCCTCGTCGTTCACGTCTGGCTAGCTGTGCAGAGCCAATGCGGTAATAGATGGAGGCATTCCCCTGGCAGGTGCGGAGAATCTCCGGACCATTTGTTACCTCAAACCACTGCTTGCATGTTCTTCGCAAACTTGCGAAGGGGTCATACTCGTCCTCACATGTTTTTATTGCAATTATTTCCAGAATCTCAGTGGGAAGAGATAACAGGTGGGTTTGTCCTTCCATCTAAAAGTTTTAAGACAGGATTTCAATCACTTGAAAATCTTTCAAGGACAAACACAAAGTAAATACAAGGAAGGGGAAAGACAAAATTTCAATAAACATACGTTTATTATTATTAGTGCTTGAGTTTCCCTTATCTATTGACTAAACGAACTGCACACAGAGAAGCAAAACTCCCTAACTCCTAGAACCAAACAAAGGCCGAGCATTCAGGGGAAAACTCATGAGGTCCCCTATGACGTATTATGAGTCTAGCATGGGGGGTATGAAGTTGAGAGACATATTCATACACTTGTCGTCTACAAGACAGTCGGGTGGAATCATCTTCTAATCTCCCGAAGACCAAAAATTGACCCCAAAATCCATAGTTTAAAATCTGACAGAGGTAGCCCGCTCGGAGGTCTCCGTCAGCATCAGCTTCTTGAAAAGGGTTATCAATCATGGTGCCAGAGCTCTCACCCACCGTGAAAATCTGAAAAAGTCCCTCATGGTACTTTCCCCGACGCACATATGAGGGAAAATGAGTTATCATCATAAGGAGGTAATCTATTCCTACCCCTTGGTGTAACTGAAGCACCCATGGTGAATTGGATACGTCGTAAAGGTGTTTTCATGTCATGCAGATATGGGAATAGTTTAGAAAGTCCTCACGGCTAGCTAAAGACACAATGGTCTCTAGGGCCTCTGTGGGGAGAGATAAGAGATTTGTGCCTTCGTTTTCCATCTGAAATTTAAGAAAACCCAAATTTTAATAAAATTGAAATACATATACATATATATATTTTTGTTTCAGTTTCTGGCCTTCCAGAGTTATCCAAACCGAACCTCTGATACCAACTGTGGAGACCCCGACCTCAGAAACCCAGGAGTCGGTGCCTTCTGAACATGATGTGTTATCTTAAAATAAAACACACTTTGTTAGAAACACATCATGTCCCATACAGAGGATCGTGTGTGGTTTGGGTTCTAGGAAACCGGCAACTTCTGAAACAATTCATCTTTTAAGAGCTGATACCTGAAAATTTTAAATCAAAACAAAGGGTGAGCATTAAAATACTCAGTAAGGGGTTTTAATTTTTTTTAAACACTGTAACATTTGAAAACATTCTTTTAAAAGAGATTGGACACTTATTAAAGGAAAATTATAACACATAACATAAAAATTCTCAATCAAGGTTTTCAATAAAAACATGGAACAATGATGTTAATTCTCGAAGGAATAACAATGGTTATCATAAACAAGTACGACATGTGTCTTACTTAAGCATAAATTAAACTGTTAAAAGTAATACATAATCAGAGTTGTGCATAAAGGAAACAACTAAATTTTCATATGCTGGTTATTATTCTATTAATTAATAACACCAGTCATGCTCCAAGCTTATACCAGTGAAATAAGAACTTTATGAAAACTTAAAGGCATTAGTCGTGAAAGAACTTTATCTTTAGAAATAACTTGTTTACATAACTTGAATTATGTGGCATCAACATTTAACTTAGACAATCATGAACATATCACCAAGGCCCATCCCCAAGGTGTCATTTGAAATTACCAAGGTAAACCCCAAGGTATCGTTAAAATTGTAATCTCTAGTGGTTACATCATTACCCAATGCATTGGAGCGCTATCAGGGCGCACCCTTAAATTTTCCTTTATTATCATGTGAGCCACATCATTCATGATTTACTTAAATCGATATGTATATTCAAGATATCCCATACCACCTTGAATATCTCATTCATTTTCATTTTACCCAAGGTGTCCCATACCACTTTGGGTAATATATTTTCTTAGCTTATTCAGTGATATGTCATAAGCATGCATTATGTACAATAATAAATAATAAACCACCACAGATTTTTCTAATACCAAATATGATAGTTAACTTGAAAAATGTGTCAATAACTCATCAAAGGCATACATAGCTTAGTAAAAAATCCTTTTCACTAAATCATCTAAAATAATGGTATACTAAATGATAAATCTTTGTCATTATAAATCCATGGAAAAGGAGTGCTAAAGGAAAACACTTGAAATTAGTTATGGTGATAAATAGGCCCTTGGTCTTGTGAATGAATTAAATCATAACTTGATTAATTAATACATTAACCCCAGTAGGCTCATTATGTCTTAAGATAATACATGAACACAACATGATATCATGACCCATCAAATCTTAAATCCTCTAATACATTTTAAATCAAACCAAAATACACCCTTCATGGTAAAACGCATCATGAGCGATGCCCAGTATGCTTCTTTAATACAACATAGTTCGCATAAAATAAGGATTTACTTAAAGGTTGGTACCCACCCCTTGAAATCATGAATTTGATTTGTATTGGTTTACATGTTTATGAGTACATAGAGATATATAGATACCAAGTTTAAAACGAGGGGTTTTCATGGTAAAACAACTTCAAACAACCCTCATTAATTTATAATGCATAGTATTACGTGTTGGATCATTTTGAAATCTGAAAAATAGATAGAGTTTTGGTTATAAATATCTGTATATATATATAGAAAACTGTATATTTATATCTGTATAGGTTTCATGAAACAAAACCGAAAGAAATCAAAACATAACACCCCAAAGCCCTGTCCAACATAGATCCATCCAAAAAGAACAAAAAATATAACCTATATGTATATATATATATATATATATATATATAAAGTAACCCGTATATATATATGAACCATATTATTAAGGATTGTTTTAGAATAAGGTAAGATAACTCTTCTCCCTTAGTAACCTTTGTAATAAACTTTAGAAAAACCCGTTATAAGACCGGATGGATTTCATTATACATAACTATGTATATGAATAAGCCGTATGTACTAAAACATAAAAGAGTAGTATTATGGGGAAAGACATAAAAACCACCACACTTGCATCCTACTGGATACATGGAATGCAATCCCCCTTTTGAAAATATCACAACCCGAGTGGGTTTTAATCAAGTATACATATATATAAACTGTATATATATATACCGAGAGTATAAAACGAAGGTTCTTTTAAAATAAATCATGTATGAAAGGAACCTTACATCGCTTGAGGAGGAAGCTCAGACCAGGTGCACCACACTGATCTTGCTGGGAGTTCATGGGAGAGGAAGGAGGAAGAAGAACTGTCACGGTTTCAAGAGGCCAGAGGCGTTTATATAGGCCTCGGTATCCAACGATGACTCGACCCAAGAGGCTAGACCGACGTGGGGAAGACGGGGAAATAGAGACCTAGGGGGGGTGTTCAGAAGTCAAGGGAGCAGTGCGGGGAAGGAGGCAGAGGCATCCTCGGTTGCAGGCCTACTGGTCAGGTGCCGCTTCGAGGAAGAAGACGGTGAGGGTCGACGCTGTAAAGGAAAGGACGACCGAGATTAGATCTCGGGTGAGATCGAACGGTCGCGGTGATACGCGGGGCGATCATGTGGCTAATAGGTTCGGATAGTCGAGATCGACACAGGAGTCGATCGGACAGTCCAGGTCACACGGAGCGCATCCCACATCGAAATGGAACGCGTTTGAGGCGCGGCTTATAAACCAAAGTGCGCCGGCTTCAGTTCAATAACACGAACACACACACCGGGGCCTTATACACGGGCCCCATGTGGGCTTCGGCCCACCCCTATTCACCGCACACCGCGGCCTTACACACGGCCTGCGCGCGACCTGAGAGACCTATGCATGGCTTGGGATGTGGTTTGGACACCCACTGATTGCTTGGGGACCCCGATGGTCGGCACCTCGGGTCCCTTGGGGCTTGGTCTCGGCCTAGAGGGCTTGTCCCTTAAGGGATGCCCTCGGTTTTGCCGGGCCCCAACCCATTTTTTTTATTAAAACTTATTTAAATTTATAAAATAACCTAGCATAAGTATACTTATTTTAAAATAAAGTGTAGTATAAATATTTATACAAAAGAGGGTTCATTCAAAAAAGAAAATTAGTTTTAATTTAAAATCTAAATCCTTTTACTAGCTTATGTAATATAGTTCATATCAACATAATTTATAAAAATAAAATTTATTTAGACTTTCGAAATAACAAGTTTAAGTATTCTTAGTTAAAAATATAAATATTTGCACAAAATGAGTCAAAATACTATAAAAAAAATATTTTTAACTTAAAATTTAAATCCCTTTACCAATTTATATATAAATCTTTTAAAAGATATAACTTTCTTATTTTACATACAAAACCATTATAATTATTCAGATCTTTAAAGAAATTCTAAAAGACTACTAGATAATTAAAAAATTCATAATTTAGAGATCAAAATATATTATTATTGATACCCTTTAAACATATAGAAAGAATACTAAGTTTTCAATATGCAAGTATCCATCGGGATCTTGTGAAAACAAAAGGATTTATTTCTGAGAATACTCCTTTTTATTTTAAAACTATAAATCTTTTGTGAAACATATTATAATAGTTGAAATATTATAAAATTATAAGAGCATTAAAACAAGTTTTAATATAAAGATAAACTTTATCAACGGAAACCCAAAGGTTGTTTTGAAAATCCAACGGCTATTTTCCAACGGTCAATATTCACAGGATCATTATAAAAGCAGGGGTATTTTACCAGAACAAAACACTTGAACCAGAAAGGATGTCTCTCCTCATACCATTGGCGTTGAGCATGTGTGCCGTGGCCCTGGCTGTTATATTTTTCACGCTGATGGAATCTGAAGACGAGGACTATCCGATTACTCGAGTTGTGGTTCTTAGTTGTCCTATTGTGGATGTGTTAGGTCTTGTTCATGGTATTTTCGACTAGTTGGGTCTTGTTGCAATGTAAAATTTTAATATATATCAGTTTACCTTATTCTCCATGTTTTATTTTATTTATAATTCCTTATTAGCACAACAAATAAAACAAGAGACATCATTAAAGGCATAACATTGCTTACTTGAACTAGTTCATAAAACTTGGGGCATCAAAATATTGATATACATACTTCAGGATTAATTAAAAATTTAACACATTGTATAGAAAATGTTGTTTATACTAAGGCTATTTTAATGGGTAGTGTAGGTTACAAAATGAATTATAAAAAAATATAGGTAGTGAAAAATTATGATAATGACATTATTACATCAAGGGTGGACATGTGTAAAACATTATACCAAAATACCCTTTAGCTGTGGTTTTCAAAAAAAATCATGTAATTTGTTGTCACGATGTGGTTTTTTAATAGTTATAGATCATTTAGATATGGTTTAAACCATAACTAAATGATAAAAAATGGGGTTTTTTTTAAATTTATTAATTATTATTATTATTTAATATTTAATATTTAGGATTATTATTATTTATTTATTTATCATACCATGCATGTACATACCATGGATAAATCCATCAAATATATGTGTTGGGTGAGATTTAAAACCCTTACCTCTTGGCTATTGTACAAATACTTTACCTTTGCAGCAAGCTCTTCATGTAGTGAGTAAATAGAATATAAGATACTTATATTTTTACTAATAAACTCATATAAATAAGTATACATAAATAATAATATTAATGAATAAAAAAACAAAAAACAAAAAACAAAAAACAAAAAACAAAAAACAAAAAACAAAAAACAAAAAACAAAACACAAAAAACAAAAAACAAAAAATATAAAATAAATAAATAAGAAATAAATAAGAAATAAAGAAATAAATAATAAATTAAAAATAAAATATTAATCAAAAATATATAATAAAAAATGAATAAACAATAAACAAAAAAACTAATAGTTAATTTTAGATACTCTCTTTTTCATTATATGAATTTAAGAAATATTAAGGAATATTTTTGTTATTAGGCTTTGAGACGTTGTGATATCCCATGGCCTGGTGAGCCTAAAAAATTATTTTATAAAAATATTAAATATATTTATATCAAGTGCATGCAATTTTTTATAAATAATGAAATATCTCCTAAACAGAGTCTCTAATCAAAAATTTGACACCACTATTGAATCTAGAACATAATATTTACCCTAGGTGTGATATAAGGTTGGTAGGTATCAGATGTCCAATTGAGGAAGGTATTGGCATGTGCTTTTAATTAAAATAAATAAATAAATAAATAATTTATTTTATTAAATAAAAATTATTAAATACTATATAAATAATTAATTATAAAAATTCTCTAGTGTTAGCCACATAAACTTTGGGAGAATTGATAGGAGATATGATTATCATCGTTGGCGAATTGATATTGGACAATAATCAGTTTTCAGATCAAGTTGGACTGATAGGTAGTGGACACATCAAATCATTATCATCACTAGAAAATGTGTTATTCACTAATAATTGATCCATAATTGAGGTAGGGAATTCCAATTATCATTTCTATAATTTATTAAATGTTTGAGCATAGATTTTTGATTACATGCTTTTGGTTTGTGTATTCCCACCTTTCGCATGAGCCTGTTGTTGAATTAAATTATTTTATTCAATTTATTTTCCTTATTTCACTTATTTTCACCCATATAATATCAATTATTTATGATCATTTTCCAAGAAATTCTGAACAATGATAGCTTAACTTTGTTTATGTTCTTCATCACCCCTCTGTTCTTCATGTTCTTCATTGTTGGCCTATGAGATCACAATTTGACTTTAACAGGGAAGGTTTGAGCATGATCGAACAACCAGAGTCATGGTAGTTTCCCATATGATGGAAAAATTGTCAAATTGAGGATGGATTAGGGGTGATCATAGGTTGTGGGTTATACTCTGTGGATTTGGGATCCAAAGCGGTGAAGGGATCAAATGACGTTAGCCACTAGAGGTTCACGAGACATGAAATATACCACTACAGATGATTCAGATCTTATTTACAATCATTGGAGGCTGAAAATTCAATTGATGATTTTTTAAATTAAGGATTTTTTGAGTTTTCAACACACATGGTTTAAGAACACATGTTTTGTATCCCGACCTAGTTATGGTGGCTAGGGTTTGGGAAAAGTTAAGGATCACATGACATGTGGCTGATCCACACATATTGTGGCCCTCGCTGGGAAACAGGTCCTTGTTCCAGCATCAGTCTTCCAGGATCTTGTGGGTGAGGACACGTTGTGTACTCTGAGTGTACATGGGAATAGTCCATTACCCATCATGATTTGGTATACGAACAAGTACACAAGGGAAACCCTATGAACACCAGAATGTCTAAGAGCACACGGCTAGGGCCCGAATGGGTAAGACATGCTATATGGTCTCCCTATATGCCTTGTATGGTTATATGACCTATGATCAGTGTCCAGATGAGAAAAAGACTAGGTAGTGGAGAGAGACTACACACTGTGTGGCCCACATACCCCTAAGAGAAAATTACACACCACATATATCTTTATTTTGGACTTTGATTTTGTACAATGATTAGCCTATCCCAAGTGTTTTTCTAGGTAGAATATGATGGTGGGATTCATAGTTGTTTTCAATATATGACATAGAATGTTCTGATCATGAGGCTTATTTTAACACTTTATGATAATAGTGATTATGAAGGATCATCATATAGAGGCCTAGGTTGGAAACCCCCAGTAATACCAGGGTGTGGGTCCCCCATACTCCTTGAACTAGTCTAAGTGGAACCCCATGAAACACTAGGGCATGGTCCTCTATCTAACTTCATAGTGAAACCCCATAATGTAATAGTGTGTGGGTCTTCTATCTACCTTTTGAGTGTCACCCCCAACTCACTAGGGTGTGGGTCCTCTAATTTCTGAGTCGAACCCCCTAACACACAAGGGAATGGATCCTCTATATATATTTTGAGTGGAACCCCCTGATACACTAGGGAATGGGAACTATTCCTCTTGAGTGGAACCCCCTAATGCACTAGGGAGTGTGTCCTCTATCTACAATCTAAGTGGCATACCCTTGACGCACTAGAGCATGGATCCTCTATCCACATTTTCAGTGGTACCACCCTAATACACCTGGGTGTGGGTACACAATATATCTATTGAGTGGAACCCCTTTTTCTTAAAAAGGAATGGGTACTCTACTCAGAGATTATTCCCCTTGAATATGTGAAATAGTGGAAAGGTGTGGGTACTCCATAGGGTCACTTCTATGGATACATGAGATTCTGGGCATTATAGACATACCCTATTTTGAACTAATTGAAGATTCATCGACCTAGGCTAGGATGTGAGATGGATATTCCCTTTTCACCTCATTTGGGTTTCTTATATAAACATATATATACATATATATATATATCCTTTTTGGATTTTATTTCCTTATTACTTTTGATTGAGCTCACTAATTAGATTGTGCCTTCTATTTATATCTATCTAGTTTTTGGGGTGTCCTACTACGTATTTATATACTCATTCATATGTTGGATTTTCCCATATGTGTCACGTCTTATATAGATGACATACAGATCATGGGTGATTTCATAGGATCATAGGGTACATGGGTGTATAGACCACATACGATGGTTGGGATTGGAGATCAAGAGATATAATCTCTAATATATTTTCTATTACACTTGTTGTTATGTTAGATATCTTTTTTGGGTGGGCATGTATTTTTTCCATTACATTTTTTATTACATTGTCAAACTCTTTTGTATTATCTAATGGTTATTATATGCATGGGTTTTAATTTGGATGTTACTATATTTTATTATTATTCATACTCACTTATGCATGGGGATGGATGGGTGCGTGTGTATAGGTAGATTAGGAAAAGGCTTCCAATTTTAGTTATAACTTCCCATTACTTTTCTCCATCCCCCGGCCTATGGAGGCAGGATTAGGGTTGCAGTGACATGATATTCCACCAATCTAGTGGGATCTAGTGGGTCGGGTCTTTATAAATTTTTATCAGAGAATTCCATTCCTTAGGATTGTGTTTATAGTTTTACCCTTATGAGTATTTGGCTAGGAATTAGGTAAATGATGTCAAAGTATCTCAAGTGCAGCTTTAAGGACATTGAAAATAGTGTTGTTTCAGTAGTTGAGATATCCATTCACCAGGACTCTGATTACCTACTTTTCGACTCGACATACCAAGACATTGGTTAGATGGAAAATTGGTACATGAATTATAGAGGATTGAGTGATTTTAATTACTTTATCAAGTCATCTCCTCATATATATGTATATTTTCATTTAACCATTATACATGTTGATCAATTTTAGGATTTCTTTAGGTAGACAACTATCTAGGTTATTTATTTAGGATCATGATGATGATATAATGTGTGATAAGGCCTCAATTAAAGGGACATATCATAAGGTATTTCCTCTATGTGGGAAGGTAGAAATATCCCTACCTATTGAGCATCATATCGTACTATTAGAGTAGGATGAGGATATATGCAGACTTAGTGCACTCCTTGAGTTCCATCACTAGAGGCTGGTGAGGTTTCATGGTGAACCAAATCCCTAGTAATTGGAGGATTTACATGAGTTAGTGATATGAGTTTTTAGACTTGTACATACCATTAATGATCAGATGGATGTGCTGGTAGCTAGTATTTTCCATGGTTCAGTATGGCACTAGTGGAGTTTTTTCACACAGATGCATGAGGAGTTGACACTCTTATGGTCCGACTTCTAGAAGTTATTTCATGAGGAGTACTAAACCTCATGATTATGATTTGTATGGATTCAAAATATTTTTTAGATATAGTAGAGAGGGATGAAAATTGTTATGTATGTTAGTAAACTTACATGTTACTCCCTTGACAAGATTTAGGATGGCTACTTCTGGGTGAGAAGGTCAACCAGGGTCTCCACAGAGACTTATATACCAGTGTGGTACACTTGTGCAATGACAAATTTTATGTAGTGACATAGTATACACTAGTGATAGAGAGTTTCATATCCTAGGTATTCCATGCGGATGGAGTTGGAAGTGGGTGCCATGGGGACGATCCATCTGCAACACCTATTGGGTTCCATTTAGTAGGATCTTAGCATATGATACCTCCTCTTGAATTTTCAAATTCATGAGGTCATGTGGCATAGGGACACATAGAGGAAACGAGAGACCCAAATAGGGGATATTCTAGGAATGTGATGGGTGAGGTCACATATAACATGATTTCCCAACCTGATGTGCTGGGGGGGGAGGAAAACAATCTATGGATCACTATAGTAGAGGTAGTGTCGGGACCAGGGATCTCCTTGGGGAGTCTAAGGTGAACCCCAGGGAGGTGGAGATGAAAGAGTAGAAGGAATATGTAATGACACAAAGTATTTCAATAGAAATTAACATCTTAAAAATATGTCATAAAATCACATTAAAACACAACATAATGAACTAATAAGTGCTAAGTGACTTTTAAATATAAGTTTTTCACTTATGTGTTTGGAATTTCAAAAATCCAACAAACACGGTTGTGTTCAAGATGATTTTTGGGGTCCAATAAGAAAAACTTAATTTTGGGAGAATATTAACCTACCCTTATGAATAGTAGTATGACCCTTATGAATATTAAATTTTCAAAATAAGAGTAACCTTACCAATGAGTAATTAAATAAAATTTAGGCATCTTAGAAAGTGACAATTTGACCATAGTAAACGTTTTGGTATTTTTGTAAGTTATAAATAAATAATTATAATTAATTAATTAATTTAAAAGAAAATTTATCTTCTTAAAATATGTTCATAAATAATAAAATATATTTCTTCTCATTTTTATATAATTTTATAAGACCCTAAGTAATTTTTGAAAGCATTATAAAATCAGTTTTAATTTTAAAAACAGTATTTTTCAAGTAAATTATGATTTTAATTAAATATTAAATTAATCATATTTAGAAATTTATTTTTTGAAAATGGACTTTATTTTTGTATTCTACATGTTGAAAAATGGTTAGGGTGAAATTTTGGGATTTTTCTGAAATACTTCAATTTTCAGGTGAATAGTAAAAATACAGTTTTTCACATAACCGGTGTATCCTAAATTGCATCATTAATGATGTAATGATGACATAAACATTCTAGAACTTTATGTTTGGAAAAATTATATTAAAGTTCCTAAATATTTCTTTAAAATACAATAAACTCCATTTTCAAACCTAAAAAGAAATTTCCAAAGCCTAAAGTCAAAAGGTGATTTCTTAAAGTGTCATTTTCTCTTTCTTTCACTTTCATTTTAATAAATTAATTAATTCCAAATATAAAGATGATTTAAAGTATCAAAATAATTATATTATATTAATATATTATTTAGGATGTCAAAAAAGTACTATTACAAGTCTAACTTTTGATATATTATTTTATTTAATATTTTATTCTAAAAACACCTCCCTCCTCATGTATAAATAACCCCTATACCTTCCCTTGCCAAAACACACCTCTAAAGCTTCAATAATTGTCTAAAATATGACCAATAATATTCTCTATCCCATCCCCCACGTCCAAGAGTGTCTAGTCTCATCAAAAGACCAAGCTTAGGCCCCTTAAGGAGGATCTAAAGAGGAGGATTCAAGAGGTAATTTCTCTTCCTCTTTCCTTTAATTCCATTTAAATTTCAAGTCCTTTTCTTATTCTCTCCCAACCTATCATTTTCCAAATGGTATGGTAACTCGAGTATAATACATATACTGGAATGTTATGATACTAATGGGATATTATACCATCCAACCCCCTTCTCCTCTTCCTTTTTTTATAAAAGAAAACATTGTTCGTAAGGTGTTAATCTATCACCTTCAAGAACGACATATTTTATTTTTCCATTTCTACCTACAGATATGGTCTTGAAACCATTTTTATGGTTGAAACAGAATATTATGTATGTATTATGTCCTATTTTATGTTCTGGAACTAACTTATGTACATATTACTAGATGAGTAAACAAAACAAGTTCGTTGTGGGCGAAAAACCGCCCAAATTAACCCAAATGATCATCATTAAATTTATATCTAATGATTCATCCACATGGTATACAATGTAATTCATTATAAGATCATTTTACCTTCTATAATATCATTAGTAACATGGAATATATTTTCTTGATGTTTACCCATGTACTACACAAACTTCAATTCATGAATACATGTGAAACTCTCAAGAAAACCATAAAAACGAACATTCCCGAACAATGTTTTTAAACTCTATAACTCATCAAAAGGCCCATAAAATAACATAATGAAACCAAAATGACCCCTATTAATGTATAAAAGGTTCTGTAATTTCTAATTAATGAATATAATGTCATTATACAGGACATTAAAGCGAAAAAAGCATTTAGATACAATGTAAGGGGAAATTCTCAAACCCAACTTTCATTCTTCGGGTTCTCCCTCTTTCACTCTTTTTTGATATGGTTAGTCATTAAAAATATTTTTTTAATCATTGTATTTAATTTTCTGGGATATAAATTTTTGTCACTGGAATTTATGACAAACCAAATGTTTTCCAAAAGAGCTCTTCTTTCAAGAACGCACCTTTTACCTGTCATTCCAGATTGACGGTTCTTATATCAAGTATATTATTCCCTATTTCTTTTGAGAAGCCAAAGATTATGAATGTGTTCTTATGATATGAAACCCATTCCTTTTTATGGGTTATTTATGTTAATTTATGTTATATGTTCATTGTAGCATGCATGATAAATGATAATGTTATGATGCGACTGGTGCACCCAGAATTATATAGCACAATATGAATGTTTAAATGTGACAGGTGCACCCATAATTATACAACGCTCCAATGCATTGGGTAAAGTGATGAATCTCATTAGTAAATGTAAAATTATGTGTGAACAAGATTATATCTTTTTCACAAGCATGTCTGGTAGTTAACCACTAAGACATGATGTTTCATTTTTATGCATTTCCACATTTCAAGTCTCTTATTAATGCTTCCTCTCATGTTCATGATTCATTTCATATGTTATGAATATGCTCACCCCATGCTATATTTTTATTATCTATCCTCCTACTGGGCTTCTATATCACCCCTTTTTATGTATATCCTCAGTTGGCTACATGTACTAAGGAGAGTTCAAGTGCCAATAAGAATCTAGAGAAGAAGAAATGAAAAAAAAGTTTATGCTAGATGTTGTAATTGTTATGTATAGTCCTAGTTTTCACAAGAAACTAAACCGTTGGATATTCTATGTGTAATACTATTATGTTGTTTATCTTTAAAATGATGTAATAGTAATAAAAGAAAAGTTTGAGTCGCTATAGTTGGTATCATAAGAAAGGTTTAGTTAATTTGGGAATTAGGATTAGTGAACCCTAGAGAAAAAAAACTAACATGAGTCTAAGTACAAATATGCACACAATAATATTTACATAGGGATACCATATGTTCTGATTTTTTTAACTGAATAATTTATTCATGAATTTTTGACTTATGTTTTGATCTAACCTTTTCTATTTCAGAAAATAGTGGGAACCAGGAGAAACTAGGCCAACAACTCGTGTGAGGGCCAATGCAACGATTGCCCGAACGACATCCACAATAATTTGGGAGGTGGAGTTAAAAAATTCAGGGCGATGCTTACCCAATTATCTCAGGTTGTGAACAATAACCATAATAATGGGGAATTTCCTCCTTCTCCAAATAGAGAGCAACTGGATATCGAATGTTTTATGCGGCAATGACCACCGATATCTAGTGGATATTTTGATCCACAAGTTGCGGAACAGTGGGTCAACTCCATGGAGATTATTTTTTCTGTTCTTCATTGTTCTGAGATGGAGAAGGTGACAATATCTATTTATTGTCTAGATGGAGAGGCCAATAAATGGTGGGATTTGATTAAGAACACCAAGACAAGGGAGTAAATTGAAGATATAGAATGAGAAGACTTTAAGATCATGCTTCTTAATAAGTATTTACCACAAACTCTTCGTACAAAGATAGAGAGAGAATTCATAGAGCTCAAGAAAAAAGAAGGATAATCTGTCACAACATACGAATCAAATTTCACAGGGCTTTCAAGCCACACTTCAGGTTTTGTTATCAACAATGATAGAAAAATTGATATATTATTTAGTGGATTAAAACTACACCTTTGAAAGGCTATTGAAATTCGAGACTTTGAAAGTTATGAAGATGTTTTTTGGTGTGCTCTCAAAGTGGAGATGGAGTTTAGATAATGGTACCATGGCTATGCTAATAAGAAATGAAAGATGGAGTTTCAAACCAGTGAATCTAATGATAGAGGTGGGAAGAAAAATCAAAGACCCACATTCCAAAAATGTGGGAAGTTGCACCATGGGGAATGCCTCAAAGGGACGGGGAAATGCTTCAAGTGTGGGAAAGAAGGAAACCTTGCTCAAGAGTGTAAGAAAGACATAAAAAAGAAGGATAATGTAGCATAAAAAAGGAGAGAACAATTCATGGTTCAATTCTACAGTTGTAGGGAGATAGGGAACTATGTAAGCCAGTGCATTAAACCTCAAGTTCTCGAGGGTAATCAGTGTCAATAGCTACCAAAGACAAAGGAACAAGGGAAGGGTTATTCCATCACTACTGTAAAAGTGGAGCAAAATAATGAAGTTGTATAAGGTACACTTCTTATTTACTCAATAATGGAAAAAGTATTATTTGATTCTGGTTCTATGCATTCCATTATATCTTGTAAGCTTTCTAGAACTATATAATCGAAGCCCTGAAACCTTGAAGTAGAGATATATGTAAAAATACCAAGTGGTGAAATCATCACAACCCAAGTGTTTGACTCTTCTCCTATTGGAATATGTGTGAAGATTCTTCCAGTGAATCTCATAATACTTCCCTTGGGGGAATTCAATGCTATAATGGGAATGGATTGGCTCTCATTATATAGAGCACATATCAACTATCAGGAAAAGGAAATATCTTTTCATATTCTGAACCATCCCATGCTCCACTACAAATTCAAGGAAGATCATGAATCTCCTTTGAAAAATCCTTTATCTGTGTGGGTGTTGATTCCCTAGGAAGAAGAGTACCTCTCCCAAATGGTTTAGTCAAAGTAAGGTGAAAACCTTTCCAAAATTCCATCGTGAGGGAATACGGTGATGTATTTACTGAAGAGTTACCCAGAATTCCCCCAGATTTTGAGGTAGAGTTCTCAATAGAACTCATACCCGGAGCTACTCCTATATCAAAGTGTCCCGATAGGATGGATACTATTGAACTGGAGGAGTTAAATAAGTATCTATAAGATCATCTGGACAAAGGGTTCATACACCCTAGTGCATCACCATGGGGTGCGCCAGTGCTCTTTGTGAAGAAGAAGGATGGAACAATGTGGCTGTGTATCGACTATCGGGAACTCAACATGATCACCATAAATAAAAATTATCCTCTTCCAAGGATTGAAAACTTGTTCGATTAGTTAATAGGAGATCAATACTTCTTAAAGGTGGATCTTCATTCTGGATATCATCAGCTAAAGGTAAAGAAGAAGAATATTCAGAAGACTACCTTCCATACAAGGTATGAGCACTATGAGTTTCTAGTGATGCCATTCGGAATTACTAATTCCCCTACAATATTCTTGGATTTAATGAATATAGTCTTTAGACATTACCTTTAAAAATTTGTGGTAGTGTTTATTGATGATATTCTCATCTACTCCAAGAGAAAGGAGGAATATGAAGAAAATCTAAGACTTGTGTTGGTGACATTAAGAAATGAGAAGTTGTACTCCAAGTTGTAACTTTTGGATGAATCAAGTCATGTTCTTGGGACATGTGATCACAAGTGAGGGAATTTCTGTAGATCCTTCAAAAATAAAGGCAATTGATGAATGGCCCAGGCCCTCTAGTGTCACTGAAATCCGTAGTTTTCTTGGATTAGCTGGGTACTACCGACGTTTTGTGAGAAACTTCTCACAATTGTTAAGCCCGCTACCTAAGTTAACAATGAAAGGGGTAAAGTATGTCTGGACAGAAGAATGTGAGGGAAGCTTCAAGGAGCTAAAGAGAAGGTTGATCACTGCACTTGTACTCACACTACCAAAAAGTGGAGAAATTTTTGTGATATACAATGATGATTCAAAGAATGTCTTGGGTTGCGTACTCGTGAAAAATGATAATGTGATAGCCTATTCTTCATGACAGTTAAAGATCCATGAGAAGAACTACCCAACGCATGATCTAGAGCTGACAGCCATGATTTTTTCCTTGAAAATCAGGCGGCACTACCTTTATGGTGAGAAGTGTGACATATACACTGACTACAAGAGCCTAAAGTATATATTCACACAAAATGAGCTCAACATGCGTCAAAGAAGATGGTTAGAGATAATCAAGGATTACAACTGCTCTATTCACTACCATCCTGGAAAGGTGAACAAGGTAGCTGATGCTCTAAGAAAAAAAGAACCTGATACTCTATCCATGTTACGGATTGAGAAAGACCCTATCTTTATGGATATAAAAAGTATGGATTTAGAAATCATAATGGAAGAGGATACATCCTACCTTTCCCAAATGATTTTGAAACCATCCATCCAAGGGAAGATTAAAGAATCACAAAGGGATGATGTGGAGATACAAAAGAGGGTGAATGTCATAAAATAAGGGAAGATGCATGAGTTCCATATCTACAATGATGGTGTGATTTGTTTTGGAACGCGACTTTGGGTGCCTTCATCACCCGGGATAAATAAGGAACTATTGGACAACGCACATAGCTAAACATTCTCTATCCATCCTCGTAGCACCAAGATGTACCGTGATCTCCGAGAACACTTCCAGTGGGATAATATGAAGAAGGAGATTGCAGAATATATATCAAGGTGCTTGGTATGTCAGTAAGTTAAATCATAGTGACAAAAGTCCAAAGGGATGATGCATCCATTTCCTATACCCGTGTGGAAATGGGAAAATTTTACTATGGACTTTGTCACCGGGCTCCAGAAGATGTCGAAGGTAAATGATGCGATATGGTTTGTGGTTGATCGACACACTAAGACTGGCCATTTTATCGCTTTTCGGGAAGATCTCTCACTTGAACAACTTGCAAGGATATATGTGAAGGAAGTGGTGAGACTTCATGGTGTTCCACTCTCAATTGTCTCTGACCGTGATCCAAGATTCACATCTAAATTCCAGAGGAGCCTTCAACATGCTTTGAGTACTGAATTAAATTTCTGCAAAGCCTATCATCCCCAAAATGATGGCCAATCTAAACGGACTATTTAGACGCTTGAAGATATGCTAAGAGCCTACTCTCTAGAATTAAAAGGTGGATGGGATCAACATATATCATTGGTTTAGTTCTCATACAACAATAGCTTCCACTCGAGTATTCCGATGGATCTATATGAATCTCTGTATGGAAAGTGATGTATAACTCCAACCTGTTGGGATGAAGTTGGAGAAAGAAAGATACTTGGTCCCAATCTTGTGGAAGAGATGACAGAGAAGGTTTAGGTCATCCAGAAACACATCAAAGCTATTCAAAGTCGGAAAAAGAGCCATTCTGACAACCGTCGAAGGGATTTAGAGTTCAACGTTGGATATAAAGTCTTCCTTTGAATATCACCATGTAAGAGAGTCATGCGATTTGGGAAGAAAGAAATGTTAATCCCAAGGTACATTGCCCCCTTTGAAATCCTTGACCGTATAGGATTTGTGACCTATCGGGTTGCACTTCCATCGAATATGGCTCAATTTCATGATTTTTTCATGTATCACTCCTGAGGAATCATATACCTGATCCCTCATATGTATTAAACTCAGAGGTGGTACAACTGGAATATGATCTCTCTTATGAGGAGAACCCAATAGAGATTCTGGACTGGAGAGATAAGGTTCTACACAAAAAGACAACCCACCTTGTCAAAGTGCTGTGGAGGAACCATAAGTTTGAAGAAGCTACTTGGGAACCAGAGGAGGCGATGAAGAAGAAGTACCCTCACCTGTTTATGTAAAGTGAAATTTCGAGGGCGAAATTTTATAATGGGGGAAGAATGTAACATCCCAAAGTATTTCAATAGAAATTAACTTCTTTAAAATATATCATAAAATCACACAAAAACACAACATAATGAACTAGTAAGTGCTAAGTGACTTATAAACATAAGTTTGTCACTTTTGTGTTTGGAATTTCAAAAATCTTACATACACGGTTGTGTTCAAGATGATTTTTGGGGTCCAATAAGAAAAACATATTTTTTTTGTGAATAGTAACCTACCCTTATGAATAGTAGTATGACCCTTATGAATAGTAAATTGTCCAAATAAGAGTAACCTTACCCTTTAATAATTAAATAAAATTTATGCATCTTAAAAAGTGACAGTTTGAACATAGTAAATGTTTTGGTATTTTTGTAAGTTATAAATAATTAATTATAATTAATTAATTAATTTAAAAGAAAATTTACCTTCTTAAAATGTGTTCATAAAAAATAAAATCACTGTCTTATAGTTTTTATATAATTTTATAATACCCTACGTAATTTTTGAAAGCATTATAAAATCATTTTTAATTTTAAAAACTGTATTTTTCAAGTGAATTATGATTTTAATTAAATATTAAATTAGTCATATTTAAAAAATTATTTTTGAAAAATGGACTTCATTTTTGGATTCTACATGTTGAAAAATGGTTAGGGTGAAATTTTGGGGTTTTTCTGAAATACTTCAATTTTCAGGTGAATAGTAAAAATACAGTTTTTCACATAACCGGTGTATCCAAAATAGCATCATTAATGATGTAATGATGACATACACATTATATAACTTTAGGTTTGGAAAAATTATATTAAATTTCATAAATGGTTCCTTAAAATAAAATAAACTCAATTTTCAAACCTAAAAAGAACTTTCCAAAGCCTAAAGTCAAAAGGTGATTTCTTAAAGTGTCTTTTTCTATTTCTTTCACTTTCCTTTTAATAAATTAATGAATTATAATTATAAAGATGATTTAAATCCTAAAAATAATTATATTATATAAATATATGATTTAGGATGTCAAAAAACTACTATTACAAGTCTAACTTTTGATATATTATTTTATTTAATATTTTATTCTAAAAACACCTCACTCCTCATGTATAAATAATCCCTCTCCATACCCTTGCCAAACCACACCTCTCAAGCTTCAAGAATTGTATAAACTCTACCAAAGCATCTTTCCTAGACCCTCCCCCACGTCCAAGAGCTTCTGGTCTCATCAAAAGACCAATCTTAGGCCCCTTAAGAAGGATCTCAAGAGGAGGATTCAAGAGGTAATTTCTCTTCCTCTTTCCTTTAATTCCATTTAAATTTCAAGTCCTTTTCTTATTCTCTCCAAAACTATATTTTTCCAAATGGTATGGTAACTCCATTAACATACATATACTGTAATTTTATGATACTAATGGGATATTATACCATCCAACCCCCTTCTCCTCTTCCTTTTTTTATAAAAGAAAACGTTGTTTGTAAGGTGTTAATCTATCACCTTCAAGAACGACATGTTTTCTTTTTTACATTTATACCTAAATATCTAGTCATGAAACCATTTTTATTGTTGGAAAAGAATATTATATATGTATTATATCCTTTTTTATGTTCTGGAACTAACTTATGTACATATTACAAGATGAGTAAAAAAAACAAGTTCGTTGTGGGAGAAAAACCGCCCAAATTAACCCAAATGATCATCACTAAATTCCTATCTAATGATTCATCCTCATGGTATACAATGTAATTCATTATAAGATCATTTTAACTTATATAATATCATTAATAACATGTAATATATGTTCTGGATGTTTACCCATGTTCTACACAAACTTCAATTCATGAATACATGTGAAACTCTCAAGAAAACCATAAAAACAAACATTCCCGAACAATGTTTTTAAACTCTATAACTCATCAAAAGGCCCATAAAATAACATAATGAAACAAAAATTACCCCTATTCATGTATAAAAGGTTCTGGGATTTCTAATTAATGAATATAATGTCATTATTTTGGACATTAATGTGAAGGAAGCGTTCAGATACAAGGTAAGGGGAAATTCTCGAGCCCAACTTTCATCCTTCGGGTTCTCCCTCTTTCACTTATTTTTGATATAGTTACTAATTAAACATCTTTTTTTCATCATTTTCTTTCCTTTTCTGGGATATAATTGTTTTTCACTAGAATTTATGACAAACCAAATGTTTTCCAAAAGAACTCTTCTTTCAAGAACACACCTTTTACTTCTCATTCAAGATTGACGGTTCTTGTATCAAGTAGGTTATTACCTCATTCTTTTGGGAACCCAAAGTTTATGAATATAATATTATGAGATGAAACCCATTAATTTTCATGGGTTAGTTATGTTCATTTATGTTATATGTTCATTGTGTAATGCATGATAAATGATAATGTTATGATGCGACGAGTGCGCCCGAAATTATATACCGCAATATGAATGTTTAAATGTGACGGGTGTGCCCAGAATTATACAGTGTTCCAATGCATTTGGTAAAGTGATTAATCTCATGAGTAAATGTGAAATGATGTGTGAAAAATATTATAGCTTTTTTCAAAATCATGTTTGTTAGTTAACCACTAAGATATGATGTTTCATTTTTATGCATTGTTACATTTCAAGTATCTTATTATTGCTTCCTCTCATGTTCATGATTCTTTGCATATGTTATGAATATGATCACACCATGCTATATTGATCTTATCTATCCTATTACTGGGATTCTAGCTCACCCATTTTTATGTATATCCTTAGGTGAATACATGTACTAGGAAGAGTTCAAGTGCCAATAAGAATCTAGAGAAGAAGAAATGAAAAAAAAAGTTTATGCTCAATATTGTAATTGTTATGTATGGTCCTAGTTTTCCCAGGACACTAAACTGTTGGATCCTCTATGTGTAATCCTATTATGTTGTTTATATTTAAAATGATGTAATAGTAATGTAAGAAAATGTTGGGTCACTACAGAATAGCTCTGGATATGGGAGCTATTGGTGGTTGAAAATTTGGTCATCTACTTCCACCACTACTACTAAGAGGCCCGCACTAGGATTTGGGAGTTGGAGGTCAGGGCCACATCTAGATGCTAGCTATAGAGGATTATGATCATGTTGTACATGAGATTATTAGATGTTCAATATAGATTTATTATACTATTTATTTAGCACTAGTAGATATAGGTTCAATTCATACCTTCATCTCCTTACTATTGGTGCAAGAGATAGATCTCCTAGTTGATACTTTAGACCATCAACTTTGGCTTGAGGTTCCTATTGGAAATTATTCTTTGAAACACTTATTTTTTTCAATTAAGAACTATAAAATGGTGGATAGAGTTTCTCATTATACCTTTTGGTCATCATGATGAGACCTTATTACATCATATTGGGTATTTACTAGTTATACAAAGTCTGATATAGGATTCATTTTCACCATAAAGGAGTCAGATTCCTTCATATAGATGGGACAAGATTCACTATTATAGGAAAACAATATCTTATGGTGGAGCAAGTGAGAATTGAGATCAGGAAGATACAACACATCACCCATTAGTTGTAGAATTTATCCCTTGTCATAGTGGGGTATTTAGGCATATGGGTTCCTATACTCATGAGGGATTATATGGATTTCTTCCACAGGGATGTTCATAGACTACCTCAAAGGTAGGAGATGGACTTATTCATTTAATTTTACCCTATAACAACAATGATATATTGTAACACCCGAGACTTTTATGTTATATAAATTATCAAAGGAATATTTTTCTACGCAACACTTGCTTGACTTGCTTTACACGCAATCGCGACCTTCCTCGATAGCTTGCGTCGTACGCAATACCGAGTTTCACTAAACAACAATATGCTATTAAAACTAGCCGTTATGAATAGTAATAACCACTTTTTGAAATTTTATAAATTTTATTTTTCAAAATGGACTTCATTTTTGGACTCAGAATATCGAAATTAGCCTAGGGTGAAATTTTGGTATTTTTCTGAAAACTTTCAATTTTTGATGAATAGTGAAACCACTAAGTGGTAGGTTAAAAACTGAATTTTGCATAAAACTTAATTTTACCGCTTCTGTGAATGGAATTTCGAAAATCCGAGAGACACGGTTAATATCAAGGACTAAAATGTGGTTCAATGAGATGAAAATAATTTTTTGGTGAATAGTAACTTTTTACCTTTTTACCGCGGTTAATAGTAAATAGGGTAACTAAGGATAAATATGATATCAATATTACCCTAACACATGTCCTAATTATATTGGACAAGTGTAATTCGACCAAAAACAAACTTAGGAATAAAATATGACCATTTAGGCCCACTTGGATTAGATTAGGACATTTATTATTAATTTATTTAAAGAAGGGTTAAAATAGTTAAAATCAAAGTTTAATAAGTAAATCATTTTTAATATGGGGTTATACATAAGATAAATTCTATTGTAAATATTCATTAGAAAGCTAAAAATATTTCCTAAATGATGGTATTTTATTTGTAATTTTTAGACATCAAATAATTTAATTTATTTATGACACAAAGATGATGCAGTAATTATCTTATTAATGAAATATTGACAAAATTGATAATATAAATACCAAAATGAATGTAATTTAAGACTTTTTATGAATTCCACTAATTTTCTAGGTTACTATGATATATTATTTTTGATTTAATCAACTTGGTTCGAACATATAATTCTTTTATGACTTTCACAAAAATCATATATCAAATAGTGTCAAAATTGACACAAAATAGTTTTTAAATAAAATATTATATTATTAATTGTTATTTTATTCCTAAAAATCTAAGGTTCGGCCAAATGACTTAGATAAGGATATATATATTAATAATAAACAATTTGGGGTTCGTTTGGCATGTTATAGTAAGTGTATTAACCATATAGTGAAAGAAAACAAAAAGACACGGTAAAAGTTAAATTAATTAACTTAGAGTTAAATCTAATTGATAAGGTTAAAATAATACCCTAAACTTGTCTAAATCATATTGGTTGATAGTATTTAGACCCATACCCACTTTAGCTTTGAAATAAGACCCTTTGGAACCATTATAAACCGATTTTGACTTTAATATAAAATAATATTTTGAGATATTCCTAAGGTGCCCCTCTCCTCCCTTATAAAAGGGAACCTCCTCCCGCTCCTCCTCACACCAAATTGAGCACTAAAGCTCGGCCAACCCCTGCCATTTTCTCCTCTCCACTTCCATAGAATAATCCTAGAGGTCCTAGTCTTCTCCAAAGACCAATCTTAGTTCCTTAAGTGGAGGATTCAAAGAGGCGTTCCAAAGAAGAGGTAATATCCATTACCGATCTTTTCAATTTCTTTCTTCTTCAACTTCTTCTTCTTTAGTTGTTTCATGATAAAGTAATAACATCAGTATTACTTACATACTGATATGTTATTATAAATATGAAACAACCCTAATTCACCTTCTATCCATCCTACGGAAAAATGAAATCACCGCGCGTGCGTACGTACGGAATACCGTCTCCACGCCGTGGTGTAATCTATTTTCCACCATCACCTTACAAGGATGGGTATAATGGTGTAATGAGTAACTATATATGATTATTATTAAGTAATATTGATACTGAAATAATATATATATATACTCCAATACAATTCCACGATCATAGGAACGATATCATCACTCGTGCGTACGTACGGAATACCGTCTCCACGATGTGATGCGACTCGTTCTACATGATCTTCATTTCATAATGATTATATAAATGAATTGAATGAATGAATATGGTATATAATACACTAATACCATTCTGGAAATGAATTATCTATAATCTAAAGATAAGAATAAGAATTTATTCAACAAAACACGCATAAGAACAAAAAGTTATAAAGACCCGAGTAACAAGTAACAATGAAATATTACTAACAAGAAGCTAATAATATGACCATATATGATATCATATCAATATTTATGATTCTGGAATAAGTAAATAACATTATTTAAACCATTATACAGGAGCTTCGGACACGAACAAAGCAAATCGGACCTAAGGTAAGGGAAATATCACAATCTCATTTTTATCCCAGATTGTTTATTCGTAAGTATTTACTGGGGTGTATTTTATCATCCACATCCATGTTTACTCAATATGTAATATTGTTTCCATCCACTTGAAATAGTTTAAATCCAATTTTACCCTTCAGTGAGTTTTTAGTAATACGTATGAAAGGAATCTTTTGTCGTTTTTTCGTACGAGGTACTTTTTGACTTTTCCGACAAAAGTACGAAGAATGTTTTTTTTTAAATTATACGGCATGAATGGATTTTTAAAAAATTACTTCAAAGAAGCTTCCTTTACAAGTTTTCAAGTTTATTTTTAATCAACTTATTTTATTTTAAAGTTGTATGACATGTTATGAAAGGAAAAATGTTTTTGAAGAAGAAAGGATATTTTCCTCAAGAATTCAATTCAAGTGTTTTATCAAAATTATTTTCCATCTAAGATAATAAAGGGTTCTGTTTCTATCCATATTTTTACATTGGTTTGACTATGTTGTGATGGAATTATGTTTATGAATTCCTTTATCATATATGAATTTATGATGTCATGATGTTTCAAGAATCCCATTTTTGTTATATGTGTTATGCGATGATGTATGTTTTATGATTATGTGGCACACATAAGAAAGGATTCATTATAAGATGGGTGGGACCTATATCTCCCTCCAATGCATTGGGTAATGATTTTATATCTCATGAGATAGACATGGCTGGAACGGAAGGTTATTTCGGTTCAGTGATACAGGACTGAAACGAGGAGTGAACTCGGTTCAGAAAGGGACTTTGTCCACTAAGATAGTCTTGGCAATGAGTCATGACTAACAAGAAATGATTTCCATGATTATGTGTGCATGCCACAAAGTTTCAAGTTTTATGTTATGATTATGGGGATCTCATTTTCACTTCTATGTTTTATTCCATGTTAAGATATTATGATCTCTTTTGCAGGTTTTGATAAAGATATGATATGATTTTTATTTCCTTTATTTTCCCTTGCTGAGCATTTGAGCTCACCCTTTTATGTTTTCTTTTCCCCAGGTCAGGAAGATGGATATTAAGTAGAATATGCTAAAAGGGACCCTAGATATGATGAAATAAATGGGAGACACTGTAGAAGATTTATGAACCAGTTGTTTATGTTTCCCAGTTTCTAAAGACACTATACCTATACGGTCCTTTGTGGATATGTTGTAATAAGTGTGCTTCAATTTTGAAGTATTAACAATGTATGTAAAGTATGGGTCGTTATATATATTTTGTGGAATGTCATATGAACCCTACTAAGCTCTGATAATTGAGGGATCAGTTGGAGGAAAATTGAGATAGGGGTTTTATCGGACCCAATGTGTCCCCCTAGGTAGCTCTCATTTTGTTCGTGAAAAAGGTGTATGGTAGCTTGAATATTTTTGTTTATTATTAGAACCTAAACCAAACTAAAATAAATAAATAGCACCCATTATAGAGAAATGAAGACATATTTTATTAGTTTCTTGGTGTGAGGTGGTTCTTAAAGATTGATCTCAAGTTTGAATACCATTGGATGAGGGTTTATGAGAATAATATTTTGAAGCTGGCATTTCAATTTCACAACAAACATTATGAGTTCCTAGTGATGCATTTTGGTGTGATGAATTCCACAACCATGTTTATCGATATGATAAACTAGATCTTCCAGCTATACTTGGACCAATTTTTTGTTGTCTTCATTAATGATATACTCACCTACTCTATGTAAGAGGAGGATCATGGAGATTACTTTAGGATGGTTATATACTTTATCTAAAAGAAAAAAATTATTATATTCTCTCAAAGTACTAGTTTTAGATTCTTGAGATCTACTTTCTAGGGAATTAAATTTATGATACTGGATTAGTTATAGACCCAGTTAATATTTATGAATTAATTGATTGAGATCCACCCAAGAGTGTATCAGAGGTGTGAAGTTATCTTGTCATGGTAGGGTATTATAGGAGTTTCATGGAAAAATTATTTAGGATTGAATCCCGTTTGACTACCTTGATAAAAAATAGGTAGTTGTTTACCTAGTCCGAGCAGTGTTAGATATCCCTTGAGTAGTTGAGGTCAAGTTTTAATAGTGCTCATACTTTGAGACAACAAGAGGAGGGCATAGAGTATATAGTGTACTAAAATTCCTATAGAGATGGACATAGATTCATGTCGATGTAGAGGTAGGTAGTGATCACATATGGGTTATGTTAGTTAATAAAACATGAGTAAAAATACAATTACTCAAGACCTATATTTGGTATCAGTAGTCTTCTCTCTAAGGATGTGGATGCACTAATTTCCAGGAGAGAGATTTGTTGTTTACACATAACATCATAGAACTAGGTATGTTCTGACACATAAATATTTGAACCAATTATACTGGAACTAGTTATATTTCCAACAATACCATGAATTTGAGATAGTCTATACTCATGGTAATGGAAACATGGTTGAAAATTCCCTTAGTAGGATGTCCCATTCTCATCTGGTGGAGGAGGCATCAGAGAAGTTGGATTCTTTATATATGACCCTGGTAGAGGAGAGGGGTAAAACTTATATTCAATTAACGGTGTTGAATCCTCCACTTCTTGAGTTTGTGAGGGAGTATTAGTTGCGAGACATCAACTTTGATCTTATCTATGGCCATATATCTTCAGGATATTCACCAAATATATTTTCTGAAGGAGGGTACCGTGTTATCCTTTTTCAGGGGTGAACAATGGTTCTCGTCGTGATTTGAGAGGAGGAAATGAGGGAGTTTCACAATTCTACCTTGGATGTAAATCCTTGTGTATTTAATATGTGAATATCCCTTCATCATAAGTTTTGGTGAACTGGAATGAGGAAGATCATGGTCGAGTTCATCTCTTGGTGTCTCATATGTCAGCAGGTGAAGGGTGAGCACCAGGTTATGGTAGGTTTTTTGCGGCCTCTAGAGATCCCAAAGTGGGAATGGGATGACATATCCATGGAATTTTTTATAGGGATTCCATGGAAAATGAGAGGTCATGATTCCATTCGGGTGATACTTGACCAACTTTCCATATTGTTACACTTTATTTATATCAGGAAGTGATGTATAGTAGAGATTTTGGGGATGTTTTATAAATGGTAGATCATCCGCCTTCATGGGGTGTCCTCGATGATTGACTTAGAAATTAATGCACATTTCAAATCAAAGTTGTGGAGAGACCTGAAGGAGCCATTCATGTCAAAGTTGTAATGTCCTGACTTGAGATCCACTGAAACGGTTCCCTAAGTCAGTCAATTACATGGCCTCAAGAATGATAACCCATATAATATAGGTCATCAAGTATAAATGATGGTCCAATAATAGTATGGTGGATAGATTATACCCTTATGGTCATAGTAGCACAACAATGTATGATATATGACAAAATTAATCAACAATAGAAGTAGTATAAATAAAATATAGAGAAATATAACAATAACTGATAAAATGGATAGAACCAAATATAAATTCATGCATGCATGTCCGGATAATTCTACATAATCTAAGGTAGTAAACATATGATAGGTAATACATAAATGAAACAAAAGAAATAAAAAAAATCAAATGCTATATATGTGAGAATACTGATCACAAGCTCAGTAATGTGCTCCTATGCTCCCATGAACAATAATAATAGAAATAAATATGAATACAGAACCTAGTCGGGCTGCCCTGAGATCTCTTCAGGTACCCCAGTGTAACGGAAGACCAAACAGGGTTTGAGATATACTTAGTTGACCACCAAAAATAATATCTAAAGTTATCCAGACCATTGAATATAAAATATAGTAGTGTTCATTTATATCAATAAATAAGTAAATAAATAAAGGTAAACAAGTCTGGCTCAGGTTCCTCAGGGACACCTGGCCAACCATAGTTTTTCTTCTTAAGATTGAATATCTCTAAACAGAAGTCACCATGTGAATATAAACATATATATAAATATATATATCCATATAATCATGTATGTATATATGTATATATATGTTTTATGTATATAATATATATATATATATATATGAGTAGTATAATACACGACCTGAGGCATAGGTCAAGTGTCTATAAAAAGGGAGTCTCTAAAATCACAGAACAACATCAGGTAGTAACATAAACCCAAGCTAAGACCATTAGCTGGTCTAGGGCCCAAGGTACAAAATAAAATAATCACGGCATACTAACTATCATAATAGATTCCACTAGTCTTATCTAAAAAACATATATTATATAATTCATACATTCTATTAGCTTATCCAAGGTAGTTCATATTGAGGATCCTAGGTATTTCCCAAGGAGTGTGTAATACCATTAATTTATGAGACTATCCTTGGTGTTCTGTAATAAGGAAACTCAAGTATCAATCATAACATCCAACTGCCCTATGATCCCATCCATGGTGTTCCATAGAAAGGAAACCCAAGTATCTATTAGAGAATATAGAAACCATCTATCATATGATCCAATCCAACGTGTTCTATAACAACGAACCTAAGTATCTCTCAAGGTGTAACATAACGCAAGTAACCTTTGAGCCCATCCAAGGTGTTCCATACTAGAGAAATGGGCTTTTGAGCCCCTTAACCTATAGCGAACTCCAATGGCGGTCACTACAATTCCCTAAAGAAAGGGGGGGCTTTAGTGCCCCCTCCCCCCCTCCCTCCTCGCGAAGCGCCCCCCCCCCCTTACCCCCTCCCCATCACCCGCGCCCTCCCCGTCGTCGCGCCCTCCCCGTCACCCCATTCCCTGTCGCCTGTGCCCTCCCCATCACCGCGCCCTCCCCGTCGCCCCACCCTCCGCCGCCCCACCCTTCGCCGCCCCGCCCTCCGCCGCCCCGCCCTCCGCCGGCCCCGCCCTCCGCCAGCCCCACCCTCCGCCGGCCCCGCCCTCGGTCGGCCGCCCTCCGGCCGCCCTCCGCCCTCCGGCCGCCCTCCGACCGCCCTCCGGCTGCCCTCCGGCCACCCTCCGCCGGCCCCGCCCTCCTCCGTCCGCCCTCCACCCTCCGGCTCCGGCCGCCCTCCACCTTGCGGCCGCCCTACGGCCTCCCTCTGCCCTTGGGCCTCCCGCCACCCACCTCCAGTAGCCCTTGGGATGCCCTCCGGCCACCCTCCACCGGGCCCGCTATCCTCCGGCCGCCCTCCACCCTCCGGCTCCGGCCGCCCTCTGCCTTGCGGTTGCCCTGCAGCCTCCCTCTGCCCTCGGGCCTCCCGCCACCTGCCTCTGGCAGCCCGGCAGCCCTCCGGCTGCCCTCTGGCCTTCGGCCTCTAACATCTGCCCCCTCGTCCCTCCCCCAGCACCCCAAACACCCCCCCATACCCTGCCAACCCCCGTCCCCTTCGTCATCATCCCATCCCTCGCTGCACCACCACCACCCGTACCCTCCTTCACCGTCCCCACCCTCGCCGCACTAGCTCCGGCTTCGGCTCCCCACCGCTGCCTCTCCTCTCCCTCGTAGCACCGCCTTCGGCTCCCCTCCCTTACAGGTTTGTAGTGCAATCAGGTATGACATGGGCTTTCACTTACATTATTATTTTATAAATGGTTCACAAACAATTAATTAGTATTTATTTTAAATATATTTGATATGAAAAATGAAAATGTAATAAGTCTTGTGTAAATGTTTGTTATAGGGATCTTATTATGGATAAGAGTTGGATTGATCTTCCAAATCGAATGTCTAGAGAGTATTTCAATGGAATTATGCAGTTTATTGACTTCACCAGGGGATTTGAAAGTGACTATATTAGTTGTCCATGTAGAAAATGTGCTAACAGATATCAATTCACATGAGATACTGTGAGGGAGCACCTATTCTTTAATGGATTTCTGAGAAATTATAAGAGTTGGACTCGTCATGGAGAAGAATATGTTCATTGTGAAAATAGGGATACATTTCAGATGGATGTTGATGCAAGGATGAATGATCCAATGCATGAAATGCTTACTGAAATGGTACGTGGGTTGGATCCTGAAGGCATTGACATCCAAAATCTTGAGACTGGTGAGATAAATCTTCACTCTAGTGCAGATCGTGATTCGAGGAGGTTTTATGAAGCAATTTATGATGCAAAAACAGAATTATATCCTAGATTTACTTCTTTCAATAAATTGTCATTTATCATGGATTTTTTGCATTTGAAGACTTTGAATCATTGGTCAGACACATCATTCGACATGTTGTTGGTGTTATTGAAAAAGGTTCTTCCTGTCGACGCTAAGATTCCCAAGTCGTATTACCATTCTTGTAAGATGACAGAGAACTTAGGTTTTACATATGAGACCATAGATGCATGTGCAAACAACTGTATGTTGTTTAGAAAGGAAACTACCCATTTTGATATTTGTACGGTTTGTGGTGCTTCCAGGTGGAAAGAGAACAGGGGAAATCAGACTCATCAAAGTCATATTGTGATACAGGGGAAACTGATTTCCGTAAATCAAATGCGTTACTTTCCCCTTAAACCAAGGTTGAAAAGATTTTTTATGTCATCTAAAGTTTCTAATTTAATGAGATGGCATGCAGAAAGAGTTCATGAAAGTGATATGTTAACCCACCCGACAGACTCTCATGCATGGAAGGATTTTGATAAGAGACATCCCAAATTTTCCAAAGATGTTCGTAATGTCTGATTAAGATTGGAAGCAGATGGTTTCAATCCATTCAAGTCTATGGTTGGGGCAACTCATATCACATGTCCCGTGGTGTTGGTTCCGAATATTCTTCCTCTGTGTCTTTGTATGAAGAAACAATTTATATTACTTTCTACTATTATTGATGGACCTAAAAGTCTGGGGGATAAGATTGATGTTTACCTTCATCCATTGGTTGATGAGTTGAATGAATTTTGGGGCGATGGTGTGATGACTTATGACTATGAAACGAATGAAATGTTCAAACTGCAGACTGCTTTATTGTGGACAATCAATGAATTCCCAGCTTATGTAAATTTATCAGGTTGGAGTATGAAAGGGGAATTTTCTTGCCCTTGTTGCAACAAAAGTAAAAAATTTGTATGGATTAATCATTCCAAAAAATGGACATACATGGGTCACAGATGTTTTCTCCTCCCTCAGCATAGGTTCAGAAAGGACAGAGTGGCATTTGATGGTTCTAGAGAGTTCAGCCCAGCACCAAAGATCATGACAGGAGTCAAAATGTTATCGCAGATTGAGAAAGAAAACATCTGCACGGTATATGAAATTCAGGATTTGGTGGCTCCTCCGATACGTAATATTCGAGCTACGGGTAGGCAGTGCAGTCACAATTGGAAAAAGAAAAGTATTTTTTATAGTCTTCCGTATTGGAAAACCAACATGATGAGGCATAATTTGGATGTCATGCACATTGAAAAAAATGTTTGTGATAACATATTGTGGACCATTTTAGGTGTCAGTGTGAAATCAAAGGACCATGTTAATGCATGCCGTGATTTGGAATAAATGGGTTTAAGGAAACAGTTGCATTTACTGTTAGCTGAGGGAAACAAGGCATATATTCCTGCTGCGCAGTATATGATGACTACAAAGGAGAAAGAGACATTTCTTTCCATTTTGAAGATGCTCAAGGTGCCTGATGGTTACTCTTCTAATATTTCAAAGTGTGTGAATCTGACAAGCAATACATTGCAAGGGTTGAAAAGTCATGAAAATCACATACTACTTCAGCATTAGATTCCAATCGCCATTTGTGATTGTTTATCCCTCAATTTTTTTCAGCCGTTGATTGAGATGAGTAATTTTTTTAGAAATCTTTGTTTAAGAAATCAACGAATGAGTGATTTAAAAATTTTATAGGACCGAATTGTACTTACACTTTTTCACATTGAGAAACTATTTCCCCCCTCATTTTTGATGTTATGGTCCACTTGACAGTGCACCTAACTGATGAATTAATGGATACTAATCTAGTTCAATTCAAGTGGATGTATCCTATTGAGCGGTATTTGAGTACATTGAAACGATTTGTACGCAACAGAGCTCGTCTGGAGGTATCAATAGCCAATGGTTATTTGATGGATGAGTGTACTACTTTTTGTGCATAATATCTTACGGATGTTGAAACAAAATTAGATAAGCCATCTCGGATTCAGGATGGTCCAGTTGGAGAAGGAACCACATATGATATGGACAACATCGAGTGGATACAAGCGCATCAATATATCTTGTTCAATACTCCATCAGTTGCACCATTAATGCAGCAAGTATCTTATCACTTTTATTGTTTAACTTTTACATGTTTTTTTTTTGCATAAGTTGATCATTTAAACATTGCGTTATCATTTGCAGAAAACAGATTAATGAGATAAAAGAAGAGATGTATCGTGAGACTGAGTTGCAAATTCAACAGTCTCATTATGCGCCATTTCATGATTGGTTCAAGGATTACGTACGTATAAATTGATTTTCATTATGAGTGAATTATTATAATAATTTCTTTATTCATATATCATTATTGAATTCTATGAATTATGTAGGTTCATAAGCTGAGGGAGTTAGGGGACCCCACGCTAGCTGAAGAATTTCTCCAACTAGATGAGGGTACATCTATAACGGCTCGTCGTTATAAATCTATTGATGCTAATGGTTTTCGATTTTGCATTAAAGATGTTGATGAAAAACGAGCAACACAAAATAGTGGCATCGGTTGTCCATTTTTCGATTCTGGTTATTACTATGGTCAATTGATAGACATCATTGAAGTTGTATACACACACGGGTTGAAGTACATATTGTTAAAGTGTAATTGGGTTGATCTAGTGCGTGGATGTAAAGTCGATCAATATCAGTTTTCATTGGTGTATTTTAACTATATGTTATACAGAAATGAACGAGTTGATAATGAGCCTTTCATTTTGACATCACAAGTGGAACAAGTATTCTTCGTTACTTTGCCTTCGAATCCAAGTTGGCAAGTTGTTGTCAAAATGTCTCGGCGAGGAGTGTTTGTATTTGAACAAGATGAACCTGAGACTGTTCCTTTTGTTTCCCAACAACTTGATCAACATACCATAGTTCAACGTTAAGAAGATATTTATTGGGTCAGAGTGGCTGTTGAAGGAGAAACGGTCGATTTTCATGCTTAATGAAAGGTATAATTGTTTTCCCACTATTCAGCCTAAGATATCATAAATTATGTAAACATTTTATAAATCCTTGTAAGTTTAATCCTCACTTTTTGAAGTTTATTCAGTTATAAATATTTAGGGTGATTTAACTCATGTTATATTGATGTTATTATCGGTGTATCTTCCCATTGAGGTATTCTTCATTTGGTTCATGTGCTGCTTGAATTTTTATTAATTCAATTTGAAATTTGGCTATGCATTGATTGGTTTTGTACATAATTTGTATATCTGTTTTGTGAACATTATGATTTTTTAAAATTCATTCCCAACTAATTATTCAATCCCTTTTTGTTTTATTAACAACTGTACAAGTTTGATTTTTTTTAAAAACAATCCAATTTATTATTTGGACACTTTGGATAGTCCCCTTACTAATGTTTTCCATGACTGCAGGCATGTCAGGGGAAGAGGCAGAAGATCCACATCATCCATCTGAGGCATCTACGTCTCAGGGTCGAGGTATGTTGGAATGTCATTGTCTCTATTTTTTATGTAATTAATAAACATATATATATATATATATATATATATATATAACATCTGTCAATTTGTATATAAATTTGTTTTCAACAGGATCAGACCCGACTACTTCTTCCTCTCGTAGGAGAGGCCCTGGTCGTGGAATATTATCATGGAATTATGACACGACTTTTGATGTTTCATTTGATGAGGTATTTCATCCTGTGGGATGAAATTCCCCTGCATTTATTCGTTATTTGGGTCATATCATATGTGATCCACATCGATTTCCATTGACCACATGTGACTGGGCTTCTATCCCTCAGGACAGATTAGATCGTCTTTGGAGGGAGGTTCAGGTAAGAAGACCATTTTACAGTATTCCCTATGTATAAACAACAATAACATATGTGATTTTTTTCTTTAATAGAAAAATTTGAAAGTATTTCCCGATGAGTTTCGGCCAGTGTGTATGAGAAAATTCCGTAAGATGTGGAAATACTATAAAGGAAAAGTCAAGAGGGACCACTGGGTACCAAATGTGGGTGCCCCAGACATTCTAGAAAAAGTCTTGAGAGGTGTCCTCCCGGCTCAGTGGCGTGATTTAGTTTCATATTGGTCTACTGAGGGTGTTGTGGTTTGTATATTTATTTTGGTATATATATTTTCAAGAATGTGTGATTTGTTTGAAATTTGAATGAATTGAATGTAGGAGGTGTCTACACGCCATTCTGAGAATCGAGCGTTGCAGGGACCACCTCACAGGCTCGGGACTCGTCACATGTCTCAGATCCGACATGAGGTATTTATTATTAATTTTTTAATTTTTTTAATTAATACGATTTTGTGTTTATATTCTATTCATATATAGTTGCGAGAGCAAGGTGCACCAACTGATAAAATGTCGGTGTGGATGAGGACTCGTGATCGCAATGATACAGAGGATGCAACATTGATAGTAAGTGCTTGCACTCATTACCAATACTTACATAAAATCTTTATATTAATATATTTATATATATTTAAATATTTCATATGGTCAATTTGAAGTTTAATTAGAACATCTGCCAGAGGACCAGCGACAGCTTCCCATGCAAAGTGATGAGATCTTTCATCGCATCATTGGTCGGGACGGACATGGATATAGTTTTACCAATGGAACAGGGATTCCTCATTCTCTAGTGTCACGCGCTGCGATTGTCGGTCTTGCTGTTTCTCAGATGACACAACAGTTGTCAGATTTTGAGGCACGACTGCGGGCTTCTGAGGAGGAAAATATGCAATTGGTTGTTGAGGTTAGAGCACTACGGGAATATGTGCGTCCAGGTGATGGTGAAGGGGATCACACGACGCAGGTTTATACTGTATTTATTTATTTAATTTAAATTATTTTTGTTATTAAAATATTCATAATGTTTATTTTTTGTAGGCCCTTGGCCCACTGGATGGAGGTCAGTGATGAACACGCATGACGCATCATATTCACGAGGTGTGTTTCTGATTTTAATGGTAGGGTTGTTATTGATATTTATGTTGGGTTTCTAGTGATTTTTTTTGTGATTTGGGGGTATCATGTGTGTTTTGGCCTCATGCAATGTTTGTGTGCACGAATTGAGAAGTAACCATGAAACTGATTATTGATTTGGATATTTTTTGTTCATTTAATTTTCAATGTTTAGAATTGCATGTTCTATAATATTTTTGAAAAAAATATGTGATTCTTAATATAAATCATTAAACTTGTTTTTTATGAATGAGCTGAGTTCACTATTTGTAGTCCTAGGCCTACCCCGAACATCCCTCCCCGCACTCCGGACAGCCCTCCCTGCACCCCGGACAAGCCCCCCACCTCGGACAGCCCCCATGCACCTCGGACAGCCCTCCCCGCACTCCAGACAGCCCTCCTCGCACCCCGTACATCCCTCCCGCACCCCGAACAGCCTTCCCCGCACTCCGGATAGCCCTCCCCGCACCCTGAACAGCCCTCCCGCACTCCGGACAGCCTTCCCCGCACTCCGGACAGCCCTCCCCACACCCCGGACAGCCCTCCCGCACCCCGGACAGGCCCCCCGCACTCCGTACAGTCCTCATCGCACCCCGGACAGCCCCCCCCCCCCGGACAACCCTCCTGCATCCCGAACAGCCTTCCCCACACACCAGATAGCCCGCACCCCGGAAAACCCTCCCGCACCCCGGACAACCTTCCTCGCACTCCAGACAGCCCTCCCCGCACCCCGGAGAGGCCTCCCGCACCCCGGAAAGGCCCCCTGCACCCCGGACAGGCCCCCCACACCCCAAACAGCCCTCCCAGCACCCCAAACAGCCCTCCCCGCACTCCGGACAGCCCTCACTAATTATTATTCGTGATGTGTACGCGTAGATGGCACGTCAATCAGACGTGCGGTCTGCGCGGTAGAGCTCATTATGCATTCTTTAAGTGTTGTGTGCGCTTCATAAATGCGCGTAGGGGGGGTCCAAATGGGCCGAACGAGGTCTGAATGGCCTGAAATCAGACGACATCAAAGGGTGAGTGAATTGTGATGTGGTCGAGCAGACGACACGTCAATCGGACGTTCCGTGTGCCCGCGGTGACCGGGAACGCCGTTCTGGTGTCATAAACGGCCAAAACGGGCGTCTAATAGTCAAAGTCATAGTGGACAACATTGTATTGACCTGAAATCACAGGAAAACAATGTAAATATTATTCTTGATGTGTAAGCGCAGACGACACGTCAATCGAACGTGCGGTCTGCACGGTAGGGCTCATTATGTGTTCTTTAAGTGTTGCGCGCACTTCATAAACACGTGTGGGGGGGTCCAAACGGGCCGAACGAGGTCTGAATGGCCTTAAATCAGACTACATCAAAGGGTGAGTGAATTGTGATGTGGTCGAGCAGACGGAACGTCAATCGGACATGCCGTGTGCCCGTGGTGACCGGGAACGCCGTTCTGGTGTCAAAAACGGCCAAAACGGGCGTCTAACGGTCAAAGTCATTGCGGACGACATCGTATTGAACTGAAATCATAGGAAAACAATCTAATTATTATTCATGACGTGCATGTGCAGATGACACATCAATCGGACGTGCGGTCTGCGCGGTAGGGCTCATTATGTGTTCTTTAAGTGTTGCGCGCGCTTCATAAACGCACGTGGGGGGGGGGGGGGATCCAAACGGGCCGAACGAGGTCCGAATGGCCTGAAATCAGACAACATCAACGGTTGAGTGAATTGTGATGTGGTTGAGCAGACGGCACGTCAATCGGACGTACCGTGTGCCCGCGGTGATTGGGAACGCCGTTCTGGTGTCATAAACGGCCAAAACGGGTGTCTAACGGTCAAAGTCATAGAGGACGACATTGGATTGACCTAAAATCATAGGAAAACAATCTAATTATTATTCGTGACGTGTACGCACAGACGGAACGTCAATCGGACGTGCGGTCTGCGCGGTAGGGCTCATTATGCGTTCTTTAAGTGTTGCACGTGCTTCATAAACGCGCGTGGGGGGGGGGGTCCAAACGGGCCGAACGACGTCTAAATGGCATGAAATCAGACGAAATAAAAGGGTGAGTGAATTGAGATGTGGTCGAGCAGACGGAACGTCAGTCGGACGTGCCGTGTGCCCGCGGTGACCGAGGATGCCATTCTGGTGTCAAAAACAGCCAAAACGGGCGTCTAACGGTGAAAGTCATAGAGGACGACATCAGATTGACCTAAAATAACAGGAAGACAATCTAATTATTATTCTTGATGTGTACGCACAGACGGTACGTCAATTGGACGTACGTTCTGCGTGGTAGGGCTCATTATGCGTTCTTTAAGTGTTGTGCGCGCTTCATAAATGCGCGTGGGGGGTCCAAACGGGCCGAACGACGTCCGAATGACCTGAAATAAGACGACATAAAAGGGTGAGTGAATTGTGATGTGGTCGAGCAGACGGTACATCAATCGTACGTATCGTGTGCCCGCAGTGATGGGAACGCCGTTCTGGTGTCATAAACAGTCAAAACGGGCGTCTAACGGTCAAACTCATAGAGGACGGCATCGGATTGACCTGAATTCCCAGGAAAAAAATCTAATTATTATTCAAAACGTGTACGCGCAGACGAAACATCAATCGGACGTGCGGTCTGTGTGGTAGGGCTCATTAGGCGTTCTTTAAGTGTTGCGCGCGCTTGATAAACGCGCGTGGGGGGGGGGGAATGGGTCGAATGAGGTCCAAATGGCCTAAAATCAGACGACATCAAAGGGTGAGTGAATTGTGATGCGTTCGAGTAGACGGAACGTCAATCGGATGTTCCGTGTGCCCGCGGTGATCGGGAATGCCGTTCTGGTGTCATAAACGGTCAAAACGGGCGTCTAACGGTCAAAGTCATAGCGGACGACATCGGCTTGACCTAAAATCACAGGAAAACAATATAATTATTATTCGTGACGTGTAAGCACAGAAGGCACATCAATCGGATGTGCGGTCTGCGCGGTAGGTCTCATTATGCGTTCTTTAAGTGTTGTGCGCGCTTCATAAATGCGCGTGGGGGGGGGGGGGTCCAAACGGGCCGAACGAGGTCCGAATGGCCTGAAATCAGACGACATCAAAGGGTGAGTGAATTGTGATGTGGTCAAGCATACGACACGTCAATCGGACGTGCCGTGTGCCCGCGGTGACCGGGAATGCCGTTCAGGTGTCATAAACGGCCAAAACGAGCGTCTAATGGTCAAAGTCATAGAGGACGACATCATATTGACCTGAAATCATAGGAAAAAAATATAATTATTATTCATGATGTGTATGCGTAGACGTCACGTCAATCGGACGTGCGGTCTGCGCGGTAGGGCTCCTTATGCATTCTTTAAGTGTTGTGCGCGCTTCATAAACGCACGTGGGGGGGTCCAAATGGGTCGAACGACGTCCGAATGGCCTGAAATCAGACGACATCAAAGGGTGAGTGAATTGTGATGTGGTAGAGCATACAGAACATCAATCGGACGTGCCTTGTGCCTGCGGTGACCGGGAAAGCCGTTCTTGTGTCATAAATGGCCAAAACAGGCGTCTAACGGTCAAAGTCATAGAGGATGACATCGGATTGACCTGAAATCATAGGAAAACAATCTAATTATTATTCGTGACATGTACGCGTAGACGGCACGTCAATCAGACGTGCGGTCTGCGCGGTAGGGCTCATTATGCGTTCTTTAAGTGTTGTGCGTGCTTGATAAACGCGCGTGGGGGGGGTCCAAATAGGACGAATGAGGTCCGAATGGCCTGAAATCAGACGACATCAAAGGGTGAGTGAATTTTGATGTGTTTGAGTAGACGGAACATCAATCGGACGTGTCGTGTGCCCGTGGTGACGGGAACGCCGTTTTGGTGTCATAAATGGCCAAAACAGGCATCTAATGGTCAAACTCATAGCGGACGACATCGGATTGACCTGAATTGACAGGACAACAATCTAATTATTATTTGCAACATGTACATGTAGACGGCATGTCAATCAGACGTGCGGTCTGCGCGGTAGGGATCATTATGCGTTCTTTAAGTGTTGTGCGCGCTTGATAAACGCGTGTGGGGGGTCCAAACAGGCCGAACGAGGTCCGAATGGCCTTAAATCAGACGAAATCAAAGGGTGAGTGAATTCTGATGTGGTCGAGCAGACGGCACGTCAATCGGATGTGCCGTGTGCCCGCGGTGACCGGGAACGCCATTCTGGTGTCATAAACGGCCAAAACGGGCGTCTAACGGTCAAAGTCATAGAGGACGACATCAGATTGACCTGAAATCATAGGAAAACAATCTAATTATTATTCGTGATGTGTAGGAGGAGATGGTTCACCCATCGGACGTGCGGTGCGTGCGGTACGGCCGAATGCGTCGTTTTCAGCAGCTCGGCGCGCGCTAAAACGGCGCGTTGGGGGGTCAAAACCACCAGAACAACATCATAATGACATGAAATCGTACGACATCAGCCGTTGTGTGATTTTTGAAATGGTTGGGCAGACGGAACATCAATAGGACGTGTCGTTTGACCGTGGTGACAAGAAACGTGTTTCTTATGTCATAAAACACCAAAAACGGCGTGAGACGGTCGAATTCAGAGAAAACATGCTCTGAATGACCTGAAACCACATGAAAAAATTGGGAATATTATTCGTGACATGTAGGAGGAGACGTCGTGCCCATCGGACGTGCGGTGCGCACGGTACGGCCGAATGCGTCATTTTCAGCAGCTCAGTGCGCGCTAAACCGACGCGTTGGGGGGTCAAAACCACCCGAACGACCTCGGAATGCCATGAAACCATACGACAACAGCCTTTGTGTGATTTTTGAAATGGTCGGGCAGACAAAACATCAATCGGAGCTGTCGTTTGACCGCGGTGACCGGAAACGCATTTCTGGTGTCATGAAACACCAAAAACGGCGTGAGACGGTCGAATTCGGAGAAAACGTGATCCGAATGACCTGAAACCACCCTAAAACATTAGGAATATTATTATTGATTTGTAGGAGGAGACGGAGTGCCCATCGGACGTGTAGTGCGCGCGGTACGGCCGAATGCGTCGTTTTCAGCAGCTCCGCGCGCGCTAAACCGGCACGTTGGGGGTTCAAAACCACCCGAACAACCTCGGAATGCCATGAAACCGTACGAAAACATCCATTGTGTGATTTTTGAAATGTTATGGAAGAGGACATGTCAATCGGAGCTGTCGTTTGACCGCGGTGACCGGAAATGCGTTTCCAGTGTCAAAAAACACCAAAAACGGCGTTAGACGGTCGAATTCGGAGAAAACGTGCTCCGAATGACCTGAAACCACACGAAAACATTGGGAATATTATTCGTCACGTGAAGAATGAGACGACGCGCCCATAAGACGTGTGGTGCGTGCGGTACGGCCGAATGTCTCGTTTTCAGCACCTCGGCGCGCGCTAAAACGGCGCGTTGGGGGGTCAAAACCACCCGAACGACCTCAGAATGCCATGAAACCGTTTGAAAACAGCCGTTGTGTGATTTTTTAAATGGTCGGGTAGACGAAATGTCAATCGGAGGTGTTGTTTGACCGCGGTGACCGGAAACGCGTTTCTGGTGTCATAAAACACCAAAAACGGCGTGAGACGGTCGAATTTGGAGAAAACATGCTCCGAATGACTTGAAACCACACGAAAACATTAGGAATATTATTCGTGATGTGTAGGAGGAGACAGAGCACCCATAGAACGTGCGGTGCGTGCGGTATGGCCGACTGCGTCGTTTTCAGCAGCTCGGCGCGTGCTAAAACGGCGCGTTGGGGGGTCAAAACCACCGGAACAACCTCAGAATGCAATGAAACCGTACAAGAACAGCCGTTGTGTGATTTTTGAAATGTTAGGGCAGAAGAAACATCAATCGGAGGTGTCGTTTGATATTTTTGACTGGAAACGCGTTTCTGGTGTCATAAAACACCAAAAACGGTGTGAGACGGTCGAATTCGGAGAAAACGTGCTCCGAATGATCTGAAATGATAGAATTTCTTAAATTGGGGGTTTTAAATTATTATATCACCATGATTTGATGTCATATTTAATTTTATTATATGTATATAATAACTGAATAATTATGTTCAATTTATGTTTGTTTTGTTTTTTTTTTGTTTTTTTATTTTTTTATCTTATTGTAGGTTTTGAAGTAGAAGATTGAAATAGATGGACCTGCTTGGATCGTTGAAGCATGGTTATCATTAATGATTATTTTGATGTTTATACTGTTTGAAATTGTTTTCCATTTTTTATGATTTTTACCTTGTTTTATCTTTGATTTTGCACCGTGAAGAAAAAAAAACACAATTCGTACATTTCATTAAAAAAATGAAAAATATTTTATTTAATATTATATATATAAATATTTTCATTAATATATATATATATATATTATTTAATATTATATATATAAATATTTTCATTAATATATATATATATATTTTTTATTTCGGTATGATTTTTTTTTAAAAAAAATTTCCCAGTTTAGCGACCGCCAGAAGGTCGCTTAAGGCCAGAATTTCGGCCACCTATAGTGACCGCCAATGGCGGTCGCTATTGGCCTACAGCGACGAAGCTGATGTGACCGCCATTGGCGGTCGCTAGGCGGTCTCTATAGGCCTATAGCGACCGCTAATGGCGGTCGCTAATGCCCTTTTTTTTAGTATATGCTTGGAACCTGAGTATCACTCATAGTATATTTAATCTCATAAGCATATGATCCATCATAGATGTTCTGTAAAAAGGAACCTGAGTATCACCCAAGACGTACCATATTCATTTAAATATTTAAATTTAAATAATAAGGAAGGCCATGCTAGTAAACATTCCATACCCTAAGAATGCCATATCAAAATTCATGTGTGAAGAATAAATAGGTCCATGTACTTAAGAATTCCATCTCACCAGTCAAGTATACCTATGCGGGCCATACCAATTTACAATTTCAAATATCCCACTCAATGAAAAATTTTTATTAAAGAAGTAAATGCACCTCATATGTTGTTTTATTATTAAAATACTATGATATTATTATTTCAATTTATTTTAAACCAGTAATTATATCTTTCATGAGGGAAACCAAAAGGGGTGGTTTAGGATAAGGTGATAGACCTCTAATGGTTTAAATTTAAGAATAATATTAATATAATTTAAGGCATTAGGTCTTAAATAATTAAATTCACATTTTAAGCATAATGTACAGAGAGTCTAGTGTGTAGCATAACGATGTAATTTATAAAATAGTGAAACTTTAAGGGAAAATATATTGACCACCTAACTTATACCAAGGGAGTTCCACTCATCTATTATCAACCTTTAAGTCAATCTAAATAAAGAGAAAATGGTGTATCATAAAAGAACCCAGAAAATAGGGATAATTAACTCACATGAAGATATCATTGTATATGGTGAGATAAATGAATGAAATAAGCAAGTGGACTCAAGAGCTTATCAAGTTATATCTAATGCATCTGATTATACTCAATTAGGACACCATATATATGAGATCTATGAGACCTTAGGAGAGGGGGAGGAGCTACTTCTATGCGAGGCTCCCTCCTCTGCGTGACAAAAATAAGGGGTCGATCCCCATGTTCTTTTTTTTAAAGGGATTCTCAAAATATTTCAATTCATGTGTCTGTTAAATGATTTGAACCAAATTCATTATGTGTAACAGATAGAAGTTGTGGATTCCTTAGGGTAAGCCCCCCCTGAAATTTCACATATTGTATTCACTGGCCGTAACCCATGAAATGAATTCTAGTTATATATTAAATACATGTCATTAATTTTTTTCCCATTATGTATGCAATAAAAGATTTTAATTTTTCTCCACTTCCATTTTTAGAAGCCCGACCATATTTTCTTCTTATGGTGTTTTCTCAAACCCATGAGACTTCCACTGAATCATAAACCATGTCCAAAAACATCATTTTTGGGAATTCAAACCCTCAAAACCTCTATTATATTCCCAAAATTCAAAATGATCATTACATAAAATGAATATTTAGAATCCCTTTAAAAATTAATGCATGTTCCAAAATAGGGGATGTTAAAAACTCCCCACCTTAGAGCTTATTATCCCCAAGAAACCTTAGGGAAGACAACGAAACATTGAATAACCTACCTGGATCGGAGGTCTACCACTCATACAGTCACATTGTGTTTCTAATTCCAAATATGCCTCTAAGAATCAAATTAAGCATATTGTACCTAATCCATTAAAACCTGATCCAATGTTCACATTCGAACTAAACATCAAGATATTACTAACCCAATCCCATGTAACCTGATACGTGGTCATGTTTTTGTCCCTCTAATCCACCAAAACATGGTGATACTCTCCATAGGTTATAAAATGAACAAAATTTTTTTGGCCATGGTACTTCCACCATTGGAATTTCCAAATCAATAATTCCCTTTGAGTTCTAATGACGCTATGGAATGATCTTCAACTATTGAATAGTCGATTTCTAATTGAAAAAAATTAACCTAACCATGCTGGGTTTTCTAAGAAAATACCCATTAAAACATAAACTACACTCATCTTATCTTGATGACATCCCTGATTCATATCCTCACTAAATGCATTCAGTGAACAGAAGGAAAGAAATTCATGAAACTTTAGGCCAACTTTTCTAAAAATTCTTGGATTTAGCAGATGAATCTTCAAAACTCAAACCTGACTTTTTTATCCAAGTCACTCAAGCTTATTTTGAGAATTCACACTAAAGACCTTACCATCTTATGGTGACATCTTTAACCAAATATTTCATTTATTTTGTTGTTTGAAAACACAAACACAGGTGTATACTTGATTCTAAACACTTGAGTCGACACATTCCATTTAAAATCAAGTGAGACTAACAAAAATTCTGGGGAAAGATTGATATCATCAACTTAAGTCAAAGGATCTCATCTAAGGTATTCTATACTCCTTCATTTATAAGTGAGATGTTAGTTCATAAATGAGATGTCGACATATCAAAAACATTAACTAATCCCAATGGGAGTGACTCCCCTAGAAATCGATTCCAATAATTTTCTGGTGTTCATGATTCCATCCAAGGAATTCCTACCCAGGAACCCAAGTATCACTCAAGACTAACAATACCTCTATGAATAAGCATGTTGATGGAGCACAAATTCTAAATAGTATATTTATCAAAAAAGAATGTAATTTTAATTTTTATCAGCATATAAATGATTCTCTCCTAGTGTATCCTGGATGATCTTAAGATATGGGATATGATTGTTACTTATCTGAGAGTACGGTAAGAGGTTATCTAGAATTACCAAGAAGACTGGATATACTTCTTTCATATCCAAGATGAAGAGACCAATGTGGGTTTTACCAAACATACACGTCCAATAATAGGAAAGAATATAATTCAAACCATCACTGGCCAACTTCATTTGAAAGAGTTTGGATATAACTACCAAAATGTCAACACTAACTAACCACAATGCCTTTACCATGCGAGGAGTCTCATGCTCACTTAATAAAAACAACTGAATTCCATCATTGAATAACTTTGATTTCAAATGTTTTATACACTACTAACTATATCATCATCATGATACCTCGCAACCACCAATATATTTCAAAACTCACTAGCCCCATGGGAATTCCAAAATAGTTTTGACCATTTACTATACTTAAAAAGATACAAAAAACCCATATTATGTGATTTTCTCTACCTTAATAGTGTCCTAGTAATTTTTTATTGAGAATAAAAACTCATAAAATGGAACACATTTCATCAACCACCAACCACAGGTTTTAGATGTAAAAAACATGCTTTTACCAAGAACCAAAATGAAAAGAGAGGAAAGCTATCCATTTAGAATCACAATAGAACTGATTTAATCTAGATGTACAAGTGACACTCCTCCCAAGTTACATTCAAGCTTGCGATAACATTAGGAATAAAATCCCAAACAAAATGAACATTATTTCAAAACATCTTATCCTTTGTGGAATGTCATCCCAAACATTAGGACATGTCATATATTCATTAATTCCAAGGTCAATCTACCTCAGAGATGACTGGTGATCAAATTGTGACATCTTAAGGTCTTAACAATCATGACCAAACTCACAAGTTTCATTTTACTCTTTCACCATCTCAACGGTACCGTGTGTAACAATATATACTACCCCAAGATTGAATCAAAAAAATGACTCATCGTTGATACTATCTATAGGTTTATCATCCTCATGTATCCCAGTATCCAATAGACCATAAAAGAACTAGAGCAGATTCCTATTATCCCATACTACTATTAATTTTAATGACAACCTCCAAAATCGTCCATTAGAAAAGGAAAAAGAATCTCACAACTTACAAAGCGAATGATCATGACCTAAATAGGTCTAACCCATTGAACTAGAGAATTATTTGATGCTCACCCTTGTAACAAGGGTCTAATTATTGAACGACCACCTCTCTAACCTAGTTGTCATTTTAGAAACTAAGATTCTTACTTGGTAAAATCATTTCTTGAATGGAACCACATGTATAAAATTATTTTCAAACATTTAGTAAGGATTTAAAATTCATAGGGTACTGCCTACATTAAGATAGACCCTTAAAATATTAGAAAGCATATAACTTATATCTAGGTCGCACTGAAAAGGTATCTAAGATTTACCAACTATCATTATTCTCAAGAAATGGAAGGAGAAACCTATTATAAACACTCATGTTCCCGCTCTAAGGAAACTATAAAGGAAACACTTTACTACCCTTACACGAGGGTCAAGTTATGAACACCATTAAGTTTTCATTTTAGTTATTATATTAATTCTAATTTATTTTAAACAATTTTAAGGTTCATTTTAAATATTCATAGTGCTATTTATAAGGAAAAAGCGATTTGTACATCATTTAGCTAACACCACAAGGAAATATAAGAATGTTTTATCAAAACCCCCTTTAAGAATTATTATTTATCTAACACCCTATCATACTTAGAAAATTTATCAAATAAATTCCTTTTATAAATTTCATTTATCCACAAGGTTCTCACAATTGGTTATAGTTAAAGAAAATTTCAATTCTAATCTACAGAGGAAAGTACCCTTTAGGTTGTAATTGGCATTTAAATTACCCTAATCCTTATATAAACACAACTCAAAATTAGATAACAGATTTGTTATAAATCAAATAGTGGTCTGGTCAAGTATGGTCCCACCATAAATCTATATGTGAACCCATATTGGTGGATACATACATTTTAAATAACCAACACACTCTCGTGAGTATACCCCTAAGGGGTTAAGCACTAGTATACTAAAATAAATGTGACCTACGAGGGTCTACTAAGCCATTATGGGTTCATTTGAAATTTCACCCAATAGAAGTTTATTTTAATTATTCAAGTTTCAAACACCTTTAATAGGTCTATCATATAAGAAGAATGCCCAAAATGACCTATTTGGGTCCATTTTTGCATCCATAAATTTAGTTACATGGGTCATCATGCCCAAAGAGTAGAGATACCAGCCTTTATAAATCCATGAAATCCATTTTATTCAAGAAATAACATATTTTTATATTTATATGATAGTATCAAGGTATATCAAGCTCTTATATGATGGTTTTATTATATAGGTTACCATTTTACAATTTATAAAGTGCCCATAAACTTTATAAATTTCAAATTTGTTCCCATTTAATTGCAACTAGTATGCTTTAGCACATGTAATAAATGGTTCATGGCTCAAACATGTCATGATTGGTTAGTTAAGGTTCCACCATCAATCTATGTGGGAAAAACATTTAGGTTGATTCTAACACTTTAATAACGAACTTTATATCAAAATTATAATAAAGAATAATATCAAATGCATTAAATATATGTAAACAAGGAAAAATAATTACTTAATTATGATAAGTAGATAAACATTCTAAATAATCATCCAGCATTGCTAAATAATCATAGAAACATACTGTACCAGAAAAAATTCTAGATAAATCATAGAATCATGGTATATAAGAAAATATTACTAAATAATCACCTAAATATATTACATAATCATGTAAGAAACATATAAAAAATATCATGAAAACTAAGAACGTAACCTACATGGAATGACATATGTATGATATGTGAATCTATATCTATTTATAATCATGCATGCAATGATACTTCCTTACCATACCAGAATAAAGGAAAACATTAAAAATCTCATAAATCAGTAATAACATAAATTGAATCATTCAATTAAGGTAAAATCATAATAAACAATAACAATGAACAACGTAGACAATAGTCACATCCCTGACCACTTGGCCTTTTCTCCATGTTTGGGTTAATCACTCCCAGAAAAAAATATTTACCAAATATGGACACATTCCTAGTCTCATTTTTACCACCCCAAAGCATGAATAAAAAAAGAAAATAAATACGTTATAATACAAATTTGTAATGTCCTAGCTCAAGATGCACTAAAACAATTCTTCAAGATGGTTGTTCACATGGCCTCAAGAACACCTCCCCATATTCTAAATGCTTCTAACTAGTACAAATTTTCCAATGATTGTACGATGGGGGGACTATACCCTCATAATTAGAGTAGCACATCAATATACGAGATAATGAAACAATAAATTAATAAAACAAGAATTATAAATAAAAGATAGAGAAAGATAACAATAATTGATAAAATGGACAATGGAAAATATATATTCATGCATGAATGTACTGATGATTCTATATAATCTAAGGTAGTAAACATATATCAGGTAATATATAAATAACACAAAATAAAAAAAAATCCTCAAAATGATATCTCCATGAGAATCATGAGATTCATCTTAGTCTCATTCCCCTAAGCTCGCATGAATCCAAATAACAATAAGAAAGTCAAATCCATAACCTATTCTGGAAACAATGAGATATGTTTAGGTACTCCAATGTAATGGAGGCCCCAAAATTATGTGAGATATACTTAGTACGACACCACTAACAATGTATATATTTATCTATTATGTGAATATAAAATACATCAATGTGAAGTTATATCAATAAAATAGTAAATAAATAAAAGAAAATAAGTTGGGCTTATGTTCTTTAGGGATACCTAGGCGATCATACGTGCTTTGGAATAAACAAAAATTTCTCTAAACAGAAGTCTCCATGAGAATTTAAAAAAATATATAAATACATATATATTTATAAGTATGTATTTATATATTTATATATATGTTATGTGTATGTAATAACATACACACACACACACACACACACATATATATATATATATATGAGTATTACAATCTGGTAACTGAGGTGTAACTGAAGCATTTATAAAAATGGAGTCTCTAAAACCACAAAGAAACTTTGGGAAGTAACATAAATATGATCTAAGTCCATCAGCTGGTCAAGGTCCCAAGGCACATAACCAATGAATCCTGGAACACTAACTATCATCAAAGATACCAATAGTCATATTTAAACAAACATACATAGTATAATTCATACATTCTATAAGCTCGTCCAAGGCATTTTGTAATGAGGAACCTAGATATCACTTAAGGAGTAATGTAATGAGATTAATCTTTGAGACCATCCTTGGTGTTTTGTAATGATGAAACGTAAGAATATCTCATAACATCCCACTAACCTATGATCCCATCTGTGGAGTTCCATAAAAAGGATATCCAAGTATCACTCGGAGCATGTGGAAACCATCTAGCCAATGAGCCAATCAAAGGTGTTCTATAATAAGGAACCTAAGTATCGCTCAAGGTGTAACTTACGGAAAGTAACCTATGATCCCATAGAAGGAATTACATGTAAGGAACCTGATTATCTCTCATGGTACATATAATCTCAATATCCAATGATCCCATCCTAGGCATTCTATAAAAATAAACCGAGTGTTTCTCAAGTAATAACATATTCATTGAAACATTATAATTTAAACAATAAGGACATTCTAGTAAATAGGACATACCATGAGAATTCCATATCATAATTCAAGTGTAAAGAATAAAGAGGTCCATGTACTTAAGCATTCCATCTCACCAGTCAAGTATAACTATGTGCGCTATGACCATTTATCATTTCAAATATCCCACTCAATCGCCCATTTTTATTAGAGAAGAAAGCACACCTCATAGGTGGTTTTATTATTAAAATTAAGTGAGCTTATCATTTCAATTTATTTAAATCGAGTAACTATCCCTTTTATGAGGGGAACTCAACACACCATGAGAGGTGATAAATTATTATATAAGTCATTGTAATCATATGAATTTAAAACAACAACAAAGGATGGTATTTTAATTATGTATTAAGAAACAGAGGTCAAGGGAATATAAAAAATGCACCCCAAGGGGTTGGTTCAGGTTGAGGTGAGAGACATACAATGGTTTAAATTTAAGCATAATAGTAATATAATTTATAGAATTAGGTATTACATAATTAAATTTACATTTTAAGGGAGACTCATAGAGAATCTGGTATGAAACATAATGAAATAATTTATAAAATGGTGATACTTTTAGGGAAAAAATGTAACACTTAACTTATACCAAGGGAGTTCCACTAATCCATTATCTACCTTTAAATTGATCAAAATCGAGGGAAAATGGAGGATCATACCAACACCTAGAAAATAGAGTGAATTAGCTTACATGAATATAACATCAAAGATGGTGAGATAAACAAAGGAAATAAGCAAGAGGACTTGAGAGATTACTGAGGGTTGTCCAACACATTTGACAACACTCGATTCATACACCATACAAAGGAGATCCATGAGACCCAGGAGAGGGGTATGAGATTCATACAAGATATACACCTTCTATTCATGAAGAAATTGAGGAGCTAAATCCCTATAACATTTTTTTAAAAAGGATACTCACAAAATTCATATAGTGTATCTGTTACAAAATGTTAACCAAATTCACAACATGCAACATATACCCAATATGGTGTCCTCAGGGTTATACCCTTGGAATTTCACATACTACATTAATCGTAAAAAACCCATGAAAGAGATTAAAATCATGTATTAAATACACATCATGAATTTAGTTTGTGTCATGTATTTAATCCATGATATGAATTTCTCATTGTAGCTATTCTCTGAAGCCCGACCGTCTATTCTTCCTTCGTTGGTCAACCAAATCCCCGGGAATTATAATAAATCTTAAACCAAATTTGAAAAAATCATTTTTAGACATCAAGCCCTTGAAACCTCACTAAAATTTCTTAAATTAAAAACAATCAGTCTATCAAATGAATATTTCAAATTCTTTTAGAAATTTCAACCTAGTCCAAAACACGGGACTTTACACAATCGAGGATGAGTGTAAAATGTTACCCCTAGATGGATGGGAATTCAAGAACACTATACATGAGTTGGATGAAATGTTTGGGGCTTGCGTGTTAGACTTCATCCAGATTTTTTAGGATCAATTTCCATTGGTAGTGTTTTCTTATAATAATAGTTGTCACTATACTATTGACAATTCACCTCTTGAAGACCTATAAGAGAGACCCTGATGGTCACCCATATGATAGACTAATATCGGTGATCATATCTTTTTGAACCATATATGGTATAGGCGATGATGGATAAGGTCTAGGTGATCACCGAGAGGATGAGGACAACCCATATAAGGCAGTAATCTCAAGTAGAGTGACCTCATAGGCCTTCAGAGTTCAAGTAGGGAGACCATATTTTCCTAAGAGTATCCTAACAATGAGGATTATATTTATTCATTTAGGGAGACAAGCTATCCCCAAGGTTTATTGGTATGTTTGAGATCCTACAGAGGGTTGGTGACTATGCTTATCGATTCTCCCTTCCACTATAGCTGAACTGAGTTGATGATGTCTTCCATGTGTCACAACTGAGGAGGTACGTGCATGATCTTATGCACATTATTGACTAGGATGATATGAAAATCAAGGATGGATACACCTCAATAGAGTATCTAGTGGTGATCATGGATTAGCAGGAGAGGATCCTACTAGGATGGATCATTCCCTTAGTTCAAGTGTTGTGACATCATTGGAGCATGCATGAGAGCTCACGGGAGTAGGAGAGTGAGATGCGATCTTATTATTCCCACAATTTTATAAAGTTTTTACTTTGTGTAGAAACAAATCCGTGAAGGGGGGGATAATGTAGATACTCTATTTTTTCCTTTTAATACTTTAAAAAATATTAAGAAATATTTTCATATCCATTCACTGAGGTGACATGAGATTCCAAGACCCAGTGAGTATAGAATTAATTTTATAAAAGTATTAAATATATTTTAATCACAAATGTGTAGTTTTTTATAAATAATATAATATCTCATTAATGGAGTCTCAAATAAAAAATATGATACCATGGTTTTAAAGCATGGTTTTTACCCTTGGCACGACCTAAGGTTGGTCAGCGATGGATTTCCAGTTGAGACAGCCATTGGTTGGTTCATTTAATTAAAATAATTAAATATTTTTTTTTAAAATTAATTAATTAAATTCTATATAAATAATATTTTATAATAATTCTATATGGATAGTTTTATAAACCCTAGTATAATTTATAGGAGCTCTGATGAACTTCATTTGTGAATCAATATTAATAAATGATCAGTGATCAGATTGAGGTGGATCGACATGTAGTGGAAATAGTGGATCATCTTCATTATTAAAAAATATGTTCTTCATTAATGATCAGTCTATAATCGAGGAAGGTCTTGAAAATTGTAGTTTACTCCCTTTATTAAACATTTGAGTATGGATATTTGAGTATTTTCTTTTTATCTTCTTATTCCCACCCTTCGCATGAGCTGATTGTTGTATTAAATTATTTTATTCAAATTATTCTCCATGTTTCACTTATTATTACCCATCGAAAATAAATAATTTATTATCATTGGACAATAAAGTGTGACCAATGATAGTTTAACTTTGTTTATGTGCTTCATCCCCCTCCATTTTTCATGTTCTTCACCATTGGCCTATGGGGTAACAGTTCGACTTTTCTAGGGAGGGTTCAATTATGATCAAATCGTCAAATTCATGGTGGTTACAAGTAAGAGAGAAGGATTGTAAAATTGAGGATGGATTCAGAAGATTCTTAGTTCTTGGGTGATGCTCTATGGATCTGGTATCCATGGTGGTGATAGGATCGAGAGACATCATCAAAAGGAGGTAGATAAAACGCATAAGAGACTACAGTGGAAGATCATGATCTACTTTTCATCCACCAGATGTTGGGGAATCAATATATGACATTTCTAAATCTTATTATGGTGGTTTTCAAGTGTTCAATGACCAAGAATCATGAATGAAGTGGAGGATCTGGGATATTTGTGAAGAACCATAATATTTGTGAAAAAGTAGGCTACATAGTGTGTGCACTGCTAAAAATAATTCCTTTTCACATTGGATTTTATTGATTTTTAACCTTGGTTAATAGGTGATGTTGTTACATGGAATTTTTTAAATAAGTTTATAATATCAGTTAAAAGTAAAATAAATTTTAAATATTTTTTTCGATATTTTTTATGTTGGTTTTTAAATAACCCATGTGAAAATATTTCTTTTACATTGGTTATATGAAATAACCGATGTGGTGAAACCCTTTCACATCCGTTATTTCATAACCAATGTGAAGGAGATAGAGAATTAATCTTTCATGTTAGTTATATAAATAACCGAAGATAAAGATCCTAGTTTTCAGCATCAGTTATAGAATAACTGATGCTAAAATTTTCTTCCACATTGGTTATTTGAAATAACCTATGTGGAAGAAACCTTTTCACATCACTTTTTTCATAACCAATGAGAGAGATAGAGAATTCATCTTTCATGTCAGTTATATAAATAAATGAATATAAAGATTATAGTTTTCTACATTGGTTGTAGAATAACCAACATGAAATATCAATAGATAAACCTTCTTCCACATTGGTTTTATAAAATAACCGATGTGGAATAAGATTTTTCACATCAGTTATTTGATAACCAATGTGAAAAATGATGGTATTTTTTTTTGTCAGTTAAAAAATAACCGGTGTAAAAAATCTATTTTTTTAAATATAGATGTATTTTTTCACCCTCCATAATAGAAATAAAAATAAACATGATGAAAAGTAGAAAACAGAAAAACAATAAGAAAATAGAAAAACACTTAAAATTTTAAATTTCAAGTTTACAATATATATTACAAATAAACTAAAATTGAATAAAAATTGTAAAATGATTTATCCATTCATTTTTAAGTGACTCAACTCCTATGAATTATAAGAATGAGGGTCATAAAAAATTTAAAAATTATAAATAAATCATTTAACTTGTATATATGTTGAATAAAATAAATGAGATATCAAGGAAAAGTTTATAAATAAATATAACCTTATTGAACTTTTTTGACTCTCCTTTCCGTCACAGAGTCTAACGAATGGAAAAGGGGAAGTACCTCAAGAAAAAAAAAGATGGAAGAATATCAAGAATTTTACAAAGGAATTAAGGCACGTAAGTATACCTGCGCGCCAGCCTTGGGCGCGCAAGTCACTTGCGCACCAGTCATGGGCGCACAGGTCACTTGCACACCCAAAGTGATTTTTCTCCCAAATTCAGGTGGCCTATAAATAGCCCCTGTGGGCCCCCTATTTCGAGGATTAATTTTCCAAAACTCAGATTCAAGCTCTGGTCACCCAAGTCTTTTCCTGAAGTCTTCCGAACACTTTTAAGGTAATTATTTACCTAGAATAGAAGCTCTAAAGAGGAAGAATAAAGAATAAGTATTAGAACTCATCAATACTTGCACGCCTAAGTGTCCAACCCTTAAGGGAAGTGAAGACACTTGCGCGACACCTTTACCTCTCAAGGAAACTTGCGCGCCACCCTTCTGAAAGTCTCTATGGATGATACTAAGGGATCCAATTCAAATTCACCCAAGTATCAATTTATGGATTCTTCGTCACCCAAGTTGACTCATGTTGCGCAAGTATACTTTCACGACCAGGACTTGCGTGCCAGAACAAAACTTGTGTGCCTCCTTCCTAGTCACTTCCTTTCCTCAAATCCACATCTCCTCTATAATACATGGCCTTCAAAACCTTCTTCAAATCCATTTATGGCATGTTTACTTTGTTGTATTCCTTATCTGAAAGTAATTCTATGAAACATCTCTCAAAACCTTGTGATTTACATAACTTTATGTCATTAAGGTTATAGATTTCCTTCATTCAACCTCATCCTTTAAGATGAGAAGAACTTTAATCTAGGCATCATTCTTAGGAGTAATCCCCAAGTTCCATGCTCATGGGCATCCTTCTTAAGAGTAAGCCCAAAGATCCTTAATTTGGGCCTCTTTCTTAGGAGTAAGTCCAAATCATAATTTCCTTTAACTTTGGGCCTCCTTCTCAGGAGTAAGACCCAACCTTATTTTATTTTGATTTGGGATTCCTTCTTAGGAATAAAACCCAATCATAAGTCCCTCTTAATTTGGGATTCCTTTTCAGGAGTAAGTCCCAAGTTAAAATTCCAAATCTCCATAAAGTACAAATACCTTTATGGACCCTACTCCTGGGCTTCTTTCCTGAACTAAGTCCTGATCTTCATTTACTCGGGCCATCATACATACATAAGCCCCACATAATTTCTTATGACTGCATCTTTCATGGCACAATCGTCAGATTTACTGATACCTCTTATTTATCACACCGAGTATGACTCACATGGACTTAGAGTGTAAAAGTAATTACGACATATCTCTTTAGGCCATTAATCATGCATGAACCTCATACTTATTCACTCGAACTACGTGGACTTTGATCTTTGCCTTAAAAGTAGAGTACGTAGGAAGCCTTTCTAAGGTTCAAGCCCATATTTCATTAATTCTTTTCCATCTTGTATGACGTTAAACTATATCCTTCCTATCAAACTATGTGGGTTATAATTCCTTCTTTAACAAGGATACATAGGTAGCCCATCTGCAGGTATGATCCCAACTGTAAAAATAATCCATGTCTTTCTGAATGACAATAAACTTCAAGTGCCCCAATGTGTGGCTTTAAAACCAGTATGGTCATCATCGCGACTAAGAGACTTCTATATAATGTATTGAAGGATACCATTTACTAAAAATATCTAATTCATATAGATGATTCTATATTGATTAAGAACCTCAAATAAATATAAAATATTCTCTAAATCCCATACATATCAATCATTGATTGCAAAGTCTAAAAGAAAATCTCATTTTCTTGCTTGGTAAATTAATAAGGATTCGTGAATATAACTTAAATATATAAGAGAGTCCCAGAGTAGACAATAATTCCCCCCAAAAAGGTGTGATGAGTCTGACCTCCCATCCTCTCGACCAATGAAAATTATTAAGCCTCATCAGTCCACAAGTAATGGGAACTTACCTTTGGAAAATAGGTCTAAATGGATATAGAATCATTGGATGTTTCCGGTTCTACGAATAAACCCATTAGAAACCGATTGGAAAGTTTGAACCTTAAACAAACAAGGTCATCCCCATTTCCAGAAGAAACAGAAAAATGGTGAACCTGACGTGAATCCTTAACCAAGTTAAATTATGTTTTACTTATTTGTTAGGCCCCTATTTAACACAATGTGAGGTCCAACAAAGCAATCAATCACATATGTGTTCATCCAAAAGATGTAGTCTAGAAAAGTTTATCTTGATTATGTTTGTTATATCAAACATGCACTATTTTCCAAGATCTCTCTGTGATACAGAAATGGATTCTTTAAAGTTCACACCTGCGAATGCCTCGGCTGCTACTCCTGCTAGATCCCCGTCTGCTCTGAGGACAACATCACCTACTCAGTGTCTTCAATGCTAGGTCTCAAATTCATTGGTGAGGGAATACCGTCAACACGGTACCATATTGACTCTAGAGTATTCTCTACAAGCCATCAAATTTAATAATTCACCATGGTTGTCCGGACAGTGACGACCAGTGGTCAAAAATCAGGCGGTGCCAACCACCGTTTCCAACCATTTCGAGTCCTTATCCCCAGAACGCAATCACCAGTCCCTCCTACATTATGAGGAGGTGAATGGGAAGGTCATTCAAGGCCTTAATTCAAGAAGACAGGAGTCCTTATTGAGGGATCCCATCAACAATCACCACCAGACTCATGTGGTAGTGCACCCTCAACATGATGAGGGTATCGCCTTTAGGGGTTCGACTCAGGTTCCTCAGACCCGAGCACGCAAGACGAACTACCAGAGGCAAAATTCAGACAACAGGGAGCAGGTTCTTACTTCTGCCCCCTCCGGAGAAGTCTATCAAGATAACTTGATGGAAAACAATGAGTGGGAATATACAACCATCCGTCCTGATGTTACTGCCCAACAGACTCGTCTGGCAATAACACGCCAATCCCACCAGGCAATTCCGGAAGAGTACTATAGGCAGGCACATACACCTGTTTATAATTCATCAGCTAGTCAGTAGGATTGTCTGACTGCAACCAAAGAAACTCACCAATTAAATGTGGTGGATAACAATAAGTAGGCACATACACCTGCAATTTATCAGGCTGACCAACAGTCTCGTTTGGTAGCACCCGGAGATGTCAATTGGAAATCTCCAATGACAAGCAGGAGGCAGACACAATTTTCTGCCCCCACATATGAGTACTATCAGAATTCATTGAAAGTAAAAGGAGGACAGGAGCAGGCACATACACCTACTCCAGACACGGAATGAACGTATATTCCTATTTCGGTAGCTGAAGTCACCAAGCACATTCTGAAAATGGTTAAATAGGAGAAGAAAATCCCTACCCATATTCTGGATACCTATCAAAATATTATAAGAACTTCAGCGAAATCACAGGGAAAGAAACATAAATGTATTCCTATCAGTGGAGTGACTCATCAACATATCACTCCGGAAAAGATACACACCTCTATCCCAATTCATGAGGGTTGTGGGGCATACTCCCCCATGTCATAGAGATAATCAAGTTAGGCACATACACCTGATTTGAATGGAGATAATCAGCCTAACCTGAACATTTCTCCCGAGCAGGAACATACACCTGCCCATAATAACCACTTTCGTCAACAAGTGGTTTCCAATGTGAGTAAGAAGAAATCTAAGAAAAAGACATGTCCAGCACAGTCGAAAAATCAAGATCCAATCTGTAATAATGCCTTGCTCTATACTGGAGTTCTTGAAGCCCTCGGACAATTATCTGTTGCAACTCAAGATTCTACTCTTTCATTTTAAAATTATGGAAATGACAACAATAATTCCGAAGGTCTTCATCAGAAACATTCTCATGAAAGCTTGATTCATGATAGTTTGGTCGATCTCGAAGTATCATCTTCAAATTAGAGCCACGATAACCCTCTACATGGACAGAAGATTAAGGAGCAAAAGGTTTCATCTTTTGTTATAACACACTATGGTGGTCCTCCTCATGATGATGAATTTATCTTCGAAATTCCTCTCTACAGTAGTAATTATCATTTCCTGGAAAATTCTTCAAAGGGCAATGCAGTAACAAGAAATCCCTCTTATCTTGAGTCACTTGAAAATGTGAAGCTAGTCTTGTTTGATGCTTTACCACTAGCAGGTGAAATACTTTCTCAATCAGAAGATAGCCTGAGGTGTAGGTCATTCTCCGAACCACCCCTGGGTCATTCATCTTTTAATTTCATAAATGAATTCTCTACCAATATTGTTGAATCTGATGAAGCAATAAAGAAGCACTAGATTTGGTCTAATCAGGTAGAATAATCTTCATCAAATGATAAGGAGGAAGTGCTGAATATGAGAAAACAACTGGTGAAAGGTGAAGTACTAGTCATGTTTTGGCCTTTGGCTGACTCTCAGTATGATATTCCATAAATGTTGACTAAAGATTGTATTCATGATGTTTGTATCAACATGTGGAAAACTCTTTGTCACTTAAAAGAGAAAATATTATCTTATGATGAATATGAAAATCATGTCAAGATAATAGAAGGGTTACAATGCCAAATTGATTCAGAATCTATCTCAGTTTCCCGACATCCAAAGGTTGAAAAGAAGCAGAGATCCCTTCAATGTTCAAGATTTGGTGCGTTAAAAAGGTTTTGACAGTTAATTACTAATGCCCCATCTGGTATTCATATCAAGGGATGGGGTGTTCATGGAGCACTGAATTTCACTATACTCACTAGTCAAAAAAGCCCACCAAAGGTGATCTCGTGAAATGTTATTTCCCATGGCTGGCCACATCTAGTTGGTTTGGTTCATAATCAAAGGCTTGCCCAAGAATAGGCCTCATCTAGTTCTTCCCAAAGTCAGGAATATAAAGAAAAATTTGTCAAATTACTCTTGCATCAAGCAAATGAGAATATCGAACAAGCTTATTGTTTAGAGCATGCACATCATCAGGTAACATAAGTGTCAGAAATAATCCAACAGTCATCTGAGCCAGGTGATTTGAGTGGATGTCAGATAATGCATCTGGCTAATTTCTGGACTAAAGTCTGCAAAATTAGGAGATCTTTTAATAAATTCTCGGATGTAGAAGCTCAAGATCTAGCTCAGCTTTCCAGACTAGGGACTCTTTTAATCTAACCCTTGGGATAAACATATAGGATTTCAGGAGTTGAGAAGGAATATCAGGAACAACCCTAGTCCACCAGACTGTGGACTTTTTCAAATTCACAATCTCTTCCTCAGTGAAAGTCAGTCTTATATCGATTAGGGAAGAAGCCACAGGAGGAATGCAGAGCCGAATTATCAGGATATTACCTCCAAATTATGGTTCATTAAGAAGTTACTGAGGTATTAACTAAACAAAAGAAAATGTATCATAAAGGACATGGAAGAAGACAGTATCATAGAAATGCCGACAGAAGGTATGCAATGAGTTATGCATCGATAAATGTCATCAATGTCATTATCACTGATCCCAAAAAACTTGAGGTTCACTCAGAGGAATCGAATGAAGAAGTTCTTATTCAAGAGGCTATACACATAGAAATAAATGAAGAAGGTGTGCGTACTAGAAGACAAAGGGCTAGCCAGAGGCAAGATATTACTTCGAGTAATGCCCTTCCATACTATAGAATGGAACATGCCAAGGAAAAGGGTAAAATTCAGGTTACACCCCACCCTACCTCTGGATAAGGACAATTACTCTCATTAGAGTAAAGGTTCGCCTAGTAGGAAGAAGAAATGAAGGAATTAAGAAGGTTAAATATAGAACTACATCAAGGTAGTATTCCTCATAAGCGTGCTAGATTTAGTCATTCAAGGGAATTTATTGCAGCTAATTGTATGGATCAAGAATATAATCCTTTACAAGTACACCCTCACAGGTCCAATCCTATGGGTCATACGCAACAACAACTGGCAATACTACCATTAGTGGTAGTCCCGGTCTCCACACCCATCCAAACTCCAGTTATTGCACCTGCTCAGATCCAAGCTCAACCAGATGTTTCTCAAAAATTAATAACCACCATTGAGTCATTAATAGCTCAGTTGGAAGCTATGGAAGGAAAACGTGCACATGTTCAACTGGAAAAGAAAGCTTACCCTGAATGGTTTGATGCAATTCCTCTCCCATCAAATTTTGAGAATACCACATTACCAATTTTTAATGGTTCGGGAGATCCAGAACAACACTTAACACATTATGTTTCTCGTTGTGATCCTATGATGGGAACTCCTCAGCAATAATAAGCAGTTAAGCTCATATGTTTTGTGTAGTCATTACAAGGGCCTACTTTTGTCTGGTATACAAGTTTGCAATCTCGGTCAATTACCAGGTGGGAAGATCTTTGTCAATGATTTCTTCTTCAATTTAGATCAACGTTGCCATAGACGATAGTTTTTGATCTTACAAATTTTAAGCAAAGGGAAAATGAAAGTGTTTCATATTCCATTGCTTGATGGAAGGGATTAACATATTTTTTAAGTTTAGCACCCCCTCAAGAAGAATTGTTTCCAATCTGTGTGAAAAAATTTCGTGATGAATTATGCACACCGTTGATCCCTGTGAAATATATAGGAGGGTTTCAAGACCTTACTTAAATCGCTCAACGGATCAAAGATTCTCTTATAGAGACTAAGGCTAAAAATCGTGTAATTCCATCAGTTCCAGGAAGAAGAATGGGTAAAGTAGAGACTGCTATAGTTATGCTTAAACAAGCACCTGTGCCTGCTTCCACTTCAAAACCTTCATCATATCGAAGGGCTCCACCTTCTGAGTGTCAAAAACAGAGGTCATCTCATCAAGATGATCAAATAGATCAAAGACAGAAACATATTGAAGATTTTAAGAACAAAGTTTATTCATTCCAGAATGAACAAGTTTCTGGCTACTTCATCTTGGCCCTAGAAAACAATTTGGTTCAGTTTCCACGGCCCAAAAGGCCAAACAAGGAAGGATATGAAGACCTTCCCAACTATTTCCCATTTCATCAGTTGTTGGGGGAATCCCATTCAGGAGTGTTTTGTCTTCAAAGACCTTCTGCAAAAGATGGTGGACTCGAGACAAGTAAAATTGAAAGGTTCTTCAGCCCTGGTAGCATGTGTTACTACTACAGATCCAGAGGAAGAAGGTGAGTGGCACAAAGTCAAAATAAAAAATGCGCAGAAATATGATGATTGAATGGTCAAGAAAAAGATCAAACGAACTCATTCCATTTTACGAACACAATTGAATCAACCAATTGTGTATTATTCTATGAATGCCACAACAAAACCCCCTTCATCAGAAGGAAAATCTTAAAAAAGGTTGCATAATTCGAAGAAAGAAGAGAAGTTAGATGAAGATGAGTTCGTGTTAAAGCCTAGGTTATCTTTGACTCTAGCATATTTCATGCCATCTACTTAAAAAGCACGGGAACCACCCCACCAAAAGGCACAATGTGAAATGGCTAATCAGGTAGAATTTTCATAAGATGAAGAGTTGATCTTTGGTTCTGTTAACATGATTCACTTAATGGATCCGTATTCCAGTCATAGTTTTGATCTTGATGAGCCTAAGTTCCCTTTATCAAATGGAGTAATTAAAGGGAGTTCCAGAGGTCTAGGATACAGGGGAAGACATGGATATTCCAGAAGCCACTATTTCAATCCTACCCCTACTAGAACAGTATATGTGGAAAAAACTCTTGGTGAGGCCCTTCAATGGGCTCAACAGGAATAGGAAGGTTCTTCCACACATGGTAGATTTAGTCCTGGCACAATTATTTTGGAGGATCGGTTAGAGGCTACACCTTCTTCCTCTCAACAAATAAATAGACCTAGTCGGTCTAATTTACCGAATCCAGGAGTATTTACAACTCCTAACCCGATACAAGATGCATCTACTTCTAAAGAATCAACTTCTAAGGCACCTACGAAACCATATGTTCCTATTGGGAAACATAGACCTTTGGACCAAAAGTATGATGTCTTGAAACATTTGGCCCAAGTACCAGCCAAGTTATCAATTCTAGATTCCTTGAATCTATCAAAGGATCTTCTGGAGGAACTTATTGAGGATTTGTCAAGTCCTCAAGAATTCAAAACTGAAATTCATGTAGCTAAATTCTAACATATAGGGAATGATTCTATAGAATTCCATGTAGTGATATCTTTTACAGATGAAGATGAAGATGATATTGTTCATGGACGTATTAGACCTTTGTATTTATCTGGCAAGGTCAATGATGTAGACATCTGACGAGCCTTCATTGATAATGGTTCAGGATTCAACCTCATACCTATTCGTACAATTCATTTATTGGGCCTCACAGAATCTGATTTATCTCCTTCTACTTTGATGTTTCAAGGATATGATAAAAATGAACAAGAACCTATGGGTGATATTACACTCAGAACTCAGTTTAGAGACCTTGTGTCTAATTCAAATTTCATGGTTTTTCATCATGACACAACTTTCAACATTTTTCTTGGAAGACCTTGGCTACATAAACATGTGGATATAACTTCATCATACCATCAATGTCTCAAATATTGTTTCAATGGTCAAATAGGGACATTGTATGGTGATAAAGCCCCATTCAAAACATGTGAATCTCTATACATTGAGGCAGAATTATATCACATGGAGGGAAAAGAGAAATCCAAGATAAAGGAGGTTACTAAAATTAATGCTCCAAATGGTTTGGAAAAGATTCCAGTAAACCCATTCATACATGTGAGTATAGATTACGTGTTGCCTATCAGTCAAATTGACAGGATAGACCCAAATCCAAACACTCTAACGGAAACTTCCATAATGTCAATTACGACAATTGAGCTAGACAACATGGGAGAAATTGTTGATTCACCAAGAAATGATGAAAGCTCACATGGAGATGTCTTCATTTAATCCGCTGAAATCTAGAAATTATATACTTCATCAACCATGCTAGAAGAAGTTATAACAATGTCATATATAAACGATGATGTCAATTCTCAATCCATCATCTCCTCTTTATTACCCAAGGAAGACCCTTCATCATCAAAAGGGTTAGAAATGGAAGCCTCTTCTTCAAGATGTTCAAGTTTTAACTTCTCCCCTGACCATGGAAATTATGCTTCGTCATCTACTATGAAAGTAAAAATAGAAGAAATAACACATACTGAATAAGAAGAGGAAGATCTCAGGGATGCTCCTCCAGCATTTGAAGAGGGTATCTCTACCACTATGGATGAACTCAGAGAAATAAATCTGGGTACAAATAAAGATCCAAGACCCACTTTAATTAGTGTATCCATGACTCTTAAAGATTGAGAAATGTATATTTCATTTTAATGAAAAATTGAGATATTTTTTTTTGAATTATATAGAAATGACAGGGCTTGATCCTGATGTTTCTACTCATAGTTTGGGTTTTCCAGAAGAACATCGAGGATTCAAGCAAGATGCAAGAAGAACACACCCAACTTATGCCTCCAAAATTGAAGTTGAAGTGGATAATCTTATCATGGATAACTTCATCAGAGAAGTTCAATATCCCAAATGGCTGGCTAATATTGTCCCTGTGAAAAAGAAGAATGTTAAAATTAGAGTTTTCATTGATTTCAAAGATCTTAATCGGAATTGTCCCAAGGATGGTTTTCCAGTTTTGATCAAAAAACTCTTAATTGATGCAATAGCTGGCTATGAAGAACATTACTTCATGGATAGATATTCTGGGTATAATCAAATCCGAATGGCTCTAGAATATAAAGAATATATAACCTTCATATCCCCTCAAGGTGTGTTTTGCTATCAGTTAATTCCCTTTGGCCTGAAGAATGCAGGTGCAACATATCAACGTGCCATGCATCGTATCTTCAAACCCTTTTAAGGGAAATTTGTTGAATGTTATGTGGATGATTTGGTGGTTAAATTCAGACAATGTTCTGATCACTTGTCTGATCTGGAAATCATATTAAAAAAACTTCAACAACACAATTTCAAGATGAACCCCTTGAAATGTGCTTTCGGGGTAACCTCGAGAAAATTTATCAGCTTTTTTGTATGCCATCATGGTATCAAAGTTGATCCTGATAAGATGAAATCAATCCTTGGTATGTCACCTCCTCATAATTTGAAATAATTAAGAGGACTTCAAGAACATTGGCCTATATTTGGTGTTTCATTGCCAATTTGGAAGGCAGGTGTTTACCCTTCACAAAATTAATGAAGAAGGGAGTCACCTATCAGTGGACTGAAGAATGTAAAGAAGAATTCGATATTATCAAGAGATATCTCTTGAGTCCACTGGTACTGATGCCACCCATTGAAGGAAGACCACTTATTCTCTATATGACAGCTTTAGAGCGATCATTGGGTGCCTTCCTTACCCAAAAGAATGATGCTGGGAATGAAAACAATCTTTATTATCTTAGTCGGACTATGCTTGAGGCAGAAACTCAATATTCAAGTATTAAAAAGTGTTTCCTAGCATTAATCTTTGCAGTTCAGAAATTGATACACTACATGAAACATCTTGAGGTTCAATTGGTATCTCTCAATAACTCGCTCAAATTTATCCTTAATCGTCCAATGCTTATAGAATGTCTAGCAAGGTGAAAGTTATTTTGCAGTAGTTTGATATCCAGTATGTGTCTCAAAAGGCAATAAAGGGCCATGCTCTGGCTGATTTCCTTGATGAACACCCATCTGTAGAAGATACATCTTTAAATATTGAACTTCCTGATGAGGAAGTGTTCCCTATTCAAGATAATCTTCAAACATGGTAAAGATACTTTGATGGTGCTTCCAAAAGTCCAGTAGGGAAGAAATTGGAAGATCCTAAATTCAACAAAGTTGGGTTAGGAATTGTGATTATTTCCCCAGAAAAGGCAGTGCTACCCTATTCCTTCTTATTGTTGGGAGGCAGTACAAATAATGAAGTAGAATATCAAGATCTCATCACAGGATTGGAATTGGCGCTTCAGGCACAAGTGAATCACTTAAAGGTAAAAGGGTATTCAGATTTGGTAATGAAACAAGTCAATGGGGATTATGCCATCAGAAAATAAGATTTAATCCCTTTGTGTGATTACGTCAGAGATTTAATGGAAAAATTTCCCTCAGAACCAAAATTTTCTTATGCCCCGCGATCACAAAATGCCCAAGCTGATGCACATGATAATGTAGCCACAACCCTAGCAGATCCAAACCAGGATGAAAACATCATCAGTATTGCCACTGTCATGTAATTTCACCTTTTTTTCAAATCAGAATAGATGAAATCAATGAAATCATCCTTATTTCTGAACCATATGGTCATACTATAGGATGGATGCCACCTATCAGGGAATACCTTCAAAATGGAATGCTCTCACCTGATAGAGTCGGGAAAGAACAAGTCCAGTGAAATGTGGTCAATTTTACTCTTTATGATAGGCCAGATTACCAAAGATTCTCTACAAGGGAGGTTTTGATGAAATTATATTCAGATGTATTGATGGAGAAGAGATAATGGCTATCATGAATGAAGTTCATGAAGGAGTTTGTGGTGCCCACCAGTCTAGACATAGACTATCTGATCAAATTCGAAGGCTTGGATACTTCTAGCCTTTAAGGATACAAGATTGTGTTGATTTCACTAAGAAGTGTCATTCTTGCCAATTATATGCAAATTTCATTCATAAACCCCCATAGTTGATCTATAAATCTAAATACTCCTGGACATTTGTCCCATGGGGAATGGATATAGTAGGACCTTACCCTTCAGCTACATCCAAGCAGTTTAAGTATATTCTTACTACTACTGACTTCTTTTCCAAATGGGCAGAGGCAATAACTCTCAAAGAATTTAGTTCTAAAATCATTGTTAGCTTCATAAAGTTTAACATCATTACCAGATTAGGTGTCCCTCATACCATATTGACGGATAATGTCACCAACTTCTGTTCATCCAAGGTGAGAAAGTTGTATGAAGAACACAACATCAAATCCAACCATTCATCTCGGTATCATGTAGTGGTCAATGGACAAATAGAGGTCTTCAATAAGAATCCTTCAAACATACTGCAAAAGATGGTGGATAAAGATAATAAATCATGGCCTGATAATCTTTTTTCATGATTTATGGGCTTATCAGCCCACCACCCGCACTGCTATGCGGTCAACTCCATATTAATTGGTATATGGAACAGAAGCAGTCTTTCCCATTGAGGTTCAATTACCTTTGCTTAGAGTAGACATTTGTGATCAATCATCTACAGATGAACAATCTCAAAAGTGATTGGATTAATTGGAACGATTATATGAAAAATGATTGTGCACCCTGCACCACTTGGAAGTCTATCAGAATCGAATAGCATGGGATTTCAACAAAAAAATTCGTCTTCGTTCATTCATTCAAGGATAATTGGTATTGGTACTTAGAACTCCAATGATTCCAAGAAATAAACCACCAAATCTTGAGTCAAAGTGGGAAGGACCTTACTCAATACATAAGGTATACTCCAATGGAGCTTATTCTATAATATCAATGGATGGAGAACTCATTACAACTCCAACTAATGCAAGATTCTTGAATAAGTATTTTGTGTAACACAAATAAATTCCTTTTTCCTAGCTACATGATGCTAAACTCTCCAGCACTAGTCTATTCATATGACCTTAAACTACTTTATTCTTTACTACAAGACTTTAAACTGCATGGTCCCTTTTTTCCTTACTGCAGGACATTAAACTGCTTATCCCTTCATTCGTCCAACATGACGTTAAACTATGTTCCCTTTGTCATCGTACAGAACGTTAAAATGTAAATATTTGTTCTTCATTGCGTTTAAACTATTAAAAAAGTCCCTAAATACATCCTACATGACGTTAAACTGTGCATCGTTAGGGTTGTTGCTACCTCTGGTTTCTCACACTGAGCATGACTCATGTGAGCTTAGAATAAGAATCAATCATAACACCATCTCTGGGCCGCTAACCATGCATAGGTCCCAACACCATCTTTGGGTCATTTTCCTCAAGTACAACTCGATCACCAATTCATTCTTCAATTGAACTATGCAGACTTTGATACTTTCCTTCTAGGCTGGGTACGTAGGCAACCTCCTGAGGTTCAATCCCAAAACCAACATCTTCACATCGGTTCACCTCCATCTCATACGATGTTGATCCGTGAATCCCCCCCCCCAAAAAAAACAATATATTTTCATTTGTTCGCCATCATATTTGCTATATAAAGTTAAACTATACAGTCCCCCATTTTCTTCACTACAAGACATTAAAACGCATATCCATATGTCTTAGGTGGCCTTGCATAAGTAGTCTACATAACAGACCTGTCAGCCAAAAGATGCTATTATTTGACTATGCAGACAATGCCCTTAAGTGGCCCTGCATAATTCAACCCCCTAATGAGTTTGTTAAATAGTGGTAACTTCACTCTTAGTAAATACTTCCTCTAATTCCTTTTATCCCTTTTTTTCATATCATTCCTCTGATTCAAAATTTCTTAAGTCATAGTTTACATGTTTTCCCCCATAATTGAATGTGGTAATATGTTTTCAAACAAATTATAAAGGAATTGAGTCAATTTTAATCCATTCGGTCAAAGATATTCGGCCTTAAACATTATCCTTTTTTATGTCCGACATGCATGACTTTAAACTGCCAAAAAAAGATAGGGTACTCATTAAATTGGGAACTTGTAAAAGGAACTCAGAAAAAAAGGTGAGTCCCAACTCGCTAAACATACATATTGTATGATTTATGAAATGATGAGAAAAAAAAGATGCAAAGTTTGTGGGGTTGTTTGTATCACCCTAGAAAAAATCAAACTATGCTTACTAGGCCCATTGTCTTAGGTAAAATTAATTAAAACTGGTAGCAAAAGAATGCAGGTACAAATGATTGAAGATGAAAGTGTTTTTCATTGATGCGCAAGAATTATAAGGACATCCACAGAATATAGTGTCTTATCTTTTTCAATAATTACAAGAGGCTTTCAAAATAACTATTTATTTGATCTACGACATTCCGAGCTTCATCCGCAGCCACCTATAATTCATTAATTCAACTGGATACACTAAGAGACGTAGTGATGCCAGCTCTTCTTGGAACAATTGTAAAAGAATATTCTTGAGTGTGGTTTGAGAATATTTTCTACTCATCAAATAGTGAATCTATTTCTGTCCAAGAGACTTGGAAGATGGATACATGGATTTGAGAATGGAGCATTGGAAGTAAAGAGCCATTTGGAGAGAGTACACTTTTCAGATATTGTTCTAATGTCATGATAGTATTCTCTCCACCAACCGGCAGTGGAAAACATATCAGCCCATGGGTTTTCTATTTTCATATCTACAAGGAAATGGCATGGAGAAAAAAATTTAAAGTTCACACCATTGTTGCTGCTCTTAATGCACAACATAACTGAAATAGAAGGATAACAATGTGGCTGCATCTTGAGCGTATGAGGTTTCAGATATGGGGCACAAGGTCTATGATGCATTATGAACGCCTTCTCCACTGTTCTAGCATTTACAAATGATCCTGCAACTGAGACATTTACTGAAGAAAAGTTGGTTTAAGTTTGAAACCAAGAATGCGAGAGATAGTTCTTTGGCTCTATAATGTTGACTCCTTGCAGATGACCATGGCCATATAAAGGCAAGTAAATACTTTGTAGGAAATTGACATGATATTTCTTCATGTACTTGGCCAAATCTGGGAGAGTGTTGTCACAAATTTCATAGTAATCATAGCCAATGATGTTCATCATGTCATCAATCCGCTTGCTTTCCAACTCATCATCTGATCCAATTCTTTTGGGAGCCATTGAATCTGCACAAAGATCAAATAATTATCTTTTAAGTAAGTTTTTTTTCATAAAATTTGTGAAGAAATCGAAAAAAATGGCTAAGGCATTAAGGAACGCAAGTCTAATCTTGGCGCACAAGTCTAAGACAGTCGCGCAAGTTGTACCGCACTAGTACTGGCGTGAAAGTTAGAAACATACTGAGGAAGCACGACACAATGAACAGAAGCATGGACGAGAAAAAACCCAAGACACCTGCGTGACAAGAACTCACTTGCACGACGACAGTGAGAAGCATTCGAAAGCTGGATGCTTTGCGTGAAGTGATGCCTATATTTATAGGTGATCTAGAAACTTGTGTGCCGCAACCTGCGCACCTCATAACTGTGCGCCACTGGATCTTAGTTTCTCCTTTTCCTCAGAGTCAAATAATTTTTCCTTTTTTGGATCCAACTCTGAGGGGGGACTTTTTTGACGCTCCTTTCCATCATAGATTCTAACGAATGGAAAAGGGGAAGTACCTCAAGCAAAAAAAAGAGAGAATAACATCAAGAATTTCACAAAGGAATTAAGGCACACAAGTATACCTGCGCACCAGACTTGGGTGCGCAAGTCACTTGCACACCAGTCATGGGCACACAGGTCACTTGCATGCCCAAAGTGGTTTTTCGCCAAAATTTAGGTGGCTTATAACAAATTTTCCAAAACTCAGATTCAAGCTCTGGTTTCCCAAGTCTTTTCATGACGTCTTCCGAACACTTCTAAGGTAATTATTTACCTAGAATGGAAGCTCTAAAGAGAAAGAATAAGTCCTTAGTATTAGAAATCATCAATACTTGCGCACCTAAGTGTCTAGCCCTTAAGGGAAGTGAAGACACTTGCGTGCCACCTTTACCTCTCAAGGAAACTTGCGCGCCAACCTTATGAAAGTATCTAGGGATGATACTAAGGGATCCAATTCAAAGTCTCCCAAGTATCACTATGGATTCTTCGTTTCCCAGGTTGACTCATGTAGCGTAAGTATACTTGCACGACTAGTACTTGTGTGCCAGAACAAAACTTGCGCACCTCCTTCCTAGTCACTTCCTTTATTCAAATCCACCTCTCTTCTGTAAGACATGGCCTTCAAAACCTTCTTCAAAGACATTTATGGCATGGTTCCTTTGTTGGATTCCTTATCTGAAAGGAATTCTGTGAAACATCTCTCAAAACCTCATGATTTACATAACTTTATGTCATTAAGGTTAGAGATTTCCTTCATTAAACCTCATCCTTTAAGATGAGAAGATCTTTAATCTGGGCATCCTCCTTAAGAGTAAGCCCTAAGTTCCCTATTCATGGGAATCCTCCTTAGGAGTAATCCCCAAGTTCCTTAATTTTGGCCTCCTTCTCAGTAGTAAGTCCCAATCATAATTTCCTTTAACTTGGGGCCTCCTTCTCAGGATTAAGCCTCAGGTTATAAGTTCCCTTTAATTGGGCCTCCTTCTCAGGAGTAATCCTCAACCTTATTTTATTTTGATTTGGGATTCCTTATCAGGAATAAAAACCAATCATAATTCCCTCTTAATTTGGGATTCCTTTTCAGGAGCAAGTCCCAAGTTAAAATTCCAAATATCCATAAAGCACAAATACCTTTATGGACCTTGCTCCTGGGATTCTTTCTTGAACTAAGTCCTGATCTTCATTTACTCGGTCCATCATACATACGTAAGCACCACATCATTTCTTATGACTGAATATTTTAGGGAACACTCATTAGATTTACTGATACCTCTTGTTTCTCACACCGAGCATGACTCATGTGGGCTTAGAGTGTAAAAGTAATTACGACATCTCTCTTTGGGCCATTAATCATGCATGAACCTTATACTTCTTTAATCGAACTATGTGGACTCTGATCTCTGCCTTAAAAATAGAGTGTGTAGGAAGCCTTTCTAAGGTTCAATCCCATATTTCATTAATTCTTTTCCATCCTGTATGATGTTAAACTATATCCTTCCTATCGAACTATGTGGGTTATGATTCCTTCTTTAACAAGGATACGTAGGTAGCCCATCTATGAGTACGATCCCAACTCTAAAATAATCCATGTCTTTCTGAATGACAATAAACTTCAAGTGCCCCACTGAGTGGCTTTAAAACCAGTATGGTCATCATAGTGACCAATAGACTTCTATATAATGTATTGAAGGATACCATTGACTAATAATCTCTAATTCATATAGATGATTCTCTATTGACGAATAACCTAAAATACATATAAAAGATTCTCTAAATCCCATACATATCAATAATTTATTGCAAAGTCTAAAGTAAAAACTCATTTTCATGATTGGTAAATTAATAAGGATTCATGAACATAACTTAAATCTATAAGAGAGTCCCGAAGTAGACAATAATTCCCCCCAGAAAAGTGTGATGAGTCTGACCTCCAGTCCTCTCAACCAATGAAAATTCTTAAGCCTCATAATTCCACAACTAATGGGAACCTACCTTTGGAAAGTAGATCTAAATGGATATAGAATAATTGGATATTTCCGGTTCTATGAATAAACTCGTTAGAAACTGATTGGAAAGTTTGAACATTAAACAAACAAGGTCATCCCCATTTCTATAAGAAACAAACTTCACAATCATCTCAGTTGGAATTATTTTATACGTAAATATTAAAACATGGTATCCAAATATTTTTACTCATTATTTTTTAAGAAATTTATTTTTAAAATAATTTATCAATTCTAAATAACATTTATAAGTAATATATCCAAATTTTAGTATTTTTAAATGAAAATTCACCTTTGTATTTACATATTTAATCTTGGCACCCTTATTTTGTGTGGTCTCTCTAAATAAATTCCATGAACATTTTTGAAATAATCTGAATAAAATAAATTTAAGTCATTATAATATAAAAAATTATTAAATTACTCAAACTTACATGTTTAATACATTAATAAAATTTTCTCACACTTACCCATGGATTGAGCATTGCCAGTAAAGTGTCTTCTCTATTGAAAAAAACAACTAACAAAAAATGGACACTAATATATAAGAAAATTTAATATGAGTGGTTAGTATGTTAAGATATATAAAAAAATTTGTGATAAATATGTTTCACACTCTAAAATATAAAGAAACATCTACCACTAAATTATTTCATTATTCTAAAATATTTCAACAATATAAACTATTCTTTCTGAATTATTAATTGTCCTAGATGTAAGTGAAATAATATGTGGATATATAAATATATATAAATGTATATTTTTATGATGTGTAAAAATTTTATAAATATTCCAAATACAAAAAAAAAATTATAAATTTTGAATAAATTAAATGAAAGGAAAACTTTTGGTAATCGAATTACATTGACAAAATCTACATCATTTTGATGTACAACTAATATCTAGCTTTAAGGCCCATGATATAGTTTTTAAAAATACCCATATTAATTTAATGCAAACAAATAACCTTCAATTTTAATCATATATACATCCAATAACGAATATCAATATCTCAAAAATCTATTAAAATTAGTAGAAATTGTATCTGAAGTCATAACACTTTGTATTTTTTGTTGGTTATATAGTTTTTATTTACCTTTAAAGTATTCCTATAAAAAATATATAAATATATAAACATTAAAATAATAAAACAAAATTAAGATCAAAATGAGATAAAAGATAAAATATAAATATACCTTTATGGTAATATGTCGAACAATTCCAGATGGAAAACCAAGAAAATGGTCAATACTCTATCCAATTGTACTCACTTTATCTTTAGGACATGGAATTTTTTATGATCTATCTATAATATCCTAACAATGAACCTATAATGATCTATCTCTATCTTTTTATGATGAATGGTATCACCATAATAAAATATCATCCCTTATATAAAAAAATAATGGGGATCATAGAAATATAACTCACAATAACTTGGAATATATGGAAGAGGGGGTGTGGGAGTAGGATGATAAGGATTGGGCTCTATTTAAAAATATGTATGAGTAGGATAAGTAGAAGTGGTATCTATTGGTGGAGGTGGTGGAGTTGGAAGAGGTGGAGGAGTCATATCAGTAGTCTGAAACCATTTTTTCATGCCTGTAAACATCACATGTACTGAAGCTTTGATCACATCCTCCATATTCACATGAATTTCATGAGAATCATCTTCCAAAGATTCTATTTTTTGTATAAACATACTCCTTCAAAAAATATTTAGAATGGGGAAAAAAATTACTGATACACCTATCTGGTATCCTCGTACACGACTTGGGTGATCGGGCTTTCCCAATTATATAGTTAAAATATCTCACCTAACCTCATCCATAAAGACCCCCTATGTGCTATACTCATCAGCATAATCTGATATGGAATATTTGAAAATACCATAATGAATGAAAATATATAAATAATTTCTTTAACTTAAATAAATTAATTAATTAAACATGTTAAAATCCTCTGAGCTAAAACCTTCAACCATTCCATAAGTTATTTTCCTTTTTTTCATCTAATACCTCTTCAATTTTTCATGTCTTGTTGGGGGGGTCAAACAATGCTAATACTGAAGACTACTCCCTTATTTTTTGAAGATTTTTAGCCATAATTTTCTCTTCAAATAACATATACCCTACCTAAGATAAAGTATGAGGGTATATGATTCTATATTTGATATCCTGATAAGATCTCCTCAGTTACTATAAATTAAGAATTATAAAATCACTAATATAAAAAAAACCTATCAAAGGAAACATTTCACTTAACAAAAATATTTCATCTCATCTTCTTTAAAAAAATTATTATGGGTATCTTTATCTATAAATTGATATATATGACATGGATTTTCATGTTTTCTATCCCTAAAAATGAATTCTTATGTGAGGGTAGATTTAAAATCCCTTGATCTCCTAGTAACCCATGATAGAAATTTATTTATGAGTCCTCCAATATTAGGTATATCATTTTTCATATGATAAGAAGGGTGAAAGCATATATTACTATAAACATTTCAATATAAGTAAAATAATAACAAATGATATTACCAAAAAATTCTCCCACAAGTGAGATATGGTCACTTTGTAAAAACTTGTCCAATTATCTATCAAAATACTAACTTTAATTTTATCTTTCACTGATATAAAAGTATTTAATTGTTTTTTAAGTGTAACTCTTAGAATATCACTATCATCAAATTGTATTAATATCCTCTGGTCCTGACTATGGGAAACATATAATTTTTGTAAATGTTCAATGCCACATTTAACCACCCTAGAACAATTTTCCCCCAAGGAAGTAGATATCTCTTGTAAAGAAGGATGAGGAGACTCAACAATAGGATCATGTGTGTGTTATTCCAAAAAGGAATGAGCACGATCATCACTAGAATCTTGTGGTATTTCACTTGATGGATCTGTCATTATCCTACAAATCAAATCCGAAAAAATTTAGTAAAAAAATAAAAATAAAACTATTATATTCAAATGTAAATTAAGAATGATTTTTTTTTAAAAAGTAAACTAAACTTAACTTAACACATTTTTATTCATATTTTTTATAGTTAACTAAAATTCTAAAAATGGTAATTTGAGATGAAATGACATAAATGAATAAAATAAAATTAAAAATGTTGTGTAAATAGAACAAATGGTCCAGCCTAATAAATAAATTTTACACCAAAAAATAATATTTTTTGAACATACTATTATATAATTTTTTTTATTTTATCATATTAAATCTAAAATAATAATTTTTTTACAAAATTAATTGATTTATATGTTACATAATGGTAAACATGGTAAACTAAACAAAACAAAATTAATATAAAAAAATAATTTGTTAATTATAATTTTTGTTTTAATAAAGAAAATTACATTAAAATATCTAAAATTTTATGAAATTTTAAAAATTAAACTAAAAAAATATGTTACCTATAAAATTAAGAATGTAATAAAGGATTATTTTCCCAAATTACTTAATTATGATCATTTTTTATGTCACAAACCATGTATTTGATGTGGTCATCTATATTATCTGTTAATATTTCAATAGAAGTAGGGATGTCACATAAATCAGAACCTTCATCAAGTTTATCGTCACCAAGAAAATATTTTTTCTTGTAAAAAAATAGACCACTGCATATTGGATTGACCAAGAACATTCAAAATTTATTTTTCAGGTATCTCCATGATAAAAGGATTTATTGTGTATTCCAATTTATTCAAATTATCTACTGTCATTCCAAATTCATTGTGTCTGACACTATTGTTACTGATAAACCATTTTTATTTTAATAATAGAACTTGAAATTTAATTTAATAAACCTCCCAAATTTTTTCAAGGATTCCATAATATGCACTTGATGTAAAGATTGTGTTTTTGTATTCGACACTCAAAAAAATGTATTGCTTTTACAAACACTAATTCACTACCTTTATGTACTGCACTTTTGTTGTCCTGGTATTTTGTATGAAATGTATAGCCATTAATATCATACCAAGAACATGTTATCAAATTTAAACTAGGACCACCAACTAACCATTTCATTGTTTCATATGCATCTGATCTACCAAGAACAATATCTTTAAACAATAGAAAAAAGTTTCATTTTCTCATTCAAAATTTACATATATTTCTTCTTTGGATATCATTGTTTCAAAACTTTAATACGTAATATTATGTATGGTTGATCATTATATATTTTATTCAAGATTTATAAATATACCTTATTTATCTCTTCACATTTAAATGATTATACTTTCAAGACATAGATCCCATTTCCTCCACAATTGAATTGTTCATGGTGAGATGTAGGTAAACTGATATGGTCTACTACAGATGAGTAGCTTCTACAAAACTCTGCAACCTCTTCAGAAATATACTTCTCAAAAATAGAGTCTTTAGGTCAACATGGATTTTTAACAAACCCATTTATTAACTTTATATACCTTTCAAAATGATACATCCAACATCCATATATAGGTCTACAATGATTTATTTATCATAAGAAATGAACCATTAAATACACCATTATATCAAAAAAGGATGGAGGAAAATACATTTCCAATTGAAAAATTATATAAACCAACTTGTTCACAAAATTGTTCAAAGCTTTCAGATCAATCACCTTATTAAAAATTGAATTGAAAAAATAACACATTTTCATGATAGTAATTGTGACATGGATAAGAAATATTCCACACAATGAAATTGGTAGGATCTATTTCATAATGATGTGAAAGTCTTGAGATTTCAAACCTATTAACTTCAAATCCTTTAATAACCCATTTTTTTTACATTTTAATAATAACCCTATAGCAATTTGATATCATAAAGAAACTGAAAAATGCTATTTTTTCCATCTTGGATATTTTATAACAAGATAGGGGTAGGAATTTTCTCCTTACATCATGATTGGGATCTAACTTTGAACATATTTCCATTGATAGTAATCAAAATCTTGATTTCATCCCATCTTTAGTATTTACATTAATATATAACAATGTTCTAATCAATATGTCATATATATTATTTTCCACATTCTTTAAATCAATGTTATGTTTCATCTCATGATATCTTCAATATTTTAGCTCAAAAAATATTGATCATTTCTTCCAAATATTTCTATCATTACAAGATATTTATGTCTTTTCGAATATCACATCAATGTTTTTCACCCTTTCAAAATACTAATTGGTGGACAAAGGATTTGGAGAACTAAAAAATTATTGTGAGTATTTCAATTCCTTTTTCAATCTTTGATAAGAGTGATCCATTGACAAAAACTTGCAATGACCAAAGTATACTATTTTTCTCCAATAATGCATTTGATAATATGAAGTCTGTTGTTCACAAATTAGACAGACTTTATGCCCCTTAACCCTGTTTCCCTAAAAATTTCCATATGCATGGAAGTCATTTACAGTGAACATAATAATTGCATTTAGATAAAAATATTCCATTTTATAATATTAATTCACCTTAATACCTTACTCCCATAAAAGTTTCAAATCATCAATTAATGGTGAAACGAAAACATCAATATCATTTCTGGGTTGTTTTGGTCTAGATATCATTAAGATAAGAATGACATATTTTCAATTCATAAAAAATTCAGGATATAAAATTTAAATTACCAATAAAAGAATCCATAAACTATGTGTTCTATAAAGGCTTCAATATAGATTCATTCCATCTGTGCAGATTCCTTGTCTGGGATTTCTAACTTCATTTCTAAATAAAGGATACTGAAGATCAATTTTCTTCAACTATGGAAAATCAGCTTGATGTTGTGATTTTCCATCTCATATCCCATCATTTTAATGCCATATGAACCTTTTTTTCATCATGTGAATTTACAAATAAACATTTCAAATGAAGAATTATTAGGAGATACCAAAATTCCTTGGAAGGGGTCTCTATAACTGCTAAATCAGCTTGTGATTTTTCTTTCATCTTATGTCATGATGTCCCACATTTACGAAAATATAATAGAAATTCGTATTCTTTCTTATATAGAACATAATCATTTTGGAAGACATATATTTTATTATACACCAATACCACCAAGCATAATATTTTCTTCACTTTATATTGTGAATTTAGAAGATCATTATCTTTAAGAAGAATGTCTTTCAACAATTGTAGTATCTCTGTAAAACTCTTGTCACTCCATATAAGTTTTACCTTCAGGTTAATAAATATTAACACCATCGTTAAAACTATAAATTCTATACAACCCAGATACAATGGTTTTTCAGCATCACCATATAGACGCCCAATTTTTGGTTCTTTCTCAATTTTTTCTACTTAAATATCATAAATCATTTCACCACGTTAATCAAATTTATCATTGTATAAAGAACTATCATCAATGGTTATGAGATTCTTCCCAGTTTGACCATTCCAAATCTAAGGGATTCAACTCGAATTAAAACCATACCAAATTAAATGATATTTTATCTCTCTAATTTTCAATTTCTTAAAATTTAAACATTTTAGGCATGGATAAAAAACATGTCATTTTTTGGAATATTTCTTTTAGAAAACTCAAAAAAAGAATCAAAACAATCCTCATATTCATAACATATTCAAGGTGAAACAATCCAACTTTGATTCATTATTGTCAATAAAAATTATAAAAAATAAAAATATAAAACAAATATATTGTCAAAAGAATATAGTGGAGATAAAATTGATTTATAGGAGAAATAGTAGATTATTTCATTGATAATCAAGTTTGATAAGTAATAGAAGGTAAAATTATCTAACCACATTAAATACAATAAGGTGTTAAATACCCTAATAAATTTTTATCACTTTACAAGGATATAATACATTCACCCATCAAATAATGATTAAAGTTTCATATTTGAAGAACATAAATGAGAAAATGATCATAATCTTAAAATATAATATTGAAAATAGGATAAATAAATTGAATTAAAAAAGATTATCAAAAATTTGATCATAATGCATACTAAAAAATAAGTTGGGTGGTATCATTAGAGTATATATCATGTGGATAATAAGAAACATTAAAGGGTGTTGATGTTAATGAAAATTACTATTAACCTCACCTATTTTGATAATATTAATTATGTTTCAATATGCTTTGATAATCCCAAATAATGCTTATCTTTATATTAATTATTCTTTCAACCTATGACATCATATTACTAAGTTGATAAAATATAAAAATTACCATTGGAATTTGTTAATCAATGTTTATCTATGTTTATACTTGTTTACAAATGTTACTAACTCAATATGAATATGATTTTCATAGAACAGATAAATATTAAGTTTCTGAGTCATTGATACAGACCTACCAATACAAGCTACCAATACAAATAGACAGATAGACCTACCGGTACATAGTCTACTGATAAGTAAAGGTCACTGATAGACAAAGCTTCATGTGACACAAGTTCACTGGTACACAACAACCGATATGAAGTCCACCGATACAGACAGACAAAGTCCACCGATACTGACAGATACCGACAGACAGCTACCGATACAAATACACAACCACCGATACAGACAGACAGCTACCGATATAAGTCTGCTAATACAGACAGACTACTACCACTACAAAGTCTACCAATACAAGAATACCACCTATACAAAAGAGCTACCGATAAAAGGATCTACTGATGGAAAGAGATACTGATATATAGAGCTACTGTTATAAAGAGTAACAACTACCGACACAAGACATACTAACTCAAGTCCACCATTACAAGATCACTGATACAAAGACCAACCGATGAAAACCTGTCACTGTTTCTCTAAATCCAATTTCTATATGTTTATTTACCAACAGTCATATTGGATGTTTTTATATCATCTGATATTAATTAATGATAGTTGTTGGCATGTCAGGGAACCGTACCTCATTCTTGCAGAAGTAATCATGCTTTTTTTTCAGACCACTTGAGATATAAAAAGAAAGACAAAAGCTACGCAGAAAAAAAGTGTGTGGAAACAAAGTGAAAAAGCTGCTGGGTTTGGTGATACGTATCTGATACAAAAAGAACATATGAACTAGAGCTTAAAGAATAGAAGAATTTTTTTTGGAAGTTGAGGGACATAGCTGTGATAAAAATACTACTGCAACCTCGAGCAAAACATCAATACAAGGAAGTCAAGGAATAGAACTACGACACTCTATTTCTCAGAAAAATTTAGAGAAGGACTCAAACAACACCTACTCAATCCAAAAGGAGTCCAAAGCTTCATTTCCAATACACAGAGCCTTCTAAACCGATCTCATATCTTTTTACCTCTATTATGATTTGCTTATTTACTTTTTGAGTACTCTGTGTGATTCTGTTCATCTTATACACACACTGAATCCTGAGCATAAATAGATTATGTCTATAATCCTCACTCAAACCTTCTTAATCTTTTTAGTTTCCAATGTAAATTGTGGTAGAGGTCAAGTGTGACCTGGATATCCTGTGTTCTATTGTTTTTATTTTCCCACGTAGAACTGTGGTAGAGGTCTTAGTACCTAGACAATCTTTGTACTGTTGTTAACCCCGATTGTAACGACCCAAACTTTTTAAATAGTATATTAACTTACTCTTAATGATTTAATAGAGATGTTAATGGTTAATGCAGAAAGAGGAGTTGATGGCTTCATCCAGTAGACTTGAACCTTATGAAGCCCACTTATCAGAGCTTGGGAAGGAGGTAGCATCTGTGGGCTTCGCTTTGGACCAAGCCCAAGCCGAACTCCAGCGTGTCAAGATTGAACGGAAACGCCTACGGGAGAAGTTCAAGTTAGTAGAGATTACTACTAGGGCAATGTTATCTGAGCCTCTCTCAGATTATCTCACCATAGCACACCTTACACTTAGGTCATATGCCGGTGTTATAAGGGGCTATGTGACGAGACCCTAGCTTCTTTGTGTAATCCTTTGCGATGAATGAATTGAGATTTATTCCTTTAGTGATGTTTGTGAAATTTCAAATGTCCAGATAATTTTAGAATGTATTTTATTGATGAATTTTGGAAAAAAGGATATTTTAAAATATTTATGAGAACCCTAAATAACTAATGAGGTGTAATGATTTTCAAAAAATGGTCTTCTACGAAGGTGTTCAGTAAGGAATTTGGAGTCTAATAAGATCAACTTAATTTTTGATGAATAGTAAATTATGAATAGTGATTTTACGCTTAGGATTAGTAATGTGGCCAAATGGATTAGTAATTTCACTCAAAGAAAGTTTTAATATAATATAGACACCTAGATTAAGTAATGTGATTCAATAAAATGGGTAAATAACGGTTTCATAAATGATTAATCAAGTATTAGTTTTTTTCAGGTGAATAGTGTTTTTTAATTAAAAATTTAATTAAAAATAATTAGATAATTATTTTTATAAAAAGGACTTTATTTTTGAACTCGGAGCATCGATATTGTGGTATGGTAATTTTTGGGGATTTTTCTGAAAAAAATGAATTTTTGATGAATAGTGCTTTTATTTAAAAATTATTTTAAAAATATTTATAAAATTATTTTTATAAAATGGATTTTATAAATTTACTTAGAGCATCGATAATTGGTTAAGGTGAAATTTTGGTATTTTTCTGAGAAAGTTGAATTTTTAGTGAATAGTAAAAATACAATTTTAGGGTTTCGGTATGTTTAATGACATCATAACTGTGTCATGATGATTTCATGAGATATTTTAAGGGTTGGCCGGCCAAGGGTGATGAATTATTGTTTTGGGGGCCCCATGTGGCCTAACTTTATGGAAAATATCATGAGAGAGCACATGGGTTTGAGAAAGGCACTTGTGAGGTGTCCCTTGGCCATTAATGCCTTGTCCCCTCACTTTCCCTATAAATGCCCACCCTTTCCTCCTTTAGTTTTCACTCCCAAATCTCCCCCAACGAAGTTCTGGTCTCCTTACCTCCCAAGGAGTCCTCCAAAGGTGCCCCCAATCCCTCAAGGTCTAAACCTTTGAGTTTCAAGAGTCACATTTTAAGGTAAGGGATCGGACCCCTCTCTTTCTTTTCAAGTGATCTCTTTTATGTCATTCCTTTTATGCTCCATGTTCTTATGTGAGAAGATGTTATTTTATATTCCTCTTACTTCCCTTTTCATGTTTTTATGATGATAGATCCCCTCTTACTCTCATCATTTCGTTTTATGAAAGTTTAAGTGACGTCGTTAGGCTGCCGAATTTTTAAGGGATTCTTTCACCCTTCTTTTTTTTTCTAAGTTCTATTTTAATGTCAAGTCTTTCAAGTTCCTTTTTATTATGTTGGGGTATGATCTCTATATCTATCATACTGATCTCTTATGATCATATGATGAGAGACCCTATTTTGATCTTGTCTAATCTTTTTATTAAATTTTAAGTGACGCCGTTAAGCTGCCGAATTTTCATAAAAGAAATCTTATTTTTGTCTCACTTCCATGTGTTTCATTTCATATGGTATATCTTTCAAATTTCATTACCATGTTCTTAAATCCCTTATATTCTGTCCCCCTACTGTTTTATGGATCATTTATGAGTGGGTGACCCATGTCCCATCTCTTTTCAATGTTTTCTAAAACCTTGTAACATAGCCGTTATGCTGCAGAATTTTCGTCTTAAAATGTCTCGCTCTTTTCTCAAAATTATTTTATGTTATAAAGTGAATACTCAAAGCTCTTATTTCTATAGGGGTATTCACATATATATCAAAATGTTCTATTTTAAATTCTGGGATTTTCATACATGAAACCCTCTTTCCCATTCTGTGGGTTTAAAGTGACATAAAGATCATGTCTTTAAAGCAGTTTTTAAAACATTATGATTATGAAATGAAACCCATTTATTTTATGCTATATGGGTTATTTATGAAATTTTTGATGATGATATATGTGGCTCACATGATAATAAAGTAAAATTTAAGGGTGTTCCCTGACAGCGCCCCATTGCATTGGATAATGATGTAACCACAAGAGATTACAGTTTAAGGGTGCGCCCAGATAGCGCTCTAATGCATTGGGTAAAGACTTAATCTCTAGAGATGAATTTTTAGACTGATACCTTGGTGAATAACCTTGGTAATTTTAATGACACCTTGGGGATGGACCTTGGTGAAACGAAATGATTGTCAATATTGAATGTTGCAGCCACATCTTCAAGTTATGAAAAATGTTATTTTTATTATGATGTATCTCATGATTTCTTTCTCATGCCTTAAAGTTCTTTTCATGTCCTTTTTGAAGTATCTCAAGTTCACATGTAAAATTTTTCTCTTGTTTCCCTTAATGGGCCTTCTGCTCACCCTTTCTTTTGATGTATTTCCCTAGGTTATGAGATGCAGTAATGAACCTAGGATGAACTTAAGGAGAAGCCTTTCAAGTGTTTAAGAAGAATGTTTTATGTTCTTTTCATGTATTATGTTCCTTGTTTCCAAGGCACTAAACCTTAAAGATCCTCAGTTCTGTGTAATGAAATGAAAGTTTATATTATAAAAAGACGGGATGCTATAGTTGGTATCAAAGGATGGTTTAGTTATTTGTGGAAATTAGGATATAAAAACGTTAGGAAGAGCCCTATAGAAATGTTTAAATATAGGAAAACTTCCTGGTATTTTGGTAAGTATTGAGTAAGTGGTTTATCAAACAGATACATCCCTGTCTGGATACGAGCAGGTAGAGGCGGCTCTGGAATAGATGTACATAGGGGTAAAACCTGAAAACACCGCTTTGATCTAGACTCGAACGGGAACTGGTGCACGATAATGGGCCTTGCTGCACTCTTGGTTGCGACACTCCCGGGGGATATGTTTGGTTAATCACAAGCTTTTTATGAATCATTATGAAGGAATTATAGATAAGTGTAATTGTCTAAGCATGAAGTCTTAGTTAAAAGATTCATAAATGAAATAAGTTTCTCACTAAGGTTTTTTTCATTTAGAAAATGGCGGGCAATAGGAGAAACTGTGCCGATGGTGACCACAATGCACCATGTGCTGAAGGCCCTCCGATGGAAGACGGAATGGAAACATTCATGCGAATGATGAACCAACTGACTCAAGTTATGAGTAATAACTTGAATCATGCTGAGAGGCCGATCTCACCACGAAGGGAGCAACTTTCTGTTGATTCCTTTATGCATCAACGGCCGCCAACATTCAGTGGATCTACTGACCCATTAGTTGCGGAACAATGGATAAGCTCCATTGAAAAGATCTTTTCTGTACTTTATTGTTCGGAACAAGAAAAAGTCACCCTTTCTGTTTACCACCTAGAGGTAGAAGTTGATCAGTGGTGGTCACTGATCACAAACAAGAAGCCACGAGGAGATATGGAAGCTCTGGAGTGGGAAGAATTCTGGGGAATATTCTTTAACAAGTATTTACCTCATTCCATGAGAACGAGAATAGAGAAAGAGTTTCTTGAGCTGAAGCAGAAGGAGAAAGAATATGTCGGAAGCTATGAGATGAACTTCACAAGGCTTTCCCGTTATACCTCAAGCTTTGTCATGGACCCTAATGGGAAGGTTGATAGATTCTTTGGTGGACTACAACCTCATCTATAGAAGAATCTAGCCAATAGGGACTATGATAGCTAGGAAGAAATAGTTCGAAGTGCTATGAAAGTCGAGCTAGAGTTTGGTGAGACACAGTGGTCTCATAAATCCAATGAAAAGAAGAGATCATTGGAGCCCAGTTTAGGGAAGACTTTTGATCAGGGAAGAGGTGGAAAGCAAATGCAACTTACCACATGCAATAAATGTGGGAAGAAGCATCCGAGGAACTACTTGAATGGAAGTGGAAAGTGCTACAAGTGTGGAAGAGGAGGCCATATTGCTCGGAATTGTCATAGTGAGGTGAAGCCTCAGCTTCCCAACACTAACGATAGAGGAAAGATGGTTCTGGACCTACCCGAAGTCACATGCTTCAAGTGTGGACAGCTTGGGCACTTTGCTAATCAATGTCCAAATCCGAGGGCGGTGGAGGGGAATCACCATCAACCTCATCAGAGGCCAAGGGAGCAAGGTCGTGATTTCGCTATCACAACAACTGAAGTTGAAGTTCAAAATGATGTGGTAGCAGGTACTCTTGTTGTCCTCTAAAAACTAGCAAGTACTTTATTTGATTCTGGTTCTACACATTCCTTTATTTCTTCCAAGTTTGCAAAGAATATAGAATCAATCCCCTAATTTCTTGAGGTAGAGTTTTCAGCCAAGACTCCAAGTGGGATTATCCATGCATCAACAGTGTTTAGAGACTCTAGTGTTTACTTTAGTGATCACAATCTTATCGCAAATCTAGTAGTCATTCCCATGTTGGAATTCGACGTTATACTAGGGATGGACTGGCTCTCAAAGTATAATGCTAAGATCAAATGAAGAAGTAAGGAAATCTCAGTAGTCTTGAATAAACGACGTACAATTATCTTCCAAGGAGAGATATCCCGAACTGATCCATATCTAGAAGCACCTCCCATAGCATTCTTTATGGAGTTAATCGGTGATGATGAAGAAGGGAAAGGGAGCATACAAATTGAAGATGTTCCGATTGTTCAGGAATACATGGATGTATTTCCTGAGGAGTTACCTGGACCTCCCCCAGAAAGAGAGGTAGAGTTCTCCATTGAACTCGTACCTGGGTCTCAACCGATATCAAAGACTCCGTATAGAATAGAAAATGTGGAGCTAGAAGAGTTAAAGAAACAACTCCAAGACTTGTTGGAGAAGGGGTTTATCCGACTGAGTGTGTCTCCTTGGGGGGCACCAGTTCTCTTTGTGAAGAAGAAGGATGGATCAATGCGGCTATGCATTGATTATAGAGAACTGAACGGGATCACGGTGAAGAACAGATGCCCTCTTCCAAGAATTGATGATTTATTTGACCAACTTTGTGGGGCTCAATTCTTCTCTAAGATTGACCTTTGATCTGGTTATCATCAACTGAGGGTGAAGAATGAAGATATTCCAAAGACTGCCTTCCGATCAAGATATGGGCATTATGAGTTTATTGTTATGCCTTTCGGCTTGACTAATGCTCCTTCTATTTTCATGGATTTGATGAATAGAGTCTTTAAGGACTACCTTGATAACTTTGTGGTAGTTTTTATTGATGATATTTTGATATATTAAAAAAGTCGTGAGGAGCATGAAGATCATCTGAGGGTTATTTTGAAGACTCTACGGAAGGAGAGGCTCTTTGGGAAGTTCAGCAAGTGCAAGTTTTGGTTACAACAAGTGGCTTTCTTGGGGAACATCGAAACCAATGAAGGAATCTCGGTTGACCCTGCAAAGACAATGGTTGTGGAGGAGTGGCCTCAACCCACAACAGTAACTGAGATTCGTAGTTTCCTTGGTTTAGCGGGATATTATAGGAGGTTTGTGAAAAACTTTTCACGACTTTCTAATCCACTAACCAAGTTGACTCGAAAAGGGGTTAAGTTCATCTGGACAAAGGAATGCGGGGAAAGTTTCCAAGAGCTGAAGAAGAGATTGGTTACTGCACCTGTGTTAACACTACCCTCTATCGGAAAAGGATTCGTTATTTTTAGCGATGCATCTCTAAAATGGCTTGGGTGTGTCCTCATGAAAAATGACAAGGTAATTGCTTATGCATCTCGATAGTTGAAGATTAATGAGCAGAATTATCCTATGCATGATCTAGAGCTGGCGGAAGTTGTTTTTGCTCTAAAGATATGGAGGCACTATCTTTATGGGGAGAAATGTGATATATACACTAACCACCAAAGTCTAAAGTATATTTTCACACAGAAAGAATTGAACATGAGACAAATGAGATGGTTGGAGCTTATTAAAGACTATGATTGTTCAATACATTATCACCCTGGAAGAGCAAACAAAGTCGCGGATGTGTTAAGAAGGAAAGATACTATTGTTTTGGAAACAATGAGGATCTTAGGATATCCCTTGATTAAAGATCTATTAAAACTGGACATGGGAATTATAAGGAAAGGGACATCATCAACCCTATCCCAAATGATTTCTCAACCTTCATTACTAGAGAAGATCAGGAAGGCTCAAAAATAAGATCCTTTGCTGCAGGAGAAGTTCGAGGCTGTAAAGGATGGGAAGTTCCCTGATTTCAATATTGATCAAGAAGGTGTATTGAAATTTCGTACAAGACTCTATGTTCCATCTATTCCGGAGATAAAGAAAGAACTAATGGATAAATCTCATAGCTCTACTTTCTCTATACATCCGGGAAGCACTAAGATGTATAGAGACCTTTGTGATCATTATTGGTGGGATAACATGAAGAGGGAGATTGCTGATTACACTACAAGGTGCCTGGTGTGTCAGAAAGTAAAGGAAGAATGACAACTTCCTAAGGGGGTATTACAACCGCTACCCATACCAGTATGGAAGTGGGATAATATCACTATGGACTTTGTGACTGGTCTCCCGAAAACATCCAAAGGAAATAATGCGATATGGGTTATTGTGGACTGTCTCACCAAGACAGTCCATTTTATCTCTATTTGGGAAGATTTCTCTCTGGATCATATTTCCAAGATATACGTGAAGGAAGTGGTAAGGCTGCATGGGGTACCACTATCCATCTTATCTGATCGGGACCCAAGATTCACATCAAAATTCTGGAGAAGTCTTCAACACGGTCTGAATACTGAATTGAATTTTAGTATGGCCTATCATCCTCAAACTGATGGCCAATATGAAAGGACTATTCAGACACTCGAAGACATGTTGAGATTAAGCTCAATGGAATTTAAAGGTGGATGGGATCAAAACCTCCCATTAGTGGAGTTCTCCTATAACAACAGCTTCCATGCGAGTATTCAGATGGCACCCTATGAAGCTCTGTATGGAAAGCAGTGTAGAACTCCTACTTGTTGGGATGAAACTGGTGATAGGAAGCTTCTTGGGCCTGATCTCGTGCAAGAGATGACGGAACAGGTTCATGCCATCCAACAACACATAAAGGCAGCTCAGAGTCGGCAGAAGAGCTATGCTGACAATCGTCGAAGGGACTTGGAGTTTGGTGTTGGTGACAAAGTCTTCCTTCGAATCTCTCCATGGAAGAGAGTCATGCGGTTTGGGAAGAAAGGGAAGCTCAGACCTAGGTACATTGGCCCCTATGAAATCCTTGATCGCATAGGAGCAGTGTCCTATCGTCTAGAACTTCCACCGAACCTAGCTCAAGTTCACAATGTCTTCCATGTATCTCTCTTGAGGAAGTACATACCCGACCCTTCGCATGTACTGAACCCAGAGGTGGTACAACTGGAACATGACCTCTCTTATGAGGAGCAGCCAGTGGAGATCTTGGACTGTAGAGACAAGGTTCTACGAAACAAGACTACCCACCTTGTGAAAGTGTTGTGGAGGAATCATAAGTATGAAGAAGCAACTTGGGAGCCTGAAGAAACGATGAAGCAAAAGTACCCTCACCTTTTCGACTAGGCCTCAAGTATAAATTTCAGGGACGAAATTTCTTAAGGGGGGAAGAATGTAACGACCCAAACTTTTTAAATAGTATATTAACTTACTCTTAATGATTTAATAGAGATGTTAATGGTTAATGCAGAAAGAGGAGTCGATGGCTTCATCCAGTAGACTTGAACCTTATGAAGCCCACTTATCAGAGCTTGGGAAGGAGGTAGCATCTGTGGGCTTCGCTTTGGACCAAGACCAAGCCGAACTCCAGCGTGTCAAGCTTGAACAGAAACGCCTACGGGAGAAGTTCAAGTTAGTAGAGATTACTACTAGGGAAATGTTATCTGAGCCTCCCTCAGATTCTCTCACCATAGCACACCTTACACTTAGGTCATATGCCGGTGTTATAAGGGGCTATGTGACGAGACCATAGCTTCTTTGTGTAATCCTTTGCGATGAATGAAATGAGATTTCTTCCTTTAGTGATGTTTGTGAAATTTCAAATGTCTAGATAATTTTAGAATGTATTTTATTAATGAATTTTGGAAAAAAGGATATTTTAAAATTTTTATGAAAACCCTAAATAACTAATGAGGTGTAATGATTTTCAAAAAATGGTCTTCTACAAAGGTGTTCAGTAAGGAATTTGGAGTCTAATAAGATCAACTTAATTTTTGATGAATAGTAAATTATGAATAGTGATTTTACGCTTAGGATTAGTAATGTGACCAAATGGATTAGTAATTTCACTCAAAGAACGTTTTAATATAATTTAGACACCTAGATTAAGTAATGTGATTCAATAAAATGGGTAAATAACAGTTTCATAAATGATTAATCAAGTATTAGTTTTTTTTGGGTGAATAGTGTTTTTTAATTAAAAATTTAATTAAAAATAATTAGATAATTATTTTTATAAAAAGGACTTTATTTTTGAACTCAGAGCATCGATATTGTGGTGTGGTAATTTTTGGGGATTTTTCTGAAAAAAATGAATTTTTGATGAATAGTGCTTTTATTTAAAAATTAAATTAAAAATATTTAGAAAATTATTTTTATAAAATTGAGTTCATAAATGTACTTAGATCATCTATAATTGGTTAAGGTGAAATTTTGGTATTTTTCTGAGAAAGTTGGATTTTCAGTGAATAGTAAAAATACAGTTTTAGGGTTTCGATATGTTTAATGACATCATAACTGTGTCATGATGATGTCATGAGATATTTTAAGGGTTGGCCGGCCAAGGGTAATGAATTATTGTTTTGGGGGCCCCATGTGGCCTAACTTTATGGAAAATATCATGAGAGAGCACATGGGTTTGAGAAAAGCACTTGTGAGGTGCCCCTTGGCCATTAATGCCTTGTCCCCTCACTTTCCCTATAAATACCCACCCTTTCCTCCTTTATTTTTTACTCCCAACTCTCCCCCAATGAATTTATGGTCTCCTTACCTCCCAAGGAGTCCTCCCAAGGTGCCCCCAAGCCCTCAAGGTCCAAACCTTTGAGTTTCAAGAGTCACGTTTTAAGGTAAGGGATCTGACCCCTCTCTTTCTTTTCAAGTGATCTCTTTTATGTCATTCCTTTTATGCTCCATGTTCTTAAGTGAGAGGATGTTCTTTTATATTCCTCTTACTTCCCTTTTCATGTTTTTATGATGAGAGATCCCCTCTTACTCTCATCATTTCGTTTTATGAAAGTTTAAGTGACGCCGTTAGGCTGCCGAATTTTTAAGGGATTCTTTCACCCTTCTCTTTTTTTCTAAGTTCTATTTTCATGTCAAGTCTTTCAAGTTCCTTTTTATTATGTTGAGGTATGATCTCTATATCTATCATACTGATCTCTTATGATCATATTATGAGAGACCCTATTTTGATCTTGTCTAATCTTTTTATTAAAGTTTCAGTGACGCCGTTAGGCTGCCGAATTTTCATAAAAGAAATCTTATTTTTGTCTCACTTCCATGTGTTTCATTTCATATGGTATATCTTTCAAATTTCATTACCATGTTCTTAAATCCCTTATATTTTGTCCCCCTACTGTTTTATGGATCATTTATGAGTGGGTGACCCATGTACCATCTCTTTTCAATGTTTTCTAAAACCTTGTAACATAGCCGTTATGCTATAGAATTTTCGTCTCAAAATGTCTCGCTCTTTTCTCAAAATTATTTTATGTTATAAAGTGAATACTCAAATCTCTTATTTCTTCAGGGGTATTCACATATATATCAAAATGTTCTATTTTAAATTCTGGGATTTTCATACATGAAACCCTCTTTCCAATACCGTGGGTTTAAAGTGACATAAAGATCATGTCATTAAAGTAGTTTTTAAAACATTATGATTATGAAATGAAATCCATTTATTTTATGCTATATGGGTTATTTATGAAATTTTTGATGATGATATATGTGCCTCACATGATAATAAAGTCAAATTTAAGTGTGCGCCCTGACAGCGCCCCATTGCATTGGATAATGATGTAACCACAAGAGATTACAGTTTAAGGGTGCGCCCAGATAGCGCTCTAATGCATTGGGTAAATACTTAATCTCTAGAGATGACTTTTTAGACTGATACCTTGGTGAATAACCTTGGTAATTTTAATGACACCTTGGGGATGGACCTTGGTGAAACGAAATGATTGTCAATATTGAATGTTGCAGCCACATCTTCAAGTTATGAAAAATGTTATTTTTATTATGATGTATCTCATGATTTCTTTCTCATGCCTTAAAGTTCTTTTCAAGTCCTTATTGAAGTATCTCAAGTTCACATGTAAAATGTTTCTCTTGTTTCCCTTACTGGGCCTTCTACTCACCCTTTCTTTTGATGTATGTCCCCAGGTTATGAGATGCAGTAATGAACCTAGGATGAACTTAAGGATAATCCTTTCAAGTGTTTAAGAAGAATGTTTTATGTTCTTTTCATGTATTATGTTCCTTGTTTCCAAGACACTAAACCTTAAAGATCCTCAGTTCCGTGTAATGAAATGAAAGTTTATGTTATAAAAATACGGGATGATATACCGATCCAGGGTGTGGATCAAAGTTTTATATTAACTTTTTGAGAGTACTAAGTATTGGCTTGAGATTGAACCTCTTGGTTAAACCTAATGTGCATCTCATTTAAGTTTAATGTATATTTTATATTATACTGCTAATTAATTTAAATATAAATATGTTTTAAAGTAAATCTAGTAGTTAAACTAGAAAGTGTTTATAAATTTTGTTAGCCAGTAAGTTAGTTTCAAAAATTAATTAATCCTCAGATTGAGTTAACTAAGAAATAATTTATCTCTTGAGAAACTAATTGAAAACTTATAATCTTTATAAATTCACTATAGTTTAATTTTTTATTTAATTTGGGGGATTTTAATCATAAATTTGTTAATAGAAATTTTAATTGGAACTCAATTCACCCCCCTTTTTAGTGTCCACTCCGACCAACATTTGGTATCAGAGGGTTGTCTATTAATAAAGGATTTCCAAATACTCTATTTTTCAATTGTGATTTTAGTTGTATCCTAAAGATCTTAAATTTCTGTTAGTTCTAAATCTTATCTCTTTAAATATATTTGTTAAAATATAATTATGAATAATATACTATAAGGTGCTGCTACCAACATGACACCATTCTTTAATGGTGTTAATTATACTAAATGGGAAATCAAAATGAAAATTCATTTAGAAAGTATAGGATTTGACATCTGGTCTACTATAGAGTCTAATTATAAAATTAAAAAAACTACTAGAGCTACTTGGGATGATGCTACAAAATCTGATTACAATAATAATTGTGAAGCAATGAATGCTCTGTATTGTGCTTTAGGAGATGAATAATTTAATCGAATTTCTTCTTGTAAAATATCACATGAAATCTGGGACACTTTGGCTATTTCTCATGAAGGAACAACCAATTTAAAAGAAATAAGATTAAACACTTATAATATCAAATATGATAATTTTAAAATGAGACCAGATGAACCTATTTCGGACATGTATCTCAGGTTCAATGATATTATTAAAACTATGAGCTCACTGGGAAAAGATGTTCCAGAAAAGGAGAAAATCATGAGATTACTTATATGTCTGCCAAAAAGATGGAGAGGCACATCAGTCTCAATAAGAGAATCATGTGACATAAGTTCACTACCAGTTAAGGAGCTAATTGGTAAGTTGATGATGAATGAAGAAGGGATAAAGGTAAATAAAGTTGAAGATGATAAACCAAAGAGGAATTCAGTGGCATTTAAGTCTATTGCCTCAAAGAGCAAGGACAAGGAGAAAGTTCACATACCTATTGAAATCTCAACAAGTGGAGGTTAAAATTCTGATAGTGATGAGGAGATGGCTCAAATATCCATAAGATTCAATAAATTCTATAGGAGGAAGAAATTTTTCAGAAAACTAAATTATAAGGGTAAGTATGACCAATGAGGTGATTGGAAGAAAGATTGGAAGAAAGCTAATAAGGTTGCTGAGATAGTGTGCTATGAATGCAAAAGGAAAGGACACATTAAGGATGACTATCCAAAATTTAAGTTCAAGAAGAAATATGATTATAAGGACAAAAAATATAAGAAATCTATGAATGCAGCATGGAGTGCTTCAGAATACAACACAAGTGAGTCCGAGGTTTTTGATTCTGAAAAGAATCATGCCAACATGTGTTTCATGACTAATACTTCTGAGGTACCTGTTTCCCCTTTGCTGAATGATTATTATTTTGGGAATGAAATTGATTCAAATAGTAATGATAATATATCTAAAGATGAATTATTTGAATACTGTAATATGTTAAAAGATACTTGAAATGATCTGAAGGATAATTACAAATCATTAAAGAAACAATATGTCTTGTCCAGTACTGTTAAATCTGATCTTAGTATAGAAAATGAAAATAATTCTCAACTATTAAAGGAGAATAATCAAATTAAATTGTCCAATGAGAAACTTAGAATAGATTTAGAGAAGTTCACTAATGGAAAGAATAATCTTACCCAAATTCTAGCCAAACGAGTAGCACCAAAATATATTAATGGTTTAGGCTATCATCCTAGATAGAGATAGATTAAAAAGAATAGATTTATTCCTAAATCTGGACAGTATGCTGCTAGTTCCAGTTTTGGAAACTCTTATGTATCAACCAAATATTCACATAGTTATAGATCAAACAATGTTTATCTTTCAAATTCTGTAGAGTCTATTGATTATATGAAACCCATTAGACAAATATGGGTACCAAAAGTTTTTCTTGCTAACCTGTCTGGACCCAAGAAAATATGGGAACCAAAATCATTTTCTGTTTAAACCTGTTTGGTAGGAGAATTGCTTGAAGAGTTCCTATAAGAAGATATGGTACTTGGAAAGTGGATGTTCAAGGAATATGACTGGAGATTACTCATGTTTCAAAAGTTTAATCAAGGTTGATGGAGGGCATGTCACCTTTGGTGATAATTCAAAAGGAAAAACCATCAGCTTAGGCCAAATTAGTAACACCGATTCAATTTTAATTTCTAAAGTATTATTTGCTGATGGATTAAAATAAAATATGTTAAGAATCTCTCAGTTGTGTGATGATGGTTTCAATGTTAAATTTTAAAATAATGCTTGCCATTTATTTGATTCCAAAAATGCTTTGGTATTTACTACCTTGAGAAATGAAAATGTCTATGCTGTAGACATAAATTCTTTAGCCAAACAAAATGTTACCGGTTTAAATGATTTTCATAAAGAGTCTTGTCTATGGAACAGAAGATTGGGACACTTCAATGTTCACTCAATTAAGAAACTGACTAAGAAAAATTTAGTTAGAAACCTACCTCAACTAAAATTCCCATCAGACAAAGTTTTTACTCCCTGTCAAAAGGGAAAGAAACATAAAGTTTCATTAAAATTAAAGAAATAAGTTTCAACTTCTCAACCTCTTGAGTTGGTTCACATGGATTTATTTGGACCTTATAGAGTTTCTAGTTTAAATGGGAAGCACTATGTTTTTGTCTTAGTAGATGACTTCTCTAGATATACTTGGGTATATTTTATTTCTCACAAAAGTGAAGCTTATTCCTATTTCATTAAGTACTCCAAGTCTGTAGAGAGCCTTAGTGGAATTAAGATTAAGACCATGAGAATTGATCATGGCCATGAGTTTGAAAATCATGAATTTGAATCATACTTCTCACATAATGGCTACAATTATAATTTATCTGCCCCTAGGACACCTCAATAGAATGGCATAGTAGAAAGAAGGAATAGAACCCTTCAAAAAATTACAAGAACTATTCTTAATTAGTATGACCTACCTGTTTACTTCTGGGCAGAAGCTATAAATACAACTTGTTATATTATAAATAGAGTCTTGATTAGACCTGTTCTCAAAAAGACCCCTTACAAAATGTGGAATAATAGGAAACCTAAAGTGAGTTACTTCAGAGTTTTTGGTTGCAAAGTATTTATTATTAATACTAAGGATGATATCAACAAATTTTCTTCTAAAAGTGATGATGGAATCTTTCTAGGTTACTCTATAACCAGTAAGTCTTATAGAGTCTTTAACAAAAGAACCAAATGTGTGGAAGAATCAATACATGTCAAATTTGATGAAACTGATCCGCATGAACCTAAGTATTCTCTTAAAAATCTTGAAGAAGATCTATCTATTCTAGACCTTAGTGGTAAAAACAGTGAACCTGCTGTAAAACCAAGAAATTCTGGAAATTTTCCAGAACCTGATTCTGCTAGAACCAAACCTATAGAAGAACCTGAATTCTCTAGTACTACCTTGACCAGATCAACTAGGATTCTAAATAATCATCCTTTAGATGCTGTTGTAGGTAATCATGATAAAGGGACACAAACTATAGCTTGTCTAAGAAAATAGGTTGAACATCAAGCCTTTATTTCACAATAAGAACCTAAAAATATCAATGATGCAATCAATGATGAATTTTGGGTAATGGCTATGTTAGAAGAATTAAATCAATTTGAAAGAAACAAAGTCTGGGAATTAGTTGATAGACCTAAGGACACTTTGACCATAGGCACAAAATGGGTTTTTAGGAATAAAGTTAATGAATCATGAAATATCATTAGAAAAAAAGCAATTCTAGTTTCACAAGGATATAGTCAAGATGAAAGAATAGACTATGAGGAAACCTTTGCACCAGTAGCTAGATTAGAAGCTATTAGGATTATACTTTCCTACGTTGCTCATCTGAATTTCAAGTTATATCAAATGTATTCTAAAAGTGATTTTCTAAATGGTTTTATAATTGAAGATGTTTTTGTTGAACAACCACATGGATTTACTAATCCTCATTTTCCAAATCGAGTTTTAAGGTCTCTAAAGCTTTATATGGTTTAAAACAAGCTCCATGAGCTTGGTATGATAGACTTAGTAAGTTTCTTATTTAAAAAGGTTTTTCTAAATGGATTACTGATCCAACACTCTTTATCAAGAGAATTTCTAAAGATGTTTTAATAGTGAAAATCTATGTTGATGATATTATTTTTGGATATTCTAAAAATGATTTATGTATTTATTTTACAAAGAGTATGAAAAATAAATCTGAAATGAGTTTAATGGGAGAACACAAATATTTTCTTGGATTTCAAGTTTTTCAAAATGATAATGGTATTATCTTAAATCAAAGTAAGTATAAAAAGGATCTTTTAAAACGTTTTGGTTTAGATAGTATTAAGTAAAGTGCTACACCTATGAGTACTATTTTTAAGTTGGATGGTGATGAAACTGGAAAACCAGTGGATCAAACCAACTACAGAGTTATGATTGGGAGCTTACTCTACCTTACTGCTAGTCGACCTGATATTATGTTTAGTATGTTTATGTGTGTAAGATTTCAAGCTAATCCAAAAGAGTCACACTTACTTGTTGTTAAAATAATTTTCAAATATCTTAAACATACTACTAACTTCATATTATTTTATCCAAAAGGTAAATCATTCAATTTAATAAGTTATTCAAATGATGATTTTTCTGGTTTCAAGTTAGATAGAAAGAGCACTTATAGAACTTGTCATATTCTAGGTAAGTCCCTAGTATCATGGTGTAGTAAAAAGCATAACTCTATTGCATTGTCTACTACTAAAGCATAATATATTGCTCCTGGTAGTTGCTGTGCACAAATTCTATGGATGAAACATACATTATTGGACTACAGATATCTGTTTAGACATATATCTATAAATTGTGATAGCACTAGTGAAATTAATATCTCAAAGAACCCTATATCTCACTCTAGGACCAAACACATTGATGTAAGGCACCCCTTTTTGAGAGATCATTACAAAAAAGGTGATATTACTATTGAATTTATAGGTACTAAACATCAATTGGCTGGCATATTCACCAAAACATTAATTTCAGATAGGTTAAATTACATTAGACATGAGTTATGAAAGATAAAATTTGTAAGTTAGAAACCACACCGTTAGAAACCTCACTATTAGAAACCTCATTATTAGAAACCTCACTGTTAGAAACCTCACTGTTAAAATCCTCACTGTTAGGCATACCTCACCGTTATCCAAATCCTCACTGTTAAGCACACCTCACTATTAGGAACACCTCACCATTAGCCAAATACTCACCATTAGGCACACCTCACCGTTAGACACACCTCACCGCTAGATACACCTCAATATTAAAGAGACCTCATAGATAGGTAAATCTCACCATTAGGGTGCTCACCAGTAGTTATCACCGATATGTATTGCACAATCTAATTTTTTATTTTCTTTAGACGAAACAATTAATTGTGTTCGGTATATTGTTTTTATTACATTTTGATTCCTAAATGATAAAAACTAAGCCTAGATCACATTTCAATCTACCGCGAACTCCTCTCTCTCATACCCAACTACTCGAATCCCCGCTTTTCATGAAAACCCTAAGTTATTATATTGGAGATGGAAAGAAGAAAGCTCCTGATAGTCAGGGATGATAGTGATGAGCCAAGTGCGATGTAGTAAAAAACATGACCTGAATCTAGTGGTAGTGGGAGTAGAACAAGGTTAGGGAGGAATGTAGTGAACCCACATTTGCAGAATAGAGAAATTGTAATAGAAAAGGAACTTTGTGCAGACTGGCTTATGTCCAGTAAGTCATTGATTCTAAGGATATTTGAGGAGCATGGATGGCTTGAATTCTTCAAAAAAAACAATGGCCCCTATTATCCCAAGATGGTAAAAGAGTTCTATGCATTTGTGCTCTTTGAGAAATCTTAATAGGAGCATAGAATGGTTTCAGTTGTGAATGGAAAGGAAATATCTTTTTCCTCTATTGAATGGGATGATTGTTTTAAAGTACCACATGAACGTGTTTTTGGGTATTGCTCGAAGACAATTCCTCCTACCAGTGACTTTTTTGATTATGAGATTGCCTTGGAAGAGCTCACCAGTAGTGGAAAACAAAGGAAAGTAGTGGCTGCAGAGATGGATGCAGAAAATAGATTGCTTTTCAAGTTTTTTCAACATGTGATAAGTCCAAGAATATGAGACTTTGAAAATCTGAGGTATCAAGATATATATTTTTTTCATCTGTTAAGACATGGTGTTAAGGTGAATCTGTGTAGAATGTTAATGATTCAAATTGAGGATATGACCAGGCCCAAATCAAAGTCTAATGCTTTATTCATTGACAAGTTAATTTCGGTTATGATCAAAGTAAAGGGAGTAGTTGAGTATTAGGATGAGACAGTGGTAGTAAGGAAAAAAATTTGCATCACAAGCACAGTTTGTAAATATATGAAGATTGGGTGGAACCCATGGAAAAAGAAGTGGGTAATTGATGATGAGAGGTTTTATGATAAGTTTAACCCTGTTGACCATCCTAATAGGAAAAAATATAGAAGAGATCCAGGTCTAGGACCTGATGAAAAGGAACCACAGTATAGTGATGATACTGATGAGGAGGATACCTCTGCAGCAGATGAAGGGGATCCTGATTTTCCCCCTAGTCTAGATGGTGAGTGGTATCACATGAAAAGGAAAATCATTCCTTGAACCTACATAGCAAAGCAACAGTTATGGGGGTAAGTAATGAAGAAGCACCTGTTGATGAGGAAGACCAAGATAGTTGAGATCATGAGCAGACTGCCCCAAAGAATGAAGAACAAAGAGATTATGAAAATGAAGCATCTATTTTTGCTTGCTTGAGTCTTAGTCCACTGATTGGGCACTCCTCAATGCCTACTGAGGAAATTGATGAAGTAGATAGACCTGCACCTATTCCTGAGAAGCCTCTTATTGTTGAATTGGAAATGGTTGTGGAAGATTCTTCTGAGGAAGACCTACCTGTTGAGGTTGCTATTGCTATACATATATAGGAGAATGCACAAATTAAGGGGGATAATCCAACCATACTTGGCAATGTTTCAGTAGCTAATGAGATTGAAGACTGGGCAAAAGACCCATGTTTTATAGTTTGTGGGTTGTACTATCCTAACTCAGAAGATGAGACACCCATCAATAGACCACAGGCTAACTATAATACCCTTTCTGCGTTTTTACCTGAGGATGTGGTAAGAAAACCTGATCTAGACCAGTTGAAGTCTGATCTTAAGACCTCATTTGTGGAAGAGATAAGAAGAATGGAAACCTCTTTAATATCATCCATTCAATCTATTATGAATGACTCTGTGGCTAGTATTGTGTCAGAAAGAGCCCTTGTAGTTGTGCCTAAAAATCTGGCTACTAAGGCTGATCTTGAGTCTTTAAAAGTTGAGTTGAAAGAGTCTTTGAATGCATCTGTTGTAGATTTAAAGAATTGCTTTGTTAAAGAGATGAGTAATATGGAAAAATATTTAGAACTCTCTCTTGGGTATATGGTGTCAGGACCTATGGTAGAGATGATGAATGAGATAAGATTATTTCATACTCAGATTGATAGTTGGACATGTGTTGTTGTTTCCTTGAAGCAGTTTGTTGCTTCTTTAACTACCTTGAGTAGTTATCAAGCTCAAATGAAATCTGATATCGATTAAATTAAAGGTGTAGTAAGGAAATTTGTGGATGTATTTGAAGATTTTAAGAAGTCTTTCAAAGAGCATGTGAGCACCCAGGACTTGGTTTTCCAGAAGCTGATAAGAAAATTAACCCAATCATTCAAGGAGACTATTTCATTCACTATTAAACCACTTACTTCATCTAGTGCTTCAATAGATTTTGATCATTTTAGAACTGTGCTGAAAGAGGAGCTTGGTCAGGCTAGTACCAGTAGCTCAGCTGACTCTCAAGTGCTTTCTACCACAAGAGATATAAGAAAGTTTGTTCAGGAGCATATGAGAGATGCTATTACTGCCCAAAGAGAAATCAATAATAAGATTTATCTCTACTTTCAAAAAATTTATACCAAGAATCAACTCAACAACCATTTCAAGATTTTGTTAGAAAACATGAAGCTAACCCCAGTCACTCAGGATTTTAGAGAACAAGTAAGCAAGATGAGGGAGTTGACTCCTACTCTGGATAAATTTATGGAGAACAAGGATGACTTCATATCTACTCTAGAAAGAGGAGGAGGGATTATAATGGACTTTAGGAATCTGTTGCTGCCATTTTTTCATGTGGACATTACACCTATTATTGTACCTCCATCTCTCCCTGCCTCTGCTCAGTCTGTCTCCATTCCTCAGATGACTCCATCCCAAGCAATCTGGAGTCTCACTCCTATGATCACCCAGAGAGATACATAGTATTGTGATTTTATTATTTACTTTTTGAGTAGTTTGTGTGATTCTGTTCATATTAGACACACACTGACTCTAAAGCATAACTAGAGGATGTCTAGAATCCTCACTCAAACCTTATGAATCCTTTTAGTTCCCACTGTGAATTGTGGTAGAGGTCAAGTGTGACCTGGATAGCCTATGTGCTATTGTTTTTGTTTTCCCACGAAGAACTGTGGTAGAGGTATTATTACCTAGACAGTCTTTGTACTGTTGTTAACCCCAATCCAGGGTGTGGATCAAAGTTTTATATTAACTGTTTGAGAGGACTAAGTCTCAGCTTGAGACTGAACCTCTTGGTTAAACCTGATGTTCATCTCATTTAAGTTTAAAGTATATTTTATATTTTTCTAATAAATAATTTAAATATAAATATGTTTTAAAGTAACTCTGATAGTTAAACTAGAAAGTGTTTATAACTTTTGTTAGCTAGTAAGTTAGTTTCAAAAGTTAATTAATCCTTAGATTGAGTTAACTGAGAAATAATCAATCTCTTGAGAAACTAATTGAAAACATAAAATCTTTATAAATTCACTACATTTTAATTTTTTATTTAATTTGGGGGATTATAATCATAAAGTTTTTAATAGAAATTTTAATTGGAACTCAATTCTCCCCCCTCTTGAGTATCCACTTCGACCAACAATTACATTATAATATCCCTATAAAATTATATTGAGAAATAATAAGATGTTACATTTAAATTTATTATTAACCATTATTAAAAAGGGAGTAATTTATAAAACATTGAGATTAGAAATGACATTGACAAATATATTAAACTAAGAAGGAAAAAAATTTAAGGAAAATTGAAAATTTTGATGACAAAATTCAATCATTCGGAAGGAATTGAAATATAGATTCCTATAAAAAATTTCTGAATTTAAAATAAATGAATAAAACCTTATGAAATTATAAAAATATATAAAATGGTATCTATAAAAAAATATATATAACATAGACAAGGAGGATAATGATTATCATTTGAAAAATTGAGATTAAAAAGGGTCAATATACATGAAATAATTAGTGTGCGACTACATCATAGGGAAGAGGCTCTATCCTTTCAAAATAGGGAAGATATAACTTGGGATATGGATATTTATATATTTCATGAACCATTAGAATATTAGTCCAACTCTCCCTTCCAAAATAGATGAAACTACAAATAGTTTATATGAATATTATTTAACTTTCACTTTATTTGAAAAATGGTTTTTTTCACATCAGTTATATGATAAGAGATATGAAAATTCTCTCTTTGACATCAATTATATGATATAATCAATGTGAAAGAGAGAAGAAGATGGATTTTCACATCGGATTTTGTATACCCTACATGAAAATGGATTTTCCACATCTGTTAATGTAAAAACCAATGTGAAAAAGAAATATTCATATACTTTTATATCGGTTCTAGATAACCGATGTAAAAAATGTGACTTTATAATTTTTTTGTGTGCTAATGGTGGTTGAATAACACATTCCATGTACACCCACCTAGTTGTGGTGGATAGGGTTTGGGAAGAGTTAAGGATCACAAGCTGTGTGGCTAGGCCTCACTCCATGTGACCCTCCCTGAGTAATATGGCCATGTGCTACCAGCACATGCCAAAGACCCCATGTGCGAGGACATGATATATACTCTAGGAGTACATGTGCATGGACCATTACCAGAACATGACCATGTATACATCCATGTACACGGACCTGACCCAATGAACACAGGAATGACTAGAAGCACCAGCATGACTAGGTGGCTGATAAATGTTGTGGGTGTAGAGACCCGAAGCTTGACGTACAAGGACATTACATTACTTTTCTGGAATACTTATTACATAACAAAAACACGCACACAAGGACCGTAATAGTTTACTATCTTTGGAAACTCAGAACGTAATCTTCTAATCGTGGTGAAAGATCTTCAACATCTCCCATAAATATCTTCCTTTTTTTTCTTACCTAAAACCTTTCTTTATATCCTGGGGAAAAGAAAACAGAAAAGGGTGAGCTCAAATGCTCAGTAAGGGTAAACAAAAGAAATATCAATCACATCATATTCATAAGAACATAACATTTTGGAAATCTTAACCTCCAAAAGAAGTCATAATATCATAACATGGGATAAATCATAGTAGTGAAATGGAATCCCAATAATCATAACATAAAACATGAAACTTTGTGGCATACAAACATAATCATATAGAATCATTTCTTATTAGTCAAGACTCATTTCCAAGACTATCTTAGTGGACAAAGTCCATTTCTGAACCGAGTTCACTCCTCATTTCAGTCCTATTTCAATGAACCGGTATAACCTACCGTTCCAGCCATGTCTATCTCATGAGATATAAAATCTTTACCCAATGCATTGGAGGGAGATATAGGTCCCACTTATCTCATAATTATACAATTCATATGTGTGCCACAAAATCATAAATCATACATCATTGCATAACCCATGTAATAAAAATGGGAATCTTAAACATCGTGACATCATAAAACAATTCATATAAGATAAAGGAATTCATAAAAATATTTCCATCACAACATAATCAAATCCATGTAATAATAGGGATAGAAACAGAACCCTATATTATCTTAGATGGAAAATAATTTTGATAAAACTCTTGAACTCCATTCTTAAGGAAAATATCCTTTCTACTTCAAAAACATTTTTCCTTTCTTAACATGTCATACAATTTTAAACTAAAAGAAGTTGATTAAAAATAAACTTGAAAACTTGTAAAGGAAGCTTCTTCGAAATAATGTTTTAAAAATCCATTCATTCCATATAAGTAAAAAAACATTCTTCGTACTTTTTTCAGAAAAGTCAAAAAGTACCTCGTACGAAAAACGCCAAAAGATTCCTTTCATATCTTTTACTAAAAACTCACTGAAGGGTAAAATTGGATATAAAATATTGTAGAAGGATATAAATATTACATATTGAGGAAACATGGATGTGGATGACAAAATACACCCCAGTAAATTCCAAAGTATAAACAATCTCGGATAAAAATGAGATTGTGATATTTCCCTTACCTTAGGTCTGATTTGCTTCGTAAGTGTCCGAACCTCCTGTATAATGATTTAAATAATTTAATTGAATTATTCTAGAATCATACTCATTGTTATGATATCATATATGTTTCACTTATGACTTTATATTACCTGTTCTTTTGTAAATTCCATGTTAAAGAGCGTTTTGGGTAAAATTGTTTCATTTGTCGTCCGTGTTTTGACTTGTAATTATTCATATGATTACTTAGATCATGATTAATTAATTACAGAATATAAAACATGATTTATATATAATATATATTCATAATATACATATATATAATAAATCAGTAAATGGAAAGAAATACACCGTTCATGGAGACGGTAGGCCGTACGTACGCATGAATGTTGTTTTCGTTTCCTTATTGAGTGGAATGGAATTAAGTAGATGACATACATATATATACCCATAAATACAGTATCATTATTATGTCATATATTTCATTATTACTTATTATATATACTTCATAATCATTCATGAATGGTTAACGTGGAGAATGAATCTCATCGCGTCGTGGAGACGGTAGTTCATACGTACGCACGAGCGATGATATCGTTCTCATGATCGTGGGACTGTATTGGAGTGTATTTATACTATTTCAGAATCAATATAACTTTTAAATAATCATATATAGTTATTATTTACACCATTATACTCGTCCAAGTAAGGTGGTGGTGGAAAATATATTTCACCACGGCGTGGAGACGGTATTCCGTACGTACCCACGCGCGGTGATTTCATTTTCCGTAGGATGGATAGATGGTGAAATAGGGTTGTTTCATACTTATAATAACATATAAGTATATGATTTATACTGATGTTATTACTTAATAATGAAACAACCTAAGAAGAAGAAGTGGAAGAAGAAATAAAGTTGAAAGAATCGGTAACGGACATTACCTCTTCTTTGAAGCGCCTCTTTGAGTCCTCCTCTTAGGGCACTAAAATTGGTCTTTGAAGAATACCAGGACCTCTAGGATGTTTCTAGGGAAGTGGAGAAGAGAATTTTTCCTGGTTTGTCCGAGCTTGAAGTCTCAAAGTGGTGTGAGGAAGATAGGGAGGAGGTTCCCTTTTATAAGGGAGGAGAGGGACACCTTTGGAATAACTAAAAATATTATTTTATTATAAAGTCAAGTTTAGTTTTAAATAGCTCCAAATTGATTTATTTCGAAGCTAAGTTGGTGATGGGTCTAAATACTCTCATCCAATATAATTTAGACAAGTTTAGGTTCCTATTTTAACCTTATAATTTATATTTAACTTTAAGTTAGATAATTTTACTTTTACCATGTCTTTTTATGTTCTTACACTATAAGGTTAATAAACTTACTATAAGAAGCCAAACGAACCCCAAGTTGTTTATTATTAATATATATAACCTTATCTAAGTTATTTGGCCGAGCCTTATATTTTTAGGAATAAAATAATAATCAATAATATAATATTTGTTTTAAAAACTATTTTATGTCAATTTTGACACTATTCAATAGTTGATTTTTGTGAAACTCATAACAGAATTATTACTTCGACCAAAGTTAATTAAATCAATTCTAACATGCCATATTAACCTAGAAAATTAGTGTAATTCATAAAAAGTCTCAAATTATATTTATTTGGGTATTTATAATATCAATTATTCTAATTTTTCACTATTATGGTAATTACTGCATCATCATTGTGTCATAAATAAATTAATTAATTTAATGTCTAAAAATTATAAATAAAATATCATTATGTAGGAAATCTTATTATCTTTCTAATGAATATTTACAATATAATTTAACTTATGTATAACCCTATATTAAAAATGTTTTAGTAATTAAACTTTGATTTTAACTCTTTTAACTCTTCTTTGAATTAAATAATAATAAATGTCCTAATCTAATCCAAGTGGGCCTAAATGGTCATATTTTATTCCTAAGGTTGTTTTTGGTTGAATTAAATTTATCCAATAGAATTAGGACATGTGTTAGGGTAATAATAATAACACTTTTACCCTTAATTACCCTATTTACTTTTAACCGTGGTAAAAAAAAAGTAAAAAGTTACTATTCACCAAAAATTATTTTCATCTCATTGAACCACATTTTACTTACTGACATCAACCGTGTCTCTCGGATTTTTGAAATTCCACTCAGAGAAATGGTAAAATTAAGTTTTATGAAAAAAAATCAGTTTTTTAACTACCACTTAGTGGTTTCACTATTCATCAAAAAATGAATGTTTCCAGAAAAATACCAAAAATTAGGCCTAAGATATATTTGATATTATGAATTCAAAAATGATGTTTATTTTACCAAATTCAAAACATATCAGTTACATTAACTAATTTAAAAATTAATTCCCATCGTCAAAACAAATAGCGTGTTTTTAAGAGATAATAACTATCAAAAGATTGACACTTGTTTATGTCTGGTTTAAATGTGAAATTACATCCAATGAACAACATTGTATTAAATTGTAAACATATATTATAAATATAATTTAAAACCACTCAAATTAATAATTTATCACTATTAATTATTTCGATTAAAAAAGTTGTTTTTAATTAAAATTTAGTAATTTTCACTATTCATCAGAATATGAAAGTTATCCGAAAAGTACCAAAATTTCACCCTAAGCTAATTTCGATATTCTGAATCCAAAAATGAAATCCATTTTGAAAAATAAAATTTACAAAATTTCAAAAAGTGGTTATTACTATTCATAACGACTAGTTTTAATAATAGCATATCGTTGTTTAGTGAAACTCGGTATTGCGTACTACACACGCTATCGAGGAAGGTCGTGATTGTGTGTAATGCAAGGAAAGTCAAGGATGTGTGTTGTGCAAGCTACTTTTGGTGTAGCGTACAACACAAGACATTAATGAAATTTAAAAGAATATTTTTCATAAAATATTGGGGTGTTACATTCTACCCCCCTTAAAATGAATTTTTCCCTCGAAATTCGTCGGGGTTATAAATGGTTTACTACTCGAAAGTTTGTTTAATAGAAACCCACATCATAAAAAGGAATACCAAAACATGGCTTTAAAAACTAAAGTATTAAATGTAACGGTTATCCAAATTAACTCATCATTGGGTTTCCACGTAGGAGAACATAGGTTGAAATATGGATATGGAAGAAAAATCTAACCATCAAGTTCTGATGGAGAGTGGTAGAGAACATGGCTATGAAAAATCCAACAATCACAAAGCTATTGATTTGTGATGATCTAGTGTACCATCTGATTTATAGGATATAAGGGCACTAGGACAACATTTTTGGTTTTCAAGATCATTTCCCTAAAGTTGAAGAATTTGAATTAGAATAAATACTTACTTTATTTTGGTACAATCTCACTGTTGTTCGTGCCTTGAACAATTTCCACTTCATCTCTTAAAGAAATGAAGTTGAATTTGTTATTCGTGAAGTGTTAGCAGATCATGTGATAGAATGACAGGTCATTCCATCTGTCTCAAACAAAAGGTTAGAAAAAGTTATTAAATATATATAAGTATATCTATAGTGAGATTAATCATATAGGGTTCCTATAATGGAATTACACTTCATATATCATACTAATTAATATAATAAAACGAGTTTCTACTAAACAGGGACTTCCTGTAGGCCAGTGGTAGGTGATAAAGGCCAGTCACACTTCGGTTGTGGGTTTGATTCCCACAGCCTTGTCGGACGCGATGGGTTGTCGCCCGTCCTGCAGGTTGTCCTTTTTCTAAAACTATATTACTATAACATCCCATCAATAATATCGAAAAAACTTCTATCCTTAATACTAACTTATGTCTAACATAATCCATTCCAATCTTTAGGATTATCCATAAAACTGCAGTCCACTCTCATATTATAGTGAAAACGATTACCAGAGATTTCATATAACAAGCATGTTAATTCCATCGTTGATCCCCATATATCATAAGATATTTCTTATTGGTCACATTCCAAACATTCAAAGTCCTTAATCATGTATTCTCTTGAAAAAAAATGAATACCCATTGAACCTTAGTGAAAACATGAATGCTGTCAAAAGTTAACTCTTTCCACATACCAAAATCCAAAAATTCTATATACTCAAACCATGACATAACCTTCTCCTTATATCAGTCATGAGCTCATGAATACTATCAAACATTTAATTTTCTCCTTATCCCTTCATTATGTGCATATCATATATATTCCAAAAATATCTGAATAACCTTTAATGGATACTGGTACCATTAATCATACACTTTCAAAACTCAAGGAAAGACAACAGTGTAACAATCCTTAGATGTCTCTTTATTCCATAGTACCATGAGATTACTTATACAACATTACACTTGATAAACATGTAATCATTACACTACCTTCTTAAACCATTGACCGAGCTTCAACAATTCTTTCAACTCACATATCATTTGTAGTCTCTTCATCATCATAAACATAAATACTACTCATACGACCGTACTGATTCTCTTCATGAGACTTTCCCTTAGGGCATTGGTTTGCATAATTCTCGTACATTCCACATTTAAAACATTTAACCATTGTTGATGTCGTAGCAATACCATTATCCTCATCCATGGTGTTAACTGAACCTTTTCCTTTACACTTACTGGCTTTGTGTCCTTTTCCACACCCAAAGCATCTTCCAGTCTTTTTGAAACATTCTCCTTGATGCCTCTTCCCACAAGATTTTCATAGGAGAAATTGAACTTTCTTTCCTCTATGATCATCATGAAACTCCATATTTCTCTTATTAGACGAGTCAGGAAACTTACCAAATTTGAGTTTATTGATCATATTATGAGATTGCTGATTCAGCATAATAATGATGTTTGGACTTCCAAATCCCATTCCATTTGGTTTCTCATGAAGAATATCATTCCATTACCCATAATATCCTCCATTATCGTGAATCATCTTGTTTCCAGCCATTTTCCAAAACCCAAAAAGAATAGTGTTATAGGAAAAAATCATAATAAAGGGGGAGTAACTTCAATATCTAACATCTTAGGTTAAATTCTAAGATCGTTACCATAGTTCTAGTACTATATTCTATACGTATACTTATCCTTATGGACATCCCTAGACATACCTTAGAAATATCTCTAGGGATCTCACTAATGTTTTCGCATCCTAGTTTCCAACGGTTGACTAAACCTTTCCTCCGATACCAACTATAACGACCCATACTCTACATACATTGTTAATACTTCAAAATTGAAGCATACTTATTACAACATATAACAAAACCACGAAAGGACCATATAGGTATAGTGTCTTTAGAAACTGGGAAACATAAACAACTGGTTCATAAAGCGTCTACATTGTCTCCCATTTATTTCATCATATCTATAGTACCTTTTTGGCATATCTTACTTAATAACCTTCTTCCTGAACTGGGGGAAGAAAACATACAAAAGGGTGAGCTCAAATTCTCAGTAAGGGTAAACAAAAGAAATATCAATCACATCATATTCATAAGAACATAACATTTTGGAAATCCTAACCTGCAAAAGAGATCATAATATCATAACATGGGATAAATCATAGTAGTGAAATGGAATCCCAATAATCATAACATAAAACATGAAACTTTGTGGCATACACACATAATCATAGAGAATCATTTCTTATTAGTCAAGACTCATTGCCAAGACTATCTTAGTGGACAAAGTCCATTTCTGAACCGAGTTCACTCCTCGTTTCAGTCCTGTTTCACTGAACCGGTATAACCTACCGTTCCATCCATGTCTATCTCATGAGATATAAAATCTTTACCCAATGCATTTTAGGGAGATATAGGTCTCACCCATCTCATAATGATATAATTCATATGTGTGCCACAAAATCATAAATCATACATCATTGCATAACCCATGTAATAAAAATGGGAATCTTAAACATCGTGGCATCATAAAACAATTCATATAAGATAAAGGAATTCATAAAAATATTTCCATCACAACATAATCAAATCCATGTAATAATAGGGATAGAAACAGAACCCTATATTATCTTAGATGGAAAATAATTTTGATAAAACTCTTGAACTCCATTCTTGAGGAAAATATCCTTTCTACTTCAAAAACATTTTTCCTTTCATAACATGTCATACAATTTTAAACTAAAAGAAGTTGATTAAAAATAAACTTGAAAACTTTTAAAGGAATATTCTTGGAAATAATTTTTTAAAAATCCATTCATGCCGTATAAGTAAAAAAAACATTCTTCATACTTTTGTCGGAAAAGTCAAAAAGTACCTCGTACGAAAAACGCAAAAAGATTCCTTTCATATCTTTTACTAAAAACTCACCGAAGGGTAAAATTGGATATAAAATATTTTATAAGGATATAAATATTACATATTGAGGAAACATGGATGTGGATGATAAAATACACCCCAGTAAATTCCAAAGTATAAACAATCTCGGATAAAAATGAGATTGTGATATTTCCCTTACCTTAGGTTCGATTTGCTTCGTAAGTGTCTGAACCTCCTGTATAATGATTTAAATAATGTCATTGACTTATTACAGAATCATACTCATTGTTATGATATCATATATGGTTGACTTATGACTTTATATTACCCGTTCTTTTGTAAATTCCATGTTAAAGAGCGTTTTGGGTAAAATTGTTTCATTTGTCGTCCGTGTTTTGACTTGTAATTATTCATATGATTATTTAGATAATGATTAATTAATTCCAGAATATAAAACACAATTTATATATAATATATATTCAGAATATATATATATATAATAAATCAGTAAATGGAAAGAAATACACCGTTCATGAAGACGGTAGGCCGTACGTACGCATGAACGCTGTTTTCGTTTCCTTATTGAGTTGAATGAAATTAAGTAGATGGAATACATATATATACACATAAATACAGTATCATAATTATGTCATATATTTCATGATTACTTATTATATATACTTTATAATCATTCATGAATGGTTAACGTGGATAATGAATCTCATCGCGTCGTGGAGACGGTAGTCCGTACGTACGCACGAGCGATAATATCGTTCTCATGATCGTGGGACTGTATTGGAGTGTATTTATACTATTTCATAATCAATATAACTTTAAAATAATAATATATAGTTATTATTTACACCATTATACCCATCCAAGTAAGGTGGTGGTGGAAAATAGATTTCACCACGGCGTGGAGACGGTATTCCGTACGTACGCACGCGCGGTGATTTCTTTTTCCATAGGATGGATAGATGGTGAAATAGGGTTGTTTCATAATTATAATAACATATCAGTATATGATTGATACTTATGTTATTACTTAATAATGAAACAACCTAATAAGAAGAAGTGGAAGAATAAATAAAGTTGAAAAAATCGGTAACGGACATTACCTCTTCTTTGAAGCGCCTCTTTGAGTCCTCCTCTTAGGGCACTAAAATTGGTCTTTGAAGAATACCAGGACCTCTAGGATGTTTCTAGGGAAGTGGAGAAAAGAATTTGGCAGGGGTTGGCTGAGCTTGAAGGCTCAAAGTGGTGTGAGGAAGAGAGGGAGGAGGTGCCCTTTTATAAGGGAGGAGAGGGGCACCTTTGGAATAACTAAAAATATTATTTTATTATAAAATCAAGTTCGGTTTTAAATAGCTCCAAATTGATTTATTTCGAATCTAAGGTGGGGATGGGTCGAAAGCCTCTCATCCAATAGAATTTAGACAAGTTTAGGTTCCTATTTTAACCTTATCATTTATATTTAACTTTAAGTTAGATGATTTTACTTTTACCATGTCTTTTTGTGTTCTTACACTATAAGGTTAATAAACATACTATAAGAAGCCAAACGAACCCCAAGTTGTTTATTATTAATATATATAACCTTATCTAAGTCATTTGGCCTAACATTATATTTGTAGGAATAAAATAACAATCAATAATATAATATTTGTTTTAAAAACTATTTTATGTCAATTTTGACACTATTCAATAGTTGATTTTTGTGAAACTCATAACAGAATTATTACTTCGACAAAAGTTAATTAAATCAATCCTAACATGCCATATTAACCTATAAAATTAGTTTAATTCATAAAAAGTCTCAAATTATATTTATTTTGGAATTTATAATATCAATTATTCTAATGTTTCACTATTATGGTAATTATTGCATCATCATTGTGTCATAAATAAATTAATTAATATAATGTCTAAAAATTATAAATAAAATATAATTATGTAGAAAATCTTATTAGCTTTCTAATTAATATTTACAATCTAATTTATCCTATGTATAACCCTATATTAAAAATTATTTAGTAATTAAACTTTGATTTTAACTCTTTTAGCTCTTCTTTGAATTAAATAATAATAAATGTCCTAATCTAATCCAAGTGGGCCTAAATGGTCATATTTTATTCGTAAGGTTGTTTTTGTTCGAATTAAACTTATCCAATAGAATTAGGACATGTTTTAGGGTAATAATAATAACACTTTTACCCTTAATTAACCTATTTACTTTTAACCGTGGTAAAAAAAAGTAAAAAGTTACTATTCACCAAAAATTATTTTCATCTCATTGAACCAAATTTTACTTACTGACATAAACCGTGTCTCTCTTATTTTTGAAATTCCACTCACAGAAAAGGTAAAATTAAGTTTTATGAAAAAAATTCAGTTTTTTAACTACCACTTAGTGGTTTCACTATTCATAAAAAAATGAATGTTTCCAGAAAAATACCAAAAATTAGGCCTAAGCTATATTTGATATTATGAATTCAAAAATGATGTTTATTTTAACAAATTCAAAACATATCAGTTACATTAACTAATTTAAAAATTAATTCACGTCGTCAAAACAAATAGCGTGTTTTTAAGAGATAATAACTATCAAAAGATTGACACTTGTTTATGTCTGGTTTAAATGTGAAATTACATCCAATGAACAAAATTGTATTAAATTGTAAAAATATATTCTAAATATACTTTAAAACCACTCAAATTAATAATTTATCACTATTAATTATTTTGATTAAAAAAGTTGTTTTTAATTAAAATTTAGTAATTTTCACTATTCATCAGAATATGAAAGTTATCTGAAAAGTACCAAAATTTCACCCTAAGCTAATTTCGATATTCCGAATCCAAAAATGAAGTCCATTTTGAAAAATAAAATTTACAAAATTTCAAAAAGTGGTTATTACTATTCATAACGACTAGTTTTAATAATAGCAAATCGTTGTTTAGTGAAACTCGGTATTGCGTACTACACACGCTATCGAGGAAGGTCGTGATTGCGTGTAATGCAAGGCAAGTCAAGGATGTGTGTTGTGCAAGCTAATTTTGGTGTAGCGTACAACACAAGATATTAATGAAATTAAAAAGAATATTTTTCATAAAATATCACGGTGTTATAGTGGGAGACCCCAACATGCAATTTATGGTGTCATGGACTCTAATAGATGTCCATAGAAAAAAACTAGGCAGAAGATCAGGAGTATATGTTTTGTTTCCACCATACACACTGTATACCCCTTTGAGGAAATTCAACCTCAGGTATCTCCATTGTCTGAACTCAGATTTTGGCATGTGAGTACCCTATCCTGAGTATTTGTTTCATGTAGAATGAACTGGTATCTTTTATAGTGTCTTTTAGGATACGATGTGGAAAATTTCCAAGAGTGGTTCTTATTTAGGTGATGCTTGATGACGACAGTGATCAGGCATGACCATTAGAGAGAGGCTAAGGCTGGAACCCCCCGTTGTACCAGGGTGTGGGTCCCCGTACTCTTTACCTTAGTCTGAGTGGAACCACTCTAACACACTAGGGAGTAGGTCCTCTATCTACCTTCAAAGTTTCACCCCTAAAACTTACTAGGTCTTAGGTCCTCTCTCAATCTTCCGAGTTCCACCCCCTAGCGCACTAAGGAATGGTTCCTCCATATTTATTTTGATCAGAACCACCCTCCCCCCTCCCACACACACTAGGGTGTGGGTCCTCTACCTCCTTAGTGGAACCCCCTGATGCACTAGGGAGTGGGTGCTCTATCTACCTTATGAGTGGCACCCCTTGGCACAATATGGAATGGTTCTTATATCTACATTCTTAGGGGAACCTCCCTGACACACTAGGAAGTGTTTCCTCTATCTATCTACTAAGTTTTACTTCCTTATCATACTAAGGGAAGGTTCATGTTCTTGGATATTTTTCCCCCTCAAATGTATGAAATAATGGAAAGGTGTGGGTCCTCCACATAGTTACTTATATGGATACACAATATGTTGGGCATCAAAGAAGAAACCTCTTTGGAACTGATGGAAGATTCATTGACTTCGGTTGGGTCGTGAGATGGAGATCCCCTTTCTCTCTCATATGGGTTTCTTATATGAGAATATATATATATTTGTTTGTGTATGTGTATGGGTTTAACTTCCCTCTTACTTTAATTGAATCTTACCACTTCTATCATGACTTATATTTCTCTGTCTTCAATTTTTATGGAATCCTACTGGGTATGTTTATACTCACCCCTTAATGGGATTCTCCAGCACATTTTGTGTCTTATAGAGATGATGGATAGATAGAGGGTGATTTTAGAGGAGCAGAGAGATACTTGGGGGCATAGTGCGCATATAGTGGCCAGTCTTGGAGATCAGGACCTAGGCTCTCTTAGCAATTTTCTATTCCAGCTATTATTAGGTTGGACATCTTTTCTAATAGGATGTGTATTTTGTATGTTACATTTCATATTTCACGATCACACTCTTTTTTATTCCCTAGAGTTTATTACATGCTTGGATTTAGTATCGATGTTACTTTCTTTTATTATTATTCCTCCTCACTTCTGCATGGAGATTGCTGGTTGTGTGCATAGTGGTACTTTAGGAAAAGGTCTCGTATTTTAGTTATGCCTTCTTGACATTTGTTGCCATCCCCTGGCCTATGGAAGTGAGTTGGAGGTTTTGGGTGCCTGGTCTTTTGCCAACTAGGAGGGCCCCGATGGGCCAGGTCGCGACAGTAATAAATAATAAATAGTATATAGTAAATAGTAAATAGTAAACACTAAACAAGAAATAATGAATAGTAAATAATAAGTAATATATAACTAGTAAAACAATAATAAATAAAATGAAAATAAAAAAATAATAAATATATAATAAATAATTAATAGTTAAATAAATAATAAATACACAATAATTAAACAACAAATAAAGAATAAACAAGGAATAAATAACGAATATATAAAAAATAAAAATAAATCAATGATAAATAAATATATAATAAGAAAGTAGTAAGTAAATTATAAATTAATAAAAAATAATTAATAAATATTATGCGAATAATATATTAATAATAAATAATAAGTTAATAATAAATAATTAAATAATAATATATAATAAATAATATGTAATAATATATAATAAATATTAAATAATTCAATAATTTAATAACTCAATAATAATTCAATAATGAATAATAAATTAATATACATTAAATAAGTTACAAATAAATAATAAATTAATAGTTAATTAATAATAAATAATAAATGAATATATAGTAAATAATAAATAATAAATACAAAATTATAAATTATAAATTATAAATAGTAAATAAATATATATAATTACATATAAATTTACTTAAATTTTGTTATATATAACTTACAAAAATATATAAATTTAAATACTTTTAAATAAATGTATATGAATACAAGCATGAACACACAGACATACTAACCAATAGAATACATATAAATATATACTCCAACATCATATATATAAATATAAATTAATGTATATAAATTTACATACATTTACATAAATGGATATATATATATATATATATATATATTTATAAACACACATTTATATTACATAAATATATTTAAAGAGGCACACATATATAATTGTATATCATTAAAAATATATGTATGTGTTAATATAGATATTAATATATATACCCACATAAAATATAAAAATATATAAACATAAATACATATAGATATTTATAAATGTATATAAATGTAGAAAAATATGCATAAATACATATAAATATCTATGTATAAATACAATTATACATAATTTAACAAAATTTTTATAAATATATATAAATTATAAAAAAAATCTAAAGGTATAAACACACACACATATAATAGGTAATAAATCACTAAAAGTGGGAAAACCACAACAATTGCAACACCATCAAATCAATCAGAATGTAAATCTGTGGAATAAAATAATAGACAACCCCAAAAGCATATATATACACTCTTAAATGAAGATAAAATCACAATTAATGTTCAAAAATCAAGATATTAAAATAAAAAACTCAATTTTAGAGGTGTTATGAGCCTTTTTACATAAAAACAGTGATTAAAGTTCCCCAATTTAATATGTTGTCGTTATTTTTGAAAGCTTCATTTTTCTATCTCGAGGAGCATAAAAAGACACCTAGATCAAAAGTTATGTCTGTTTGAAGTTGATGTTTGATTTTTAACTACTCTTAAAATAATGATAAATTTTACTATATTAGTTATTACCAAATTATTATCTAAGTTATTTATAGTTCATTTCATAATATTCTACTTGGTTGGTTATTAAGTTAAAATGGACAACCAAATAAAAATTTATTTTCCTTTTATTCTGAATTTTTATTTTCAATTTATCCTAAAAATAATTTATGTTTCAAATAATTATAATCTAATATTTTTAAATAATTAATAATTATAAGATAATAATTAATTAAAATTTTAAATAATAAATGATCATAAATAGTAAATAATAAATATTAATATTAAATAATAATTTAATATTTTTTCATTAATTTAACATATTTTTTTTAAAAATGTCCAAAGAAATAAATTTAAAAAATAAAATAAATAAAATTCAAATCTAGTGGTAGTTTTTCAAAAACCACCTCTAAAAAAATTAATAGTAAAAAAGAAACAATAAATTTTTTTTTGGTTTTTTTATAAACTAATGCTGATTTTTTTGGGACATAGTTCAACGAAAATTTGAAAACAATATCTATGAAACCATCATGAAATTCAATTTTTTCTATAGTGAAATAATAAATTTTGGCCCCCTAAAAAAACTCAAGAGGAGGATTATTTGTCCAAAAACAACCATGAATTGATGTTGTCTAGATGGTCATTCATGACAAAATAATAGTTCATTGGTCACTGTTGGTGCTATGAAAAATGTGGACACATGTCCATTGACTATTGAAATAACATTTAAATAATTGTAATTCAAAAAGGCCTACATCATTGGGGGTCAAAGGTTATATAAAGAGTAATTATTCTAGATTGAGGTAAAGTACATAGAGGAAGTTGAATCTATCCATCAAGAATAGATAGTTTAAAATATAAATACATTTTCTTTATTAATCTTATTATTGAAAAAGTTATTCTTTCCTAATTGTTAGTGTTTTTATTGTTTAATGACAATAATTTCTTATATTTTTTAATTTATATAATTTTTAAATAAAATAAAAATAAATGACAATGAGAAAATCATGGATGTGTAAGAAGAAGTTGCACATCGGCCTATCTATATAGAATTAATTCATTCATTTTTCCTAAATATGAAAATAACTTAGTTTTATATGGTTTTCAAGGGCAGCATTTGAGAAATTTGTAGGCTCAAATAAATGTATCTCAGTGGGTAATGATGTTGCGTAATAATAAACTCATAAAAGGTATGAAAGAGAAACATCACTGTGTGAGAGTAATTGATATTCATGTAAGATTATCTCAGAATTAAAAAATTCTATATAAGTGTAAAAGGGACCTATGTAGGAATAAAATTGATATTACTCATGAATCATAATGTTTTTCCTTGGGAGAAATTTTAGAATCCCTCATAGGAAGAGTAAAAGGAACCTTAAACCATTAACTACAATTTTGTTCCATGAAAAATTACATGGATTAGAAGTGGATAATTTTCCTAGAATTTGTGGTTTTGTAATGTAAAGACCTGTAAATTTCAAGGAAATTTTTTTCTTAAATTCTTTGAAATTTTACGAGTATGCAGTTTCTGACGGCACCTGATTCTGAGGCCCGGTGTGCCCAGAATAATTTTCTGAAGTTTTGTTAAAGCTTAAATTAACACGCGTAAGAAGTTTTACTGAAAAGGTGGAATAACTCTTAAACAGTTACTCGGATAAGAAATCTGAGGGCACTGTTGCGCTCAGGGTGGCAGGTTTACCCTAGGCGCAACTTAATTTTAGTCGGGGCGGGCCTCCTATGAGAAATTCCAAAAATGGCTTAACCATAAATAAAATAATTAAATAAATTATTTTTTTTCAAATGCTTATAACGCACAGATGGTAGATCGGATTAAAAATATGAGACCACCGCTGAACTCGTGAGGGCATGCTTTATCTAAGTAGACACTAACTTTGGCCGGCACGGGCTACCAGAAAATGTTAGTTTTTGACCATAAATAAAATAATTAAGTAACAATTATTTTATTGTAAAATTCAGAACTTCTAAATGGTAAATCGGATTAGAAATACGAGAGTACCGTTGGGTTCGTTGGGGCGTGTTTCACCTAGGCATAACATAACCTCAATCGGCTCGATTTGAGGGTGACTGATAATAATTTTCCGAACTTTTTTTCGGGTATGTTTAGTAAACGTATGTTTGGCATTTTCTATCTTTTGAACCGTTGCTCGGAATTGAAATATGAGGGCACCGATGAACTCGTAGCATTAGTATTCTCTTAAGGGGACCTTTACCGCAGTTGCGTTTTATGCAGGTTGAAAGTTAGTTTTTTGGGATTTAGAATAAAATAAATAAAATTGTAGAACACAATATTATTTATATCTGTTAGTTATATCTTACAAGGGGAAGTTATAGGTGGGGCCCACACCCACATAACCTCCCATGAGAGGATAATGTGAGGTGGGACCCACACCAACCTCTAACCTTTCAACTCTCTTAAACCCCCCATTTAACTCCCCTTCATTAATTATTGACACCTCTTCACTTTTATTAAGGTGGAACCTCTCCACCACCCACCTATTGATGATGCCAACCAATTAATTAATAACCTTATTAATTAATTGGAAACTCATTTTTGAATTAATTGGATTTTCATGGCACTTATTTAAAATGGGAGAGATCTATCTTAATATTTTCCTTAGAAAATATTTTGGTGGGGAACCTCTGGAGAAATAGAAGAAAACCATTCTTCTCTCGATGAAGAATATCTCCGGCGAAGAACGCAAAGTCACCAACGACACTTCTTCTTCGGGCGAACTCCGATGTTGATGGAATCGATGTCCTTCTTCTGCGACGCCCAACCTCCACGACGCTTGTCTTCCGCGACTCGTTGACGTGCTCTGCTTTTGAATTCGAGGTAGGGTGGTTTGATTCAATTTTATTTGAATAAAACAGTTCTTCGTCTCTCGTTGAAACCATGTTTAGAATTCGGCTATTTGTTACCACCTAACGCAGAAGGCGCAGGCCGAATGAACACAGCCCGACGACCCTCCATTGATCCTTGTTTTTGTACACGATTGAAGAGGTGATAGAGGAGGTGATGATGAACGGAGGCGGAGGTCGTGCGCCGGCCACGTGCAGAGGAACCGCGGCCCGCAACCACAAGCCACTAGGCCAAAGGAGAACCGGCCGGCCGTAACCAGCCAGGCCGAAGGAGACAGCATCGCCACAAGGGGTGCCGCACTACGGAGAACCGTGGCCCGTGCTCCACGGGCTGCTCGGCGGAGAACCGGCTGGGATGAAGGAGCCATGGCACCAGGAGGGTTCCGCACTGAAGGGACCGCAACCTGCCCATGTAGGCCGCTCGTGCTGGGAAGACTAGCCTGCTTCGGCCGGCCGGAAAGGAGGGCGGTGCCGCTCGGCACCGCCGGTTCGGGAGGTTGGGCGGACGCACCCCCCCCCCCCCTGCATCGCTCGGCCAGCCGGGTCGCGCCCCGCTGAGCCAGGCCGCGCACCTCGGGCCGGGCCGGGCAGCGCGCTTCATCAGGCCGGTCTGACACCAGCCGGGTCGGACCCACCAAAACCGGGTCGACCCGACCCGCCAGCCCACTGAGCTTAATGGGCGGGCTCGTTATGCTCAAATGCGAATAACTTCACGACCGTGCGTCTGATCGACACTCCGTTTACGACACTCGGATCCTCATGACGAGGCGGTCCTTTTGCGATAATCTTAGTGAGTTTTAGACGACTTTGGAAAAACAGCCAAATTGGTTCGAATTCGAAACTGACCAGGCCCTCAGAGCAGAAACGCTTATAACTTAAGGACCGGACGTCTGATTGATGTGTCGTCAACTAAGTTGGTTTATTTTTATCGAGACAGTTCTTTTGACATACCCCACACGGGATTCGGATGAGATTAGAGTATGGTCGGGTTGGATTATACCCAAAATCCAACCGGTCCCCTAGAACGGAAAACCCAATAACTCACAGAGCGGGCATCCGATTGGCACTCCGTCTATTGCGTTGATACCCCTATGATGAGGCGGTCTTTTGAGATACTTACACGTGAGTTTTCTTGACACTTGGAGTATCAGCTTGAGGCTCGTGGAGCGGACCCTCCCAGTGATGAGCGAGTAGATTGCAGATACTTAGTAGCTGGATGAGACCTAACGACTGCTGATCGATCGAATCAGAGTGATTCGGATGGCCCAGTGGGGAGTGCTTGGTTGAAGCAGAAGACCCATGGCGTAGGAGCACTTGGTTGTAACAACAGACCCACAGTACTTGACAAAAGAAGTACCTCTGTAGGCTATGAGGGGGAGCACTTGGTTGTAACGGCAGACCCATGGTGGGAAGCACTTGGATGTAGCAGCAGGCCAACAGTACTCAACAGGTGGAGTACTTCAGAAGTCCAAGGTTAGTGGGAAGTGCTTGGTTGTAGTGGCAGACCCGCTGTACTTGACAGAGGAGGAGTTCTCCAACAGCTGTGGTTTCGACATCGTGAATGCAAATCCTGGTTTGAGCTGAGTCAATGACCTTTGTGTTTTCCTCATGATTGAGATTGGTTACTTGATAACTTAGGTATATGTATGAGCATATACCTAAGTAGTGGTTATCTGTTGATTTCATACGTTGTGGTTTATCCTTGATGGATTTTGTGAGACCTCAAGGGTCTCGGGGTCCCTACTGAGTATCGTTATACTCACCCCTGCACGGGCTATGCCCGCTCATCGTTGTGTTGGATGCAGACGACGGACAACGTCGACGGAGGCCGAGAGCGAGCCAGGACCGGACGATACTCGGAGGTGGACCACACGACGAGACGGTACACGAAGCGGACAGTTAGACGTGGAGTGGTGAGGTGGATATCTGTACCTACCCTTCAGGTAGGATTCACGGTGGGCGTTCCAGGAGCTGCCCTTTTTAGCTGTTGTCCCTTTTTCAGTTGTACTTATTTTCCGTTGTACCTATACTTTACTATTGGGCTTGTATTTTCAGCCCCTTTCCTTTCAGCACTTTCTTTTATATACATTGTTTACTTAGTGTTTACTTTCTATTGCGTACTCTGTTGTGGTTGTTTATTTGTTAAAGGAAATACCTTCCCTTTTTATCGGGATTTACGCCTTTGGTGCTAGTCGCCAGCCACTTGTCTATGGAAGGCGGGCTTGGGGTAGTCCGGCACGGGCCCCAAGGACGGTTCATGACATGTAATGCATCACATCATGTCATGATCAATATAGTATGATGTTCTAGTGTGGAACATATAAAAATCACGAGGATGTTGCCACACCATGAGAATGGTTTTAGTGATATAATTTGCATTCTTCCACCCTGGTTAGAGATTAAAGAAGATATTAAATAGATTAATAATATTTTATATGTTGTGTGGCATGATGATATAGCATATTCATTTTATAAGATAAATATAGGATATATGGAATTGTTACATGGTGAATAAATTATGTTGTGAGAGATATACCAATAGTAGAAAGGAAATTGACAATATCTTTTATTTGGGATGTTTTTGAGTTTTATTTTTTGGAGTTGATATAATGGTCCATGGATTAGGTTATATGGATATTTCGAAGGAGTTATAGTTAGAGATAGAAAAGGAAACATATAATGTGATATGAGATGTGATACAGGTGGAAATCATTTCCAATAAATATAGTTCACTATTATGCCACATGGATTAATTCTTGCATTATATTTTCGATATTTTGTTTATTCTAAGTTTTATATAGTGTCTAAGGATTACCATTAGGGGTATTTTTCATGTTTTGGGTTTTATAATTAAGGATGATTAAATATTGATGTTTTTTAAATGTAGTTTTGTTGGGTTTTAAAATTCATTCATTTTTCATTATCCATTCTTCTATCTTTAAGCATGACCATTGATTTTTTATTAAGAGAATGATTTTTAATGCATAAACTAATTAACTTCATTCATGCATGTGAATTGTTTATGTTAGAGTGGTTATGTTTAGACATGGTTTTATATCACCTAATTTATAAATAAACTGAAGTACTTGACTATATGAAAAATGGATTTTATTTACTAGAGAGTGAATACTTGACCATGGGTTTACATATATCCAATGACAATAAGGACTTAAATATCCATCATACTTTTTAACGAGTTGATATCTCGTAACCTTGGATTTGAAAATTATCGATTCACTCACTTCTCTTTGATTAGTTTTATGTTTTTTGTTTAAATTTTTTTAATAATTCAATCATCATAACTTTTAAATTAAAATGTTTATGCTTGGAATCCTTGTCTCTATGGGTATGACCTTTTACTAGAGATATACTAAATTATTATTATATTATTTTTAAGTATTAGTGATTTAAAATACTAAACTTCATTCCCATATTGAAATAAAAAAATCCTCAAAAGAGGCCAATGTTTTTGAAGCTATTTTTGGGGTCTTAAAACTTAGTAGATTCTTTGATTTAATATCATTGAACAAATTCCTTTCTCACATATTTCTATTTTTTTATTTTATATTAGGGTTTTATTTTATTTTATTTTAATTCAATTGATTTTTTTCTTTGTGATGGTAGGTATTAAATGAATCATGAGTGAATATATCCACCTTCCCATACATGTTATAGATCTTGCACTTGGAAAAAATAAACTCAAGGGGAAGATACAGAGGTAAGGATGTGACCTGTAACCATACCAAAGTGATGATGAGGTAATCCTCTATGAAACATAGAATATTTTCAAAGATATGTGTAATTACCTATTTACAATATAAATATAGGGATATGTATTAAATTAATAACCCATAGAGGAATTTAAATTGAAGGATAAAATGAGGAGAAATCCAATAGTGATTCTGAGTTTGAGGTTGAATTTGAGGGGATTTTTAATGCTAATGTGGAAATTTAGATTGAATATTGGAAAAAATACACCCTCACATCTGATTAAATTGGGGAGAATAAAGATTAAAGAGAAGTATGTAATAAATAAGAAAAGTTAGAAGAGTAAAATAAGGCTACCGAAATGAATAATCACATCGAGTAATATAAAGAGGAACATCATAAAGATGTTATAAAGGATGAGTATTATCAGCTTTTCTTGGTCCATGAGTTACTTGTTCAATATTTTTTACTTTTAATACTTTGTTACAACCACAATGGAGTGTTATTATACTTTTAATTCAAAGGATGATAATATTATCTATGGATGAGTAAAAATTCAAATCATGTTTAAATAAAAATTGATTAAATTATTTCTAATCTATAATTTTGTGATTGAAATGGTGTGGTAATGAATTATTAAAATGAAATAAACTAATCACTTATTAGAGGAAACCTAACTTATTTTTTAATTTCATAGTATATTTAAGAAATAATTTTTAGGAGTTTTTTTTTGAATTTATTTTATGATATAGATTCAATCATCCATTTATTATTGATATTTATTTAAATAGATCTTATACATTTAATTTTTTATTTTTCGATTTTTAGGTCCATGATAATGATGAAGGAAGTAAAAATATAATAATATAAAAGAGGTAAATGGATTATCTTCAATGGATATGGGTGTTTTTTAAAATTATTTCTCTTTCTATATCATTATATTTAACATTTATTATATAAGGAATTTATATAACATAATTATATTTCACCCTTATATTTTTAAGGATACAATATTTTATTTGGAATAACATCATATGTTGATTTAAATGTAATTTTTATGGGATTAAATGGATAATATGATGGATGGATGATTAAAGATAAGAATGATAATATTGATGTAATGAATCATGATTGGGAATAATTAGTTAATTTATATAAATTAAATTTTATATAAATTTTTATACTATTATTTTTTAAATCTTATGTTGATTGATCTCTTATTACTATTCATTACATTACTTAATGTCATGAATCATGTTTCCCAATCCCGAGAGGGTTCTAAACTATTTTGTTTTATTCAGGATAATATTCTATTTCTTCAGAGATATGTCAGGAATGCGGAATACTAGAATTTTCATTGATATCTTTTTAAATGTTTTAAAGAACAAATTCACATTATGATGAATGAAAATGAGGATGGGTTTTGTGCAATATATTCTCTCTCTACAACACCCCCATGGAATTTAGGGTTCCAATCTCATGGTTCCTTTTTCTATTCTTCATCTTAATGAAATATTTATTTCTAAAGGGTGTTTCTATTCTTAAATAATTCCTCTACTAGAGTGGAGGGTTCAAAGGCCACCTGTGGTGGGATTGATATAGTTTCTCTGAACTCTAATAATTCTTATAGTTATTATTTATCACTCTACAAGGGTTCTTCCATGAGTGGTGTCTTTCTAAAGGGATTATCATGTAAATTATAACTCGGATACTATATTACAATGACTATTTCTTGGTAAGCAGTGTGTTATTTCACATCTTATTTTATTAAGGGGTTACAAACCATAGAGAATCAAATATATGTTCACCTACCTCTCAAAGATTTTGGGTTTTTCAATATGGATGTTCATTTTCAATGGTGGTCGTTTCTTCTAAATTATCTTCCCCTATGAGGATTTAAAAATGAGTTTGTGGGGTTTGGGATCATTTTCCTTCAATCCAGGTATCCTACACATATGATAATTTGATCTAAAATTAAATCTATTGGAGGTATGTAACTCCTCTATTCAGTCATGGGTTAATGTATATAGTCTTAATTGGATACTTTAGAACCTGAAGATCTTACATTACATTATAATGGAAATTTCAATCCTTACTATAATGGACTCGGAATCTAAGGTGTCTAGATTCAAATACTATGTTCACTTCCTAGCTAAAGTGGACTTAAATTCCATCTTAGTAGATAAATTTATTCTTTCAACTAATAAAGATGAATTTTACAATAGAATTGATCATGAAAATATTACTTAGTTTTTTCATGGATTGTAAGATCATTATATATGACATACTTAATTTCTAAATATCTATAATATGATATATTTTTTCATAACTTATGGACATGATGAGTGTTCATGTATTAAAAATACTGGGAGTTTTAAATATACTCATCTTATTAAAACTAAAAATGTTGTGAAAGGTAAATTTTAGGATAGAGGAGTTTAAACTTGGTAGAACTCGGAAGGAAATGGACATGGATGAGATCCTGTAAATTATTTAATGCTGAATCATCTTATTTCTAGTCTGGACATTCGTTTTGGGTTTGGACCCATTGAGCCTTCTTCTATAGATGTCCCCACTGGGGGTTATTATACTCTCTTGGGGAAGACTTGTCATGTGTAGTGGGAATGTTTCAATACTATAGCTAGTTTTAAGAATCTTATAAGGCCTTCCTCCCCAACTTCTAGGGTGATATATGTGCATCTTGATGTGCAACATGTTGCCAACTGCCTAGAATTTTCAACAGGGAAGGATGTTTCTAATGTCAATTATTCATTTCATGATTCAATTGTATTAGGAAAAAAATCCCACAATGATTATTAGAATGTAGAATCTAATTTTGAGCTGTAAACTCAATTATAAGATGATTCTCATCTTTGGATAAAACATCATGCTAACTCTTCTAGAAACAAGAAAGGTAAAATAAAAGTGGATTATCCTTTTCATGTTAAGAGTAATAGACCATTAAATTAATCTATCATACCAAATTAGGGGGAAATTTAAAACTCCTAGGGGATTGGATTTGATGAGTTATGGATTATAGTTCCATTGGTGGCCTCCTAAGGCACTAACATAAAAGATAATTTTGGGCCAAGGATATTGAAAATTGATGAGGTTGTGGGTGTAGTTGATCATACACCATAATAAGATTTAAATGTGGTATATGTGGCTACTTATGACTTCTTTGGAATTCAATACTAAATGAATGGACATAGAGGTGGTGGTGAGAAGGATATCAGAGAGGTAAGTGATAAAGATGACTACCCTTGAAACCATTCTAGGGAGGAAGAAATATTGGTTGATTAGGGGTAGTGTAATGTCTCGAATTTTTTCATTTAAATATTTTAAATATATCTAGTATTATTTTCATAGGTAGGTACTTAGATGTTGTGATATTTTTAGGCCCGATGAGCCCAAAAATGATTTTTTAAAAAATATTAAATATATTAATATCATGCACAATCATTTTTCCAGAAAAAGTGGAAAACATCATAAACAGTGACTTGGATCAGAAATATATGACCCCCATATAGTTTGTAATGTGTTCATTACCTTATTAGTGACATAATATTTGTTATCATCATGAGTTTATCAAAAAAAAATCATAGGTGTAAATAATGAATTAATGAATGGATGAATTAATTTTATTTGAGATAATTTTGTGAACTAAAAACCTCATATATAAAACTATTTATAACCAAATTTCATGGTTGTCATAAAAAAATTGTAATTTTTTAGAGGATATAGTGGAGGATATTCCATTTATGAACATCAATGTATTGAGATTTGGCGATCAGTGCACCGATAGAAATTGAGGATCACACCAAAAACAATGCAGATTCATTCTTTATCATAGATAGATCTATATCAAGGTAGGAAATTTGTTTTAAGTGGAATTATATCTATTTTATTATCTTAAAATGAAAATATATTAATCAAATAATATAATCGTTCATGGATTGATCATATTTTAGGTATAGGGATATACTGGGATTTTAGGATTTATTTTGTTGTTTTATTTTCATATCTTCATTTATTATTCTAATGAAAATTAATTATGGTTGACATAAAAATTGGCCAAGTTCCATTCCTCAAGTTTGTATTTTGTGAATTTCTTCCCCCATTCTTCATTTTATTATCCCCAACATTTTTTTTCCTAGTGTTTTAAAAAATATTTGGTGATCAATCATTGTACACCTGTTTTATGGAACAATAGATTAATAACATATATTTGGGTTTAGATTGATGATGGGATCAAGATATGATGATATATCAGGACTGGATCATAGTTCTTCTTATGGGTCTTGACACACGATGATGAGAGACATGACATATGGTTTCTTGTGTGAATCAGACTGTCGGACTCCGACAAGTAGTGATAGAAATGATCAACCAAACCTGGTCCAAGTTTACTGTTGTAATTCATGGCCAGATCATAGGTTGGAGGAGTGGATGATAATGCATGATGTAGATATGTAGTTTTTGTAAAATCCCTACTTACACAACATATAATATTAGAATAAATGTTGTGTGGGGACCAAACTATGGCGTGAGGGTTTCCATGGAGAAGAAATGTATCACACATTGTGAAAAAATGTGTCACATGCAATGTACCCCTTACCTAGTGGCTTGATGTGTATATCGGGAGATAAATAGACACTGAAAAGGTCAGTTACAAAACACGGACATAGTACATGGGATGATCCATGTACTCAGACACTTTTTGGTACACAAACTTGGCTAGAGTACACAGACATGGCCAGGTGTACAAGGGTATGGACATGGGCATGGGTTGTGATAAATGGGTTAGCCTGGTGTTGGAGGGACACACCATATACAACTAGTACACACCATGTACTCTATTAAATATGACTTGGAGACCTCCCCCCCACTTATATACCAGTTTCCCTATGGGTGTGTTCCCTCAATCCATCATTATGAGGGTATAGTATGACATTACTTCCTGAATAAAGGATTAAGATCCTTTCTAGGGGATTAGTTTCAAATAGAGATATTGGGATCTCCCCATAGACCAGGATGAGATCCTCTATCATATTTTCCCCTAGGTTTATTTCTTATAATTGTTGTGACCAAATATATATATGAATCAATCCCCTACCTAATTAGTTAATTCAGATTGGGTTATTCAGTATTACCCCATGGATCTAGGTGTGTCCCCCATATGTGTATCGGTCTCTTCAAACTTCTAGCATGTACTTTATTATAGAAATACCCAACGAGAATGAAATCTTGGATAGATTCCCTCAGTACTATTATAATCTCTAATTTAGTTATCCTGGGTGAGTGTGGTTAGGGACACTCGATAATAATCTTCAGTTGACAATGCAGTTGTGACCTTACCCTAAGACTTATTGTTGACTATAAGTATATCTGGATGTTTAATTTTATGTCTCATATTATTTTTGATATATCCCATGTCATATTATTACTCTTGATGATTTTTTCATAGTGATTTTAGGGTGTCTTATTAGGTATTGTTATACTCATCCCTATATGGGCACTATCACAAGTGTTATGTCTTATGCAGATGAACAATCATTCGACAGTTTTATCAGTGGAACATGAGTCTATGGATCTTAGATTTAAGCTAGACAAGCCATGGTTCATACCAAGAGACACATTTTACTATATTCCCCTCTTTCTAACATGTTGTACTTCTTTATAGTTTTTGGTGGGATTTTATTTGGTCCTTATCGCTTCCCAGAATTTTGTTGTACTCTGATTTTGGGAATTAGATGTATGCATGAATTTTTTATCAATTGTATTTTAAATTTCAACATTGTATGGGCTTATAGATGTGTGTGTGTATACACATACATTAGGATATGACCAAACATTTGATTGTTATACCTACTTAGAACTATTCAACATCCCCTGACCTATTAGAGGAAGGATTGTGGTAGTCACACTCATATTATAGCTAGCACGATAGGTCCTGGAAGGTTATTTCATGATAAAGTGACATTAGAGGTGTTGTTCCATTTTTGTTATAGACTTTATAGTTTTTTCTTGCTACGATATTATTTTTGGTTTTATGAAAAGAGTGATTAGTGTTCTGAGTTCAACATTCAGGTCGTGGACTCTAGTGTTAGTGTGGAATCTGATGTATCCATACACCAGGACTCTAATCACCTTATTTTCAACTCAATACATATATAAATTGGTTATAGATAAAACATTGGTACATGCATCATATAGGAATGGATTGGGTTTCCATTACCTTCTTGAATCATCTCCCTAGATATACTCATTTATCGTGGTACATATTGTCTATTTTAGGATGCATCCATGATTATTTCCAACTAGTATTAAACAGAAGGATCACAAGTAAAATCACCTTAGTGATGAGGCTTTGATATTGGTACCTACTTAGTATTTAGTGCCTCTGAGTGGTGTGCTAGTCATACATCCACCCATCTAGTTGTAGATGGTACATGTAGTACCAGTAGACAAGATTTGAAATCTGAGTGCATGTCATGAGTTTTAGTGTCACTGGCCCCTCAGGTTGAGGGGTAAGATAGACCCATAGGCAGATAAGGATTGGATTAAGGTGGTTATGAAAGTCTTTCATCTTATGAACACACTTTCTGACAATATAGTGGTCATGGTGGGGAGCCTTCTCCATGTATCTACATGACGTCAGTGGATCTTGGTAGTTATTTTGTATGAAGAGGAAACTATTTCATGGGAAGAGTTTTAGTATGTCTTTATGGAGTCATAATACCTAACTACAATTTTATTAGTTCACATTCAAAATCTTTTACAACTACAACAGGGTGGAATTTCAATGGTTGAGTATTTGTCAAGGCTTACAGACCTCTCCAAATACTTGATAGATGTGGTTCAAGATCGATTATTTTGGTAAAACACATTTGATAAATTTCTAAATAGATATATCTGGGTCAGTTTGATACCTCTATAAATTCCTACTAATGCTGGGGTTCTAGAGAGTTCCCTAGTGATATAGAGCTTTCAATCCAAAAAGACACTAATAGTGGGTTCTAGTAGTGTGAACACAGAGGATGAGACCTCGACAATAGGTAACTGATGATAGACGTAGGGATCCATATGTGCGATAGGTTTCAAAAGGATATATTAGGATTGAGGTTTTTTTGTTTATGGATCTAAGTATGGGTTTAGTTATCTTAGAGAGAGGCGATGCTATGCTTCTAATGATAGGGAACATCTTGCACGATATTTTCCAACATGTCGTATAAATTATAGAGAGACAGTGGATGGTCCACATAGGATGAGGAGGTGATAGTATTAGGGAGGTACACTAGATGAAGGGCATAGTAGAGGAGTAGGGAGAGTAGTGAGAGGAGGCATATGGTTTGACATATTTCACCACCACCCCCAGTTGGCCCCTATTAGGCTCATGGAGCTAATCGATAGGGGAGAAAAACTAAAGGCCATAGATCCATATGATCCATAGGATCTGAGGTTGATTATATGTTTGATATATATATTTTATAGCTTATTTTAAATTTTTATATAAACATGAATAAGACTCTCATTTCCTTATACATACCTATTTCATGACCTATAGGTTCTGGTTGAGCCCTTGGCATGACCCTTATGCTTAGAGACTCCTACCGAAGATGAATACGTGATCAGGACATTTTTTTGATAGTTTTATATAATTAATGGAGGGGATAGTTTCTCATTAGACATCCTTGTGGAAGCATTAAGTTCTTATGACGTAATCTTATGAATGTATTGGATATACTTCATTAATGCACAAATTGACTATTTTTGGCATAGGATGTGGTGTCTACACATTGATGGGATGAAGTTTTCCTTTATAGTAGAGAATGAGACCCAATAAGAGTAGTATGAACTCATATATTGGAGGGTGAAATTGATTAATCACCAGTTTTCTAGAATTAATCTTGTAGAAGTGTATTTTCTAGGCTTTTAGTTTCTTGTTATGTTGACAGAGTATGAGGATTCCTTTTCTGAGGATGTTCCAGGATTATCTCATTTAAAAGAGATTGAATTATGCATTAAATTAGACACAGGGATGACCTTGATATCTATTTGATCATATAAGATAGATCTTGAAGAGATTTTTGAGCCAATGGTGTTCTTGAATGGTTTATAGAGGAAGGGATTCAAGTGACCTAGTGTTTCCCCTTGGGCCGCACCAGTGTTGTTTTCCAAGAAGGTGGATGGGATCTTGAGGTTATGCATAGATTAGCAGTGCATGAACTAGGTGACCATGAAGAATATGTATCCACTAATGAGGATTGATGACATTTTAAATTAGTTGATAAGGGCATGATGGTTCTCAAATATTGACCTCATATGAGTCTATTACTAGCTATGAGTACGAGTTGAGGATATACCAAGGTCAATATTATGATTTCACTAGGATCACTATGAGTACTTGGTAATTCATCTCTACATGATGAACACCTAAAAAGTGTCCATGGGACTCATGAACTGAATCTTTTAGCCTATATTATACCAGTTTTTGGTGGTCTTAATCAATTATATCCTAGTGTACTTGATACGTGACGAGGAGCACACGAGACACTTGAGGGTGGTTCTAGACACACTCTAAGAGCACCAGATTTAAATAAATCCCTTGAAGTGATAGTTTTGGATTTAGGAGGTCCACTTTTTGGAACATGTTATCTTATTTTATAGTGTAGTAGTGGACTCAGTGAAGGTTGATGCATTATTATATTAGTATCCACCTAAGAGTGTGATGGAGGTGTAAAGCTTCCTTGGGTTGGCAGGATACTATTGGATATTTAATCCAAATTTCTCTAGGATATCAACTCCTTTGACTACTTTGACCCAAATGGTGAAACATTTCATTTGGATGGAAAGGATATAATAGGTTTTTCATGAGTTTAGGTAGAGGTTGATTAGGACCCCTATATTTGGATTTGAATTAGAGAGTTTTGAGTACGTAGTGTTTTATGACGATTCAGGGACCAGACATGGTTGTGTGATGATGTGGAGGAAGAATGTGATTGACTATGATTCATGGTAGTTGATACTATATGAGATGAACTACGTGACCCATAATCTTGAGTTGGTAGTGGTTGAATTTTATTTGAAGATGTGGTGACAATACCTTATGGGTGAGTAGTTTATCATCTACTCTGACCAAAAGAGTCTCTGGTATATCTTCTCTCAAATGGATCTTAACTTGAGATAGAGGAAACAGATAGAGTTCCTATTGAACTATGAATTTGATATAGTATATAGTGTTGGGAATGGTAATGTTGTGGAGGATTCTCTTACCATGAGATCTTGTTCTCAATTATTAGTTGAGGTGTTAGAGCAGTTAGCTTCATTGTAGTTGTCCTTAACAGAAATTTATGGTGCTTTATATCTTTAGTCAATGGTTATTACCCCACTGTTTTTACAATGTGTTAGGGAATATTAGAATAGGTATACCAACTATGAGACCTTACATACTTATATATCAAATGTACAAGCACTTAATTGATATTTTGAAGGTGGGGAGCACATTTTCCTCTTCATAAGATGAATGATTGTACCAGTTACATTGTGAGAGGAGGTTATGAGGGAGTTTCACACATCCAATTTAGTAGTAAATATAAGTGTATAAAGGATATACCAATAACTTAGACCTTAGTTTTGGTGGTCCAGAATGAATAAGGGTGTAGCAAAGTTTGTCTCTCGATGGCTCACTTGTCTACAGGTGAAGGCCCAGTTCAAGGTTCCAGCAGAATTATCACAACCCCAAGAGGATCCAGAGTGTAAGTGGGATAGAATATCTATAGACTTAATGTTGTGGTTACCATATATTTCCATAGTAATAAATTCTATATTAGTGATTGTGGAATGAATCACTAAGTTGGACCACTTTATACCTATTCTAGAGTAGAGTTTATTATAGATTTTGGGATGCCTTTATGTGCACGAAATAGTCTGGATCCCTGGATTTTCCTTGATGGTCATTTTGGATATTGATTCTTATAGAAACATACCCATAATAGACCAAATATAGTGCTTAATTTATTGCATTGTGATAAGATAAAAGGAATAAAATCTTAAAGAACCAAATAGTTTAGTATTCTTGGTAAACTCAATACATGATTAAAATTTAAATTTCATTTCAAAACATAAAATACACAAATAAGTATCTTTGAGAATTGCATTATTCCATTCATTGTATCCCTATATTTCAATCACAAAATACATCCTCATATCCCAAGGAAAATAAAACATAATAAAGGGGTGAGCTCAGTTTCTCAGTAAGGGTAAGTGTATATCAAAAGGTTTAAGTAAATAAGGAATAATAAAATTAGAAAGGTGAATAACAAAAACAAATTCCATTAAATTAATAACCTAAGCCTAATATGAATGGAATAAAAGGTGATAAAAATAATTCATTATAAATAATTAAATTTTCATGAAAATTAACCATGGATATTCTAAGTAATTAAATAATCACATGGAATATCAATTATTTAATTCATAATAATGGAATGCATAATGATGGATATCTAAAACGTACCATCAATGCATTGTTCCAAGACATATAGTACTATCAAGTCTTGATTCCAATAATCTAATACGATCAAGGCTTTATGTCAGTAATCTAACACTATCTAGGATTTGTGCAAAGAATCTAATTAATGGGTAAGGCCTCAACCAAAACTATATCTATTATGTCTCATGAAAACTACCAATGCATCAAGGGGATATCAATTTTAGACCCCACCCATAAATTACTAAGTCCAATACATTCCTCATATAAAATGGGTGAAACATGATCAAATTAAACATTTTTATTAAAAAATAGAATATTAAATTCATATACTTTCCCCACTCAATAAAAATAATTGTAGGTAATCCAGTATAAACTGAATGGTATCAAAATAGTATATCCCCGATCAAACTAATCATAAAATTTCCAGATAAATAACAAGGATGATATAATTATAACATATACCCATTGGATTAAGGTTAATGTGGTTTGTAGTTGATGAAAATAAATAATATAAAATATATTTTAAAAATATTCTTTAGGAAAATATCATTTTAATTTTGAAAATCATTTGTTAAACCGAAAAAAAATTTAAAAATCCTTTTCATTGAAAATAAATTTTAAAAACTAAGAATTTTCATAATATTGGGAAAACAAATCCATTAAAAATATCCTTGTAATATTGAAAATGAATCTTCCAAGTAATGTTATTCATGTCTATTGGTAATTGCGTATATGATGTACAATTTAAAAATCACATTCCTTTTGCACTTTAAAAAGGTTATAAAGTGCCTTGCTCATAAAATGACAAGAAGATTCCTTTGATTTTTTTTTCTAAAAAGAAAAAATTCATAAATATTTATTTAATAAAACACATTTTAAAAGTTTAAAAATTTTAAAACATTTTTAGAAAACTTGGTTTTAGAAGGAAAAATAATTCTGATGGGAGAGAGAAATGAAATCGGATTTTCTTAAAAACGTTTTCTACGTTATTTTAAGTACCATAAGGTGAAAAAATGGTACAATTAATTTTAAATAAAATTAATAACTAGATGATAAGAAACTATATTTATTTCCATACGTAAATATAAAATAATTCCTCCAAGGGAGATGCAAACATAAACCATCTCGAATAAAAATGAGAATGTAAATTAAACTATTACCACTTTGGTAAATTTTGTATCGTAAGACACATGAATGGAGTAATCTAAAATGAAACACTAAATATCATGAAGATAAAATAATTCATGATATATCATAAAAAATGGTAGTATATATACACACAAAAGAAATAAGTGGTGAATATAGCATATGTCTCACAGAAGTAAAAGTGAGACGAGAATCCTTTAGCTCACACTTCCTTTTGGTTGATCTTTCCTTAAAATCAAGTATAGTTATTTTAAATATGTTATAAATTTATAAAATAAATATATTAATATTTATAATTTCATATATGATTCTTTTATAACATCTTATTACCCATTATTTAATAATATTTCATTATTTTCAATTTTTTCATGTGTTAATCGCCTTGTTTTTTTCATTCATGTTTTGTTATGAAAGATCCAGTTATTGCAACTATTTTATAGTTAAATCATATAAAAAAATAAAAAAATAAAAAATTATAATATTTTTACATAAATTTTAATCTTAAAACCAATCATTAATGATGATTGTGAAAAATGAATTACGTTATGATCATAGAGACGACATGTCGTACGTACGTAGGTGTAATGTTTACATTTTTTCACCAATCATTGTGGAAGAAGGTAAGTAATATATTAAATTTACATAATTATCATGATATAATATATACCATTTTATATACTTATATATTTCATACATGTGGTTTGGTTATAAAAAGATAATCACATCACTTCGTGAAGGCTGTAGTCTATAGTTACACGAATGATGTTATCATCTTTATGTGACTAAAAAAGAAGGAAATAAAATGATATATATTATCTCTATAGAATGATATATATGACATTAATATAATAATTATTTCTTTTATATAAAATATAATCATTAAATGTACCTTTATCACCTTCCATATAAAGCGTTAGTGAAATACGAATCACATCACTTTGTGAGGCGGCATTCTGCCTTACACACGAGCGACGTTATAGTATCTCATACCGAATAGAAGGTAAAAAATAAATATATAATATAGTGACTAAAAAGGAATAAATATGTTATAAATTTCATATATATACTTTATATCCATCATCATACCCAACCTTTGGATGTGGAAATGGAAAAATGATTCAAATCGATCCGTGAGGTGGTGGTCCTCCGTACGCATGAACGATGATTTCGTAACCCATTTGATGGAAGTGGGGATGGTTTTAGGTCATGAAATTATTATAAAAACAAAAAATTATATTTAATATATTATGGTTAATATATCATAGTGTTTTAATAAAAATTTAAGGTGGTGGGGAAGGAAATAAAATGAAGATGCTTATCAAAAAACATTACATATTCTTCAGGTTTCCTCCTTAGGTTTCCACTAAATCCTTAAAAGGTTAGATTTATTCCAAAAAATATTCTATGATAAGTTTAGGTATTTTATGAACCCATTGGGTATGATGGTTTGAATATGGGATGATAAGGGGTGTCTTTTTATAAGTGGGGTGATTGGCATGCTTGTAATTTTTTGAAAGAGTGAATTCTAACCACATTTTTTTCATGTAAAAAGGACCCAATAATAGTATATTATCCATAATATATGGTATAAGTTTGAAATATGACTATAAAATGGGTGTTGGAAAATTTTATAGGTCATTTCCCCTTAATTTTAAAGATTAATCCATTAGTAAACTCGTTTTTACCTTAATCATTGCAATTAATTTTAAGTTTTTTCACTAATCACTTTGATAAAAATTAATTTTTACTTATTAGAATTTATAAATTATTATTATTAAAAATATTTAATCCATTTTTAAAATTTAATTCAAAGAATTAGAAAAAAAATTAAAATTAATCCCACAGTCATGATGAGAAAACGAGTTTTTAAAGTGAATTTGTTCAAAAGTTTATAATGATTTTATATCTAAATTCAACATGATATTGGTTTAAATGAACAAAATTGAATTAATTGATATAAAATTTTACTAAATTTACTTTAAAACAAACTAAAAATATATTTTTTAATTATAAATTATTTAAATGAAAAATCTGTTTTCAATTAAAATTTAGTATTTTTCACTATTCGTAAAAAAATGAAATATTTAAAAAAAACATTAACCCTAATATAATTTTGATATTAAAATTTTAAAAATAAAGTTTATTTTTTATATAATTTTTCTAAAATTTGTAAAAAATAATTTTAAATTCTGTTTTCCAAATGCGTCTAAATCATCTTTTATGAAAATACAGTTTTCCCGAAAACATTTTTTTCTTTTAAATGATCTTTATTATTATTTATAATAAATATATAACCAATAAATATGTGTAAAATATATATTTTCGAAAGTTAGGTAATAGTATTCATACCAACCATTCTAAAGGCTAGGCGATAACTATCATATTAAATAATATTATTAATTGTATATTATTGTTCAGAAAAACTCTATCTTGTGTGCAATGAAATTTATTAAAGAAACTCCTTAATGAATGTAATGAAATATAAAATCTTTTTTGAGTTAATTTCATGAGAAAATAAATTTTCCATGTCACTTACTCTATTTAGTTAACTTTTATTTTTTAAAAATTTTAGGGTGTTACATTCTCCCCACCTTTAATAAATTTTTTCTTCGCATTTTAAACTTGATATTTGAAATCAAGTGTTTGAAATTTAGAAATACCATTGTCAAAAAAACAACATCATAAAATGGTCAATAAAAAATTATATTATTAATAGGGAAAGGTAAGTACCATTTACATATGAAATAACACATAACTAGGTTTACAGTTAGGATAACATTAGTGGAAAGTGAAGCTATGGACATGGAAGAAAATTGTATATAACTATAAAGAGTGACTATGGTCATTGATAAAAAGAAAGTAAATGATAAATTTAATGTTAAGGGCCTCAAAAATATAAATATTTGGTGATTTATAAGACCATATGATTCATTATATATAAATATATCATGATAACTTTTTTGTTACAAGATCATTTTACTAAAGTTGAGGAATTATTTTACTGTCTAGGAATATAAGGAAATATACTTAATTGATAAGTTTCTATTTAAAATATACAATTTAATCCTTTGGTTTTTCTTTGATCAATTTCTCATTCATCACTTACTCCAAGAAATTAATATCCCGAAAATGATTTTTTTTATGATTGAATCACTATAATTCTCTTTTAATTGATCATAAGATCCTTAAAATAATGAAAAGTATTTCTATATAACTATTTTTGAAAACAAATATGGTTAGCATAATTTATCCAATAAATTAATCTCTTAACCTCAAAATTAACACTACTATTTCATTATTAATATTTATTCTTCAATTTTTTTAACTGAAACAATGACATATTAACCAGGACATCATGTAGTCCAATAGTAGGCACAAAACCCTTATCATCCTTTGATCATGGGTTCAATACCCATGACCTTATCAGACATGATGGGTTTTCACCCAATATATATATTGTACTTTTTATAAGATATATTAATATAATTCCTATAATGTTCGCACTAAAATATGATGGACATTCTTGAAATAAACTTAATCATTTAATAACCTTTTTATTGTGGATTTAAATACACCTTGATTTTTTTAAAGTCTAATAATCTTACTTGACTATTATCACAATGTCATTAATGGTCATATTAACCCTATAGGTTATAAATACATTTAAATTTTATTTATATAAAATGTAAAGGAATTATTATTTAAAATAACTTTTCTACTAAAACAAATTCTTTCCATGAATTTATTCAAAATGTACCTAATCTTGGTAGACTCATATCACATTAAACCTAAAAAAGAGGTGTTTAAGACTTTGAATATATGATCAACCTTAATATCATAATCCTATGATGTTATTAATAATTATTATGTTAATTAAGACACATGTTATTCTAAAATTCAACACAATCCTTATATGTGTTAGGTTTCATATAACCAAAATACCATTGGAAAAATACTTAATTAGTTTAATTATTGAATCAAAATACATAAATAATTATTCTGTTTTATTTCAACATAGGTACTTCCTTATTATAGGTGCTAAAAATAATATAATTTATAGGATTTATAAATCATGACACCATATATTAAATCTAGGACACCTTTGGTTTAACCTAAGTCATTCATTGTCATCATATATTCGAATCCTTTATAGTGGTTTATAAGGAAAATGTGAATTATCCTAAGTATATCCTTAGGAAGTGTCAAACTAGGCACACATTAAGGCCTATTTCATGTACCGGGTAATGATCGAGTCAATACTGACATAACTTTTTTGGAGTTATTACCCGTAGGTACATCTGTTCCAGAACCATGTCCAATTTTAGTATCCAAATAGGGATGCATTTCAAGGAAAATCCAAATAATATCTACCTTAACAAATCATTAGGATTTTATTATATACTTATCCTAAAATTATATCAAAGGTATATTTTACCTAATCTATATTTTAATAAATTTAGTTTCCAAGGTTTATACTAAACTTTATATGGTACCAACTGTAGTGACGCTGACCCCAGTAGCATAGAGTCGATGCCTACTTTATTACATAGGCATAAGATACAAATAATCACATCACAAAGGACTAGATAGTTTATTATTCTTGATAAACTAGAGACATAATGTAAATATAAATTACATTTTAAAACATAAAATACACAAAGAATTTTCTTTTAGTATTCAATTATTCCCCTTAGCGTACCATTTCATATTAATCAGACAATAGTTCCTCGTATCCTGTGGTAATTAAAATATAAGAAAGTGGTGAGATCTGATTCTCATTAAGGGTATGTTTACAGTGGAAGCTATAAATAAATAGTGTATAATCAAAATGGAAAGGTAAATAACAAAAACAATTTCCATTAATTTAATAACATGAGTATAATATTTCAAGAATGAAAGGTGATCAAATAATTCCATATAAATAATCACATGATAATGAAACTTAACCATATATATTCTAACAAATCAAATAATAACATGGAATATCAATAACTAAATTCATAAGGATGGATTGAATAATGATGGATATCTAAAACTAAACTTCAAGGATTTGTGACAATAATCTAATACTGCTAAGGATTTGTTACAAGAATCTAATAAATTTTTAAGGCCTCAGCTAAAACCATATCTAGTTTTTATCATCAAACCTATCGATTCATCAAGGTTCTATCTCTAATAGGCCTTACCCATCACTTATAAAGTCCAATTCATTCCTCATATTAAAGGGTTGAAACATAATCAATATAAAAATTCATATTAAAAATAACATAATAAATTTAAATACATTACCCAATCAATAAACATAATCATAGACCATCTTGTGTAAAGTGAATGGTAGTACATCCCTAGTCAAACTAATTATAAACTGTCTAGAGAAATAATAAGGATTATATAATTACAACATATAACCATTGGATTTGTGGTAAAGAGTTGTTTTCATTGATGAATATATATACCATAAACTATCTTTTAAAAATATTATTGTAGAAAATGTCCTTTTCATTTTGAAAATCTCTTTTTAAAACATAAAAAATTTTGAAAATAATTTTCTTTGAAAACTAATTTTAAAAACTAAGGATTTATAGAATATTGGGAAAAAATTTATTTAAAAATATAATTGTAATCAATCTAATTAATCTTCAAAGTAATGATGTCCATGTTGGTGGGTAATTACATACATGTCGTACAGGTTAAAAAGAATATTCCTTTTATATTGTAAAATGGTTAGAAAAGTGATTTGATCAGAAAATAAAAAGAATAATATTTTTAAAATATTTTAAAAGAAAATTGGCTAAAAATTTCTTCAATAAGTCACTTTGAAATGGTTAAATACATTTTTGAAAATAGTTTTATAAAATAGGGTTTTTCAAGGAAGCAGATTTCTGATCGAAGAGAGTAATGATTTCATATTTTCATAAAAACAATTATAATTTATTTTAGATACCAAAGAGTGTAAAAAAGTTCCAATTACTTGAAAAACATGAATATAAATATGATAAGAAAATAAATTTATTTCAATATGTAAATATAAAATAATTCACTCAAGGTATATGTAAACATTAACCATCTCAAATAATAGTGAGATTGTGAATGAAACTCTTACCACTTTGGTAAATTTTGTATAGTAAGACTAATGAAATGAATAAATTAAAATTAATCATTAAATATCTTATAAATAGAATAATTCATGATATATCATACAAAAATTTTAGTATATACACCACACAAAATAAATAAGTGGTGAATATGGTGTATGTCTCATAGAAGTAAAAGTGAGATGAGAAACCCTTACCTCACATTTCCTTTTGGTTGAACTTGACTTAAACTTCTATATAGTGGTTTTAAAAATGTTATTAACTTATACCAAAACCATATTAATATTTATAATTTCATATATTATCCTTTTATAACATATTATTACCTATTCATTAATAATATTTCATTTTTTTCAGGTGTCAATCTACTTTTTTCATTATGCGTGTTTCATCATGAAAGATCCAGTTCTTGCACATATTATATAGTCCTATCATTATAAAAATATTAATAATTATATAATTATTATATTTTTAAATAAATTTTACTTTTAAAACATAACATAAATGAATATTAAGAAAACTTATGTACATTGTGATCATGGAGACACTAGGTCATAAGTCCACATGAGTAACATTTCCATTTTTCACCGATCATTATGGAAAGGAGGGAGGTAATATATTACCTTTAAAAAGGTATAATGATATCATATATACCATATTATAATCTTATATATGTCTTCCATACGGTTTGGTGATGAAAATAAAGTCACATCGCTTTGTGAAGGTGGTAGTCCACATGTACACGAACGATGTTATCATCTTTACGTGAGTGAAAAGGAAATAAAGAAAATGATATATAGTATCCTAAAGGAATTATAAATATTTCAATTTTATCATAATTGTGTCATTTATATCACATATAATCATTAAATATATCGTTATCACATTCCATGTGAAGCACTAGTGAAAGATGAATCACATTACTCCGCGAAGCGGTAGTCCATCGTACACACAAGTGACATTATCTTATCTCATAAAAATGGAATGTAAAAAAAATATATTATAGTGACTACATAAGAATAAATATTTTATAAATATCATATATATACTTTATATCCATCAACATACACACCCTATATAGGTGGAAATAAAAAAACGAATGACATCAGTTCTCAAGGCGGTATTCCACCGTACAAAGGAACAATGATTTCATAACCAATTTTATGGAATTCAATATGATTTTAGGAAATGAAATTATTATGTAAACATATAAATATATTTAATATAATTATTTATCATAATTATTTAATAAAAAAATAGGATGTGGAGAAGGAAATAAATTGAATATGGTTATGGAAGAATATTACCTCTTGTTCAGGTATCCTCCTTAAGTTTGAACTAAAGCCTTAAATGGTTATATTTATACCAATAATAAGGATTATATGATTATTTTAGTTAATTTGAGAAGTCTTTTGGTCAGTTACTGGCTGATCCCAATAGGTTTGAAGGTGTGAATAAGGGAGGAGAGGGGACAACCTTTTATAAGTGGGATGAGTGTCACACTTGTAATTTCTTGAAAGAGTGAATCCAACCCATGTTTTTTATGTCCCCAGGCCCCAATAATGGTCTATTATATATAATATAAGGTTTAATATCTAAATATGTCCATGAAATTAGTTTATAGGTTATTTGGACCCTTAAGTTTAAAGTGTAATCCCTCGGTAAACTTATTTTTTCCTTAATCATAGTAATTAATTTTAATTATTTTCATTAATAACTTTGGTCAAAATTTTTGTTTTACTGATTATAAATTATAAATTATTATTATTACAAATTTATGACTCATTTTTTAAATTCAATTCCTATAAGTGTAAAAAATTAACATAAAACTAATCTCACAGACGTGATGAGAAAGAATGTTTTTAAAGTAAAAATGTTCAAAAGTTTAAAAAGTTTTTATATCTAAATTAAATATTGATTTGATTCAAAATACATAAATTAGATTAATTGATATAAATTTAAAGTAATTATACATTAAAACTAATTTAAAATATATTATAACATTATAAATTATTTAAACAAAAAATCATTTTTCAATTAAAATTCAGTATTTTTCACTGTTCATAATGAAATGAAATATTTTAGAAAAATACCAAAAATTTACCCTAAGAAAATTTTAATATTCCAATTTCAAAAATTAAGCTTATTTTTTCATATAAAATTTCTAAAATTAGTAAAAATTAATTTTAAATTATTTTCACCAAGCACGACTAAACCGTCTTTAAGGAAAATACACTTTTTCTCAAAACATTTATTTTTCTTTCAAATTAATATTATTATTATTTATAATAAATAAATAACCAATAAATGTGTGTAAAATATATATTTTCATAAGTTAGTTAATCTTATTCATATCCTCCATTCCAATGGATAGGTGATGATTATTATATTAAATAATAATATAAATAATATAGTATTATTTGGTTAAACCCGATCTTGTGTATAATGTGAGATATCAAAGAAAATCATTGTTTCATGTAAAATAAGCTAAAATATGTGTTTAATGTATTGAAATATTAAAAAATTCTAAATGTCATATACTATATTTAATAAATTAGTATTATTTTATAACTTTGGGGTGTTACAATGCTCTCTTCACGTCATTATTATGTATAGGATTTATGGAGGCCTTTGGGACTCAGTTGCATTTTAGAACAATTTTTCACCCCTAAAATGATAGTATGAATGAGTAGAATATTCTATTTCTAGAGGAAATACTGAAATCTAGAATTATTGACTTGTTTTTTTGTAGTTATGAGGGTTACCTACCCTTTTTATATTTCTAATACAACAAAATATATCATTCCACCTTCGATATAGCACCATTAGAGGCCTTGTATATATGGCCCTGCAAGTCACCACATTGTTGGACTAATCTAGGTGAGTCATAAATCATGGGACTAGAGTTGGTGCATGCTATTATATAGAACTTTCATATTATCCAAGAGCATATGAGGATGATATAGGGATTTTAGAATTTCTATGTGTACTGACAATGGATGCCATTGGAGGTTGAGGCAAGAGACTATGTATTCCCAAAGGACTCACCACAATGTGGATTATGGAGATTTTTATATAGAAGAAATTTGTTTCTAAGATTCATCCCTTTCAAGATACCTCACATAATAAGTAAGGTGGGGTACCAATTCGATCTACCACCACAGTTAGATCGGGTACATGATATCTTCCATGTGTTATAAATGAGGAGATATGTGCACAACACATCACATGTTATCTACTGGTGAAATTTTGACATCAAGTATGAAGATAACTTTGTAGAGTACCTGGTGGAGATCTAGGATCATAAGAAGAAGATCCTCAGTGTAAATTGATTCTTTGTTTCCTTTATTACAGATATATGAAAATCTTTAAGAGATTGCCTAGGAGTGGGAGACCCAAATGCTGGCTCAATACCCACATCATTTCAAGTAGCCACTTTTTTCTTTTCAAGATGAAAATTACTTAGGTTGGGAGAATTAAATATTTCATATTTTTTCATCTAAAGATCCAAAATATAAATAGTAATATTTTTTGAGTTAGGTATTAAGATGACACAATATTCTGAGGCTCGGTTATCCTGAAATTGATATTTGGAAAATATTTAATATCTTAATATCACACCTGATAATTTTTCATGAAAAAAGTGGAATAAATCTTAAACAGAGACATAGATTTGGAATATGAGACCTCCATTGAGTTCAGAATTTGGCCTTTACCTTAGTAACTATATAATATTTGTCAGTGTCGGGAATTTGTGAAAAAATTATTGTGGGAGTTAATAATAAATGAATTAATTAATTAATTAATTTTATTTGAGATAACACAAATACTTAATAAAATTATATATAAAAAAATTCATAAATTTTTTGGTTCTGACCTCATAATCTTGGAAATCGAGAGAGAATTTAGTGGAGGAACTTCTATGGATGAATATCGATGAATCGAACATTGTGATTAGTGTGCCAATGGATATTGTGGATATTTCCAATGATGATAATGCAGATTCATTCTTCATCACTGATCAATCCATATTGAGGTAGACCATTAATTTTATGTGTATTTATCCCTATTTTCTTATCTTATGATGAACATGAATCAAACAACAAATACATTGTTTCATAAATTGATTGTATTGCGGGTATGGGATTGTGCTAGGAATTTGGGGATTTCTTCTGTTGTTTGATTTTCATATATTTGTTCATTATTATAAAAATAATGAATTAATTTCAACATTAACATTAGATGAGGTCCATTCCTCATGTTTCTATTTTTTCATTTCTTCCCCCATTTATTGTTCATTCATCATCAGTGTTTGTTTTGGACAGTGGATTGAAAAATAACCAGTGATCAATTATTGAGCATCCATTTCTTGGTGAAATAGATTGATACCACATATATGGGCTTGTATTGATGATAAGATCAAGATATGATTATGGATCTATACTAGATAATATTTCTTCATGCGGATTTTGATGTGCAATGATGGGAGACATGACAGATGGTTTCTTGTGCAAATTGGATGGATGGATTCTGTCGAGCAGCGATGGTAAGGATTAGTTGTATTATAACCTTGATAAATAGTGATATTCATTTCTATATAAGAGGATGGAGGAGTGGAAAATAATGCGTGAAGCAGATATGTGGTTTCTATAAAATCTTGATACACATGGTGTGTAATCTGGGAATACGAATTGTTTGGGGCCTTGGCTGCAATGCTATGGTTTCTATGGAGAAAAAAAGTATCACACACCGTGTGAAAGATGTTACATGTTGTGTGAGACTTACCTAGCATCTAAGGTTGTATCTAGGGGTATAAATGGATATGGACATGGTTAAGTACATGAAACAACCAGAGTACATTGGCAGAGTCATGTACTTGGAAATGGTTTGGTATATAGACATGACCAGATTATATGAACATGAACAGGTGTACATGGTCATGGATATAGGCACTAGAAATGATACACAAATATACCCGGTGCCAAAGGGACATTCCATATACAGCCAATACACTCCATGTACTCCTTCAAATATGACTTGGAGACATTTTCCCTTAGTTTGAACTAATTTCTTTAAGGGTGTGTTCCCTTGATCCATCCCTATAAGGGTATAATATGGAATTACATCCCGAACAAAGAATTTTGATACTCTCTATGGGATTAGTTTTGGAAATAGTTATAAGAATATCTCATAGAGGCAAAGATGAGATCTCTATCATATTCTTCTCTAGGCAGGGTTCTCAGAATTGGAATGACTAACTGTACATGAGCATTGATCCCCTACTTAGTAGGTTAATCCGGATTGGGTTAGTTGGTATTAATCTATAGATATAAGTCCCCAACATTAAACATAAAATAATCTTGAGTTTTATTTAATAATTTAACTTCTTTTACATTGAGGATATTTTTAGGTTTAGAGTTTTAAATAATTAGGCCATAAATCGTACAAAACAAAACCAAAAAATATAAAGTGGACACTTCCGATCAGTATCTATTTTTTCCACCTTATAAATATTTTTAAAAATAAATCATGATCACTTTTATGAAAACTTTTTATGAAATTTAACTTGACCTTTTACAATCCCTTACTCATCATTAAATCCTATGAAATAATTTAAAACTATGGGATGAGAAGAAAAATCTTAGTAAGGTATATAAAAATAAAGAAACTGTTAGTCCACTGATAAACATTAAATCCCATGAAAACAATTTCTTTAAAACATAACATTTTACCCAAAAATGGAAATATCATTCTTTAATACATATCATTTATTTTAAATTTTGAAAACAAATTATTTCCATGAAAACTCATCGTAGAACATTCATATAGGTACCTTGGTACACCATCACATTGAACCCTTACATAATCCTTACAGAACCCTTAAATAAACCTTACATAATCCTTACATATTTGAATAACCATATGGCCAACTTCCAATATAATTATATAGATAATATAATCATTACCCAATGCATTGTAGAAATATCTAGGTGCACCCATCATTTATCCTAAAATGGCATCAGCCAATGTTATTTGGGATCACCCATCATTTTTAATTTCCAAGAACCACAACATGAAATAAAAAATTTCATAATTTGAAAAACTCTTTTAAACTCAAATAAAAACCAATTTCAGATATTAAAATACCATATTCTTTTAAAAATCCCATTTTCAATAGAAAATAAATATTTCTTTTGAAAATCCTTTTTAAATACCAAAATACCAAAAAAATAAGTTTTTTCATTTAAGAAAACATGAAATATGTCAAAGGAAGTCAAAAATAAAATAATGGCCATAGAAGTGGAAATGTCATTGTCACCGTGTATATTAAGAAAAGAAAATTCCTTTTTTATTTGTCAAAACGTCCCATATAAAGCACATAAAAATATTCCTTTTTGAAAATATTTTAATGAAATTCAAAATGTTCATAAAATTTCCTTTATATAATCCCTTTATATAAACAATATCAAGAATATTGACATGGAGAAAAAGATTTGATAATTAAATATTCAAACATTGAAAGTGTACCATACCACATTGAACATTTAAATCATAAGATCCATTAAAGAATAAAAATTTTAAAAATATTAAATAACATGATAAATAATAAAATATGGATAAAGAATTCCAAATGGTTGGTATATACACCTTATAAAAGATTAAATGCACATTTAATCAAGAAATTCCTCAATAAAAGGATATTGAGACAAAATCTCTTACCTTAAGTCCAACCTATTATGTGTTTCTTTATCTTCCTTAATAATAACCTTAGGTTAATTATATACTTGATTCATAACCCTTTTAAAGTTTATCATTACTTTTATTTCACTTATTACAATGTTTTAAACAACTACTTAAACAATCAATTTTACATAAGGTGTTTTGATCATATTCAGCTTATGTGTCAAAAAAGAATTTGGTATGTCAACTATGGTTAAATAGGTAATTATATAAACATATAAAAATAATAATCATGGAATAAATATCATATTTATACATCAATTATAAATTTAAAACCAATCATGAAAGATGGTTATAAAAAATGAACCAACATTATAATCATGGAGACGGTAGGTCGTACGTATACATGAGTAACGTTTCTATTTTTCAATGATCATTATAGAAATAATTAAGGTAACATTTATCTTTCTATAATGATCATTATATGATAAATAACATGTTATTTAATCATATATAGTTATATATGGAATTCTTGTGATGTAAAATAAACCACATCTCGTCGAGGAGGCAGTAGTCCACATATCATTGCTATAAAATAGGCCTTAACAACACTAAATTACCTTTATCAATGCTAGAAAAGCATTTACTAATGGAGAGAGATTAAAATCCAGAGTCTTTTATCATGTCTAAAAAATCACTAATAAATGATCCCTTTATCAGTGCTTGTAAAAGTGATGATAAGGGGGCATACTATTGTAGGTGTTACAACACACTGCAACACCCATGCAATGTGCTATAACAGCACGCCTTGACACCAAAAACACCACAAAATTAGAAAAATCAAGTCCAAATACATAATTTAATTGAATAAAAAACAATATAGGCTCTTTTTCTTGATTTTGGCATTGTGATGCGTGTTTTAAACTAAAATGATACTTATATATTTAAAAAATACACTTGGAGTCATACCAATCACACCATACATAAGATTGAGGCGCAATTAATTATTACACATCTCAAATAAATTATGGATCATTTTCCTAAAATATCAAAAAAAAAATGAATGTTTCTTCTCAGTTTTGAGTACGTCACTTGTCTTTTTTACTAAAATTTTGTTTTAGATTGGAAACACACATTTTGACTCATACTAGTCACCTCATGTGTCGGTTTGAAGAGATATCAATTACTACACATTAAAAATGACTTATGAACCATTATAATATATTATAAAGACAATCCAAGCATGTATTCTCATTTTTTAGTGAGTGACGCTTTTTGAACTAAAAAGTTGACTTTAAACTGATAACGAAAAAATTGACTCATATCAAACACATCATGTATTGAATTGAGGTGAGAATGATTTCTACACATAAAAAATGACTTATGGATGATTATTATAATTTATCAAAACAATATGAAGTGTTTTATTTATTTTGAGTAGGTGAGTTGTTATTTTTACTAAAATTATTGTCAATTTTAAATAAAAAGGTGCACTTGGAGTCATATCGGTCACACCGTGCATCAGATTTAGGTGTGAATAATTCTTACAAATCAAAAAATGGATTATGGATCGTTGTAATAAATTATAAAATAATCTGAATGAATTTACTTGATTTTGAGGATTTTAGTCATCTTTTTAACTAAAATTTAATTTTAAACAGAAAACATGCTCTTTGACTCATATCGATCACATCGTGTATCTGTTTGACATGAGAAAAGTTACTATATATCAAAAATGAATTATAAATCATTTTTCTAAATTATCAAGAACATCTGAGTGTGTTTGCTCGGTTTTTAGTGAGTGACATTTTTTTAACTAAATTGTTTATTTTAAACTGATAATGGATACATTGATTCATACCAGGCACATAATCTATCATATTGAGTTTTGTCTAATTTCTACATGTAAAAAATTACTTATTTAAAATTTCTATAAAGTATCATAACAATATGAATGGACTTTCTCAGATTTGAGTAGGTTAGTTGTTCTTTTTATTAAAATTGATGTCATTTATAAATAAAAAGATGCACCTGGAGTCATACCGGTAACATCATGCATTGGATTGATGTACTACTGATTCCTACATGTCTCAAATGACTTATGGATCATTTTCTTAAACTATAAAAACAATATGAATGTGTTTTCTCAGTTTTGAGCAGGTCAATTGTCCTTTTTTTAAAATTTATGTCATTTTAAATAAAAAGACGTACTTAGATTCATATCAGTCACACCATGCATTGTATTAAGGTAAAATCGATTCATACACATCTCAAATGACTTATGAATCATTATCCTAGAGTATGAAAATAACATTAATGCATTTTTTCTATTTTGAGTACGTCACTTGTTTTTTTTTCTAAAATATCATTTTAAACTGGAAACACACACTTTGACCTATACTGTTCACATCATGTATCGGTTTTACGTGATACCAATTACTAAATGTCAAAAATGACTTATGAATTAATGTCCTGAATTATTAAGAAATTATGAGTTCATTTTCTTTGTTTTCAATGAGAGAGATTTTTTAAACTAAACTATCAATTTTAAATTGATAATGGGAATATTGAGTCATAGTGGTCACACCATGCGTCGAATTGAGGTGAAGATGATTCCGACATGTCTTAAGTGAATTATAGATCATTTACCTAAAGTATCAAAATAATCAAGATTTTTTTCTTGGTTTTGAGTATGTCAGTTATCTTTTTTACTAAAATTAATGTCAATTTTAAATAAAAAGAAGCACTTTGAGTCATACCAATCACACCGTGTGTCATATTGAGATGTGGATAATTCTTACACATAATAAAGTATCAAAAAAATCTTAACTACCCATGTTACTATGTATCCATTGATTTTATATGTAAAAATTCCAATACTTCATATTAAATCAATGTTCTTAGCTGAAAAACCTTTTTAGTTGTTGAAAGTTAGAAGAGTAGATGGTTTCAACAGCGAGAAAGGTTTTTAAGCTAATAACATAGAATCAATATTCAGTGTTAGTAGTTCAACAAATAAAGTAAAAGAAAATGGAAAATATGGTAACATTGGAAGAAAGAATCATTTTATCTCTTTTGTGGATTGTTTCAGATGGTTGAGAGCAAAATATGACTTCCCAAAAGATCTCTGAAAAAACAAAATAATTATTAGATAAAAATGGTAAGGAAATTAACTTACAAATAGTAGATAAAATGATGAAAAAATTAATTAAATAAGTAGTAGTAATTCACCTTTTCTTGATATATATATTCATTATTGATGAATTTCCTTATTTTTATTATCTCAATTAAAAGCTTAAAGTTCAATACCTCATTATCATGAGTAGCTTCAAACAAACCACCCCAACTTAAACAAAATAATCTACTTGTACAAGAAAAAAATTATTATTTTAAAAATAAAAAAAATAAAAAAAATTAAACATAAATATGAAACAATACATTAATTATATGGATAATGATTTTAATATGAAAAAATTGTTGACCATAGGGATATGCTGGCAGTAAATAAAGAATGATGAAAAAATAGATCTCACCAAAAAATCAATCAATAAGTGAGGAGGATGAGGAGAAAATTAGACACATTGAATTGAATCTTTGAATCTTACAAAATAAAGTAAATATATCCTATTGGGTTTATAAAATATTCATTTTTCATAATAAATAAATAAATAAACATATGATATTCATTATCAATGGTGAATGTCTCCCATTTGTGAGAATTATATGGATGGTAATTAGAGATTACGAAGGGTGGAAGAAAAAGGCAATGTTAAAGAACGATATGTTTTTAGATGGTTTAAATTAAAACATATATAGTGCTTATTATATATAAGATGAAACAAATGATGTCATTTTTAAGGAGTATTAATGAGTGGGTTATCATTTCAAATATGTCTATATTTTTATCAACTGTAAGAAATACAATCAAATAAGAAATAAATGAATAAAATTTATTTGGAAATTAGAATGTTTTGGTGAAAAATAGATGGAGTAAGACTCTACAAAAAAACTCATTTTTTCATAAGTATAGCCTAAATAATTTGAAGAGGCTAATAAGTATGATAATTGGATCAAATATATACGTGAATAGATATATATGAATAAGAAAAGTGTAACATGAGGAGCTTGATCTGAATCAGTACAATGAAGGATTATTATGGATCAAGTTGTTTCATATATTGTTCCAAAAAATGTCCATTAGTTTAAAAATACATGAGTTTTTTAGTTAATTTTTTGTCTTAATTCTATAATACTCTTAACATAAAATGTCATGGTAATGTATTATAATGAAACATTTTTTTATGTCATGTAATTGAGATGGTCACATCTATGGGGAATCATATTTCCACTAGAAGTACATAGAAAATGGATTTAAGTGTATGTTAGTAAACCATAAAGTTAAATAGAATTAAAAATTCACAGTGAACATAACATTCAAATAAATTATTAAATCCAAACTAATAAAGTTTACTTGAAGTGTAATTCTAAAGGTGTAATGATTTTATCCATGAATAAAAATTTTTATTTCAACAAAATAGATTCAATTAAAACTTATTTATTAAATTTGCATCAATCAATGATAATATTTTATTTTATAAAAATTAATTAAATCTAGTGGTGTAAGATTTATTCTTTAATGATTTAAAATATTCTATAAAATTTAAATAATATAAAACTTTTCTCATTAAATTAGTTACTTTTAAATGAAAATATGAAATTTAGAAAAAATTTGATCAATCCTAATGGATTGAGAACAAGAAATTATATTAACAATGTACTCTGCTTCCACACATGGTAATGAAGAAGTATTTTTTTTCTTAAAAAACCATTATATTGAGGTTTTTCCTAGAAAATGAACAATTCCAATTATTTATTTTCTGACTATATTTCAACAACAAAAATCAAAATATCAATTACATTTTATCCCAAAATAAGTTTTCTTGTATAAAATAGTCCAAGAATTATAGAACTTTAAACCTATTTGATTTTTCTTTTTATAGAATTTAAATCCTATTATTTAAATTAAAATTTATATATTTCAAAAATAAAAACTGAAAACACTATATTTATTCAAGAAGTAGTTAAATAAATAATAAAAGAAATAAAAAATATATAATTTTTTTCTCAATTTATTTTACAGATTCATCAAAATCATTTGACTGTTACATTTTATAAGTGAACCTTAATTCTATATCAAGCCTCAAGAAATAGTTCACAATCATCCAAAATAAATCCATTAATTTTACACCATATTTTAGTACTCATTATCCTATGCAAAAATATTATGAAAAAATCATTATATAATTATTCCCATGTGTTAGATATTTTATCATCGATTTTTTTAAACAAATTCTAGAATTACCTTTCAAATGGAAGGGGAGAACCCTTTATTTCAGTTTCTCCTCACTCAATCCTCTTAGTGCCAATTTATGAATGAAATAATCTAAGACCCCAATGATATCAGATATTTCATCATTAAAGTTATTTTCAATGTAATATTCCAAACCAATGACAACACCGACCACTGTAGGGATTAATTTTTCAAATGTTGATGATTGCAAAGATGTATATTCCATGGAATATAGGTATTGGGAGACTATTATACCTCACAAAAACATGAACCAATATTGGGTTTGACTTATTTCAAGTCGCACAGTGCCAGTGTTGTCCCAATGAGACTCACATGATATCGAGGAAGAGGATACTTCAATATATCTAAAAATAATGAATTTTGGTTTGTTTTATTATAGGATAGTGCAACTAGACTTGTTTAGATACACGAATGTGGGATAACAAGATTCAGTGGATAACTGATGGAAATTAGAGATATTGAAAAACCTAGATTTCACTAGAGTCGTGGTTGCGCTCAACCATTGAATCGGTTGATACTTGGATTCGAGCCTTGAAATAGTTGGACCCTATATTATGGCCTAGATTCGAGCTTAAATTTGACAACAAAGAGCGCTGATAGTAGGTCACTTCCACAGAGAGATTTGAATATCACGACTAGTTTTCGGTGGTTAGGGTTCTTAAAATAGACCATGTCACTTTTATCAGGGCTTAAAAAAGTGATAATAAAGATATATTTTATCAGCGTTAAGTTAACAAGTGTTGATAAAAGGAATCTTTATGAGTGAATTTTTAGCAATGATAAATATAGAGATTTATCAATGCAAAAAAAAGCACTGAAAAATCTATATGTTTATCATCGCTAAAAATGCTAATAAATACTTATAATACTTTCATTTAAGAAAATAATACTTTTTTAAAAAAGTATAATTATTGTATATAATTATAATAGTTATAATAATATTTTATATAAAAAAATAATTTTATAATTCTTTTAATATGTAATTATTTATTTATAATTATATAAATACTTTTTTAAAAAATAATATTTATATCATTATATATATTTATATAATTATATATATATATATACATAGTAAACATATTCATTATTAAAATAATTTTTTGTAATTTTATAATAATTTATTTCTAATTATATAATTTTTTTAAACAAAAATTAATTATTTATTTATAATTATAAATGTATAAAAATAGTAAATATAAATTTATAAATATATTTATTTATAAATATTTTTTTCAAATTTATTTTTAATGTTGTTAATGAATATTTAATCTCAAGTTCATGCATGTTAAAAATGAGAAAAATGGATTAATTAAAAATGAGTACAATATATTGAAAATTTATATAAGATTGATTAATATAAATCATTAAAAAATAAATATATATTGAAATAAAGATGAATACATATTGAAAATATTAAAACATAGTAAATAAATATATATATATATATAATAAATAAAATAAATTGATTAAATTCCAAAAAAATATTTTTTTTTCTGTGCATATGTATATAAAAAGGCATTAATTTCATATATGTGAAATAAATATGATATGTTTGATCTATATGTTATAAATTGAAAAATCAAATGATATTCAATTATGTCTATTACTCGATGCAATTACAGATTATTTTTAATTCATATTAATTTTTAATGATAAACCATTATTCACTAAATATATTACTATTTAATGTAAAGCATAAATAATATTTTGTATTATATAAATAACATTTTTATACATTAATATATATATATATATAATATATATTCTATTTATTAGCATTATCAATAATCATCCAATTAATAAAATGTTTAATATTTTTCTCAATTTACTTATTTGTAATTTTAATTTGTTTAATTTTCATTTTTCATATATCTATATATTTAAAAGATACTATTTATTAGTATTTCAAATTTATATATAGTATACTAAATTTAATCATTTTTATCAATAATTATTTAATTTATAAAATTTTAATATTATTTTTTAAAAAATCATTTCTTATTTTTTATTTATTTAATTATTTCATTTTATTTATTATGATATTTATCAGTGCTAAAAAAGAACTTATAAAGGATTCCTTTATGAGCACAAAAAATATAGCACTAATAAAGGGTACCCTTTATCAGTGCTAAAAAGAAATAGCTGATAAAGAGGCCCTTTATCAGCGCAAAAAAAACGTTGATAAAAGGTTAAATTTATTTGGGTTTTCTTTAGTGCTGATAAAGATTCCATTTATCATCACTTTTTCTAGCGCTACTAAATACCAACACAGTTAAAGGTTTGTTCTGTAGTAGTGAATCCACAAACAACATTATCACTTTTTTATTGTGCGAAAAGGTGTTAAAGAAAATTATATATTATAAAGAAATCTAATTACATCACTAATATCATGTGGATGTTATATATGTCACATATGTTTAATTAAACCCATCCTTAAAACATTATATGTAATGTGTGAATGTTTCAAATCACTTTGAGGATACTGCAATCCACACGCCCACAAACGATGATATCATATTTAAACAAATAAGTGATCATCTGTTAATATAGTATTTTTATGAAGGTTTAATTCCTATTGATCAAAACATGATCGATCCTATTCTAGGTGGTTTACTAGTTGATAAAACCACAATCGTTGTAAGGACCCTCATTGAGAACATGGCACAGAACACTCAAAATTTTGGTTCAAGGTCTTTTCTACCCATTCGAGGTGTCCATGAGGTACAAAGTACTTAATTTGAGAAGAAGGTGGACACAAATTTTTAAGAGGTAGGTACACTTATTCGACAAATTTCTCTTTCCCTAGTGAAATCCCAATCTCAACATCTCATCCATTGTGGTATCTATTATGCTTACACCCACTATTCTGAGCAATTCCCTCAAATGAGAGAAAATTATGATATTTTTTAGGAAATATTTCTAGGATACCCCTATAACCAACCTATTAGATAAAAACCATACTATTCATCCAACTATGGGTGGAAATAAAAACTAACCTATAGGTATGTGGGGTATTCAAACCAACCTCCACAATCTTGGTACCATCCGAGGCAGAGTTTTCATCCACCACCACCGCCCCAAAATTCTCAAACACCACAAATTATTTCCAACAGAATCCTACAAAATGTGATCCTAAACTAGAATGCATGATGAAAAAAATGGATTCCAATAATCTAAAATTCCAATAAATCACCCAAGATTCCATATAAGACCAAAAAACCCAATTAGGCCAACTATCCAACATGGTGGGAGAAATCTAAAGTCATGGGTCGGGTAAACTACCCTCTCAACCACTAGTCAACCATAAGGATAAGGTAAATGTTAGTTCCATCACCATTTGGAGTAGAAGGTAACTTAAAATCCAAATGACCCCTCTAATAGAGTTATCCCCTCCTGAGGAAAATTCCATTCCAAGTATCTCAAATAACCTAAATAAGAAAAATCATTGTCCTAAGAAAAATACCACTAAAGGAAATAGTGTGTCTATTGATGATCCACCTAGCCCATCCATTACTCATTCATTTCCTCAAAGGTACACCCAAATAGGAAAAAAAGAAACTAAACTTGATAAATAAATGTTGTAAAATTTCAAAAAATTGTAAGTTAACATCCCCTTTATTAATGTCAGGAAGAAAATTTCATGATACAACAAGTTTATAAAGGATATGTGTAAACACTAAAGGATACTTTCAGATGATTTGAGGTGAGATTTGGGAGGAACATATCATAATTTATAGATCCATCACTTCCTACCAAATACAATGATCCTGGAATATTCTTTATTATATGCACTAAAGGGGAGTATTTCTTTTCCAATGTTATAATCGATTTAGGTGATTCTATAAATGTGATGTATCACTAAATTTTCTCTTCAATGCTGGTTGGGGAACTAAATCCCAATATAATTGTTGTTCAACTAGAAAATTGGAATAAAACATATCCAGCTGGTGTGTTTTAGGATTTTCTTGTGAGGGTGAAATTTTTTAATTTTTCATACTGATTTTTTTGTGGTTAAAATGAAAGATGATAGGATGAACAGAAATTCCCCTATTATATTGGGGATTCCTTTATTAAAAAAAACAAGTCCATAATTAATGTTCAGAATAATATATTATATTTGGAGTTTTGTGGTAATATTTTCCACTTCAACATCCTTGATTTCATGAACCACCCCTCAGAAGAGCATTCCTCAATTTCAGTTAATTCAGTTGATGTAATCCCTTCCCCTAAAAAACTTCTTTTATTTAAATTGATCTAATTTTTGAGTTTTCATCCTTTATATAAATTATTGGTAATGAATGATGTATATAATGTTGTACTAGTTTAGAATAATGTGATGTAGGTTTATTAATTGATGATTTTATGAAAACTAAGGATCTGATGACCATAGATGATACTAATAACCTTGTAAAACTTTATTCCTCGTCTTAGGATGTTACCATTAAGTAGTTAGTTGATAGTAGTTACCTATAACATTTAAATTCACTCCCATCAATCCAAAATCCCAATGAATTGGAACTTAAACCACTGCATAAAAATTTGAAATATTCATATCTTCAGAATGGAAACAAGATTACTTTCATAATTTCTTGTTCACTCCCTCTAAAACATGAATTGAGACTACTTGAAATTTTTAGGTAGTATAAAAAAATATTGGGATGGACACTTGCTTAAATTCCTTGTATTAGCCCATCAATTTTCACACATAATATATTGTTAAATGATTAGGATAAACTAGTTAAGTATCCATAATTTCGACTGAAACCAAACCTCCAAGAAGTTGTTAAAAAGGAGGTAACAAAATTACTAGCTCTTAGAATCATTTATGTCATATCTAATAGCCAATGGGTCAATCCGGTGGAGTTAGTTCTTAAAAAAATTGGCCTTATGATAATTAAAAATAAAAATAACGAATTGGTTCCAAACTGTGTGCATAATAGTTGGCATGTTTGTATAGAAATTTGTTGATTAAACCAACACACTAGGAAGGAACCTTTCCCATTGTTGTTCATTGACCATATTCTAGAGAGGCTAGCAGGGAAGTCCTGATATTATTTCCTTGATGGGTATTCTAGATACTTTTAGATCCATATTACCTCGGAGGATTAGGAAAAAACAACATTAACTTTCCCCATTGGCATAGTTGCATATATAAGGATTCCAATTGGTTTATTCAATGATACATGTACTTTCTACTAATGCATAGTTAATATTTTTTTCAGATTACCGAGATGATTTCATGGAAGTTTTAGGGGTTGATTTCACTATATATGGTTCAAATTTTGATCAATGTTTGAGTAGTCTTGGTTCTATCCAACATTTTTTTATTGAAATGAATCTCATATTAAATTATGATAAATACCATTTCATGGTGCAACAAGGTATAATACCTGGACATGTCATTTTTTGGGTGGTATCCAATTAGATAAATCAAAATTGGATGTTATTTATTCCCCACCATTACCCAAAAATGTGTGGGATGTGTCTTCTTTCTTAGGTAATGATGTATTTTACCGTCCTTTCATTTGTGACTTTAGTAATATTTCACTCCCCTCTCCTGATTTCTCTAAAACCCAAATGATTTTTTTATAAAGAATGTGAGGAATATTTTAATAAATTAAAATGAAGTCTCACATAACCCCCAATAATCCAACCAACTTAGTGGGATTTACCATTTGAGCACATGTGTGAATCATCAAACTATGTAGTTGCAGTTTTCTTATCATAACAGTTTGATCGATCTCCACATTTCATTTCCTTTGACTCACACACACTAGAACCTGCCTAAGAAAACTAAACCCCTATAGAAAAATAATTCATTTCTATTTCGTTTTCCTTGGATAAATTTAGGTCATACCTTTTAGATTCCAAAGTCATTGTGTTCTCAGATCATGCAGCCCTCCATTATCTCTTTAAGAAACTAGAAGCCAACCCACATCTTATTCATTGGATGATCCTCCTTCAATAATTTAATCTAGAAATTATAGATAAAAAATGAGTATATAATGTGGTGGATAACCATACCATTAGGATCCTCCCATCATTAGAAATTATCTCATACCCTAGTATTCCTATAAATGACATGTTTTTTGATGAAAAAATATACAGTGTGCAAGTTGATATTCCTTAATATGTTGAAATTGTAAATTATTTGGTCACCTCTTGCATTCCCTATGATGTCACAAAAAACCAAGATGATCATCTAAAACATGAATACCATTGGTACATTTGGGATGACCCCTACCTTTAACACACATATAGTGATAAATTAATTAGGAATTATGTTCCTAATATTAATATTAAGTCTATCCATAGATTTTACCCCACTCTTGCTTATGGGGGCCACATTGGTCCCCAACGGACTGCTCATAAGTTCCTCAATTCGGGCCTCTTTTTCCAAAATTATTTCAGGATGTCCATGATTTCTATAAATATTATCCTCATTATCAAATAATGAGGGATGTATCTAAAAGAAATAAAATTACACAACAACTCTTACTCTTCTATGAGATTTTTATGTTTGGGGCATTAACTTTATGGGGATATTTCCTAATTACATTGGAAACTTGTACATTATTCTTGTATTTGATTATGTGTGAAAATGGGCAGAGGCACATGCCACAAGGATATATGATTCCATGATAGTTGTGGAATTTTTGAGAAACCAATTTTTATTTAGGTTTGGATTACCTAGGTTCATCATCATTGACCAGGGTTCTCATTTCTCCAACCAAATAATGAAATCACTTTTTCCTCAGTACGGGGTCATGCATCGAGTTTATACTACTTATCACCCATAAAACAATGTTCAATATAAGGTGTTAAATAGATAGGTAAAGTAAAATTTAGAAAAAAGTTTCAACCCAATAGAAAATATTATAGTCTTAGACTTGATGATTCATTATGGGCTTACCATACTACATTCAAAACTCCCATTAGAATGTCACTGTATCGAATTCTTTTTGGAAAGATTTGTCACCTAACTATTAAGATAGAGAATTAGTCCAACTGGGCCATTAAAAAAATGAAATTCTAATCTTTCTGGTGAATGTTATCAATGGAATTTATAGATTAAAGAGCTATAGTAAATGATAAGAGGATAAAATGAGAACTCTAGGATTTATACAGAGAGAACCAAGGCTTCCCAGGACTGCCTCATCCTTCATCATCAATTAAACATTAGGTATAAGGTCATCATTTTCAATAGAAGGTGGAAGTTTCATCCTAGTAAGCTTCATTCCCACTAGTTTTTTCCAAACAATATTAAAAATGTCTGTCCATTTGGTATTGTTCAGGTTGAAAACGAAGAAACAAAAGAAACCTTTACTATCAATGGGTAGTGGTTAAATCACATTCATGAATCCATTTTGGAGTCCCAAGTGGAGGAAATACAAGTTAAATAAGTAACCTACCAATGAAACCCATTGGGTTTTTCCTTCCTATATTCTATTTTATTACAGTGAGGATACTACACACTCTAGGTGTGGGGGTGGGTCTAATCATGAGTTTGTTTATAATTTGCATCATTTTTCTCATTTTTCTCTTTCTCACTTACTAAATTGTATTATTAACTTCCCCCTCTCACTTTTTTTATGAAATATTCATTTTTAATCCCACTTAATCATGGAAAATTATGCACACTTACTCATGGAAAATTATTCCCACTTAAACATTGAAATTATCAAAATGTGTGAGGAATTTCCCTAATTCAAGTTGTTTTAACATTTTTTTCACAGATGGAATGTGTATTTTAGCATAGATATTACATTTAGGTGTGCATATTTATAGAAATTAGGTTATTTTTTGATGATATAAATGTTTGTATCACTTTTAAACCTTTGAGAATAATGGTATTCTTTGTGTTAGTAATTTATGGTAAAATTCTTCCACTTAATTTCTCCACACATTTTTTCACCAAACCATGAATTGTGAAAATTTCTCACTTAATAAAAGGTGAATATAAGTTAGTTTAATATTTATTTACTTTCCAAAATTATTTTTTTCTATACGTTCCTTCCTTATCCTAACTTTTTTAATACTATACCGGATTCACTAATGTGTGTATACCTATTTTATGATTGTTACATGCCGTAAAAATAACTACAAATAAAAGAAAAATAAAAAACAAAAGCAAAAAAACATGGGTTTTATCTTGGTAAGGTCAAAAATAACTCTTCCATGAACTTTTATCTTGATATAACTATTACAATTAGTGTCGTGAGGATATCAAACAAGGGTTGAGGGATGAGTATGAGATTCATTCCAAGTTCATCTTTTGAAATAATAATAATAATAATAAATGAGTGGAGTGATTAAATTTAAAAAATATGGGGATATATAGGTCTAGATATTAAGGTTTAACTTTCAAGAATGATTAAGGTAATGGGTCTTAAAATTAGATTGCAAAGGATGTAAGGTAGGTTTAGTGGACAGAATCATTAAATTAATTTTTTTAAAATTAAACTATATTTACTGGACATAAAGTGTAAAAAACAGCATGAAATGGTTTCCACACACACACATGTAGAGTTAGTGACATTGTTCAATTTTCAATTATTTTCTCAAATTATAATAATTCATCTCGTTGAATTTCATTCTAATACAATTTATGAGACATCTTTTTTCCATATTTACTGAGAATAACTCCTTGGTTTGTTTTTTCTTTTATCACATTGTTATGAGGAATTAAATTTTTAATGTTTTATATTCATTAAATTAATAATATCTCCATGCATAATTTTTAAAAATTTAACTTTTCCCAGGAGTGAAAATGTTTAGGTGTGGGGGTGTGATCGCATCATGATTTACTAATTTATTTCCCCCTTACACCACTATTTTAAAATGGGTTTGTATTAAAATTTCCAAATTTAATAATAAATTGAACATAAAATTTGATTTAATTATTTAATTTTTATTACTACCAAAAAGGTAAATTCAATTTTTTTGTGATTTTATTGTAGGATTATGCGATTTGGAGGGTCAGATATGATTCAAAAGAAAAATGGGTCAAACTGCTTGGAATCCCAAGGACATCTTTCCATTGTTTTAAATATTATGAAAAATAAATGCATCCAAATGGGCTAAAAATTTGTAGTATGATCCCAAATTCAGTTTTATACAACTAATATCAAGGCACACAAGTCCAATATAGCCATATTCTAGCCAATATGAACTGATCTTTCCAGGGAACAAAATATTCACAAATTCAAAAGTTAGGTTTGGTATTTTGATAATTATCACATTCAAGATATCCAATGGAATTAAAATTTGACATGGGTATATTTATAATTACTAAAATCAACTATTTTATTTTGTCCAAGTCAAAATAATTCCATTTAGTCAACCAAAACCGAGACACAATTGGTATATCGAAAAATGGGTTCACAAAACCACTTCCAATTTTGGATATAAAAGGGCACCATGGACACTTCATTTTCAAGTTAGACCAGGAGGAAAGGTACTACTATTTTGGAGTCCTGAAGGATTCATTTAATCCATTTTTAGGTTTTGGATCTCCCTATCATCATAGGGATAGTTGAGATGAATTTAGAGTTAACACATGAGCTTCCTCCTCCTCTCAATGGTGAGATAAATGGTGGGTGATCATTGAGAGGGAGATACACACATGAAAAGGGAGTTCTTACACATAATTATTTACTTTTTTGGAGTATTTTTTGTTGTGAATTTTTATTTAGATTTATATTATATTTTTTTGATGCATTAAATTGAAAAAAAAATTATTTCATAACTGATCAGTGTGTAATTTTATGTGTGTGACTTATGTTGTTTCAATTGGACAACAAAAGAATCTTATTATTTCCTAAACATATGAGATTTCAATGTTCCTTGAAAAACTGTAAATAATTATAAGGGGATATAAGTTGGATAAAAACATTTATGTTAAGGTTTAGTATTATTTTCATATTTTTATAGGCTTTTGGGTACCGATGATCTAATTTAACCCTCAACCTATGGATTACACCAAAACATAATAATAAATTAAGAACAAGAAACTTTTCATGTGGTGTTGTAAACTAGAAATGATCACATACCTTTCATATATTTTTCAAAAATCAATTATTCATCAGCTATTAAAATATTTAATTAATTAATTTTATTTTTATAACCATTTTTAAAAACACTCCCCTATTTTTTTGATTTTTATTAAAAATACACACTGTAAACATCCAAAGCTCACCGAGAGAAGACCTAGGGTCTTCCCTAGACTATATATCAACTTTACAAATATAATCAATTCGATGTGTCACGACACCATGGAAAATTATATAATTATAAATACATCTTAAATATCACATATATATATATCATATAAAAATGTTTTATCCATCATAATTATCAACCATGAGAGGTGGTAATGAAAAAATGAACAACATAGTTATGTGAGGTGGTAGTTCATCGTACATGAACGATAATTTCGTTACCTATTTGATGGAAGTTTGTGTAGGTGTTGGTTGAATCCTTAACATAAAAAATATCATCATATTGAATATACTGATGTTATTATATATTCATGGAATAATAATAAATTAAGGTAGTATAGAATGAAACAATGTAAAAATGCATGTTGATGAAAGTTAGCTCTTTTTCAGGTAGCTCCTTTTTTTTTGCATCAATAGAATTTTTAGCTAGATTTATACCCAAGGCAAGGAATCTAGGGTGTGGGGAGGTATGTTAAGAGATTATTTTGGGTATGTTTTGGATGAGAAAAATGGGCATAATATGTGTGAAGAAATGGGAAGGGTTAGTGCCTTTTTATAGTGGTGGAGTGAAATTATTTTAAATTTTTTAAAAGGGAATTACACCCATGTTTTACCCATGTAATGTGATTCAAATAATGGTAAAAATTAAATAAAAGGGAGGATAGGGTTTAAATATAACCATAAAATGGGGTTTGGAAAATTTTATAGGATATTTTGGATCTTTAATTGAAGGTTTAGTCCCCTGTTTAGATAATTTTCCTCTTAATCAATATAATTAATTTTAATTAAATTCACCAATATTTTTGGTCAAAAAATAATTTGAACTTATTATAAATTATAAATTATTATGATTCAAAATATTTAATCCATTTTTTCAAATTCTAATCATAGTAGTGTCATAAATTAATTTAAAATTAATATCATAGATGGGATGACAATGTAGGTTTTTAAAGAAAAAATGTTCAAAAGTTTTATATGATTTTATATCTAAATTCAATGTGAAATTTATTTCAATATCCTAAATAATTTTAAATGATATAAAAATTATATAAGTATACATTAAAACCAACTAAAAAATAATTTAACTATATAAATAAATTAGACAAAAAAGGAGTTTTCAACAAAAAATCAATATTATTCACTATTCATAAAAATTTGAAAGTTCTCTAAAAAATACAAATAATTCACCCAAATTTAATTATAATATTTATATTTTAAGAAATAATTTTATTTTTTAATATTAAAATTATAAGTCTAAAAATTTATATTTAAAATGGGTTCACCATTAAAAGGTGGTAAAACAACCTTTTAAAAATATGGAGCTTTTTGCTTAAAATTGGATTTATTTTTATTTTAAGATTATCTAAATTAGTGAATGAATGTAAAAAAAATTCATAAACATTTTTAAAAATAATATAGTTATTCCTATTCATTTCTGATGATACAATAGCTCATCAATAATGACCACTTAAAATAATAAAAATAACAATATATTATTTTTCGGTATAACTCAGTCTTGCGTGCAGCGTAAGATTGTGTAGAAACTCATTACTATGTGTTGGGTACACAATCAAACATAGAATCAATTTTAGGTTAAATTTATGTCTAATTCATAAATATTAATAAATATGGAAAATACTTATTCTATAATTACCTAGGATGTTACATCCTTCCCCATTTTGTAAATTATGTCCTCATAATTTTATTCACTTATAAAATAAGTGGGGATATTTTCCATCATATAATTTTCCAATTATCATTTTTCCTCCTCAACTATATATATTTTCCATAAAACCTTAATCATATTAATTACATTATTCTGCAACACTTTCTCTCTGTGGTTAAGAACATGAATTGATTGTTCCTCATAAGAAATATTATCTTCCATCTGAACTAATTTAGGGAAAAACATGAGATGAATTCGGTACATACTTCGTTAACCTTGAAAAATAAAATACATTATGTTACTAGGATAAAATTATAGGTAAATCCACTCAATATGATACTTATATAATTTTATCCATGATTTCATATGATCCAATAAACCGTGGACTCAACTTCCTATTTTTACCAAAACTTCTATCTTACTTTCATTAGGTGATATTCCCAATTTACTTGAAAATTTATTATAGATGAAATAATGAGAAGATCCAGATTCAAAAAAAGTATTTAAATGATTTGAAAACACAAGTAAAATACCTTTCACCACTTCATTTTATGGCCCAACATCAACTATATTAGTATAAAATAACCTCACTACACCTTTCTATTTTTTATTATGAATATTCTCATCCTGTGAAACTAAGTTCAGACCTGAATTAGTGTAATGACAAATCTCATTAAAACTAAAACATCTTACCATTATTTGAATATCATTTACCACATTTTCTGATTACTCAAGATTCTTTCCTTGTATTTACAGGCTATGTGTCCAAACATTCCACATTGCTAAAACTTCCCTAACTTCATAAGACATTCTCAAGGGTTATTTTTACCAAACATAATATAAAATTTGAACTTCATTTTCATACCTATAGATTTATTTGTTTCTTGTTTCCCCATCACCTTCCATCCAGACCGCTTCTTACTTTCATCATCACAAGGAACATAAGATTCAGAAAACTCTACCTCAACCTTTTTAGAAAAATGAATAACTTTATCATAGCTTTTAAATTCTAGCATGGCCAAAGCTATTTGTAGACTTGGTTTAAATCCTAAGTGAAATTGATTAATTTTTCTATCCGTTTTATAAATAAAATCCAACACATACCTCGAAAATATTGTAAAGTTTCCTTTATATAAAGCTAAAAAATATTCATCTTTTTTCCTCAGAACCATGATTTTTTTCCATTAAAAGTTGAATAACCTTAGGGAAAGATATCTAAAGGAAATGTTCCTTGAATGTTTCCCATTCCATGGCATCAAGATCATATTTTTATCTTCTATTCTTAACCAAATACAACCATCAATCAGCTTCACCATCAAAATGATAAATGACAAGGTTTACATTTTGACATTTTGAACATCCCATGACATCAAATATTTTTTCTAGAGCATTGATCCATCTTTCGGCTACCAATGGGTCTGATGATTCACTGAATTATAGGGGATGTTTCCTCAAGAAATTCTCCACAAAATAAATCTTCCTTAAGGGTATATTGGGTTTCGATATACCATGGATACCACCAACATTTATCACCTAAGTCAATTGAACCTTTACTGCTAAAAAATTTTCTTTTTTGATTCCACCCATATCGGGATGCTAATCAAGAAGGATATCTTTCTCTCATTTCCTTCCAACAAATTCTTCCCTATTTTCTCTATGTAAAACCATTCTAAAAAACATAATTTAAATGAAGAAACATAGTAATCTTCAAATCCTATAGCATTTTAAATTGACCATAATACGTAATGTTTCAATGTAAAGTTATTAATATTACCCTAGCCTCTAAAATTATCTAAACTAACCTATGAAACAAACTATAAGGACCAAACATTAAACATAACATAATCTTGAGTTTTTGTCAATAAATTATTTTATTTCAAATTCAATATCTTTTTAGATTTATAGTTTTAGAGAATTAGGACCTATTTCATACATAAAAAAACCATAAAATACAAAGTGGACTCTTTTGATAAGTATCCATTTTTCCCCATATAATTTTTTTAAGAATAAAGAAAGTTACCTTTTATAAAAACTCTTTATGAAATTAAAATTAACCTCTTACAGTCTCTTACTCATCATTAAATATTTTGAAAAATATTTAAAAACGTGGGATGAGCATAAAAAGCTCTGTAAGGGATTTAAAAAATAAGGAAACCATTAGTCCATTGATAAACATTATAACCCATGAAAAAAATTCTTAGGAACATAAAATTTTACCCAAAAAGGGAAATATCATTAGTTAATAAATATAATTTATTTTAAAATTTAAAAACAAATTATTTTTCTGAAAATATATTAGAAAACAAAAAACATTCATGTAGGTAACTTGGGACATCATCACATTGAACCCATACAGAACCCTTATTGATTGGAATAACCATACATAAAAATTTCAATATAATTCTCTGTGAAATATAATCATTACTCAATGCACTGAAGAAATATATGGGAACACCCATCATTTAATCTATAATAGGATCACTTGGTGATATTTGGCTCCACCCATCATTTATAATGTCTAAGAATAATAACATGAAATAACACATTTTATCATTTCAAAAACTCTTTTATACTCATTTGAAAATCACTTTTAGATATTAAAATGACATTTTCTTTAAAAAAAACCATTTTCAATAAAAAAATACACCTTTATTTTGAAAAATAATTTCATATACCAAAATAACCAAATAAAATAAGGTTTTTCATTTAATAAAACATGAAATATTACAAAGTAATCCAAAAATAAAATAATGGCCATGGTGGTAGAAAATTCATTTTCACCGTGTACATAAGGAAAAGAACATTCCTTTTGTCATTTGTGAAAAACTTCCATATAAAACACATAAAAAGATTCCTCTATGAAAATTTTTAAATGAAATTAAAAATAGAAATAAAATTCCCTTTATAATCCCTTTATAAAAATAATATCAATAATATTGACATGGATAAAAATATTTAATAATTAAATCTTCAAACATTCAATGTGTCCCATACCACTTTGAACATTTTAATCATAAGAAACATGAAAGAATAAAATTTTAAAAAACATTAAATAAAATTATAAAACATACAATATGGATATAAAATTTAAAATAGGCTGTATATATACTTTATAAAATAATAAAGGTGTATAACATCAAGAAATGCCTCAATGAAAGGAGATTGAAACGAAATCCATTACCTTGAGTCCGAATTGTCACGTGTGTCTTTATATTATTGAATACTAAACTTATGTTAATTATTTAATTTATTAATAACCCTTTTTTATTTTATTATTACTTTTATTTCACTTATTACAATGTTTTAAACAACCACTTAAACAATTAAGTTTGCATCGGGTGTTTTGATTGTATTTGGTTTATGTGTTAAAAATGAATTCGGTAGGTCAACTATGGTCCAAGGATCCATTATATAAAAATATCCATAATAATAATCATGTAATAATTATCATATTTATACATCAATTATACTTTTAAAACCAATCGTGAAATATGGTTATGAAAAATTAACCAACGCTACAATCATGGAGACGGTCGGTCATAGGTACGCATGAATAACATTCCCATTTTTCAACGATCATTATGAAAAGAAGGTAAGTAACATTTATTTTTATATAATTATAATTATATCATAAATACCATGTTATTTAATCATATATACTTATATATACAATTCTTGTGATGTAAAAGGAATCACATCGTGTCGAGGAGGCGGTAGTCCACACATCCACAAATGATATTATAACTTTTTTAGTGTGTGAAAAGTTATTAAAGAAAATTATATATTTTAATTACAGAAATTTAATAATGTCATGAATATAATATGGATGTTATTTATGTCACATATATTTAATTAAACCCATACTTAATACATTCCATGTAATGTGTGAATGTTTCACATCACTTGGAGGAGGCAGTAGTTCCCACGTCCACAAATGATGTTATTGTATTTACACAAAAAGTAAAGCATGAAGGTATGTTTATATATAAATTATATATGTATGAATAAATATTAAATAAAATATAAATATCATATGAAAATATTTTTTTCATTATTATTCCTAACTATGAGAGGTGGTAAAAGAAAAACAAACGACATTATTATGTGAGGCGGTAGTCCGTTGTACAAAAATAGCAATTTCATTACTCATTTGATGAAGGTGTGTGTAGTTTTAGTTTTAAAACATAAAATAACAAAATATAAATATATTTATAATACTTATTTTATTATATAATCATGTAATAATAATAAATTAAGGTGGTGGATAAGGAAATGATGTAAAAAATGTATGTTTATGAAAGTTACATACTCTTCAGGTAACTCCTTTTTTGTTTCCACCATAGGACTTCTTGGTTAGCTTTTTTTCCAAGGTGAGACATCTATGGTGAGGGTAAATATTCTGGTAGATTATTTGGGTAGGGTTTTGATGATATAAATGGCCTTTATACGTGTGAATAAATGGAAAGGGCGAGTGTCTTTTTATAGTGTAGGAGGAGTGGCATTCTTGTAAATTTTTGAAAAGGGAATTCCACCCATGTTTTTCCCATGTCAATTTCTTACAATATTGGTAAAAATTAAATACAAATAATTATAGGGTCTAAATATGAATAATAAATAGATTTTTTATATGTTTATAGGACATTTTGGCTCTAAAGTTTAAGGTTAAGTCCCTTGTTAAGCTAATTTTTCTCTTAATCACTGTAATTAATTTTAATTAATTTCACTTATATTTTTGGTAAAATACTAATTTTACCTTATTATAAATTATAAATTATTATTTTTCCAAATATGGAATCTATTTTTTCAAATTACAATTGTATAAGTGGCATAAATTAATTTAAATTTAATCCCATAGATGGGATGAAAAAGTAGGTTTTTAAAGTAAAAAATGTTCAAAAGTTTGCTGTGTTTTTATATCTAAATTAAATTTTAAAATTATTCCAGTGAACTAAATTGGTTTAAATTATATAAAAAATTTTAATTATTCTATAAAACTAATTAAATAAATAATTTAACTATAATAATAAATTGGATGAGAAAGCAGTTTTGAACTAGAATTCATTATTATTCATTATTCATCAAAATATGAAAGTTCTCAGAATAAAACCAAAAATTCACCCAAATTAAATTTTTATAGATTTATTACAAAAAAGGAGTTCATTTCTTCATATGAAAATTATAAAAATTTCAAAAATTATATTTAAAATGGGTTCCCATTAAAAGGTGGTACAACTAACTTTTAAAAATACAGAGCTTTTTATGCTTAAAATTGGATTTATTTTTATTTTAAGAGTATAAAATTTATTGGATGAATGTAAAAACATTTAATAAAAATGATTAAACATAATATAGAAATTACAATTCACTACTGTTGATACAATAGGTAGGTGATAAGTACCTCTTAAAATAATAATATTAGTAATATATTATTTTTCGGTATAACCCAGTCTTGCGTGCAACGTAAGATTTTAGAGAAACTCATTATTCTATGTTTGGGTATGCTATCAGATATAGATTCCATTTTAAGGTGAAATTGATATCTAAGTCATAAATATTAATAAATATGGAAAATACTTATAATATAATTACTTGGGATGTTACAATGGATCTGGGTGTTATTTCCATATATGTGTTGATCTCTTCATACTTAAAACATGTAGTTTATTAAGGTGAGACCAAAAGAACTTGGCATATTAGATGGAATCCATCAGTACTAATAGACTCATTGAGTGAGTTCTCCAAGGTGAGTGTGGTTACACACTCTCAAAAAGAATCTGAGGATGATATGTGGTTGTGACCATACCTTGAGACTTAGTGTCAACTATGAGAATAAATGGATGATTTATTGTACATATCATATTATTATGGAAATATATTTTAATGATATAACCACTCTTGATGCTTTATGCTTAGTGATTTTGGGTTTTCCTACTTGGTATTTTTATACTCACTCATTCATGGGTTATTCTCACACATGTAATATATTATATAGATGACTGGCCATTCAATGGAGTTCTTGGTGTACCATGAGTATATAGAGATTATATTTGGTATAGAAAAACCATGGTTCTAAATGAGATTCACATTCGACTGTAGTCCCCTCTAGCTATAATTTTTTACTTTATAATTTTTGGTGGGCTTTCATTTGGCCCTTATTACATCCCAATATTTTTTGTACTCTAATAATGGGAATTATATGCATACATTCATTTAGTATCATCCATATTTTATCTTTTAACATTGTATGGTCTTGGATATGTGTGAGTGTGTACATAAAAATTAGGCTAAGGCATCCCATTTTAGTGTAATGCCAACTCAACACTAGTCAGCAGCCCTCGGCCTATTGGAGGTGGGCTTGGGGTAGTCACACTTAGCTTATCTTTGTCCAGGTAGGCCTCGGTGGGTCAGGTCATGACAGGAAGGCACCCATAGATAAGGGAATAAATAATATCTTTCCTAAATACCCCTTTTATATGAGGTACTAGTAGTTGTTGTGGAATATGACTCAGATAACGTAGACCATGAAGGGCTCCATGAATAAGTCAAAAATCGTAGGAGAGGTCATCATCCAAGAGGTCAAGACCACAGATGTGGTAAAATTAAATGGGGGCCCTAAACAATGAGGGTCTTGATACTCCGGATATGATCAATAAAAATATGGTTCTGTAATCAATTTTTAAACATTGAAGTTGGTTTTGTCTTATCTATCCACATCATATGTACTTCTATTTTTATTTTTAATAAATATGCTTTTTCCTAAGTTTTTTTTTAAAAAATCACATTATGATGATTTTGGATTTTTTTTGAGACCTTTATACAATTGATACCCACTTTAACATTTTATCTTTCTTTTGAGTCAACAGAATCCATTTATTTCATTGATAGTATAACCACATTACAATCCTATTTAATTTTATTACACCACCCTTGGTATTTTTTGATGATTTATAATGGAATAAATATTATGTAAGAGGTTGTTTCATGATGTTAAAGGGATGATATATATTGTAAAATTAAAATATTTTAGGATTTATCATTGATTGTTGGGGGTAAGGTTTATAAATTTCATTTAATTGCACTTTATTTTCCACCCTATAAAAAATAAAGATATAATAAAATGAAAGGTAAGAAAAATATATGTTGAAAAGGGGTGAATATTTCATTAGGAATATTGTGATGATTCATGAGAGAATGATAAGAGGAGAAAATAGTTTTTAGGGTGAAATAATTTTGATGTTATATTTTAAAGGATATTTTCGTTGAGCTTATATTGTATATCATCCATTATACTTTAGAGTATAACCTCATTTTTAAGCCTTATGATTTTTACATTAATATCCTTATGGATTTCATATTTAGATTATTTTTAGTATTTGTTGAAATCAATCATTAATATTATTTATTTTTGTAGATGGTTGAGACTTAAATATTTTAAAACATTATGGTTATAATACAGGTACTCAAGGATTGAGCATAACTCTAGTTAAATGTTCCTTGATCGATGAGAGAAATTTTTTCTCGTAAGGTAGATCACAAGTGTGCATGAATAAAAATAATAAATTAAAATATGAAAATGGAATTTAATTAAAGTATCGTTTATTTAAGAAGAAAAATAAAATACATGGTTTACTGGTTTTCTTGAAAAGTGAAGAGATAAAGAGATATTTTTTATGGGATGTATGAAAATCTGTTATTTATTAATAATTTTTTAGTTTTTTTTATCATAATATTTAACCTTGGATATGATGGATTTACTTTGTGATTATATGGAGAATTTTCATTAAAGAAAAACAAGTATTTATGTTCATAGGTATTTAATATATTGAAAAATATATGCATTTTTCTTTAATAATTTTGTTAATAAGTCATTTTTATCTAATTTTTAGTTTTTTTAATTTTTAATGGTAATAATTTTTTATATTATTAATTTGGATTTTTTTAAGAAAAATTAAATTAAATAAAAAAAGGAATATTATGGCTACATATGAATCAGTTGCACAGAGGGTCAGCTACGTAGAAGTAACTCAGGCATTTGGCCTGACTATGTAAGGATTATGGTTCTATATGGTCTGTAAGGGATTTGTATGAATAATATTATAGCTCATGTAAGATTAGATCTATTTGTAAGAATATTGTGTAATAATAAAAAATCTGTGGAGATGAAGGAGTAGTGATACTGTAAAAGAGTAATTAATATTCATGTAAGATTAATTAAGAATCAAAACAGCCAACATAAGTTTAAAATTGATATTCATAGGAGAAAAATTAAAATTCCTTAGGATTTTTATGGTTTTCCATTGGGATAAATTTAATGATCCAACATAATAAAGAAAATGAACCCTAAACCGTAACCTGGAACCTTGTTTTGTGAATATCTTAATGTAATAGAGGTGGCTTATTTTCCAAGAATCTATTGAATAATATGGATCACTCCTTGCCATGATTGTTATGGCCCAACTTGACTCCACTCACCCAATGTCTAGATTTTTGCATCACATGACCCTAGTTATGACTCTCTATATTCCATAGGTTTTCAGCAAACATCAAGGTTCTAAGGTGTTACTGTATGGAGACTATACCCTCATTTTAGAGTAACACAATAGTGGAAGTATCATACAACATCCATAACAAATAATCTAGGTAAGTGGAAGAAATAAAATATATCCATTCAATATAAAATAAAATTCAGGCATACAAGAACACATCCCAACTGCCCGTTGGGGTGATAAAATACTAAATAATCAAAATAAAAAATATTATGAGGATGTAAAACCATCCCCTAGACTCATCACATACCAATATCTAAATCCTTGATGTCTTGATCGCACTTCATCATAAAACTCATGGCATCTTCCCTACATAAACCTCTGGATAATGAGTTCTTTTTAGGTCCCAAAGTTCCATGACCACTAGAGAAAGGTGTGAGTACAACATGGTATGCCCCCACCAATGACGTCCCTAACATAACTAGTAAATAAATTGTATCATGTTATGATATGATCAGAAAATAAATACAATGTGGAAGTGTAGTAAAATAATCACCGTCAATTATTGAGTTCTATTGTGACACCCAAAATCAACCATACCAGCTTCAACTAGTGCCATATGTCTATGATCATGTGTTATAACCACGCAAAGGGTCAAGTAAAAACCCAACCATAATCCCATCTTAAGTATATGAAATCACTAAGTAGATATAACATCTCACATATATCATCTCATATATACATAAAAAGTATATGAAATCACTCAGGGGCAGTGCATACCACTCAGACAACCTCATATATAAATCTCATCAAAGGGTTAGTGTGTCCCTCCATTAAATCAAATTTATTACATTCATTTATTTTCAGGGGTTAGTGTCTCCCTCTTGTCTATCTCATATATATATATATATATATATATATCACATCAAATGGTAGTGAGTCCCTACCATCCATCTCATTTATTATCTTCTTTAATTATCTAGGTGGTGTGTTCCTCTTATCCTTCTCATATATATATATATCACATTGGAGGTTACTGAATCCCTCCCTTTTATCTCATTTATTACATTTATTTAGTATTTATTGATAGTGCATCCCACCCTTCCATATCAAAAACATATCACATCGAGGGGAAGTGCATCCCTCCTGTCCATATCATTTATTATAATCATTTACTATTGGGGGGTAATGCATCCCTCTTGTATATCTCATATATATATATGTAGATATATATATATATAATCAAGTGGAATTTCATCCCTTTTATCCATCTCATTTATTACAACCATTTACAATTGGTGTAAATACACCCCTCTTGTCTATCTCATATATATATATATATATATATCCCAATGGGGGAATGGAATCCCTCTCATCCATCTCATTTATTACATTAATCTATTATCCTAGGGGTGGGGAAGATGTGTCCCACCCATCCGTCTCATTTACTACAGTGGTTTATTATCTAGGTACAGTGTATCCCTCCCATCCATCCCATATATATATATATATGACATTAGGGAGAATCATGTCCCTCCCGCCTATCTCATTTATTACATTCATTTATTATTAGTGGTGGGAGATGTGCATCCCACCCATCTATCTCATATCTATACTTATCACATCAGGGGGAAGTGCCTCCCTTTTATCCATACAATTTATTAAATTCATTTATTATTAGGGGTAGTGTGTTCCTCCTGTCCATATAATTTATTACATCTATTTATTATTAGGGTAAAGTGCATCCCACCTAATAATATCACCTCATGTAACATCCCCTCATGAGTTGGACACTCACCCAGAACCGTAAAAACTTCCTATACTGACTACTCAAGCACATAACCTAACCTCATCACCTTTTCTATACTAGACTATATCCATACTATCCTCTCAAAAATTCCTTATCTAGGGTCATAAAAATATTTGGGAACCCACCAAATTCTCATATGTGAGATCATAGTCCAAACACCCTACATGTATTTCATTATCTTATTCCTCATCTATAGGGTTGAAGTCGGTCAATCAAAGGGAATATCATCCCTTAATATAACCATGATCGCATATGACATAATATAACACACATATGATATAATATAAAGTCGCATTTATAAGGTTTCATTGATCCCATATTACTTACAAGATCAAGTTACATCGACTCTCTCCCTCAACCCACACAAACATACCATCTATGATCATCCCACTTGTGTATGCTTATATTAGTGGGAGAGAAACTATCACCCTTCTCTCTAGTAAACTATAATAAGGTATCCCAATGGAGAATATGACCCATACTTATTCCTATTACCCAAATCTACCAATCTCCCTCATATGGTGGGATAAAAGGGCACCTATGCCAAGCTTCACTATGTATATCAACTTCATTTAGACCATTTTTTTGGTTTGTATATGTAAGATCCCGACATTTTCTGGAATCATATCGAGTGCATTTTCTGGGAATTTTTTAATATTTTAAGTACCTTTAACTCAGATTAGTGGCTTTGGGTGACTTTGGGTGAACATTTAAGGAAAAATAAATGACATTGGGTTGTGCACGGTTTGTGAACGGTTTGACCAACCGTACTACCAAACTATGCCAAGCGTGCGAAACTGGATAGAGAGGTCTACAAAGTTTTTGTACGGTTTGACAAACCATGTGACCAAACCATTCCCACCATTAAAAACTGAACATAGGGGTCTACATGGTTCGTGCACGGTTTTCCCTAACTGTGTGCATCGGCCCAGAAAATCGTGTGCACATGATTTTAATTTGAAAAATCCTTTTTAAAACCACCCAAACCCCCAGGACTTCCATATTTTCAACCTTGGACCAGGCTTGATGAATTATAAGTGTTTCCAAAGCCTACTATAGAGATTCCAAGGTGATATGAACATAATTATTTGATATTTAAAATCCGTATTGAAGATCTTCTCTCCTCCTGGTAATTGGATTTCATCATGATGCTTCTTATATTCTTTATCTTATTTTTTCTATTCCTTTCAATGTAGGATCTTCACCGTTTCCATGGATCTAGACCTATGGGTTGAGATCTAGATCCAGGGTTGTGAATCTAGATCTATATTTTCAAGATCTTGATGCCTTTGGTCTTAATTTTGGCTTTAGGGATTTAGACCCAGATCATGATCGACGATGTTTTGCCGCTCATATTTTTTAGGATTTCCATTGGGATAACTTCCATCAATAAACTGAGGTAGGTGGTCTAAATTGAACTCCCATAGTCATGATTTATGATTTGTGTATCAGTTTATGAATTTTCTAGATTCCCTTGATAATTTAATTCCTAAATAGGAGTAATTAGGAATATTGATTTGACTTGTGATTTTCCTTGGTGATTAATTGATAATTGATCATGGAACAAAGGAAGGAGGTTTACCAAATTGATATTTGTATTGGATATTGATTTTGTGTTGAGATATTGTCTTGAGATATTGAATTGATGTATTAAGATAATTAATTTGAGGGAATTAATTATGGAATTATGTTTGGCTATGAAAGATAATTAATTGTAAAAATTAATTATGTGCCAAGAATTTGACCAAAGATAATTAATTTGGAGAATTAATTATGGTTCATGATGTGATCAAAAATTATTAATTGTGATAATTAATTATGACTTTTTGGTTTTTTGCATGAATAATTAATTTTTAAGAATTTATTATGTAAAGAGAATTATGTTGATTGATTAATTAATTGATGAATTAATTAATGGGTTATATGCTTAGTTAACTTTTGAATAAACTAATGGCCTTTGAATTGTTTAACTAATCATTGGATTAGTAAATGAATAATGTGGAAAATTCTTGAGAATTAAAGAATGATTAAATGGATGAGATTTTGTGGTTTTGGGCATAGTGTCCTAGACTGATTAGAATTTGGGACTTGTACATGGCGTCCCTCCCCAATAGTTATCCAAGAATGAGATTATGGGGTGATAGGCATGAATACCTATACCGAATGAGAAAAGAGTTCTAGGAATGACGACCTACACTCAATGAGATTTTTGGTGCTAGGCATGATGACCTACACTAAATGATTAATGATAATAATAAATGATGATTCAAATAATAATTAGGGTGCTATGCATGATGACCAGCACCAAATGATTAATGATAATAATGAATAATGATTCAAATGATAATTGGGGTACTAGGCATGACAACCTACACCAAATTATTAGTGATAATGAATGATGATTTAAATGGGAAACATGAATTGGAATTAGCCTAATGTGATGATTAAATATTAAATGTCAATGTGATAATTGTTTAAATTATGCATTGTATTTATTACTTCATAAATATGAATGCACTAACTTTTGAATGGACTCATTTTAGACACCGTTGGTGGTGGCCTACTGAGTTATACCCACATCCTATTTGGGCCGCCTGATCAGCACCCAAGTAGACTTTGTTGATAAAGGACAGGATAAGGGTAAGGCCCTGGGATAGTTTTCAGTTTGGTATTGAAGCATGGTAGAGGGAAAAAAACGTGGTTCGGGACCCGTTTGGGTGTTTTTGTGTCTTTACATTTAGTTTAATTGTAGACACTTGACTTTTGCATTGTCAAAGCATGTTTTAACTTTCATTTGAGTATTGTATTTTAATTATTTGGTTATCATATGACATGTATGTTTTCTTGTTTATTTTTATTTGCTTCCTATCGTATTTTATTCTAATAACAAATGGTATAGTCTCCCCAAGAATGACATTACATCCCCTCACTGCTAGTTGGAACCATCTGGCGTATAGGGAGGAACACTTGAGGGCATGTGGCCAACCAGCTTGGGGAACCGTTTAGTGGATCCTAGGTCGGGAAGTCACAAAGTGGTATCAGATGAGTTTTCTTTTCTTTCTTCTTATTTTGTCTTACTATTTTGGGAAAGTTAGACAGAATACTAGGAAGAGTCTATTCTTAGAAATGAGCTAATGAATGGGAGTTACAAACCCATATATGGGGTAAAATCTGATTACTCATGGTGGGATTGTTGTTATTGTTGTTTTTTGTTACACTCGAATATTATTTCACCTTGGGTGATGCACTTGTGGTGTGATGTGATATTTTTTTGAATTTTTTTTAATTTTATTTGTGGCCTAAGGAGTCACGATACTTTATTCTGCATGCATCATTCTAGGAACTTAGGGTTTTTATGACATGAATAATTCTAGGAACTCATAGGAAAATAGATTATGAGCAAGTTTTTGAACTTGAACTGTTCTTCCTTATTATGAGATTGGAATAATGATGCAAAATGAGAACAAATTGGTGTTTAAGGAGAACCTCGATTGATGAAATGGGAATGATAAATTAATTAATATTTGGATTAATTAATTTGATATAATAAGATTAATTAATGGATGAATTAATTAATGAGGATGAATATTACCTTATTAAGAAAGACCTAGGAGTAGGATTATTAAGGGAAGTGATAAGGCCTCAGTGTTGATCGTGTGGCAAGAAAAAAGGGAAATTACATGTTAAAACTTGTCTTGTTAGTGTCTCCTATTACTTAAATGTTATAAGGTTGCGTTATGATACCAGAGTCCTGTGTTTTGATTTGTAGGAGTATTCCTCCATGATGATTATTGAGGGAGGGACCGAGGGGTATGGTCTGAAATAAAATTCCAGATAGGGAGCTTGAGTCACCATTGGTGCAAGCTAAGGAATAAGGGGAACAGTTCTGAGAGAACTTTTCTTGTTTCATGCAATTCATGGAGAGAGATCCAGGGTGGGTTTAGAAAATCATGTACGAATTGACAAGGGAGTTTCTACTATAGCACCCTCCTACTTTTACTAGAGAGGGTGGACCTAAGGGAGATAAATTATGGATTGAATCCATAGATACTATACATGACCATTTGGAGACTCCAGTTGGGAGGATGGTCAAGTTGGCTGCTTATATGCTGTGGGGTTCTGCAATGCACTGGTGATACATTCAAGTACGATCTGGACAGACTGACGAGATGTTATGGAAGGAATTTCTAGAGAAGTTCTTAGAGCACTTCTATCTAGGCAAACTGAGACAAGATAAGGCTTCAGATTTTATGCATCTTAAATAAGGAATCATGTCTATAATGGAATATGTTGTACGTTTCACATATTTATAGCTCTTTTATATAGCTTTGGCGGTAGATGAGGCTTCTTCATAAAAATGATTTTAGGACGAACTTAAGTGTGAAATTAAGTCCCAAGTGAATATCTTTAGGCTGAAGAACTTTTCAGAAGTGGTTAATCTGGATCTCATTTCAGAGGGGAACTTGAATGAGTCTTCCAGAACTAGATAGGTAGTTGGAAGATCAGGGAGAGTGCCTTCTGAGAGCAGGAAGCATCTTCATGAGAATCTTAGTCAGGACAATGGAAAGCAAGGTGGACAGTCAGGAGGAATAGTTACACTGGATCTTTCTCATGTGATTTGAGACCATTGTGGTATTAAGTGACACTATCATACACATTGTCCTCGACCACTAGGGGAGGGCTGGTTTTGTGGCAAGATGGGACACCTACAGAAGTTCTACCAAAAGAAGCGACAAGCTAGTGCTGAGGGAGTAGCTACTCAGAGTCAGAGTGTGGGAAGGGCGTATTCTACACCCTATAGGTCTAGAATCTATAAATATAATGGAAGAGGTGGTAGAAAAAGTGTACATGGTGCTTCAGGGAATGAGCACCCATATCAGCAAAGTGGTACTACTTAGGGGAGTTAGGCGACACCACAGGTAAGAGGGGCAGGATAGTTACATGCAGTGCAACCTACAATTGTGGAGAATGAGGAAGGTCTATCGATAGTGATAGGTACTATTATAGTTTATTCTACTTTATCTAGTACCTTTTTTGATAAAATATCCTCTCATTCCTTTGTATCTTCAAATCTTGTTAATGTCTTGAGCCTGGAGGTGGAGTCCATAAGAGGGGTGAAGAATATCAATACACCATTGGAAACATGGTCTAGGGATATCTATTTATGAAAGGGATGTTCTCTAGAGATCAGAGAGTATCATTTACTTTTGGAGATCTATGTCCTTGATATAATAGGATTCTATATGATTATGTGTATGGACTATCTAGTCACATACTGAGCCCACATAGATTGTTATTATAGGAGAGTGACCTTTGTATCTCCTGAAGGTGACCAGTATGTTCACCATGGAGAATGGGATATCCATGCAGGCATAGTTAGGATAATTACTCAGCAATTGGGACATCTCACATACTAATTTTCTAGTCTTTTGTTGAATGATGGGAGTCTTAGGAAAGACATCTTCCACTAGTAGTAGAACTATTTCAAGATATCTTTCCTGAAGACTTTTCAGGGTTTGCACCTAATAGAGATGTGGAATTAACTATTGAGCTCATGTTGGCGGCTGATCTGGTATCTATTCCACCTTATAGAATGGCACCGACTGAGCTCCAAGAGCTCAAAATGCATTTGGAAGAGTTTTAGGATAAAGGGTTTATCCTTCCAAGTACGTCGCCTTGGGGATCACCTGTTTTGTTTGAAAATAAGTTCGATGGGAGTTTACGCTTGTGTGTTGACTACCATAAGTTGAATAAAATGATTGTGAAGAATAAATATCCTCTTTCGCATATTGATGATCTTTTTTACTAGCTAAAGGGGGGTAGTGTGTTCTCAAATATCAATCTGAGATCAGGGTATCATCAGGTGAGAGTTTGGACCACTGATATACCAAGAACTTCTTTATGGAGCAGTTGTGGCCTTTATGTGTTTTTCGTAATGCCATTTGGGTTGACTAATGCTCCATAAGCTTTTATGTCCTTGATGAACAATATCTTTCATCTATACTTAGATCCGTTTGTGGTGGTGTTTGTGGACGACATCTTAGTGTACTCTAAGATTCATGATGATCATGCTCAAAATCTTGATATGGTCGTGGGTACACTGAGAGAGCATTGGCTATATGCCAAGATATCTAAATGTTATTTTTGGATTAACATGGTATAATTTTTGAGGCACATCATCTAAAAAGAAGGTGTGGCAGTGGACCGATAAAAATTTTAGGCCATGATTTCATAGGAGCAGCCCAAGAATGATTTTGATATTTGAAGCTTTTTGGGATTAGTTGGTTATTACAAGAGGTTTACCCAGAACATTTCTCGAATGGAAGCACCACATACTATTTTGAAAAAGAAAGGGATTAAAATTGTTTGGATAGAAGAACGTGAGAATGATTTTTAGGAATTGAAGAAGCGCTTGACTTCGGCACCAATTTTGATCTTACTTGAGTTAGGTGAGGAGTAAACGGTGTTCTGTGACACTTCTGGGATTGATCTCATAGCTGTGTTGATGAAAATGGATATGGATGTTGCTTTTCAGTATTGGTAGTTGATTCCACAAGAATGGAATTACCCTACACATGACCACAAGTTGGCAGTAGTGGTTTATGCTCTTAAGTGTTGGCGACACTATCTTTTGGGGGAAATTTTTACAGTTTTTACAGATCAAAAAAGCTTGAGGTATATCTTTTCATAACATGATATGAATATTTGGAAGTGAAGATGGGTAGAGTATATGCAGTCCTTTGATTTTGAACTGGAATATACACCTGGGAAGGGGAATAGTGTGACTGGTGCCTTGAGTAGGAAAACTCAGACTCAGTTGGTAAATGAGTCGAGTGTAGAGAGGAAGACGATGAATATACTGGCAGAAATACAGGTGGTAATTTATGAGATCTAGGAGAGGATGACTCTAGTTTCTATAGAAGTTGAGTTTACACTCTTGAGAAGAATCAGGGATAGGTAGTATAAGGATCTAGAGTGTTTACCCTTGAGGGAAATCTTTGAAGGTGGGGAGACACCTTCTTACTGAAAAGTAGATGAGGATGAGATCATCTATATGAAAAATTGGGTTGTTGTTCATACGATTATTCTTGAGGAAATCATGCGATAATTTCATGCTTCAAGGTGGGCGGTACATCTTGGGGTGACAAAAATGTACAATGACCTTCGATGACAATTTTGGTGGCCTGGAATGAAAATAGAGATAGCAGGATTCATAACAAGATGTTTTACTTGTCAGTAGGAGAAATTAGATCATCAACGACCTGGAGTCCTATTGTAGTTGTTTCCTATTCCAGAATGGAAGTGGGATGATGTGACTATGGATTTTGTGGTAGGACTTCCAAATACTCTTAGGAATAATGATTCTATTTGGGTCATTTCGAATCGACTAATGAAGGTATCACACTTCTTTCCGATCATGGAAACCTTTATAGTAGAGCATTTGGGAGAACTGTATGTGAGAAAGATAGTTCATTTGCATGGGGTGCCATGGACTATAGTTTAAGATCGTGATCCATTCTTTACTTCATGCTTCTGGAAGGGATTAGAGAAGGTACTTGGTACATAAGTTATGTTAAGTATGTCCTTCCACCCATATACAGATGGACAGTCAGAGCGTACCATACAGGTGTTAGAGGATATGTTGTGAGTATGTGTGCTTGAATTTGGTGGTTTTTTGGAAAAGAACTTGTATTTAGTGGAGTTTTCCTATAATAAAAATTATCATGAAACTATACAGATTGAACCATACAAGGAACTTTATGTTATACCTTGTAGATCTCCACTATGTTGGTTAGAGGCGGGTGAGTTAGAGATGTTGGGATGGAGTCTCGTTTAAGAGACATTAGACCAGGTATAGTTGATTCGGAAATGTATGGCTACGACTTAGAGTAGACAGAAGTCATATGATGATAGACTAAGATGACCCCTAGAGTTTACAGAGGGTGATTGTGTATTCCTATGGGTGTCACCTAGATTGGTTCACCACAGGATAAGGAGGCAGGGCAAGTTAGCACCCAGGTTTGTGGGACAGTTTGAGGTGTTGGAGAGAATTGGGTCGGTGGCATACCAATTATCACTTCCACAAAATTCAGGTGATATGCATGATGTTTTCCATGCATTAAAACTATGGTGGTATCACCTGAAACCTTCTCATGTTATTGATGTGGAGTAAGTTGACCTCGAGATAGATGTGTCCTTTGAGAAGCATCTGGTACATGTGCTGGGTCGCAATGAGAAAGTGTTATGGGGAAAGACTATGTCGTTAGTTCATGTGTTATGGAAACATGGAAATGTTCAAGAGGAAACTTTCTAATGGGAAGCATACATGAGGCTCAATTTCCCAATATTTTTGGCATGGAATCTTAGAGAAGTTTGGGAGTACAGCTCGAGGATGAGTTGTTATAAGGTGGGAAGATTATAAGATCCTAGCCTTTTCTAGAGTCATCTCGGGCATGTTTTCAGGTAATTTTTGAAGATTTTAAGTACCTTTAGCATGGAGAAGTGGCTTGGGGTGAGTTTGGGTGAACTTTTAAGGAAAACTAAAGGAAGGTGGGTTGTGCACGGTTTCCGCACGGTTTGACAAACCGTGTGACCAAACCATGCCAAGCATGTGAAACTGGATAGAGAGGTCCGCACAATTTTCATATGGTATGACAAACCATGAAACCAAGCTGTGCCAACCATGAAAAACTGGGTAGAGGGGTCCGCACAGTTGTTGCTCGGTTTTCCTTAACTATGTGACTCTTCCCAAGAAATAGTGCGCGTGGGATTTTAATTCTCAAAATAATTTTTACAACCACGATAACCCCCAAGACTTCCATATTTTCTACCTTGGCTCGGGCTTAATGAATTCTATGTGTTTCCAAATCCTCCCCGAGAAATTACAAGGAGATCTGAACACCGTTATTTGAGATTGAAATCCTGGATTGAATATATGATCTCCTCCTGGTAAGTGGATTTCATCCCGATGCTTCTTCCATTATTTCTCTTATCATTTAAAGTTCTTTTGATGGAGGATCTTCATAGTTTCCATGGATCTAAACCTATCGGTTGAGATCTAGATCTAGGTTTCTGAATCTAGATCTAGATTTTCAAGATTTTGATGCCTTTGATCTTAATTTTGGCTTTAGGGATTTAGATCTGATGCTTGATCGACTATGTTGTGCCACTCGGATTTTTAGAGATTTCTATTAGGCTAACTTCTTTCAATAAACTAAGGTAGGTGGTCTAATTCGAACACCCATAGTCATGATTTATGATATTTGTATGAGTTTATGAATTTTATAGATTCCATTGATAATTTAATTCCTAAATTAGAGTAATTAAAAATATGGATTTGACTTTTGATTTTCCTTGGCGATTAATTAATAATTGATCACGGAAAAAACAAAGGGGGGTTTCCGAATTGATATTTTTTTTAGAGATTGATTTTGGGTTGAGATATTGCCTTGAGATATTGAATTTTTATGATAAGATAATTAATTGGGTGGTATTAATAATGGAATTATTTTTGGCTATGTAAGATAATTACTTGTAAGAATCAATTATGTTCCTTCAAGTTGACCAAAGATAATTAATTAGGAGAATTAATTATGTGTCATAATGCAATCAAAGATAATTAATTATGATAAATAATTATGAATTTTTGGGTTTTGGAATGAATAATTAATTGTGAATAATTAATTATGGAAAGGGAATTTTGTTGATTTATTAATTAATTGACGAATTAATTAATGGCTTATATTCTTTGTTAATTGTTGAATTAACTAATGGCCTTTGAAATTTTTAACTAATCATTGGATTAGTAAATGAATAATGATTAAAATCCTTTAGAATTAAAGAATGGTTAAATGGATGAGGTTTTTTGGTGCTAGGCATTATGTCCTAGACCGATTAGAAGTTGGGACTTGGACATGGAGTTCCTCCCCAATAGTTATCCAAGCTTGAGATTATAGGGTGATAGGAATGATGACCTACACCGAATGAGAAAAGGAGTTCTAGTCATGAATACCTACACTTAATGAGATTTTTGGTGCTAGGAATGACGACCTACACCAAATGATTAATGATAATAATGAATGATGATTCAAATGAGAATTGGGGTGCTAGGCTTGACAACCTACACTAAATTATTAATTATAATAATGAATGATGATTCAAATGAGAATTTGAGTGCTAGGTATAACAACCTACACCAAATTATTAGTGATTATGAATGATGATTTAAATGCGAAACATAAATTGAAATTGGCCTAATGTGATGATTAAAGATTAAATGACAATGTGATAACTATTTAAATTATGAATTGTATTTATTGCTTCATAAATCTGTATGCACTATCTTTTGACTGGACTCGTTTTAGACACTGTTGGTTATGGCCTACTGAGTTGTACACACACCCTCTTCGGCCCGCTTGATCGGCACCCGAGAAGACTTTGTTGTTGCAGGATAGGATAAGGGCAAGGCCATGGGGTAGGTTTCAGTTTGGGATTAGATCAAGGGAGAGGGAACCACACGTGGTTCATGACCCATTTTGGAGTCCTTATGTCTTTAATTTTAGTTGCATTGTAGATACTTGACTTTTTCATTATCATAAGATGTTTTAACTTTTAGTTGAGTATTGTATTTTCATGATTTGGTTATCATATGACATGGATTTATTTTTGGTTATTTTTATTTGCTTCTAGTGGTGTTTTATTCTGATAACAGAGGGTATAGTCTCCCAAATAATGACTTACTAGACTCTCACTACTAGTTGGAACCCTCTGGCATACGGGGAGGCGCGCTTGAGGTCATCTGGCCAACTGGCTTGGGGAACTGTTCAGTGGCTCCCATGTCAGGATGTCACAGTATAAAACATATTTATGATCAGGACCTTGGCTATCGGTGGCTGAGGCAACAAACTAGAATTGATAGTAAACAATGGACCAAGATACCTTTAATATCTCCATTAAATTTAAAAGGAAATGAGTCATTTTTATTAAATTAAGGGTAAATCAAACAAAAATGGTTAAAAGATGAATATACTTAGGGAAATGTTCAATGTACCACAACCATATACATATTATTCACAGTATCCAAATATATACCACTATATCTCAATCTTATGCATGCTTCATCCATGCTCATATCACCACTCACACACTTAGATAAAGTTACAAAAACTAGTTAATTAATTTTTAAAATTTAAAATTATTTTTTAATTTAATTTAAATAGGAGTAATTTATTAAAAACTCACCCAACGACAAAATGATATTGAATCCATGAGCAATGAGGTGTTCTCTACTTTGAACACACACTCAGACTTAACACACACAAAATATGCAATTTTATTACATAAACTATCAGTAAATTGAACCCATTTTTTCCAAAAACCCTATAGAAATTCATATATTATCATAAATCTAAACAAATAATGAGGAAAATCATTTTATTCTCCCAAGAAATACTCTATCCTCGTCAATAAAAAACCCATCATATCATATTATTTTCACCATGTTCATATGGAAATCATCTCCAAATCCCTAATCGAATCATAAAAAATCATGGTTATTGAAGGAAATGAATAATTCAAAGATGAAGTGGAATAAAAAACATCAAATTACTGTAAAAATTCATAATAATTAACTCATTTATATGGGTGATCAAAAGTGGAAGAGGATGGGGATATTAAAATAGAATATCCTCACATTAATATTTGAACAAGAATTAATGTTGGCCAACCTGAATATAATGATTCTACCACTATTTTAAAAATAGGACTGGGGCCTGGTCAGGGTGTGACCCTCTTGGGTCAGATCATGACCATTCATAGGTAGTGGGATGAAAAACCCTACCCATTTTGTTACAGAATGACCCCTACGAGTCAAGACATGACTACCCCAAGCAGTGGGACTAACCCTTGTTCAACCTCTATCATGAAGAAACCCCCATGGGTCTCTATATGATGCCTCTATTTTCCAATATAGGCTTAGGATTACGAGGAGTATACTCCCATATTTAGGTGTTAAAACTTCTCATTACTAGTTGTAAAATCCATCACAAGTATCTGATGTTTTGCAACCTAAGGGTCATGAAATGATCAACTTTCCACATCAAAAAACCAATGGTAAAAACAATAAGGGTCCTTAGACCCATTGAATGAGTCATTTTAATTGTATGAAACCCCTTTCATAGTGTGTCCCATTATATAAGAGTCCTTGCCTGGGTAAAAATAAACCAAAATACCAACCACTCCATGAATCCATCAACCATTGTGCGACCATAAATAATCGAAATTGTATCACTAATTACCCATGAGGGGTTCATTAATAAGGAATAAAATGCATGTACCAACCCATGAAGGGTCACTAGACATCCTATACATAGAAAGACTCTCTAGCCATCATCAAGGAACATCTTTCTTTTGTTTAAAAAAAACATCAGAGAAAACATATCATGTTTTAGCTAAGTATAATGACACATGTTGGTCAGAGTAGAGTACTAAAGAGGGGGGGTGAATTGAATATATATAAAAATTTCTGTTAAAAAGTTCACTTAAAAAGCTTCCCCAATAAAAATGAATACAGCCTAGTTAATCAAGGTAACATGGTTATAATAGTTTGACTGTTAGAATAACTTATCGAAAGATTTATTAATTCTCATTAATATCAATGTGATTTATTGATACAACTTTTGAAGTTATTCTAGTGAGGAAAAAAAGTTATAACTTCTATCAAAGACTAACTATCAAAGTAAAATATAGTGTTTTCTAAAATATACAGTAAAGAAAAAAACTAAATTAGAAAAACACATCGGATAAAACAAGTGGTTCAGTATCAAACTGAGACCTAATCCACTCCACTTTGTGATCACCTTCCACCAAGCAGTTTATATTAATAAACTTGATCCACACCCTAGATTGGGGTAAAATATAGTGTTCAAGACTATTTAGATCACACGACCTCTTCCACTTTTCTTTGTGGGTAAAAACTACTAGGTCACACAAGGGCCTCTTCCACACTTATCTGTGGTAGTAAACAAATTTAAGAAGGTGTGAGAGGAAGGATATCCTATATCCTTCAGTTTAATATACGAGATAGTATGTGTTCTTAATAAAAACACACACACTGGTTGAAAGATAAAAACTATTCATAACAGATCAAAGATGATGAGAAAGGGTTATAAGTTCTCTGAGTGTTATTTTATGAAGCTCTGGACTTGTAGGATAAGGCATAATCAATTATTGAGTCCTCTTATGAAAAATAGAGTATCATAAGTCTGGTGATCTGGTTTCCAGTTCAATGGTGTAAGCGGTCTAGCTCGTGTTCTTCTTAGTGGTGGTACTGTGAAGATGTTTTTGGTTATGATCTATGGTAGTCTATATTTTTGTAATTGAGAGTACTTTATGTGTTCTTCAGTTGTATCTTGTTGCATGCATTAGTTCTCTTTTTTTTTAAACACTCTCTCTTCAGCTTCTATATTTTTTTCATCCCATCTTATATTCCTTTTTAATTTTGTGCACACATTGGAACTGACAGGATGCATGTATTCTGCACTGCCTACCTCATACTGTTAGTTGACATGTCTACAAAGAAACTTTAATTATGTCAGTGCCTTTAAATGACTCAAAAATGACTGTTAGAAATTAAACTGAAAACGAAAAAATAGATTAAAGAACGGTGTCACAATTTTTCTTGAAATGGTATCACTTGGAAATTGTGTCACCACTGTTGATGCCGAATTTTAGATAGGTCTATAATTGGGATAATAAAGAGAACAAAATGTATTTGGAAGAGGACGAAAATATTCTGCAACCCTGGAGGTAGGTTCTCACAAGATTCAAGTGATGCACGCAAAAGGTCCTCTGGCACGCAAAATCTTGCGTGCCCAATGCGACGTCATGGGTAGGCTTCCGTGGAAACCCCTCGGAAACCGCCAAAGGCAATGGCATGCAAGGATGCGGGGTTGCATGCAACACTCCTCCTAGTGCGCAAAATATTTCACACCCAATGTGATGTCAAAGGGTCCCTTGCACGCTAACACCCTCGAGAATCGATTGAGGCCCGAGCGCGAAGGCCCCCGGTGGTGCGCAAAGTATTGTGCGCCCAATGTGCCATGAAAGGGGCCCTTGCGTGCCGGAGCCCTCGAAAATCCATTCAAGTCTGATCATGAAGGCCCCTGATGGAACTCCAAATCTTGAACACCCAATATGACATCAAAGGAAGGCTTCCACAATGACCCCCTAGAAACCTCCAAAGGGGCTGGCGTGCAAAAGTTTGGAAGGCATGCCAACTTTATTCCAGTGTGCAAATTCTTGTGCGCCCAATGAAACTTCAAGCGAGGTATTTGCACACCATTCCCCTTGAACGCATCCTCCAAGGACTTTGGCTATAAAATTAAGTGTACCCCCACCCTTCGGGGATAGTGAAAGAAGTCAAAGCAACGCTTTGCTGTGAGAAAGACACCTCTTCCGCGACCGTGCAAAAAACACTATGGCTTCAAGGTATTGGATCTTGTGCGACAGGTCCCCTAAGGGTCCTCCATTGGGTGGGCCCTCTTGGCCATGATCTTAATACATTTCCTTTTACCCTAAGTCCTTTGCATGAAAAATATTTCTCTTGCGCACAAGATTCTCCCTGCATCGGACCTCTTTTGTATGCAGCCATTCTAACCTACGTGTAGCCTCTCATTTCTTGCCCGCATTATTACGGTTTGCACACAGTCATTCCTTTTTTGCGTGGAAACTACACATCTTGTGCATGACCCTCCTTGTGTGCTCCATGTGTCATATTTACCGTAAGGAACCATGTCTGAGCCCCTCTTACACACAACACACCCATGTCGCACACCCTTTTCCCGTGCGACCCTCCAGGGTTACACAGAGGAATTTCAAAGTCCCTTGAGCGGTGCTTCCCTTTGCATTGCTTCGCCTCATGCTTCTCCCCATAGACACACTAGCATATATTAATTTTTTATATAGCAACGCTAACATGGACCCCTCAATAGATCACTCCATAATAACCCCACGACATGGCATTATTGATGTCTTCCCTTCATCAAGGGAGGGCAGGTATCAGTTATGTAATTCCTAGGGGTGCAGAGTGAACTCACCTCATCCAAGCTACATAATGTTAAACTTCCAAACACCATCGTCCTCAGCACATGACATTAAACTATGGCCTCACCCCATGTATCATACGTGGGGTGCCCCGTCTCAAACATTATATATGCCCAATGGTCTCCGCGGGAGTGAGATCATTCCCCAAATGGAATGATATCCTCTTTATCGGATTGGCATCTGTCCGTAGGGGAAGGGAAACCACCTTGGTGTAATCCCTTAGCCTTTCTTGAGAGAGGCAGCATCATTTCTCCTTCTTTATTCTTCGGTCCCAAGGACCAGAGGGGGGGATGGGCACCAGAACATTTCCTCTTCCGTGCCAAATCCCTCTCCCTTTGGGATTTTTCGCCATTGGGCCTCCATCCAAGAGTAAGTCCCAAACTTCATCTCACTGGGCCACTAACCACGCATAAGCCCATGTTTCCATTTTGGGCCACTAACCACATGTAAGCCCCACTCCACTTCTCATAGACACACATTTTGTGAAGTGATTGTTAGGTCTTTGTTTCCTATTGTTTCTCAAACTGATCATGACTCACGTGGGCTTAGAGTAAGCATCGTCCATGACATTCTATCTGAGAATCCTAGAGTGTAATCCCAAAACACCATTCCAAACTACGTGTACTTTGATCCTTGCCAAGGCATGGAATGTAGGAAGCCTCCCTCAGGTTCAATCCCCACACCTATTGGTTCTGACCCCCTTCACGTTAATTCACCAACACTATTCTGAACTACGTGGACTTTGATCCTTGCCAAGGCAAGGTACGTAGGAAGCCACCCTAAGGTTCAATCCCAACACCTATTGGTTCCGACCCCCTTCTCTTCGGTTCTCCAACACCATTCCAAACTACATAGAATTTGATCCTTTCCAAGGAAAGGTACGTAGGAAGCCTCCCTGAGGTTCAATCCCAACACCTATTGGTTTTGACACCCTTCATGTTGGTTCACCAACACCATTCTGAACTATGTGGACTTTGATCCTTGCCAAGGAATGGTACGTAGGAAGCTTCCCTGAGGTTCAAGCCCACCACCTATTGGTTTCGATCCCCTTCATGTAGGTTCGCCAACACCATTCAGAACTACATAGACTTTGATCCTTTCCAAGGAAAGGTATGTAGGATTCCTTTCTGAGGTTCATTCCCAACACCCATCAGTCCCGACCACTTCACGCCAATCCACCCCTATACTGCGTGATGTTAAACTGTGCACCCATTTTTTCCCAAATGACACTAAAGTTTCCCCCATCCAGCAGTAATCCATTGTGATCCCCACCCAGCGGTAAGCCGTTGTGACCCCATCCAGTGGTAATCCATTATGACCCCATCCAGTGGTAATCCATTGTGACCCCATCCAATGGTAAGCCATTGTAGTTCCCTCTATTGGGACCCACATTTCTGGTCTTCCCCTTAGGTATTAGACCAACTCTTGGGCTGCTAATCACACCTAATCCCTAGCATGTCATCGGGTCGTTATCCTCCACACACACCCCAATTCCATGCCCCAACCTAGAGGTTCTAGTTCCTACAGGTCTTTGTCATGCAGATCACCTTCTTAGGTGTCCCATCGCCTCACCGAACTACGCAGACTTTGATTCCCTACCATAAGGATACATAGGAAGAATATTCGAGACCCAAGACCAACCTCACTATCATCCTCACGTCGGTTCCATTTCATTATTCATCAACTCTCAACTTTCCATCATCCATCCTAATTATTATCCAGGCTGCCACATCCCAGTGGGATCATGCCACCTCATTTACCATCCACTTTAGCAACAACCGAGTAACTAACCACACATTATCCCCAATATCAGTGTGTCCTCCAAGGGTCACACCCATATGATCCACTCTAGTCAGTGTTCCGATCAGTATGATCTGTCTCCTCTAAATGTTAAACCTGTGGAATAACCTATTTTAAACATGGAAATCTAAGGAAAAACTCAGAGACATTCTTATGGTATATAATTCCATGCATTCAACGTGGGATGACTCGAGCTTCCGTGCCCTCGAGAAGCCCAATCATAAGGGGACGAAACCCAGATGTGCTAGTCTTCCATCATATAGACATGCCAGTGATGTCCAACATGACTACTCCCCTGACTGAAGGTTTCTTCCCTGACTAGACCCCTTGGAATGTCCTGATAGAAGTAGTGTAATTAACCGATGTCTATGAAGATATGGCACTGGGAAGAGTTTCGCAAACAATGTCTTAATCTATAAGGGAGACCCAGACTAGGTGACGATTTATGAGGAGGAATCCACAGAAGGAAGAATCGGCATCCCATCATCCCATTTCGATCAAGGATAAAACTTCCTTGAATAAGTGACGGATGCCACCCGCCTTTGGAAAGTGGGAATGTAGGGCAACAGTCAACGCGTCCTCATCGTCCTCAAACAGACGGATGTGCGCGCCCTGGAGAAAGCGTCAGAAATAAAAATGGTGAACCCGATGTGAATTTATTCTCCTCAATGTGGGTATTAGTAGTGTTCAAGACATTAGTAGATTAGAGTGTCACTGAATCCAATTATCTGGCATCGGGTCCCGCCGAACAAATAGCAGGCCTCACGTGAAATTCACCAGAAGTCGGGGCAGTTAAAATGTGGGACATCCCAGTCTGTGACGTTGTCAGCATAGATCCTTCTTACCATCCATGGAATACAGAATGGATTTGAGGCACTGGACATATATTTCTTTGTTTCAGCACTAACGATTTAATCTCCCTACTTTTCACGACCTAAGCTGCCACAAAAGGAAATCGATCTCCATCCACACACCGATGCAGGGGTCGGGGCAGCGCCAACGTGGAAATCCCACATGGCTCCACAACTTCTATGACAACTTCCACACCCACAGTTTCTAGGAGACCACACCCTATCTCCCCTTCTGAATTTGTTCAACAAATGTTGATAAATGACCTCGTACGCCAATATGAGGAGGGGGGATTATCCCGACTCGGGATATGGCCCGCCAGGATTTAGAGGCGTCTGCACCTCATCACTACCACCGCCCCCAAGGTCCACGAATCAATCCACTACTCCCAGCTCCAATTCACAAATGTTTCGGGATCCTCTCCCAAGAACGCTTTAATGACTCCATCCCCTACTCTGATGAGGTGGGGGATTGTCGGGAAACCCCAGCAGATATATCATTCCAGGGGCCCCTAATGGGGGCCCCCACTAGGCCACGCCAACACCGCCACTTGGTCCCACAATTAGAGGAGTAGGTAAGCTATGTGCCTGCATCGTCGGCCCTGGTCCGGCTGACTCGATGCCAATGTCAGGAATAGGCTGAGGAGGATGCCCACCAAGGGGCCTCAATGTCAACAACTATTTTAGATCACACCACCGCTGATGTATATCATGAGACACCTGTGTATGCTGAGTAGGGGAACTTATATACCCAGCCCGGATCGAGGCCCCAACTACCCCACAGGTAGGCTGGTTTGACTCTCTTGGTCATCGGTGCAAATAGTGTCCACCGCGGACTAACCTGCAGCAACGACACCCAATATGGAGGTTATCCACATACTGCCACCATGGAGAACACAGGTCCTCCCCACTTCCAAGCTTGGTGTGGATGTCCTCCCTCTTCTACCTTCAATCTGAATGAGTTTCCTCCTCAAGACAGTGACACTCGGTACGGAAGCCTTTCCCGCACTCATTACATCGGGTATGGGGTTGTTCCTCCTGTTTCAGGCTTCCAGTGTGGGAATGTTACACATCCGGTCAATCTCCAACTTGGGGGCCCTCCCAAAGTCCTTGTAGTAGCTGATGAAGGTCCTCCTCACATCAGGAATCAGAGGAGTGAAGGTCATCTTCACTTCATTGGCACCCAACACGGAGGTCCTATCGTTGTTCGTCTTGACCAGTATGAGGACCCTCCTCACGCTGATACTAGCATGGGAAACAAGCATGGAGGTCTTAATTGTTCTCTTATTAGTTCTAGCAGAGGTCCTACCTACTCCAGCACTTCTCGCGGAGATTCCCTTCGCACATCAGTCAGTGGGTATGATGGTCCTCCCCATGTTTCCTTTGATATCTGTTGAGGTTCCCCTCACACCCCAGCTCACTCAGAAGAAAATTCTATCCACCTTAGAACTATTACAGCTGAAGGTCCTCCTCGTACCAGAAATCTACCCTATCCTGAAGAACCATCCCGGGGCTGGAGTGTGGGTGATCATGGCCATAAAAAGAATTCTAAGAATATTCAGATCGAGATCAAACCAGTCTGCTTCTCAAATTCTAAGGCAGAATACGACTCAGAGATGGAACCCTCACATAGATCCTCTGTTTCATGGGTCAGGACAAGAATAAAGCGTACCAACCTCATACTTCCAGAATGTGAGTTCCATCGGATTCCCACCTCCCTCCATAGGTAAATCTAGGAGGATTAAAATTTTGCAACTCCATAGGTTACATCCATGCAATTTCCACCATCATCACCAGAAGTACTCTCCACCTCAACTATAAATCATAGAGAGCTATTCTGAGGACCAATGGAGGATGATTAGAAATGTGGTCCATCACCAGTTTTCATAGTCCCTATGCTATAAACTACGGTTGCCAGCCCATCTTACCGTGATGTGGTATCTAAGTCACTACACTCTTCAGAGGATAGCCCGAGATGCGGTGGTTTATCAGCTTGCGCACTATATTACCCACCGGCCAACCTGCCATCTCAGCGGTCTTCTTCAGTAGTGCTACCGATTCCCCAGCGGCCTCCAGTTGATGAGTGGGGAAATGAAGGGATAGACCCCGAATCTGGACCAAAGAGCTTGTGGGATATTCTCACAACAAACCTTTTCCTTGAGATGTTTTGTCCAGTTGCAGCACCGAATTTCAGTGTGCCGAAATCTCTCACCTAGGAAGTGGTCGGGTGTTTTCACCAGAACTTTTGGGAGACACATTTCCATCTTCGTCATCGACAATTGGCCGACCCCAAGAGTTAGGCGCACTTAGAAGACATCGGCCAAAAATTCTGTTTGCTTGATTTGTTTACACTCCTTGTGGATCAATGCCCTGAGTCACCAAATCGCCATAGGACCCTCCAACAATGATGCATCCAGAGCTTTAAATTTCTCCATAGGATAATCAAGTAGGCTTCTCCCCATGTGAAAATCGATGGTTAGGGGCAGTACGCAGCCCTCCATTTCAGTTCCATCTGGTTCCAGCCCAATTTTTCGGGGGACATAGAGGATATGCCTCTAAGAAGGGTCGTAGTTAATATGGTCGACCTTCCGGGGGTGAGAACAAGCTAGATCTTCTTGGAGAGGACCTCCCCCCAAGGGAGTTTCACACCTCTTGGATCCATTGGTAAGGATTAATCATCAACAAAGGAATCTATTGGGTCTTCCCATTCCCACTGAGGCATTGGTCGTCAGCTGAAATCCCAACATGGGTAAGGAGCACCTCAGAGTCGTTAAAACCTCCGACCCGTTTTGATCAGTGTAGAAGGCGAAAGAAGATCCTGAAAAATCCTCATTGCATTAGCAACTCGCCGATCACAAGAAGATGGTCGATGACCTCCTTGATGAACATGTTGAAGATTGATGGCCAAACTATGGTGATCCTTGGCTGGGGCAGCAGGGTCAAGTGCAACTTCCCCTCATCGAATTGCCTCCAAGTGACGCTGACCATCCTTCCCACACAAACAGGGTTGAGGCTAGAACATACGGTAATAGGGCGGGGTATGTGTCACCAAATCCTCTTGAATGGCGTAACAATCCTTAGGACCCATCTCAAGTTCCCCCAACTTCTCCATAGATCATTCCTCCAGCCGCTCCATGAGTTGTTGGGCCTGCTTATCGTGTTGAAGAACCTGCCAATGCACTGGTGGACAGGGATCCCATCAAGATAGGAACCCCCACCCAGATGATCCAATGGCATCACTCATTGACTGCCTCGAGTAATTGGAGACATGATTGGTGGAAATCCCTCCTGATGGAAAGCCTTATACGGCGTGGGTGGATGATATGCCAGCACCCCCGGGTTTCATAAATCCCACTTTTTCCCCCTTCAACGGGATAGGGGACCCACCGCAGCACCTGGACCACTTTATATCATGGTGTGGACCCATGTTAGGAACCCCGGTGCAGCAAGAAGCTACCAAACTCTTGTTCTTCGTACATACAATGGAGGGACTGGCGTTCGTCTCATACAACCATCTCCCCATCAGATCAGTAGCCAGGTGGGAAGACACCCATCGGTAATCTCTCTACCAGTTCAGTTCCACCACATGGAAGATGAGTACCATTGACCTCTTCAAGTGAAAATAGAGACCTGATGAGTGCGTTGCAGACTTTTTCACCCGGGGTAAGGGGAGCACATACTCCCTTGACAAACCACTAACTCAAAAGAAACTACTAAAGATGTGCATAGGGAATTTAAAGATGGAACTGGTCCCCTCTTTGATCACCTTGAACTACCCTGGGAGATTCTAAGACTTCTCTAATAAGGCCTAGTTCCTAGAAGAAACCTTGAAACAGGCCATCCAGGCACATCCATCGCCTCCTTCAATACCTGTGAGAAGGGCCCCAGAGGACAAGCCCTATGAAGTGGCTCAAATAGAGGCCCATAGGCAAATAGATTTATTACCAGTGGAGCTGCCTCCATATCCTCGCAGAGGTCCTCCACCCCAGGCATAGCCTCTGGCCCAGCAGCACCCACCTCAAAATCAGCAGGTGCCCCAAAGCAATGCACTGCCATCGCCTAGGTGAGATAACCAGGCTCCATCTCCTCAACAAGCTCCTCTAGCCCCTCATAAGGCTCAAGATCCAAGGGCCCCCTTTCCGGACAGGAGAAACCAAACCTACTCTTTCAATGAGGCTCAGGTCCCCAACTAGTTCTATAGTGTCGTGGATCAGGGGATTGTATGTTTTCCTGAGTGCAGGAGGCCAGAAGAGGTGAACCGCAATCTCCCTAATTACTGCTCCTATCACCAGATCCTGGAATACACCCTTAAACAGTGTTATGTGTTCAAATACTAGCTTTAGGAACAGGAAGATAACAATATAGTCCAGTTTTTCCTAGCTATAGCATAGGTGGCATGTATCTTCGTTAGTCCAAATAGCAGTAGTGAAAGCGAAGGTGAGTGGTATCAGGTTTCTAACCGCGGGTCCCATAAGTACAAAGATTGGATGGCTCGTAAAATAGTCTCCCACTCCCATGGTGTTATCTGTGCATTCCTGAATCAGTCAGAGCCTTTAAAAGACGTAGCTACTACTTCTACATCATCATCTCAGTCATCCTCTTCCCAGAAGAGCAAGAATCAGTGACGTAAGTGAAAAAAAATTCCCCCGCTGATGTCATTGTCATCCCGTACTCTCAGCGACTTCATGCCCCCGGAGATGGCGATTCCTCCTAGGATCCATCCAGTAGTGGATAAATCTTTAAGCGATAATCAAGGGTATGCCTAGGTTAATACCATAGATATGGTAAACCCCTACATGATTCCTGACAATGAGGAGCGCCAGGAGGATCCTCCTAATGTCCTCATCCATCACCAGCGTCGACGGAGTCACGACAATATGGGTCATCGGAGTTCCTCGGTCAGTATTTCCAGCTAGGATATGTATGCTACTGAAACTAGTCAGCAGGCCCAGCGTAGAGTTCAGACCACACATCCTTCTCATCTGGTGTCTTCAGGTCTTCCTTCATCGTCATTCGTGTTGTTGGATCAGGCAGAGCCACCTTGACCGCATCGTGACCAGCCACACTTTGCTACGGACTAGTCTCAGTCATCTATTCCTCATACGATAGTCACTCTACAAGCTTCGACTAGTGAGAAGCAGGATATTCCTAGCACCAGTCAGCCGCTGGTTCCGTTGGTAGGGCCCACCATACCTCCTGTTATAGAGCGACCTCCTGTAACTAGAAGTTCACACCTGGCACAGAAGTATGATATTCTCAAGAATATTTATAGAATTCCAACCAATCTCTCTATCCTTGAGGCCCTTCTCTTATCATCAGGTATGCGTGAGGCCCTCTCCAAGGCTTTAAGAATCCCACTCTAGTTTGAGATGGAGGTAACAGCCGCATAACTCTTTCATGATGAGGTAGTCAAGAATGCTGAATTCCAGACCATCATCTGATTATCTGGAGAAGATGAAGGCTCTCCTATATAGGGGAACATTCTCCCACTGTACATCGTCGTTAGTTCAATGGTGTAGAGGTTCGTCACTATCTTTTCGACATGGGCTCTGGGATCAACCAAATCCCTAATCAGACACTACGAAAACTGGTGTTGTCTGAGGATGATCTGAGTCCCTCTAACCTAAGAATTAAAGGTTATGACAGGATGGAATAGACATCATTAGGAAATATCCACTTGAAGACCCAATTTTGTGGCCTAGTTTCCAGCAATGAATTTATGATTGTCTCCCAGGAAACCGCGTAAAATGCATTACTGGGCACGCCATGGATCCACCTGCATGCAGCGGTTTCTTCATCATATCACCAATTCCTTAAATACTTCCTTAATGGTCGAGTGGGCCTTCTTCAAGGTGATGTCTCTCCCTTTTCCTCTTGTGAATCCCACTATCTGAATGTTGACTATTAAAAGAGAAAATACAAGTAGATTTAGGCTAACAAGGTTGAGCATACCACGGCCGCAACCAGCCCATGAACAGATCTAGATGACGCCTACATCTTTCCAATCCACCGATTGGAGGCTACAAATCCATATATGGTACAATGGTTTTTTGTTTCTAGAATGAGGGGGAACACATTCCCAAGTCTAAGCGATGTTGTAAGATTACCTCATACTCCTACACAAAATTAGGCTTAGGTGATCCCGGAGCCTCCTACTCCAATAAGGTATAGGTATGTCCACCCCATGGAAATGAAAATACATCATACATTCTTGTTTCACTAGGATGTAATTAACCGGATCAAGCCTATGTGGAACTATTGCTTCAATATCATCAAGCGTGGACCCTTGGGCCGAAGACTAGATGGGATCAGATCGACAACCTTCATCGCTATGGTTTCGGCAGCATAGGAGTTCCACGATGCACTATCCACTGCCGCTTAGGCTGGTACTAGCCTCCCATCAGGATCTAGAAACTTAGAGGAAACTCCTCCCACCGAAGATCCCTCCTCCATAAGTGAATAAGAGTATTTAGAGTATACTCCATCCTCCTTTGAAGAGGGTGTCTCAGCCATGGTCTACGAATTGGTGCAGGTGAACCTTGGTAGCGAGGCGAACCCGAAACCCACTTTGATCAATGCATCCATGCCCCTCAAGGAGAAACAATAGTACATAGACTTCCTTAAACAACACTATGATATATTCTCCTAGAGTTATGACAAGATTCCAAGACTATATCCTCACTACCTCAGTCTCCCTGCAAATCATCATGGGTTCAAGCAGCCTCCCAGAAAGATGCACCCTTATCACGATGACATGGTTGAGGTAGAAGTTGATAAGATAATCAGATCCAATTTCTATAAGGAGGTCCAGTACCCCAAATGGATATCCAACATTGTTCCAATCAGGAAGAAGAATGTATAGATTAGATTTTGCATCGACTTCCGGGATCTCAACTGTCAGGGTCTGAAGGATGATTTTCCCCTTCCTATGACGGAATTGTTGATCAATGATACAGTTGGGTTCCAAGACCTCTCTTTCATGGATGGTTACTACGGGTATAAACAGAACCGAATGTCCCCTGAGGATGAGGATTTTACAGCCTTCAGGGCACCAAAAGGTACTTTCTGTTACCAATTCATGCCCTTTAGTTTAAAGAATGCAGGTGCCACCTATCAACAGGCTTTTCATTGCATATTTAAGCCAATCCTTAGAATCCTGGTGGAATGTTACATGGATGATCTGGTGTTAAAATATCTCCAACATCAGGACCATCTCAAAGACCTTGAGAAAGTTTTCGGATTTTTCAATTCCCACCACCTAAAGATAAATCCATTAAAGTGAGCCTTCGAGGTCACCTCTGGAATGTTTATTGGCTTCATTGTCACATACAAGGTCCTCGATATTGACCAAGAGAAGATCAAGGAAATTATCCATATGTCTCCCCCAAGAAACCTCTGGGAGCTTCAAGGTTTCCAAGGCCACTTGGCCTACATACTCCAATTCATCGTGAATCTATCCAAAAAGTGTAAGACCTTTTCACATCTCATGAATAAGGGCACTCTCTACAAGTGGGATGAATAATTTCATATTGCTTTAGAGGAAATCAAGAAGTACCTGATCCAACCTCCGGTCTTAATGTCACATGTCTTTGGAAATCCACTGGTCCTTTATGTGACTTCCCTGGAATGGTCTCTCGGAGTCCTTCTCTCCCAAAAGAACAAAGAGGGGATAGAGAACATTATTTACTACCTCATCTACATGCTTCTTGATACAGAGACTAGATACTCCCCTATTGAGAAAAGATTCCTTACTCTGGTATTTTTTGTACAGAAATTATGACATTACTTGCAGCACCATGAGGCACAGCTAGTGTCCCAAGTGGATCCGCTAAAGTACATCGTAAACCGCTTGATGTTAATAGGACGTCTATCTTAATGGGAAGTAATCCTTCACCATTTCTACATTAGTTTTGTTCCTTAGAAGGATATTAAGGGGAAATCATTTGAATACTTCCTTGTTGCACATACAGCTCTTGCAGACCAGTCCCTAGATCTTGATTTCCCCGATGAATAGATTCTCTCAATAGACCAAACCATGTCGTGCTGGAAAATGCACTTCTATGGTGCTTCCCGGAGCCCCACCGGTAGAAGGCTCAATGACCCCAAGCTCACCAGAGTAGGCCTGGGTATTTTCTTCATTAGCCCTACACAATCCATTCTGCCGTATTCATTCTTGTTGTCAGAAGGCTACACCAACAATGAGGCAGAGTATTAGGCTCTCATTACTAGCCTTGAGCTGGCCCTCGAGATAGACATTCCCTATTTGAATGTGAAATGTAACTATGAACTAGTCATCAAGCAGATCAACGGTGACTAAGTAGTTAGAAAGACAGAGCTCGTACCATTGTTGGAATGCACTATCCAGCTAATGACCCAGTTCTCATCTCGTCTAGAAGTTACTCATGTCCCTCGATCTCAAAACAGTTGGGTTGATGCCCTAGCCAGCCTAGCCACATCACTTGCAGAGCCTGAATAAGATGATATGATTATCCATGTGCCACACCGGAGATTCATTTCTCCTGTAACTCCATATGATGGTGACAGCCCATAGGTAAGCCCCCTTAACATCGGTGCCTCCGTGTCAGGACCCCCAGGTCCCCCAGATGTAGTGATAGAAGTGACTCGTGATTGGAGAACCTCCTTTGTCGAGTACCTCCAAAGAGGTAATCTCCTGGTAGATCAGGCTGAGCGCGAGTGAATTCGATGATGTGCGTTACAGTTTACCCTCTAGGATTGTCCTCTTCATGATCAGATCCTCTATAAGCACGAGTTTTATGGGGTTCTCCTCTACTGCCTTTAAGGAGTTGAGATTTCCCAATTCATAGAGGAGGTTCATTCTAATTCCTGTGGGGATCATTAGACCATACCAAAACCATCTCACCAGATCCTAAGACTGGGGTATTTTTTGTCCCACTATGATCCATGACTGCATCGAGTTTTCCAAAAGGTTCCATGCATGCCAAACTCATGCCAACATTATGCATCGTCTTCCAGAACCTCTCCACGCTACCAAGTACTCTTGGCCATTTACAGTATGGGGACTTGATGTCATGGGACCATATCCACCAGTGACATCTTGACAGTTCAGGTTCATCCTGACTAATAAATATGTGTTCTCCAAGTGGGTAGAGGCAGTTCTAATAAAGGATTTCAAGGCTCGTTCCATCATTGACTTTGTGATCTCCAATATCATCTACTGATTTGGAGTCCCTCATGCCATCCTCATTGATAACAGCACAAACTTCCAGGAAGATTAGCTGATGAAATTGTATGCTAGATACAACATATATTCTAACCATACCTCCCACTATCACGCACAAGAAAATGGATAGATCAAGTCATTCAAAAAAACCCTCTTTAAAATTCTATTGAAAATGGTTGGTCAGAATAAGAATAGTTGGCCAAACAAGATTCCCAACACCCTCTGGGATTATCAGACGAGGACTCGTAATTCCACCCAGGTGACCCCATATTCCATGGTGTATGGAATGGAGGTCGTCCTTCCCATCGAGATTCAATTTCCCTCATTGTGCATAAATGTTTATGTTCATAAACAATCAGATAAAGTAGTTGAAATCCATCTATCTGAGTTGGAAGCTCTCGACAAGAATTAGCTTTGTTCCTCGCACAATCTGGAAAGGCATCAGAACAAGATAGCTAGAGCTTTCAATAAGAAAGTTCACCTCTGATCCTTCTTGCAAGGCGGCTTGGTATTGGACCCGAGGACCCCAATGATACCAAGAAGGAAACCACCCAATTTGGAGCCCAAATGGAAAGGACCTTACATCATTCACAATGTTTACTCCAATGGTGCATACTCCCTAGTTACCATGGATGGTGAGCGTATAACTCCTCTAACCAATGCCAAGTTCCTCAAGCAATAATTTTCCTGAGTATTCTGGTCCTACATGACCTTAAACTATCTGGTCCTACATGAACTTAAAATGTAAAATGTCCCCCATGACATTAAATTGTATGTCATCCCGCATGATGTTAAATTGTCTATTGTCCCGCATGGCATTAAACTATATGTCGTCTCGTGAGATGTTAAACTATGTGTCGTCCTATAAGATTTTAAATCATAAGAACTATGTACGTCTTGATTCTCATCCTCTTGGGATACGTAGGAATGCTCAGACGCTTCATCTTGAGTCCAACCCCAGTTTCCCCTTTGACTATCCCCCTTGGGTATAGTTCTTTTGGAGGATCCCACATGGTGTTGTGTAGGCTTCTTTGGCCCCACTCATGTCAGGATCCCAATTATTGCACCATGTTTCCTCCCTAGTTCTTCTGTTTCTCCCATGTCCTCACCGCATGACACTAAACTACATGGCCTTCAGAACTACATATGGCTTGATTCCCATCCTTATGGGATACGTAGGAACGCTCGGAAATTTTATTCATAGGCCCAACCCCAAAATTCAAGATCTCCCATTGGGTTGAAACACCTAGTTTGGTGAAGGCGTTTTTCCTCATTCATGTCGAATTAATCATGACTGTACTGTGTATCCCTCCTCCCTGAAGGTCTCCACCTATTCTACTATCCACCTAGACTTTAAATTTCACGAGGACATTTATTCCCCACTCAATCCATTATTTGGGTTTCCATCATCTTTCACATATGAAAGGGCCCTCGAATGGTATGGATACTTAGCCTAAGGTCTCTCCTATCATTTCGGGCCAATGACCTCGAGGACCTCGAATGAAAAAATAACACAAGTCCCATGTTGTGAATATGGTCAGCAGTTGATGCTCATTGGTTGTTCTGATTTCAGGTCACACGCTATAGATGTTGTGTTTCGAACCTGTTAAATAGCTATCCTTTTTCATTGTCACCACCCCTATATGTCCCAAATATTGAGTGTAGTGGTTCATTCTTCCCCATTGTCTCTTCAAGCAACGAGGTCTGCCTTGGGTAAGAGTGTGATTCCAACTGTCGGACCCTAATATGATAGGGAGAGCATAGTCCTAGTCCTTGTTTCACACACCAAGCATTGCTTACATGGGTTTAGGAGCTGAGGTAAGGCAATAACCACATGAGAGATCATGTGACTACAGTTGGATGGGATGCCCAGCCTCAGGTCCCTTGATCCTTTCGGCCCCCTATCCCGAGTTCTCATTTAGGATTGTGCGATGTGGTATGGACTCGCATCTTTATTCACATAGATCTATTTTTCCATGCCACAAATATCCCCATGATACATCCCTCCTCCACTTATCATCCTTTTCGTGAGCACATTCCCCACCATGCTTTGTGATCCCCATCATTTGGAATTCCATCATCTTCTATATCAAAAAGGAACCCTGAAAAACATAGGTGTTTGGCCCATGGGCTCTCCTACCATTTCATACCAACGTCCTTGAGGATTTTGAGCAAGAAATTGATACAAATCTTGTGTTGTGAATGCAGTCAACGATCGACGCTCAATTTTTTTCCCCCGATCTCTAGTCACAGAAATATGGATACTGTGTTGAGAACATGGTCAACAGTTATCCTCTATCATTTTTGCCTCATTGTGGTCTTCTATAGGTGCGATGACTCTCCCTCCACTCAGTTTTCCCATGAATATGGCATTAAACATGGCATCTACAGTCTGAGACCTATGACCTTAAACTAAGAGCACCATCTTCCTTGCTGCATGATGATAAACTGCACATCACCCTTCTCTAGAACTATGTGTGGATTGATTCTCATCCTTTTGGGATATGTAGGACCGCTCGAATGTCTAGTCTTCTGGTCCAGCCCCATCTCTTAGAAACCTCTCTATCATTTTGTCCCATTGGCCTGTGATATTCCAAGAGAGGGGTATATAGTGTGGTATGGGATTATTTCTCCATTCACGTCAAGTTTGTAATAACCATGCCATATACCTCTCTCTCCTGATCACCCTTCACTCCCTTGACCTACAATCATCTTTTTGATTCTGATACTCTTAAGTTGGGTCCCTCAAACCTCTTAAGTGATTTTATAATGTTCCTAGGAGTACTCTGGTTTAGAGCAAGGAGTGTCAGATTCTACCTGGATATGCTTTCACTTATTTTTCAGACTTCGTGTTCCCCTTAATTTGGGCTTTCATTATATTTCACATCTGAAGGGACCCCCAAATGTAATGGATACTCGGACCACAGTCTCTCCTACCATTATGGGCCAACGTCCTCAAGGATTTCAAACAGAAAATTGATACAAGTCCCGCATTGCGAATATGGTCAGTAGTTGACACTTATTTATTATTCCCATTTTAGGTCACATGATATGGATGTTGTGTTTTGAAAATGGTCAATAGTTATCCTCCATCGTCAATATAACCCCATCAAGCCTTAAATATCAGTTACATGATTCACATATTTTTCCACCCCATCATGTCCAAGTAGAATTTCAACACTCTGGGTACTGTACCTTAGTGCGCATTTTCACGTTATGAGGACAAAGTCACAGTAAGGCATCATTCGAGGATCCGTACTGACTTCCCCTTTACGTGTATCCCATGTGATGCAAAGAGATATTTCTCCCTTATTTCCCACATTGAGTTTGACTCACATGGGCTTAGGTACCAGATCGAGGTCTGCGTTTTCTTGGAAGAGCTTTTCTTTGTCATGGTCCGAGATCTAAGACCTTAAACTAAGATCTCCTTATGAATCATCTTCTAGAAGTACGTCTAGATTGATTTCCATGCTTATGGGATATGTAGGAATTCCCAGAAATCTCGTCTTTGGGTCCAGCTCAAATTTCACTAATTATCACTTCTGTTCAGCCTTTTAGGCCCTGAACCGTATAGGATTGCATGGTGTGGTGTGTCTAGACTTATGTCTTCATTCACGTAAGGTTTTCAAGAGATGCACCACATACATACCTTCTAAGAGCTATTCTATCCTGCCCTATATTCTCTAACCTTTTCTGGCCCCTTGGACTGAGGTTTCTTTCCTGGAATCGTGCGTGGTGTGATGTGGACCTTGTCCTCATTCACGCCGGGTATGATTTATCATGCCATGAACATCCCCTCTTGAACCTCATTTCTATTTCATATGTCTGATGAATATGACTTTAAACTATGATTCCTAGTACCACATGAATTTAAACTATTGTGTCTCTACTGCAGTACATTAAAATGCATGGTTGGTCCCATCACATTCCCCTAAATTGTGACGTTATCGTCCTGTCTGCACGAAAAAAAATGGAATTGCATTGTGTTGTCCTCACTCGAAGGGACATCATGTTTGTTATTGATCACCCACCACACCATTTGTCAATTCTTGTATATTTCTTGATTCTTGTGGTGATGACTATAATTTCTATACTAGTTCCATCGCTTCATAAAAAATAACAACACATTCATCCTAAAGGACAAACAAGATCTATCAAATGTCACTTCTTTTCATGAGGAGGCTAGACCCGCATTACCTTATTATCCCTAGAACTGGTATCTTACCATTACACCTTCAGAAATATGTATGGATTTATTCCCATCCACATGGGGTACGTAGGAATGTCCGGGCACATTACCTCGAGCCCAGCCTAAACTTTCACTTTTGGTCCCTGGCCTAGATGTTTCACAGGGAGCACATTGTGGTGATACGAACTCCAACTACCCTCATTCACATCGAGTTTAGTAATTAATTCACCACGTGTCTCCCTCCTTCAATTCCATATATGGTCCAAGCTCTATGACCATAAACTAAGACCACTCCACATCCTTTCCACAAGATGTTAAACAACACAACATCTTCTAGAACTACGTACGGCTTGATTCCCATCCTCATGGGATATGTAGGAATGATTAGGCATCTTGTCTCTAGTTCCAGGCCTAGGAATCTAAACTCATGCCCCCTCTCTTTATCCCATTGGCTCAAAATCTTTCAGGAGCATGGGGTGAGGAGAGTAACTCTTACATCTTCATTCACATCGGGTTTATGGCTACCGCATCACATGATCCCTTCCTAGGATCTTCCCTTTCAATCTGCGTCCTATCATATGACGTTAAATTGCATGAGTTCATATGTCTTCAATGCATGACACTAAACTATTGTTCTACCCTAAAAAAGTTCAAGATGCCTTATATTAATAATGGGATGCGTCATCTTCCTCGGTAAAAAGGGCCCCCTACCAGCATCGGTCTCTAACCATGCTATGCTTGAAGAACTACATTTGTCTTGATTCTCATCCTTATGTGATATGTATTGACACTTAGGTATTTCACCTTGGGCCCAGCCCCAGGGTCATTAACCCTTCTGGCCCCTTGGGCCTGATCTTAGTCCAAGAAGTATGACCTTTAAACTATGTTCATCATCCTCACCATATGACGTTTAAACTATGAGCCTATCATCCTTATTAGTATGATGTAAAACTATAGAGCATTATAGGTCCTAGTTAGATATGTCCTATTTGGAAGTATTTTTGATCCCTGATTAGACAAATATGCCCACCTAATGTGTTTCCACCATGGTGGCGTGATTTCAAGAGTGTTGGACTCCATTCTAATGACCCATCACTCCACACTTCACGCTTTGCATGCCATTTATTTGGACCCTCATCATCTTTCATGTCTAAAATAACCTCCTAACAGTATGGATGCTCGGCCTATGGCTCGCCTACTATCCTAGTCCAACATTCTGGAAGACTAATGGGTATCATTTTGAGTCAGGCCCCGTGTTTCGAACATGGTCAGTGGTCGAACCTCATTTTTTATCCTCATTTCAAGATAACGCAATTGGGATGCTATGTCTCGAACATGGTCAATAGTTATCCTCCATTGTCACGCCACCCCTACAATATTCTGAATCTTGGGTATCGTGATTCACACTTTCCACTCCCTTATGTTCGTATTAATCCCAACACCCCTGGTGTTACCTCACTCGTGCACAAGAGTACATTGGGAAGGTGATAATTTGACTATTCTCAGAGATTTATTCTCCGGTCAAGTCTCCCTATTTCTTCTCAGAAGCCTAGATGGGTCGTTTATACCCCGGATGCACCAAAAATGGTTGGAATTCCCACAGTAAAATGAGGTGACGACACAGCCATCCTTTGGTTCTCACATCAGGCACGACCCGCGTGAGCTTAGGGATAGATTTATAATTACTTCACAATTGTGGTTGGAATGCATTAAACTGAATAAACAAGTGAATAATTTGTTCATACATGCAGTTTGGGACAAGAAATGGTAATGAAAAATAAGTTTAAGGGGTTTGGCCAAAATAGGGCCCTTAAGGATCGACGTTTTGGATGGACTATTCCAATGCTGCCACCTTCTGACTTGTGGCCTCTAGCATCGCTTCCCGTCCCCTGAGATCCTTCTCTTCGATAGTTGTGGTAGGGAGTAGCTCATTAACCCTGGCCTATGCCCCCAATTGTTCAGTTTGGAGCACAATAATCTGGTGATTCGCCTGCACTATCTGCTCCTGAGAACCCACCAGCAGGGCCCTCAACCTCTTGATGAGCTCGGATTGGTTGGTAATGAATTCTTCCCTTTCTTCCACTTGTTCTTCAAGGATTCGGACCTCCTGCTCCACCTCTAGGAATGATTGATTATTCTCTAACCCTTTTTGGCACTGGGTAATGTCTGAATATTTGTTATTCTCTCGTATCTTCTCCTCCATGTAATCATGAATCATTATGTGAGGATGGAGAGCATATACCCCTCCAGCGTAGAGAAAGCATAGTTAGGTGCGGAGCAACCCCATCTGTCTTAGCCATTATGCCTATGGATAGCTGAGAAAACGTTTTATGCACTTCCATGCCTTATGTCGTGTCATATGGATCTCATCATCAGCGTCCAAGTTAGAATCGTCTATTTCCTTGGGGTCCATAGGCCTGTATTTGGTGAAAGTGACAGGGTCTTACTTGGGAACTCCTTCTTCATTAGTAAATTCACCCTCGTCAGGCTGGAACCCCACCCCAGCAGCACTGCCACCTATTATCATAACCTCTGTCTCATCAAGTACCCGGGAAGGGCCACTTAGAACAGTTTCTTCTATAAGATCTGATGTGGTCACCAACAGGGCTCCTGCTGATGTTCCAGACCTGATGGTCTTTCAAGCCATCAACCTTGAAATCACTGCATCAGGAATCAGTATCTTGATTATTTGAATTCCCCAGTAAAGGATAGAGACAATGAAAATAGACTTACGGGATCCAAGTGTGGCAATGTCCAATGCTTGTGTCATGGTGGGAGTCGTATTCATAGGAGAACCTTCAGCACTTGTCAACTTGATCACCAGCACGAGATCCTCTTGAATAGTGGGAATGGCGGGGGACTCAGAGGTCACTATATTGTCTCTTACTCCTAGATCATTATCGTCTAATCCAACCGTAATCGGCGCCCCACCATGCTCGGTCCCGAGGACAGGCTCCTGATAATGCTCCATGGCCTCCATAGGAACATATTTGTCCCCTATGGGGAAGGCTTCCTAGGCACCCTCACCCATGTGTTCCTAAAAAGGATGGAGTTCAGTTGACGGATTGTGATTACGAAAAGATAAAGTCTAGTGGAGATAATATTTAAACATACCTCAAGCTTCTCTCTTAGTTTTGCATCAGAGCCTATGATTTTACTGCTCTCCTGAGACCCTCGCCAGTGACTAGGAGCTTCTGAAGGCTGCTCACCACCAGGACCTTCAATTTTATCCTCTTATTCTTCTTTATCTCCACCTTATTCACCTTCTTCACCTTCTTCCTCTTCTTCCTCCTCCTCCTCTTATTCTTCTTCTATAATTTCATCCTCAGATGGAAGATTTTCTGGGTCATGTTCCTGGCCAAGCATCACTTTCCCCAGGAGATGTGGTTCTCCGTACCACCCCCACTGGCATGCGTACATATCCATAGCTGTCAGGTATGCATGGTGGAGATGAAATTTTACCCTATCCTTCATCTGGATGCGCCATGTGTCTGGAAAATTGAGGTCGGTGCGTACCAACCACTGCCAAAATTCTTTGATGGACATAGATTGTCATAGTGTTCTCCAAGTAGACCACAGAGAAGGGAAGATGGAATCTGCAGTTGGATTCAATAGGTACATGAGTTGATTTCCCAGAAGTTCCCTGGCTGGCCCATGAGGCCGCATGTAGGACCACCCATCCTCAGAAGGTGGAGGCACGTTCTCGTCTTGTGATGCTCCTGCTGATGAAGTACCGACCTGTTCCAGGCTAGCCACCCGACCCATTATTTTCCTCAAATCTCATATGGAACCTTGTCTACCTCCCTACACTTCGGGCTCTGCACTAGCCACATTGATTTTTCGGATGCATTTACAAATAATCACCACAGGATATTTTTTTGTCCAGTGTTCGGCATACTCTGTTGATAGGCGTGCACTGACGATAGTGGGGGGAAGAGTAATGATTTCACCCAATCCTGTTATCATAAACATAAGACACAGTTGGTGGAGAATACAAGGATATTGTTCTTCATGAACCTCTATGTATACTTTCTTCAGCATCTGTTGCATGCACCCAAACAACCTAGAAAACCTGGTCGACATGTACGGTTCACAAAAGATTTTACCGTCAATCCAGGATACTAGTACGTTTCCCTGAATGATTTGTAGGTACTCCCTCTGCTCTAATGGCCCCAGAACATCATCTACCATTTGACCAACTAAGGTTTGGAATGGGTGGAAGTTGAAGTGGGTATGGCTTCCAATCTTGAGCTTGATCCCCTATTCTCTAAGCATTAGTGGGCGGATTCCGGTAATGTTCAAGAGGGATGGCCACATACCATTACCAGGGGTGAATGGAATTCGAGAAGTCATACCCACCACAATGGGCTACGAAAAATCCATGAAGAATTTGGAATGGCCCACATAACCTCCTAGGCGTAATTCCCCTCAAAATACTCCCCAGAATACTATACAGCTTCACCAACACTAGCACTCCCAAGTTGACCTCGTTCTTTTCCTCCATAATCCCATCCATCACTAGCATCCTTGGGTAGACCCCCTTCCTTGTGCCCCTTACTAGCAACATCCTTCCACTAAAGAATGCGGCAAGAACCCCAGCATATCTTACATTTGGGTCCCGACTATCATTTATGAAAAATCCCCACGATCGGTACTCTCCTACCTCCAGGATCCTCCAGTATGATCCTACCTTTCCCCTATGAGATGTGTTCGAGAATTGATTCCCTCAGCCTAGTATTTTTACAGTTGTGTCCTTTTTCAAGAAAAGACTAAACCACCCTGAATAGGATATGTATTTTAGGATATATTTTATTTTTAACTCCTCTTTATCCAGCTCCAACATGTGCCATGATAGGATTGGGGTTCATGTCCTATCCCCCCAGACATTCCCCATCGAAAGAAACTCACCGTACTGGTACCCCTCCAAGGGGGTTCCCCTGATGCAGTGGACATCCCACAAACTGATGCCCACCTCACCATGGTGGAGGTGGAATTTGTTCATATCAGGGGACCAGCGACTGAATAACTCCACTATCGGATCCTGCTGTCAGTAGAAGTGGAATTGGGACATCCAAATGGCTTTAAAAAGCCCAATAGATCACCGATCCGGCCCAAATTCCTCACATGTATGGCATACCTAGTATACCCATGCCCATTAATTGGTGATGTTTCCCCTAGATCTGAAATCCCATTCCTTCCAACACTTCGTCTCATTAGTTATACTACTCCTGAATGTACTTGCATAAAGAGCAGGAGATTCCTCGGAAACCGGATCGCTTCCCACAACCATCCTAGTCTTTGTATTTAGGACATAGATGGATGTGTTTTGTGTTTCCATAATCAGATGACCTTTTTTTATAATATGGAACTGTGGGAGACTATCCTTGCACGTCATCCATGACCGTAGTGTATCCATCTCAAAACCAGGCATCAGAACCTCCTCTAGAAGGTCGAAGTTCCATAATGTCAGGCTATGACTTAGAACATACTCTTTTTGGGCTTGCATAAGCATGCCAAAAAGAATCTGTTTATCAGGGAAAACCATCCTCACATGAATAATTTGAGGGTTCATGATCATCTGAGTCCTTCTTGCAGCTATTGCGGCCTCTCTCTCGGCATTAGTCTGTTGGGCGGCCATTCGTGAAATTCCAAGGGATGGGAACGAAAGAAGTTATATTTTGAGATAAAAATATGCGGAGGCACACAAGATATGAGGTAGTGTACAAGAGTTTCAATCTGCATGAAAAAGTTTGGACAACATGCAAAACCTGTATTCGGCCGTGGAAACCTACGCGATGATCAAGAGTTTTTTCACTCATGAGAGAAAGGCACATGTCATGTGGAAAAAGTCAAGGTAGGGGACTATGTGGGAGGCCTAATCCTATTTATAGGCATGAATGCATATTCTGAACACACAAAAGAGTTTTTCATGCCCAAATCTCATTTTTTCATGCACCGAATGGGAACTTCCCTGCTTTTTGGAGTGACCCTTAGAATCCAACATTTGGGTCCCCCTTCATCTCTAATTATGAGGAGGCATTTATTGACACTTAATTTCAAATAGGTACATAATTGGGATAATAAAGAGCAGAAAATGTATTTAGAAGAGGAGGAGAAGATTATGTGACCCTGGAGGCAGGTGCGCGCAAGATTCAAAGGATGCATGCAAAAGGTCCTCTAGTGAGCAAAATCTTGTGTACCCAATGCGACGTCATGGGTGGGCTTCCATAGAAACCCCTCTGAAACCACCAAAGTAAATGGTGAACAAGGATGTGGGGTTGCGTGAAACACTCCTCTTGGTTCACAAAGGCTTGTTTTCCCAATGTGACGTCAAAGGGGCCATTGCATGCCAGCGCCCTCGAGAATTTGTTGAGGCCCGAGTGCAAAGGCCCCCGGTGGAGTACAAAGTCTTGCATGACCAATGCGTCATCAAATGGGACCTTGCACGCCGACACCCTTGAGAATCCATTCAGGTCCAAGCGTGAAGGCCCTCGACAGTGTGCGAAATCTTTTGTTCCCAATACGACATCCAAGGAAGTCTTCCATGGTGACCCTCTAGAAACCGCCAAAGGGGATGGTGCGCAAAATTCCGGAAGGTGCGCCAACTTTCCTCCGATGCACAAACGCTTTTGTGCCCAATGTGACGTCAAGCAAGGGATTTTCGCATCGTTCCCCTTGCATGCAACCTTCAAGGACTTCGTCTATTAAACGAAGCATACCCCCACCCTTCAAGGATGGTGAAAAAAGAAGAAGTGATGCTCTGCTACGTGAAAGACACCTCTTCCATGACCACATGAAAACACTATGGATTCAAGGTATTGGATCTTGCGCGATAGGTCCCCTAAGGTTCCTCCTTCAGATGGGCCCTCTTGGGCGCGATCCCTATCCCTTTCCTTTTACCCGAAGTCCTTTGCACGCAAAAATCCCTCTTGCGCACAAGATTCCCCCTATATCATACCTCTTTTTTGTATAGTCATTCCGACCTGTGGGAATCCTCTCATTTCTTGCGTGCATCTTTCCAGTTTATGCACAACCATTCCTTTTTGTGCGCAAACTACTCATCTTGTGTGCAACCCTCCTTGTGTGCTCCATGTGCCATCCTTACCGTAAGGTACCATGTCTGAGACCCTCTTATGCACAACACACCTGTTTCAGGAACCCTTTTCTCGTGCGACCCTCCAAGTTTTCACGGAGTAATTTCAAAGTCCCTTGGGAGTTGATTCCCATTAAATTTTCTTAGCCTCATGCTTCTTCTCATAGGCACGCTAATGGATATTTATTATTATCATAGACACTCTAATTTGGACCCCTAAATGTATCACTCCATAACACCCCCCAACACGGCATTGCTAATGCCTCCCTTCCTCAAGGGCGGGTGGGTATTAGTTATGTAAGTCCTAGGGGTGCAGAGTGAACCCACCTCATCTGAGCTGCAGGACGTTAAACATCCAAGCAACATCGTCCTCATCACGTGACATTAAACTATGGTATCACCCCATGCATCATACGCGGGGTGCCTCATCTCAGACATTATCTACACCCACTAGTCTCCACGGGAGTGAGATCATTATTCACATGGAATGAGATCCTCTTTATTGGAGCAGCATCTGTTCACAGGGAAAGGGAAACCACTTTGGTGTAAGCCCCTAGCCTTTCTTGCAGGAGGAATCATGCTTGCTCCTCCTTTCTTCTTCGGTCCCAAGAACCAGAGGGGAGATGGGAATCATAACATTTCCTCTTCCGTGACAAATCCCTCTCCCTTTAGGATTTTTCTCCACTGGGCCTCCATCCTGGAGTAATTCCCAATCTACATATCCCTGGGCCGCTAGCCACACATAAGCCCCTATTTCCATTTTGGGCCACTAACCACGTGTAAGCCCCACTCCACTTCCCACAGACACACCTTTTGTGACATGATCGTCAGGTATTTGTTTCCTCTTGTTTCTCACACCGAGAATGACTCATGTGGGCTTAGATTAAGCATCGAACATGACATCCTCTCTGGGTAGCCTAGAGTGTAAGCCCCAAACACTATTCCTAACTATGTAGACTTTGATCATTTCCAAGGAAAGGTATGTAGGAATCCTCCTTGAGGTTCAAGACCAACACCTACTAGTTCTGACCCCCTTCACATCGGTTCACCAACACCATTCCAAACTATGGGGACTTTGATCCTTGCCAAGGCAAGGTACGTAGCAAGCCTCCCTAAAGTTCAATCCCAACACCTATTGGGTCTGACCCCCTTCATGTAGGTTCTCCATCACCATTCGGAAGTATGTGGACTTTGATCATTTCCCAGGAAAGGTACGTAGGAAGCCTCCTGGAGGTTCAAGCCCAACACCTATTGGTTCCGACCTTCTTCATGTCGGTTCGCCAACACCATTCTGAACTACGTGGACTTTGATCCTTCCCAAGGAAAGGTTTGTAAAAAGACTCCCTGAGGTTTAAGCCCAACACCTATTGGTTCCGACCCCCTTCACGTCAGTTCGCCAACACCATTCCGAACTATGTGGACTTTGATCTTTGCAAAGGAAAGGTACATAGGACGCCTCCCTGAGGTTCAATCCCAAAACCCATCGGTCCCGACCACTTCATTTCATCCACCCCCATCCTGCATGACATTAAACTGTACGCCCCTTTTGTCCCGCATGACACTAAACTATCCCCCATCCAGCGATAAGACGTTGCGATCCCCACCCAGCGGTAAGCCGTTGTGACCCCATCCATCGGTAAGCCATTGTGACCCCATCCAGGGGTAAGTCATTGTGACCCCATCCAGTGGTAATCCGTTGTAGTCCCCTCCATCAAGATCCACATTTCTGGTCTGCCCCTCTGGCATCATACCAACTCTTGTACCGCTAATCACGTGTAAGAAACAACATGTCATCGGGTCACTGTCCTCTACACGCACCCCAATTTCATGCCCCAGCCTAGAGATTCCACTTCCTCTAGGTCCTCTTCATATGTATCGCCTCCTTAAGTGTCCCATCTCCTCACCAAACTACACAAATTATGATTCCCTACCACGGGGATACGTAGGAAGTCTCTTCGAGACTCAAGCCCAACCTCATCGACATCCTCACATCAGTTCCATTTCATTCTTCATCAACTCTCAACCCTCCATCATCCATCCTAATTCTTATCTGGGCCATCACATCCTGGTGGGATCATGCCACCTCATTTCCCATCCCCTTTAGCAACATTTGGGTAATTAACCACGCGTTAGCCCCAATATCAGTGTGTCCTACAGGGGTCACACCCATCTGATCCACTCTAGTCAGTGTTCCAATCAGTATGATCTATCTCACCTTGATTTTAAACCTGCGGCATACCCTATGTTAATCATGGGAATCTGAGGAAAACCCCAGAGACATGCCTATGGAATATAACTCACCACTTTGGACGTGTGATGCCTCGGGATTCCACGCCCTCGAGAAGCTCTATCATAAGAGGAAGAAACCCAAATGTTCCAGTGTTACAGTGTCCAAAAATGCTAGTGATGTCCAATGTGACTACTCCCCTGACTGAAGGTTGCTTCCCGGACAGGACCCCTTGGAATGTACTGACAGAAGTAGTGTAATTAACCAGTGTCCATAAAGATATTGCACTCAAAATATTTTCACAAACAATGTCTTAATCTATAAGGGAGACTTGGACTAGGTGATGATTTCTGAGGAGGAATCCACAAAAGGAAGAACCAACATCACATCATCCCATTTTGATCAAGGAGAAAACGTCCATGAATAAGTGACAGATGCTGCCTGCCTTTGGAAAACGAGAATATGGGGAAACAATCAGTGCATCCTCATCATCCTCAAACAGACAAATGCGTGCGTCCTGGCAAAAGCATCAGAAAAAACCACGAAACAGTGTCTCCTTATTTTCCTTTGAGTGGTGAGATAGTCATTATGCCACAGTTTTACTGAGATTGAGAATCGGTAGCACAGATGCGATGTTAGGATCATGGTGTCTGGTTCTTTGCCAATCTTTGAACAATGTCTTGGTGATGGTAGTAAGGAACTGGTTTCACAAACTTCATGAAATCTGAAACTGGGTCACAGTGTCTGGGTCATAGTGTATGGGTCACAGTGTCTAGGTCACGGTGTATGGGTCACAGTGTCTAGGTCACGGTGTTTGGGTCACGGGGTTTGGGTCACTTTCCAGAAAACCAGAACCAGTGGCAGACTCATGGTTTCTCAGACTTATCCAAATATTTGTAAATAGTCTTAAGTAGTAATATTCACAAAATAAATTAGACTTAATCATTCATCGAAGAAAGAATTATAGAATAAAATTAAATATAGTTTACAATAATAAAACATGATTTATAGGTATTAAGATCTTTTGAAAGCAAAAGGAAACCAACCATTCTACATATGATTTGAGATATATTAAATTAGATTAACATGATTTTTGATCATTAAATCATGATTAAAATGTGAGAATTCCAACAATATCCCCCTTTTTGAAGATAAAAAATCATATGAATTAGATTTCTGTGCTTAGTGTTCTCTCTACCCCTTTTTGGATTATCAAAAAGATTAAAAGAAAAAGAGAAAATAAGGAAAGAAAATAAGAGAATAGACAACAACATTACATATTGCATTAGATGGAAATATAGTTTTCAGTACAAGCAGTATGAAAAAATAAAAGACATACCTATCAAAATATAGTTTTAACTTTTCTTAAGCACCAGTTATCTTCACTTTTCTATTTATAGGTGGTAGTCTTGAATGCCACATATTTTCTTTTGGTTTTATCCTCCTCTTTCTTATTTACATTTATATATTCTTTATACATATTTAGTTTCCCAATGAGTTCTTTTACAGGTAATTTTCTAATGTCACATGACTCTCTAATAGAGACAGAGGTTCCTCTCCATCTATCAGGTAGGCATCTTAGAATCCTCATGATTTATTCTTTGGTAGTAACTTCTCTTCTTAGAGAAATCATTGTGTTGACAATTTCATTGAACCTGAGATACATTTTAGAAATAGGCTCATCAGTCTTCATTTTAAAGTTATCATATTTAATAGTATAAGTATTGAGTCTCAATTATTTCACACTATAAGTTCCTTCATGTGAAATAGAAAAATAATCCCAAATTTCATGGGAAGTTTTACAAGAAGATATTCTATTAAATTCCTCATCTCCTAAAGAGAAATATAAGGCATTCATGACTTTTAAATTGTTATTGTAATCAGTCTTGGTTGGGTCATCCCAAGTAATTCTATCAGTAGTAGGAATCTTATACTCATCTATAATTGAAGTCCAAATTTCAAAACCCATACTTTCTAAATGTATTTTCATTTTAATTTTATATTGGGCATAATTAGTTCCATTAAATATTGGTGGTCTATTTTTTGCATCACTATTGAGTCTATTATCCATAATAAATAAATACTTTTATAAAGATAGAAATTTATAATTAACAAAAATTTACAGATCTTTAAAGTAAAACTAAACTCATTGTTGAACATCTTTAAAAACAGATTCATAATAAGAATAAAATCCTTTGATACCAAATGTTGATTGGAGTAGAGTAATCAATAAAGGTGAATTGAGTATCTATAAAAATTTCTGTTAAAATTTCATTTAAAAATCTTCCTCAATAAAAATGAATACATCCCATTTAATCAAGGTAATACAGTTATAATAGTTTTACTATTCGAATAACTTCTTAGAAGATTGATTAATTCTCAGTAATATCAATGTGAGTTATTGATACAACTTTTGAAGTAATTATAATGAGGAAAAATAGTTATAACTTCTATCCAAGACTAACTATCAAAGTAAAATCTAGTATTTTCTGAAATATACAATAAAGAAAAAAAGTAAATTAAAAAAAACAAAGTGGATAAAACAAGTGGTTATGTCTCAAGAAGAGACCTAATCCACTTCACTTGGTGATCACCTACCACTAAGTAGTTTACATTAATAAACATGATCCACACCCTGGATCGAGGTAAACAATATTACACAAGACTGTCCAGATCACACGACCTCTTCCACTGTTATTTGTGGGTGAAAACTACTAGGTCACAACAGGACCTCGTCCACACTTTTCCATGGGAGTAAATAGATGTAAGAAGGTGTGATAGGAAGGATATGTTGAATCCTTCAGTTTAATACAGGTGAAAGTTTGTGTTTTTAATACACACACACACACACTGCTCGAAAGCTAAAAACTATTCACAATAGAGAAAAGATGATGAGAAAGGGTTAGAAGTGATCTGAGTGTTATTCTATGAAGATCTGTACTTGTATTATAAATAAGATGCAAGTATTGATTCCGCTTGTGAAAAACAGAGTATTGCAAGTCTGGTTCTCTGGTTTCCAGTTTGATGGTGTAAGCGGTCTATCTCGTGTTCTTCTTAGAGGTGGTATTACAAAGATGTTTTTAGTTCTGATCTATGGTAGTCCAACATTTTTTAATCAAGAGTTATTTGTGTGCTCTTTAGTTTTATTTTGTTTCATGCATCAGTTATCTTTTTTTAAAACTCTCTCTCTTCAACTTCTGTATTTTTTAGCCCAGCTTATCTTCCTTTTTAATTGTAGGTTCACACATTGGAACTGACAAGATGCATGTATTCTTCACATTGTACCTCATACTATCAGGTGAAATGTCTATAAAGAAAAATTAATTATGTCAATTCCTTTAAATGACTCAAATATGATCATTAGAAATTAAATTGAAAATTAAAAAATAGATTAAAGAACAGTGTCACAGTTTGTCTTGAAATAGTATCTCTTGGAAACGGTGTCACCACGAAACAGTGTCTTATTCTTTTCCATTGAGTGGTGAGATAGTATTAATTCCATAGTTTCATTGAGATCATGAACCAATAACACATATGTGGTTCTAGGATTATGGTTTCTAGTTCTTTCCCATACTTTGAACGATGTCTTAGTGATGATAGCAAGGAATCAGTGTCACGAAATTCAGGAAATCTGAAACTGGGTCACGGTGTCTAGGTCACGGTGTCTGGGTCACGGTGTCTGGGTCACGATGTCTGGGTCACATTGTCTTGCTCACTTTACATAAAACCAGAACCGGTGGCAGACTCATGGTTTCTCAGACTTATCCAAATATTTTTAAACAGTCGTAAGCAGTAATATTCACAGAATGAATTAGACTTAATCATTCATAGAAGAAAGAATTATAGAATAAAATTAAATATAGTTTACAATAATCAAACATGATTTATAAGTATCAGGATCTTGTGAAAGAATAGGGAAACCAACCATTCTACATATGATTTGAGATATATTAAACATGATTAATAAGATTTGTGATCATTAAAACATGATTAAAACATGAGGAGTCCAAAAAAACAAAAAGAAATATAGGAAAACACTATATAATTTATTATTTAAATTTAATAAACTGAACCCTCATCATTAGTTATATCAATTACATTCAATCACATCAATGTCATGTGAATCATATATGCCAAATATAATGCATATAAATTTGTATTGTAAGGACTTGACCTTAAATAATACATAATATATTGTCTTTAGACTAGAATTCATTTCTTTCATTCCTAAATATATTATAGGTTTATAATTTTAGAGAATAATTTAATAACACTAACATAAAAATCACATATATTACAAAGTGTACACTTCAACTTTGTATCCATTTTCCCAAAATTTGAAACTTTTAAAGTAAAACATTATTAATTTTCATGAAAAATAATCATGACTTTCAAAATAACTTATTATTTTTCATTACCCATAATTAAACCCTATGAAAGTTTTTAAAAATTTGGGTTGAGAACAAATATCTCAGAAAGGGATATATAAAAAATAAACCCATTAGTCTATTCTAAAACTATGAGATGATGAAAAGTGGTTTCCTTAAAAATAAATAAACTTTGAGCTCAAATAATAATTTACTTACTAAATAAATCATCTTTAATTCCTAATGAATTTTATAAAACACTTTATATGAAAACATAAATGCAAAATCATAATCATGAGGGTTTCTTAAAAAAAGGAGAACTCATGATAAACATTTTCTTAAAAACATAAATTTTTACCCAAAAGGGAATAATAATTTATTTAGAAAAGAATATTTGTAAAGTATCTAATTGTCCATGTAATTTTTTTAATTATATGGAATTATTACAAGTCTATGAAAATTGATAGTGCGTGATTCTGAGGCCCAGTGTTCCTGGAATGAATTTTGGAACTTTTTTTAAGGTACGTTCAATAAACGCGTGAGTGGAATTTTCTAAATTTTGAACCAGTTCTTGGATTAAAAATATGAGGGTACCGTTGAATCCATAGTGCTAGGATTCTCTTAAGGGAGGTTTAACCTTGACTATAGTGGGTCGATAGAAGAAGTTGGTTTTTGTGTTTTTCATAGAGGATAAAATAAAATAAATATATTTTATTTTTAAGAAGAATATCCTCTCATCTCCCCTTTTAATTTTTGGGGGAAGGGACCACAAAGGGATGGTTGGGAATTTAATACTGGGCATTAAATACCTGGTTACACAAAGTGTGCAACCACTAATACCTTTAATTAATAGGATTCATTAATTCTAAATTAATGAACCTCCCCCCTTTAATGGTTGAAAGCTCCTCTTTCCTCTTGGTGGAATTTTTGAAATCATTGGCGAAGGTGGAGATCTGGAGAGGAGAACTTTGGAGGAACCCTTCAGTGAAGAATGGATCCATCAAGTAAGGTCAAAGGATCACCATTCCAGTGGAATCTTTGGAAGCATGTTGCGGGATGAATTACACTGACCCACCTTCAAGCGCGGATGTTCTCCAATGGATTTATGAGGTAAGGATTTCCACTTGTTTAATTTAAAGTATTGATGATTCAATCTCTTCAACCTATTTCTATCAAGCTAACACGAAGGGTGCGAGACAAACGAACAAGGACTATCTCCTCCGCTATCTTGATTAATTGTGCATTCTTCGCAGGTGATTCTTCAGGATGGACGATACCCAATTTTGATGGGCTAGAAGCGACGGTGATGTCCCAGGAAGTTCAATGATGCCTTCAAAAGGAAACAACGGGCCACCGAAGCTCACCTGGTGACCTGCGTAAGGCCACCAGTGTGGCAGTACTGGAGACAGGCGCCAACGGGGACCAAGGCGGTGGCTGGAACCGGCCGACCATGAGGGAGAAGGCTTCGTACCCACATCACTAGAGGAACTGGCAGCAGCGGTTAGAGGAGGCATCTGACACATCGGCTGGCTGCGAAAGAGGAGGGCACCACGACCAGCGCACCATTGGAGGACGTGGGTCGCAGCTCGTCAGCCGCAGCGGACCGAAGGAGGAAGTCGGCACACCGGCCGGCCACAGGTGGCGAAGCAGCACACCGTCGCGCGCCACTAGAGATGGCGGTAAACACCATCTGGCCACAGCGAGAGGTAGGACCCACTCCAGCGGGTCCCTGATGCAACCTGGCGGTGCCACGTGGCGCCGCCACCATGGAGGAAACTGAATGACCCTTGCAGCCATTTGAGAAAATCGGGGGCCACTCCCCCAGGTGGTAGATAGGGTGGGCCCCGCCACAGTGGGCCGCTCCACCCAGTCGTGGGCCTCACCTCACACGGCCAGGCTGCGTGCCCATCCGGCCACCTGCCCAGTGGGCCGCGCTCCCCTTGCGGGTCAGGCCGAACCGCGGCCCAGTGGGCCAATCCTGCCGCGACCAAGCCTAGTCGGGTTATACCCGAACTGGATTAGGTCAACCCGAACTGGGTCAGGTCAGGCCAGGTCAGGTCAGACTGGACCCAGGCCCAACTGAACCCAAAAACACTTAAAGTGACATTTCTTGAGAACTGAATGTCTGTTTGACGAACTGTCTATAGAGATAAGATCCTTGGATCGAGACGTTCCATTCGGTATACTTCACTTGAGTTTTGGAAACCATTGGAGTACGACCAGGTTGGATCGAGCCTGAATCTAATCGGACCCTCAGAACTAAAATGCTTATAAATCACAGACCGGGTGTCCAATTGACGCACCATCTATCGCATTGGAACCCTTACGACATTGTGGTCCATTGGGTTAATCCTTTGTAGATCTTAGTGGTGGTATAAGTATGACCGAGATCTCGAGGTGTAGATTCTACGAAACTCAAGTGCACTGGGTGAGACGAATCCTGTGGCAGGCTGTAACGTGAAGAAATAACATCGATCCTAAGTGGGTCATCATATACCGATCCTATTTTGGTCATCATCTTTCAGATCCTATGTGGGTCAGCACTCAGTGATCCTGTGTGGGTCAGTGCACACCGATCCTGTGTGGGTCAGATCTTGTATGGGTCAGCGGTGGTTATTACCTATCAATCCTGTGTGGATCAGAAACAGTTCCTCTTAACATAATTAAATGATCTAACTTATCACTAATCATATATACTTCTATACTTAAGTTATACCTAATTGTGAGATGAGTCTTTTACCTTCATGGTGTTATCTTCGTGGTGTTACCTATATGGTCCTTCTATCTTCATGTTGTTACCTCTGTGGTACTTCTACCTTCGTGGTGTTGTCTTCGTGGTGTTACATGTGTGGTAATTCTACCTTTGGGGTGTTGTATTCATGGTGTTACCTGTGTGGTACTTCTATCTTCATTGTGCTACCTATGTGGTACTTAAACCTTTGCGGTGTTACCTTTGTGGTATTCTTCCCTCATGTATGAGATGAGTATATATTGATAACTTAGTTATATTTATGGGCATATACAGAAGTAGAGTTGATTTTTATCACTTCATGCTTGAGATGCAGGTCTTGCTTTGTGTTTTTTCCTTTATGGAACTCTGGGAGACCTACGGGTGTCTTGGGGTCCCTACTGAGTATCGTTATACTCACCCATGCACGGGCTACACTCGCACCTTGTTGCATCTTGTGCAGACAATGTACAACATTAATCGAGGCTTAGGGATCCAAGACTGGATGGTGCTTGGAGGTGGATCATTTGGCGTGATGTGACACAGGGACTAATGATCATGAGTTGTGCCTACCCTTTAGGTAGGATCCTTGGTGGATGATCCATGAGGTATTTTTCACTTTTCAGTTGTATTTGTACTTTTTAGTTGTAATTGTACTTTTCAATTGGGCTTGTATTCCATCCCCTTTACTTTCAGTGCACTTTTAATACAATAGTTTACTTAGTGGTTTCTTCTTTTTGTTTTCTTGGATTGTGTGTCTATACAGGTTAAAAGGAAATGCCTTCCTGTTTTAGGGATACGTCTTTCCGGTGCTAGACGCCATCCCCTGGCCTATGGAAGGCGGGCTTGGGGTAGTCACTGCACGGGCCCCAAGGGATGGGTCATGAAAATATTTATTCTATATTTTGGAATCAAATTATTTCCATGAAAACTAATAAGAAATCATATAAAATTCGTGTACCATTACATAACCCTTAAAAATTTGACTAACCATATGGCTAACTTCAAATAATACACAATGAATTGGAGTGCGATCTGAGTAAACCCATCATATAAGATATGTGAGGCTCATAAATTATCATAAAAATTTTCCAAGGATCATATTATGAATAAAAATTCTTAATATTTCTCCTTTTCATCATAAAATAATTGAAAAACTCTTTTTAACCCATAAGCAAAACACTTTCAAATACTGAAATACCATTACATTACAAAAAACTATTTTAATAACAAAATAACTAGAAAAAAGGGAAATAAGGATTATTTATAAATAAAAAATGAATTAATATAAAGGAATACAAACATCAAATAATAATTATTGTAGTGGGAAAATGATTTGTCACCATATATGTTAAAATAGAACATTCCTTATGTCTTTTGTAAAGAAAGTCAAAACATTTAATTAAAATATTCCTTATGAAAAAATTTTAAAGAAAGTAAAAAGAGTCATAAAACATCCTTAATAATTTGTTTATTTAAATTTAAAAACATAAATAAAATAATTTTAAAAATATGGATATGGAATAAAAAGAGTTGGAATGAAAACTTTAAAAGAGGGTTTTAAAAATAAAGGCATTTACCTTGTGTCTAACTCGTCACATATATTCTTTATCTTTGTGAATAATTAACTCAAGTTAGTTTTACTTACTTAATAATAGTTTTAATGTTCTATATTATTTTACTTTTTTAATACCATGTTATATTTAAATATTGAATCAATTATGTTTGTGTAAAATGTTTTGAAAATATTTTTCTAATAAGTCCAAAATGACATTAGTAAGTTGATTATGGTTAAAGAGGTTATTACTGAATCATATAAAGTATTAAAATAATGTAATAATTATCATTTTTATACAAAAAATATTAATTTTAAAATAAAACATAAAATATGGTTATGAAAAATGAACTATTTTACAATCATGGAGACGGTAGTCCATACATATGCATAAGTAACGTTTTATTTTTTCAACGATCGTTATGGAAAGAAGGTAAGAATTATTTTTTCTCTAAATAATGATAATTATATAATTAATAACATATTATTTATTTAAATTCACATATATATATCATCCATGTGATGTGGTGATGAAAAATGAATCACATCGCTTCGTGGAAGTGGTAGTCAACACATACACACGAACGACATTATATGTTTGTAACGAATGAAAATAGATGAAAATAAATGATATATTATCTTTTAATAATGATACATATATCATGAATATGTTATATATACATTAAATTATTCATTATAACCATACATAAGAGGAGGTTATGGAAATGAATTACATCGGTTCGCAAGGTGGTAGTCTGTTGTACATAAGAACGATGGATTCCTTTTCCATTTGATGAAGGATGGAAATGAATATAGGTTATTCAATTAAAATAATATCAAATAATTATATGGTATATACTGATGTTTTTATATCATCTTGTTTATGGATTATTTTAAGGAGGTGAAATAATAAATAAAACAAAAACACTTGATTAAAAATGTCATCACTTCTTTGGACAACCTCTTAAAGTTTATAGAAAAATATCTCCTAAGATAGTTTTATGTTAAAACCATGTCCTATAGGATGTGGTAACTGATTTAAGATAGGTATTTTTATATTTATTGGAGGAATTAAATAGTTATTGAAGTATAAATAAAAGATAATAAAATGTTTCTTTTTATAAGAAAGGGGAAGGGAACTCTTGGATTTTCTTAAAATACTATATTTATTTTGATGTCCAAGTGGATAAAAATAGAAAAATTTTAAGTTTAATATGATTATGAGTGTAAATAATCTTATAAAATAACATTTTTACATGTTTAGATCGCATTTTTACCTTTATATTTTATTAAACCCTCTGTTAATCCTTTTGAAAATTATAACAATGTTAATGTGTGTTACTCTTTAGGGATCAATATATTTACTATAGAAGGGAAAAAACACATAAATAGACCAAATTTGATATCTTTAACCATATTGTAATAAATTTTAAAATTATTGGATTTTATGAATTTTAAGTAATTTAATTAATTATTATTTATTATAAAATATCATTAATGTCAATTTTGGAACCATTTTTTTAATTTGGCTCTCAAAAATACAAGAAAACAATGTAATTTGAATAAAATGAATTAAAACCTATCTAATATGTAATTTTTTCTGAAACAATCATAGGTTACAAAAAATAAATCAAATAATATATTTATTAAAGTTTTTATAATCATTTTATTGATTTTTTTACTAATTTCACAATAACTGTGTTAATGTTGCAAAAGCATTTAAGGTACTTATTTTATCACTAAAATTTATAAATAAATTATAATGATGAAAAAATTAATTTATATTTTAAATAAATATTTATAATAGAACATATCCTCTATTTATTCCTATATTAAAACTTAAAAGATAATAAATCAAATATAATATAATTTTTGACTTTCTATTATATAAAATAATATAAAGGGTCAAAATCATGGAAAAATTGCAAAAAAATGCCATATATTATGATTTTTTATAATTATTGATGATATATACTCATAACATAAAATTAATTCATGTTTTATGGTCATTATTTAGTTATTATAGTTTTATCTTTATCCTTAATTACCCAATTTACCTTTTACCGTGATAATAAGAAGATATTAAGGCTACTATTCATAATATACAAAAATAAAAGGGAACTATTTATCAAATTTTTATCCACAAATTTAAAATATGAAACCTATTTTTCTGGATTTAAAATACATTATTTCTATAATTTAACATAAATTTAAATTAAAAAAATGTTAAGAAAAAAATCATACAAATCCCTTCTTAAGTAAAAAATGTTTGTATACTAAATTCAAGTATAAAATTCATTTTAAAAAAAAATAAGTGGACTATTTTAAATCAATATAAAATAATAAAATTTTAAAAATAATCCATTATATAATTTTACTGTGTAAATACTTGAAAATAAAACACAAATTTTATATAAAAACTATTATTTTTACTATTCATTAAAAATTCGATCATTTCGTAAAATTATCAAAAATTCAACATAAACTAATTTTGACATACTAATTTAAAAAAATTAAATTAATTCATTAAAATTTAAAATATATAATTTAAAAATTGAACTTTTAAATAAAACTTCATAAGAAAAGAGTTTACTAAAACTCCATCCTTTTTTATTTAAAAGTTTCATAATATTTTTATGATGAATATAACCAACTAATTCATGAATACTAATAAATATAAAAATTATTTATTATATCATTACCTAGGTTATTACATTATTCCCCACTTTTTGAAATTGTATCCTCACAATTTTATTCATTGCATAAACAACTTGTTATATTTTTTTCTCATAGAATATTTAGATTACATATTTCTTCTTCGACCATATGGTTTAAAAAAACCTTAACTTGGTGAATAAAATTATTACACAATAATTTATCTCTATTTTTAAGTATATGAATAAACAATTCCTAAAAATAAAGGTTCAATTACAACTGTACTACTTCAAATTTATAAACCTGAGATGAATTTGGCACATATTTTATTAACATTAAGACATGAAATATGTTGTGTAATAGGGACAAAAACACAGGAAAATACACTGAGTAAGAAATTGATCCAAATTTTTTCTAGGATTTCATATATAATAATGAACTATTGACTTATATTCCCATTTTTATCAAAACACATAATAATTTTCCATGGAGATACTTTAAGAAAACATGATCACTTTCCTTAAAAAAATATATTTTCTCTGGTTATTCATGTACTGCTGAATTATATTCATCTAATCAACCATTTACTCTACCAAATCCTATCCCATTAGCTTTATTTCTCATATTTCATCCCAAAAATCAGAAGTCTGAAATTACTTTCCATATACTACCTCAAAATATTCAATCTATATACTAAAATTAAAACCATTATAATAAGAAAAATGTGCCAAAGAAATATGTTGATTCCCACTTTCCTAACAATCCATTGAATAAGAATAAATAATTTCTTTGAAGGAAGGAATTGTTTACAAAGTATATCTATCGGATTGAGAATTAAAAGATGTAATAAAATTTAATTCAGTACCCAATGAATTATAAAGTCCTTTCCAAAAATTAAAAGTGAATTTGGGATCACAGTTCGATACAATAGAGAGAGGAACTACATATAACCTGACTATCTCCTACATATAAAGTTGAGAAATTTGATCTAGATACATAGTATCATTATTAGAAGTAAATACATAGATTTAGTTAATCAATCAACAATAACCCCAATTACATTATTACCTTGAGATGTTTTTAGTAACCCCACTATGAATTATATGGATATATTTTCCCATTTAAAATCTGGTATTGGAAAAGGTTGAAGAATCCACTTCAGTAATTATTTTTCTGATTTAACCTATTGACAAGTCAAACATTTCATAGTAAATTCATAAATATATTTTTTTCATTCCATCCTACCATTATTATTTATACAGGTATTCATACATCTTAGTGCTTCCAAGATTAATGTAAAATGGGGAACTGTGAGCTTCACTCAACAATTATATTTTTAACTGAGAATCACATGGAACATATAATCTATTTTTAAATATAAAAACAAATTCTTTGTAAACATTAAATTCAGGTAACCTTCTATTCCTAACCAATGTTAGATTTTCCTAGAACCCACAATCATCCTTCTGAACTCTTATAATTATTTTTGAAAAAGATTATTTTACTAAGACCTAAAATAAAATAGAGGAAGTTCATTCATATAAAGTTTCTAGGATAAAATTCCTAAAATAATTAATCAATGGTATTTGTTAAAAAAATAACATTTTTAATGATGCATGATATTTTTGGCTCAAAGCATCATCTACTTTTTTTTCTTTTCCAAGATGGTAATGAATCATGAAATCATAATCCTTGATCAGTTCCACCAATCTTCTATACCTCATATTCAACTCTTTCTGAGAGAATATATGTTTTATAATTTTATGATCAGAATATATTTCACACTTTACTCCATATAAAATATTCAAATAAATTTTTAAATGAAAAACCAAATTATATAATTCCTTTAATGTGTAATATAATTTAACTCATGGGGTTTTAGTTTTTGGAAGGCATAAAAAATTACCAGATCATTCTATATCCCAGCATGACCAAGTCCCTTCAATGATGCTTCATTATAGATAAATAAGTCACCACTTCTGGAGGGAAAGAATAAAACTAGATTACTCATCAATATTCTTTTCAGTTCTAGAAAAAAATTATCACACAATTTTTTTCTCGATAAATTTAACTTTTATTTAGTTAACCTAGTATGTATAATAGACAAATGGGAAAAGTTTTCAACAATACACTGGTAGTAACATTCTAACCCAAGAAAACTATGAATATATATGAAATTTTTAAGTCTTTTACATTCTTTAACAAATTTAGTTTTATCAGGTTCAAAAGTCATTCTATTTTTAGAGACAATATGACTAAGGGAAGAAAAAAAAATTCAATAAAAAACCAAACTTACTAAATTTTCCATATCGTTTATATTCCTTTATGGTTTTAAAAACAGTCCTTATGTGTGTTTCATTTTCCACCAAAATTTTGGAATATACCAAAATATCATAGATAAACACAACCACAAACTTATCAAAAACTCATGTAATATTCTATTCATAAGGTCTATAAATATAAATGGTGAATTATAAAACCCAAAGATCATAACTACAAGATCATAATGCTTATAAATATTCGAAAACATAGTATTTAGAATATTTCCCACCTTTAATTTTAATTTATAGTACCTGGAAATGTGATCAATCTTTGAAAAGTAACTTTTTCCGATAACTGGTCGAACAAATAATTAATATAAGGCAAAGAATACTTGTTCTTAACAATTATGTTATTAAGGGACATATAATCAAAGAAAATTATAATTTATCCATATTTATTTTTAACAAATAAAAATGGATCACACCAAGGTGATGTTCTTAGACGAATGAAACCTTTATCTATAAGCTCAAGTAACTACTTTTTCAATTCCAAAAGTTCTAATTGCACTATTCTATAAGGGGGTTTTGAAATAATATTAGTTTTGGGAACTAAGTCAACATCAAATTCAATATCCCAATCATGAATAACACTAGAAAATCATAATGGAATACATCCACATAATCATTTACTACTAGGGCATCACTAATCAAAATATTTTGTTTATTTTCAAAAACCAATACTAGTTAAATTTCACCACCATCTCCAATCGATTTATATGCTTCTTGGTAGGTTATCAATGGTATTAAATCATTGAAACAAACTTTATTTGATCTAAAATCTATCATATAATGAAAAATTAAAATCCAATACATGCGTTAAATGATTTCAAACTATGCCATTGGAAGTTGAGTAATATTTTCAGGAAAGTCTATCCCACTAATATCAATAAAATGATTCCTATAAATATTGGTTCATTTAATATTTCCACCAGATCCTTAAAAAAAGTTATATCTTCATTTATTGAGGTGATGTTACCATTTTACTTTCATATTTCTCAAAAATTATGTAATGAAAAGATCAAGAGTCAAATTGGGTATTTTTATAATTTGAGTAAACAAGTAATATACCTATCACCACTTCATTAGATATCCCAGCATCATCCATAGTAGTAGAAAATTATTTTTAAACACCTTTTTTTCATTCAGTCATGATTATTTCCACCCTAAGTAACTAACTTTGGACACACATTGGCATAATTTTCTAACTCATTTCAATTAAATAATCTTATTGCCAACTTTTTCTTATTTTTGTATCATTTTACTTGCATTCATGAACTATATTTCCAAACATTACACACCCAAAACAATTTCTTAATTTTAAAATACATTATTTAAGATGTTTTTAATCACATATATCACATTTATCACAATATGGGAATATTATTTTCTTACCTCCATATTTCTTTTATGAATGATTCCCCATTTCTACCATCCAAAAATTTTATTCTACTTATTTTCATGGAATAAATGATCATCAAAAAACTCCATTTGTACTTTCTTTGTACATAAAACAAGTTTCTCATAAATTTTAATTCACTAGAAGATAATTGACATATATATCTTGATTTCAAATGAGAGAAAAAATGATTAATTTTACTATAAAGATCATGGATAAAATTTTGTGCATACCTTTCTAATCAGGTGAAGTTTCCTTTATACAAAACCACTGAATCTTATTCTTTTTTTTCTAAATTCTGAGAATTGTTTTTCCATATTAAGTCAAACATACTTAGGAAAATATTTCTCAAAAAAAAATTATTAAATTCATCCCATTATATGGAATCAAGATCATCACTTTCTCTTATATACTTAATCATTGATCGCCACTAGTCGACTTCCCATTCAAAATGATAAATAGAAAGGGTTACCTTTTAATTCTCTAAAAATACCATGAAATTGAATATCTTTTCTAGGGATTTTATCTATCATTTAGATACCTCTAGGTTAGAAGATCCATTGAATTATAGAGGGTTTTGTTTCATAAAATCCTTCACTATAGAAATTTTCCTCTATCGTGAATACATTTGTTCACTCTCATGGATACCACAACCATTTATAGGCCATGTAAACTGATCTAATACTGTAAAACAATTTCTCAGTTCCAGTTTGAACAATTTTGGGTTATGTATTTAGAAGGATATCATCCCCTCAGTGCCTTATTTCTTGAGATTCCATATTTATTATGTGTAACACCATTATAAATAGACATATATTGGTAAAAGAAACATGATAATCTTCAAATTATATAATTTTTAAAATTAACAATAATTATAATCTTTTAAGGTAATTCTATTAGAACTATCCTAAACTCTAAATTTATTTAAACCCTTCTATGTTAACAATTATAAGGACCCAACCTTAAAAAATAAAAAATCTAGTTTATTTATACTATAATTCATTTATTTCATTCCCAATTAATATTAGTTTTGTATTTTTATAGAATTTTTTCACAACTCTTATATAATAGTCCTATATATTACAAAGTGGACTCTTCTAATAATCATCAATTATTCCCAAAATTTAAAACATTTAAAGTGAAACAATGTTTCTTTTCACGAAAAATATTCATGAATTTTAACATGAATTTTTATTTTCCCTTACCCATCCTTACACCCTGTGAGTTTTTTTAAATGTGGTATTAGTATGCAAATATGATTAAGGTGCATAAAAAGAAGAAATAAACCTCTTAGTATATTTTAAAACCATAATATCATAAAAATAATCATACTTTAAAATAAATAAACATTGAAATCAAATAATAATTTACTTACACATAAAGTCATATTTACTACCCAAATATTTTCATAAAAAAATAGATGAAAATATAAAGGCAATATCTTGATCATGGTTTCATATAAAACATAATGACCCATTAAAAACATTTTCTTAAAACATAATTTTTTACCCAAAAAGGGAACCATCATTTCTTAAAAAAATTATTTACCTTACCTTTTGAAGTTAAATGAATTCAATTAAAATTCATAAGAAATCATAGAAAAATATTTTTGGTGCCTTGAGACATCATCTTCATTGAACCCTTATAAAACCCTTATATATTAGAATTACTATAAAGTCAACTTCAAATAATACCCAATGCATTGGAGTGCTATCTAGGGAAAAATTGTATAAGATATATTGGGATCACTCGTTATCATAAAAAATAAGAAAGTAATATATAATTAATTAAAAAAATATTCTTACTCCATTTCTATATAAAAACCTTGAAAAACTCTTTTTAAACCCATATGAAAAACATTTTTAGATATTGAAATACACTTTATTTTCAAAAAAAAATTAATAAAAGAATACCCTAATCAAAGGGAAAGAGGGTTTTTATTTAAATTAAACATGAATGATAATAAAGGAATCCAAATATCAAATATTTTTTAAAATTGTGATAAAATTCAATGTTGTTGTATATATTAATATAGAACATTTCTTTTGTCTTTTGTAAAGAAGTTCAAAACATTCAATAAAAAGAATCATTTTAAAGACCTTTTAAATAAATTAAAAAAGAGACATAAAATATAATTTATAATTATTTTATGTATATTTAAAAATATCCATAAAAAGATTATAAAAATATGGATGCAGAATAAAACAAATCAGAAAAAAACATTAAAATATGATTTTTAAAAGAAATTCATTTACCTTGAGTCTAACTTATCACATATGTTCTTTATCATCCTGAATAATAAACTCAAGTTAATATTACAATCCTAAGAACATTTATCATGTTTTTTATTTCATTAATTTCATTTAATAACAAGTTATATTTAATTAATTATTCAATTGAGTTTACATTAGATGTTTTGATGATATTTAGATCATAAGTCCAAAATGAATTTAGTATGTTGATTATTGTAAAATTGGTCATTAATAAAATATGTATAGAATAATAATAATTAAACTATTATAATTTTTATTCACCAATAATAATTTTAAAACAAATCATCAAATATGGTTATGAAAAATGAACTATGTTGCAATCCTAAAGATGGTATGTTGTGTGTATGCATGAGTAACATCTCCATTTTTTAAACGATCATTATGGAAAGAAGGTAAATATTATTTCATATTTCCATAATTATAATTATATCATTAATACTATAATATTTCTTTAAATACCCTTATATATAATCCATGTGGTTTCAGGATGAAAAACAAATTACATCACTTCAGTGAGGTGATAGTCCACATGTAAACAAGGATGGCATTATCATTTTTCAGTAAATGAAAAGGTAAAAAATTAAATGATATATTATATTTTATGAATCATAAATATTTAATTAATATCATATATATACATTAAATCAATAATTATAACCATATGTAAGAGGATGTGATGGAAAACAAATTACATCGGTTCATGATATGGTAGCCCATCGTATACATGGAAGATGGATTCCTTTACCATTTGATGGAGGTTGGAGATGGATATAGGTTATTAAATTAACATAATAAAATATCATTATATGTGATATATTTATTTTAATATATCATCATGGTTCAGTGAGGTTTTATGTAGGTATAAGAAGAAATAAAACAAAAACTTTGGAATAAGAAAGATACCTCTTTTTCAGACAACCTCTTAAGGTTTACATAAAAATATCACCTAAGTTGGTTTTTTATTGAAAAGGGAATATAGGAAAAGGGTAGGGATGTAAAAAAGATATTTGGGTAGTGATAAGTTAATCAAAATGTTTTTTTAAGTATGAATTAATGATAATAAGAAGTTCTCTTTTATAATAGAGGGGATGGGTTCTCTTGGAATTACATACAATATTAAATTAAAAAAATTAATTTTAATATCCAAATGGATCCAAATTGATAAAATTATAAATTAATATGATTATGAGTCCAAATAATCTTATCCAATAAAATTTGGAAAAGTTTAGATCATATTTCTAACTTTACCTTTTTATTTTAACCCTTCGCTAACCCTTTTTACAATTACGGTGACATCAATGTTTTTTACTCTTTAGTGGTCAATATAGTTACTATAAAAGGGGAAAATACAAATAATTAGAACATGATTTATATTTCAAACCATATCATAATCAATTATAATAATATATGATTTTATAAATTCTAAATCATTTAGTAATCTATAATTCCTTATAAAATATGATTAATGTCAATTTTGTAAAAATTCATTTAATTTGACGTTTAAAAATATAATAAAACAATGGAATTAAAATAAAATAAATAAAAAAATATGTAATTTGTAATTTTTATCTAAAAAATCATGGAAAATATAAACTCACTCAAATTATATTTTTTTAATGTTTTTAAAATGAATTTCTTGATTTTTAGATTCCTTACACAAACGTTATATCAATGTTTCATTATCATTTAAGGAAACTATTTAATCACTAAAAAATATAAATAAATCCCCATGATGAAAAAAATAATATATATTTCAAATTAATATTAATAGCCAAATATATCATCTTTTTATTCTATTGTAAAAAATTAAAATATAATAAAACAAAGAGAATGAAAGATTTGACTTTTATTTTTTTAAAATAATATAAGGGGTCAAAATCATGGTACAAAAAGAAAAAGTTCCATATATTCAAATTTTTAATGATTATGTATGAGATATATTGATAAAATAAAATTAATCTAAGTGTTATAGGCATTCTTCAATTGTTATCATTTTATCTTTGACCTTAATTACATGATTTACCCTTTACCAGAGTACCAAAAATCACTATGGTTTCTATTCATAATGTCCAAAAAAAGGAAATATTTGAATAGTTTATAACCATTTATTTAAGATATGGAATCCATTTTTCATGATTCAAAACATCAAATTGGTAGTATTTAATTTAAAATTAAACTGACAAAATGCAATGAAAAACAATTAAAAAATGCCTTTTAAGTATAAAATGTTTTTATATTAAAGTAAAGTATAAATTATTTTAAAAACCCATAATTTTATTATTTTAAATCATCATAAACTAAATAAATTTTAAAATAAATTCATAATATAATTTTACTTTGTAAATACACAAGATAAAAATACAAATTTCAATAAAAATCATTATTTTTTCACTATTCATTGAAAGATCAATCTTTCCTTAAAATTATCAAAAATTCATCCTAAGATAATATTAACATCCTTAATTCAAAAAATAAACTGATTATTTCAAATTAAAATTCTATAAATTGAAAATTAAACTTTTAAATAAAAACTTATATGAAAAAAGTTTAATAAAACTATTTCATTTTTGATTGAAAAGGTACTTAATATTTTTATAATTAATATAAAAACTAATCCACGAATAGTAATAAATATGATAACTATTTATTATATCATTATCTAGGTAGTTACATGTATCTTACCCATGATCCAAGAGTCAAAATGCACAATATAATGATCTTAAATAAACATGTCATATTTGAATAAGTGTCTCAATAATAACATCAAAAAAAAATATGAATTTCTATATCCCTGGTAATCTATAATTTCTACTAAAAAGTTGTTAAAAATACCCTAGTATGAGTAAAATCACAATATTTGATGCATATATTGAAAATAAAATCATATTCCACTTTGTAAGTCCCTTGACCAAAACTACTCACCCAGTGTCAAGACCGGTGCATCAGAGGACCTCAAATATGGCTTCTTGTATGCTGGAGGCTGCTGACTAGCAATGATTTTATAACATGTTACAATGGGTAGAAAATTCATATAGATAAGAGTAAAAAATAATATAGATATCATATAAAATACCTAATAAATAATTAGGTTATGTGGAATTAATAAAACATATCCATGAAATATAAAATTAAATGAATGAATGAAAGAACACATCTTAACTGATTGACCACTAGGTTAGTCACATATTAATTATTAAAAAAATACCATTATTCTCTAATAATATCCACAATCATGATTATATACTTTTTTACTACTCCTATATGAGCTACTCCAACTTGATCATGAAACACTAGGTCGCTTCCCTACTAGAAACAATAACTAGTGAGGTTTTCTTAGGAACCAAAGTTCCACATCTTCTTGAGTAAGGTGTGAGTATAAATCAATAGGCAACCACCAATGGAGTTTATAACATAGAAATTAAATAGAGTGTATTAACATGTGACATTATTAAAAAATATATATAGTTCAAAATAATATTAAAATAATCACTATCAATTATAGGGTTCTAAGGTGACACCTCAAATAGACCATACATGCTTTGATTATTGAAAAAAGTCATTGATCATGTGGAATAACCATGTCAATGGTTGGGTAAACACCCACCAAAAATATCATCATAAGTATATGGGATCACTTAGGGATCTCATATATATATATATATATATCATTGGGGGGAGTTAATCCCCTTTCAATTACGTTTATTATATTCATTTATAATCTAGGGTAATCTAATCCCTCTTATTTAACTCATATATATATATATATATCAATTTTTAGGGAAGTTCATCCCTCACATCCCTCTCTTTTATTTAGTTAATTTATTATCAGGAGGTAGTGCATCCCTCTAGTCCATCTCATTTATTCCATTTTTTTTATTACTAGGTGGTAGTACATACCTTCTACCCATATCAATTATTAAATTCATTTATTTTTGGGGGGTAGTGCATACCTCTAGTCCATCAAATTTATTACATTTATTTATTATGATGTGGGGGAAGTGCATACCACATATCCATCTTATATATGTATATATCACATCGTGGTGGAGGTGTAGTGAGTCCCTCCCATCTATGTCATTTATTATTAGGGTTTGTTTGTCCCATATGAAAATATCTTCTTATATATTTTCCCCACACAGGTTGGACACTCACTCAAATATGTTATAAAATTACTTAATTATCTACTCAAGATCATAACTTAACTCCATTACCTTACCAATACTGGGATATATCGATTTTAATATCTCAACACCACCCTCTTGGGGGTATTTATAAAACTTTGTCACCAAATAAGGCCCTTAATGTCTCACACATTCTAGCCACCCTATGTGGGTTTTGTTATCTTATTCCCCTTTTCTAGGGTCGAACCCCATCACTCGGAGGAAATATAAAACCTCAATATAATCATGATCTCAAAATGAATAATTGGACTCACATGAAATATAATACAACATCACATATAAGAGGTTTTCTAAATCTCATATCACTTCCAAGATCAAGCTAGGTTATTCCTCTCACCAAACTCACAAATACCTTCCATATGTGATAAAAAATCCCAATTATGATTATACAAGTGGGAGATAAACTCTTTTACCACTATCTAATCAACTAGACTAATGGATACAGGGTATCTCAAGGGTATACAAAACCCATTATTGGGACAATCGACCCAATATGCTACTCTCCCTGAGTGGATGGATATAAGGGAACATATCTCATGGTCCATTGTGTTCATACACTTCATTTAGACCATTATAGGGTTTGTATATCACATTTAATTCATTTATTATCAAGCCTTTATCCATCGATAACTGAGGCATAAAAAATGTGTCAAGAGTCTAGCATGGACCAAGACAACTTAGATCTCCTCATGAAATTTAAATGGAGATAATTCATTTTTATATATTAAGGACCAATCACCCAAAAGTGGTGAGACCTCATATCATAGGAAACATAAACAAAATTCATATACTTAGGGATGCATTTAAGGGACCACCTTACTCATATATAGTTATTCTGTTTATACAAGGCTTGACTATTATCTCCAAAGATCGGGTAAGTCCCAACCATGTACTACTAGAAATCCTACCTATACCAACACATCTATACCAACAGTTTGTAAAAACTATTGGTATAGGTCCCCTTTCCAAACAGTTTTTCCAAACTGTTGGGAAAATATCACTTTGAGACCACATTTCCCATCACTTTGGCAAAACTATTGGGAAAGGGTATGGCTTTCCCAAAAGTTTTTCCAAAACATTGGAAAAATCCCACTTTGATACCACTCTTCCCATCGGTTTGACAAAACCATTAGGAAAGGGTATGGATTTTCTAATGGTTTTTCCAAACCTTTGGTAAAAACCCACTTTGGGACCAATTATCCCAATGGTTTGGAAAAATCATTGGGAAAGGTTATTTCTTTCCCAATGGTTTTTCCAAACCATTGGGAAAATCCCACCTTATGACCACTTTTCCCAATGGTTTGGAAAAACTGCTGGGAAAGAGTATGGATTTCCCAACGGTTTTTCCAAACCGTTGGGAAAAGGCCACTTTGGGACCACTTTTACTAATGGTTTGGAAAACTTTTTGGTAAAGGGTATGGATTTCCCAATGGTATTTCCAAACCATTGGGAAAAGTACACTTTGGTACAACCTTTCCCAATAGTTTGGCAAAACTGTTGGGAAATGGTGGGTACTAATCCCAACGGTTCTCAAAACGGTTGGGATAGGCCTATCCCAAAGGTTTTTAGAACCATTGGCATAGGTACCCTTATTTTTTATGAATTATTTTATCGAATATCATCAAATAAATCAATATATAAATTATATATATATATATATATGTCCAAATATATTCACAAATGTAATTATAGGATAGTGGTAAAGTCTTTGATATATAACCCACAGGTTTTGGGTTCAAACATCTATTGTAACATTTTTTAAAAATTTATCTATACCAACGGTTTGGGAAGTCATTGGGTTATTTGGGGAAGGGATAGATCTATCCCAATGTTTTGGGGGAAACCATTGGGAAAGACCTATCCCAACGGTGTGAAACCCGTTGGTATAGACCTATACCAATGGTTTTTAAACCGTTGGGATAGGTATTTCCCAATAGTTTTCCCGAAACCGTTGGGATAGGTTTATCCCCACACCAAATCATCCAACGGCTACCTAAACCATTGTTATAGGCTATACCAATGGTTTGGGGACCTATACCAATGGTTCCAAACCTTTGTTATAGGTAACTTTTCCATTAGTGATGATTGTGCCACCTTTTGAGGACCTATCAGAAGTTATAATACCCATTTAATTAATTATAAAAAAATTAAAACTAAATTTCCAATTAAATTTAATTAGTAATACTTTTATAAAACTCACCTGATGACATAATGACAACAAAACCATGAAAAATGGTGTGCATTTTACTCTTAATACACACCAGGATGCAAGCCACAAAATATCTCTAATTTAATTGCCAAAATTATTGGTTAATTAAACAAAATTTCAACAGAAATCATTGAAAAATTCATTTATTGATGTACTTGAAACCAAACAGCATGAAACTGTAATTAATCTTACTTCGATGATGTCATTTATCAACACTTAACTAAAGAACAATCATGTAAGATGATTTACACCATGCTCTAGAGGAAATCATCACTAAATCCCTTGAAAAAATCATAAAACATTATGGGTCATTAAATGGAAGAAAGAATGAAAATAAGAAGAGGAAGAATACACCTCAAATAACTATAGAAAATCCTAATAAATCTTCCCTTTGAATGGGTTATCAGTAGAGGAAGAGTAGGGGATATCCAGTTGGAATGAGATCTCCCCATGTGGTTGTTTAACCAAAAATCATAGATGGTTAAACCTAAAATTATGGGAATTCCCCTATTTTTTTAAAAAGGTTAAGGCCTAGTCTTGTAGATTCCCTCTCGGGTCATGGATAAACCGTATTGGAAATTACCCTCAACCAGCCACCATCACATTGTAACCCATATATATCACAAAATGATGCCACTTTTTTATTAGAGAGGCCCAAGCCCAAAAGGGACAACCTCATAACTCACGATATTATGACTTTGCATGAACATCTATAACACCCCTCGAGGATGGTCTCCATAGCATTGTATAATTTTCAATATGAAAAATTTAAATAAAAATCCATAAGGGACCTCATAACCTTCATAAGAGTCCTAGTTGTAGTGTGACAACCCTTTTGTGGTTTGATCCATTCTGAAAGAGTATTCTCCAAGTCCAAAATCCACTAAAATACCCATCTTACCACAAATCCCTCGACCCTAACATGACCATATGCTTACTCAGTAAATTTTATGGTGTTACATACACCAGTCATAGTGTGATGAGTTTTTTATAGGAAAATTAGGAAGGGGTTCATCTCATCTCGGCTTCGACATTCATCTGAGCACCCAAAACACCTCCCATCCTTCAATACACATTCAAAATAACACATATATATGTTCAATACTTTATAATTATAGTCCAAATATAGATACTCAAAACATCCCCCTAGATCTAGGATCAAAAATTAAGTTTCTCTTAGAATTTAACCACACATAAAAACATAGACATTTACAACGATTCAGAGAGTATGAGGTTAGACCATGGTATACATAAAAATAGTGAGGATGTTCTCACACCATGATATGAGTTTCTAGGATATAAAAAATGTTCTGGATATTTATGTGGAAATTTAAATAAGATATGAGATATCTTAATAATACTAGATCTTCAATGCAGATTAAAGATAGAAAAGATTCAAGTTTTTTGACACACATAGGATATATGGTACTATGGAATTGTAATTACTTTACAACATGATAGATATATATATATATAAAAATAAGGATGTTAAATATATCATGTAGTTGTTTTTGAAATATATTTCTAAAGGAGATATAATGGTTCATGGTTTAGGTTAACTTTATATTTTAAAGGATTATGAGCTTAAGATAGATAAATAGAGATTCATTGAGATACTAAAGGAGATAAAAGTGTAGCTACTTTCCTATAAATAAATGATGTTTTAATTTTAGATATATTAATTTAGGCATGGTTTTTTTAATATTTTGGATAGATTATGTTTTATGTACTCTCTCATGATTAACATGAGGAGAAAATTTTCATGCAATAGGTTCTGTACTGAAGGGTGATTGAGTATTGAAGTTTTTTTAAATGGTAATTTTATTGATTTTTTTAATTCAATAATGTTTATATATATTTTATTATTTCTAAAGAAAGGACATTGCTTATTGATTGATGTAATTATTTTAAATTTATTAACTAATTTATTTTATTAAAGAATTTCCATTGTATGAGGTAAATTGGTTGTATTTAAACATGGTTTTAGATCACCTAATTTATTAATAAACTAAAGTACTTGAGCATAATAAAAATAGAGATTAGTTTTTATAGAGTGAATATTGTACCAGGGGTTTTTTTATATCCCAATATAATTATTACTTAACTATCCATAATACCTTTTTATGCTATAATATATCATGATCTTGGATATGAAAAGTCTTAGTGCAATCAAATTATTTTTAGTTCATCCATTATTAGTTATATATATATATATATTCAATTTTTTTAATCATTGTATTATATTTACATTTGAACTAGGGAATTCATGATTGAGATCCTTTCCTTTTTGGTTTATCACTCATAATTTAGCTAAACTACACCACATTAGATTTATCTTTAAGGAAGAGTGAATATAAATTCTATAATTTATTCCCTATTGTAATTAAAGAGTCTACATAGGTGATTACATACATAATTGAGTGACTGAAAAATTTCTATAGAAATTTCACCAAAAGTATTCACTATGATGATGAATAATAGTTCATACCTACCGAGAATATTTCATATACCATTTAATAAATAAATACACAAAATATGAGAAATAAAAAAGGGATAAAAGAAGGTACATTCACTTAGTGGAGTAAGTGCAACCAAGTGTTGAGAAAAACAGAACCAAGAAGGTTAACAATGATGTTAAACCAAAAATAAATATTCTTTCAGTGTGGAAAAAATGTTAACATCATGTATCATTATAATAAATTCATAAAAATCAATAATGAAAGATGGAAGTTGGTATAATAAAGAATAGAATAAATCCAAGAAAGAAACAAAAGGACTAGTTTGGTGGGAAAAATAAATGAATAGGAATTATAATTTCTTAAGAAGTTTCTAGAAAGGGGTGACCTATAGATTCTTGATAGGATATTTAAAACTAAAAAGTTAGTTTGTCATGTTATAAATAATGCATGAAACTCATTAAAAAAATAACAAATAGAAATAATGATGAACCATATATAAGGTAATTCATGTGGTATGTTGGATGTTATGAAAAAAATATTCCATCTAAGGAAGGTTTTGAGAGAAGCAAAAAGGTCATGCTTCCATAGAAGATTAATTTCTTGAAGTAAAAATAAGAAAACATGAATAATTATCATAAAGTTAGATATGAAAGTAGAGAAATTTATGGGTTTAAATTAAACTATCATAATTTTTTATCTTTCTAAATAAATTTTGAGAACCAACTTTATTCCCATATATGGTTGTTTGTCCTTCTTTGCTTGTAATTGAAGGTGATGTATACCATGGTGAACTAGATGAGTGATATGATCAATGAACAATAGATTAGAATATCTAACATAGAGTGAAATATTTCTGATTACATTAAATATTTAGGGATTTTTATTAAGACAATTCTTGGAATATATCAAAAAAATAGATCAACCATAATGAAATGTTAATGGAGTTACACTTGATAGGGATTTTGGTTGAGTAATCTACCTGATAAATAATTATTTTAGGTAATGTTATAAACTGGTAATTTGATATTAATGAGGTATGTTGATTATATTATCCTATCCTTCTATTGAAAAATTAATTCTAAAAATAAGTTGAGAAATTGATCATTTGATGACATGGTAATTGAGATATACATTGTTATTTAAGAGAGTTTTAGGAATTTTTTTAGTCACTTGTGTTTTCTATACTGGGTTTTTCTAAAGTAAAATTTGAGTTGATTAATTTATAAACCTCAATTGGTGTCATCATATATATTTATTATTAATAAGGGTAAGAATAAATATAGTTGGTAGTTATGAAAATATGGATATTGAACTTCAAATAATTGTTTCTAGAATGGGTATTGAGAAAAAAAACAAAAGGGGGAGATTGAAGTTCCCTATAGATTTAGACAAATAGTTTTATATTGTTTTTCAATAAGAGTGAAATTAATATATGACGAGTTCCATTTAAATATCTGATGTAATGAGTGTGGAGAATGAATTTCCCTATGAATAAAAAATTCTTTCATTAAAATAGTGATATAGAATAACCCATTAAAAACTAGTGAGATGTAGTTTGGAGTTCCTATGGATCATATATGTTATTGGTATCATCCATTATACATGTCAATATATATTCATTAATATATTGGTAAAGAATATTGTGATAAGAACACATTGTTTCTACCAAGATGAATCTTTCTAAATAATATGGATATTATTTCTAATTAAGGATTTGGGATAATTAAATTCAGAAAAGAAATTAGAATATATTGATTATGGGGTAGAGATTATGGTGAATAAAATATAATTTCTACAAGAACTATCATCTACATTAACATAATTAGTTTAAGAGTAAGTTGATAAGACAAGAATTTACTAACAAGGAAGGTTCAAATATATATGGGATAATCACATATAGAGTAAATTATAGGTTTTCTATTAATTAAATGAAGTTGTTGGACTTAATTAGTTGGTTTTTTAATATGAGATTCTGTGGAGTGTTTCATGGATTATAATGATTATTGAATATGGTATCTATACATAGAAAGTTGAGAGGCTGGTTATGAAAGTGAGTTGTTTCATTATCTTATAATTAATCAATATACTATCATTATGGATATTTAATGATTTGGAAGATGAGTTATTGAGGATGTAGAAATTCATTCGAGTAATCAAAATCAATATTTATATGATATATTTACTTTGGGAATTATGATGAAGATATTTTGGTATTTTGAAGATATCATAAATTAATTTTAGTAATTTTGATATGAATATATGTTTTTGGATATTCTTTGAAATAGTTCTAAAGAAGTTTTAGGATGATTTGAAATTATCTATAATGGTGAGTAGGATTTGAGGAATTTATAATGGAATATGTAATACCTTTGATCTTATAGTAAAATGGAAAATCTATGAATAAGATATTTTAGATAAGAAGTTTGGATAAGTAATGGGGAATTTATGATTTGATATATAATATTTTTTTCTAGATTTGTAATATATCTTAGGAAGTACTTGAGATTAACCATATCATGTGTAATAATAACTATACATTGTTGATAGATATGTAATATCTCATAAATTATAAATAAGAGTAACTTAAATCATATATAATAACAAGTTTATTATTTATTAGATTAAATATGAAGCTCCTACGTATATATAATATTAAAATGGATGATATATAGGAATAAACCATACATCCCATAGGATAAATAAAAAGAAATTTGAATCACATGAGATTAACGTAGATGATACATAAGTGTAATCTATAGTTTCAATGGATACATAAGATCTTTTAGATGGTCATGTAATATTGAACATGTATTATTTGGGAATAAATAATGTTAAATATGACGATGATATATTGTTATTTAGTGATTAAATTTCAAAATGTCAAGTGTTAAAACTTGATTAATTTCAAATATTTTGGTGTGGAAATTTTATGAAGGATATTTCTCTATGATCTTGATCGTTTCACCATAATTTGATTTGAATATGAACATGCATACATGGAAAAAAATTATGATCTTTTTAGAATATTAAATGATTGAAAGAGATAGTATTTATGACAACCCTGCTTTTTATTACAACTTAAACATGCTTTATTACATAAAACTTCACTTGATACAACAAAGAAGATCGAGAGGTTTAGTGTCTTTGGGGCTTAGGATCATTACATAAAAACTTTAAACTTTAAATACAACATCTTTATTGAAAACATCCTTTACATGACCACTACATTCCTTCGTACTTAGCATTGCATGGGATAACCTGAGGACATGCATAAGAAAAGGGTGAGCTGTAAAGCCCAGTAAGGGAGTACACATGGAATAACATGAGGAGTAAAATACATGTTAGGCAATAGGCATATCAATAGAGCATAAAAAAAACATGAACATAAAGGCATGATAAAGCATGGTAATCATAACATGGAAATGTGGCAACAACACTTAACATTGAATTAGCATGAGCCAAGGCTCATTGCACATGGAGCATGAGTAAACCCTCATTACACTTCAAGCACTAGTAAACCCTCATTGCACTTGAATTAGCATGAGTAAACACTAATTGAACTTGACATATCATGATACTATACTTTACCCAATGCATTGGAGCGCTATAAGGGCGCACCCTTCTTAAACATTTCATTTCATGCATAAGTGTGTCACATGGATCATAAAACATGGATTCATAAAACATAATCATTTATTACATGATAAAGGAATGTGGAATTCATACATGAAACTTTATAATCAATAAGTAAATGTGCATAAAGGTGAATACCCTTGATGGAGAAATGGGCATGGTATTCACTACACAATGACATTGGCTTAGAAAATCGGTGTGATTTCGGCAGCGTAACGGCGTGACATAAGAATTCATAAAAAAGGTTGATGAGAGATAAAGGGTTTCCTCATCATATTTACATGTAATGGGAAGTAAGGAGGTCATATAGATACATGTCCCAACAATTGAAAAGGAATTTAGATTCATGATACAAAAGTATTGCTTGAATATAAAAGAGGAGAAAAAAGTTCCTTTCGGAATTTCGGCATAGTAAAGGGTGTACATGGGAGGAATTTAATGAGATAGAAAGGGATCTCCCATAATTCAAACAATAAGAGGGAAGTATGGGGGAGGTGCGAAACCATACCCCAACATTCATAATTGAAATTAAAAGGGCAATACAACTTAAAGAAAATTGACAAAAATGAGAAAGGAAGAAAAAACCCTTACTTGGAAGTGTGCTTCCAAAGGCTAGAGAGAGGCTTGTGAGAGGATTCTTGGGAGCTTGGGGCACCTTGGGAGGATTATAGAGATATTAGGTCAGAGGTTGGACGAACTCCAAGGGATTTTAGTGAGGAGGAAGTGGGAGCTTGGGTGGGTTTATATAGGAAAGGTGAGAGAATTCTTTATTATTTAGGTTTGGGACCCCTTATATTAAAATAATCCAAACCACAAACCATCTCATGGTATTTGCCAATGGTTTCTGGAAAAGGAAAGAGGAAAAAAATATTTTACAAGTCTAAGGTCCGAACTTATTAAAAAATTAGGGTTGCTTATGTGGAGGTGAGTCACACTCCCATGGAAATTAATTTAAAAAGGCAAAGTGTTGAATAAGTCTTGAGGGGTTCATTAATGCTTTGAAAAGTAAGTCAATCAATCCCAAAACATCATTATTTTAATGATAAAACATATATTGGCCGAACATAAGGATTATGGTATTTTATTACATCACCATTGGGTCATTATGATGTCATAAAACACATTATATATTTAAACGGTTTTTAATTTTTACCCAAAAATTTGACTGTCTCAGAAAATTATGAAAAATTCACCGTTGGATAAATTAGACGTTCTGATTCCAAAAATAATATTTATTTTATCTTAATAATTTTCTAAATATGTGAATTTTCACTTTTAAAATAAAAACTGACATTTATAAAAAATTCACGGGTTTTGACAGAAATGGATTTCAAACCTTAATAAAAATTTTAATTGCATTCATGAAATTATGAGATCATTTATATTTAATAAAAATTAATTTAATATTAATAATAATATTTTATTAAAATATTATTTAATTCAAAAATCCTTTAATTTAATAAAATATAATTCTTAATTAAATACTAACTAAAAACACCATTTGTACTTTAAAATCTATTTACAAAGTATCAAAAATGACTAGAAATTATATTCATTACTATATACAAAAATAATGTACATGAACATAGTACTACTTATTTGTTACATAACCCCTTAAAATAGCTTCATAAGACCTAAGGGTAAGGTGTGCGATGGTGACAGACTCTTGGGGCGGCTCGGATAACATCGCTCGAGGGGTAATCTCTATCAACTTCCACTTTTCCCGTAGACGGTCCCATTCGAGATTGACATAATGAAGCTCAGCTTGGTCTTGGTCAAGGGCGAAGCCCAAAGACGCCACCTCTTTTCTGAGCTCCGACAAATGGGCTTCGTATGGGGCAATTCTACTGGATGAGGTCATCGCTTCCTTTGTCTGAGTAAAATTGGGTTCGTTAAAGCCATATATTTATACTACTCAAGTGATCACTGTTCAATGGCTATAGAAGTAACGGCCACAAATCTTAACATAAAACTAAAGAAGTTGACATCTTATAAAAACATTTTTCATAAAGAAACATTTAACTGGATCAAGAGGTATTTTCCATTAATGAAACTTTGGGTCGTTACAATATTCCCCCCTTAAGAAATTTCTCCCTCGAAATTTTCCTTTTCCCACACTAAAACAAATGTGGGTAACTCAACTTCATCATATCCTCCGACTCCCAAGTTGCTTCTTCAAACTTGTGGTTTCTCCACAACACCTTGACGAGGGGAATTGTCTTATTTCGTAGAACTTTTTCTCTACGATCTAAGATCTTCACTGGTTGCTCCTCATAAGAAAGATCATCTTACAATTGTACCACCTCGGAAGAGAGTACATGTGAAGGGTCCGGTATGTACTTCCTTAAGAGGGATACATGGAAGACATCATGTGCCTTGGCTATAGTAGGTGGAAGTGCTAGTCGATAGGCCACAGCCCCAACACGATCAAGAATCTTGAAGGGGCCGATGTACATTGGACTTAACTTCCCTTTCTTTCCAAACCTCAAGACCTTCTTCCACAGAGATATGCGTAAAAACACCATGTCTCCGACTTTGAACTCAAGGTCTTGTCGACGATTATCTACATAACTCTTCTGTCGACTTTGGGATGCCTTGATATGCTGCTGAATGGTTTTCACCTTCTCCACCATTTCTTCGACCATTTCTGGTCCAAGCAGCTTACGTTCACCGACCTCATCCCAACATGCCGGTGTTCTACACATTTTCCCATACAGGGCTTCATATGGTGCCATTTGGATGCTCGAGTGGAAACTATTATTATAAGAGAACTCAAATAGAGGAAGATGTTGATCCCATCCTCCTTTAAAGTCCATTGAGCATGCTCTCAACATGTCCTCAAGTGTTTGGATAGTCCTCTCGGATTGGCCATCAGTTTGAGGATGATAGGCCGTACTGAAGTTCAGTTCAGTATTCAGAGCATGTTGTAGACTCTTCCAAAACTTAGATGTGAATCTTGGATCTCGGTCAGACACAATAGATAGTGGTACTCCATGCAACCGTACCACATCCCTGATATATATCTGTTCCAGTTGATCCAAAGAGAAATCCTCTCGAATAGCAATGAAGTGTGCAGTCTTTGTAAGACGATCCATAACAACCCAGATTGCATTGTTTCCTTTAGATGTCCTTGGAAGTCTGGTGACAAAGTCCATGGTGATGTTCTCCCATTTCCATTCTGGTATGGGCAATGGTTGCATCATCCCCTTAGACTTGTGCCTCCCTGCCTTCACTTGCTGACACACCAGGCACTTTGATGTATATTCAGCGATCTCCTTCCTCATATTATCCCACCAAAAGTTTTCTCGGAGATCTAAATACATCTTTGTGCTCCCTGGGTGAATAGAGAAATTTGAACTATGTGCATCATCCAAAAGTTCCTTCTTCATCTCCGGACTTGATGGAACACATAGTCTTTTCCCAAACCGCACAATTCCTTCCTCATTAACATTAAAATCCGAGGATTTTCCCTTTTTGATAGTTTCCATTTTTTCTTGAATTCCCACATCATCCTTTTGAGCATCCTTTAACCTTTCCAAAAGAGATGGTTGAGCAATCATTTGTGAAAGGATTGATTATTTTCCCTTCTTTATGATTCCCACATCCATCTTCATCAATTCTAAGAAGATTGGATCCTTCTCAATTCTCATCATTGATAGAATAGCTGGATCCTTTCTACTCAGGGCATCCGCCACCTTGTTCGCTTTCCCAGGGTGGTAATGTATTGAACAGTCATAATCCTTGATGAGCTCTATCCATATTCTCTGGCACATATTAAGCTCTTTCTGTGTGAATATATATTTAAGACTCTTGTGGTCAGTATATATCTCACATTTCTCTCCATAGAGATAATGCCGCCAGATTTTCAGGGCAAAGATCACTGCCGCCAACTCCAGATCATGCATTGGATAGTTTCGCTCATGGATTTTCAACTGCCTTGAGGCATAAGATATCACTTTATCATTCTATATCAGCAAACATCCTAATCCCTTCTTCAAAGCATCACTGAATACCACAAAAAGCTCCCCACTTGTGGGTAAAGTGAGCACGGGTGCAGTGATAAGCCTCCTTTTAAACTCCTTGAAGCTTTCTTCGCATTCATCACTCCAAGAAAACTTTACTCCCTTTTGAGTTAGCTTGGTAAGAGGGTTGGACAATCGTGAGAAATTTCTCACAAATCGTCGATAATATCCATCTAACCCCAAGAAACTACGGATATCAGTTACCGATGTTGGCCTCGTCCATCCCTCAATTGCATCTGTTTTGGAGGGGTCCACAGATATCTCATTGCTTGTGATGATATGGCCCAAGAATGAGACCTCCTTCAACCAGAACTCACACTTGTTGTACTTGGCATAGAGCTTATCCTTGCGCAAAGTCTCCAGTACAGTTCTTAAATGCTCCTCATGGTCCTCCTTGGTTTTGGAGTATATTAGAATATCATCTATAAAGACTACCACAAATTTGTCTAGCTAATCTCTAAAGACTCTATTCATCAAGTCCATGAATATTGCTGGAGCATTGGTGAGTCTGAAAGGCATTACTATGAATTCATAGTGCCCGTACCTTGTACGAAAAGTAGTCTTGGGGATATCTTCCTTCTTCACCCTTACTTGATAATATCCCGACCACAAGTCCACCTTGGAGAAGTATTGTGCTCCACGCAGCTGATCAAACAATTCATCGATTCTTGGGAGAGGATACTTGTTCTTTATCATGATTTTGTTAAGTTCACGATAATCGATGCAAATCCGCATTGACCCATACTTCTTCTTGACGAAGAGGACTGGTGCACCCCATGGTGATGCAATTGGGCGTATAAACCCTTTTTCTAGGTTCTCCTGTAGTTGTTTCTTCATATCTTCAAGCTCAACCACAGCCATTCTATATGGAGTCTTGGATATTGGTAGCGCCCCAGGTATAAGTTCAATTGAGAACTCAACATCTCTTCTTAGAAGAAGACCAGGAAGTTCCTCGGGAAACACTTCAGCGAATTCCCTCACAATAGGCATTTCTTCAAGGGTGGTTTCTTCCTTGGACTCAATAATCTAAGCCAGATATGCATTCTCATAAGGCATTAATATCCATGCTTAAGATGATGGATCTAAAGGAGATTCATCTTCCTCCTGACACTTGTAAAGAATCGGGGGTCGATTCTCCATATGGAGTGTGATTTCCCTCTCCCGACAATTTATGTTGGATATATATAAGGAAAGCCAATCCATGCCAAGAATTGCATCAAATTCCACCAAAGGGAGTATGATGAGGTTCGCCGGGAAATTAAATCCACAGATTATAATAGGGGAGGACTTATATTCATGGGATGCAATGATTGCCCCATTTTTCGTACTCACCGACATCTTTACTTCCAGGTTTTGTGGTGGTGCTGGGATTGTTCTACTAAACATTCGAGATATAAAAGAATGCGTAGAACCTGAATCGAAAAGTACGTTCGCTATTCTTGAATGAATAACTGGCGTACCTGTCACCACTTCGTAGTCGGGGTTCACTTCGGCAGAAGTGATGGCAAAAGCTCTTCCTTTCTGTCTTGGAGGTTGCTGGTTGCCTCCGATAACCCTTGGATTAGGGCACTGATTTGCAAAATGACCTGGTTCTTTGCATTTGTAGCATTGAACAACACGTTGAGGTTCGAACGGAGCATTCCTCTCCTCTGTTGCAGCTGCGGGTCCTTCTTGCTGACAGTTAACAGCTAGGTGCCCTTCTCTTCCACACTTGAAGCATTTTCTTGTCCCCCTAAGGCAATTTCCAGGGTGCTTCTTTCCACACTTTTGGCAAGTGGGGTGCTGGAACTTCTTAGCGTCGTTGGATTTATCCATCAGACCACCAGTATTGAAGTCCACCTTACGCTTCTTGTCCCCATGATACCCCTGTGATTCTCCGATCTCTATTTCAACCTTGAGAGCACATCGGACAATTTCCTCATAACTATTGAAGTCACAGATCGCTAATTATTTCCGCAAACTAGGATTCATCCCACCAAAGAAGCGGTCAAACTTGCATTCGGGGGTAACGACAAATTCGGAAGTGTATCGTGCAAGACTTGTGAAGTTTTCCTCGTACGCTCCCACAGATTCTTCATCTTTCTTCTTAAGGGAAAGGAAGTCTCTTTCCATCTTAAGACAGAGGGTGCGCGGAAAATATTTATCGAAAAACATCTTCCGGAATTCCTTCCATTTCAAAGCCTCGATCTCCTCCTCAGGCTTCATATTTTTGATCAACGTCCACCATTGATCAGCTTCACCCTCCATACGATAAGCCGCCAGGAGAACCTTCTCTTGTTCAGAACATTGAAGGATAGAGAAGATCTTTTCAATGGAGTTGATCCATTGCTCAGCGATCGTGGGATCAGATGATCCACTAAAATTAGGAGGCCTTTGTCTCATGAAGCTCTCGATAGTGACTTGTTCTTTATTAGGGGGGGTTGAACGTTCCTCTTGACCCGTGTTTCTATTCAAATCTTGAGTCAACTGAGAGAGAAGCGTGACAAAGTTCGCGATTCCCGCTCCCATTGGATTGGGCATCTCATTAGTACAATCATCACACTGATCTTCACAACGGTTGTTAGCCTGAGTTCTCCTATTACCGGCCATTGGCTGGAATAAAAGGAAAGTTAGGGGTAACACATAAAGGGTAATCCAAATACAAAAGTTGATGACTTATAAATAAACTTTAATCTCTTTAACTCATGAGTCTATAGGATTTAATCTAGGCTTTTCATGATCTTCCTTCTAACCTATATTCTTAGGGGCATTTTTCCCTTAATAAGGGTTCATACTAAGATTGTGAATTTATCAAAACATATCCCCCGGGAGTGTCGTAACCAAGAGTGCATCAAGGCCCGTTGTCGTGCACTAGTTCCCATTCGAGTCTAGCTCAAAGCGGTGTTTTCGGGTTTTACCCCTAGGATACATCTGTGCCAGAGCCGCCTCTACCTTCTCGTATCCAGACAGGGATGTATTTGTTTGATAAACCACTTACTTAGTATTTACCAAAACTTAGGGATGTTTTTATTATACTTAGTCTTGTATCTAAGGCTTTACTAGGGTTTCCTAATCCCAAAAATAACTAAACCTATCCTTTGATACCAACTATGACAACCCTGCTTTTTATTACAACTTAAACATGCTTTATTACATAAAACTTCACTTGATACAACAAAGAAGATCGAGTGGTTTAGTGTCTTTGGGGCTTAGGATCATTACATAAAAACTTTAAACTTGAAATACAACATCTTTATTGAAAACTTCCTTTACATGACCACTACATTCCTTCGTACTTAGCATTGCATGGGATAACCTGAGGACATGCATAAGAAAAGGGTGAGCTGTAAAGCCCAGTAAGGGAGTACACATGGAATAACATGAGGAGTAAAATACATGTTAAGAAATAGGAATATCAATAGAGCATAAAAGAAACATGAACATAAAGGCATGATAAAGCATGGTAATCATAACATGGAAATGTGGCAACAACACTTAACATTGAATTAGCATGATCCAAGGCTCATTACACATGGAGCATGAGTAAACCCTCATTGCACTTGAAGCACGAGTAAACCCTCGTTGCACTTGAATTAGCATGTGTCAACACTCATTTCACTTGACGTATCATGATACTATACTTTACCCAATGCATTGGAGCTCTATGAGGGCGCACCCTTCTTAAACATTTCATTTCATGCATAAGTGTGCCACATGGATCATAAAACACGGATTCATAAAACATAATCATTTATTACATGATAAAGGAATGTGGAATTCATACATGAAACTTTATAATCAATAAGTAAATGTGCATAAATGTTAATACCCTTGATGGAGAAATGGGCATGGTATTCACTACACAATGACATTGGCTTAGAAAATCGGTGTGATTTCGGCAGCGTAACGGCGTGACATAAGAATTCATAAAAAAGGTTGATGAGAGAGAAAGGGGTTCCTCATAATATTTACATGTAATGGGAAGTAAGTAGGTCATATAGATATATGTCCCAACAATTGAAAAGGAATTTAGATTCATGATACAAAAGTATTGCTTGAATATAAAAGAGGAGAAAAAAGTTCCTTTCGGAATTTTGGCATAGTAACGGGTGTACATGGGAGGCATTTAATGAGAGATAAAGGGGTCTCCCATCATTCAAACAATGAGAGGGAAGTATGTGGGAGGTGATAAACCATACCCCAACATTCATAATTTAAATTAAAAGGTCAATACAACTTAAAGAAAATTGAAAAAAATGAGAAAGGAAGAAAAAACCCTTACTTGGAAGTGTGCTTCCAAAGGCTAGAGAGAGGCTTTTGAGAGGCTTCTTGGGAGCTTGGGGAACCTTGGGAGGATTCTAGAGAGAGTAGGGTAGAGGTTGGACGAACTCCAAGGGATTTTAGTGAGGAGGAAGTGGGATCTTGGGTGGGTTTATATAGGAAAGGTGACAGAATTCTTTATTATTTAGGTTTGGGACCCCTTATATTAAAATAATCCAAACCACAAACCATCTCATGGTATTTGTCCATGGTTTATGGAAAAGGAAAGAGGAAAAAAATATTTTACAAGTCCAAGGTCCGAACTTATTAAAAAATTAGGGTTGCTTATGTGGAGGTGAGTCACACTCCCATGGAAATTAATTTAAAAAGGCAAAGTGTTGAATAAGTCTTGAGGGGTTCATTAATGCTTTGAAAAGTAAGTCAATAAAACCCAAAACCTCATTATTTTAATAATAAAACATATATTGGCCGAACATAAGGATTATGGTATTTTATTACATCACCATTGGGTCATTATGATGTCATAAAATACATTATATATTTAAACGATATTTAATTTTTACCCAAAAATTTGATTATCTCAGAAAATTATGAAAAATTCATCGTTGGATAAATTCGACGTTCTGATTCAAAAAATAATATTTATTTTATCTTAATAATTTTCTAAATATGTGAATTTTCACTTTTAAAATAAAAACCGACATTTATAAAAAATTCACGGGTTTTGACAGAAATGGCTTTCAAACCTTAATAAAAATTTTAATTGCATTCATAAAATTATGAGATCATTTATATTTAATAAAAATTAATTTAATATTAATAATAATATTTTATTAAAATATTATTTAATTCAAAAATCCTTTAATTTAATAAAATATAATTCTTAATTAAATACTAACTAAAAACACCATTTGTACTTTAAAATCTATTTACAAAGTATCAAAAATGACTAGAAATTATATTCATTACTATATACAAAAATAATGTACATGAACATAGTACTACTTATTTGTTACATAACCCATTAAAATAGATGTATAAGACCTAAGGGTAAGGTGTGCGATGGTGACAGACTCTTGGGGCGGCTCGGATAACATCGCTCGAGTGGTAATCTCTATCAACTTCCACTTTTCCCGTAGACGGTCCCATTAGAGCTTGACATAATGAAGCTCAGCTTGGGCTTGGTCAAGGGCGAAGCCCAAAGACGCCACCTCTTTTCCTAGCTCTGACAAATGGGCTTCGTATGGGGCAATTCTACTGGATGAGGTCATCTCTTCCTTTGTCTGAGTAAAATTGGGTTCGTTAAAGCCATATATTTATACTACTCAAGTGATCACTGTTCAACGGCTATAAAAGTAACGGTCACAAATCTTAACATAAAACTAAAGAATTTGACATCTTATAAAAACATTTTTCATAAAGAAACATTTAACTGGATCAAGAGGGATTTTCCATTAATGAAACTTTGGGTCGTTACAGTATTTGAGAGTTATTAATAGAGAATATTTGAGACTAATATATGTGTGATACTTATAAATATTTTAAATCATATATTCAAACTCTATTTAAGAAAATAAAATATTATAGGATTTCTTGATTCATCCTTGAACTATTTGAAAACATGAATATCACCTTATCAAAATTAAATGGAGTTTCCATATTTTAAATATAGAAAATATACACATGATAATTATTTAGTTTATACAAAGAAGAAAAGTTAATGAAAATGAGAGGGTGGTTTTAGAGAGAGTACAACCTGAAACTATTGAATATCTCAAGTGTTGAGATTTTGTAAATATATAAGAAATATAAGGAATTTTTTTTGAGAAATTAGGTGTTGATATACATTGAGAAGAAAAAGGTTAGGAAGAAGAAAACATGTTCTTTCATGATAATTTGATTTTTCTGAAGTTAGAAAGAGGACAATATATATGTATATATTGTTTTAGCTATATATCATAATTTAGTTTAAGTAATTAGGTTGAGGAAGAAAATATATCCTTTGATTCTTGAGAAACATAGAGTTCATAATAAGATCTTGTTAAAGAAGGATGTTGGAACACCAATTGTAAACTAGAGGGATCTAGTATAAAGAACAGGTTGGGAAACAACATTGTGAAATTTTTCTCAGGGTTAAGGATGATTACTTCCCAATTTTATTCATATTTTATTATATTTGGTATCTATGTATCAAATTTTACCCAAGCACAATAAGGATGAAGCCATCCACATTGAGGTAAGACCTTATAAATATAATGAGTTGTTTCCCTATTTTATTTTCATCTTTATATATAGTATATGTTTTCAGTTATAATTGAAAAAAATATTCATCATAATAGGTTCCAAGGTTTGAATAGTTTATAGAGAAATCAATTCAATGAAACATTGAAAACACTTATTCAACCCCTCTCAATTTGGTTTCATGATCAATTGGAAATATTACTCATCATGCTTCTCTTTATAATTGATAAAATTTACCAAAATATAATACTAAAAAATTAGTTTATAAAATCACCCTAAGATAAATTTCATTAACATGATATTTTGTGTGCTTAAATCCATTTCAATCCATAAAAAAATATTTTTCGAGTGGGTATCTTGTTTTATATAAGTATTTTGTGTGTGATTTAATTAAATACACACCCATAAAAATTATGAGACCTTTACATAATTTTAATCTTAAATAATTAATTAGACAAAGATTTACCCAAATAAATTGAATAAATTATCAACAAATAAACTTATTTAGGAACCTAATACAACTAGTTTCACCAATATCCAATACATATTGTAAAATAAAATCCTTGTGCACCCACCTTTGGCATGACCATCCCATTTGAATGAAAAAGGTATTGATGAGTTCTTTCACTGGGAGGAGTATAAAACGTTAGTAATTCTTGGGATTTTGAAGATATAATTATATTATATATGTATCTTAATAAATATATATATATATATTTGTATTCTTAAAAATATTTTATTTATTTATTTATTTGTAATTTAACCAAACTAATATATTTTAATCATGTTAATGTATAAATCTATTATAATTGATGACTTTTATATAATATAAAAAATAATAAAATTATTTTAATATTAAAAATATGCTCATATTCAGCACATGAAAATGATATATTAAATTCATTTCATGTAATACATTAAAATAATAATAATTCTAAATCATACTCTTGAGAACATATGGTTTGACATCTTGAAGTCACCACATTTCTAGGTAGAGACTAATCCTTGATGAAAGAGAGTACTCTAACTAAAATTCCTAATTTCTAAAGGTCATTACTCAAGACTGACTTAAATTTTCAATAATTATTTCAATTCCAAATATTAAAAGGAATTATAATATGCACCTACCATGAAATTATAATAAATAAACCATTTATATTGGTAGAACTAAATTAAATCATATAAAATAACTAAAATGAAACTTATGAAATTCATGAAATAAAATTTATATACAAAACTTAAATAATTTAATAAAATATTATTATTATTATTCATAATATAAACACTTCATTAATATGTAAAATAGTAAAATAAATAAATAAATTAACATTTTATAAATTTTTACAAGATAAATATAACTTCCAAAAAATTTTGATATGATCTCAATTCACATGAATTTGACATGGACCAAATAGGAAAACATCAATGAAATTTTTTAAGATATGAAATTACTAGAAAAAATTATTATTTAATAAATATTTAATAATTAAATTTTAATAATTTATAATTTAAATACAATAACTTTATATTTTTAATTTTACACAATTTATAAAAAATTTATAAATTATAATTAATGATATACATATAACATAGTATATAATATAACTATATAGTAAAAAATGATAACCAATATAAAAACCTATAACATCTCTATATTGTTGTAGAACAATAATTCATATCAACTAATATGATATCTATATTCTTCATATGAATTGTGATTTTTTAAATAATTTTTTAATAGAATGGATATGATACCAATGATATGTGTTTATACATATAATATCATTAAATTTAGATGAAAAAATACCTTTTTCCCAATATTTTCTTAAAGGATATTAGTCAAAGTATAAATATAAATGATAAATGACCCTCAATATTATTTGTAATATCCCAGCCATTATGGAGATGTCTTGTGTCCATTTTCTTGTATTTCTTTACCCTTGTTTTGATTATACTTTTCTTTGGTTTTTCTTTGGGGTTGTTTTGGGTGATTTTGGAGAATTTTGGAAGCTCATGAGGCTATGCATGGTTGGATAATGGTTAGGGAAAATCATGAAATTTTCCCCAAGAAACAGTTCGACATTTTTTAATCCATAAGAGGTGGATCACAGTTTGAACAAACTGTGTGACCACCCTCCCAAAACCATGAAACCCATGTGTAGGGGAGCACAATTAAGGTTCATAATTTGTAAACTCATGCCCCTCTTCCTAAGAAATCGTGTATACAGGTCTTTAAACCCCCAATTTGTTATTTTAAAATTAAAAAATCCTTATTAATTAACCCTAATCAACCTATTTTGGCATAACATGAAATGATTTAGTTTTAGAGGCTCTGGAAAGCATTCTAAGGCTCCTAAACCCCTTTTATGGAAAATAGATGATCTAGTTGAAATAATTTTCACTTCTCAAGTATGTGATCTCTTCATCATTTTGGTCCTTCTCTCCCATACTTCTTTCCCTTTGGAAATGAATATTTTTTATGAGTTTTCAATAGTTTAGATCTAAGTTTTTATGGGATTTGTTTTATTGGATCTTAGTCCAAGGTTTTGATCCTAGATCTCCTACACTATTTTGATTTCTATTGTTCTACAATAAAATGAGGATTTTGATTTAGCAATTGTTCATAAACAATCTTGAGGTTGGTGGTCTAATTGTAAATTTCCATAGTCTTGATTATAATTGGAAGTATATAATTTTGAAATTGAAATTTCCATTTTGGGAAACTGTATTTTAAATTTAATTAGTCAATTAATTTTCCCATGCTATTTTGATACCCTTCATGGATCTCATTGGACCCATTGAAGATTATGAGACCAGCTTGATAAGAACCCATGGGGTATGGTAATATAATTTAAATAATAATTATGAATTTTGGAAAGGGGGAAAAAGGGTTTTATGTAATTGAATTAATTCCTTGATTCATGTTTGATAAATGGGATTATGAAAATAGTTGATAAATGAGATTATGAAAATTGTGGATAAATGGGATTATAAAATTGGTTGAATAACAGGTTATGAAAATGGTTGATAAATGGGTTATGAATATGGAACCATGGTATCTGATAATTAGAGATGATGTGAAGAACAGGTTCTGGGTTAGGAACTATTGCTAAAATTACCCATGGGGTGCAGGACTGCTGCTCTAGGACATCGAGTTATATATATTTATTACATGTGATCATTGAGTTGTAAAATAGGGACTACTGCTCCAAATACCCAAGAGGTGCCATAAATTTTCTCTTGGACCCAAATTTATGATTATGAAATTGAAATTAAATGAATAATGAAATCGCATTAGAGAATGTATTGTGTTATTCTAATGTTGAATGGTAATACTCTGGCATGGGTCAAACCAGGTATGATTGATTCTGGTGTAAATATAAACCCATGAGCGTATGTGGTTAATTAAATAATAATTAAATGATAATCCTATTTACTTTTTCATTTGTCATTTATTCTTTCTAAAATTTCATACACCATTATAGACTAGATATTGTTTTAGATAGCATTTGTGGTGGCCTACTGAGTTGTACTAACACCCTACTAGGGATTCCTAATCGATACCAAAATAGACATTATGTTTTCAAGACAAGATAAGGGAAAGATACCTTTATTAGATGGTAGATTCAGGATTCGGGATAGATCATGGATGAGGGAACCGAACATGATGTTAGGACCCTCCTGAGAGTTTTTAGGGTGTCTTATTTTGAGTTTTCTTTAGATTATTGATATTGATATGACATGAAATATTTACTACTTTGGTTTTGGATATTGTTTTATTGTTCTGGATTCATCATGTGATTCATGGTCTTATATTGGTTTTGGTATTATCTTGGTTATTTCTCATTATCATTTTTATATTTTTTATTATTTTCCATATTTTTTATTATTTGATAAATAGGGTATAGTCTCCCCACGTTACATATTATACCCTAACTACTAGTCGGTATCCTTTGGAATATGGGGAGGCACGCCTGAGGTTTTGTGGCCAACTGTATCAAGGCATTGACAAGTGGAACCCAAGTTGGGGCATCATAAAGTTGTATCAATTTCATTTTATTTTTATTTCAGTTATATTACTATTTAGGAAAGGTAGATAGGGTACTACGATGAGTTGGGCCTTATTCATGATATTGTGCATGGGATTATTTATCCCATGTGTGGGTGGAAACCCTAATTAACCATGGTGGGGTTGTTTTTTTTTGGTGTTTGCAGTTATTGTTCAATGTTATTTCACCACCTGTGATGAACATATTGTGTGATGTTATTATTTCCTGATATTTTCCTCATGGGTCATTATGGAATGAGAGTTGAGTATACAAGAATCATTCTAGGTACTTTTGGTTTTATATGGCACGAAACAATTTAGGAAAACAAAAAAATAAGATTTTGGGAGTGTTGTTGAAATTAAAATGACTTTCTTTGCTGGGTAATTTTAAAATGAAATAGTTTCATAAAAAGGAATTGAAAATTTTAAATGATGATAATAAATTAAAATGAAGAAAATGGGTGTCTAATTGGAAATTTTTTAAAAAGGAAGTGTTTTACTCTAGATCAGTCGTGACCCAGGAGAGGGATGGTCGATGTTAGTGATAGTTCTTTAGTTTTAACCATGTGATAGAGTACAGAGGATAATTATTATAGCATTATTTGCATCCATATTTTGTAAATGCGATAATGATATATTATGTATCCCAATATGAGTGTTCAAAATTGTAGAGACAAGCCTTTACAATGATGTTTTTTGATAGGATGACCAGAGAACATGGCTGGAGAAGTGCCTCCAGTAGTGGAACTAGAGGATCCAATAGTTTCAGGTGAAGGAGTGGGAGAGAACTTTCATGTGAAAAATTATTTCTTTATATATTTTATGTAAAGAGACAAAGGGTGGGCTATACAAGTTCTAGTTGGATACCCTACGACCTTCACCGCAGAGGGTGGACCAGAGGAATATGAGTTCTGGATTGGGTCTATACAGAAGACCCTTGACCATTTAGAGACTCCTATAGAGAAAATAGTCAAATTGGATACTTATATATTTCACAGATTAGTGAAGCACATGTTGGATATTCAAACTAGGGTCGAGTAGCTGGAAAGTATGGTATAGAAGGAATTACAATAGAAGTTATTCGAACACTTTTACCCAAAACTTTTAGGTAGGAGAGGGTAGCAGAGTTTATCTTATTGACCTAGGGGAGAATGTGTATGATGTACTATTCTAGGATCTTCACTGATTTTCAGTGCTTTCTCCCATAATTGGTAGGAGATGAGGAAACTGTATAAAAACGTTTTTAGGATGGACTTAAATGTGAGGTTAAGTCCCACATTAATATCTTTTGACTGAAGAAGTTTTTTGAGGTGGTGAATCAAGCACTCATTTCTAAGGTGAACCTGAAGGAGGCTTCCAGTGGAACACATGTGGTTTCTACTAGAAGACCATAATGTACATATTCTGTGATTGGGAAGATCCTCTATGAGAATTTCAACTATGGAAATGGAAAACAGAGTGTCCAGGGAGAAGGATTAGTTACTCAAAACTGTGACGGAGTGTACTTCCACCAGTGTGGTAGGTCCAGTCACGTTTGTAGACAATTTCCAAAACCACCAATGGAGTTCTGATCCTATGGTAGTATGGATCACTTACAGAGGTATTGTATAAACTCATGACTAATGGGTAGTGAGGGAGGAGATAGGATGAACCATAGTATTGGATGGGAGTCTTATACACCATATCAATAAATAATTTAGAGTTCTTCTATCCATAGTGGATGACATGGTGGAATTGGTAAATCAGGGTAATACTTCCCATATCAGTATAGTATTATATCTCAGGGAATCAAACTACAACATAGGGAAGAGGGATATGATAGTTTTATGTAGTTCATCCTGAAATTGTGGATAATGAGGCTAAAACATTGAAATTCATAGGTACTATTCTTGTAGTTTCTATGCTTTCTAGTGAATTATTTTTCATATGAGTATCTTAATCTTTTATATATTATAAAATTTTGAATTGTTTGAGTCTAATGGTGGAGTTTTTGAGTGTGGTTATGATGATCGGCACACTATTAGGAGTACATTCAAAGGTAATCTATTTATGTAAGGGGTGTTCTCTCTAGTTCAGGGATTATAATTTCTATTAGGATCTTTATAAAATTTAAATGTCACATTTTGACTTAATTTTTGGTATGGACTGGTTGGTATCATACCGATCCCACATAAATTGTTACCGCGGGAGGGTGAACATTACATCTCCTGAGGGTGATAGTTATATTTATCATAGAGAATGGGATATACAAAAAAGAAATTTAGGGCTAGTTCATCTGTAACTGATAGATCTCACCACCCAAGTTTCAATATTTTACTATATTATGGGGGTGTAAAACATTGCACTTTTCCACCCATATTGAACCAATTTCAGGACATGTTTCTTAAGGACTTCTCAAGGATACCACACATGAGAGATATTGAGTTTACAATTGAAATCATTCTTGGAGATGAACCAGTTTCTATTCCAAATTATAATATGGAACTAATAGAGCTTCAAGAGCTTAATAATTATCTAGAATAATTTTTTAATAATGAATTTATCCATCCAAGCACATCGCCTTGGGGTTCTCCATTTTTTTCTAAGAATTATGATGGGGAATTGTATTTTTGTGTTTATTACCATAAGTTAAACAACATGAAATTGAATAACTGGTATCATATTACACATATAGAATATCTCATAACAATTTGAGAGGATCTTGTGTTTTCTATAATATTAACTCAACGTCGGGGTATCATCTTCCTGAAAGTTGGACCTTTTGATATACCAAAAACTACTTTTATAAGAAGGTATGGCCTATATGTGTACATTGTGATACTGTTCAGCTGATGAACACTCCAACTATATTTACAACCTTGATTAACCAAATTATCCACCCATACCTCAATCAATTTGTGGTTGTTTTTTTGGATGACATCTTGGTGTACTCCGAGACACATGACGATCATACTCAACATCTTGACATGATCTTGAGTACACTGAGAGAGTATTGACTCTACACCAATATATATAAGTGTAAATTATTTATCAACAAAGTAAATTTCCTGTTACACATCATCCCTAAGGAAGGTGTGTTTGTGGACATATAGAAGGTGCAGGTAGTGGTTTCTTGGGAGTAGTCCAAGAATTTTTTTGATATCTGAATCTTTCTAGGGTTGGAAGTTTTTTATCAAAGGTTTATCTCCAAATTTAATTATTTTTAAGAACCAAATTCAGGATTAACCAAGAAGGGTATTATGTTTGAGTGTTCTATAATAAGTGATAATACTTTCTAGGAGTTTAAGATGCATTTGACTACTGCACCAATTGTGATCATACCTGAGTTGGGTGTAGATTACATCATGTTTTTTTTCTGAATCTAAGGTAAGAATTGGAGTACTATTGATTCAAGGAGATCTATTTGTGGCATATGGATCATAAAATTTGAGGTCTCATGATTGGAATTACCATATACGCGAACAAAAGTTAGTTTTAGTGGTTTATGCCTTAGAGTATTAGTGGAATCAACTATTGGGAAAATAGAATATTGTGTATACCAACCACAAAATTTTAAAATACATATTTTCACAGTGAGATTTAAACCTATAGTAGTGAAGATAATTTGATTATATGTATTCATTTGATTTTGATCTATCATATACACCAGGGAATGGAAATAATATTTTTGATGCTTTAAGCAGGAAAACACTGACTCGGGTAGTTCAAGAGTAAATTTATGAGTTGATGACAATGACCTTGCTGGTTGAGATTTATAAGGTCTAGAAAAAGATGACCCTTTTATCCTTATTAGTTGATTCCACACTTCTAATCTGGATTAGAGAGAGTTAGTATGCTGATCTGGAGGGTTTGGCCTCGAGATAAATCCTTGAAGGAGGGGAGTCACCTTCCAATTGGACTATATATGAGGATGAGATCATCTATGTCTGGGGATGAGTTATTGTTCCTATGTGTATGTATGAGAATTTGATATGTGAGTTTCATTCCTTGAAGTGGTTGGTGCATCCTTGTTTGACTAAAATGCACCACAATCCACTGACACAGTATTGGTGGTCAGGCATTAAAAGTGAGATTTCATGGTTCATGTTATGATATGATGACCAAGAATCAATGACCTTGTGGTTTACTAAAATTTTCCCCATTTAAGAATAAAATTGGGATGACATTACCATGAATTTATAGTAGGTATTATGATAATCCCTCAAAATAATGACATGATTTGGGTGATTGTGGACTAGTTGACAAAGGTAGCTTGCTTCTTGCCTATCCCGGAGACTTTTACCATGGACTAGTTGGGTGAAATATATGTTTGGGAGATAGTATGTTTGAATGGGGGTGCCCCAGAGTATAGTTTTAGATCATGAATCATGCTTTGTATCATGTATCTAGTAGTATTATAGAGGTATTGGGCTACCCAGGTGTTTTTTACTATTGGATTTCAACCAAGAAATTGACGGTCAATCAAAGAATACTATTCATGTGCTAGAGGAAATGCTGAGGGAATACATCCTTGATTTTTATGGGTTATTGGAGAATCACTTAGAACTAATTGATCTCACCTATAATAACAGTTATCAGGTGACTATTTATATAGAACCATATGAGGAACTTTATGGTAGGCCATTCAAATAACCTTTGTGTTGGATGGAGGTTGGAGAGTTTGAGTTGTTGGGACAAAGTATTGTACATGAGACATTAGAGCAGGTTCATATAATTCAGAAATGTATGGATACAGCTCAGAGTAGGAATAATTCATATAATGGTAGAAATAATCAACCTCTTGAGTTTATAGTGGGTGATCGTGTAATCCTTTGGGTGTCTCCTTGATTAGGTTTCCGTAGGATTTAGAGGAAGGACAAGTCAGAACCTATATTTTTTGGACATTTTGATATTGTTGAGAGAATCGGGATGGTGGTGTAGAGATTGTCTCATCTATAGAGGTACAATGTTATTCATGTTGTTTTTCATGTGTCATAGATTTGGAAGAATCACCCTGACCCTTATCATGGGATCATTATTGATGATGTTGATATTGAGGTTGATGTGTCCTTTAAGGAGTATATGATTTGTGTTGTGGATCATAGTGATAAAGTTTTGTGGGGAATGACCATGTTGAAAGTCTGAGTTCTATTGTTGTATGGACATGTTTAGGAGGAAACTTTGAGAGGTAAGTATATATGTGGGTTTAGGGTCCCAAACCTTTTACTGTTGAGGCATAGTGATGATTGGTAGTACAACTCAAGGATGAGCATTTATAAGGTGGGGAGATTGTAAGATCCCAAACTTTTTGGAGATTCAACATGTTAGTTTTTAGGTATTATTTTACCCTTTTTTATTTTTCTTTGGTTTGGTTTTACTTTTGGGTTGTTTTATGTGATTTAATATATATTTTTATGCCCATGGTGTTTTTCAAATTTGGAGAAAAATTAGGGAAAATCATATGGTTTTCCACAAGAAATTTTATTCCCTTTTTGGAGCCATAGGAGGTGGCACACAGTTTGACCAAACTATGCGAACATGCAACCCAAACTAAGCACCTCAAGAGAGTGAATGTTTTCATGGTTAGTGCATAGTTTTTAAAACCATGTTCTACTTAGAAGAAACTATTCACTACATGAGTTGGGGTTCATAGTTAAGGAGAATAGTTTGGAAAAGAATTCACCTCTACCCAGGAAACCATGCACATTGGATTTTAAACCCTTGATTTTTTATTTTAAAGTTCTTGGACTTCCATTAATTAACCAAAACCACCCTATTTCAGCTTAAATGAATTAATATAGTTTTTTAGGCTCTATAGATGATTCCAAACATCATCTAACCCCTTTATTAGAAAATCAAAGATTTGGTAAAAGGAATTGACACCTCTCAGGTATGTGATCTCTTCCTCATTTGGGTTCCTCTCCCTCTCATCTTCCTTTCCCAATATAAAGGAATTTTTTTCCTATGTTGTTTATATTTTGGATCTATGTTTTTATGGGTTTTGTTTAATTGGATCTTGGTCCTAGGTTTTGATCCTAGATATCCTCTTCCATTTTGATTTCGATCATTCTACACCAAATTGAGGGTTATTATTTGGTGGGAGTTCATCAACTATCTTGATATAGGTTCTATAGTTTCAAATTACCATAATATATATTATAATTGGGTGTATATAGTTGTTAAATTTCAATTTTCTTATTGTAAAATTTATTTTAAATTGAAATAATTGATTTATTTTCCCATGTGATTATGAGATCCTTCACAGATCTTGTTGGACCCATTAGAGATTATGATACTGGCATGATGACAAACCATGGGGTGTTCCAATATAATTGAAATAATAATTTATGAATTTTGGAAATGGGAATAATAGTTTTATGGAATTTAATTAAATCCTTGATGTATGGTTGATAAATGGGATTATGAAAATGGTTGATAAATTGGATTATAAAAATGGTTAATAAATGGGATTATGAAATTGGTTGAATAACATGTTATGAATATAATTGATTAATTAGTTATTATTATCAAACCATGGTAAAAGATATTTTTTAAAGATGTGAACAACAAGTTGTGGGTTATACACTTCTACTCCAAATACCCATGGGGTGCCAGATTTCTACTCTAGGTCCCTGAGTTATATATATTTATTACATGTGATCATTGGGTTGAAAGACAAGGAATTCTACTCCAAATATCGAAGGGGTTCCAAACTACTACTCTAGGCCCCCAATGTATTAATGTGAAATATAAATTAAATGAATAATTAAAGTCCATGATAAAATGGATTGCTATATTCCTATGATGTACGGTTCAGACTCCAACACAGGTCAAAGAAGGTATGATTGGTTTAAGCATCATCCTGAACCAAGAAGACTGTGTGGTTAATTAAAGAATAATTAAATGAGAATAATATTTACCTTTTCATTTTCTATTTATTATTTATACAACTACATACACTTTTATATAATGAATATTGTTTTAGAGAACTTCGTTGGTAGATTACTGAGTTGTACTCACACCCTACTTGGGCTGCCTGATTGGTACTATAATTGGATTAATATTTATAGGATAGGATAAGATAAATATCCCTAGGTTAGATAGATATGTTGGGATTCAGGATGGAGCATGGATGAGAGAACCAGACATGATGCCAGGACCCACATGGGATTTTTCAGTGTATCTTATTTTGGATTTTCTTTAGACACTTGACACTGATATGACATGACATGTTTACTGCTTTGGTTTTGGATATTGTTTTCTTTATTTGGATTCATCATGTGATTCTTCATATTATATTGGTTTTGGTATTATCTTGGTTAGCTATTATTAACATTTGGATATTGTTTATTATTTTACACTATTGTACTACTTTGAAAAAGAGGGTATTGTCTCCCCATGTTACATATTAGACCCTCCCTGCTAGTCAGAAACCTCTAGCATATGTGGAGACACTCCTGAGGTCTTATGACCAACTGACTTGGGGAACTGACATGTGGCACCCAGTTCAGGATGTCTCACTATTATAACCTTCAATAAAATAATTATCTTGATGAATATACATTAACAACAACCAATGGATTCTTACCTACTTGAGTGATCCATCATCTATGGAATGAAAATATAATAATGTAATGCCTTTTTTGAATCTAAGTAATGCTAGAATATCCTCACATTAAAGAAAAAAGAGAGATATATAGAGTGATAGATCTTTACCTATGGAGTGAGTTTATTTTAATTAATCTATACCCTCATATATAAACACCTTCATTAGATTAAATAGTCTCCCATAGTTCATGTATTTCATTGATGATTGGAAAATGATTTACTTTTTAATGGATTACTTTATAAAAATTATATCAAATTTTCATTAATAATCCATGTAAGTAATAATCATTAAAAATTTAAATGATCAATTTAACAAGGTTAAATATATTAAAAAATTAATATAATCATATAAAACACTTATCATTAATAAATTAACAGAACTATATGCAATTCCGACATATAGAACAATATCATAAATGAAAAATATATTTATAAATCATACAAAATAATTTTTATATATTTATTATAAATATGATATATATTATTTGAGACATATATTTTTCAATTATAGAAGTTATGAACTTCATTAATATGGGATTCACTATTACAGGATGGAATGTGATAGTTGTAATAAAAGTTACAAGAACTAAAGGACACCTATATGATTTTAATTGTAATGAAGAATCAAGTTATTAGTTTAAAGAAAATGAAATCAATTTGTGGTGGTAAAGTTTAGAAGAAATTCAGATTAGGATCAATGAATTCTAGGTGAAAATAAATGATAAATCAATGTAATAAATTTAATGATAAAAAAATACCACATACAAAGATATTTCGATGAAAATAAAGTGATAAATCCTTCAAACCATGTAAGGAACCAGATTTTACCATAAATACTAAATTTAAAAATGAATGACTAATTATTTTATAATAAAAATATATACTTTGTTCCTTTATAAGGATCCAGAAAACAATTCTCTAGATTATTTCATCTTAATGGATAAACCTAAAAGTTGGTAATGATGAAAAATGGACACCATTACTAGAATCTATAACTCTCATTCCTAATAGTCACCCTAAAAAACATAACTAGAAAAAACACTATAAACCCTAGAATTTTTTTTAATAATGAGTTAAAAATAATGAGAATGAGAATTTTGATACTATAATTAAGTTATTATATAGGAAGGTGATGAATAATTATTTTAATTGGGTTAACTATTATGATTATCATTATTAAACTATTACACGACTAATATATGAATGTTTTAAATAATAATCGTGAAACTATTTTAAACACTAAATGTAAATAAAAATAATTTATTTGTTATATATAAATTGAAATTATTATTATATAATTAATCAAATAATTTTTTGTCTAATCATTTAAAAATAAAAACTCTATCACGTAAAATATGCAGTTTTTTATGTACTTATAGTTTTTATTTAAAAACTAAATTTCATGTATATAAATAATTATTTTTAAATAATATAATTTTTATTTGTATTTGGGATATAAAAATAAGGTAAGTTTGAATTTTTGTTTCATAAATTTTTAAATATATGGGCGATTAGAGAAATATGTGACATACAATATACTCCTCAATAAGTAAGTATGTGAAAACATGGAATCATATATCATGTAATTGTGAATAAATTAATCTAAAATGATAAAAAAATATTCATATTAATAATTATAAGAACTATTCTTAGTACTTATCTCAAATAATATTTCTTTTCGATTTTTATCCATGTTTATTCTATTTTTCATTCAATAATCTCTCCCTCCACCCATGAAAATCCTCTTACACACCACATTATCCTCACTAAAAAATATATTTCCTATTGATTCTTCTCCTAAAAATTTTCTCATTGATTTATATTTATAATAATGATAAATTTATAATCCTTTAAGGGAAAGTTTTCAAGATATTATGTGAATAAAATTAAGGGTTCCCTCTCTCTTCCACTCACTCACTCTCACATAAATACACCCACACGCACACTATATCTTATTCATAATTAATTCATAATATAACTTTAAAACAATAATTTCATATTAAGTGGCCATTATATATCTATCTTAGTAATATTTATTTTATTAACTATGAATATAAGTTTTTGATTTTCTCTTTATAGAATCTATTAATAAATCGTTAAGTTATTAGAATAGATGTATTTTATCCTATTAAGAAACATTCACATATTTTCATTTTATTCCCTAGGTATTTAATGTTTTTTTGGTATTGTGAATATGATAATTTTGAGAGGGGGAATACATTCTAGATTGAGTCACATATATTCTATTTTTTATTTTCTAGGACCTTAAAAAGTTTTGAATTATCACAGGAAAACCTTTAATATCAAATTTGTTTGTCCTTGAAGTTATTTATTAAAATGTTTTTGATCCATAGTATGAATAAGATATATGTGTTATGTAATTCTAATTTTCTAAGGGTATTTATCTATCACTGCTTAATGTCACTATGGAAGTCACATTTATCTGAACTCCCTTACAAATTGATACATTTAGTTTCTCTAATGATAGGCCTTTAAAGAAACCATTTGAAAAAACATCAATTTATAGGGATAATGTTAAAATGTAACCTATACTATAAATCCCATATTATCATTTGTTGCTATTAGTGAGTATTAATAAAGATATATACACCATTATATTATTAGGGGAAATTATTAACCATTCATATATTCCTATAATTTCATGTAAAATAACTTTCTATGATGGTCCTTATTGAATAATATGATAATTATTTATTAGTTGTTTGAAATTATTCCAAGTAATTTTTCATTTAGTGGAATTAATTGGATAAAATAAGTGATAGATAAGGCCCTGAATGTTATATCAACTCAGTTCATTGGTAAGTTTCATAATAGAAATAAGATATGGTATTTGGAGCATCCTTACCTTATAGGTATGTTTTCATGACACATAACCTTATCTGTATGGTTAATATACCAAAAATTATGCATTCTAATAAGTACATACTTATTATTTCATGTTCAGGTTATCTTTTACATGGATATTTTTTTATAATTTATTCCTTCTATTATACATTCCTTTTTTACATCATGATGATTATTCATTGATATATTATTAGAACCTAGGTTGATCAGAAAAAGGAGAATGGTCAAAGGTATTAAAGAATTGGTGTGTTTGTTATCAATTATTATTAATGGGTGAAATTTGGATATGATGAATATTAAGATAATTTTTTAAATGTTTTTAAGATTTTTAAAGTTAATCTAGTTAATATGAAAATAATTTTTTTTTAATATTTATCAATGTGTAAAATATATTTTATGAAATTTTTAAATAATTCTATTAACTTCCAAGTAATATTACATGAGTATATGGATAGAAAATTACAAGGATTATTGACTGGGAAATCTAGGTGACTTGTATATTCAACACATTAATGTAAATTAATATGTAATGAAAAATACATAATATAAAAGGATTTTAGGATATCTAACAACCTTTTTAGATTATTTTTTAATGTAAATATATCATTTTTGGAGATGGTGTTTTTCAATAGTGAACTGGGATGAGAAACATTCTTAATGAGGTCGGGAAATAACTGGAATTCATAATTATTCATGGATCTTCTAATTCTATTATAATATTATTTATTGTTCTATAATCATTTTATTTGATAAATTTCCTAAAGTTCATTTTGAAATGAAATTTTGGATAAGAAATTTTTAAATTAATTATTTTTAGTATATTTTATAGTTGAGTAAGATCATGAAATAATTTTTTCAATTCCATCAGGATTTTTTAGATATATTTATATTTAAAATATTTGAATTTTCCTAAAATATGAGATGATTTAATTGATTAATATATGATTTGAATATACCACTATGGATGGATTTTAAGGACTAACAAGGAGGAAAATGTTTCATAAAAACATAAACATTTATTAAATATAATTCCTAAATAGATTTGATATTTTTGAATGGTAATATAGAGAACACAACAGGGAAGAAGAAATTAATTACTATATATCTAGAAATTTAGGGAGGATTTTTTGTTTGAGATAAATAGTATTACATAATTAAATATTTAGATTCAATAATAGATATTTAAATGAATAGAAACACATGTGATAGTTTTGTGTGTTTACTTTATACTAGTAATTTCATTATAATAACCCATAGGTTGATTTCTTCATAACCTTATATTAAATCCATGAGAAGAGGGATAAGTAGAGGCAAAGATTATTGTAATCTATAGTGAATCTATCCTAAAATTGGGTCCACTTATTTATGGATTCTTATTAGATAAATGCATCCTTAGTGTATACTCTTTGAATATATCCATTTTAGTTGAACCAAATACAAAATTTATATCCATAAACATTTTTTCATTATTTATATAGTATGCTTGTAAGGTTTGATTTAACATATTATAGTGTTATTCCTGACATAATAGAAAGATACAATATGTAATAAATAAAACTCAAACTAATTCACCTCATCTTAGGTTGATTGAGACCTTGGTTATTTCCAATTTTATATATATGTGTGTATTATATTTATATGATAACACTTATTGAGATTAAAATATCACCCCTTTCATTATATTTCAATTTCCACTATTTTAATGTGATGGATACTATTTTTTATTTAATTTAAGTGAAAAAACTCTCAATAATAATAATGTACATTAGAATATTTAATATATCATGTATTATAAACAAATAAATAGTTGAAATGTTTATATATTTATCTATTCTTTTATCTATAAAAATTATTATATAATATGAAGAGATATTATGTGTTTTTTACTATGTAATAAATTATTTACAACTCTAGGTGATCAGAATCAAGGGATTGCAAATTGAGGAAGGCCAAAAGTCTACATTAGTTTATCCATACTGATGTTTGTGGACCAATGAACCAAAGGATATAAATGGTGAAAAGTTTTATATCTAATTTGATTATGATTTTAGTTGGATATGTATCAATATTACCATACTTTACATAATTTTGGAACATATATAAATAAAAAGGTATATAAGGATAATATAAAATCAATGCCATAATAAAGTAAAGTATCCTCCCATGTTGTTAAAAAATATCTAAAAAACCTCACACATTTCTAAAGGTTTAAATAGTAATAATACATTAAAAATAAGGTTGTATAGGTTAGGAAAAAAATAATCAACACAATAGAAATGAACATGTCTATTTCTTATGGAGTTTCGTAACACTATTAGATGGATGTTTTCAAAAATATATATATTCAAAATTGGGTATTGTTATGCCCTATGGGGAAATACACTTTATGTTATATGTGGATTCTGAAACCTAATTTACAATATTTAAGAATATTTGGATATAGGTTTTATATTTTCTGAGAAATTTCTAGAATAAAAGAATTTTTTACAATATGGGATGTAAAATTATTTTTTAAAATATTTTAATAAAAAAATCATATATATTCCTTAATAAAAGGATAAAAATTATTTATAAATGAAATAATTTCATATTAGTGGAATGAAAAAATAATAAAAGATAATGTGTATAAATAGGTGAATAAGATAAAAAATGTCCTATAATGAAATTTTGGAATAAAAAAATAATAATTCTAAATATGTTACTTCAGATAAATATGACATGATTGATATGGAAAAAATAAATATTTATATTAGTTGATGAAAATAAAACATATTGTAATAAAAAGGCCATTGTATCAATAAATATAATTAATATATTCTAGAAAAAATTGTTATATTTTTTTAAAACCATATATTTTTAAGTCTTTTAGTGATTAGATGTGTTTCTAGGATATGGATAAAAATCCTGATCAAATAGAAATTAATTGAACATGACACCCTATTATAAAAACTAAAGGAGTAAATATAACTAGAAATGAATGGATGTTAATAAAAAATTAAATTAAATTAGTATTGTGATTATATTTAAATAATAATTTATTAAAAAATCTCACTTATAAATTAATGGTGTAATTGTTGAAGAGGCTTTTCCCTATAGTTGGATAATAAATAAAATTAGACTATTCTTAAAAATTAATATAGAAACGGGATTCAAATATTTCTAAATGGATTCTAAATCAATCTATTTAATGATGTATTTAAAGTTAAAATCTATATTGATAATAGAGTTTGAGGATATAGTTGTGGTTGTTATGTCTGAGATTATGGTTTTTTTAAGGTTCTTGCACCTACCTTTAGGTCCACTAGGGTTTCACTGGCACTGGCCAACCAGTCGGAACCACCCCTACATGTGGGAGAGGAAATCAATGGCCTCACTCCACCTTATCTTGATGTATCTTCCCTTATTTTTTTCATTCTTCACCAACTTGGGGTTTATCCCTTCTTTTCCTGGTATTTCTATTTCCCTGAAGGTTCCAGATTACACTACTAGAGACCCTTAGCTTCTGATTTCCCTCATGGAGTTCTCATAAGCTTCTTCCCTACAAAACCTCACCTTAGTTTCTTGTTTCGGTTGGTGGAGGACTTTGGTGGATGTTTTTGACAGATTATTCAACACTCAGTGGGGCCTTCGACATCGCACGATGGTGGGTTTTCTCAACTCTTGGAAAATGATGATTCTCTTCTCCTTTGATGAATATCTAGCTCTTATATGGTCCAACGGCTTGCTATATGTCAACAATTATCATTTTTGTATTCTTCACTGGTCCTTAGACATGCACTTGAATCACAACCTAGAGATAATGGTGATTTTGGGTTTCCTTACAGGTTTTTGGCTCTCTTTCCAAATTCTTCCATATTTCGGATACTAGGTAATCTTGTAAGATGATTCTTGGTTATGGATATTAGGACCCAAAAGGTTTTTCATCCCATAGAACCCTGAATTTTTGTTCAGGTAGAAATTTCTAAACCTCCTCTATATTTCATCTCGATTGAAATTGAGGGTGAATACAGATTCAAACAACCCGTTGTATATGAATCGTGGACCCATTATTGTTCCTCCTACTATATCCAAGGGAATTATTCCCAAAAATGTCATTAAAGTGGTACAACTATGACTGGATTGAATCAAATATATGTGGTTTCCTCGATGCAGAAGTATTTTTTTACTGTGAAGTAGATTGTGCATGTAGAGGGTCATCCTCCTAAGTGTAACAAGCATAATGAAGGTTCTCGGGTATCCTATGCAGATTTGATAAATTCAATGCACCTCTCATAAAAGATCTTGGGTGAAAAGTTGAACGAGGATAGACCTGAAGGGTCAAATAATTTTTCTCACTCTGATGGAATGAGTGTACTCAATAGTCAGGCAGGGGATGGTCTGCCCAACCATGACTGAAACCTTGTTAAAGGCCAATCCAGCAAGTTGTCCATTGAAATTCTTAATGGAATATAATGTGAAAATAGATATGCAGTACTGGATGGTAAAGATCATACCTCACTCAAAGAAGGAAGTGGAAATGAGATAGGCCATGAAGGGAATTATCCCCTAGGAGACATGTAAGATGAGATAGAGGATTGATAAGGATTCAGATCTTGAAACTAGGTCTTCTAAGAGCAAGGAAATGGAACTAGAGGAAGAATATCTTTGTTCTTCAACAAAGAAAGGGAAAATCCTTATTGATTCTGATGATTTCATGAAGAAAGTAAGGAGGTTGAGGCAACATAAGGATTACTCCAAATTACCCAGTCCTCTAGTAAAAATATTGGCTATAAAAGGTTTCTTTTCTAAGAATAAACTCTCTGTTGGTGTTGATTCTCCAAAGAAGATGGATATTCATCCCCTTGCTCCTGAAGCAAGTAAGTATGAAGGGCCAAAAGTCATGTATACTCATGTTGATATGAAATATCTAGAAGTAGGTGACAAAGAAGAGGTGGAACAAGAAATCATCTAGGAGTGTATCCTTCATTATAATGAAGAGATATTCAAGGAATCCTTCCAGATCAATATCTCTAAGGAAGATGCTCACAGAATGTTCGAAAGACCACTGCGAGTGGATTTGAATGAAGAATAGGTTGTTTGGATCGATAAATAGAATCATATATCGATATGTGGTTTTAGTTAGGGTAAAAATATTATAGAAACATGTTCATAGTTGGGAAAAATGTCATACCACTTTTAGGACCTTATCAAATACAATCTAGAATTGAAGGTTTACTCCATCGAATGGAATTTATACAGGTTAAACAATTCCAACTACTTAAAATTTTTCTAGAATGGTCTCTTTATCTCATATGTAGTTTGAATTCCATTTTCTTTTGTGATGTTTATTGGTTTCCCACTTTTCCTTAAAAGTGATTGAAATAAAAAAAAATCAATAAAAAAATCATGCCTCCATGATTGTGGTTCTTGAGTCAAGGAAAAAACATCTAATAATTTTCAAATAGATAGGGAAGAAGGGAGTGTATTCATGATAGTCCTATCACAATAATATATGGATATTATAGAAATATTTAATAATGGTTGAGAAGGTATAAACTTCATTTCAATTTATTACAATCATGTTTAGTCATAATAACTTACAAAAATATTTCTTGATTGTATATACTAAATATTATTTATTAGTACAAGAGTATATATGGGAATCATATTCCCCCTTCAATATAGGTGGTTTAGCAAACTTTATTGGGTTAATTTCAATAACATCATAGAATCTACTTAGAATGGTTAAGGGATGTAGTAATGGAAAGAATTATAGAGTTTTAAATCATTATTTTCCTTAAAAATCTTATAAAAAATGGATTTATAGTAGAAAATTATACTTGGTGCAGTAATAATAATAGTAATGGTCGCATATAGAGATTTTTGGATCATTTTTTTCCAACATTAATGGGATTTAATCCTTCCTATAGAAGATTTTTACCCACATGTCTCAGGAATTTTTAAATCATTATACACTCTTTATTCACTTTAAATCTAAAACTAAAAATAATGGGAATTACTTTTTCTTGAATATTTAGACTCTGGATTCAAATTTCTTACATGTAGTATGTGAATTATAAAACCTACGCATACAAGGGAACATATGAGAGGTTCTCTACAAAAAATTGATATGACTTAAAAATAAATTAATAAAATGGAATACAAAACAAAATAATGTAAATTCAAGTATAAGATATCTCAATTTTAAAATAAATCAACTCAATGTTGAATTACATTATATATGGGAAGATGGTACTTTTTACCTCCTCATGAAAAAAACCATCTTATAAAAAAATATTAGAGGTAAAATGGAGTGAAATGGATATATCAAGAGTGCTATAACTAAGGGATGGGGATGAAAATAAATATTATTTCCATAAGTATATTAATGAGAATAAATAAAATGATAATTTAAACCCACTCCTTGAAGATGGATCGTACACCTATGATATAGTGGTGGAGGTCAATATGGTTGTCTCTCATTTTATATCCTTACATGTGAATGAAATACATGATATGTAGGATGGTTATCTTATGTAATCATGGGTGGGACACCTCTGCAATAATATTCCTTGGTCAGTGGATGTATTTAAAAATAATAATTTGGAAAGAATTCCTGAGAATTTAGAAATTAAGGAGTTAGTTCAGAGAGTCAACTTAGACAGTATCCTCATACCAAATCATTTTCATATTTTCTACTATAATGAAACCGTTTATATCACAAAAGTGATATTGATAAAATCTATAAAAGAATTATTTAAAGGGGTTTTTCTACCGAGATTAGCTTATGCTTAATCCATTTTTTTGTTCTTAAGGTGAAGTATTATACTTAATTTAATCAATACTGAACAATATTCCTATGAAACAATCAATATATGGTCCTCACTAGTATTATAAATAACTATATTTTACATATAGATCCTAATATTATATTTTAAGAAAAACACAGGATTATAAATGTCACTACAAAACAAGGGTCCATTAGGTTGACGATCTCAATAAAAAAAATTGGCACTAACATTATAGTGGTAGTGGAGATGGACAAAGATTATTATGGGTTGGAGTGAAGTTATATTTTGATGATCATAAATTTATCTGACTCATTTGAATGGTTTTTCCCCTTCTCTTCTGATGCTACTCGTATTTATAATTCTCTATCTCAATTAGGGGGTGATGATTGGGATTTTCAAAATGAGGTGTGGGTTCTAACATGGTGACCCACTTTTACCAAGTATTTTCATTATTTAAAATGATGATTTAAGTAGAAATATCAATTTTAGGATAAAAATGAGATTATTATCTCCATACAGAGGTAGGCTTGTCTTCACTAGGTTGTCTCACCTTTTTTTTAACACAATTCTTTTATTAAACAATGGAAAGGAAAGATTCATATATATCTTCAACAAGATCATACATTATTATAGAAAATAGAGTGAACAATTAATCAATAAATAAAAATCAATGCCTATATATCTAAATACTACACTACATTTTAGGAAAAATGTGGAAGAAATCATGGGTGTGGATAGTGGGAATTTACAATAAATTAACTTGTAGAACCTTTGATATAGGTAGATGTAAAATTCACCACTTTTAGGGGTTTTTTAACCACATAACAACACAGATAAACAACTATATAAGTAAGTTCTTATCTTTTATAGGTAAAATAATTCTTGTAAATAGTGTTTTGTCATCTATTCTCATGAACATGCTTAATGTAGTTCATGTTCCCAAAGCAGTCATTCAAAATATCAAAAGAAGTATGAGTGTTTTCATTAGTGATTTATCACTAGGATTTTTGGGCATGGTTTTAAAATCTCAATAGAGAGGGATGAATAAATATAAGTAATATATAAGAGAATATAAACTATTTATAAGAAAAAGTTTCTTAAGAAATTATTAAAGTCCAAACTAATTGGGATAAGTACATGCAATGAAAATATGGTTATAGGGATCCTAACTTAATTTATGAAAATGGAATAACATCTCCCATATGACACAATAAGTAAAAATACTTATATATCCTAGTTAATTAGTCTCATTGGATAGTGGTGTAAGGAAATATTAAATTTTGGAAGGAAAATTGGTTTGGGATCACGCTCGACTACTCCTGGTGTATGATCCCTAACATCTCCTTATATAAATCTATATTTTCATAAGAGTTTTACTAATGGTATTCTAAATAATTATCAAAGGATACTTATCAATATAATCCATCCCTCATAAGAAGTGTACTGTTTTATTCTTTCTGCTTCCATCATTATAAAATTTATAGTGCTAAAATTTCAAAAGTATTTTCACCCATAGTAGAAAGAAAAAAATGGGTGGAAGGGATCTGGTTTAAGGATATACCTAAAAAATATAATTTTTTTCTTTCACACATTAAAAAACATTAAATTATTATTTTTAATGAGGTAAAAATGAAATGGATCCAAATTTCCTTTAAAAGCTGCTATTGTGATTTATCAAAATCGAAAACCCTATCACATTTATTCATTGAAGGGTGACAATAAAATATCATTTAGATAATTATAGGATTATTTATAGTTATATATTTCATATTAGGATCCATTTAGACTTTAATAAATATTTTTATTTATGGGGATCCAATATCACTAGTGGAGATCAAAGGTCATAGCACGGTTTTTGTTTGCAGATGTTGGGTTTTTTAGATTACCTAAAACGAGGATATATCTAATGGTCAAAAATTATCTCTAAATTACCTAAAGATTGGAGTGTGGCCACTCATATCTACACTCACTTATATACTTAAATATAGGGATATATAACACAATCATAGAAAACTCATAATAAAATCCTGCCTTTTATCACATAAACATTCATTACATTATAAAAAACCGAGGATCTTTAAGGTTTAGTGTCTTGGAAACCAGGAACTTAATACATGACAACATAAAACATTGTTATTAAACTATTTAAAGGCTTCTTAATTTGTTCATCCTAATTTCATTATAGAATCTCATAACCTGGGAGCATACATCAAAGGAAAGGGTGAGCAGAAGGCCCAGTAAGGGAAACATGGGAAACATTTTACATGTGAACTTGAGATACATCAAAAGTCATGAAAAATAACTTTAAGGCATGAGAAAGGGATCATGAGGAATATAATAATAAAAATAACATGTTTCATAACTTTAATATGTGTCTAAAACATTTAACATATACAGTCATTTCCGTTTCACCAAGGTCCATCCCCAAGGTGTCATTAAAAATTACCAAGGTCGTTCACCAAGGTATCGTTAAAAATGGTCATCTCTAGAGATTAAGTCATTACCCAATGCATTGGAGCACTATCAGGGCACACCCTTAAATTTTCCTTTATTATCATGTGATCCACATATATCATCATCAATAATTTCATAAACAAACCATATAGTATAAAAGAAATGGGTTTCATTTCATAGTCATCACATTTTAAAAACTGCTTTAAAGATGTTATCTTTATGTCACTTAAAACCCACGGAAAAAGGAAAGAAGGTTTCATGTATGTAAGTCCTTGAATTAAAATAGAACATTTTGATATATATGTGAATACCCCTATATAAGAAATAGCATTTAGTATTAACTTAATAAAATAAATTAATTTTAGATAAAGAGAGAGACATTTTGAGATGAAAATTCTGCCGCATAACAGCTATGTTATAGGGTTTTAGAAAATATTGAAAAGAGAGGGGACATGGGTCACCCACTCATAAATGATCCATAAAATAGTATAGGGACAAGATATAATAATATAAGAACATGGTAATGAAATTTTAAAGACATACCATATGAAATGAAAAACATGGAAGGAAGACAAAAATAAGATTTCTCTTATGAAAATTCGGCAGCCTAACGACGTCACTTAAAACTTTAAAAAATGAATTGATGAAATCAAATAGGGTCTATAATTATATGAACATAAAATATAAGTATGATATATATATAGATCATACCCCAACATAATAAAAGGAACTTTAAAGACTTGACATGAAAATAGAACTTGAAAATCGGAAGGTTGAAAGAATCCCTTCAAAATTCGGCAGCCTAACAGCGCCACTTAAACATTCCTAAAATGAATTCATGAGAGAAAGAGGGGGTCTCTCATCACATGAAAAGGATAGTAGGATGAATATAAAATAACATCCCCAACATTAGAACATGGAGCATAAAAGAAATAACATAAAAGAGAGTACTTGGAAGGAAAGAGAGAGGTTGGATCCCTTACCTTGAAGAGTAACTTCGAAATCTTAAAGTTTGGGACCTTGGGAGACTTGAGGGAACCTTGGTAGGACTCCTTGTGAGGTAAGGAGACCAGAACTTCGTTGAGGAGGATTTTGGAATGCAAATGATGAGAGAATGGCTTGGTATTTATAAGGGAAGTGAGGGGACAATGCATTAATGGCCAAGGGACACCTCATTGGTAGTATTGGAAAAAAGTGGTATTTCCTCGTGGTATTCCACATCGGACACCTCATACCTTATCTTACTATTCATAAATCGACCATCCCTAAAAATATCTCATGAAATCATCATGACTCAGTTATGATGTCATTAAACATACTGAAACCCTAAAACTGTATTTTTACTATTCATTGAAAATTCCACTTTTTCAGAAAACTCCCAAAAAGTTACCTTAACATAATATCAATGCTCCAAATTCAAAAATAAACTTCATTTTATAAAAATAATTTTCTAAATATTTTTAATTTAATTTTTAAATAAAAACACTATTCACCAAAAATTCATTTTTTTCAGAAAAAATCCCAAAAATTACCTTAACATAATATCGATATTCTGAATTCAAAAATAAAGTCCATTTTATAAAAATAATTTTCTAAGTATTTTTAATTTAATTTTTAATTAAAAAACACTATTCACCCGAAAAAAACTAATACTTGACTAATAATTTCTGAAACAGTTATTTACCTATTTTATTGAATCACATTACTTAATCAAGGTGCCTATATTATATTAATACTTTATTTAAGTGAGATTACTAATCCATTTGGTCACATTACTAATCCTAAGTGTAAAATCACTATTCATACATTATTATTCACCAAAAATTAAGTTGATCTTATTAGACTCCAAATTTCTTACTGAACACATTTGCAGAATACCATTTTTTGAAAATCATTACACATCATTAATTATTTAAGGTTTACAAAAATATTTTAAGATATCATTTTTTTCAAATTCATCAATAATATACATCCTACATTTATCCGGACATTTGAAAATTTACAAACTTCACCATTAGAAGAAAACACAATTTTATTTATCTCAAAGGATTACACAAAGCAGTTAAGGTCTCCTTACATAGCCCCTTATAACCCCAGCATAGGACCTAAGTGTATGGTGTGCTAAGGTGATAGAATCCAAGGGCGGCTCGGCCAACATTGCACGAGTAGTAATTTCTATCAGTTTGAACTTCTCGTGAAGGCGATTCTATTCTAGCTTCACACGATGAAGTTTGGCTTGGGTTTGGTCTAGAGAAAATCCCAGTGGTGCTACCTCCTTCCCAATTTCTGTTATATGGGCTTCGATTGGCCTGAGACTACTGGATGAGTCCATCTAATATTCTTTCTATATTAATTAACCAAGATCACTTGTATTTAGAGACAATAATCTCAAAATTTTGTTTCCAATGGTCATATTGACCAATGGTCATATAATAGTCGAAACCCAACAGTCTCATTTTAATTATACTCATGTTATCAAATGAAACAGTTTTGTTGAGTATAAAATAAAATAACACCCAAAATTAGGAAACAAGATTTATTCAAAATTTTCGGTCGTTACATTCTTCCCCCCTTAAGAAATTGTGTCCTCATAATTTTTAAAATTGGGCTTGGAAATTTCATTAAAAGTCCCACATCTGAAAAGAAGTTAGTAAAAATATTACATTAAAATAAATAAATGGGAGTACAAAGGTCACCCAAGTTAACCCATACTAGGATTCTATGTAGGAAAACATGGATATGGAAGAGAAAATAAATGGTCAAGTTCTGATGGAGAGTGATAGAAAACACTATTAGGAGAAATTTAACCACCAGAAAATCACAAGCTTGTGATGGGTTAAATGGTATTTGATTTCCCAGTAGGAAACGTTAACAGACAACATTTTTTATTTACGTTACTTTTCATAACTTTGAAAAATTCATTTACTACATAGAATAAAAACATAAGGAAATATACTTACCTTCAAGTAGAGTTTCATCCTTTAAAAATTTTCTACCAAAACTAATTTTTTCTCCAAACGATGAGCATTCAAAAACACTTGGTCTCTTCAAAATCACAAGAATCATCCTCTAGAGAAAAACATAATCCAAAAAAGATTAACAATCTATTTCTTCTATCTTTAAACATTATCCCCAAAACAGAAAGGGTAAGATAAAACAACTCTTCAAAAAGAAAGAACCTCATAGGAAGGGAAACTACTTTTAAATCTTCAAAATTCCACGGCACTACCCAAATTTCATCATATACAATTCCATAAATAAATTTCTTTAAAATTCCTCAAAAAACTAAGATTGAAACCCAAATAAAAGAAGGATTTTATAACATAGTCTTCCAAGATAAACTTTATCGTTCATCTCCAAACAACATCAACCAGTCCTAACATATTATAAAAAAACTAACTAACCTAAACATATTTTCCCCAAAATAGGTTAATCATTTCTATAAGCAACCTAAATTACTATAAGTTCACCTTAAATTCATCGATTCTTTAAAATATAAGTCAACCTTTAATCCTCAATGAAAATACTGTAGTAATCTATTTACCTCTATCATGTAGGGTTTCCAAAATATTGAACGTCTTCCAAAATAATAATCATCTTTTAATCCCCTAATCATCTTTTTTTTTCAAGAAGAACAGCTTCACAACATCAACATGTGGTACATAACAATATATTTTTTCCTTAATTATATAAAACCATCTTAGGTAGTGACTCGATGTTCTTAGAAAACATTAAAGATATTCTCATAGGGCACGAACTAAAATACAACATCACATAGACAATTATTGAGAAGAAGTTACATGTACTTTAGTCATCATGATCCATCTCAGCATAGGACTTGCATTGTTCCCTTGTCCTTGAAGATTGTTGATGCTCATCATGCTTCTCATCCCTTACAATAGAGAATTGCCTTGGATAATGTCCAACTTCTCCATATTTACGACATTGAAAATTATAAGGTACATTAGATCGAACCTTATCTATATTCATCACATTATCCATTTTTTTAAAGCAATTGGATACTTTATGCCCTATCACCCCACACTTAAATAATCTCCCAGTTCCTTTGTGACATTCTCCTTGGTGCCTCCTTCCACACTTTTTTCACAAAGGAAATTGGGTCTTCTTTCCCTTATCAACTTTATTAGATGAACATCCTTGAGACTTCGTCTTCTTCTTCCTTGATGAATTTGGGCATTAAACTAAGTACCAATTATTAATTGTGATTTTTGATAGCTAGTTTGGCATAATCACAATATGTTCAACTTGATCTCTCATCATCTTTGCCATATTAATAGGGCAATCATTACATTTCCTATCACATTGGTTGTTGGGAAATGTTCTTCCATTTCCCTCCATTAACTAAGAAAATAAATTATAATTAGGGGGCTTAAATACTTAGCCAATAATCATAAAAAGGAAACTTAAAGTATAGAAGGATACACTTGCAGAAGAAAAGTATACCCTAACTTGTGATCCCCTAGGTTAAAATATAGGTTATCTATGATCATATATTCTTATGTGAATCTTTATTTTATTTTATCTTTGTCCCTTTAATAATGGTTCATACAAAGCTTATGAATTTAACAAATAATATCCCCCAGGAGTGTCAAACTAAGAGTGCAGAAAGGCCCATTGTCATGCACCAGGTTGCCCCAGGTCAAGCCCAAAAAACCTTGTCAGAGTATTCACTCCTAGGAACATCTGTGCCAGAACCACCTCTACTTGTTCGTATCCAGATAGGGATATTGTTTGGAACCCACTTACTCAATACTCACCAAAATACTATGAATATTTCCTATATTTAAACTTTTATATAGGGTTATTCCTAAAGTTTTAATATCCTAATTTCCACAAATAACTAAACCATCTTTGATACCAACAATAACATCCCGCCTTTTTATCACATACACATTCATTACATTATACAAAACTGAGGATCTTTAAGGTTTAGTGTCTTGGAAACTAGGAAGTTAATACATGACAACATAAAACATTATTCTTAAAAACTTAAAAGGCTTATTCATTTCTTTCATCCTAATTTCATTTCAGCATATCATAACCTGGGAGCATACATCAAAGGAAAGGGTGAGCAGAAGGCCCAGTAAGGGAAACATGGGAAACATTTTACATGTGAACTTGAGATACATCAAAAGTCATGAAAAATAACTTTAAGGCATGAGAAAGAGATCATGAGGCATATCATAATAAAAATAATGTGTTTCATAACTTGAAGATGTGTCTATAACATTTAACATAGACAATCATTTCCGTTTCACCAAGGTCCATCCCCAAGGTGTCATTAAAAATTACCAAGGTTATTCACCACAGTATCGTTAAAAATGGTCATCTCTAGAGATTAAGTCTTTACCCAATGCATTGGAGTGCTATCAGGGCGCACCCTTAAATTTTCATTTATTATCATGTGATCCACATATATCATCATCAATAATTTCATAAACAACCCATATAGTATAAAATAAATGGGTTTCATTTCATAGTCATCACATTTTAAAAACTGCTTTAAAGACGTGATCTTTATGTCACTTTAAACCCATGGAAAAAGGAAAGAAGGTTTCATGTATGTAAGTCCCAGAATTAAAATAGAAAATTTTGATATATATGTAAATACCCCAAAAGAAGAAAGACCTTTGAGTATTCACTTAATAAAATAAAAGAATTCGAGATAAAGAGAGAGACATTTTGAGATGAACATTCTGCAGCATAATGGCTATGTTATAGGGTTTTAGAAAATACTAAAAAGAGAGGGGACATGGGTCACCCACTCATAAATGATCCATAAAATAGTAGAGGGTCGGGATATAAAGGATATAAGAACATGGTAATGAAATTTTAAATACATACCATATGAAATGAAAAACATGTAAGGAAGACAAAAATAAGATTTCTCTTATGAAAATTCAGCAGACTAACTGCGTCACTTAAAACTTCAAAAAATGAATTGATGAAATCAAATAGGGTCTATCATCATATGAAAATAAAATATCAGTATGATAGATATAGTGATCATACCCCAACATAATAAAAGGAACTTGAAATACTTGACATGAAACTAGAACATGAAAATGAGAAGGGTGAAAGAATCCCTTAAAAATTCGACAGCCTAACGGCGCCACTTAAACATTCTTAAAATGAATTGATGAGAGCAAGAGGGAGTATCTCACCACATTAAAAGGATATTAGGATGAATATAAAATAACATCCCCAATGTAAGAACATGTATCATAAAATAAATGACATAAAAGAGAGAACTTGGAAAGAAAGAGAGAGGTAGGATCCCTTACCTTGAAGAGTAACTTCAAAATCTTGAAGTTTGGGACATTGGGAGGCTTTAGGGAACCTTGGGAGGACTCCTTGGGAGGGAAGGAGACCAGAAATTCGTTGAGGTGGATTTTAGAATGGAAAGGATGAGATAATGGCTTGGTATTTATATGGGAAGTGAGGGGACAAGGCATTAATGGCCAAGGGACACCTCATTGGTGGTATTGGAAAAACAAGTGGTATTGGCAAAACAAGTGGTATTTACTCATGGTATTGGCCACTTGGGACACCTCATACCTTATTTTACTATTCATAAGTCTATAATCCCTAAAAATATCTCATGACATTATCATGACACAGTTATGATGTCATTAAACATACTGAAACCCTAATACTGTATTTTTACCATTCACTGAAAATTCAACTTTTTCAGAAAACTCCCAAAAATTTACCTTAACATAATATCAATGATCTAAATTAAAAAATAAACTCCATTTTATAAAAATAATTTTCTAAATATTTTTAATTTAATTTTTAAATAATAACATTATTCACAGAAAATTCATTTTTTTCAGAAAAAACCCCAAATATTACATTTACATAATATCGATGTTTTGAATTCAAAAATAAATTCCATTTTTTAAAAATAATTTTCTAAGTATTTTTAATTTAATTTTTAATTAAAAAACACTATTCACCCGAAAAAAACTAATACTTGACGAATAATTTCAGAAACAGTTATTTACCAATTTTATTGAATCACATTACTTAATCAAGGTGCCTATGTTATATTAATACTTTCTTTAAGTGATATTACTAATCCATTTGGTCACATTACTAATCCTAAGTGTAAAATCACTATTCATAAATTATTATTCACTAAAAATTAAGTTGATCTTATTAGACTCCAAATTTCTTACTAAACACATTTGCAGAAGACCATTTTTTGAAAATCATTACACATAATTAATTATTTAAGGTTTATAAAAATATTTTAAAATATCCTTTTTTTCAAATTCATCAATAATATGCATCCTAAATTTATCCGGACATTTGAAAATTTACAAACTTTACCATTAGAAGAAAACACAATTTTATTTATCTCAAAGGATTACACAAAGCAGTTACGGTCTCCTTACATAGCCCCTTATAACCCCAGCAAAGGACCTAAGTGTATGGTGTGCTAAGGTGAGTGAATCCGAGGGCGGCTCGGCCAACATTGTAGGAGTAGTAATTTCTATCAATTTGAACTTCTCACGAAGGAGATTCAGTTCTAGCTTCACACGATGATGTTCGACTTGGGTTTGGTCCAGATCAAAGCTCAATGGTGCTACCTCCTTCCCAAGTTCTGTTAGATGGGCTTAGATTGGCCCGAGACTACTGGATAAGGCCATCAAATCTTCTTTCTATATTAATTAACCAAGATCACTTGTATTTAGAGACAATAATCGCAACATTTAGTTTCCAACAGTCAAATTGACCAGTGGTTATATAACAGTTGAAACCCAATAGTCTCATTTTAATTATACTCATGTTATCAAATGAAATAGTTTTGTTGAGTATAAAATAAAATAACACACAAAATTAGGAAACATAATTTATTCAAAATTTCGGGTCGTTACACTCATTATGCATCTTGAACAGTGGTTGGAAGGATGAACATGAAATAAATTAGGCTACTAGTCTTACTGGTGATTTTTTTAAATGGTTTGAATATAAAAAAATATGTATCTTGTGAGGAAGTTTTCCTGAGGGTAGGAGGAATCGTACTTGACAATAATGGGTTAATTTTTATGGTGTATAGTGCAATCTATGGGCTAGATAACTCACTCAAAACTAAATATATGGAAATTATCAGTGAACTACCCTTTACCAAGATTTACAACATTATTTGTGTTATAGTGGAAATATATTTTCCTGGTTTATATGTTTTTATAGGGATATATAGAGACACATTGGTCAATAACTTACTATATTAGTGCATTTAATAACATAATCAATTCTTAGGCGGAGATCTCTCATACATATTAGGATGGTGACATGGTAGCCAAAAATATAGAATCCAAAGGAATATGGGATTTTACTCTTATTATTTACTTTTTTACTATTTATGAACCCCTTGAATTTATGAACATTTAAATAGAGGATTCCTTATTCTCCACTATTTTATAATTCCTTTAAAGTTAGGTGGGTGAGATTTCTTTTTAATAAAATTTTAATTTTGACTGTGTATATTTCTTAACCAAATGTATTTCATGTTGATTAATATAAAAAACATGTAAACCATTATTAAATACTTATATGGGATAAAATAAATGACTAAATATTGATATTGTAGGTCTGATACATTTTTTAAGAAGATAAAAAATAGTGTTAATGATAATATTTAAATGAATAAGTATTTTAATAATCATATGATGGTTATATTTTCTAAAGAAAAAATAATATTTGGAGAGAAAAAGAAAAATATTTTCCTCATTTTACTGAAATAATTATTTTTTTAATATGTCACATATTGGTGAACTCACTATTATCATAATTGATATTATGATGAGAATATTAAAAAAATTATAGGATAGTAGTTATGTGTTTAATAGAAATTTTCTGATTCAAATAATTGTATTTGGTTGATTATTATGGGTATATTTTAATTAGAATTAAATGAAAAAAGGATTGAGATGCTTTAGAGTATAAAAATGAAGATAATGAAGGTTAACTCAAATCAATACATGGTCAAATAAGTTTTGTGGGTATTTATTTTTTATTGAAATTAAACATAAAACTAGGTTCATATATTCTACTTAGGTATAAGAATATATGAGGAAATGATAGAATATTATTAAAAAATACCATTTTCTTAGGAGTTTACAATGATCATTATTTCAGAGGTTCCTGGGATTAGAAAGTAATTTATGAGGTTTATCATATTCTAGCTTGAAATTTAGGACTACCAAATAATATATTGAAAGAAAATTAAAAAATGTAATTTTTTAAAAACATTTCTATATCAATTTCTGAATGAGTCAAAAAAATATAGTTTTTTGAGTTTTTTAGGATAAAATGATTTTTATCTGAGAATTTTGAATTTAAATATTAATAAAAAAATAATTATGTGATAATGTCATAATATATTTTTATCATTCCAATTATAATGAATATTTTTACAAATCATGGTAGGATATATGTAGTATAAATAACATAGATGTATAGGAAGTAAATCATGTCATGGTATTGTTAAATGAAAAAAAAATTACTTTTTAAACTAATATCAACATGGTCAAATTTAGAGTTAAATGATAGAAAATGAAGTCTAAAATGGTAAAACATATAGAACCACACCATTTTTTTATCATTTTTAGGAGTCCTTTAGAGTTTACTAAGTGTTTTATGTTTATACAAAGAGAAAACATCAATTATGGAAAAGGTTTTTTGAATAGAAAACTATATAAAATTTTGGTAATAAGTGTTTATTCATGTATTTATCTATATAGAATTACCAAGGACAAAATAATGAAAAAAATATAATTATATAAAAAAACTGAAATATTATACATATTTAGAAACTTTTAAAGACATAAAAATAAAATACACCATGGATGGTTTAAATGTGGCTGTACAAAATATTTTCAGTTGATTTTTTAATTAAAGTCTCCTAGCCATGAAAGAGTACACCATGACATTGTTTTAAGGACCCTAGAAGAAAGTGCAGGTGTGTATACCATTCAATTTTTTAATTTTTTATGACTTCAATTGAGAATCTAATTCAATAAACATTGATGGTTTTTAACTACTCAATAAGGGACTTTGACAGATGGATTAAATTGAGGCAATCTATGAGGCATAATAAAATCCTAACTATTTTTTCATGTTTAAAATATTAAATAATGACATATATAATAATGATATGTAATAATACAATATATAAGATATATATAAACTATAGGGATTAAATTCATGTTTTATTTCTAGATAGAATTTGAATATTCCATTTTATCAAGAAACTTATTAAATAAAAATAAATATTTATAGTTGGAAACACTATTCATGGTGATGTGGAGTTAATGAGGTACCCATTATTGGGTTGGTACTCAATTTAAATTGATTTTATCATTGTATAACATGCATTCCAATATCTACAAAAAACCCATTAATGAATTAGTGATCATAAAATGAGGAAAAATGTGTAATACTATATTTAAGTAGTAAACTAAACCAATATCTTTGTAATCACTCCAAGTGATTCTGTTATTCATGTAAATTTAAAATTTATCATGTGTATTCTTATTGAATTAATCTATACATATTGAGACATGAATCAATTAAAATATCATTGCACTTGTGTATTATTTTCCTTACGTTGATTATATAGTCACTTGTTAGTGCTCAGAATATTATCCACTCCTTCTAGAACTTTCAAAATATCAAAAAATAATATTTTCAATTTAAAAATTATTCCTTGATCCACCCCACTCAAGGTGCTGATATCATATTAGTGACTTGGTTATTTCAGTCCCATTTTCCTACGATTTATAGATAATAAAAAATAAAGGAATATTTATTTCACAATATAAACATTAAAAATTAAGATTATAAATTATTTTAATGGATGAAAAATATATTAAAACTCTAAAAATGTTTTTTGAAAAAATTTCCTGAAAAATATTACTAATAAATCAATGAATTATACCAATTATAGGATGATAATCAATTTATTACGTGATAATACCCGAATAAACATTATGTTTGATAAATTATTTATATAAAAGGTATAAATTACAAAAAATAATAAAAAATATTTATGGGACGTCACTAGTTCATGATAAGGAATATGGATATCAAAGATAAGGAAGACAAAAAATAAGGTGACAATTAAAATGTATGAACCCAGATTAATTGAACTAAATTCATTCGATTATTGATGTAAATATGATTTATTATATTGTGGATATTCTCTGTTTTTATTAATAAATCCATTTTAAAACCTAAGGATGGCCTTTGATTTCATTCAAGAAGAATGAAGTTGATTTGTTGGAGATTTACATCATATATGATATTATTGATAAGTTTTCCCCACAAGGACCTTCGATCTATGACATTAGATTTGCAATCGAGGATATTGTGTTTCTTGGTTTTTCTATTTGGTGAATCAATGAATTCTATTTTATATTTAACTTTTATTTATATTTTTTTATATTTTTTATTAATAACTAAAAGTATTTATTTTTTTTATATAGTGGTGGTAATATGTAATAAAAAATTATATCCCCCTTTTGAATCTTTGATCCTTCTTATCTAGGTACATTTTCCAAACCTTTCTATACATCTATTCCATGAGGAAGTATTGTGTGTAAAGACCCGTAAATTTCAAGGAATTTTTTTTTCTTAAATTCTTTATATTTTTACGAGTACGCAGTCTCTGACAGCTATTAGGGGGAGCACCCGGTTTGGCAGCAGACCCACAGTGGACGGAGCACCCAGTTTGGCAGCAGACTTGCGGTACTCGACAGGAGGAGTACCTCAGCAGTCTAAGGTTAGTGAGTAGTGCCTCAAAGTTGTGACAGGGCCATTGTACTCGACAGAGGAGGAGTTCTCCAGCAACCGTAGTTTCGATATTGAAAATTCTGGTTTGAGCTAATTCAATGACCATTGTGTTTTCCTCATGATTGAGATGGGTTACTTGATAACTTAGGTATATGTATGGGAATATACCTAAGTAGTGGTTATCCATTTATTTCATACTTTTTGGTTTATCCTTGATGGATTTTGTGAGACTTAGAGGGTCTCGGGGTCCCTACTAAGTATCGTTATACTCACCCCTACATGGGCTATGCCTGCACTTCATTGTGTTGGATGAAGACGACGGACAGTATTGACGGAGGCTGAGAGTGATCCAGGACTGGACGGTACCCGGAGGTGGACCACCCAGTGAGATGGTACACGGAGAGGACTGTTAGATGTGGAGTGCCGAGGTGGACATCTATACCTACCCTTCAGGTATGATTCGTGGCAGACATTCCAAGAGATTCCCTTTTTATCTATTGTCCCTTTTTCAGTTGTACTTGATTTCCGTTGTACCTGTGCATTACTGTTGGGCTTGTATTTTCGGCCCCTTTCCTTTCAGCACTTTCTTTTATATACAGTGTTTACTTAGTGTTTACTTTATGTTGTTTACTCTGTTGTGGTTGTTTATTTGTTAAAGGCAATGCTTTCCCTTTTTATCAGTATTTACGCCTTTGGTGCTAGTCGCTAGCCTTGGCCTATGGAAGGCAGGCTTGGGGTAGTCACGGCATGGGACTCAAGGATGGGTCGTGACAAATTGGTATCAGAGGAGTCGGTTCTACCATAGAACTTAGGACTCTAATCATTCTTTTCTATGAAGCAATAGTTTTAAGGGTACCGAGTGTGGTTTTCAGTTCAGGGAGTCCAGTGTTGGTGCGGCGGCCGACGTATCCATACAACAGGACCCTGACTTCTGATTTCCAACTTAGTGAATGAAAACATTGATTATGTGTGTGTTCCAAAAGTTTTCTTTAAGTCAGCTCAACCAGGTCATCTCACCAGGTATAATCTTTTGATCGTGGAGCACCTGTTTCTTTTTTAGGATGTCTTCACCTAGTCAGTCAGCGCGGGTTACGATTGGAGAGCGCGATGTTAGCCCACCGAGCAATGATACCATGGTGTAGGGCCCCATCACAGCGGAGGCACCAGCGGTACCACTAACCACTGGACTACCATTGCCACCAGCCCCAGTAGCAGAGGGTGCATGCCACTTCAGTGCATTGCATGGGTTCCTGCGACAGAATCCTACGAGGTTTCGAGGCGAGACATATTTTCAGACGATCGGGTGCTGGATGGAGGTTGTAGCATGAGTTTTCCACATAGTTGGGACACCCACTAACTTGATGGTGTACCTAGATGTTAGTCTTTTTCAGGGAGAAACTGAGAGGTGGTGGAGCTTGATGCTCTAGTTTTACAATGAGGTGACCCTCACCTGGGGAGACTTTGAGGGTCTTTTCAGGGCGGAGTTTGTACCAGCAACTCTACGCTCTATGTGATCTTAGGAGCTAATTCTCTTTCCGCAGGGATTTCTGACCGTAGCAGAGTCTTCTGAAACTGACAGTAGACAGATGACACAGAATTCAAAGTGGACTCGGCCAACAGGTGGGCGACCCCAGGGTACAAGTTCAGTTGTGCAAGGCACACGGAACAAAGCCAGCTATACGAGGAGCAGGAAGTGCTATGCATGCGGCTGGCATGGTGACATGGCTCGAGACTACCCGACCCATCCTACAGATGAGAAGCATACAGATGAAGGACCTCCCAGGCAGAGGTAGAGGTTTGATTGAGGCGGATCGCAAGGAGTAGGAGACCAAGGCAGAGGAGCTAGACGTGCAACTAGTGGTGGAAAACACTTTGAGGTGTTGCCACCACCACCACCAGGAGGTCCACCCCAACTGTAGGGAATGGGTGAACATGGGAGAGCACAGCTTCAGGCAGCTGAAGCATACGACTATGGAGCTTTGGAAGTACATGGATAGGATCGGGACTAGTTCCAGGCATTTAGGCCTTTGTTCTTGGTGCTTCTAGCTTCCTTGTTGTTGTTGTTTGAGGTTGTTATGTGTCTTTGTACCTTGAGACGCAGTAATAAAAGACACTTTTCTTTGTGACATTTTCTTTCCTACCTTTTGTGTGGTTAATACTAAGAGGTTCTAGTTAAAACTGTTAACTTGACCCTCACTTTTGAGATTTCTAATGGAGGAGACCTAGTGACCACACACTGATGTCGATAGTGTGACTCAACCCTTGGAGGTGAGAGTAATGGTTGGATCTCTTGGTAGTAGCGTTGAGGCCTTACGACGTCGTCCATGGCATGAAATACTACTGTTCATGTCAGGATTGACTATATTAGGTGAAGAATGTGGTTCATCCAGGGGATGATACTGGATTTCTCTTCTTGTCAAAGGAGAAATCTTAACAGCTCTTGTAGGACCAGAGATGGTTTAGGCTACGACAGAGAAAGTGCGGATCATCCAGGAGCGGATGAAGACTGCACAGAGCAGACAGAAGTCCTGTGCTGATAGGAGATGGAAACCACTAGAGTTCGAGGATGGCAACCACGTCTTCTTACGGGTCTCACCTCGATGAGGTCTATGGAGATTTGACCAAGGAGGCAAGTTATCTCCATGATTCATCAGACGATTCCAGGTCCTCAGCAGGGTAGGTGAGGTGGATTACCGTTTGGCCCTTCCACCTCAGTTGCACTGGGAGCACGATGTCTTTCACATATCTCAGCTGAGGAGATACATGCACGACCCGTCACACATCATCAACCATGGGGAGCTGGACATCGATGACGAGGAGACATTCACGGAGGTCCAAGTAGAGATTGAGGATCAATATGAGCGGGTCCTACGTGGACGATTGATTCCTCTGGTGCGTATTTTCTGGCAGTACGGGAACCTCCAGGAGAGCTCATGGGAGCGGAAGGATTAGATGTGAGTTCAGTGCCCTCATTTTTTTCCCTAGTGTGTGTTATAGATTTAAGAGGATGTAAAGCCCTGCAGTGGGGGTAATGTAAAGACTCATAAATTTCAAGGGATTTTTTTTCATAAATTGTTTGAAATTTTACGAGTACGCGGTCTTTGACAGCTATTAGGGGGAGCGCCCGGTTTGGCGGCAGACCCACAGCGGACGGAGAGCCCGGTTTGGTATCAAACCTACGGTACTCGACAGGAGGAGTAGCTTAGTAGTCTAAGGTTATTGATTAGTTCCTCAGAGTCGCAATAGGGAAACTGTACTCGATAGAGGAGGAGTTCTCCATCAGTCGTGGTTTCGATAATGAAAACCCTGGTTTGAGTTGAGTCAATGACCTTTGTGTTTTCCTCATGATTGAGATGGGTTAATTGATAACTTAGGTATATGTATGGTCATATACCTAAGTAGTGGTTATCTGTTGATTTCATACATTTTGGTTTATCCTTGATGGATTTTGTGAGACCTCGAGGGACTCGGGGTCCCTGCTGAGTATCGTTATACTCACCCCTTCACGGGCTATGCCCGCACTTCGTTGTGTTAGACGAAGATGATGGATAGCATTAACGGAGGCTGAGAACGAGCCAGGACCAGATGGTACTTGGAGGTGGACCACACGGCAAGACGGTACATGGAGCGGATTGTTAGACGTGGAGTGATAAGCTAGACATCTATACCTACCCTTCAGGTAGGATTCACAGAGGACATTCCAGGAGCTGCCCTTTTTAGCTGTTGTCCCTTTTTCAGTTGTACTTGCTTTCCGTTGTACCTTTAAATTACTGTTGGGCTTGTATTTCTGGCCCCTTTCCTTTCATCACTTTCTTTTTTATACAGTGTTTACTTATTGTTTACTTTCTGTTGCGTACTCTGTTGTGGTTGTTTATTTGTTAAAGGCAATGCCTTCCCTTTTTATTGGGATTTACGCCTTTGGTGCTAGTCGCCAGCCCCTGGCCTATGGAAGGCGGGCTTGGGGTAGTCACGGCATGGACCCCGAGGATGGGTCATGACATTATGGGTTATCTTAAGGGTTCTTGTTAAGTTGATAAGTATTGATTTTATAATAATAAAGAAACAAAAACCATTAGTTTCTATTATTTTATTGTAAATTGATGTGTCTTTGGGTTTTCTTCAATGTATTTAGGTTGAAAACATAATTTTTCTTTTTAAGATGGAATTTATGAGTGTAAAAAAAATTACATGTTTTGTGTTTTTATTTTAATAATGATGAAGTTTATTTTAATAAAACTGGTAATAAAGTGATTGCAATTTGAAAGTGGAGGATAGAATCATAACATGAATGTTTATATAAATAGTCAAATAACTTTAAAGAGGAATCCCCTATAATTTGATACAAATGGAAAATCAAAACAAGTCTTATGATATTAAATGTGTCTATGATTAAACATAAAATGAATCAGTCTATCTTAGTTTCTCAAAGATATATGGGAGAATCAAAGGATTCAAAGTGGTGTTCAGGGGAGAATATAACCTTCAATATTAACATGGATAAAGTATTTAAGAGTAAATTTTCTTTATAAAATTAATTTTACTCTAGTGTTTCTTTAACAATAAATAGATTAATCTCATTGATATCACAGGGGATATGAATTTAATTTAAACAAATATCTAGATGGAACCTATGTTGTTCGAAGTGATGAGATGGTCTCATCTTATTTTGGGGTTAATTTAGATTTCCAAGTAGGGTAGTCTGTATATTTTATGTGGGAGGAACTGGTCTAACTAATTTATAGGGATATATACATTTAATTTTAAGGTCAAACTCTTAATTAGAAGCTATGAGAAATGTTATATATCTAAGTCATTATTAATTCCCCTTGGGCCTTAGACTCTGTTAAGAATTTCTCAAAAGATGGGGTGTTTGTATTCTATTTTGTAAATTTGGATTTTAGTGATAAAATTAAAGTGGATAAAAAGGGAAATATTTTGAATTCTATAGTTAATTCATTACAAAAAAACTCATGTGTGTGGTCTCCTTTTAATTCCACTATAGTTTAATATAATAAATGAAAAAATTATTTAGTTGATAATGATGACATTACTAAGGTAGAGGTAAAATGATATCACCATTATAAATATTACTTCAATAATCTGAATAATATTACATAAATATCTGGTAGGAAGTATTCCAATGCTTTGATATTGTTTATATATAATGATAAATAGAAATAGATATTTAGAGGCATCATGAATGATTTCTTTGGAAATAAATATTCAGATAAAGTAATATATTACTCAAGTTATTTAGAGGTAGCATGAATGATTATATTTCATGGTAATAAATCAAAGGAAACTAAATGGGTTATAGTTAAAATCCCCTCATAAGATATTTCTAAAACTAATTTGGATTGATTTTTAAAACAAAAAATAATATTAATCAATGGATTATTATTACATCCTAGTGATTTTAGGTATTATTTATGGTGATAACATAGGTTTTTTGAATAATTTCAAAGACTTGTTGAATAAAAAATAATATTTTGTGCCTAATTACCTATATTGGAAAATCTTTTTTAATCTAAGGAATGATAAAATTAATTTTTCTTAGGAACACCAAAGGATTGAAGATTATCATTTTTGTTTCTTAATGTTTTTTATATTTTTATTATTATATTGTTCAATATTTTATCAGGATTCTATTTACTAGTTAATAGAAATATTAGATATAAATTTTCCACTAGATTGATGGAATTCATAGATATGTACTTCTTATCATCATAAGTGGAATAGTCTAGGGCAGGGCATACTTAGGAGCCTCTCCTAATTTAGGAGGTATTAAATCACCAAGGGTGTGAGGAGGCTTCAGCACCGGCAGGGGGATCTAATTTTCCTTGCGTTGTTGGTGTTGGTTATTTTGAGACTTAGAGGGATATGACACAGATGTAATGGTAGTGGTTGGAGGAGGCCCAGAATCCACATGAGGATCTATATTACCCAAGTAGGTACGGATGATACCATGAGTGTGATCAACTTCCTTGCAAGCAATCTATTCATCTTACTTCTATGTACCATGTATCGGAACCTATTTTCACTTATCGGAGTCTTCACTGTCACTATCAGGTTCAGTGTATATATGTTTCACTTATGATGGAACGTCACCCAACATGACTAACCCATGGTCCACTTGGTCCTAGAGCCAATATTTGAATATAAATCATTCTTTTATTTTGTGTCTGATTTTCCTGTGGTATGGGTAATGGTTGGATTTTCCAGTGAGTCTGGACTCCTATGGTCTCTTTCACTCTGGAAATTGTAGAATTCCCTTTTCCAAGGTGTAGATAAAATACCCTGGGACATGTGAATCCGTGAAGTAATATGTCATGTTTATTATTTCTGCTAAAGATAACCTAGGCTTGATGGGGGTTAGAGCCACATTATCTCATTGAGGTAGTTGTGCTTGGTGAGGCTATGATTGGAAAGTCTATATTGGGAGAGGCTTTGCTGGGAAAGGATTCACTTGATAGGGATACATCGATGATGATCATCTGGTAAAGGGGATTGTAGGTGTACCGTCTTAGGGACCTCTACATGCACATAAGCGGGTATCTATGCCTTTATAGGCCATCTCATGGGAGCTGGAAGGGGAAATGGGCTTGATTGTTTTCTAGTCTGCTGATTGGATTCTTCCAGGCACTGGTCATTTTTGGAGAATTCTAAAAATCCAACAGGGTTGTTCAGGTAGATGAGGGTAGGGACCATATCATTCCTTATGTTCTCCATTAACATAATAAATATATATTACTGGTATAGTGTCATGTTGAGCGTGTATGTGAGTCCCTTCAATCGAGTGACAAATTCGGTGACTCGCTCATCAGGCCATTGTTAGTAATTCAAGAGGTTTTTGATGCTCATCTTGCATGTGGTGGAGACAAACTGGTAGAGTAACTATCCTCAAAGGTCCTACCAACCAGTAATGGACCCTATGGGATTCTGAATTTATTAGGAAAACATAGGCCCTTGTAGAGTCTAGTCAAAGAATTGAATCTTGGAAGCCTCCCATTATTCTTGAGTCCCCAACATTAGATCACAACTTGAGGTGAAGTGGGCCAGATGTTGCAGCAGGTCACTCATCCCACTAAATAGGGTGAATGTGGGATTTCCAAACTCTGGGGGTGATTAAACATGATCCACCAATGTCTGATATGTATTTACTCTAGATGGAACTTCCAACTATCATATTTCTATAGACTTGAGATGGTTTATGAGAGTGGTTATAATGTTATCTTAGCGAGGATTTGTGACCACCAATGTGTTGACCAGTTCATAGAATTGAGGGGAAGCACTGCCATGATCTCAAGGAATATAATCACATTGCCTACCCTACTCAAGAAGAGTGGGAAACTAATATCTTCATCACTTTCCATATCATCTGGATTCTACCCTAACTGGGTGTGTGAGGCCACAAATTTAAAATTAGGGTGTCTGGCCAAGGAGGACTGGTTTCCCCACTAGAGGAGAGATTTGGTATCTTATGATATATCTAGGGTTAATCCACCACTCAGCAATGAGATCGGTGGAGAGCCTTTTGTATTCCTTCATCTCTTAGAGCAAGGAATCTCCCCTAATGTACAACTCTACTTTTGGCACAACCGCAAATGCATCCGTGAGATTATCATTTCCATTTACTTTGTCCACATACTGATGGGCAGGTAGTAACATCTCATTGGGGGGACTTTTGTGGAAAATTTATTGTTTCCTCTTATGAGTATGGATTCCTTATAGGGGTTATTCTTGGTACTGTGTGACCCCATGAGGTAATTTTTTCCTTTAATTCCCTACATCAGTAGTATTATCCCTTTGATCCTATGTTAAGTCAGTTGTAATCACATTAACCATGGTGGTAGTCCTAAGGGAACATTAATTATTGAAAGATGTGTTGGATTGAATTTCATGTACCTACCATAGGATAGGGCTGAAATAGAGGGTAGTATACTACCCCAAGACTCTGATATTCATGTATAGAGATGACTCTTTCATGACTCGGTGAGGCATGGTGAGGCGCTTGATATAGGTTTTATAGAGTGTATGGTATTAGAAATACATCTCAGGGTAAAGATCTACTGAGAACACTTCCATCTCAAATTTCCAACAATGCTATTTTATGGAATTGAGGTGATCATGGATCCATGGGTAGGTAAACTTCTGATCACAGAGGCAGTAAAACATCACCCAGAAAATTTAGATGAAATACACTATTGGGTCTTTACTGAGGGACTCTAGGATGATAATGTGTCGAGCTGTAGAGAACCAAAACATAATTGATATCTATTTTGTGGACTAAATCTCCCAAAATCCCTCTTTCTCAGGAGATGGTTCCCTCTCTTGTTCAAAACAAGCATTGGTTGGTGCTGTTTGAGATAAGGGTGTCAACATCGATTTAGACCTAATTTTTGTATGATCTACCAAAATAGGGGGAGACACACTGATCAAATATAAGATACATGATGGGATATATCTCATAGGTAAATCTATATTCAAGATAATTTCCATATGGGATAGAGTATTTACCACTACTTCATGTGATGTGGTGATTGCATCCATTTGCGGCTTAGTGGAGTGCTCACCATCATATAATGGCATCAACCCAGAACGTAAAATCACTCCAACTTCTTGTGTGGAGGTATAGAGGATGGAAACTGGTGGTGATGGGGATAGTTTCACTATAATTATTTGTAAGGAGGCCAAAACTTCCTCCACCTACAAGTATCTATAGAGGGATCTGGAGATATTGTGGACTTCAGCTTCCAGGATCATAAGCCTCAATTTTCAGACTTTTACCCTAGATTCTGGTAGTGGGAGTGAAGTTTACCTCATTAATTCATATGTTACCTTGTAACTTGAGATTTATATGATGACATGAGGCTTCTTAGGATCCTTCCACTGATATAACGGGACTTATCTAAGAAAGAATTGATGATATTTTCTCGATTTTTCTCTATGTGGGTTGTGGACTATGCTGTGGGCATAGTTCCCATGGTGAGGGTTCACCCTCCTATCATGTGAGGGTTCTTTAGGGAAGGTTATGTCTTCCTCATGGGTAGAAACTATACACTAGTTCATGGAATTGTTGGGATGACCTTCTATTTGGTTGATAACGGTGTGAGGAAGACCATTGTACTGGTTGTTGATGGATTGGGGAGGACCTCCGCTTTGGTTGATGGTGGCATGGGGAGGACCTCTGTACTGATTGGTGGTGGTGTAGAGAGGACCTCCTCACTAATTTTCCTCATTATGGGATAGGATGTAATGGATTACTATGGTTCCAATGACTAGTAGAGTAAACCCGGCCTACTTGTGATGTGGTTGGGGTCTCAATCTCATGTGGGTGAAGAAATATCCATTTTCACTAGTTGTAGGGATCTGGTGGGATATGGAAGTGGTGGAAGGGTATATAAGAGTTGTAGAAGATTTACATTTTTGGTAAATTTCTTTGTTATTCATCTAATTTTGACATCATGTGTTCTGGATCAGGTCCATTAGAATGGGGATGAAGTCAACCCATTCATCATCTTGTGGGACAGGTCAATGTTGGTGCTAGCACGGCCTTGTGGGAGCCCTCCTGGTTAGCTTATGATTAGTTTCCACTATAGGCATGGATCTAACATACCCTACATTCTCATCATAGGGGATTTAGTTATCAGATAGATCTAGTGAGAGGCTCCCTAAATTATTCACTATCAAAACAGAGGAGGTTTCCCCATGCACATCCCTTGAGGGCAGTGGTGTCGGTAGGGTGTTGATGCCTCAAGATCTTAGCGAACCATATCCCTAGTTGTAATGAACCTTTTCTAATCATACTAGTGCTTGATAGCATTGATCACCCTCCATTTAATGATATCATAGGGTGATACATAGTGTGGGTTCCCATAAAATGACGGTACGATGGATGTTGTGGTAAGGGTATAATCATGTGAGTTTGACACATCTGTGTTTACCCTAACCCAGTGCCTATTGGAACTACGTCATTTATTTCCTGTATCTTGAGTCTATAATTTATGTGTATTTATCCATCAGTACAGGTATAGTAAAGGAAATTCCCAATTCCCATCATTATCCAATCATTTGAAAAGGAGGAGGGGTCCACGCTGATGATGTCGCAGACCGACAATGCCCAATGTTAACTGTCCCAATTTCCAGGTGAGTTTTAGGTAGGGCCCACTATTTTCTTGGTGATACCTAGTTCTGAATATATAGATCTAGTGACATGAAAATCTGATATTTCCCCCAATGGTACTAGTATCTGTAGTTGAGGATAATAGTTTCACATTGGATTCACCATTTTTATTATTGATTATTTAGATGGGGCCAGTGTGTCACGCATGTTTCTATTACCTCATATTCTCACTTTCCAATGGTGTTCATAATTCATCACCTTAATTTTTTATTTAATCTATTTGATCAAAATGGTATGATGTAATGTTGGTTTCTCCATTCATGGTTTCCTCCTTGGATCTCATCGCCAAATCCAGGTCTCCCACATAGATTTAAGTCATGTTTTTTAAACTCATTCTCAACTCTATATTGAGGTGAATGTTAGTTAATTACACTAATTTTGTCTCAACAGGGAATCAACCTTGGATCAGGGGAGGTAGTATCATTGGGAATGTTGGGAATGTCTGGACATTGGGTAAATTGGGCACCTGTAAAGTCTTTCTCTTTTGGAGGGCATCTCATGTGTGAGGAATCTTAGTTACAGAACCCAAGGTATCCCATTTTGGTTTTGAGGTAATTGACTTCAGTTATGTAAGTATTATGAGTCTTTTTAACTCAGTAATACCACATTTATTGCATGAGATAAGGATTATAGACATGGTCATAAGATTAACTTCTTGTGGAGATAGTCACAAATTTAACATCTTGTGGGGAAAGATTAGGCCACAAGTTTAACATCTTATGGAGAATAATTGGTTGTTAAGTGTATCCTTGGTATGAAAGATTTAACACTTGGTATTTAATGGAGTGTTTCCCCACAAGAGGTGTGATTTCACACTTGTATGGTGGATTATGTTCCCCAAATGGGGATGATTTAACACTTGTATGATGGAGTGTGTCCCCCAAAGGGGATAATTTCACACTTGTATGATAGAGTGTGTCCCCCTAAGGGGGATAATTTCACACTTGGATAATGGAGTGTGTCCCCCAAGGGGGTGATTTTATAGTAGGATTCATGGAGTGTGTCTCCCCAAGGGTGATAATTTCACACATGGATTTTATGGTTAGGATTGAACCTCATGGAGGCATCCTACAAACCATGTTTAAGATATATGGATCATAACCCATATAGTTTGATGGAATAGTTTAAGTTTTGTAACAATACTGGTCCATGAATTTTAACGTCATGAAATAAGGATGATCATTTCATGTAAGAAGTTTCAATGAGGGATGGTGTAGGGATTATGCATAGAAGCTTCCTGCAATGGGAGTTATGTCTGATGGTGGGGAAATATGGTGTGGGGATTACATGTATAAGATTCCCGATATGGGTGTCACATATGATGGTTGGGGTGAGGGTGTAATCCCATGTGTTCCATGCATGGGGCATCCTTTGTTTGTTAAATTGAGTAAAACTACTTTTTAACATCATGTGTTAAGAAAATTTTCATGCAGTTTAACATCATATGACTAAAACATAGATCTTGTAATTTTTACATCTTGTATCTCGGAAGTGGTTGGGGATTACACCCTAAGGAGGTCATGTCAAGGAGAGAGGAATATTCATTATAAATAATCCCATAAAATATAGGTAAGTTGTTCCCCTTAGTGATTACACCTCTAGGGATTATGTATGAAATTCTCATGTGCCTCTAGGCAGGGCATTATATTTTCCCTTCCATGGAAGAGTGTAAATTATGAGGCCCGATGTTGGGGTACATATTCATAGGAAAGATAGGCATTAGGGCACCTATTCTTAAACGCAACATGTAGGGTGAAGTCCCATGCCACACTTGGAGCAATTTTCAAAAGATATAAGAGTATTTGGTACCAGTCACACAGAGATTTGGGGTGTGGTTAAACTGGTCATAAATTGGTATAGGGGCCCTAGGAACTCAACTTTTTTGAAAGAGTGTTAGTTGAAATGAGGAACCATGGAGAGTCCTAGAGGATGGGTTTTGAGAAATTTGGAAATTTATGATATTTTGGAGCTTTACAAAGGATAGGGGTCTTATGAAGGTTATGGGTCACACAAAATAGTATGTTTTTCAAAACAGGGTGACCCAACCTCAGAGTAAAGTCTTAGTTCCCATGGGTTTTGTTTCATGAAGGATATTTACCTCACAAAACCCCAAGATCCTCAAAGGGGTTTCTTCTTATGTGAAGTCCATGGAGAACCGTTAAATGAATCTCCACCATGGTTTGAGGTTCTCAAAAACCCATGGGATGCAGTTTTTTGAAAGATGTCTACATTTGGAGGTCTATATCTTCTTTATCTAGTGAAGATTCTAAGTGTCACAAGTTTAGATATTTTCTCAGAAGATGAAAGGTAACATAACCTTAAAATTATAATATAGTGGGTATTTATAGGCTCATTGGAGGAAAAGGAATCATTTTCACAAAAGATGAAGGCTTTCATGAAAATATATGAGCTTCACGAACTAACAGGTTATGAAAACCTGAGTTGTGCTATTTAAATTTTACCATAAAATCATCACATGGACAAGGTATTTCTTTAAATGGGACTCCACAAACTACAATTATGAAGTATGGATATTATTTTCAATGTTCCACAAGGCCAAGGAATTTCGCGAGTCTCATCCAGTCATGAAGGTGAAGACCTTCACAAATCCATCCCCTTAAGAGTATTTTGTTTTGTCATTTTGGCCTGAATTCATTTCGAAACATTAATTCCTTCCTTGAATTCTCTTATGAAATGGGTATCCCAAAATCAACAGTGTGATAGTGTGGTATTGTTTTGGGTAGATACCCATGAGTTAGATGGGTTTTTGTATGTTGTCTCTCTGAATTATTGATATGTCTCTCTAAGTGTGAGATTCTTTCCAATATCAATGTAACACAATGGTTTCACTTGTCAGCCATTTATTCATTACTGGTTAGTGGGATGGTCAGGTTTCACAAGCCTTTATGGATGTTTAAGTGGGTTTTTCTCCCTGTTATGAGTTTAAAATGAGTGGGATGTTATGGTCTAGGTTTGTGGTTGTATGTGACTTGGGTTGTAGAGACCATTGGTGGTGATAATTGATTAGTGTGGGACTAATCATTGGTTTTTCAAGTGATATATCAGTGTTTTGAATGTGATCATAGTGAGTGCTGTCTAAGGTGTGTGTTAGTGTCCTGGGTTTGTGTAAATTGTACTGTTTATATTTTGGTTTCAACTTGGAAACCAATTATGAGCATTAGAGTGAGGTGTGCCCATTGTTTGTTCCTTATAGTGGTAAAGACCACATGATACATGGTTGTCTTGAATATTCATATGAAGTGGATCCTTGTTAAATTATGTTAAAATGAATTTGGGTATTTGGTTTTATTTTTTGAGGAAACATGTGTTTTATAAATGATTATTGGAGAATGTCCTTCAAGTGTGCAGTTGGAATTGGCATGTAATTCCTATGGGTGGTTGCTTCTTGAGCATTAGGTGTAGTTAGGAGTTTCTCTAATGGGTAGTTCATTATAGAACTACCCATGGATCATATGTATCATTGATCTTCATATCTATTCATAGTGGATTCTTTTAGAGTCGATTTGTGGCGTGTCATTGGGTTTCCATGGAACATGTGCCAAGTTCATGGATAAGTGAGTGAAATATGTTATTTTTATCGATAAATATATGGTCGAGCAATTTGGATCACGAGAAGGTTAGTGGATTTAGTTAAAGTTTTTTAAATGGAATGTGGGGGCTTTGTGTGGCTGAGTATCATCAATTGATGATGGGATAAGGGGAAGGTCTCAACAAAGGTTGGCTTAGAAAATGGTAGGGTGTGTTAGTTCCTCTAGAAGTACAGCATGATTTAGAATTATGAGCCCTTAGGGTGTATGGTTTGGCCAACAAGGAATATGGTGGAGTTTCAATTGGATCTATTGATGAGTTTTTTATGCCTTTGGTGATGTTATATTTTTTTATCAATAATGGTGACTGAGGATCATCCGATTAACTATGATATGTTAATATTTTGGTTTTATGAAACCCATAATTAGTGCCTTGGGTTAAATTTTTTAGTTATAGTGGTAAGGGATCTTGTTTTTTGAACCCTTATGGGATTCTAAACCCAGGTATCAGGGTTTAACAGAGTGTCGGTATAGTTGAATCTGAATTTTTTAAGTTGGTTACCCTTATGAAAATGGGTAGAGATCAACATTGAGTTTTGTGATTATTAGGTTGGTGAGAAGGTAGGATCTTGTCATTTGGTTCAATAAAGTGTGTCATAGTTAAAGGTTTATTGGTGGAATTGAAAAATATCAGTGAGTTTTGTGTTTGGTGGGTTGAGGATTTGTAATACCGCCTTCTGAAATGCTTACATGGTTTTTTTGGTAGAGGTTGAATGATAATACCCTAACATCAGGGTATGATCGATGAATGATTCCTAGACCCTATTAAGTATCAAGGAAATAACCAAGGGGTCACTATGATATGGGTGTGTGAGGTGAAAATATCATAAAAGGAAGGATTTGTGACCAAACAATGATTAGGTGGTGTGGTGATAAATAGTGGGATTTGGAAACCCGTCATGGAGAAAAATTTGGTGGATTTGAGATTCATGTGATGGTGAGTGGATGTTTCACCTGAGTTGATTGAGTTGAGATTTGGAAAATTTATCTTTTCTAAGAAGCATTTTCATTTCTTGTGAGTGCCTTCATTCAATTGGCAGTTATGTAGGTACATCATGTGGATCATTAGGAAAATAAATTCATTAGTTCATGTTTAAAGTGGTGTGTTGTTGTACCTAGCCTATGGGTAGAGGAAGTTTGTAGTAATTTTTATATATAAGTGAATAATTTACTTTGATAAATGAGAAATACCCATGTGTGGGTATTGATCAGAGGCAGTAAGGTGAGGGTTAGTGGAACCGACCAGTAGAACAAGGTATGTACCATCCAGAAGGTATTCATTAAGAGCTAGTGAATTTGGGGGACAAGATTCATGGGGTAAAACATGGTTTGTGACATTATTTAGGTGGTGAACCATGATTAGTTGTGTGATTTAGTGGCTTAATATTATGGTAAAACTCAGTGAACATATTAATTTTTGGAGTCAATGATTAGGGAATAAAAGAAAGTTAGTTTTGCGGTTTGGGGGTACGAGCAGATTCATGCGTGGTTGGTTATTGTTAGGAATTATTGGTTGGAATTAAGTGAATATTTTAAAATAATCTAGTGTATGTTATAGAACAGAGTGAGGAAAGGACTATTGGGAAAGGTATCACATATCATTCAGGTGTTTTTGATTGCATATTCCTTTAGGGTTTTGAGAGAGTGAGTCAGATGCCTAGGTGTAGTGGATGGGTTTTTCAAGAGAGACCCCTAGAGATACTTCTTAGGGATGAGAATTCCTTATAGGGGGTAGGTAAGGACTCTCAATTTTAGAGGCATGTTATAGTTTTTCTATTGGACTATACATGTTTATCTTGGTCAGTCATAGTGGTTTTGGGTGTCAATAGGACTTGGGAAAGAGTTTTTGAGGACCGGGATAGACCTAAAGTTAAACTTGATATTTATACGGGATTTTACAATGTGTCATATGTGTCGCACTACGAAAAGGTCATGTCAAGTTTTTGAGGGGTGCTACCTCGATACATTCTCATTGTGAATTTGTTTTCACATCATGAACTACTCCTGAATATAATTTGGGGTATTTTAAAATAATTAACCCCCCTTATTTCCTCCCCTCAAATATCTTATGGTATTTTTTGTATGGACCTCCCCTTTTGGTTATTTTGGATCCTCGAACCCCATTTCATCACCAATCAAAGTTACATTCATTATGATGGACTCCTATTGGTAAGGTTAACCTTGGGTGGTCTTTATATCTCTTTTTATTTCATTATTTATTTTCTTTTAAAAACCCTAATATGTGTGTGTTTGGGAAAATTTCTCAAAACAAACATGTTTGGATTGACTCAAATTGTGATTCTTGGTATGATAGATTCACCATAAATTTGTTAGGAAGTTATTACCATGTTATGAAATTTTTATATGATTGTATTCCAGGATTTTCATGCGGGTGCATGTATAAACTTGTGAGATATTTTTATGTTAAAGTGAGTGGGTGAGTTCTTTTTTGTGTATTTAGTGCCTTATAGGGTTAGTATGAATTAGGTTTCTTGAAATAAATGAACACAATACTTGAAATGGTAAAGTGGGTAAGGATATCTTCATTGTTAAATGAACTTAGAATGAGTCATTAAAACTTGTTTGAGACATGTGTGGCTATGGTAAATGATATAGGGGTTCTAGTAGTGAACTCCCTTTCTTGGGAGCCTTAAAACTAGTGAATGAGAGCCTGATGATAGATTGTAATGGAAGAGATATTAACTCAGGTAATTGGTAATGTAAATTGTTTTTTGGATTCAGAAATGGCCATAAGGACATGGTTTGATGATGTTGGGTGCATATGATGATGCATGCTAACAAAGATTGAAATGAATTAGATTAGCGTGTGATGTTAGGATGACCATGATATAGATGGTTTGATCCCCTTATAATGATAATGGTTATCTTATGTGAGATGTTGGGTTGGGTAGTGGTGTAATGAACCAACCTGAGTTAACTAGATAATCCACCTAATATATCATGTCATAGTGGTGAGGTGTAACAAGATAATGGAAACAAGACATGCAACCTGATTATAAAGTAAAATATAGAGATAAATCTAAGATCCATACAATCAAAGAAAAAACTTCTAAACCAGAAAGTATTAAAAGACAAGACTGAAAAGTCTCTATGTGACCAATCATCACCTCCAAACTATCTCGCTATGAAGGCAACGGCGAAAAGACAAGTAAAAATACTACAAGATGCCTTTCCCTTTACCTGGGTCCTACAAAATAATGTCTAAAACCACCCAAATGAAAAAGTAGGGTATGGGCACAAATCCCAGTAATATTCCACAACATAGTATATAAAAGGTATAAAAAAGAATGTGGTAATTCATGTTGTCACCAAAATATGCATGCCATGGGAATAGTCAAGGAGGCCACAGCCGGTTCGGAACAAATTTGAGCACAAACAGCCCCAAAATACCTATTAAGGCTATGCCTCATGATGCCCTTCCCCTTTGTGAATCGATGGAGCTCGCAATGATCTGTGGAAAAGAACGTCCTTCATGAACACCTAGAGGTTTGATGGCAGACCTCTATGCAGTGAAGTCTCAGAGTTGTGAATCACTTCGCAAACACACAAAGCTTTGATAGTGTCCTCACAAGTTCGGCATTCAGACTCATGGAACTACACCCATTCACGAAGCCCGCAAATTCTATATGAGTGTTTATGATCTTAGAGAAACCCTTTGGCTATAAATACTCCCTTCATTCTAATATTTTTTGGATGGTTACCTGACCTTTCATCTTCTGAATTTCTGCCAATTCATAAACCTCTTGAGCATCATGAACCAAAACAAAATGGATTACCCAAGGTATCAAGGATTTGAAAACCCCATTCCCTTGTGTTCTTAAGAGCTTCCACCCTTAGTGGAGATTCCTTTCATGAAGGTCTCCACCATTCATGAAGGAAGAAATACCCATTAGGAACTTGTTTCTTCGTGAATCATTCAGCCTTTGCAAAGCACTCATTTTCCAAGACAAGGCTTCACTCTGAGGTAGGGGCACTCTGTTTTGTAAAGAATACCCATTCATGAAGCCCCTGAACTTCACAAGGCACATGATATTTGTGAATAACCTCTATAAAAGGACCTAGGATTTTCAATACTCCCCTCAATGGCCTGTCCATGGTGCCTCCCTCTTGTTGACCCACCTTCGCAAAGGTTGAGTGCCCAGGGTGCCCATACCCATCCTGGATCAGTCCAAATGCACCTCGAGTCCCAATGTGACCTATTCCACCCATTCATTTTTTCTCCCACTTCATCCCAAGTGTAGATCGACCCTTGATGTGGCCTTAAAAACACATGTTTTGCCACATCCTTTTTAATTAAATTTTATTAATTTAATTTCTTATTTTAAAACTTTTTAATAAATAATGACAGTTATGTAATTTTATCACTAAATTTATTAATCTATAAATTTTTATAATTAATTGTGTATTTTAAGCCTTAAAATAATTAATTTATTTCTTAATTTAATTTTTTAGACTAATAAATTATTATTAAAATTGTTGTTTTTGTTTGCATAGTTAATAATTTAACATTAAATAATTAATTAGTTTGATTTTTTCACTTTAAATATGTAGTCTTAATTTAATATTGCTTGTATTAAAAATTAATTATCATTTGTCTTTTGATAATTCATTAATTTCTAATTCAAGTTTTGAAACAAACTAAATTTATTCAAGATTTATAATTTTATGTCTTAACATAATTCAATTGTCTAATAAAATTATAATTATTAGTCTATTTTAATTAATTTAGTTTGTTAAAGCAGCATTAACTTAAATTTTTAATTTAAATGGTTAAATATTAAATGTTACTTTAATCTTTAATTGGTTAGTTGCTTTTTAATTTTAGTTTTAATTTTATAGAAATTTAAAATTTACTTATTATAGTTATTAATAAATTAACTTAAGTTGATTGGTTTTATAAACTTATTAATGTTTACCTCTTATTTAAGTTTTCAATTGTTTTGATTCAGTTTTAGTTTTTATTAATTACTTTGTTCATATTCTATTTAATTTTTAATTTAATTTATTTATTCTGCTTATTTTACAGGTTCACGATTTCATTACGGCCACGGTGTCTCCACGCCCCTCTTTAATTGTCTCGGAATCGAACCGCGATGGGGTTTGGGAAGGACTTTTCGTCGCCGATGAAGGTTGAGGCATAACTGAAATAGGAGGGATCTCCCTTTGATCTGCGAGCAGAAGTCCACCACCGGCTTGGAGTTGCTGCTGTCCGCCTCTGCTAAAAGTGTTACACTCTAGAGCCGAGGAAGAGCTGGGTCTCCATGCGCTGCTCTGTTTGGGAGGAGGTCGACCGAGCTGTTGTCGAAATGTTCCGCGGCTGCTACAGAGTTCCCCACGGAGAAGAAGGATTAAAAACCTAGAGCTGGAAGGAGGAGGGGAGGTAACCTGCTGGTTGCTGCTGGACCGAAGGGCTGGATCCAGGCCGAGCCGCTCAACCAGCGAGAGCTCAAGCTTACGCCACTGGACCGCATCGCCGCCGATGCCTTTCTCAGAGGAGAGGAGATGCGCCGCTGCTGAGAGAGGAGGAGCTCGACGCCGCGCTTGAAGCCGAAGCCGCTGTGCGCCGCACTGCAGGAGGAGGGAGCCGGCGGCTTCCTGGAGAAGAAACCAAAACCCTCCCCCTTGCAGCGTGGATTTGGGGGAGGAGGTTTAAAAAAAATAGATAAAATATAATAATAAAACATATAATAATAAAAGTAAAGTCAAAAGAAAAAAAAGAAAAGAAAAATCAAAAGTTAAAGTAAATGATAAACTTTAATAAGTCAAATTAATAGAACAAAATTCATAAAAGTAATAAACTTAAACAATCATAATATTAATAAGTAAATAAATTGTAAATTATGTTACAAAGCTAAATTAATAATGAGTGTTAATAATAAGTTAGTAATAATTAAATATTTTTTTATAGTATAAATTATATAACTAATAATAATTATAAATAAACTATTAAATATATTTATTAATTTAAATATATTTAAAACTTAAGTATTAATTCTAATTACTTAAATAAAATTAGCTAATTAATATATTAATCTAACAACTTAATTTCTTAAATGGTAATAATAAAATTATTAATACTTTTTAAGTTATTAAATTTCTAATTACTTATTTACTTATGATATTAAATTTTAATGATTTAGTTAAATTTGATAAACTAAAAAATTTACTATTTAGTATTTATATTTATTAATCTAATTATATCAATAGCGTTTGATAAATTTATAATAATATTATATAAAAGTAAACAATAATTATTAACTTAAATATTTACTAATTATCTTTAGTTAACTTTTTTCTTTGAGTTTTAACTGCTTTATTTCGTTAATATTTTGTGCAGGTTCATTCCAAAGTCGTAAACACGTCTGTGTGCATGCAACTAACTCATCCAGAGTTAGTTACGTGAGGAAAACTCACATGGCGTGCATGTCGCGGATTAAACGCACGTGTGCGGTACGTTTGTGAAGGACAATTAAAGTCGGTGGAAGTGATCGGTGACATGCAGTAGATGACGGATGATATAAAACAGAGAAGCAGTATAATTTTAAGGGGTTAATCTCATTCACTCTCGCTCATACTAATTCCACACCACACCATCTTTGAGATCGGAGACTCCTGGGAGGTGAGAGAGCAAGCCATGGATGCGACGGGGCCCGAGAGCAGAGCATTATATAGGGAGTTCTTTTCCCTTCTTGTACTTAATTTTTACAATACTCTTTTATCGATTGTATTTCGTTGCTTACATCAAGATGGTCAAAGTATAAATTTTCTTAGCTAGAGAATTCAATTTTGTTGGTAAATCTTTTAGTCTTCTTCATTCACTCTACATTTTTCAGAATCATATTCAATCGGTGAGATTGAATAATGATTCTCTGTTTTATTGCTTCACACATTTAATGTTTTAAAATTCATAAATTCAAGAACTACTGGCGAGGTAATTCTTGAATACATTTATCGAAGTGTTAATGTCTTAAACTGTGGAAATTTACGGCGAGTTTATCTTTCACTGTTATCCTTTTTTAACTGTCAAACAGTTTGACTGATTTTGGAGTGGTGAACTCCTTAAGTTAGTCTTCTGTGTGTTAAGTTTCCCGGTGAGGGAGACCTTCCACTTTTATTTCTTGAGGTGTGACTCAATAAAGCATAGTGAAGAAGATATCCTTTTAACTAGTAGATTTGGAATTCTCGAGTATTATTTTTGATCTGCTCCTTCGACCTTGCTGCTTTATTTTAGTATTTTGTTCTTTTATGTTTGTTTTACTGTAGTTCTTAGTTCATCAGTATTTTTGTAATCGATTAGTATCTTTCTTAAAGAAAGTTACAAAAAAAAATTGTAAAGTAAAAACAACTATAAAAATGCACACTCGCTTCACTGCTAACAACATTGGAGTTTAATAAAATTAAAACCTTAGAAATCACTCGTTTTCCTTCTCTGTGGTTCGACTCTGCACCACTATGCTAGTGTAGGTTAATAAATGTAATTTTTGAGGGTCGTGACGACCTCCGGCCTATTCAACCCTCCAACCTACCTTTTTCTTCTCATCATAAGTACATTAACCCCTATTGGTTATCATTATTGGGACTGTAATGTGGACCTCGTAACTAGCCACTCCTCACATCATTGTACCCTAGTAGTTAAAAGTCCATGCCCCACCCAAAGGCGCATGAATGATGGTTTCATAAGGCCAAGGGGTGAGGGGTGATTCCCCCCACATCCAAGTTTCATGTCAAAAAAAATCTCAGCTCTTCTTCCTAGTTATATGATGTTAAACTGCATGACAACATTCTCAACACATATCGTTAAACTGTAGTCTTACCCAATGCAATAAGCACAGGATGCTCCATGTATGAGTGGCATGGGATGAACTTTAACAGGATGTCATGTTTACCACTCACATGGAATAAGAACCTCCTAGCATCCCTCCTAGGGTAATCCCCCTAGTTTTCCTTGCAGGAGGCGACACTCTTGCACCTCTTCACCTGCTCGGGTCATAGCCATAGGTCATTTGACTAAGCTCTCCCTCTCCCTTTAGGCCCCAACATCCATCCACTAGTGAACAAAGTGGATCCTGTGATATTCATATATACTTATTCCTCTTTTTTCACACTGACCATGACTCATTTGGGCATAGAGGTTGGTTTTTATCATGACATCCATACAATACTAAACCATATGGGCATCCTATTTGGTATAATCCCCAAAAAACTCAAATGGGCCTCCTGTATAGGTGTAAGACCCAACCCATTCATAATTATGTGGTCTTTGATTCCCATCTAACTAGGATACGTAGGAATCCTCTTTGAGGCCCTAACCCAACACCCAAATTCACCATAATGTTATCCATGCCACATTCCTAGTAGGTCCATATCTAGATTGGAGGGTGATATTCCTTCTAGGATCCTTTCATCATCATCCTTAAAGGTTCATATCCCCATGCCCCCCACTTGGGAGACCACATATGTAGAGACCCAAAGCTTAACGTACATGGACAATACATTACTTTTGTAGAATACTTAATACATAACAAAAACCAAAACTCAAGGATTGTAATAGTTTAGTGTCTTTGGAAACTTGGAATATAATCTTCTAATCTTGGTGAAAGATCTTCAACATCTCTCATATATATCTCCCCCTTTTCTTTTCATACCTAAAACCTTTCTTTAAATCCTGAGGAAAAGAAAACATAAAAAGGGGTGAGCTCAAATGCTCAGTAAGGGTAAGCATGGAGAAAATAAAACAAATCATATACATTTGAACTTAAATACGTGAACATAATGTTTAAACATTAAGATCTTGGGAAATGACATAAAACATGGCATTACATAAGGCATAGATCATAAAAAAAACATTAATCCTGCTAAAATAGAATGAGAATAAAACATGTAATTGTGGAAACCATTAAGAACATGTTATGATTTCCATAGTAGCCAAGACATTTCTGCCAAGACCATCTTAGTAGACAAAGTCCCTTTCTGAATCGAGTTCACTCCTCGTTTCAGTCCTGTAACACTGAACCAGATTAACTTACCGTTCCAGCCATGTCTATCTCATGAGATATAAATCTTTACCCAATTCATTGGAGGGAGATATAGGTCCCACCCATCTCATAATGAAATCATTCTTAAGTGTGCCACAACATAAATATAAATCATTCATCATAACCCAAAAAATAAAATGGGTTTCATAAACATCATCCCATCATAACATAATCCATAAAAAAATGGATATCATTTCATCATAAGAAAAGTGAAACCAGGTAAATCATAGAGACATTATACTTGAAACATACACATATGAAATAATGTCATCTTAGATGGAAAATGGTTTTGATAAAACACTTGAAATGATTTCTTGAGGAAAATATCCTTTCTTCTTCAAAATCAATTTCTTTTCACAAAACGTCATGCAATTTTAAAAGAAAAAGATTTTGTTTAAAATAGTCAAGAAATATTTTGGAGGAATCTTCATGAAAATAAGGCTTTATAAAACCGTAAAAATCCTTTCATGTCGTATAAGTTAAAAAAACATTATCCTCGTACTTTTTTCGAAAAAGTCAAAAAGTTCCTCATATGGTAAACAAAAGAAATATTCCTTACATAACACAAGGTAAAAGTCAAAGCGGGGTAAAAATTACATTAAAAATACATGGAAGAATATTAAACAATTTATGATAAACATTTTATGGGCATGGATGAAAAATATAACCCCAGTAAATACTTACGTATAAGAAATCTCAGATAAAAATGAGATTTGCAAAATTATCCCTTACCTTATGTCTGATATGCTTCGTATGTATCTGAACCTCCTGTATAATGATTTAAATAATGTCATTGAGTTATTAAAGAATTATATTTATTATTATTATATCATATATGGTTCACTTAGGTATTTATATTACCCGTTCATTTGTCAATTCCATGTTAAAGTAGCATTTTGGGTAAAATTGTTTCATTTATCGTACGTGTTTGGACTTGTTGTTCTTGATATTATTATTACTTATATCATGATTTAATTACTTCAAAAATGTAAAAAATGATTTATATATCATATATATTAAGTATATATATATATATATAATAGATAGATAGATGAAATGAAGCACACCGTTCATGGAGACGGTAGGTCGTACGTACGCATGAACGTTGTTTTCCTTTCCTTATTGACTTGAATGGAAGTAAGTAGATGACATATATATATATATACATAAATACAGTAGCTTTATAATTTCATATATTTCATTATTATTTCTTATATATACTTTATAATCATTTTTGAATGGTTAACATGGATAATGAATCTCATCACGTCGTGGAGACGGTAGTCCGTACGTACGCACGAGCGATGATATCGTTTCCATAATTATTGAATTGAATTGGAGTGGATGATACAATATATTAGAATTAGTATGATGTTATAATAACTATGTATAGTTATTATTTACACCATTATACCAATCCAAGTAAGGTGGTGTTGGAAAAACAGATTACACCACGGCGTGGAGACAGTATTCCGTACGTACGCACGCGCGGTGATTTCGTTTTCCATAGGATGGATAGAAGGTGAAATGGGGTTGTTTCATATTTATAATAACATATAAGTATATTAGTGATACTTATGTTATTACTTTATAATGAAACAACTAAATAAGAATAAGTTGAAGATGAAAGAAGCTTAAAATAATCGGTAGAAGAGATTACCTCTTCTTCGACACACCTCCTTTAAACTTCTTCTTAGGGCACTAGGGTTGGTCTTTTGAGAAGACCAGAACCTATATGATATAACTAGAGAGGTTTAGAAGAGTAATTTTTAGATTTTTTCCGAGCTTCAAGGCTCAAAAGGGTGTGAAGAGAAGTGGGAAGGGGTTCCCTTTTTATAAGGGAGGAGAGGGGCACCTTTGGAAATCTTAAAAATATTAATTTATAATAAATATAAACCCACTTAAAAACCTCTAAAAAGGACTCATATTAGAATATTAGATGAGATAGGGTTGTAATCTCATAAAACAATAAAATTTAGACATGTAGGGAATTTATTTTAAACATTATCAACTTGATTTATCCTTATTTAATCTATTAAATTTTATTTGTGGTAATAAGATTCTAAATTTTAAATTGTTATAAATAATTACTTATGTGCTGTGAATTATCCATAATTAGATAATTTATGACATTTTAGAATATATAAATTTCAATTTATAATTTTTAAATATTTTTGTGATTTTTAAACAATTTAATAATATGTTATTTTTATAAAATAACAATAGTGTCAATTTTGACACTATTCATTTATTTGAATTTAAATAAAATCCACACATAGGATATATTCGAACTACAATATTTAATAGGTTCCTAACATGTCATAGTAATCTAAAAAATTAGCGGAGAACATTAAATAGTTCATATAATATTTATTTTACTATTTGTAAAACCATTTATTTGATATTTCTCTTAATAAAATAATTGCTACAACATTTTTGTATAACTATTAAATATACTTATTTGTTGCATAAAAATTAAAAATAAAATACTATGATGAAGATAAATTATATATCTTTCATAATAATACATTTAGTAGGATTTATCTTCTAAAACACCCAAATTTTAAAATGTTATATTTATTAAATTATGAAGGTGACAATTTTGACATCATATAAAATAAAATACTATAAGTGTCATAATCACTTTTATAAGACTCCAAACGGTCATATATTCGGTCATTGGATGATTATGGTGTATATATACACCAACAATAAGTTTTGGTCAGGTTTTTGAGCCCTTTAATATGTATTACTATTTCAATAAAAACAATATTATTGATTTTGTACTAAATAAATAATTTCTGCATCATTAATGTATAAGCTAATAAGGTAATTAAATAACTCTTAAAAATTACAAATAAATTACCATGATAAATAAAAACATTTTAGCTTTCAAATGAGTATTTATAACCAAATTTATATTCTGTATAACCTTATATTAAAAATAATTTAATTATTAAAGTTTGAGTGAGACATATTTCACTTTCCTTTAAATAAAATAAACTAAAGGTCTTAATCACCTCCAAGTGGGTTCTAATGGATTAAATTTAGACCCAAATATGACTTAGGATGAAATATAATCATCCAATTATATTAATACAAGTTTTCAGGTAATTTTATAATATTATATTTACCCTTAATTACCCGATTTACCTTTTACTATGGTAAATAAAACTTACCATAGTTACTATTCATAATGCCCAAAAATAAAAAAGTAGTATGTTAATATAATTTGGACCCACTGATTCCAAATATATAATCCATTTTTCCAAATTCAATACACATAAGTTTCAGAAATTAAATTAAAATTAATCTCGTTGTCGAAAGAAAACGGGTTTTTGTTTAAAACATTGCAAAAGATTGAATTGATTTAACCTACGAATTCAATGTAAAATCAATGCTAATGAAATAAATTATATTAAATGGTAAAAATATATTCTATTTATACTTTAAAACCATTAAATATTATAATTTAACCACATAAATTATTACGATGAAAAAAGTTCTTTTTAATTAAAATATAGCGTGTTTTTACTATTCATTAAAATATGAAAGTTATCAGAATAATATGAAAAATTTATCCAAGGTAAAATTTTATATCCTGATTCCAAAGAATAATTTTATTTTGTAAATTTGAACTTATAAACATGTCAAAAACTATATTTAATGTGGGTGCTCCATCAAAAGGCGGCAAAACTCAATTTTTTGAAAAATACTTATTTTACCCGAAAAATTTATTTTATTCTCATACCATGTTCTAGAAAATGAGAAAGATGAATAATAATGTTATAAAATTAAAAATTTATTTAATACTATTCATAACGGCTAGTTCATAATAATATTATAAAAATATATCGTTGTTTAGTGAAACCCGGTATTGCGTACAACACACGCTATCGAGGAAGGTCACGATTGCGTGTAATGAAAGCCAAGTTAGGGTTGCATGTAGTGCAAGCTCCTTTTGGTGTAGAGTACAACACAAGACATCAATGAAATTAAAAAGAATATTTTTCATAAACTCTCAGGGTGTTACAACATATCCAATGGGTACATAGGGAAGCTTCAATGTGTATCCCCCATACCATACCTCATTGACACTCCTCTCATGGTATGAGCATCCTTAACACATGACGTTAAACAACATGGATCAGTCCTATCACACAACCTAAACTATAGCATCGAATTATGTTGGTTTTGATCCCTATCTTCTATGTATGGTATGTAAGATGCCTACCTAAGGTTTAATCTCAAAAAATTGTAAACTTAGGTTATCCCTCACAGGGACTCACCTCCTAGATCCACCTCCATAGGGTGTTCTGATCCATTAGTAAACTATTTTGGTGCTCCCTCTTAGTGATTCACATCCCGGATCCACCTCAGTAGATAATTATGATATATTTTTAAACTATTTAGGAGCTCCCTCTAAGGGATTCACCTCTTAGATCCTTCTACATGGAGTGTTCTGATCCATTAGTAAACTTACAGGTATGAAATCATCCCTCCAAGAGACTCACCTCTCATATCCTCTTCCATGGGGAATTTTTATCCATTGGTAAACTTATAGGTATGAAATCATCCCTCCTATAGACACACCTCTTAGGTCCGCCTCCATGAGGCATTCTGATCCATTGGTAAACTATTAATTTTCTCCCGCCTAATGGTGAACCTCCAAGATCCGACTCCATGGGGAATTCGGATCCATTGGTAAACTTTCAGGTGTGACATCATACCTATTATGGATTCACCTCTCAGATCCATATCCATGGGAAATTCTAATCTATTGGTAAGCTATTTAGGTTCTCCCTCCTAGGGATTCACCACCCAAATCCAACTCTATAGGGAGTTCTGACCCATCCATCTTATCCCCAAAAGACATTAACCATGTGCCCATTTCCATAAGACATTAAAAACCTGCCTAGATCTGTCTCTGCATGATTTTTTGATCTATCTCCACATGACATTACACTCCAAACCTATCCCATAACACATGACTCATGAGAAAAATGGGATGTATGGGGTGAAATCCTTGGAATATATATGACCACAACGTCATCTACCTCATGAAACATGAGATGGATGAGGTGAAACCATTAGAAGATATATGCACATGGATTTAAATACCTCATGAAAAACATGAGATTCCTGAGTTGAAATCCTTGGATAATATGAACTCATGACATAAGATACCTCATGAAAAACATGATATGCCTGAGGTAAAAATCCTTAGAAGACTTATTCCTATGGCGTTTCTACCTCGTGATCAACACATGATGACTTGTATTATTCACTTAATATGCCTCACATGAGATACCCTCTAAAGAGGAATAATAAAAGTGACCAATTCTCCCAACGTCCAGAAATACCCAGTGAGACCCAATGTGACTACTCTCCAGACCGAAGGTTTATTCCATGTCAAGAAAAAATAATAATGTACAAACATAATTAGTGTAATTTAACTAATGTCCACAAAGATATGGAATTAGGAATGAGTTCCAAGAACATTAATTAACTCTATGAGGGAGAACCATACTAGGTAAAGATCTCCAAGGTGAAATCCATTAAAGGGGAAACCAATATCACATCATCTTGTTTCAATAAAGGAGTATACATCGTCATTCAAATTGATGAAAGTTTCCCACCCATGGAATGTGGAAATGTGGGGCTACAGCATGTCAGTGCACACACACGTCATATCGACGTGAAAGTAGGGCCATGGAAAAAGCATCAGAAACAGAAATGGTGAAACCAACTTGAATCTCTTCTCCTCAACATGGGGACTAGTACCATTTGGACATTATTAGATTATAATTTCATTGTATTCAAACATTTTTCACTAGGTACCACTAAGAAAATGATGGTACCAGCATGGAACTCACCAGAAATTGGGGCAGTTAGCAATTGAGCATCATCAGCCTGTGACATTGTCGATGTGGATCCCTCTCTATATTTAGAAGATTGGATGATGTTGGGGAATTGGGTATCACTTTACTTTTACCTATATTGAAGTATGAATCCATATTCCTTATATAACTTACATAGAATGGAATTTTAAACCTAGATCTTGCAGGAACTGGGGTAGGATAAATGCAGATGCAGTAATATCATATAACTCCAATACCACCATGAATTCAACTGTAACTACGGCTATCAGGAACCTTTGCCCCATCTCACCTTTGAATATTATTCAATAGAGGGTGATCAACACCCTAGTATGTTGGTATGAGTGGGAGGGAATCATTCCCACAAGGGATATGGACCTATAGGACCTAGAGGAATCAGTTCCACTCTAACACAACCACCCCCAAGGGTTGTGCAGGCAGAAACCACTCCCCATTCCAAAAGAAAATCATTTTGTGAGTCTCTCCCATGATCAATCCTATGAATAATTACCCTACAATGAGTAGGAGTGTGATGATCGGGTCACCCTGGTTTCAACTACTACCTGGGCGCCTCTAAAGATGGCTCTTGTTAGTGCCATCAATGACTAGTCCCTCAGGTCAAAGAGCAGGTGGACTTTACCTCTATTCTGCCATCCCCGGTCTAAACCACCTAGGTTCAACATCGGGGGAATTCATAGGAGAATGCCTAAAAAGGGGAATCGTCTTCTACATCTCTAGTGGTGAATCCAACATGATTCCTAAAACCCCATAAATAAGAAATTAGGGATCTATTTTCACCTGATTGGGATTGATAACCTAGCCACCTCATAGGAAGGTTGGGTTGACTTTGTCAATCATTGGAACCATCGAAACCTGTTATGGGCCAACCTATAAAAATGAGAGTTTGTTAAGAGTTTCACCTCATACTATCTCCATTACAAGAAGATGTCGTTCCTAATATTCCCCCAACTAGTACAAAGATCTTCTACGCATTCCTGCATCTCAACATGAAGGTTCCCCCCATGTCAATTTTCGCCAGCATGAGGACCTTACTCATAATCCAACCAACCAGAGTGAAGTTATTCCCCATGTTTATGAAGTATCATGCCTTGAAGAACTTTACTAGGGAATAATGGAGAACATTCATCATTTTTGGTACAATCCTTGGAAATTCCAAGTCATCATCAACCTCATCGATCTATCTGACTCTAAGGACATAGATGATTCAGTAATGGTTTTACCACCCCAGTTTCCATAGTCTGGGATAGAATCTTGATAGGTGATATTTTCCATCCCAACAAGTAAAATCCATAGGATCCTCAAATCACTCTGTAGGTACATTCATTTGGAGGTAGCTTTGTCCCCCTTTTAGGGGCTCATCGTGTAGTTATCTCTGTAACTACTAGTTTTCATTCCCTCTACCACTATCCAAGATATCATAGAGTTGTTTTGGATTGGGATGAATTCTATAGATGTTGATCAAATTATTGAGACATATACACCTGAACCATAGATGATCACCATAGCCCTTGAGCACGAGGCAATGGTGAATTCTCCATCCTACAAGGATGAGGTGATGTGATTGGTACCACCCTTGAGAGACAACCCAGCATGTAGTGGGAAATTGCCTAATGTTTTGGATCCTCTGTTGGCCCGTAATCCACCAAACCAATCCATATTAATGTCGCTACACATCTCCCAACCAGCGTGGATTGGAGCATGGGATGACCAAGAATAGGTCCCTACCTTTGGGAAAGATGGTTTGTAAGAGGTTCTAGCCTCTGAAAAACTATCAGTGATGTTCTGACCACCAGAAAATCCCAACTTTGACATACTGGAATCCCTTACTGAGGGTCAATCCATGTTTTTTCACTAGATCATTTGGGTGAAATTATACCACCTCTATGGCTATCAGTTGGTTTATCTAGGCAAACAGGGGCACCTTGAAGACCTCAACCAGTGTTATCGAAAGGTTGAGTTGGCAGCACTTCCAGTGGATCATCACCCTGCTTTTCCTAGATACTATCAGACCCTCTAATAGATATACTTTAAGATCCTCACAGTTCTATATAGAATTTTGGAAGAGGAAACTCTATATGTGCATATCAAGGGGTGGGGATAGTATATTACTCTCTATTTCAGTGTTTCCTTTTTTCCATCCTGAATTACCCATCGATGATGATAATTATCCTCTGGGCATAGTTATGGTAAACATGGTCCTCCCCACCTAGACAGAGTATCAGAGGGATATGGGAACTAATGTATATCATGATAGAGAAACCCCTCTCCCAAGGGTAGCACAACACCAGGTAGAACCTCATGCAGGTGTATGTACCTGCCAGCAAAGGTATTTTCTCAAACTCTAAGATACTTATGAGACATTTCTTGTCTGTAAAAACATTGAAAAGGGTAAGAAGTATGTCTATCCATATAATTCATCTAAGTTTTCACTAAAAATATAGTCATATACCACAATGTCCACCTTACTCAAGTAGGTAGTATAGTGGAAAAGGATCATCGATGAACTCATTACTGATCGAGGCCCAAATTATGGTGTTGCCCATAAAGATCCCATTTCTCCACCAAAAGGGCAAAAAATTCTCCTTTTACATCTTCGGTGACTTGATATTGGAAAAAATCATGCTCATCTAGAAATAGTGTATGTGATAATTCATATAAAGTGGTTGAGATATGAGTCGTCAAATCTGGATGAGCAGTGTGATTACCTTCCTTAGGATCTAGGTCATGTCACTCTATGAGCCACTGAGCCTATTTATAGTGTTGATAATCCTATAAATTCATTGGTGGTAAATAATCCTCATCAAGATAGGGACCCCCACCAATATTATTTGATATCGACTCTTATTACTCGCCTTGAGGCCCTAGAGATGCAAAAGATAGTGAATCCACCGGATAGAAAGCCATACCTGGCACGGGTGGAAAACATGAAAGAACCCCCAAAGTTTGTAAATCCTATATTATCTCCATTAAAAGGGATGGGTGACCCACTAAAATATTTGGAACACTTCATCTCCAAGTGTGGACCCATGTTGGGAACCCTAGAGTAGTACGAGGCAGCCAAGCTTATATGTTCTATCCATACATTGGAGGGACCTATGTTTTTTTAGTATAGCCAGCTACCCAATGGGTCTATTATTTGTTTGGAAGACCTTATTAGATAGTTCCCTTACCGGTTCATCTCCAACACGTGCAGGAGAATCATTTCATACCTCTTCAAGTGCAAGAAAAATCCTGATGATCTAGTCATAGATTTTATCTCGAGGCGGAAAGGCCTCACATATTCACTCAACATGCCATTGAATTAAGAGAAGTTTTTAACAATGTGTGTGAGGAATGTCAAGACCAAGTTTTTCCCTACCCTTATCACCCAAAACTTCCTAGGAGGGTTTCAATATTTTTCTGATAAGGCACAATATCTAGATGAAGTCTTGTATTATGCCAAGAAGGCATGCCCACTACCTCCTATAGATCCTGTAAGATGAGATTCCAAAGAAGATACTTATTCCATAGTACAGGTGGAAGCCCCCATTCTACTAGAGTTATTGTCCCCTCTACCTAAATAACCACACTGAGTCCAACAACCTCACCAAGTAAAACCTTTCCCAGATTAGAATGGGTAGGCACCTCCTTTCCAATCATAGACTCCTAGAAAAGAGAATGTGGCTCCAATACCTCATCAGAAATTGGACCCTCATTAAGGTCAGGATTCTCGATCACCCTTTCCAAATAGAAGAAACTGGGTTTATTCTTTCAAATATTCAATGGTTCCCAGTTATTTCATCAGTTCCCTAGTTTAGGGGATTATGAATTTTCCAGAGTGTAAGAGGCCCTAGGAAGTCGGATGCACTAACCACCCCAACCATTTTTCTTACCACATGATACTTTAACATACCATCAATGAATGATTTTTGTTCAATGATTTCCTCCAGGACAATGTTGGAAATGGTTAGATCAAGTTGGGAAACATCCTAGAATATGTTTTTTATATCTCTATCGATACTAGTAGAAAAAGTGAGGGTTCTGGTGAATGGAAATAAGTTACCAACTATGGGACTTAGAAGTATGAAGAATGGTTAGATCATAGAGTAGTTTCTTGAACTAATGGAGTCATCTATTCCTTTTTAGGAAAGGATGAACCTCCACAAGTCATCATGACTCCTCCATCCATTGATTCCGCATCCACATCACAACCTCCTGAATATCAAAAGAGTAGGTTCTGATGGAAAAAGGGAAAGAAAATTTCCCTGTCAGTGTTGAATCCTTCCCACATTCTCTAATATTTCATGCATTCAGAGTTATGAATCACCCTCAGGTTCTACCCAGCATTGGACGAAGCCTCTGATGATGAGAAGATGTATTCCTATGTGAAAATCGTAGAGATGATGGACCACTTCACAGTGCCTTGTGATGATGAGTTCTCTTCAGATCCTCTGAGTACCTCTATTCATCATCTATGCACACCACCAATACCAGGCAGTAGGTGTTTCATAGAGCTCAATAGCCACAACCCTCTTAACCTACTCTTCCTGAAACATATCTCCAACTAACTGTGTTAAATGACCGGGTTTCCATATGTTACCACACCACAATCATGTGCATCCAGTTATATATAAGCCTTAATCATCTGACATTCATCCAATAATGGTTCTTGGTGAGTTATATGGTCAATAGAAGGAAATTTCTAGTACTATCTAGATCTCAACAGTATAGTTGGCAGCACCTGTTGTATAGCTAAAATCACCTATTGTGCCCCCAGCCAAGGAGAAACCCCCTGCGATCAGAAACATGCCTTAGACATGGAAGTATTAAATGTTGAATAACCTCACCAGTATTCTTATGATACTATCAATCCTCGAGGACCTACAATTTTCAAAATAAATGTGTGAGTCCTTATCAGAAGATTTGAAAATCCCCCTCTAATTTGATGCAGAAGTAGCTGGTATAGTGACCTACTCTGCATAGTATGGAGATCAATAGGAACTCTAAGACATTGTCTCATTGTCTAGGGAAGATAAGGGCTCTCTCATGAAAGTTCACATTCTCCTGTTATACATCACAATACAGTTCAATGTCTTAGACATCCATTTATTTTTTATCGATATAGGTTTTAGGATTAACCTCATCCTGAACCAGAAACTCCACAAGATGAGACTGACAGAAGTGGATTTGAGTCCCTATGGCCTAAAGGTCTAGGTTTATGATAGGACATAGTATAAATTTTATGATAGGATTCATTTGAAGACCTAGTTCAGAGGCTTGATGCAAGCACTGAAATCATGTTAGTCTCATAAGATACCTCCTACAATGTGTTGATGGGTAAGTCCTGGCTTTATCTACATGTATCAGTCCCTTCCTCATATCACTAATGCCTCAAATACTCCCTCAATGGTCAAGTGGTGGTACACCATGGTGATTAATCCCCCTTATACTCCTTTGAATCTCGTTATCTAGAAGCTGACTATTACAAGAGTGGGCGGAAGAAAGTTTAGACCAATGAGGTTGAGCATACAACTACTATAACCAGCATGTGGGAAAACTTTGACGATGACTTCATTCTCCCAATCCTTCGATTGGAGTCCACGATTCCAAACTTGTAAAATTGATTCTTTATCTCCCATAGAAAAGGGAATTGCATCCCTAAGAATAAGGAACATCTGCATATTAGCTCATACTTCTACACGGGATAGGACTGGGTGATACCACAATCCCCTACCTCTTTAAAGTATCAAGAGGTTCTCCATATAGCCACAATTCCATGACATTATTTCTAGTTCCATAGACTAGGAATGAATCACCACAAAACAACCACTAATATTTATTTGATATCAAGCATGTACCCCACGGTCTAAGGCCGGATGGAATTGGATCAACAACCCCTATCACTATGGCCTTAGTAGAGTAGGAATTCCCTAATAAGGATTCTGTGTCCACCCAAGAAAGAAACAATTCTCACCCTGAGTCAATTGGCATGGGTAAACTACCTCCTCAGACTAATTCTCTTGCATCATACAAAGAAGAGTATTTTGAATTCACTCCTCTGACATTTTAGGAGGGTGTATCTTCCATTTTCAATGAGTTGATTCAGTTAAAATCGGGTACTGAGGAATATCTGAGGCCAAAACTGATCAGTACAGGCATGCCCCTAGAGAAGAAGCAGTAGTATTTGGATTTTCTGAAGCAACATCATGATGTATTCTCCTAGATTTATGAAAAGATTATAGGACTATACCCTCAGGTCACTATTCATTATCTCGGTCTCCCAATGAGTCATCATAGGTTCAAGAAGCCTCCAAGAAAAATAAACCCCTCTCACCTTTACGTGGTCGAGTCCAAGGGTGATAAGATTATTAAATCAAAATTTATCAGGGAAGTTCATTACCCCATGTGTCTAGCTAACTCCATTCTGTTCAGGAATAAGAATGAGTAGATTAGAGTCTGTATCGACTTCTGTGACCACAATATCCATTGTCTGAAGGATGATTATCCCCTTCTAGTGTCAAAATTGTTGATCGATGTTGCAGTTGGGTTCTAGAACCTATTATTTATGGATGGATACTCTAGATAAAACCATATATAGATGGATCCTAAGGATAAGGATTCTACAACCTTCAAGGTTCCCCAAGGGGCCTTCTATTATCAGGTAATTCCCTTTGGTCTGAATAATGTATGAGACACTTATTAGTGGTCCATACACCACATCTTCAAACTGATCCTTGGGATATTAGTGGAATGATATGTGGATGACATGGTGGTAAAATCCCATCATCATCAGGACTATCTCAAATACCTTGAGAAAGTGTTCAGCTTCCTTCACTCCTGACATTTTAAGATGAACCCATTTATGTGTGAATTCAGGGTTACCTCTAGGAATTTTCTCAGATTTTTCATCAGACATAGAGTCCTTGAGATTGACCCAGAGAAGATTAGATCCATCAGTAATATTCCTCCCCTGAGAAACCTCTGGGAGCTCCAAGGCCTCCAATTCCACTTAGGCTATATACTCAGATTCATCATGAATCTGTCTGGAAAGTGTGATAACTTTTTGAGGATCATGAATAAAGGTACTTCCTACCAATGGGGTGAGGAATTCCAGAAAACCTTTGAGGAAATCAAGAAATATATATCTTTTATAACCTTTGGTACTAATTCCACCCATCCCAGGGAATCCTATTGTCCTCTAAATTACCACCTTGGAATGGTCCCTTGGTTACCTAATCTACCAGAAGAACAATTAAGATAGAGAGAATAGTCTATACTATCTTAGATGCATGTTAATCAACACAAAGTTTAGATACTCTTTTATTGAGAAGAGTTGTCTTGTGCTAGTTTTTACAGTGCAAAAGTTGCATCATTATTTATAGCATCATGAGATTCAGTTGGTGTCTTGAGTAGATCTACTAAAGTATATCTTGAATTTCCCCATGTTGACAAGAAGGATGGTACACTAAGAAATGATCCTTCAGCAATTCAATATCATGTTCATTCCATAAAAAAATCAAGTGTCAGGCATTGAAATACTTTCTAGATTCCCATTTGGATCTTGAAGAACTACCCTTGGATGTTCACTTCCTAGATGATGTTATCCTCTCAGTTTATCAGGATTTTTCCTGTTGTCAGATTAATTTTGATGGTGCCATCTAGATCCCAACCTGTAGAAGGCTCAATGATCCCATGCTCAATAGAGTAGTCATGTGGATCATTTTAATCACCCCAACATATGATTTCATACCATACTTATTCCTACTATCAAAAGGATGCACCAAAAATGAGTCTGAGTGTCAGTATCGCATCATTGGTATCTAAATGGAAATCAAGATTAATTTCCCTGACTTTCACATGAAGGGAGACTCTGAATTATTCATCAAAATGATCAATGGTTAATGTATCATCAGAAAGATGGATCTTGTGCCCCTACTGGTGCGCACTCACCAACTGATGGCCCAGTTCCCTTCTCAGAAGGAAGTGATCCCTAGACAAATAATGGTCAAGTTGATGCCTTGGATAGTTTATCAATGTCTATTGGAGAATCTGGCCTAGATGACATGTTCATTCATGTGGGGAATTAGAGGGTAATCACTCTCATCACTCTAGATGATGATAGCCAATATGTAAACCAGCTGACTACTGGTGCTTCCACATCAGTACCCTCGAGTTATCCCAAAGTAGGGGAAAACTCCAACTAGAAAACTACTTTTATTTAGTATCTCCAGTGTGGAATTCTCCCACTAGATCAAGTCAAGCATGAGCAAAACCATCGACGTGCAACACAGTTCACCCTTTAAAGTGTGCCTAACTTTGAATCAATATTCTAAAAATGTGGTTTTTATGGAATTCTACTCCACTGCATCAAAGGAGATTATATTACCCATTTAATATAGGAAGTTCATGTCAGGTATTGTGGTTCTCATCGGGTAGGATTAAATCTCTCCCCCTAGATTCGAAGGTTGGGATAATTATGTCCCACCATGGTCTATGATAGCATTGGGTATTCCAAGAGGTGTCACATGTGTCAGATCCATTCCAAAATTGTGCATAGACCACTAGATCCCCTCCACACCACCGATTATTCTTGGACCATTGTAGTATGTGTAGTAGATTTTGTGGGACCATATCCACCAACAACATCTTGTTAGTGAAGGTTCATTCTAACCATGATGGATTTCTTTTTTAAGTGGGTAGAAGCAATTACCCTCAAGGAATTTAAGTCATGATCCCTAATCTAATTCATCATATCCCATATTATCCATCGATACGGATTCCCTCGCGATATTCTCACCAACAATGAATCCAACTTTTCGATTGCTGAGCTAAATAGATTGTATAACAATTACAACATTTGGTCCAACCATACTTCACTACCATGCATAAGAAAATAGATAGATATAGGCATTCAAAAAGACCCTATCTAAAATTATGTAGAAGATAGTGGGATATGATAAGAAAATTTGGCCATAAAATCTCCCCAAAACCTTCTGGGATTATTGGATAATGAATTAGAATTCCACCTAGGTGACTCCATATTACCTGGTGTATAGAAATGAGGTAGTCCTTCCCATCTAGATTCAGTTTCTATTTCTCTAAACAACTATTTATAACCAGAAGATACCAGAAAATATAGAATAATTCCTTCTAGTTGAGCTATAATCCCTCGAAGAAAACAGGCTTTAGGTGTTTAATAATTATAGAGGCACTAGAATAGGACAGTGAGAGAGTTTAACATGAAGGTTTTACTTTTATCCTTTCTCCAGATCAACATGGTGTTGGATCTCAGAATTTTGATGATACCCAGAAATAAGCCTCCAAAGTTGGATCCTAAGTGGGAAGGAATTTAAATCATTAATAAGTTCTATTATAATGGTTCATACTCTTGGATCACCATATACAGAGAGAGTATCACACCTCATAGAAATTCCAAGTTTCTCAAGTAGTACTTTTTATTAGGATCTTCCCACATCCCAACCACAATACGTTAAATTGTGTGCATGGTTTGAACTCTATGACCTTAAAATAGGATCCCAAGTCTAAGAATAATGACTTTAAACTATATGAAAGGATTCTTGGGAAAGTGTTCCATGGAATTGAACCTCCTTAGATCTCATTTTCATCGGGTTTTCACTTCACTGCACCACATATACCCATTTTAGGAATCCCCATTTCCATGGTTTGTACTCTATGACTTTAAACTAGGATCCCAAGTTCAAGCATAACTACTTTAAACTGTATTTGATCCCCTTTAGGAATGTTTTTTTGGTGTTGGGTCTTCTCATCCCTCATTAATGTCATGTTTTTCATGCCTCCACACTAATAATATCTTCATAGGACTCTTACCCCATGGTTTGAACTCTATGACCTTAAACTAAGAACTCATGGTCCAAACTCTTTAAAATAAGATCCCTTGGTCTGAGCTTTAAGACCTTAAACTAATATCCACCCTTTGGTCTAAGCATTATGACCATAAACTATTCATGGACTCATTATTCCAAGTTGTATGAATCTAAACTACAAAGCCTAACATCTTCAACACACGATGTTAAATTGTGACCTGACCCCCATTTTAATTAAAGATTCCTATTAAATGTTAAGTAAGAGAATATATTTTCCCCTTTATGAATCGGGATTCCACATATGATAAGTATGGGATATTCAACAAACCTTACCCCATGTCTTGATCATGGGATACCCTGTGATAATTGATGGATTCTTCAATTCTCTCACTAGATAGGATTACCCCTACTAGCATCGGTCTTCTACCATGCATTCTTCTAGAACTATGTGTGTCTTGATTCTTATCCTCATGGGATGCGTTGCAATGCCTAGACTTTAAATATCTAGGTCCATATGAAAATTAATCAACCCCCTGGGACCTTTGGTCTTGTTTATGGAATGTGAGCATCCTTTATCACTATTCACATTGGTTATTTCTTCTATAAATGCCAAATGGGTTCCCATGAGGCCAATATCTCCCCAGTATAAACATTGTGATGTTAGAATGATGTCTACCTTTTCACCTTGTCCAAGAATTACAACACTAAAATTTTTGTTATTTATCTCTTAATACTCGTGTTCTGCGTGAGCCTCCTTTGGATTATTCACTCTGGGTTTTATCTCTTTCATTCCAAAAAATCATCCTTGGAGAAAACACCTTTTATATTCCACATTTCATGACTTTAAAATGATCATCCCTTTAGTCCAATCAACATGACTCTAAAATGTTTACCATGGTCCAGATCTTATGACCTTAAACTGTGAAATCATCTTCAATATCCCTTTATGTGGTCCAGGGCCTCTTGGATCATTTTTATTAGGTTTTAACTCTTTCACCACATGAATATCTTCAAATTACCCTTTTATCCATGGTCCAGACCATATGGACTTAAACTTTGTGCATGAACCATCCTGAACTATGTGTGGCTTGATTACAATTCTGATGAGATGTGTAGTGACACCTATACTTTTTTTATCTAAGACCAGCTAAAAATTCACTGTGAAACCATTCGTTATCTATGGTGTTATCACCCTAAAATGTTCCACGGGCTTCTTTCCAAGTATAAGCCCCATCCAGTTACCTTGACCCATCAGTGGGATAGGATTCCCTTATATCCTGATATAAGGAATTAATGTTCTCAAATTATGATGTTAAAATATAGATTTACCTCGTGTATACTTGGGATGCCTCATATCAAAATTTGAGAAGATTCATCACCCTTGTTTGAGAAGCTATCCCCCCTAAGACATTGGTCTTCAACCACATCATGTTTTAGAACTATCTGTGGCTTGATTCCCATTCTAATGGGATATATAGTGATTCCCATATATTTTATCTTGGGAATATCCCCTCCTTCAACTTGTTAAAATATCCTCCCTTTCCCATTTCACAATGTTGACTTGGGACATGGTTCATCAATATTTTTTGGAAGAGAGACCTTTTATCCCTCATTCATGTCAATTTATCACTCTTCTAGGCCACAAAATCCTCCTTGAGATACCCATCCCCCCCCATGTAGTTTGAGTTCTATGACTTTAAACTTGTATAGTCCTAGTTTGAGCTTCATGACTTACCAAGACTAACTTTCTCAATTCATGATGTTAAACTATAGTCCTACCCTGAATTAAATCAGGATTCCTTGTATGATGCATATGAAATGAACACATTACCCCATGTAAACCGGGATTCCTACTCATGTGATATGATTTGGTTTTCCTCATACTTAAGAGTGGGTTTGATCCTAATTTTAGATATTCCCCCATATACTTGTGCAAATGCATTGTGGCATGGAATCTAGAGTGTTGAATATCACACAAACATTCCCTCAACCCATCTTCACACTTAAAGTATTTATCAGTTTGGGTTTCCATCATTCTTCAAATCAAAATAGGCACTCCTAATGGTGATGGTGTTTTTCCAAGGATCATATACCATCCTGGAAAATTCCTTGATTGAGATATTTCAAAAAATATAGGATCCTATGTTTCGAATTTGGTCAATATTTGATTCTTCATTTTCTCTCCCCATCCATGACTGATGCATTTGTGGATCCTGTGTTTTCAAACATTATCATCAATGGTCCTTGACCATTATTATCCCCTTTATCCAAACCATTAAATTCTAGATTTACTTCATTTCTACCACCTTATTTCTTGATGTAGATCCAACACCCTTGGTGTTACCCCTCCGTGCATCCACACGGATCGATCAAGCAAGTCGGTCATTAGGACATTCTCAACATGGATTTTCCTTTATCCTTCTATTCACTCACATGTTTTCAGAAAATTACCTAACCACTCCTTATTTCTCACACCAATCATGGATCCTATGGGATTAAGAGTATTGGTAGGAAGTGTACCAATGTGGTCAAGTTTCATAGCATTATAGTCCAAGATTAAAAACATTAAACTATGTGAAAATACTCTTAGAAGTATGTGGTGTGGCACTAGGTCTCCTTAACCCTCATTCACATCGGTTCTTTTACTCTAAAATTTTGTATATTTCCATTTGAGATTCACCACTGGTCTGAATTATATAACCTTAAACTAAGAGAAAATCCTAAGTCCAAACATTGTGACTTTAAAATATGTTTGATTTGTATTAAGGATATTTTATGCGATATCAAGTGACCTCCTAGGAACCACCATTCCTTAAATTTCATATACTACCCACTAATACAATTCCCATTAAGTCCATAAAACATGACTTTAAACTATTCGTTGTGGTCTATGCCATATAACCTTAAACAATCTGCAGTGTCCCAGTCACATGACACAAAAATGAGAGATGAGTCTTAATCACATGACATTAAACCATTCCATGTAACATCCTTACAATATGACATTAAAATACATTTCCATCATCTACATTTCATGATGTGAAACTGCAATACTTCTTAAGCCCTTGTCTGATAATCCCTTCCTCCGATTCCAATCATCTACGTCATCATTCATGCTCTTCATCTATTACTTGACATCTGAGATGATAATCCCCTGGAATATGGTTTTTAATTCCATTCAGAATGATATTACCGCACTAATGTTATCTAAACTATGATGTCTTAATTCCAAGAGTATTTGAATCCATTAAAACACTCCATCACTTCATCTCCACACTTCACATTCCCCCTATTTGGATCCTCATCCTCTTCCACATCTAAATGGATCCCCCTAATGGAATGGTGTCTAGATAAGGTTCACCTTATATTATGAGTACATTCCATGGAAGACTTCAGACAACATTATGAGACAAGTTCTATGTTTCAAACATGGCCAGCAGTTGAATCTCATTTGTCTATCTCTATTCCTAGGTTAAGCGGTATGGATTCTGTGTTTTAAATGTGGTATAAATTTATCCTATATCGTGATGTCTCTCTAATTTGTTTCTATATTTTTGGTATCTTGATTCATATTCCCCATTCCCCCTTTATTCAGATAGAATTAAATGCCCCTAGAATTACCCTATTTGTGCACTAGAGAATGTTGGAGTGAAAGTCAGTTCTTCTGATAACCTCATTCTACATCTATAGCCTCTTTTCTCCTAGAAACTCTCATATAAATGAGTATCACATGGTTTCCCCTAGTTTTCCACACTGATCATGGATCACATGAGCTTATGTATTGGTTGTTGGTTGTCATATAAATATTATTGGGGTGTGATGATAAATCAAATCAAAAAGAACATGTTCAGGCATGAAGGAATTTAAAACAATCCAAAGTTTCAAAAGGTTATTCACATATTGGAGCCTATCCTTTGCAAAATTCCTTCAAAGATTGACCTCATAAATCATGCTCTCTAGCACATCCGTCCTGTGTTGAGTGGCCTCCAAGATCCATTGATGCTTTGTCTGGTCTTCTTTCTCTTCATCATCCTTGGATCAGACATCTTCAACTCTATTCCAATGCCTTTTCTACTCAAATCAAAACTCATCCACCAGAGATGTTTCCTCTACCACCTTGGCATCATCCACTATCAACTGATCCATTGGAATATTTATAAACTCATTCTGGGTAGTAGTGAAAGTTTCATGATCCTATTATAACCCCTCTAGGTGTAAAATCTCTTCCTCAACTACCTGATGTGCCTGGGATCCCTTGGGTTTATGCTTCTTCCAGACTAGGTCGAGATCCTTCCACTCCACACAGTACCACTCGACAAGAAACTCCCAAGACAGTACATGAAAGTTTCTATACTTCACCCCATTGGCCCCTATACTAATTATACAATTGTGGAGATACCCTACTTTATGTGGAAGTTCATCTATTTGAGTGAGGGTGATGAAATTCTGCACATACCTCCATGCCTTATGGTGCATGATTTGATTCTCCTCAGAATCTTCTGAGCCAAAATATTAGAATTATTCAGGTAGTTTAGGATCTTATAGAGTAAATACCACAAGTATATTATTTTATGGATCCTCTAAGTATAGGTCCTTGGGCATGAGAAGTTGGAGAACTATCTCCAGGAGAAGTTCCTCTCCAGACTCTTCACTAGGAGAGGAAGCATCCACTACCCCCTATGGCACTATTAATGTAGAAAAAATCATCCTAACATCCTTATATTCCCATTTTGGTGGTGAAACTTATGTTATGGGCCTCATAGCCACCACTGGTAGTAATTCTGAAGTAGGCACACCCAATGTCGCCTCTCGAGTTTTCTCAGCTACCATCATAATTTATGTATCTCCCATCACGACTTTAACTCCAAAAAAAATCTCCAGTGAAACCTCTATGATTGGATATGTAATCGAAAATAATTTTACCAACCCTGCCATAGGTCCCTTCTCAACCCCCTCTATTGAGGTTACAGTCTCAGAAGTTTTCTCTGATGGAACCTCTATGGTTGGCCCGACGACTAAGACCTCCTTGGATATTTCCATCATGAGAGAAACATCCACCATCTACACCTCATCCTAAGGATCCAAAGATGTAAGTTTTGGTTTTGGTAGATGAGACCCGAGAACCATTTACCCTCTAGGTAAGTTCCCCTCCAGGTAAGTTCCCCTCCATGGTTGCTTCCTCAGTTTCGGGAATTGATGGCTAGTTTCTCACAGTCAAAACATCAGGAAGGGTCCCCACACTCTCCCCTTTAAGGGTGAGGTTCCCTCACCCTCCGTATGAGGCATATTGTGGACTTCTCCTTCTTCAGTTATAGTTGATTCTTATATAAGTAAATGATAGGATCAGTCAATGAGATTTAGGATTGTGTGGTGTTCAAAAAGAATGAAAATATTGGTGAGTTTACCTGGTTGGTAGAAGAATGTCTTTCTTCGTCTGAGATCCGGTAGGCATCACTACCCTATGAGTTCTGATTCTTTACCCTCAGCTTCATCGGGAGTCGCACAAACCTCAAGAGTAGCTGGAGGGGAAGGATTGATCAGTAGCATCATCACTCGATTATTCAAGGGATGTATGGTACCTTAGGAATATATTGTGTCCTCTATCTCTACTATGTATTATATTTCTTTGGAGTGAGGAGCATAAAAACCAACCCTTTCATGGCCCAGCCTGGTGAGAAATATACCATCGGTGATGAGATATTTATATACCCCCTAGGAATGGTGAGCTATTTATGAAGTCCCCAGGTCTCCCAGGAATTAAGAATCATAGTTTCATTAGGAATGTTAGGGTGAAGAACCTGTTTCACTATCCCTTGAACATGCACTCTTAGGATCGCCCCAAAGGGCCTGCCTGCCTCATGTTTCCACTTTATTAAGTGCATTGAGCCTAGTGTTTCTCATCTCCCAATAGATCTTTCATATTTAGGCCCAAAAACTACTATCCCCGCTATAGTTTCACTTCCCACTGGTCCAGATCATCCACCATGGTCCACTCTAACCACCACTCTCCCTTGGCCCCATGATTGAGGGGCCACCCCTTCACTAGATCGGGTGACCAGTCTCATCAGAATATCCCCAAGACATGCACTCACTTGAATTTGTGCATAATCATGAACCATCCCATATGAATTAGTGTGTGAAGTAGCTTATTCCTTATCTTTCTATCCTCACACACAAGCATGTTCCAGATCTTCCTCATCATCGAAGGGTGACACTCATGATGCACCTTTGAGTATACCTTTGGTTTCAGCATATGTAGACACCTGAAATATCTCATGAACCAGTGTGTATTGTATGGTTTGAAAATCAGCTTTTAGTTGACTCTTGATACCATTACCCCACCTCAAAAGGCTAGTAGGTATGATGTTTCTTAATTTTTCACCACCCTCGTTGGCAGGGGGAATGGATGAAATATGAAGTGCTTCTCTAGTCCAACCTTTGTGAGCACTTCCACCATACCCAAATTGAATAGGAGACTCCTCGTGATATTAAATTTCATCGATCAGAAGTTCTTTGAAGGAGTATAAATATTATTAGGGTACTCATATCCCCCTATGTTCATGGCCATCCATCTTTAAAGAAAGTCAAAGGGCCTACACACATAAAGTGGCATCTTTCCTTTGCTGATGTGATGAAGTACCTTGTACAATTTCTAAAATACAATGACATCATGGTTGATGTGATGATCCATCACTAAGATGAACTCCATTATAAACGATCTCATCCACACCCCCATATATTCATACCTCACCTTGAGCATCCATCCCCAGATTATTGTGGAAATGAATCCTTCTAGCCTGAATATGGGTTGAGCCTCTAGATTAATGTTGTATCCCCACATATTCCACTGGATCACCTCCAAAATATTCCAGTGGGATCCCTCCTTTCCCCATTGATATCCTCAAAGAAATCTCTATGGACTCATTGTTATTTTTTTGGTTGGATCCTCTCCTTAAAGTGGCTTATCCACTGGTTCGTTCAAAAATTACATGAACCACTACTTAAAGGGAATGTCCCTCATCCCAAGATTCTCTTCACTGGTTCCCTACACAAGATCAAATAACACCTTTTCTAAGTCCTATTTTTGATCTTGGTCCCCCACCATACATTCTCCATAAGGAGAAACTCATCATAGATCTCCCCCAGATTCAAGATCTCGGTGATTTGATGGAGGTACCAAAGGATAATGCAAACCTCCCCATGATGTATATGAAATGTATTGGTCCCTGATGAAAACCTTCTCCATAGATTTTCCATGATTTCCTTGGGGCAGTAGACATGAGATTGTGAATACCATAATGGTTTATAAAGTATTACCCACTTCAGATCTGCCTCAAAAATATCACATGACATGCACACCCAGTAGGCCCAAGCATGCTCATTGGTGAAGTTTCCACCATGGTGAAGATCTTGGCCATCATTGTATACCTTTTATAGATCTCCTGAACCTTCCTTTAGGAACTTATGATACTAAATAGGAGATTCCTCATCTTCCAACTTATCCCTATTAATATTTTTGATGTGGTTGTAGATAAATTTATCTATCAGTGGTGCATGATCCTTTCATATGTGGCATGCAGCAACCTAGTGCCACTAGTACTGACCCAGTATGCCTCTAAACTAGTAAGTTGGTTTTTCTATGCTTTACTTTGGGATGAATACATCATCTCTCAAACCAAATACATAACGATGAAACATTCTTTCATAGTGAATATTCCTTATGATCCTCTATCAATAGTCTGAGAAATGATTTGTGGGATGAGGCGCTTTGGACACATCCATGATCATGATTTTCCACTCCATGTCTTCCATTCAATCATCATTAGAATTGAATCCTATATAAGAAATTTGTTTTATTAATTTTTTTTTAGTCTAGTTTAAAAAGTAGTTTGCAGAGGCCATTCACAAAGTTTTATCATAGAGCTCTGGTTCTTAGGGATCATTTTGTGAAGATGCAGTTCACAGTGTCCGGTTTTCTAGGAATCATTCATTGAGAAAAAGTATAAAAGTTAAATTTTATAAATAATAATTCACAAAGAATGATTCACAAAGACATTGAGCTTCATGAAAATAGAGAAAAAATATTTTCTTCACATGAAATTCCAGTGGCTTTGAAGGGAACCTTGTTTCATGAAGAATACCCCTTCACAAACCCCCTGACCTTTATGAGGAACATGATATTCATGAAGCACCTCTCTACAAGGCCCTAGGATTTGCAAAACTCCTCTCCAGGTCCTATCCATAGTGCATCCCTTATTCTAACCTATATTTGAAAAGTTTGAGTCCCCAGGGTCCCCATATCCATCCAAGACTGGTCCAGATGCACCTCAAGTCCCCATGTGACTCATTCCACCCACTCATGTGCCCTCCCACTTCACCCCAAGCGTGGCTTGAGCCTCCCTCATACCTTTTTCTTCTAATCATAGATACCATAACCCCTATTTCTTCTCATCATAGGGACCATAATGTGGACCTTGTTATTGGATACTCCTTTCATCATTGTACCCTAGAATTTCCAAATCCATTCCACATACAAAGGTGCAGTGAGATGGTCGCGTAAGCCTAAGGTATGAGGTGTAAGTCCCCCCATATCAGAGATGAATGATGTAAAAACTACCAGTTATATATCCTAGTAATGCGATGATAAACTACATGAAAATGTACTCAACATATTATGTTAAACTATAGTCTCACCCTATGCGATAAGCATAGGATTCTCCTTGTATGAGTGGCATCATATGACCTCAAATAGGATGTCTTGTGTACCAATCACATGGAATGAGATCCTCTAGGATCCCTCCTATAGTAATCCCTTGAGTCTTATTTGAGGGAGGTGGAACTCTTGATCCTCTTTTACTACCTAGTTCATAGCCATAGGTTTATTTAACTAAGCTCTCACTCTCCCTTTGGGCCCCAGTATCCATCCACTATTGGACAAAGTGGATCGTGTGATCTTCAAATCTACTTCTTCATCTTATTTCTCACACCGAGTATGGATCATGTGGGTTTATAGGTTGGTGGTGATAATGACATATGCATGATCCCAAACCCTATGGGCCTACTATTCAGTATAATCCCCAAACATAATCATATGTTCCTCCTACATAGGTTTAAGATTCAACACGTTTTGAAATAAATGTTCTTTATTTCCAAACTTATTGAGATTTGTAGGAATCCTTCTTGAGGTCCAAATCCAACATCCAAATTCACCCTAATGTTCTCCATGATACATTCCTAAGAGGTTTATATCCATCCAAGAGGTTCATATTCTTTCTGGGGCTCTTTCAGCATCATCCTTATTGGGTCATATCCCTAGTAAGATCATTCCCCCACTTGGGAGACCACATATCCTCTAAGTCCCTATGTCTAATTCAATACATAATCCTTATACCATCCCACATCTATGCTCCTTTAGAAACACAAGAATCCTTAACGCATGATGTTAAACTGCATGGATCATTCCTGTCACATGACCTTAAACTACGACATCAAACAATATGGATTTTGATTCATGTCTTATAATAAGTTTACATAGGAAGCCTCCCTAATGTTCCATCCTGAACAATGGTAAACTTAGGTGCTCCCTATTAAGGATGCGCCTCCCATATCCTCCTCTATGGGGTGTTTTGATCCATTGGTAAACTATTTAGGTGCTCCCTCCTAGTGATGCACCCCTATATTTGTCTCTATAGGGAGTTATGATCTATTGGTAAAGTATTTAGGTTCTCCCTCTTAGGGATGTGCCTCCCGGATCCCCCTCTAGGAGGTGTTCTGATCCATTGGTAAACATCCAGGTATGAGATCATCCCTCCTAGGTACGTACCTCCCAGGTCCTCCTCCATGGGGAATTCTAATCCATTGGTAAACTTTCATGTATGACATTATCCCTCCTAGGGATACACCTCCTGGATCTGCCTCTATAGGGAAATCTGATCCATTGGTAAACTATTTAGGTGATCCATCCTAGGGACTCACCTCCAAAATCCACCTCTACAGTGTGTTCTGGTCCATTTGTAAACTTCCATGTGTGAAATAATCCCTCCTAGGTATGTACCTCCCATATCCACCTCTATAGGGCATTCTGATCTATTAGTAAACTATTTAGGTGCTTCCTCGTAGGGACGCACCTCCTAGATCCTCCTCTATGAGGCATTATGACGCATCCATATTATCCCCACAAGACATTAAAACTATACCCATCTTAAAAAGATGTTAAAATTGTTCCTTGATCTGAATCTGTAGGATTTTTTGATCCATATTTACAATATTCTAAACTCATGACTTATCCCATGACACATACATCATTTAGAACATGGGATGCCTGAGGTGAAATCCTTGGAAGATATAAACCCATGATGTGAGAAACTTCATGCAATATGATATGCCTAAGGTGAAATCCTTGGAAGATATAAACCCATGGCATCAACTACCTTGTGAAAAACATGAGATGACTGAGGTGAAATCCTTGGAATACAGATGACAACAGTGTTAACTACCTCATAAAAAAACATGATATTAACGAGGTAAGAAAACTTGGAAGACTTATGCCTATTTCATTTCTACCTCTTTATTGACACAAGATGCCTTGGTTTATGCACCTAAGATTCCTCATATGAGATAACCTCCAAAGAGTAAGAATATAGTTGACCAATTCTCCTAAAATCCAGAAATTCCCAATGATGTCCAATGTGAATACTCTCCTGACCGAAGGTTGCTACCTTTTCAAGACAAAATCAGAATTTCTACAAAAAATAGTGTAATTAAATAGTGTCCACAAATATATGGAACCAGAAATGATTTCCAAGAAAATGGATTAATTCTATGAGGGAGAACCAGAATGGGAAATGATCTCTAAGGAGGAATCCACGGAATGAGAAACTGGAATCCCATCATCCTTTTTCAATCAAGGATAAGACATTATTGTTGAAGGTGATGAAAGTCGTCTACCTTTGGAAATTTGGAATGCAGGGCTACAACATACTAGTGCGCACACACATTATGTCAATGTGCAGCCAAGGCCCCAACAAAAGCATCATAAACAATACTATATATTAAAACAAAAATAGTTTTACAATAAATTTTTATTAATCCAAACCCATTTGTAAATAATTTTACTTGGTTTTTCATAAAATACTTTCATATCCACAAATCTAGGAATATGAAAAGTATAAGTAATAAAAATGGAAAGCATATCCATACACCATAAGGAAATCATGTAAACACATATCCATGACATAATCTGTCATGTGAAGTCATGTGATGGAACCTCGTGTGAAAAAATGTGAGCAACAATCCATGAAAAAATTCATCATGCAATAAACAATCTGTAAATAAAATATCACACCATATTAGGCCCTAGCCTATGTGAATACATACTATAATTAAAATATCCTAAACCATGAATATATTGGTATCAACCAATATCGAGTCCTTCCATGGTCCATCGATATCTCAAAAGTAACCCTAGTGGTGCCACACACACTAGGGTCACCTATGTCCCTTTCTTGACATGCCCAAGGTCAAAATAAATTTCAAAAACATGATAAAATTTTATAATATATTTTTAAATCTAATAAAATCATATTTGATATTTGAAACCCCATTTTCAAACCAAAACCACCATTCAATCATTTAATCAAACACTTGGTGTGCAAAACCATTTTCAAAGAAAACCCCCTTTAAAAATTTTCATCTTTCCTAGAAATACATTGAAAGCACAAATAAATTAAATTAAATGAATAATTAATATTACAATAACAACAAGAAATTAATATAATTAACCCTTTTATAGAAACACCGACCTCAAAATGGAGGTCGAACAAATTGCCTACGAAGATGGAGACCAAGTAAGAGTAGATTGGGTCCTCACAGTCCTAAATTCATAAAAAAACAAATTCAATTCTCCATAAAACCAATTTTATCTTTCATATAATCCCAATTGGGTTCCAAAAATATGATAGGATAATATATCTAGTGTATTTGTACAAAGAAGAGGGGAAACTAGATCAAAAAATGCAATATACCTTGATGTGATTTGTAAAGAATGAAATAAATCCATCAAAAATCCAAGGGAACAGACCTCCAAAGTGATGGTGAAGTATTATAATGATACAATGTGATATTAGGGGGTGATTAGGATTCAAAAAGGATAAGGTAAAAGATTAAAATCCGACTTTTTAAAAGTTTTAAGGGGGTTTCATTGTTTCTTGGGGAATACTGCATGGTTAAACTAATTGTGCACCTTAAAAGTGTGACCATATTAACCATTCTATCCAAGGGGTGCACGATTTTCACTGGGGACATACGATTTAGGAAAACCACTCCCAAACCATGTGACACCCCTATAAAATGACCGGACACCCAAAACAGTTCAGAGGTCATGTCGCACAGTCAGACTAACCATGCTCAAATCATGAAAAAAACCATTGGAATGTCACATATGCATACCTCATGGTTATTGAACGGTTAAACTAAACAAGAACCTTAACCATGATCTTGAAATATTTTCTCTAAGAACCCTTGTTTTCAACCTTCATTCCCATAAATAATCCCAAACCACAAAAAAGAATAACCAAGGCTCAATAAAGGCATACCAATGACCCAGATGGAATCAAAATTATCCCAACTATAAGCTATTTATTTTCCAAAAAAAATATTCAAGATCCTAGAACCATAAATAGATAAGTTCATTGTTACCTAACCAATTATTCCTACTCCATATTCTCATGGATATCCCATCTACACTGCCACAATACCCAGATCAAGGGATTTTTTTTACTACGCGGTAACTTATCCTAGTGATCCATAATATGAATTGGTTGCTCAAAAATGGTGGTATCATGCTCAAGATCAAAATCCAACAATTCAATCATGTGGGAAGGATCTGGGTGATACCTCCTTATCTACGATTCATGAAACATATCATGGATATAAGTCAAACAAGATGGAAGTTCCAACCGATATTCCACCTTTTCGAGTCATTTTATGATCTCAAAGGGGTCAATAAACCTCAATGCCAACATACCTTGCTTACCCAACCAATGATGTACCAAGAGAGTTGAAAATCTAAGAAAAATCTAATCACCAACCTCAAACTCTAATGGATGATGAAGATAGTTCACATAAGTTTTTTGATGGATCTATGTTGTGACCAACCTCTTTCAAATCAAGTTCACATTTTCTATAATCTCTTAAATGAGGCTATACCCAAATAAGGACTTATCTCCAAACTCTACTCAGTAAAAGGGAGATCAACATTACTGCCCATACAATGCTTCAAAGGGGACCATATTTATTGAAACATGCTAATGATTTCTATATGAAAATTCAACTAAAGGCAAATGATTTTCTTAAGATCCACTTAAATTAAGTACACAGTCCCAGAGTATATCCTCAAGAACTTGGATATATATCTCTATATTTCCATACATCTTCAGATGATAAGCCATGTTCAATTTCAACTAGGAACCCATCACCTCCTATAAACCTTTATAGAACCTATATGTGAACCTTGGGTCCTTTTCAGGAACAACCGTGGAGGGAACCCCATGAAGTCTCATAATATATTGGACATATAAGTCCCCAAGATATTCCAAAATTTTCATCTCCATGATATATAAGAAATAATATAATTTCATAATTCAATCAATTATCACCCAAATTTCATCATTCCCAGTAGGATTCCATGGTAATCCAATGATGAAATCATACTACTAGAAACAATACCTATACCAATGGGTATATACCCACGATTTTCAAAAACCATTGGGATATGATTTTTTATTAATCTTATACTAATGGTTCTCATAAAGATATTGTTATAGGTTTAAATATAATCTATACCAATGTTTTTGAAAAACCATTGGCATAGAGGCCTGAAAAATACCATTTTTCAATGGTTTTACAATAATTATTGGCATAGGTGAACTCTATACCAACAGTTTTAAAAATTTGTTGGTATAGGCTATAATATTAAAGGAAATATCAATGGTTCCATTGATTTGTTAGTATAGAGTCCTCATATTTTCTAAACCAACATTTTTAGAAAACTGTTGGTATATAATTTCACCCAAATTTCAGTTGTGGCATGCACCTCCTCATATTAGAATCCTACTGACAATGAGCCCAACTAGAATGTTCTATCTTATTCCCCCACCATGGTGACCCATCCTCAATTTCTATTTTCATTCATTTTTTCTTAATAATCAAATTAGTGAGTTCCATATCCATCATCTAGTATTCCCCTTATGCATTTTCACTATATTTCATTTTTGGTTTCTTTAAAAAAATAGCTCTCTATAAATAGAGTGGTGATGACACAACATTTTTCAATGATTTCTTGCGAAAGGGTTTTACTCATAATACCGTACTGGGGATTTAGATTAATAGAGTCTAATATATATTGCATTTCTAAGATGTTATGAGTAGATATTGTGAACCTTTATGTGAGGGATAAGTGAAAGACATTTTTTGACTGAATGTTGGGTCATCTTTGACTTCCCATTTTCTGATTTGATTTTGGAATTTCATTTGTTTCATTATTTGATGTTTTGGTATTCATTATTGGATAATTTTATTTATTGATTTAGTGAAATTTATATTTTTATTCTTTATACCACCTTGATGTCCCCTTTTGATATTCTTATTATGATGGTGATTTCCAATAATATATTGAGATTTGATTTTGGTGAGTAGTGAGATGATTGATGTGATATATTACATTATGATGATTTTATATATATGTTATTTTTTCGACAATGAGGTAATTTCATAGTTTAATTGTAAATTCTATAAAATTATTATTTGTACATAGGGGAGGAGTTTCTTAACCTCAATATGAGATCTCATATTATTTTGAACAAAGTTTGTTATTTATTTAGATGATGTATATATTACATAAAATATGTTATTTATGATACATTATTTTATAGGTATATATCATACCTTTTTATGCTAGGTTATTATGTTTTCATAGGTATTTAAGTAAAAATATTTTGAGGAATCATTAATCTGAGAATCAGTTATGAGAGAAGATTAGATAATGGTATCACCTTGTGAATTACATAAAGGTGAAATTATATATGACTTAACTTGAGATCATTTAAATATGATATTGATTGAATTTATTATCTCAAATTTATGAATTTGATTATCGTAGATTGAATAAAAATATATATTCTAGGGATTCTTATATAAATAAATATAGTTGAATCAGTTTTTGAATGATAACTTAACTCTAGGGTGGATGTGATAGATGTGAATCACTTTTTCCCCTAGGTTATCTTCTATAAACCTTCATGCACCTACTACACTCAATATAAATGAGATATAAACCCTCAAGAATACTTATAGTATAAATATCTACCACATTTTCACTAATATTTGATAATAATAGTTCTAAATACTTGCTCATAACTCCATAAGAATTGAATCCTCTACAAAATGAAAATTATTCCACGAAACCCCTTAAATGTATCTAGATTTTATTTCTATATCTAACACAGAATATTTCATGAATTATTCTAGTTGAAGATGATTTTACATAATATAATCCATCTCTCATCCATATATAATTTTAATAATAGTTCAAAAACATGAATAATAAATTAAATTCCCTACTAAACCCACACATTAATTTATAAATAAAATAGAAAGTGTGATATAACATAACCATTAACAGTATTTTATACTACCGCCACATCTTATTGTAAATAAATACTCCATACATAACTTATCACTCAAACAGTAATATAATATTATACATTGATAAAACAAAGTATCTCTTTATCCTTTTCCCAACCAATAGTGTTGTCGCTTGTACTAGTGGTGCATCCTTGTAACACTTGGTATACCAATAATTATTTTTATGGAATGGATTTAAGTATCATTGTAGTTGTAATGTTCATACTCTTATACATAAAATTTACTATTGAGTAAAATAATAATTTCATCAATGCTACACATCATAATTTTTGGGATATTGTTATGAAATATTGAGTGTGATTATTTCATTTTCCATGGCTTATTGTTATTGTATATTTTATGTCAGTAATTTTTTGTTATAGTCCACTATATTGTAAATCACTCTATAAGTGATATTTATAGAACCTCAGTGTTAGCTCCCAAACTCTAGAAATTTTGGGGTTCATCAAAACCAAACCTAACCAACATAAATGATATATTATATATTTAAACTAAACCAACCTAAGAAACAAAACTAAAAAAGAAAATATTTGAACTAAACCAATCCAAACTGAACTAACTTGAATAGAAACAAACTACACCAAATTGAACTGAACCATATCAAATAACATCAGAACAAAAAAAATATAATTTATTTGAACCAAACTAACCCACTTTGAATCAAATTATTCCAACTTGAAACAAATGAAATTCAACCAAACCATATACACTTGAACTAAAGATACAAAACCCCAACCAAATCAAACTAGACCAAATCAATAAAAATTGGCCTTACCTAACCTGAATAAAAAAAATTTAAATGAAACTGATTAAATTTAATTAACCAAAAATATATAAACTGAATCGAATCAACCTAAACTAGGCCAAATTGAACTAACATGAACTAAATCAAATTCAATCAAACCATAACTAAACATAAAAAAAATAATTGAAATAATTTGGATAATCCTGAACTAAATCAAACCAAACTATACAAACACAAACCAAGAAAAATCAAATCAAACCAAATTGAGAAACATCATCCCAAAAGGACCAGTGAAGAATTGATTCACACTAAATTAAACTAAACCAAACTAATCCAATTTAAATAAAAAATAATCAAAACCACTCAAAAAAACTGAACTGTGGTGAATCTATCTAAATATAAAATGATTTTTTTATATCAATATGTATCTTTTATTTGGTTTTACAATTAGTATTACTTAATTTATTCATTATTATCTTCTTTCTTATTTGTCTTACACATTAGTTGTGGATTTATAATTTATTCCATATTTTTTCAAATGCAAGAAATGAAAAACATTGAAAAGATATGAAGGAAAAAGATGAAAAAATAATAATCACCAATTAAGAGAGATGAGCATCTCTCATTTAGTGCTTGTTGTGAGTATTTTTTTTCAAATATATATATCAATAACACATAATGTCATGTTATTAATTTTTTTAACTCTTAATTGGGATCCACCACTTAGGCAACAGTTATTCTTCAACCAGCCTAGTGGTACCAGTATTCTACCAGAGGATATGAGGGGGGTTGTACTAGAGCTACACACACCACTTAGAGGCGCTTGGGATATTTAGTCCCCCTAATTTTTCACCACTATTTTCATTTGATCCTACTCACTTATCTTTCCCTTTTCAGGTGATGGATACTACTCCCCATCCAATATTATTCATTTCTAAAGACATCTATGGAATCTTCTTTTCCTTCTAATTCTTTCTCCGAGAGATTCTACATTCATTCTCCTTCGACTTCTACTCCAACACATTAAGCCTCCAGGGCATACATTGGATCCCACTCCATCTGTATGGGTTTATGTTCCTTTAGAGCCTAGGTATCCAGCATCACCCATAGATCAAACTGCCTCAGGTATATTTATAAAACCCTAATAATTTTTTTACCATAATTTATCTTCATAATAATATGTATTTATATAATATTCATTTTTTTTATTTAACAGATGGATCTTCCATAAGGAAGAGTGGGAATACACGCATGCGTGAAGTATATAACTTCCACACATAGTTGATGGTGGAATACAATGAGGATAATCAAATGATTGGAAAAACAAAGTGAGAATGTATGATTTTTATGTTGATTCTTTCCAAATAATCTGACATCATTCTTGTTAGGCCAGTCTCCTAGTGACACCTTCTGAAATAAGTAAAGGATAATTCTTGGGAACAAATATGGGTAATAAAATTAATTGGATTTAATTTTATATTATTACTGTATTTATATGAATTAATATTTTAGTGTCAATTTTATTATAATTTTCCCGATGTTGAGGTTGTAAGGATAGCATGGATCATTTAATTAGGTGAGTTGTAGAGAGAATATAAGAATTATTTGTATAGTGGTTGGAATTCTAGAGTTGGTTCAGATTTATATTTCACACCTATCCTGAATGAGTGTCTAGTAGAATGTTATTGGGAAATGATTTATTATTAGATGAGTAGTGATTTCAAGGTATTAATCATATTTGAATTTTTTGAATGAAAATTACCATAATTTTCATTAATAATTAGTTTTGTATTTTTGAAAATTATTTTTATGGAGAATTGATAATAAATAAATAAAATAAAAATTCTATGAAATACCTTCACACTTTGGGGTAGACTACAATGTTGGACCATGAGAGGGAGAAAGTACGACACTCGTTTATAATTTTTGTTTCCTCCTTATTTCATTCCATTTCTAATTCATCTAGATAAATGATCATGTATTCTTTAGTTTATTATTGAAATTATTTTGTGTGTACTAAAATTTCAGGATTAGTATTGTTAAGTTTGTGATCATGTCATGAAATTTATTATTTCATTTATATATTATGTATCAACATAAACCATTAAAATAAAAATCATATCATCTTTATACCACATAAAAGTCCAATGAAACAACCAACCTCATCATTTATCCGCTTCTCCCTATTTACCATATGTGGTACCCTTTAGGTGTTACGTGGATCAAAACACCCAACCTGGGTGTCTCCCTATAGACGTTTTTAACATGCACAAACCTTAGGTTTCATTCCCATCCTTTGTATCATACCATCATAAAAATTAAAAATTCAAATTCCCTTTGAAAAAAACAACCTATAAAAGTGAGGGTATTTTCACATAAAAAGATACATTAGAGTTAACCACACTAAAATAGGTATGACACACAACAACCGTGAATGACACGGAAATTAGGAAGACATTTTCAAGGAATAATAGAGGCCCTATAAAAGTTGTTTTCACTTTTTTTGTGCCCAATTGAAAGGAATGGTACAATGAAAATTAACACTCCATTTTATAATACATATATAGGATGATAAAATATAAAACATGGTGAAACATGTAAAAGCTACTCATTTTAAGCCTTATTGTTCATTAAAATTATCCAAATAATGACAATCTTCCACTATAATGGTCAAAATTAGGATCGAGGTATGGTAATAAAATTATGAAACTCATTTCCCCTAAGTATAAATACTTTTTCATAATTATATGCAATTTTCTCAGTCCACAATGAGTTTTTATTATGGATAGGTTAAAATATATTAAATTCCTTTCATAAGTGAGGTAAAGTCCACTTCTAGATAGATATTTCCACATTTATAATACATTAAAATATAGATCAAAAGGATGGATATTTTCAACTCAACTCCATAAACCATTGATAAGGCATAATATTTATGAAATTATACAAGTTCCCAGCCATTGGAATCTATATTATCTTCTTGAAACCTATAGGTCTCGAGCATCCCTTCATAACATAATCTGTTTTTATTTTCAACCAGCCATTACATAGAGGATGCTAGATGACTAGGATGAATCTACTATACCTTCTGCAATTTCCCTAAATTCCCAACCCATTGAATATAGATAATTCACATGTGTAGTTTTATTCTATGTTGATATCCTAATAATTTTCAAAAATAATGCTAATAAGGACTCTTTTCATGTGAATTTGAAGGTTCATATCTCTATTATTTAATCTAACTTGATTTATGATCCAAAAAATATTGTAGTATAATTCAATAGTATAAACTAAAATGTGGTTCATGAGATTCACTAACATAGGCATGTTATAGAATCTGGATGAAAATTCTAGGAAACAATGGTCCCCGCATTCCTTTATTTCAAATAAATTAAAGGTCCCAAACCATAATGCTTTAAAAAAACAAAATATAAAAAAAACATGTCCAATATAATCAATTTCCTTTTTGTAAATGGTTTACATTAATTAAAGATTAATTCAAAAACATATTTAATGTTCAAGTATCATGGGATGCATGCCACACTGTGGAAGCTTTTCCTCTTCAGATTTTTGAAAGGACATGACCCTTATGTATGACCTATGATTTGAAGTGGACCTTTTTTTATCAGTAGAAAGAACCCTTATATATATCCCTTATCCAGGGAAAAGGAATTAACCTTTACATATATGTTAGGGACTCTTAAGTATTATTGTGTTCACTAATATGAAATCCTCCCCTGTGGTAAAGGCGTGTGTATTACACATTACGGTATCCACTGATTTTAAGTGAATGGATGATAATCAAATAAAAAATATAGAAACTAACCCAAACCTAACATACCAAACCAACCCCTATAAACATAACAACACATACAATTACCAATAAAAATTGAATCAAATAGAAACCAACCAAGATAAACTAAGTTGAAACAATTGGACCTAAAACAAACCAAACCAAAATAAAACAAACCGAAAAAATTCAACAAGAATAGAATTTAATTGTATTGAAAAAAACTGAATAATCCTAGAAAACCCAACCCAAATTATACCGAAAAAATAGAATCCATCAATAAATAATTAAATTTAATTAAACATAACAAAAAATGGAAATGTTATAAAAATAAAATCAAACATAATTATCATAAGTTTAATTAAGACAAACTGAATATGGATGACTTAACTAGAACTAAATAAATTGGAACTGAATGTATATGAAACTACATAAACTAATAATGAAGGTACAAAACCAAATCAATGCATCATGAACCAACCAATAAAAAACATAACTAAATCAATAATAAAATAATACGAAATTGAAATGTCTATAATTTTATGAAACTAAACCAAACTAACTAGAAGTGAAACTAACATGAAAAGAAAAAACCTAAATTTACTAGTTTAAACATGATCCAAAGAAGTGAATAGAAAATGAGATAAATCACCCTAAAACAAATAAAATTTAATTGAATCGAATTGAAATATATCAAATGAAATCTAACATGACTAAATGAATATAAAGTAACATATACCCAAATGAATCATATGAAGGATGAACAAAATAAATCAAATTTAAATGAAAATTTATTAAAAAATATGCATGTATCAAAATAAATAAATATGATCTAGATTAAACCAAAATAAATTAAGATTAAAAAAATAATCCAAACATAATGAAATCATATGTCATTAATATAAATTGAATATAATTGAACCAAACAAAATTGAATTGAACTATACTTAATTAAATTGAATTAAAAATAATTAAATAAAATTATACCATGTAAAACTGAATAGGAATAAGAATTCTTAAATTACACTTTAGGTTAATTTATCAAATCATTATTTAATCATATTCTCAATTAATTTATCAAATCATTATATAAAATCATATTTCATCATTAAGTATATTCATTTAATTTTAGTTATGAAATTCATTATTAATAACCTATTTTAAATTACGATTTTCTACATTTAATTTCATTATATATAGAGGTTTTGAATATTAAAGGATGTGTGCCTCTAGAAAAATTATTTTTCTCAAGTATAAAGAAGAAATATCGAATCACAGTAAATGAACTGATACAGTAGAATATTTTATGTTTTAATTTTTTTTATTTCAAATTTTAATATATATATATATATATATTAACTAAATTGTCCATTTATATTTGTAATAGTGTTTTTTGGAGGCCCTTGAGGAGAAAGAAGCTGAATTTTTTTCTCCAAATGACCACTTACATCAGGTTTGGGAGATGAGCACCATGGAAGAGTATGATGTAAACTAAGGATGAGTATTTTCCTGACTAGATATTAGCCCACTTCAGGTGCCATTTCTAGTAGCACTGAATTGGAAAAAGTTAATGCATGGGCAGAACAAGCACAGTCCTAGGAAAAATAGGCCCAAAAAATGGTCATACATGATAGTGAATGGAGTCAAATGTACAACGGTGAATTTATGAAATTTATGGAAGTCTTATGTCCATCACTTTCACCAGATATCATCACGGCTTGTGATTCATATATGTTAATTATGTGTACGTTATATAGTGCATCGAGAAGTGGTCCTAGTGGTGTTTAGGATGATGATGTTCTTGGTGATGGTGATGGAGGGTATGAGAGTGAGGATTATGCTAAGGATGATGATGAGGATGAAAACAAGGATAAAAATGAGGATGATGGTAAGTATGGTGGTGAAAATGGTGATGGTGATGGTGATGGTGATGGTTATGGTGATGGTGATGGTGATGAGGAAAATAATGATCCTTTACATTTTTACTGATATTTGTGACATTTTTTGCTTAATTATTAGTTGTGAATGAATATATGTGATGTTTTAAATGTGTGTTATCACTTGTTGAATTCATTAATTGGTTTCTTATGTTATCATTGTTTTTATATTAGTTGGTGGTGTTTTTTGTAGGTAATTGATCGAGGTGGGGTGTTGTTGTGATTTTCAATGTTTTCTGGTGGATGTTTGGGTAGGGTGGTAATTTTTGGTGGCTGTTACTGGTTGTTTGGGAAGGGTGGGGGTGCTGATGGATATGGAATTAGGGGGTATATATCAATGTTTCAAATGGAACTGTTGGTATAGATTTATACCAATGGTTTCTTTAGAACCTTTTGCATATCTAAAATGTCATTACCCCTATAAAAATAGTTCACTAAGAACCATCGGTATAGGCCTATCCAAACATCCTATCTACCAATGGTTTGGAGAACTATTGGTATAGACTATACCAATGGTTCTATAGCCTATACCAACGGTTTTAAACCATTGGTATAGACAATATTTTTAGAAGTATCAATAGAAATATCCACCCACTTCCATACTAGAAAGCAAAAATTTTGTAACAAACTAGTAGTTCTCTGGTGTTCCTCCTTAATTTTCTGACATGTGAGACACTTTGAAAAAAAATCGGTAATTGTTCGCCTCATCCCTAGACACCAATACTCACGTCTCAATTTTTGATACATTTTGTTAGCCCCATGGTGTATAGACCAACATAATTGATGTCCATTATCCATAAACTCTTGTCTTAGAGAAATCAGAACCATCAACCTACTACATATGCATAAAGCTCCACTGGGAGACTGAGACCACTCAATTGAGGTCTCCCCCCAAAAAAATGCTTTTATAAAAATCATTATCACTTGGTGTCTGTCACCAGCTCAATCCTAACTATCTCATCAAAAGATAATTCATATTTCATCAAATCCAAGAACACATGTCCCCAAACCTCTTCAACTCCCAAGACCATATCAGCTAACATAGCCATCACAGACAACTTCACAATTGATTCCTTCATGGATTGTGTTGGTAATTTTCTGTTGAACACTTTGAAAACCACATTCTATTTCCCATGAGTGTATGAAATATCAAAATACAAATTCTAAAGATACTCCACCCAGTGTCTATATCAAATATTCAGATCCCTCTAAGAAAAAATATATTCCAAGACCTTATGATCAGAATATTCTGTAAAATTCTACCCAAATAGATAGTGATTCCATTTTTTGATTTCATGAATAACTATTTCCAACTCAAGATCATGGATATGGTAGTTATTCTCATGATGTCATAATTGTTGAGAGCCATATGCCACCACCTGTTTCCTCTACATCAAGACACATCCCAAACCCATACCAGAAGCATCACAGAAAATCTCATTACCCAAACCTGGTTCCAAAAGAAACAAAATTCATGATGAATTAAACCTCAAAATAATATCCTAAAATTATCTCTAAAATTTATCATTCCATTCAACCATTACACCCTTACAGGTTAAATCTATCATTGAAGATGTGATCTTGGAGAAATCATGAACAAACAATCTATAGTAACCATCCAAAACCAAGAATCTCTTGATTTAAAACACATTTTTGGGTACTCCTAGTATATAACAGCCTATATTTTCTTAGTATCCACTAATAAAACCCTCTCATATATCACATGCCTCATAAATTTCACTTCCTAGATCCAAATCTCACATTTTGAAAGATTACCATATAGATGATGTTCTTTTAAGGTTCAAAGAATAAAATATAAATGGTCCATATGCTCCTCCTATGTATTTTAGTATAGAAAAATATGATCCATGAAGAAGATAACAACATATTCTAAGAAACTATGAAATACTTGGTTTATTAAATATATTAATACCATAGGAGAATTGGTGAGACTGAATTTTATAACTATGATATAGGACCCTGAAACACCCTGAGATGGGAGGGGTGAATCAGGGTGTCAAAATTTTCTTATAAAGTGAAGGATATTGTTCCCATGTTGGTGGGAACCTATTAAACCTTTATAATGGTAATTCTTAGTAATTTAAACATTCACATGAAAAGAGACAACACAACAATTTTACTTGGTTCACCACTAAGGGCTAGTCCAAGGAGCATTCACCGACAGTGTGTCAGTCTTACCTAAATCCACTAATCTTCACTAGTTGTGGAATAAAAAAGTTCATACATGGTCACTATATTCCTGAAACACTTCCTTTAAAATATTTTAGGAATATCACATTGCATCCCTCATAACACTTCTGTCGACTCCCCCTAGCTCACTACCTTGGGTGAACTCTTACTCGGTTTATTGACTTCAAGGTCACTTCAATAGATTTTAATTTAAGTCTTTATCCCTGAATAGCATGAGAATATTCTTGCATTGTATACCTAAGTTTATTCACTTTGAAATAATTGTTCACTAAAACCTAATATTCAAAACAACTATTCGCAGAGCTCATTCACAAGGCTCACAACCTTCGTGAAGCTAACTACCTTCATGGAACAAAATAACTTCATGAAGCTCACAAATTCATCGAGGAATACCCCATCATTTTGAAGCACCCATTACTTAGAAGCATTTTCATAAATTAATACTTAACTATTCTTTTCGTGATACTCAATCTCGCATAGAAAACTAGATTCACAAAGCTCTCCAACCTTCACGAAATCAGAGCAATTGTGACATTTCTATAATTATTTTTTTGTTTCAAAAGAAGTGGGGGTAAACTTATATTTATAGGCTATTAAATTAATGATTCTCCACCGCATTTACTATATTTTTTTGATCTTTCAAAAACATCTTTGTGAAACTCCTCCATTCGCGAAGCTCTAGTGATATTTTTTGTAGTCATAGAGATCACTGTCAACTCATCGCACATTCACAATGATCCACTTCTTGTAGTCATGAAGAACACCATAAACCCATCATGAACTTGATAAAATCACCTTTTTAAAACCTAGTCATCATTAAATACATTTATTTTCCATATTTATGAATATTTGATTTCAGAAAACAACCTTTCGCAATATTAGCCTCTTTCTCCGGATTTTGAGCCCAAAAATTTGGCAAGTACTAGGAAACGACGCCACATTCAACACTGTTGTCAGCCTATGATGAAAGATAACTTTTCCTAAAAACTCCTTGATCAACCCAGTTTGAATTGAAAATAGACACAAACCAAATTCAATTTCTAGCAAAGAATAGCCTTGGTTCCAACACAAAAACAGAAATACCCATACCAGCTCCTAAACATTGTATTAGGTATATCCTCATCTTATAATATCAACTACTGGTACCCTGAGAAAAGGTAAATCTTTAAAAACCAACATTATCCTCTAATATAGTCAAAAATATCATCAATACTAGGTAAAGGATATTTTTTCTTAACAATCATTCGATTCAACTTTTGAAAATCCATGCAAAATCTGAGACTCTCATCTTCCTTCTTACCAAATAAAACAAGTGAAGCCCATGGTGACATGCTGGGACAAATAAATCCCTCAAATTCTAAATAATAAAGATGTAATTTAAGTTCCACCAACTCAGAAAGTTCTATTTTATGAGATGGTATATAAATGGGCATCGTGCTAGGGAGTAAGTTAATAGTAAACTCAATCGTTCTTAATGGTTGTAAACCAGAAAAATCATCCGGAAAGATCTCAGGGTTTGAACACACTATAATAGGAAGTGGAATTACCATAAAATGGTCAATGGCGTCATGGAACATCTCTAACAACTGGCAAGATGTCACACCAAAATAAGGAACAACAATCCCAACCCTTCCTGATCTAGAGTCCCACTCACCCTGAAAAACATGAGTGACCCCATCACAATATAAAAAGTAAACCTAATGATGATAAAATTCTATGTGGGATTTAAAGGTGATCATCCAATCCATTCTATATATTAGGTTTAATTTTTCAATATTAATAACTAAAAAGTACTATATAAACTCATAGTCGGTTATCAAGAGCCGACATGAAAGGCACTTAAAACCTTGTTCATACCTATTTTCCAAAAGGTTTGGAAAGATCCAACAAGTACAAAATAAGTTCTGAATGCAAACCTAACACATTAACCAACTTTGAAAATATAAAAGAATGAGTAGCACATGTATCAAACAAATCTAGCACCATAGAAGATGAAATAAACAGCATACCATAAACAATAGTTGGCCCTGCTTTAGATTCCTATGGTGAATACTCTTCCACATAAAGTCTCCCATTATTATCAATATGGATATCCCCCTTGGCCTGAGGATTATACCCACCACCCTTGGAAGTATCATTACAAACCTATGAACCCTTGGGGACAGTGGATGCTTCCTTACTACACTTGAATATCCTTTTAAAAAAATGCTTCATTTGGACTGATAATCCACAATGATGAAAATATTATGAGCTTTTATACAGTTGGTTTTGGTATGACCATGCCTTCCATACTAATACCAAACAAACTACTACTGTCCTAACAAATCCCCTGAAACTGGTCCTGAAGAAAATTGACCACCCTTGTACTTCCTTTTCTGGAGAGAATACACACCCTAGCTAATGACTGCATCAACTGAATCTCCACCCAAACCTATCTTTCCAGCTATATCTTCCTCATCCAAAGCTCTATGAAGGTTGGAAGAAACATGAAAAATCAACATTGACTGAATATATAGTATGAATACCAGTTCAAACCTTTGAGCCTTTAGGTTCTCATTAGTGACAATATCTCGTGCCGAATGCACCAGCTCAGCAAAATGGTTGGAATACTTCAGAACGGTACACTTCCCTTACTCCAAGTTCAGAGAATCTTAGGTTTTTTCTACACATAACATCTTAGGGTAACATTTATAATTAAATATTTATTTGAAATAAGTCTGGGTAATATCCTCATATATCTTAGCCTGCACAATACATTCCTACCATCTCCTTCTCAGTCCCTCGATCATGTATGTGGAAAAACCCACCTTAGATTCCTCAAGAGTCTTCAGGAAGTTGAATATACTCTCAATATACTCAAGAAAATCCTCAGTTTCTTAGTTTCTCTTGTCACCACAAAATACGGGTGGATGTTTCTTAGTAAATTCAGATACATGATCCACCACACGTATCGGGTTCCCGACACCCACTTAACCCAAAGTCTAAATTATAAGGATTGCAACATTAACCAAGTAAGGTTTTGTTGTAGGATTCACCTATGGATCCTGTCTCGTAGCTTCCTCTCTCAGATTTAGAAGATCTATTCTTGAAGTCATTGTCTATTAAGTAAAATACAATAACCAAGTATCTTTAGATCATATTCCAAAATCTTAGTACCAACTAAAATAATTCATGTCTATGATTTATAAAATCAATAATTTAAAGAAATCATGAATTATATGAACAAAATACAATGCTTTTGGAAGTAAATAGTCCATTTAAATAAACCCTCCATCTATTTCATTCAAATAACCTCAAACTCCAAGTATCAAACATAGCAAAAAAATCTGACGGTAACTTGAGTTTAAACATAGAAGTGTGCTAGCCAAGCATGCTCCCACACTTATTAATCAAATTATAGTGGTCCTAACTCTAGTATACCCAAGTCATTGAACCAAACTTAGGCGGTTTTAACACACATTTGTCTGATCACCCCCTCTGATATCATTCTGTAACAAACCAACCTGATTTAACTAGACAAGCCACCCGAGATGGACCATCATGGTGGTGAAACAAGATAACGGAAATAAGACATACAACGAATTTAAAAATATGAATAAATAGATACATCCAAGATCCATAAAATCCAATTCAAACCTTATAAACCATAAAGTATGACAATAAAATACCAATAAGTCTCCAAGTGACCAATTTTCACCACCAAACCATCCCATTACGAATGCAATGATGAAAAGAGAAGTCGGCATGCTATAATATGCCCTTCCCTTTACCTGAGTCCTAAAAAACAAAATCTACAACCACCCAAAGGAAAAAAGTAAGGTGTAATAATAAATCCTATTAGAATATGACCACATATTCTATACAAGGTTTAATAAAAATAATGTATTATTTCTATATTTTAAAACAATAACAGTTTTACAAATCATTTTCATGAATCCAAACCCATTTGTAAATAATTTTACTTTGGTTTTTTATAAAATCCTTTCATATCCACAAATCTAGGAATATGACAAGTATAAGTGATAAAATAGAAAAGAAAATCCATACACCATAAGGTAAGTAAGTAAACACATATCCATGACATAATTCATCATGTGAATCCATGTGATATAACCTCATGTGAAAAACATGTGAGCAAAAATCCATGAAAAAATCCATCATGTGATAAACAATCTATAAATGAAGAATCAAACCATATTGGGCCCTAGTCTATGGAAATACGTACTAGATATAAAAGATCCTAAACTAGGAATATGTTGGTACCAATAAATATCAATCCCTTCTATATACCATCGATATCTCAAAAAGTAACCCTTAGTGGTTCCACACAAACTAGGGTCACCTATGTCCCTTTCCCAATGCACCCATGGTTCCCAATGTGCCAAGATTTTCAAAATCCATTTCAAAACCATGATCACAATTTATAAAACATTTTAAAATCCAAGATAATCCACTTTATTTTTTAAAAACCTATTTATGAACCAAAACCACCATTCAATCATTTAATCAAACACTTGGTGTGAAAAAAACTATTTTTAAAGAAAATACATTTTAAAAACATGTATCTTTATAATAAATGCCTTAAAACCAAAAATCAATTCAATTCAATGAACATCCTAAAGTAATTTACAATAACAATATGAAATTCATATAATTAACCATTTTTATAGAAAAAATTACATCAAAATAACGGTAGAACAAATCACCTTCAAAAATGGGGACCGGTGAAGAGTAGATTGGGTCCTCAGGATCCTAGGTTCATAAGAAAAAAATATCAATCCTATATCAAACCCATTAGATCCAGAATCACAACCCAATTAGGTTCCAACGATATGAGGGGAGAAGATAACTAGCATAGATCTTCAAAGAAGAGGGGGAACCAGATCAAAAGCACAACATACCATGAAGTGATCTATCAAGAATGAAGAAAATCTGCCTATAATCCAAGGGGAGAGACCACCAAATTATAAGAGTTGGTGTCTTAGAACCAATTGGTTTTACTTTGATTACATGTATATTTAATGTATTATTACATATTGTTCATTTTCGGCATGATTATGATGTAATAATGTCCTAGAGTATTTATTGCATTGATAAGGTCATGGAAGTTCCTCGCTATGATGGGAAACTTGAAATGCTATAAAAAATTATTAAATATAGTTCTGTGGTTGGATGACATGCTATGATGGGACACATAGCATGCAGACCGTCAAGTACGAGTACTCGTAAGCAGATGAGACTTCCTCTCATGAAGTTCTCACTTGGTAGTCTCAAAGATAAGAGATTATAAGAACATACCCGCTAGTAGGAATTCCACATGTTTTGGTTTCATTGGATATTTCTCTCTGCGAGCATTTGTAATGATTCTTAGACTTTAGTATTATCATTAATACATGTCATGACTTATACACTTTGATTTAATGACGAAAACCATCACACAGACAGTTGGTAGGAAGTAGGGTACGTTGGGTGCATCACTAGGGCGTGTTATTAATGGATAAGTCAAGGAAGGATTTGTCCCTTCCATTTATGGAAGTTGATATGTTGTCCCTTTGATTGAAATATAATCGTCACACGAAATTCCATGTCCATGGTGTAACGATGAGTTTATTTCAGGTAGTCAAAGAACGACGTATCAAGTATAAAAGTTGCTGAAACAATCATGAAACCTGCTTGATGAGATATTGAAAAAAATGTATTATATTACACAATGAGCATTCGTATGTGTATTTAATTATTGCGACTTTACATTCTTTCTCTTGGGTGCCTTGACCCGTTACTAGACAGTACTCTTGGACTTTGGGCAAGCTCACCTAATGCCAATGAGAAAGAATCCTAGAGGGTCACACACTAAGTGTTTTTTGTGGTCTCGGTTAAATTCTATTTGAATTTAATTAATGAAATAAATATTATTCTCAAGATCATGGAATAATTTTATTCAAGTTATAATGATCGCATAGATTAAATAAAATTTATTTATTTATTTTACTGAATATTTAATAAATATTTATTTACTAGTTTGTAAATAAAATATTTATTTAAGATAATAATTTATTTATTTATTTATTCAGGTGTTCAATAAATGGAAGTGGAGTTTGAGCAGACCAAGGTCAGTCTGGTAATAAATTAATTATTTGAAAGACGGTAAATAATTATTTAACTAATTGGTGAAAATTAAAATAATGCTGCTATTATTTAATGATGTGGAATTTTATTTATAATTCTGTTTTGAACAAGTTGGCGCACCATAAATAATGATGAGGTATTATTATTAAATGCATGGGTTTTCTCTAAGTTGATGAATGTATTTAATTGTTGCTATTCAATTAAATATTGTAACTGAAATTCCATGTATATAAATAGGCAAGTACGTCTATTGTGACATACACCACACCACACGCCTAGTGAATGGATAATTGTTGATCCAAACAATTTATCTCTTGAATCCTCTTCTCTCCCCTCTCAATAATGAGATAAGTTCTTCAAGGCTGAAGAACAAGTGATCAAGAATGACCGATGCAATACACTCACTTCGCCACGCTAGCACCCGGAGAACGATCGGTGTCGATCAGAGGTCATCAGAGCACGTGTGGATCACTACTATAGGGATTATAGTTTGGATCCTTAAAAGCACAATGAGATAATCTGGAAGGGTCATTCCGAACAATCAACATCATCAATGAAGAAAAATACCAAAGATCCAGGTATTATTTTTTCTTTATGAAATTAATGAAATTAATTATAAACATGATGTGCAAGATCCTCTCTCAAGGTTTCGGGGATATTTATTCTTTATATAAATCTTTGATTATATTTTGTGGATACTAGAGTTCATCTTCATATTGATCCCGGAATAATCATTGATCATGGTAAAAATAAAAATTAGGTGTCTTCTCAACCACGCTTCCGATGCGCCCGGAACCTACAAGTGGTATCAGAGTGGTTACATCATAGTTTATAATTATTTAAATATTTCATTTATGAATTACACATTTAATAATTTAGTTGTTTAAATTCTAGTTAATCATTCTAAAAATATGAATCTCGGGATCTATTCCTCCTATTTTGTTTCTCGTTCACCTTACAGAAACGATTTTTTCTTTTAATTTTAATTAAAATAAAATAGAGGATCTCATCCGGAGGTGCCAAAGATTCCTAGCCTTACAACACCAGAACACACAACGTGTATTCGGCAGTACACACAGTGTAGTCAAGATTCAATGCATTGTATCGGTATTCCAAACCAAGCTATGTGTTGGAGTATTTCTAAGTCTTAAATGAATCTGTGTGTTGACCAGGAACAGGTGGCACACGGTTTCTGGATTACACGCCATGTGGCCCAATGGACACGGCGTGTAATCTCTTCAGGTTAGGGTTGGACTGTGTACCCCGTACATGGCTTGCCCGGATGGAGATCGTGTAATGAGGAACTACACAATGTGTGGCCCACTAGACACGCCATGTACTCTGAAGATTTCTGAAGTATACTCACACGCTATTTCCCCAGGCGTGTACTTCAGATAGACGGTGGAAAATAGTACATGCCATGTAGTTGGAACTACACGTCGAGTACTCATCCAAATTACACAGATTTATTAAAATTTGTTATTATATTATACAAACCCTTGAGATGTGTACCATCGTTCTGGAGTAAAGCTGAGGCACAACACGTGATAGGTGTTTTATATATATGTGTTTAATTTAACATCTGCATAATGTTCATTTCTACTCATTGGGTAGTTCTGAATAGGAATTCACTGGTTTTCCTCCAAGGTACAAGTTATGTACATAAATAATTTTAAATTAATTGATTTTTTTAAAATTACGATGGATGAGAATCTCAAGGAAATTTAGAAAAGGGTTTAAGATAAAAGGATTGATTAATTAAAGATGATAATTAATTGATTCGAGCGTGAGTTATCTTAAACAAGAATGATTAAAGAATTGATTGCTAGTTTTATTTATGTGTAAATATCATTGCATGAATGGATGATCATGAGCTATACCAAGACCTTTGTATGTGGATGATTTCTTTTAATTTATTTATTTGAATTAAATTTGTTGGATTGTGAGCCTTCTCCTCATTAATATATAGGGCCTACGTGCCCAAGGTTTATTTTATATAAAACCCCTTTTTACCCCTCACCTACATGTGAGTTAAAAAAGGAATATTTAATGGATGGAAATCCCAAGCTAGTGGAGGCGGTTCAAGCTAGAGTCGAGACAAAACCAATCCTAGGAGATACAACGGTGGATAGGTGGTAGTTGTAAACACAAAACCAAAAGGTTCAAGGTGTTTCTCCCCTAGGTTAGGGTGAGTTTATCAACTGATAGATAAACTAACCATTAGAAAAGATCATGATCATGCCATTTACTTTATTTTATTTCTATCAGTTTCATGGTTTATCATTATGGATGTGTTTTCACGATCACATAATTAATGAATTAAACAAGCATTCAAGATAGAACTAAAATAAACTAGACTTATGCGTAAATATTATCAAGACATGGTTAATCACTTAAATAAGTTCCACTTAATATTAACAAGTGTGTGATAATTATAATAATAAATTCACCCATAAGATATAAAAATCCCTCAAATAAAATATTAAGTCATAACAATCCTTCCGTTACATGATTAAGGGAAAAACTCAACAAAACTATGTGTTTGACCAACCCTTGTTAGGACACTTACTTTTATACAGGAATCCATTATGAAAGGTTTCGGGTTGACTTAACCATATTTCATCAAGAGGAGTAGCCCTTGATAGACTTGGTGTAATATTGGAGGCAAGAGTTGAGGAAATCCAAAGTCATGATTTCAGGATTGGGGGGTCCACTCAACAGATTAAGGAGCTACAAGCCCGCATTTGGCAAAGACCTGCCTACCTAAATACCTTCTAATAGCTTGACCAACCCTTTTTGGGGTTATGTGAAGGGGAATATGGATTATTTCCACTAGAATGTCATGGAAAATGGACATTCCGAGTTCAATGGTGAGGGCCATTGGGACTTGATAAAATAGTGGAAGACTTAATAAAATTTATTATTTCCTATAAAATGTAATCAAGAAAGTACTAATTATTTGCTCTGTTAATTATAGAATAAAAATGAAAAACTTGTCAACTACACTATCCCTATGATCAATTCTATATAAAGAGAGCATCCTCACCAGTAGTAACTTCCATGAATGGTTTACATGCATTCGAATTATCCTTCGCCATGAATGGAAGTCTTACGTGCTAGAGTCAGCATTACCTGATCCGCCTGCCAAAGAGGCGACTGATGAGGATTTTCTAGTCTATGAGAAACATATGAACGACATGGTCGATGTTCAATATTTGATTCTATCTTCAATTTCTAGTGATCTCATGAAGTCTCATGAAAAAATGGATGTTTATAGCACGCTTGAGCACCTCTGTGGTTTTTACCAAGAGAGAGCAAGACAGGAAATGTTTGAGATCTCTAAGGAACTATTTCAAAGTAAGCTTGTAGAAGGTTCCCCAGCTGGGCCTCATGTAGTCAAGCTCATTGGCCACATTGAGCACCTAGAGGTTCTAAGGTTTAAACTCCCTGAAGAACTGGGCACCAATCTCATTCTCGCATCACTCCCTCAGATCTTCTCTAACTTTGTTGTCAATTTCAATATGAACAACATTGAGAAGTCTCTATCTGATATTCTTATCCTCATTCTCCAAGTGGACAAATATATGAAGCGTGAAAATCCTTTTGTCCTGATGGTGAATAAGAGGAAAGGGAAGGCGAAGAGCTTTAAGCCCAAATATTCTTCACGACCTTCCAAGAAAAGGAAGATCAAAGGTGGGGAAAGGGAACATGAGGCTGTTTGTTTCACATGTGGCAGGAAGGGCCACTGGAAGAAGAACTGAACCCAGCCTAAGAATCAAGGGGAAGCTTCAAGTGAACTTGTTATCAAATGCAATCTATCTGTTTCTAAAAATTGGGTATTAGATATAGCTTGTGGTGCTCACATATGTATCCAAATACAGGAACCAAGTAGATTCAGGAAGATTGATTGAGGAGAGGTAGATGTATGAGTAGCCAATGGAGCCAGACTTGATGTTGTAGCTGTTGGGGAATACCACCTCACATTGCCAACTGGGATGATCTTGGTGTTAAAGGGTTGTTTTTATGTGCCTTTTATAACCAAAAACATAATTTATTTATCCATACTAGATATAGATGGATTTGTTTTCAATTTTGGAAATAATTGTTGCTTCTTTTATAAAGATAACATTTGTTTTGGTAGAGCACATTTATACAAAGGTATTTATGTGTTGGATTACACAAACCAGGTAATAGCAATCGATGACAAAGATACTTTACATGACTCATACCACACCCAACTTTGGAATCACCGACTAGGTCATGTAAATGAGAAACGCTTGACAAAGTTACATCAAGATGGATATTTAGATTCTTTTGAACTAAAACCACTTGGCGCATGTCATGCATGTTTACAAGGAAAAATGACCAAATCTACATTTGGTGGGAAAGGTGAAAGGGCTAAAGAAATTCTTGAATTAGTTCATACTGATGTGTGTGGACCATTTACAGTTGAAGCAAGGGGAGGGTACTCATACTTCATAACTTTTACTGATGATTTTAGTAGATATGGATATATTTACTTAATAAGGTATAAGTTGGATTCTTTTGATAAGTTCAAATAGTACAAGAATGAAGTTGTGAACCATCTTGGTAAGAAGATTAAGAAACTACTCTCAGACCGAGGTGGAGAATATCTTAATCAATACTTCATTGATTACTTACGGGAGTTTGGGATCCTATCCCAACTCACACCTCCAAACACGCTCCAGTGGAATGGTTTGAGCGAAAGGAGGAACCACACCCTGTTGGACATGGTGAGATCAATGATGAGTCATGCGAGTCTTCCATTATCCTTTTGGGTATATGCATTACAAACAGCGGCACACATACTAAACCAAGTACCAACTAAATCGATAAATGGTATTCCATATGAGTTCTGGAGTGGAAGAAAATCCATGTTATCGAATTTACATGTGTGGGGTAGCGAAGAATTTGTTAAGGCCTATTCAGGTAACAAACTTTCACCCCAAGGCACAAAGTGTACCTTTATAGGATACCCCAAGGAAACAAGGGGATATTACCTATACATCCCCTTAGAAAAAAAGGTTATAGTGGAAAGAAATTCCATATTCCTTGAGAGGGAGCACATATCTAAAAGAGATAGTGGGAGCGAGATAGGCTTCGATGAAGTTGAGGCTAAAGGTACACAAGAGTTGGTACATGAACAGATTTCACAAATCCCCGTGGAAGAAGAATTTGTTCCAGAGATACAAGTACAGGGTAGGAGTAAAAAAGAGGTTAGATAACAGAAACGGTATGGTTTTCTAGTTACCGAGGATGGTGACTCATTATTAGTTGATAATAATGATCTTATAACCTACAAGGAAGAAGTAAGTGGCACAGACGTTTCCAAGTGTCCAGAAGCCATGAATTCTGAAATGGATTCCATTTACCAAAACCAAGTCTGGATTTTGGAAGATCCTCTATTTGATGTAAATCCTGTTGGTTGAAAATGGGTATTCAAGAAGAAAATATACATGGAAGGACAAGTCAGTACCTATAAGCACGAAAGGTTGCAAAAGGTTTTAAACAACGTCAAGTAATTGACTATGATGAAACCTTCTCACCAGTTGCAATGCTGAAATCCATTAGAATTCTACTTTCCATTGTGGCTTACCATGACTATGAGATTTGGAAAATGGATTTCAAAATAGCATTCCTTAACAGGAACCTTTAGGAAGATGTCTACATGATACAACCTGAAGGGTTTGTGACTCCAAAGGATGCCAATAAGGTATGCAAGTTGCAAAAATCCATTTACGGATTAAAGAAAGTATCTAGGTCATGGAACATTCATTTTGATGAATCCATAAAAGAATTTGGTTTAATCAAGAATGAATGTGAGCCTTTTGTCTACAAACGGTTTAGTGGGAGTGTAGTTGTTTTCTTAATAGTATATGTTGATGACATATTACTTATTGAAAATGAGATACCAGTCTTACATTCTGTTAAGGAATGGTTGAATCAATGCTTCTCCATGAAAGACTTGAGCAAGGCAGTGTATATTATTGGGATCAAGATACATCGTGATAGATCAAAGAGATTGTTGGGCCTGAGTCAAAGTAAATACATTGATAAGATCTAAAGAGATTCAGTATTGAACAATCCAAGAGGGGATTATTTCTATCATCACGGGGAATTCATCTTTCTAAGAAAATGTGTCCTCAGACACATGGGGAAAGAAAGATAATGGAAAGGACTCCATGTGAATCAGCAATTGGGTCAGTCATGTATGTCATGCTATGTACTAGGTTAGATGTTGCCTACGCATTGAGTGCGGTAGGCAGATATCAAGATAACCTAGGTGGCCGCCACTGGATGGCAGTCAAGACTATCCTAAAGTATTTGAGGCGTACTAAGGATATGTTCCTGGTTTATAGAGGATATGAGGAACTAGTCATCATAGGATATGCAGATGATAGTTTCTAGAATGATCAAGATGACATGAAGTCACAAACGAGATACATCTTCACTTTGAATGGAGGTGCAATGAGTTGGAAGAGCTCAAAGCAGAGTGTGGTCGTAGATTCTATAGTAGAGTTCGAGTATATCGCAGCTTATGAGGCAGAAAAAGAAGCAGTTTGGATGCGAAGCTCCGTTCAGGAGATAGATGTGATACCTAGCAGTAAAGATCTCATCACATTGTACTGTGATAATACTGCAGTAGTGACTCTCGCAAAAGAGCCAAGGCCACCTCAGCGAACTAAACACATACTTTGGAAGTATCATCACCTGAGAGATTTTTCTCAGAGAGGTGAAGTTATAGTGAGCAATATTTCCACGGAAGACAACGTGGCGGACCCCTTGACTAAATCCATGACTCAGTAGAAACATGATCATCATGTGAGGTCTAGCGGACTGAAAGTCATAAGTAGATGGATCTAGTCCAAGTAGGAGTTTGTAAGAGTTGGTGTCCTAGAACCAAGTAGTTTTACTTTGATTACATGGATATTTAATGTATTATTACATATTTTTCATTGTTCTTCATGATTATGATGTAACAATGTCCTAGAGTATTTGTTGCATTGATAAGGTCATGACAGTTCTCCGCTATGATAAGAACCTTGAAATGCTATAACAATATTCTTAAATATAGTTCTGCAGTTTGATGACATGCTATGATGGGACACATAGCATGCAGACCATCAGGTGTGAGTACTCGTAAGCAGATGAGACTTCCTCTCATGAAGTTCGCACTTGGTAGTCTCCAAGATAGGAGATTATGAGAACATACCTGCTAGTAGGAATTCTTCATGTTTTGGTGTCATCGGATATTTCTATCTGAGAGCGTATGTAATGATCTTTAGACTTTAAGATTATCATTAATACGTGTCACGACTCACGCACTTTGATTTACTGACGAAAACCATCATGCAGACAGTTGGTAGGAAGTAGGGTACGTTGGGTGCGTCACGAGTGTCATGTTATTAATGGATAAGTCGAGGAAGGATTTGTCCCTTCCTTTATGGAAGTTGATATCGTGGCCCTTTGATTGAAATAGAACTGTCGCGTGAAATTCCATGGCCATGGTGTAACGATGAGTTTATTTCAGGTAGTCAAAGAACAACGTATCAATCATAAAAGTTGATGACACAATCATGAAACCTACTTGATGAGATATTGTGACAAAGGAATTATATTACACAGTGAGCATTCGTATGTGGATGTCATTGTTGCGACTTTACATTCTTTCTCTTGGGTGCCTTGACCCGTTGCTAGATAGTACTATTGGACTTTAGGCAAATCCGCCTAATGCCAACGAGAAAGAATCTTAGAGGGTCACACACTAAGTGTTTTTGGTGGTCTCAGTTAAATTCTATTTGAATTTAATTAATGAAATAAATATTATTCTCAAGACCGTGGAATAATTTTATTCAAGTTATAATGATTGCATAAATTAAATAAAATATATTTATTTATTTTATTGAATATTAAATAAATATTTATTTACTAGTTTGTAAATAAAATATTTATTTAAGAAAATAAATTATTTATTTATTTATTTAGGTGTTTAATAAATAGAAGTGGAGTTCGAGAGGACCAAGGTCGGTCCGGTGATAAAATAATTATTTGCAGGGCGGTAAAAAATTATTTAACTAGTTGGCACAAATTAAAATAACGCTGCTATTATTTTATGACGCGGATTTTATTTATAATTCCGTTTTGTGCAAGTTGGCGCACCATAAATAATGATGCGGTATTATTATTAAATGCATGAGTTTTCTCTAAGTTCATTAATGTATTTAATTGTTGCTATGCAATTAAATATTGTAACTGAAATTTCATTATATAAATAGGAAAGTACACCTACTGTGCCATACACCACACCACATGCCTGGTGAGTGGAGAACTGTTGAGCCAAACAATTTCTCTCTCGAATACTCTTCTCTTCCCTCTCAAGAACGAGAGACGTTCTTCAAGGCCGAAGAACAAGCGATCAAGAACGACCGACACAAGACACTCTCTTCGCCGCGCTAGCACCCAGAGAACGAGTAGTGTCGATCGGAGGTCATCGGAGCACGTGTGGATCACCGCTGGAGGAATTCTAGTTTGGATCCTTACAAGCGCAACAAGATAATCCGAAAGGGTCGTTCCGAACGATCAACATCATTAATGAAGAAAAATACCAAAGATCCAGGTATTATTTTTTCTTTATGAAATTAATTAAATTAATTATAAACATGATATGCAAGATCCTCTCTAAAGGTTTCGGGCCTCTTTCTTTTTTATCTAAATGTTTGATTATATTCCGTGGAGACTGGCATTCATCGTCGTATTGATCCCGGAATAATCATTGATCATTGTAAAAATCAAAATTGGGTGTCATCTCAACCACACTTCCGATGCGCTCTGAACCTACACAAAGCACTAGGGAAGGATTAGGATGAGCCAATGTGAGATTAGGGAGTAATTTGGGTTTAAGAAAACCAAGGAAAATGGGGTAAAATACAACTTTTTAAGATTTTAGAGGGGGTCGCATGGTTTTTGGGGGCATGTCGCACAGTTAAACTATCCATGCACCCATACCATCCATTCTGTCCAGGGGGAGCACGGTTTGCACTGGGGGATGCACGGTTTGGGGAAACCATGCTCAAACCGTGTGGCACCCCTGGACAACCACCAAACACCCCGCACAGTTCACATGACATGTTGCATAGTTTTCTTAACTATTCTCAAATCATCCAAAATGCTACTGGAACCTCACTGAGGCATGTCGTATTGTTACCGCACGGTTAAACCAACTGTGCGCCTTGCATGCTTTCTCCAAAAATCTTTGTTTTCAACCTGTGATCCCCCGAATCTTCTCGGACCTCAAAAAAGTAAAACCAAGACTCAGCTAAGTCATACCTATGACCCAAAGGGTGTCACATATGGCTATTTGATTTGCCCATGATTGTGTGACTTTTTTGCTTCTTAATGCTAGTGCTTGCTGATTATTGTGAGCACACACACCAAAGTCTATGGGGATGGGTCGGTGTGATTTTTGTGATGTCCCCAGAGTCCACAAGGATTGGTCGGTTTGACTGTGATGTCCTCCCTAGAGTCTGTAGGGATGGTTCAGTGTGCTTGTGATGACTTCCCTGGAGGGAGCAGGGATGGGTCAGTGTGCATGTCGAGATTGTGACATGAGCGATAAGGCATGTGACGTTTGTTGCAAGTGTTTCTGATTTCCGAAGACATTCTTTCCAGAAATTAGTTGAATCAAGTAAGGGTTGGGGTTTGTGGTAGACTGGTTAGCGGACAATTACCCGATGGGTTGGGTGTTTATTAGTGTATTTGTTTTTCATCCTCACATAAAGTTTTATATTATTACTGCACTTTTGTTAAGGACGTGTTGGTGGTGTTATACTAGGTTTATACTCACACCATGCATGGGAGGCTCAAAACATGTGCAAACTCCTTATGGCCAGGGATCCAAATGAGGGAAAGAGCCCAACTAAGGGCAGTTGTGTAGGAGGAACATGTTGGTCGATGTGATGTTGGGACACACTACAAGATTTTTTGTAGAGATGCCTCTTTTATTATTTTACCTTTGATTATTGTACTTATAGATCTTCCACATTTGGGGATCTCTGTTTGGTTGGTGTACTAGATAGTGTATGCCATTTTGATGTGGCATGAGTTATTATTGTTATTGCTTCTATTATTGTGTACTTTGATTATTCATCTGTTACTAAGAGCATAGCCTCCTCATTGTGTCGCTTAGGCTCTCTCCGCAAGTTGGTAGCCTCTCGTGTACAATGAGGCGTGCATGAGGTCACGTAACAAACCCAGCCCGGACCGGGTGATTCGGTCGGGGCGTCGCAATTGGGTTGTTTAAGACTTGTCATGGAGGCTTGGCTTCTGTTAAAAAACTATTTAATTATCATTATTTAAAAATCCAAGACACCGCCACCTATGGGTTTGATTGTCCAAGCTCATGAAAAATTATTATAAATGGAAAAACATACGCGCACAGGAGACTACATGGGGTTGCAAAATCAAACCCACCAAGTAGACATGCATGTAAAAAGGAAAAATGCTCCCCATGAAAATATGCATTGTATTTTAATAATAATTATATTATTTCTAATAATAATTACGTTTATTGATAACAATGAATAATTATTACATTTATAATTATTAATATTTGCTTTCGGCTTCCAGGAGGTGGATTAGGGTTTGGAATAAACGAAGAAGGAAGAATATAAATGGATGAGAATCGGGAGAAAAGAGAGCGAGTCTTGAAGGCCAAGACTCCTTTGGAAAAGTCTCACCGGAAATTGAGTCTTTTTCTTTATGCAGTCCGTCTCCCTCCTAATTCTCTGAAGTAAAAAACCATCCCACAACTGTCAAAATGTTTTACCGTAAAAGTCTCAGATGTGTGGGTTTTTTTTTCGATGAATATTATTATTGTTTCAGATACGTTTTCCATAAGAAAAGGGTTGGAAATAATGAGTGGGAGAATCTGTGTTATTCCTTCCTACCCACTTCTATAAAGATGATCGATTCGTAGCAGAAGAAGAAGATTCCTCGGTACTGAAGGTTCCTTCCCTTTTCCTTCTTTTCTCTAGGGGGACCTCCTTTCCGCTATCTCATTTCCACATTTCACATGTATAATTTTGAACTTTTTATGTCATTTTCTTATGTCACTATAATAAAAATAGATTTTCACAATACTATATCAACACCACCCTTATATACATGTTGAAAGATTCATTCAACAGTATGCCAAAATATGTATGTTGTTAATTGTTGTTCAACAATTATACATGTTTTGCATGTTGTAGTTATATTAACTATACATGAACTAACAGCATACATACATTGCTATATATAAAAACAACACAAAATATGTGTTGTTAAAGTTATAATATAAGTAAAGAATTAAAATTAAAAAAAAAACATAACCGTGTTTCAATGTAAATTCCCCCGGTCAAATGACGAGTTTTTTTATACATTTTTTTAAAATTATTAAAATAATACTAGGGTTAGAATATTTTTAAAGGCAGAATGGCGGCAAGACCGATGCTACCTTTTGGTTTAATTAATTAAAAGGCTGCAAGGGTGATGTCATCTTTGCCGATCAATCCGGATTGATGACATGGCAACAGCGGCATCGGTGATTCCGCCTTTTCCCCCTATAAATTGCACCCGCTCCTCCCCCTTCTTCTCACTCAAATTAGTCCACCTCTCTCTCTTTAAAATTTCTTTGGTGTTTGCTTGCAATGTTTTTGGTGGCCTAAAATGAGTGCCGAATTTGCGAAGTGCGGAATGTTGCAAAGCATCATATATAGGTATTTTTTTAAAAGTTGTTTATTTGTTTAGTTATTTAGTTTTTAGTTGGTTTAAATATGCTATTTACCTAATTGTTTAATTAGTAAGATATAATTTAGAAATAATATTTAATATTAGTAAATAAAATATTATTATTTATTTATGACTTTTGAGTAAAGAATTTATCATTAGTCTTAGTAATGTATTTATTATTATAATAAGATTATTAGTTAGTATAACTTAGTAGTTCTGAAATATTTGTGACATAATTAGGAATTGATATTAACTATATGATGAATAAATATTAATGAAATAACAATTTACTAACTATTAAATAACTAATGATTAACTAATGCTAAAGTAATAATTAAGTATTGATTAACTAATGAATAACTTATAATTAAAGAATGATTAGATAATGAGTAACATATGATTAACTTAGGACTAACTTTGGATCAAGTAATGATTAATTAATGATTAAATAAGGATTAACTAATAATTAAATAATTATGAACATTAATTAACAAATAACTAACTATAAAGTACTTAACTATTAATTAAGTAATGATTAATGAGAGATTAACGAATGAGTAAGGCATAATTATGCTAGGATTAACTAATGTTTAACTAATGATTATATAATAATTAACTAATGAATAACAAATGATTAACTAGCGATTAAAGAATGATTAACTAATAATTACTTAATGATTAACTGTTAATTAACTAAAGATTAACTATAAAGAAACTACTTCATATCTATTAATTAAGAAATGATTAATGAGTGATTAATGAATGATTAAGGAATAATTAATTTAGGATTAACTAATGCTTAATGAATGATTATGTAATGATTAACTAAGGATTGGTGAATGATTAATGAATGGTAAAATGATTATTAACGGGTGATTAAGGAATGATTAACATTGGATTAATTAATGGTGAAGTAATGATTAACCAACAATTAAGTAATGATTAACTATTAATTAACTATAAGCGAACTGCTTAAATAATGATTACAAGGTAATTAACTAATAATTAACTTTAAAGTATCTACTTAATAACTATTATTTAAGAAATGATTAACGAGTGTTTAACAAATGATTAAGGTGTAGTTAAATTAATATTAACTAATGCATAATGAATGGTTAAGTAATAATTAACTAATGATTAACCATTGATTAACAAAACATTAAATAATGAATAAGTAATTATTAACTAATTATTAATCATTTATTAAAGAATGGTTATTCAATTATTAAGGAATGACTACCTTTACAATAATTAATGATGAAGTAATTATTAAACAATAATTAGTTAATGATTAATTATTAATTAAATTTAAACTAAATACTTAAGAACTATTAATTAATGTATGCTTAACAAATTATTAACTATTTATTAATAATTCATTAATGAATGATTAAGTGATGATTAAATAAATTCAATCTCTTCAATAGTTTCGGATACATGTAATATCGAGCCTCAAGTATAGTAAGTGAACATTATATTTTAATAAAACTAAAATAAAATGTACATTTTAATATTTAATGGAATAAAAAATCAACTTGGACAGGATGAATATCAATTTTGAACTTACTTTGTAAAAATAAGAGTATAATGAATTTTTGAAATTTTCACTTAGAAATAAACTTTTAAGAATAATTGAAAATGTAGTATTTAAAAATTCCTCTTTTTATTTGAAATATTGTATTATAATGTGTGTAACTAAAAATTTTTTAACTACCAACTTGATAGAAATAAAGATAAGAAAATTTGGAGGTATGAGGAATATTTTTCAAAAAAGTGATTATTTTTCATAAAACTATTTTTGTTTAAAATGGCATAATGTCTATCCATTTTAATTAATTCAAAAAATATTTAATGATGAAGTATATAAATTAAATTAATAGAATATATATCTAACTATATGAATTTAAATCCATATAATGATTACTACTAGTCATATAGTTCATATAAGATCATCTTATGCTTGAAAAATGCATTTCTTGAAAAACTATTTTTCGACACGTTTTTTATGTTTATTTTAAATTAATTTTTTCCACTTATTTGAGTTGAATTTGATAAAATGGATTCCATATTTGGAATCATAATAATTAATATTAGGTAATAAGTTCAACTTAATTTTTAGTCATAATAATTAGTAAAAACAGTAATAAATTAATTATCACGATTAAGATTAAAACGAGGTTTTGTGTGTTACATGTGTTTGTGTTAAACATAATTTTCCACACACATATAATTTTTATTTGATAAATTGGATTTAATATTTATAATAATTGGTTCAAAATTATCTAACAATGATAATTTTATTTTAATATCAAGGGTTAAATTACCTAGGTTAAAAAAACTAGTTACTCTAGTGAAAACTAAAATGGTAAAAGTAAGTAAACTTAAAGGATAAGGAAATATCATGTTTAAAACATATTTATTTTAATTTTTTTTGAGGTTTTTATCGACCTTATATTCCCTCCAATCCATTATTTATAAATTTTGGAGCCACATGGGGTGAGATTGACTTCTCGTTATTGAACAGTTTTGGGTGTCTAAAAACATGTCACTCCTCAATTATAAATGGAAACTCTCTCCCCTCACTTCTTCACACCTATCAATCCCTTTGGTGATGCCAATACATACCCCAATATATTAATTAACTCCCTCTCAACATCCTATAGGATTTTTTTTGATAAGAAATCCAACCTAAGGAGTCTTTTGGTGCGAACCTAAAGAGGACGTCTGAAGAAGAGGTAACATTCTCAAACAAGCATTTTAAATCTATTTATTCTTCCACCTCCTTGAAATATTATTAAATAATACTAATATAATAACAATAATATCTCATATTCAAATATATTATTATATTAATTAAATAACCTATATGCATCTCCTCTTCCATCAAATGGGAAACAAAATCGTCGATCGTGTGTACGACGGACTATCACCGCACAAACCGACGTAACTTGTTTTCCATCAACACCTCTTATGGTTGGATATTATGATGGTTTTAATGTCTATATATAATATTTATGATATAATTATACCTTTGGAATAATAATATCACATATACCTTCTTACATTCTATTCTATTTAATATATGATAATGTCGCTCATGTGTACGACACACTAATGTCTCATGAAGTGATGTGATTAATTTTTCACTTACATTTTACATGGAATGTAATAAGGATAAATTTAATGAATATATGTGATATATATTACATGATATTGATTATTTGAAATTAATAAATCTCCCACTTACCCTTACACCCATTAAGAAATGATATTGTCAGTCGTGTGTATGTACGACTTACCGTCTCCATGAAGCGATGTGATTCATTTTCTATGTCCAATTTTAGAGAATGGTAATAAAGATGTGTATAATTAACAAAAATAATTTTTATAATAGTAATATAATTGTGGATATGGTGTAACTATATCCAATGTTCAATAACCATAACTTTCATGAAAAAAAATTCATGAGAAAACAAGGTAATTAACACCCAAAATAATAGTGATAATGAAATATTGTTAATGAACAGGTGATAAGATGTTATAAAAGGATCATATATGATATTATAAATATTATTATGGTTTTATTATATGTTAGTAACATGTTTTAAACCACTATACATGATGCTAATGAGTGCTTAACTGAAGGGAATCGTGAGGTAAGAGATTTCGTCTCAATTTCCACTCCATTAGGACATATTTGAAATTATGCATCTATTTATTTTTATGTGGTGTATATACTACCTATTTGGGATCATTTTTTATTAGAAATTACATTTCTATTAAATATCCATATTATTTGAATTTTGGATATGATTATTTCCCAAACCGTATACCATTTGTATATATGGTATTTTTTTATGAAAGATGCACTACTACAGATATGCTCTTTTACAGTATGAAAAAAGGCTTTTATCAGCGCTAAAAAAATGACGTAAATTACATCACTATTAAAGGAACCCCTTTATTAGTACTATTTTAGCATTGATAAATTCCACCCATTATCATCGCTACTTTTAGCACTGATAGAGGCCTAGCTTACTACAAGTGTGTTGTTAATATAACAGCACACCTAGAAAAAAACTGTAATTTCAAACAATTCTATATACATTTAATTGACATCATGAATAAAAAGTTTTCTTACCATGGTATATACAAAAAAGAATATTATATACATGTGAAAAAATATTTTATATAATTATATTTATAATTATCCAACAAACATTTAAAAATATTAATGTTTCATTTTTGACGTCCATGATCCCCTCTAAAAAATGTACTCCCATGATATGAGTTGTCGAAAAAATAATCTCAACCAAAGAAAAATATTCCACCTATATAAGAAAATAGATATAATGTTATCAATACTATAAAGAAAAAAAATAAACATTAATATGAAATAATACATTAATAAAATGTTAATTTTTAATAAAAATGACACATTTGGAGTTATACTAGCCACACCATGTGTCTTATTGAGGTGGGGTTCATTACAACATGTCACAAATGAGTTATGGATTGTTTTCCTAAAATATCAAAACAATTCGAATGTTTTTTCTCAATTTTGAGTATGTCACTTGTTATTTTACTAAAATTAATTTCAATTTTAAATAATGAAACATTTGGAGTTATACCAGTTACACTGTGTGTCAGATAGAGGTGAAACTGATTCCTACCAGTCACAAATTATTGATAGATAATTGTCATAAATTATAAAAACAATCTGAATGCATTTTCTTAGTTTTCAGTATGTCGTATATTTTTACTAAAATGTCATTTCAAAATGGAAACACACATTTTGATTCATACTGATCACATTATACATCGGTTTTATGTGATACTACTTCATACACATCGAAAATGACTTATTAATCATTTTTTTAAATTATCAAGATAATCAGAGCATGTTTTATTGGCTTTTAGTGAGTGACTTGTTTTGAACTAAAATACCAATTTTAAACTGATAATAGATACTTTTAGTAATACTGGTCACATTGTGTGTCTAATTGAAGTATGGTTGATTCCTAAATGTCACAAATGACTCATGGATCATTTTCCTAAATTATCAAAACAATCCAAATATTTTTTCTCATTTTTCAGTATGTCACTTGTTCTTTTTACTTAAATTAATGTCAATTTTAAATAAAAAATACACACTTGGAGTTATAGAGATCATAATATAATCAGATTAAGGTGTGGTTGACTCCTACACATTAAAAATGACACATGGATCATTGTCCTAAATTATCAAAACAATATGAATGTGTTTTATCGGTTTTTAGTATATCAGTTGTTATTTTTACTAAAACTAATGGAAATTTTAAATAAAAAGAAACACTTTGAGTTATACCAGCCACACCATGAATTATATTGAGGTGTAGTTGATTTATACATATCAAAAATGAAATATAGATCATTTTAATAAAGTATCAAAATAATCAGAATGTGTTTGCTCAGTTTTCAGTATGCTAGTTGTGTTTTTTTACTAAAATTTCATTTCAAAATAGAAACATGTATTTTGAGTCATAACAGTCACATCATGTGTCAGTTTGACATGAGACTACTTCATACACATCAAAAATGACTTATAACTTACTTTCCTAAGTTATCAGGACAGTCAGAGTATGTTTTCTTGGTTTTTAGTGAGTGATATGTTTTGAACTAAAATTTCAATTTTAAACTAATAATGGATAGTTTTAGTCATACCGGTCACATTGTGCATTGGATTAAGGTAAGGTTTATTCATACACGTCAAAAATGACCCATAGATCATTATCCTAAAGTATCAAAACAATCTGAATGTGTTTTCTTGGTTTTCATTATGTCACTTATTCTTTTTATTAAAATTAATGCCAATTTTAAATAAATAGACACACTTGGAATTATACCAGTCACACCATGTATCATATTGATATTAGGTTGATTCCTATATGTCAAAAATTATTTATGGATCATTTTCCTAAATTATCAAAACAATTTGAATTTATTTTCTCGGATTTCAGTATGTCACTAGTTTGTTTTACTAAAATAAATGTTAATTTTAAATAAAAAGACACTTACAGTTATAGCGGTCACACCATCCATATGATTGAGGTTAGTTTGATTCCTAAATGTCAAAAATAAATTATGGATCATTTTATAAAGTATCAAAATAATCTGAATGCGTTTACTTAGTTTTCAGTATGTCACTTATTATTTTTACCAAAATTAATGTCAATTGTAAATAAATAGACACGCTTTGAATTATACTGGTAACATCGTGTGTCATATTAAAGTGTGGTTGATTCTTATACATCAAAAATGATTTATGAATCATTTTATTAAAGTATCAAAACAATATTAATTTATTTTCCCATCTTTTAGTATGAAACTTGTTCTTTTTACTAAAAATAATGTCAATTTTAAATAAAAATACACACATAGAGTTATATAGGTCACACAGTGCATCTGATTGAGGTGTAGTTGATTCCTACACATCAAAAATTACTAATGGATCATTTTCCTAAAGTATCAAAACAATATGAATTTTTTTGCTCAGTTTTCAATATGTCACTCATTCTTTTTAATAAAATTAATGTCAATTTTAAATAAATAGACACACTTGGAATTATAATGGTCACACTGTGCATCATATTGAGGTGTGGTTGATTCCTACACATCATAGATGACTCATGGATCATTTTCTTAAAGTATCAAAACAACCTAAATACATTTTCTTGGTTTTCAGTATGTCACTTGTTCTTTTTACTAAAATTAATGTCAATTTTAAATAAAAAGACACACTTAGAGTTATAGTGGTCACAATGTACATTAGATTGAGGTGTGGTTGATTCCTACACAAAAAAAAAGACTTATGGATCCTTTTTTAAGTATCAAAATAATCTAAATGAATTTTCTTGGTTTTCAGTATGTCACTTATTCTTTTTACTAAAATTATTGTCAATTTTAAATAAATAGACACAATTACCAGTCATAGTGTGCATTATATTGAGTTGTGGTTGATTCCTGCACATCAAAAATGACATATGAATCATTTTACTAAAGTATCAAAATAATTTGAATGTGTTCTCTCAGTTTTCATTATGTCACTTGTTCTTTATACTAAAATTAATGTCAATTTTAAATAAATAGACACACTTAGAGTTAGCAGTCACACTATGTATTATATTGAGGTGAGGTTGATTTCTATGCATCAAAAATGACTTATGGATTTTTTTACTAAATTATTAAAACAATACTAATGCATTTGATCAGTTTTCAGTATGTAACTTATTCTATTTACTAAAATTAATGTCAATATTAAATAAGTAGACACACTTTTAGTTATATCAGCCACACTATGCATCATATTGAGGTGTTGTTGACTTCTACTGTCATGACCCGTCCTCGGGGCCCGTGTCGTGACTACCCCAAACCCACCTTCCATAGGCCAGGGGCTGGAGACTAGCACCAAAGGCGTAAATCCTGATAAAAAGGGAGGGAATTGCCTTTATAAAAGTAAACAAACACAGCAGAGTACACAACAGAAGGAAGCACTAAGTAATACTAAATACAAAAGTAAGTGATGAAAGGAAAGGGGCTGGAAATACAAGCCCACCAGTAAGTACAGTATAATTGAAAAATAGTACAACTTCAGAAAAGTAAAACAGAAACCACTGAGTTGTCCTCTGGGAATCCCACCTAAAGGGTGGGTACAGATGGCCTCCTCAGCACCTAGAGTCCGGTCACCTACTCCATGTACGTCTCTCCAAGTGGTCCACCTCTGGGTACCATCCAGCTCCACAAGCCTCCACCTCGATCAGTGTTGTCTGTCGTCTGCATCCAACACAACGTAGTGCGGGCATAGCCCATGTAGGGCACTACTACAAATATGGATTTTATCAGCGCTAAAAATTTCCATTAACAGCACTAGAAAAGGCGCTATTAATGCCGGTGAAGATAAAGGGGCGTCCCCTTTATCAGCGCTCAAAAAAGCACTGATAAAAAAAACTGCCAATCTCGGGGGGGGGGGGGGGGGGGGGCTTTTTACAGCGCTTGAGCCCCCCTTTATTAGCGCTTTCCCGCACCTCCAGCGCCCGCCTGCACCGCCTACACCCTTTATCAGCGCTAGCCCTTTAAATAACCCTTGCGCGCACGCCCGTGACTCCACCCGGATTTGATCTCGAGACCTCCCACCTGTGCACCTAAAGACTTTACCACTACCCTATATTGATTTGTTCTCTTATTCATGATATATCTATTTATTTATATATATATATAGTTATATTTATTCGTATAGTAATCTATATTTATATTTATATATATAGTTATATTAATATATATAGTTATATTAATATATATATATATATATATAGTTATATTAATATGTATATATAGTTATATTAATATATATATATAGTTATATTAATATATAGTAGTTATATAAATATTCATATATTGGTATTTTAAATAAAATTGATATTAGTTATTATTTAGAGAAATCTAATATATTTTATATGTAAATATGTTTAATTATTTATTTAAAAATTTTAATTTTTAGGAGTGAATATATAAAAAATATGTACATATAGTTATATATTTGATTATAAATAGCAGTGCATTATAAAAAACGATAAAATTTTAAATAAATAATATCAATATGAATGTAATACCTTGGAATAAATTCATTCCCCACCAAAAAATCCAATAATACCCCCTCAAACGAGGCTGAAAACCCACAAAATGTTAAAAAATCTGGGTACCCCGACTAAAAAATCAGTTTTGGAGGCCTTCTGGGCCTCTTTTGGCCTTTAAAAACACTTTACTAGGGTCCCCTCGGGTCACAGCGACGTAGAGATCATCGCATGCTTCGATTTGATATGTGGTAGAGCTCAAACGGACACCCGAATCAAAAGTTATGGCCGTTTGAAGTTTGAGTTGCGTTTTCAACATATTTTGGATCTTTTTTTAATTTTTTTAATTTTTTTAGTCTTCAAATTGTTATTAAATGACTATTACTCCATAATAATTAGCAAATTATTAATTAAAATTATTTTTTTAATTTTTTAAGAATCCATTTTCACTAAATATCTTATATCTTATATATTAAGTATATTAAGTGTAAATGCACACTTATACTTATCTAAAATATATTTAAAAATTATATATTATATTTATATAAATATAACTATATAACTATATTTATATATTAATATATTTTTAATTTTTTTTAAGTCGACCCTTTATCAGCGCTTTTAAAAAAAGCGCTGATAAATGCCCCCTTTATCAGTGCTACTAAACAAGCGCTGATAAAGCCCCCCACCCTTATCAGCGCTTTTTCGTTAGCGCTAATAAAGGGGTGGCGCTGGCCTTGCCCAGTTTTGTAGTAGTGAGGGGTGAGTATACGATACTCAGTAGGGACCCCGAGACCCCTGAAGGTCTCTCAGAATCCATGAAGGATAAACCACAGAAGAAATATACAATCACAAAGTATCAACCAACTCTAATTAGGTATATACCCATACATACACCTAAGTTATCAATCACAGTTCGACTCCAACTCTCGAGCCCAAACACAAACCAGTTAACACAGAAAAGCAAGTCAATCACATCGATGATAATGATTGAAAGTCCAGACTCAGCTCACATGGGTATACATCTTTCGTATAGCGATAGAGATGATCAGATGTAGTCACTGATTCATCTAAGTTGTCGGACCCATGTAGGATACTAGACCAGCTAAGTTGTCGGATCCACGTAGGATACTAGATCAGTTACTCTGTTGGACCCACTCAAGATACTAGTACAGAAGTCAAACGGTCAGACCCACTTAGGATACAAGTACAGTAGTCATCGCTATCGAACCCATAGAGGATTCCAATACAGTTGTCGTCATCATCGAACCCGCGGAGGATTCCAGTACGGTAGTCGTCACAGTCGCAGCCAGCTCTAGGGTTCCCGCACACAGCACGGTCAATTCCGAGAGGGTCCACTCCTCGAGCCAAGGTTTCGATACATCAACTATCATGAAGTCCAGAGTTTATGTATCTCGAAGTTCCGTCTCGTCAAAAGGAACTCAACACGACAGACGGCGCGTCAATCGGACGCCTGGTCTAAAAGATATTGGCTTTTCCGTTCGAGGGGCCCGGTTGGAATTACGCTCGTTCCAAACCCGGTCATCTTTCAAAGTCGTCAAAAACTCACTTAGATTATTGCAAAAGGTCCCTCTTTTAATGAGGATCCCATTTCCGCAGACGGCGCGTCGATCGGACACACGGTTTTAAAGTTATTCACGTTTAAGTGAAACGGGTTCGGCCCGTCAAGCCCAGTGGGCTGGCGGGTCGGCCTGACCTGGTTCGGTAGTTTCGACCCGGCAGGGGGGTCGACCCGGCCCGGTGGAGCGCGGCGCGGCCCGGCTCGGCGTGCCGCGGCCTAACCTAGCGGGGCGCGGCCCGGCCCGGCTGGCGCGTCTGGGCGTGGCCCCCGGTCTTCCGAAATGGCGGCATCGAGCGGCGCCGCCCTTCTGTCCAGCCGGCCGAAGCCGGCCGGTCTTCTCAGCGTGAGCGGCCCACACGGGCGGGCCATAGTTCTACCGCGCGGCACCGGCGGGTGTCGCGGCCTCCTTCAACCCGGCCCGCAGGCGGTCGACCGGTTCACCGCTGAAGCGACCCACGGAGCGCGGGCCGCGGTCCTCCACAGCACGACACCCCTTGTGGCGTCATGGTCTCCCTGTCCAGCCGGCTATGACCGGCCGGTTCTTCTTTGGCCGAGCGGCCCGGTTGCGGGCCGCGGTCTCTTCTTCCCGCGTGGAACCCGGTGCCACGGTTCTCTAACGGGCCGGCGCGTGGCCGCCGCCTTCAGTCATCGTCAACTCTGGTCACCACCGCCTCTCGTTGCCTCCGCCAAAATATTCAAGAACCATCAGAGGGTTGTCGGGCCGTGTTCGTTCGGCCCGCGCCCTCCACGTTAGGCGATATCAATTGGCCGAAGATAATACAAGCATTCACCAAGGACGGAATATAATTTCATTCACTTAAAATTATATCAAACCCCCTGCCTCGATTTTCAAGCACGGAGCACGTCAATGAGTCGCGGAAGACAAGCTTCGCGGAGGTCGGGCATCGCGGAAGATGGCGTCACGGAGAATGGTGTCGTCCCGTCAACGTTGGAAGTCGTTGTCATAGACGGCATTCCTCGCGAGCGGTGTCTTCTCCCTTGACATGGAGTAAGAAGAAAGTATGGATTCGTTCCTCGTGATCTTGTTCTGGTTGAAAAGAAAAGTGGAGAGAAAATGCTTCCCATTCTTTGAGTTGTGGAGCGTTCTTCGCGGAGAGGAACACTTCCTTCTAATTCTCCAGAGGTTTCCCCACCGAAATATTTTCCAAGGCAAATATTATAAAAGGTACCCAACTTTAATAGAATTTCCATGCAATTCGAATTGATTCAAATGAATTCAAAGATTAATTAAATGTGGAATTTAATTAATCCTAGTTGTTGGAATTATTTAAGAGGAGGTGAATCATTTAAAATTCAAAAGAGAGGAGGTGGAGAGTTCATTTTAAAAGAGGGGAGTTTTCAAATTAAATAAAGGGGAGTTAATGGGGAGTTGAAGGGTTAGGGCTCGTGTGGGCCCCACCTCACAAATATCCTCTCATGAGAGGTTATGTGGGTGTGGGCCCCACCTGTAACTCCCCCTTGTATGAATTAACCAACTCTTAAACAATAAAATTGTGTACAACAATTTTATTTAATTTAATATAAATCCCCAAAAATTAACTTCTCCTCCCGAGCAAACACAACTACGGTAAAGGTCCCCTTAAGAGAATATCGGTGCTGTGAGTTCATCGGTGCCCTCAGATTTCAATTTCGAGAACCGGTTTAAAAGATAGAAAAACCCACACATATGTTTACTGAACGTACCCAAACAAAACTTCAAAAATTGATTATGGACACACCGGGCCTCGGAATCAGGCGCCGTTAGAAACTGCGGACTCATAAAATTCCAAATAATTTAAGAAAAAAACTTTCCTTGAAATTTCCAGGTCTTTACATTACTCCCACCTCAGGGCTTTACGTCCCCGTAAAGCTACAACACACACTAGGAAAAAAAATGGGGGTACTTAGCACGCATCTGAGCCTCCCGCTCCTATGTACTCTCCTAGAGGTTCCCGTGCTGCTAGCGAATGCACACCAGAGGAATCGACCGTCCACGTAGGACCCAATCCTATCAATCCTCGGTCTCCATCGGGACCTCTGTGAATGTCACCCCATCATCGATGTCTAGGTCCCCATGGTTGATGATGTGGGACGGGTCGTGCATGTATCTCCTCAGTTGAGATACATGGAAGACGTCATGCACCCAGTGCAACTGAGGTAGAAGGGTCATACGGTAAGCCACCTCACCTACTCTACTGAGGACCTGGAAAGGTCCGATGAAATGTGGAGATAACTTTCCGCCCTAGCCAAATCTTCGTAGACCTCGTCGAGGTGAGACCTGTAGGAAAACGTGGTCACCATCCTCAAACTCCAGTGGTCTCCGTCTCCAATCAGCATAGGACTTCTGTCTGCTCTGTGTGGTCTTCATCCTCTCCTGGATGATCTGCACCTTCTCTGTTGTAGACTGAACCATCTCTGTTCCTACAAGTGCTGACTCCCCTGGGTCAGTCCAGCATAGAGGTGATCTGCAAGGTTGTCTGTACAGTGCCTCATAAGGGGCCATCCCGATGGTGGAGTGGTACCTGTTGTTGTATGCAAACTTTACAAAGGGTAAGTGATCCTCTCAGCTGCGACCAAAGTCTAGGACACATACATGAAGCATGTACTCAATATTTTGAATGGTCCCCTCTGTCTGGCCGTCTGTCTGAGGATGGAAGGCGGTTCCTAGACATAGTTGCATCCCAAAAGCCTCCTATAACCCCTTCCACAGCCAGGAAGTGAATCAAGCATCTCAATCAGAAACGATAGATGATGGTACACCATGAAGTCGTACGATATCCTGAACGTAGAGGCGCCCCAAGCTCTCTATTGACAATTTCTCTCTAATCGGTAGGAAGTGGGATGACTTGGTGAGTCGGTCTACGATCACCCAGATAGAGTTGTGTCCTCTAGATGTACATGGAAGTACCATCAAGAAAATTCATGGATATCCCGTCCCACTTCCACTCTGGGACCTCTAAGGGTTGTACCAAGCCTGCTGGTACCTGGTGCTCTGCCTTCACTTGCTGACAAGTGAGACATCGTGATACAAACTCTGCTACAACCATCTTCATACCCGGACACCAGTGCTGTCGTCTGAGGTCCTGATACATTTTCACCACTCCTAGATGTACTTCTAGAGGGGAAGTGTGAAACACCCTCAGCACCTCCTCCTATAGTGCAACTGGTACCATAGTACGTCCCCTGAAGAGGATGACGTGCTCCCCTCCTTTAGAAAATCCAGCAGGAGCCTGCCCTATGGATATCTGAGCACATCGCGTCTCATAGTCAATTTCCTCACGTTGTGCCTCCCTGACTCTCTGAATAAGTGGAGGAGTGACTGTGAGAGACTAAAGAAATGTTGCTCCATCTACATCTATAAAGGATATCTACAACGCGGCTAGCTGCTCCGTCACCTCGCCTAGTAGCTGAATGCCTGATCTTCTGCTGAGAGCATCAGCTACAATGTTCCCCTTCCTAGGAATATAGACTATCTCTAATTCATAGTCCTGGAGGAACTCGAGTCATCGTCGTTGTCTCAGGTTCATGTCCTTCTGCGAGAAGATGTACCCGAGTCTCTGGTGGTCATAATAGACTGTAAAGCGCTCGCCCATCAGATAGTGTCGCCACATCTTCAAGGAGAAGACCATTGATGATAACTCTATGTCATGGGTAGCGTAGTTCTACTTGTGTTGTCTCTACTGTCATGAACCATACGCGATCACTGCTAGCTCCTGCATCAGGACACACACGAGTCCGGTCTCTGATGGGTCATAGTAAACTACGTACCCTACGCCCTCCTTCGGTAGCCTAAAGATGGGTGCACCGGTCAATATTTGCCTCATATCCTGAAAGATTTGTTGGAATCTCCCTGACCACATGAAGGGTTTCAAATTCTTCATCAAAGCTGAAAGCAGTGCTGCAACTCTGGAGAAGTCCGGCAGGAATCTCTGATAATACTCCACCAGACCTAGAAAACTCCGAACCTCCGTCACACTCCTGGGTGGCTCCCAAGAAAGCACTGTCTCGATATTCACTGGATCCACTCCTACCCCAGCCTTCGAGATAACGTGTCCCAAGAAATGAACCTCTCGAATCCAAAACTATCACTTCAAGAGCTTACCATAAAGCTGGTGCTCTCATAGTGTATCCAGTACAACCCGCAAGTGGTAGGTGTGCTCCTTCTCAGTAGTCGAGTAAATAAGTATGTCGTTGATGAAAACTATGACAAATCGATCGATTTAAGGCTGTAATATTTTGTTCATGAGACTCATGAACACCACTGGAGCGTTGGTTACACCGAAGGTCATAACCAAGAACTCGTAGTGGTCATACCGACACCTGAAGGCCGTCTTCCGCATATCCTCATCTCAAACTCTGATTTGGTGATAGCCTGACCTGAGGTCTATCTCCAAGAACCATCATGAACCCTTGAGATGATCAAAGAGGTCGTCAATACTTGGGAGTGGGTACTTGTTCTTCACGGTCACCTGATTCAGGCAACGGTAGTCGACGCATAGTCACAAGCTCCCATTCGCCTTCTTGGCGAACAAAATTGGAGAAGCCCAGGGTGAAACACTAGGTCGGATAAATCCCTTTCCCTGCAAGTCCTCCAGCTGTACCCACAGCTCAAAAAGCTCAGCGGGAGCCATCCGATATGCTAGAGTAGATATCGGTGTTATCCCGGGGTATAGGTCTATGTAGAAGTCTACCTCTCTGTGAGGAGGTAGTCCTGGAACGTCGTCAGGAAAAACGTCCGCATACTGATCCACCACAACAGGAAAACTCGGACTCCGCACATAAACCACTCTGAGGATGAGACTAGCCAACTGATGTGTGATCAGTTTCCCTCTCCTCTGCATAAGTCCATCTTGCACTGCAAAGGCTCCCTTCTCACCGGTGAAGGTGAATCTAGTCCCATCTGTACGGACACACCACACTTTGCGCCTAATGTAGTTGATTTGATCATGGACTATAGACAAACAATCCATACCCAAGATGAAGTCATAAGGCCTCGATGCCACTACAAGAAGATCCCAGCCGAAGCTCTCGCCTCCTAGAGTAATCTCACACTGCCGGCACCAGTTCGTAATTGTTGAGTTTGCTCCTATAGGAGTCTCTAGCCATAAGGATCGATCCAACGGCTCCGTCAGAATCTCCGAGCTCTGAATAAGGGAAATGGCAATAAAATAATGACTCGCACATGTGTCTATAAGTACTGCAGCAAGGGTGGAGTAGACACAGATAGTACCTCGAATCATCTCAGGTGCGCTGTGGTCGTAGGCCTTAGCTGCCTGGAGCTGATCCCACCTATGTCCACCAGCTCCCTGTGGTTGGGGTGGACCTCCTGGTGGTGGTGGTGGTAGAGCCTCAAAATGCCGTCCACCACCCACTGCTCAGCCAGCTCCTCTGCCTCGTCTACCCACTCCTGGCGGACCACCACGGTCAAACCTCTTCCTCTGCCTGGGAGGTCCCTCTACTGTCTTCTGCTCGTACGCATGGTGGGTCGGGCAGTCTCGAGCCATGTGACCCTACCCGCCGCATGCATAGCACTGCCTTCTCCTTGTATAGCTGGCTCGGTTTCGTGTTCCCCACACAACCAAACCTGTATCCTGAGGTCACACTCCTGATGGCCTAGTCCACTTGGACCTCTGCGTCAACTGTCTACTGCCGGCTGTAGAAGAATCCGCTATGTTTCGTCCTACGGTGGGTCTCGTAGCTGGTGTCGGCTCAGCAAGAAATCTCTCCACAAAAAGGGCTCTCTCCAGTACTCTCACCTACATCGGAATACTGAGGGAGATCATCGAAGCCCTGATCTCATGTCTGACTCCCTACTCAAAGGTCCGAGCCCTGAAGAATGGGTCTCGTACCATGTCCATGGAGTATCATGAGAGGTCAGTGAACCTCGTTGAGTACTGAGCTACTATCATGTTGCCCTACTGCAGATGAAGTAACTCCTGAATCTACACTGCACGAAGGGTGGATGGAACAAACTCAGAGTGGAAGAGACTCTTGAAGTCTGTCCAAAGTAAAGATGCCTCGTTATGCACATGAAGCATCAAGCTCCACCATTTACCTACTGCTGCATGCAGGAGACTCGCGACAAGGATCACAATAAGGTCGGATGGTGTCCCTACCAATCTAAAACTCTCATGATATCCTCCAGCCAATCCTCAGCTGCTTGTGGGTCAGTCTCTCCCCGGAACCTGGTCGGCCTCTAGCATTGGAACTCGTGCAATTCACTCAGGCGGCGTGCACTCTCTTTTACTGGGGCTGGTGGTATCGGAGTCCCAGTGGGTAGTGGTACCTCTGGTGCCTCCGCTGTGATGGGGCCCTGCACCGAGGCCTCGTCACTCGGTGGGATACCATCTCGTATGTAACTCGGAACCCTAGCTGGATGCCTTCATGGGGCCATCCAGAAAAAAACAGGTGCACCATGGTTAAAATAGTATACCTGGTGAGCTGACACAAATTAATCACAAAGAAAACTTTTCAAAGTAAACACACATGAAATTAGTGTTTTTGTGCACTGAGTCAGAAATCATAGGTCAGAGTCCTGGTGTATGGATATGTCGGTTGTTGCACCAACACTGGACTCCATGGACTGAAAACCACACTCAATACTCTTACCACTATTGCTTCACAGTAAGAAATATCAGAGTCCTAAGTTCTATGGTAGAACTAACTCCCCTGATACCAATTTTTCACAACCTGTCCTCGAGGCCCGTGTCGTGACTACCTCAAGCCCACCTTCCATAGGCCAGGGGCTGGAAACTAGCACCAAAGGCGTAAATCCTGATAAAAAGGGAAGGCATTGCCTTTATAAAATTAAACAAACACAACAGAGTACACAACATAAGGAAGAAATAAGTAATATTTAATACAAAAGTAAGTGCTGAAAGGATAGGGGCCGGAAATACAAGCCCAACAGTAAGTACAATACAACTGAAAAGTTAGTACAACTGTAGTAAAGTAAAACAGCAACCACTGAGTCGTCCTCCGGGAATCCCACTTGAAGGGTGGGTACAGATGGCCTCCTCAGCACCTCGGGTCAAGTTGTCCACTCCGTGTACGTATTTCCAAGTAGTCCACCTCTAGGTATCGTCCATCTCCACAAGCCTCCACCTCGATCAGTGTTGTCCGTCTTCTGCATCTAACACAACATAGTGCGGACATAACCTATGCAGGGGTGAGTATATGATACTCAGTAGGGACCCTGAGACCACCGAAGGTCTCCCAGAATCCACGAAGGATAAACCACAGAAGAAAGATACAATCATGAAGTATCAACCAACTCTACTTAAGTATATGCCCATACATACACATAAGTTATCAATCACAGTTCGGCTCCAACTCTCAAGCTCAAGCACAACCCAGTCCACACAGGAAAGCAAGTTAATCACAGTGATGATAATGATTGAAAGTCAAGAATCAACTGACATAGGTATACATATTTAGTATAGCGATAGAGATGATCAGATGTAGTCACTGATTCATCTAAGCTGTCGGACCACGTAGGATACTAGACCAACTAAGATGTCGGACCCACGTAGGACACTAGACCAGCTACTCTGTTGGACCCACTCAGGATACTAGTACAAAAGTCAAACTGTCGGACCCACTTAGGATACAAGTACAATAGTCATTGTTTTTGAACCCATGTAGGATTCCAGTATAGTTTTCATCATCGTCGAACCCACATAGGATTCCAGTACGGTAGTCGTTGCAGTCGCAACCAACTCTATGGTTCCCGCACACAGTACGCTCGATTCCGGGAGGGTCCACTCCTCAAGCCAAGGGGTAAATAAATAAACTATAACTAAGTCCAAAGTTGATGTATCCCTAAGTTCCTTCTCGTCAAAAGGAACCCAACGTGACAGACGGCGCGTCAATTGGACGTCCGGTCTGAAAGATATTGGCTTTTCCGTTACAGGGGCTGGTTGGAATTAAACTCGTTCCAAACTCGGAAGTTTTCCAAAGTCATCCAAAACTCACTTAGATTATCTCAAAAGGTCTGTCTCATCAAGAGGATCCCAGTGCCATAGACAACGTGTTGATCGGACGCACGGTCTTGAAGTTATTTCACGTTTAAGTGAAACGGGCACGGCCCATCAAGCCCAATGGGCTGGCGGGTCGGCCCGACCTGGTTCGGCGGTTCCGACCCAGTAGGGGGGTCGACCCAGACCGGTGGAGCGCGGACCGGCCCGGCGTGACATGACTCGGCCCGGTGGGGCACAGCCCGACCCGGCGGGGCACGGCCCGGCTGGCGCGGCCTGGTCCGTGGCTGGCCGCGACTCGGCCAGCTGGCCGAACGGATCGGGGGCGCGACCCCTGATCTTCTGAAATGGTAGCACCGAGTGACGCCGCCCTCTTGTCCGGCTGACCGAAGCCGGCCGGTCCTCCCTGCGTGAGTGGCCCGCACGAGCGGGCCGCGGTTCTCCCACGCGGCACCTGCGGGTGCCGCGACCTCCTTCAACCCAGCCCGCAGGCGGCCGACCGGTTCGCCGTCGAATCAGCCCGCAAAGCATGGGCTGCGATCCTCCGCAGTGCGGCCCCCCTTGTGGAATCGTAGTCTCTCTGTCCACCCGGCTACGGCCGACCAATTCTTCTTTGGCCGAGCGGCCCATTTGTGGGTCGTGGTCTCTTTCGCTCGTGCGGCACCCGGTGCCGCAGTTCTCTAATGGGTCGGCGCGTGGCCGCCGCCTTCGGTCGTCATTAACTCCAGTCGCCACCGCCTCCCGTTGCCTCCGCCAAAATATTCAAGAACCATCGAAGGGTCGTCGGGTCATGTTCGTTCGGCCCTCGCCCTCCGCGTTAGGTGATATTAATTGGCCGAAGATAATACAAGCATTTACCAAGGATGGAATACAATTTCATTCACTTAAAATTATATCAAACCCCCTACCTCGATTTTCAAGTGTGAAGCACGTCAACGAGTCGCGGAAGACAAGCGTCACGGATGTTGGGCATCGTGGAAGAGGATGTCACGGAGAACGGTGTCGTCCCATCAAAATTAGAAGTCGTTGTCATAGACGGCATTCCACGCGAGCGGTGTCTTCTCCCTTGACGCAGAGGAAGAAGAAAGGATGGAGGCATTCCTCACTAACTTGTTTTGGTTAAAAAGAAAAGTGGAGAGAAAATGCTTCCCGTTCTTCGAGTTGTGGAGCATTCTTCGTGGGGAGGAACACTTCCTTCTAATTCTCCAGAGGTTTCCCTACCGAAATATTTGTCAAGGCAAATATTATAAAAGCTACCCAACTTTAATAGAATTGTCATGCAATTCGAATTGATTCAAATGAAGTCAAAGATTAATTAAATGTGGTATTTAATTAATCCTACTTGTTGGCATTAATTAAGAGGAGGTGAAGAGTTTAAAATTAAAAATAGAGTAGGTGGAGAGTTCACATTAAAAGAGGGGAGTTTTCAAATTAAATAATGGGGAGTTAATGGGGAGTTGAAGGGTTAAGGCTCGTGTGGGTCCCACCTCACAAATATCCTCTCATGAGAGGTTATGTGGGTGTGGGCCCCACCTCTAACTCCCCCTTGTAGGAATTAACCAACTCTTAAACAATAAAATTGTGTACAACAATTTTATTTAATTTAATATAAATCCCCAAAAATTAACTTCTCCTCCCGAGCAAATGCAATTGTGGTAAAGGTCCCCTTAAGTGAATACCGATACTGCGAGTTTATCGGTGCCCTCAGATTTCAATTCCGAGCACCGGTTCAAAAGATAGAAAAACCCGCACATACGTTTACTGAATGTACCCGAACAAAAGTTTAGAAATTGATTCTGGGCACACCGGGCCTTAGAATCAAGTGTCGTCAGAAACTACAGACTCGTAAAATTCCAAAGAATTTAAAAAACAATTCCTTGAAATTTTCGGGTCTTTACATATACTCATCAAAAATGAATTATTAATTGTTTTTATAAAGTATAAAAACAATCCAAATTTATTTTCTTGTTTTTTAGTGTGTCATTTGTTCTTTTTACTAAAATTAATGTCAATTTTAAATAAAAAAGAGATGCTTTGAGTCATAACGGTCACGTCGTTTATCAGATTGAGGTGAGGCTGATTTCTACGTGTCACAAATGAATTATAGACCATTTTATTAAAGTATAATAACAATATGAATAGGTTTTATCATTTTTGAGTATGTTGGTTATATTTTTTACTAAAATTTATTTCAATTTTAAATAGAAAGAATCACTTGGAGTCATACCTATCACACCGTGTGTCGGATTGAGGTGCGATTGATTCCTACACATCCTAAAGGCTCAAAACAGACCTTAACTTCCAATTTTATCATGATTTCCAATGTCTTTATTTGTATAACTATCAACACTGCATATTGACCCAATATTCTTAGCTTAAAAACCTTTCTCATTATTGAAAACTAGGAGAGTGGAGGAAAATCATGTGCCCATTATATCACAAGAAGTCACCGCAATGAGAACATGAGCTTCCTATACTCTTCTGGTTTTCAATGAGAAAGGTTTTCATATTAAATAACATAGAATCTATGTAGTGTTGGAAACTCAATAAAGAGAATAAATGGAAATCATAAAGATCTGTGAAAAAAACTAAGTGTTTTATAAAATTGATAAGAAAATTAACTTACAAATAGTAGATAAAATGGTGAAAAAATTAATTAAATAAGTATTAGTAATTCATATTTTCATGATGGTTGTATATATTCATGACTCGTTTCGTTGTTGTCATTATCTCAATTGCATCCTTGAAGCCCAATCTCTCACGAGCATGAGCAACTTCGACCAAACCACCCCAAATTAAACAAAGGAATCCACGTGTATAAGAAAAAATTCTTATGTGAGTAATACTAAAAAGAAATAAATTAAACATAAATATTAAACAATCCAATACTTTTATAGAAGTCACATCTTCATTCTATTTATGTACATTCTGTCATCAAGTATGTAGCCTATTCATTTCTTATAAAATCTATATCGTATTATAAATATGAGCCTTTTTTACTATCATAGTAGTACTAAAAAAATATAAATACACTAAGTATTAATAAATATTTTAAATTAAATAGTAATTATCTTTGAAAATACCTCTTTGGGGATGCTATTTTTTAATGGAATATGATCTCTCTCATAAATTTACAAACATAATAACTATAATCTTTTCCATTTGTTTGTTTTGTACACTGTAGAAACATTAATAAAAATAACTAATTTGTTTAGATATGTGTTTGGATAGTGAAATATTATTATATATACTCTGATACTTGTCCAGTTGTAGAACGTTTTAGTATCCTTGTGCTTATCCCCTTGCCTCATTCCTTGTTTTTCATGATATTGATGCACCACCCTATCATAATATAATCCTCATAAAAAATAATATATATTATAGAAATTGAAGTTTAGTTCTAAAATTTTGGATTTAGTGTATTACTTATTTAAAACTCCATCATGTGTGGTTGGTTTGTTGGGTATCCATGCAGTGAATCCAAAAAATCAATCTTTAGAGTATCTAAATTGACCGTAATAGGCATCTAATGTTTCCTAAAACAAAAAAAGAAATAATTAATGAAAGAAATGAAAATATATGTGATATGATTAAATTATATAGTTTTACCACTAAATCATTGGTATTAAGAAGAGTCTGTCATCCAAATTTTTTCTTTTAAACGATTTGACCATATGTGACACTATTTCATCCATTTTTTAGATTCTATTTTTTTGTTTTGTTGAGGTTTCATGAGGACTAATGTGTCCAAAAAATTTATGGGTAAATACCTTCAATTGGTGTTGATATATATTCCTACCAAAAATATGAAATGTATTTAGTCATAATTAACACAGTATATCAGCTTTTGGAAAATAAAATCATGAAAACATATCTCATGTATACATTTACAACTGAGTTTCCTAGCCAATCATAGTTCAAGATTTCATTTACATTCTCAACACCAATGTAGTCTTCACATTCCTCTCTATACATATTTTCTTCAAAATCAACTATGTGACTACTACCATTTTTGTAACTTTGTATCCATATGAACCTTCAATGTTAGTAAATGTGGATTTGTAATGGGTGGGGTAAAGGTGATTTCGATAGATCTTTTCAATCGGTTGGTAGATCTTTTATATGGTTTTGAGTTGGTATTTTTTTCACCCCTTCCCTTTGTTCTTTTATAATAACATTCATCAATTAGGACCTTTTTCATTAATTTTTAAAGGTTTATCTTGAAAAGTAAATTGGAAATGAATACCTCCTTATAGAAATGTTTTTTTACAAGCTGTGACGGTCATGCAATGAATGTTCCAATAGCTCGTTCAACCGTATGAATATCATTTTTATCAAGTGGAATAGGTAGCATGACTCTCGACTCATGAGCTATACTAATCGCCACTCTCACATGACCAATTGGAAGTGGTCTATTGTGTAGATTGTCGTCTTAGATATTAAACATTGTAGCCCTCGTTACAAGGTAATGGGTGAGTGTTGACAGATATAAATCACAGTCATTTTCACCTTGTATAATATCAGTACAAGAAAGGTATCAATGTATGTCTGATTCATATTTCATAGAAATAATTATTAGAATATTGATTACCATGATGAAGACATCTTTTTTAGGGGAATGGCTTGCCTCAAAGCTGGAGGGGGAGGGGTGGGATCTTCACAAAATGGTTGTTCTTGAGTTGTTTCTTCTCTTTGCTTCCCCCCATAAAAGTTACTAACATCTCTCTCTATCATTGGAATTGTTCTTTATGGGTATCTAGTCTTTATTTCATTTGTTTAATTTCTTTATCTTTATCCTCCTCTTATTTTTTTTCTCAAAATATGTTTGGGGTGTCACCCCAAAACATGCACCTCTAACGCGGCCATATTGTTTTGGGTGCTTCAAGACCATCGATAATAGGTGTTCATCTGGTATAGGCGTTGCTGATTCTTGTGACTATTTCGGAAATAAAATATCAGGAAATAAGTAATCATTTTTATGTAATAGATATTTAAAGAAAAATAAATTTTTATTATGTCATACTTACACATGTTTCTCACACTTTTTGTAGGTTTTCATCTATTAGTAACCCATCTTTATTTACATGTGTCTCCTTCCATAGCACATGGCATGGGATAGAAGTGGCTTTGGATGTGAAGTCATCAATTTGTTTATAAATAGAGGAACACAATTATGTTATTGTTTCATGTAACATAAAATTATTACAATATATTTGAAATACATTCCAATTTTTTTTTCAAGTGAAGTGTACCCCATCCATACTTTATGGTAGGGGTATGTTGGTTTTTCTTCCCATTATTTAATATCAACACTCAGTTTTTGTTTCATAAATAAAAAAAATTCAATCAAAGTGATGAATACATATAACATCAAACAACATATTATTAGACATAATGTACCTAAAAAGATGCATATACCTGATGACCAGTAAATGCATACCATGTTTCTTGGGTTATCAGGTGTGCATAGATAAGCGGTGGGTGTAGGTTTATTTTCCCTTCAACATCTTTAAGATGTTGTCTAATTAGAATTGTGAGAAATCCTCTGTGAATCCTTCCAACAAAAATTAATACATATTTATTGTGGGAGTCATCTACTATAATTCACTCTGTAAGGGATGATGAAGAGTAAGTAAATATTTGATTATCTTATTTTTTTATTAAAATAAAGAAATGATATCATAATGTTACTATAATCTCTTCCCACATTAGTGCTTGAAGTATGGGCATAACATAGTTCCATGAATCTAAATCAATTGGCATGTGTTGTTAAGTGATGATTCTATTGTAACTATTGAACATGGCCTTGTTGGGGTTAACATGCTAGCCCTGTTAATTCCATCTGACCTCATATTTGATTCCTTTGATTTCTACCTTAATGATTTTTTCTAACACTGAAAAACTTCAGCGCTCCTATTTTTTCTACTTTGTCATCCCTTCATCGCCTAACATTTCCTCAAATTCAACATCCTTAATATTTTATTCCTCTGTAGTGGTAGCATCAGTATGTGAAGATGTTTGTTGTACCTCTTCACTGAGATCACCAAAAAGTTGAGAAACTTATTGTTCCTCAGTATTGGGAGTACCTGCACATGCAGAAGGTTGATGTTCTTCTACACTGTGAGCAACAACAGGTTGAGAGACCTATTCTCCTCAGGATTAGGAGCACCAACATGTGTAGAAGTCATTATCTATATAAATAGTTTAACATTTAATTTATACCCAGAAAGTCGGTTAGAGGCTAGCCTCCGACCATTTATGAAAATAAAAGAAAAGTTCAGAAACAAGTACACAAGTCCAAAAAAAAACAATAGCTAGAATTTATAAGATCTATACTTGTCACCACATCCATTGAAGTGCGCTTCCTCCACAGTTGCGGATTCCCATTCCGAGCTTTCATAGTGCTTTAGGAATTTGGAATACTTCCTCCTAAGATTTAGCCATTCCAAATAAATAAACTCATTAGTGGGATGTATACCTTCCTTATGGACAAAAAACCTCATAGATACTAGCTTTGGAAAAAAAGAGTAATCCTTCCTTAGCCGTCGTCGTGGAGAGCCACAAATCCCCTCCTAATTCCCATATATCTTCACCCTCCCTCCCTAGACAATGTTGTTATACAAGGGCTAGACTCCACCACCATTGTTTTCTTTATCACTCTCAGAAATATCCCCCCATTTTCCAAGGATTACCACCTCTTGAAAACTCACTAATTGAGTCTGCTGAGTCTGAGGGTTAGCATCGATCATTGCTAAGCAATGCGGATGTTCCATCATTTCAAAACCTTCATGGGGCACCATCTTCAACTGTTCATTTCCAGCAGAAGCCTCCTAAGACTCAACCTTGGCACCACTATTTACTGGTGTGAGCACGTCCACATCCTCATGCTCCAAGTCCTGAAAATGGTTACCTGTAGGCACTGTAATTAGAACCCCTCCAACATCCTCATCCCGGCTAGAAATCCCATCGGCACATGTACCCAAGGGCTCCACTGCAATAGAAAGTAACCCTTCATCCCCATTGCTACCATCCATCTCTCCCCCGACTTTTTCATCACCCTGCCTTCCACTATTACCCACCTGAAGATCCCTCTTCAACCGATCAAGGACTGCAACAACCGTCGGGTTGAAGGAAGCCTCCACATCCTTGTCCACTGCTGATGAACCCTGATTCACCAAACCAATATCCTTACCAGGGTCAAATACACGCACTCGACCCTTCCCCTCACCTGGCCTCACCATCAGACCATCCTTTTCCGCAGCCAGTGCAACCCGATTCACCAGACCAACATCCTTACCAAGAGAACATGCATGCACCCACCTTTGGCCCTCATCAGGCCTCACCATAAGAACACAAGACCTCCCCAATAAATCTTCACTATGACAAATAGATTCCAAATTCCCCAAGAGACGGCAGGTCAAACAATAATTTACCCACGACTCAAAAACAACTGGTTTCTTCCATCTGAACTCTGAACCGACAGCAATCCAAAACCACTCCACTTGAGGTTTCGACACATCAACCTCAACACAGATACGAGGATTAATTAGGTGAATCACAGTGGAAGTATGAACATCTGAATAGAGGAAATGACCCACCAAATTACCAATCATACGAAGAATTTATTGATTCTGAAATGGCAGAGGAAGTTGAGGAAGGCTTACCCAAATCGCATTAAAGAGTGGATCACGATTCATGAAAAGATCAAACGACCATCTGAGAAGGGAGAATTTGCATCCGTTGCAGCGTCAGGGTGCACTGGAATAGGCCCGAATCAATTCATCTTCCGAAGCAAACCAAACCATGAAATGTCGCTTATCAAGAATACCGACAATTTCACGATCTTGCAAATCCCATTTTCTGAAGACGAAGTGGTCAAAATCATCAACCGATGGCCTTCGAAGGTTGAAACACGCGACCATCATAAGATCCAGATAACTCGAAGCATCAAAGAACTCCGACATCGAAATCGAAAGCTGTGGAACACCAAGATGCAAGTCAGGAACCTTCAGGCTTAAAGAGATCATCAAGAAATTCGGGAGGAACTTAGGGTTGGAGAAGGGAACAAAATACTTCTGTGAGCTTGGAGGCGGCAGAACCAAGCCCTCATCCCCCTCCCGCCTCCAATAAGGGGGGGGGATTCGTCATCAATCATCCTAGGGTTACATCCTCACTGAAGACATCGTCGTGCTCAGAGCTCCCCCTTCCTAGAATTATATATGTCATGTAAATACACATGACATAGAAATCACATTAAATTTATATTACATAAATGCAGTAGAGAGCAAGTATTAACACGAGGTAGCATAATGTATATTACAAAAAAAATAACCTGATTATTGAAATATATTTTTTTAATACTGGAGGGATTTGACCCCTCTATCGACTATCGAAATCCCTTCATTGTGGTCTCCTATGACATACAAAATGCCACCTACATTGGGACTCATGTGAAATGATTGCGACATCCCAATGAAAGGATCATCCTCAGATGAATTTTTATATGAACCTTCGGTAGTTTTGGTCGATAACAGAACAACTGACCACTTTTGGTTTGAGAGATCTATAACATAAAATACTTGTACTACCTATGATTTCATTATAAACGGTTCTTCTTTGTACACTTCCTTAATGAAATCAACTTTCATGAATACCAATTCATCAATTTTAATAGGACTCCTATTATCATCCCACTTGCATTGAAGAATCAGTACTTGTAATTTTGAATAATCTAACTCCCATATTTTTTGACGATGTTAAAGTATGACATATTAGCATAAATTGGATTTCTATCCTTAGTAACAGAATCATGCATCGCTTTAGCCATAAGTTTAACTCCACTATTTTTCATGGTACTATATTCATCATGTTCAATTTTATAGAATGTATAATCATTAATTACATAACTATTGTAAGATAATACATACACACTTGGTCCTCTGGCTATCCATTAAAGTTGTTCTAAAATTAAATCTTTATTTTCATTTGAATACTTAAAAATATAGTCCTGAAACTATCCTATAAATTATTGATTATGTGTATTAATATTCATCTTTCATCCCATGATGGATTTAAATGCATAATAACTTCTTTATGGGTTTCAACATATGGGGAAACCTCCAAACTGTTATGAAAAACATAAAGGAGAGCCTGCTCTTGATCTGTAATATTGATTGTGACAAAAACTCTTCCAGAAATTCCTTCACTCGCAAGCTGTCCGGTGTGATAAGATTTTGGTAGACCAATTCTTTCCACAATGGACATGTATTTAGTACATAATTCAATAGCTTTCTGAATAATATATCACTCTATAATGCAACGCTCTATCCGACTTTGATTTTTGACAAACCCTTTCAAAATATTCATATACCATTCAATGGGGTACATCCATATATAGTGTACATGACTACATAGTCAAATATCTCTCACCAAATAAACCATCAAATGAACCATCATATAAAATAATGTTGGCAGGAAGAAAATTCCCGATTCATATAATATGATAACACTACAAGAAAACTGGCGTTTCGTGGCGGTTTTTAAAACCGCCGCTAAATATTTTTCGGGCCGCTATTTCGCGGTGGTCTTTTCGTGGGGGTTTAAAAACCACCGCGAAATGTGTTGAATTTTTTTTTACAATTTTTTTATTTTTTTCAAGGATTAGAGGTGGTTTTTTTAAAAAACTGCTGTGAAATTACAGCGGTTTGGGTAAAACCGCCACGAAATTAAAGGAAAAAAAATAAAAAAACACGAGAAACCTAAATTCACTAAAACGACCATAACTTTTTATCTCGACATCCATTGGAGTGCCACGACCAGTCAAATCAAAGCTCATGAAGATATCTAGAGGCAAGTATAATCAAAACCCTGAGACATTTTAAGGTGAAAAATATATGAGAGTTATAAGAAATTAGAAAAAAGTTCTCTAACTTCAAATGACCATAATTTCCCTCCGGGTGTCTGTTTGGGCTCTACCACATATCAAATCGAACCCAGCGAAGAGAGCTATGAATGGGTTTGATAGAAGAAAGATTATATCTTGTTTTTTGACCCCAAAAACCCCTCTAAAGGCATTAAAAACCCTGTTTTTGTCACCGGTGTCCCGTCGAACTTGTCTTCAAACAGACCTAACTTTTGATCCGTGTGTCAGTTCGGACTCCTCCACCTTCTAGATCGTATTTCGTTTCAAGAGCTTCAATTTGACTGGTCACAACACCCACATGAACTCCTGGATCATAAGTTGTGACCTTTTAGTGGGTATTGGGTTTGTTATGTTTTTTGATGCCTGGTATCTAGCACCTGTTCCCCGCCAGCTTTTTTTAAACGGTCGTAACTTCTGATCTGCCTGTCCATTTGGTCTCTTTCACCTATCAGGTCAAAGATCGTTTCAAGATCTTTGATTTGACTTATCATGGATCTGGAACAGACTCTCAGATCATAAGTTATCTCTGTTAATGTGAGTCTATTGTTTTTTTCACTTTCTGACCGTTTTGACGAGTTTTAATGGTTGCTCTATTTATTAATGTTTATTTGGGTTTCCATGACTTATTATCTTTATCAATGGTTTTTTGGGAGTTATTATGATGATTATGTTGAATTCTTAAGGGGTTTTCCAGAGTTGTAAGGAGTTTTCATGCGTTCTCATGCTTTCTAATGCTTCTTCATTTTTCTCCATCCGTTTTCATGCGTTTTCATGATTTTTCATCCCATATCACGTCTTTTCATACTTTTTCACGTGTTTCATTTATTATTTATTATTTATTATTTATAATATACTTTAATTTATTTATTATCTATTATTTGTTACTGGTTATTGATTATTTATCATTTACTATTTATTATTTAATATTTAATATTTAATATTTATCATTTATTATTTATATTTATTTATTATTTATTATTTATTACTTATTACTTATTATTTATTATTTATTATTTATTATTTATTATTTATTAATATTAATATTAATATTCTATTTATTATTTATTATTTATTATTTATTATGTGTTATTTATTATTATTATTATTATTTATTATTATTATTATTATTATTATTATTATTATTATTATTTATTTATTATTATTATTTATTATTTATTTATTTATAATTATTTATTATGTGTTATTATTATTATTATTTATTATTTATCATTTATTATTTATTATTTATTATTTTTTGTTTTTTATTTATTATGTATTATTTATTATTTATTATTTATTATGTATTATTTATATTTATTTATTATAATTTATTTATTATGTGTTATTTTTTATTTTTTATTTTTTATTTTTTTATTTAGCATTTATTATTTACTTTTATTTATTTATTTTATTTGTTATTATTTATTAATTATTAATTATTATTTGTTTTTTATTATTATTATTATTTATTATTTATTATTTATTATTTATTATTGTTTATTATTTACTATTTATTATTTATTATTTATTATTATTTATTATTTATTATTTATTATTTATTATTTATTATTTATTATTTATTATTTGTTTATTATTATTTATTATTATTATTTATTATTATTTATTATTATTTATTATTTATTATTATATATTATTTATTATTAATTATTTATTGTTTATTGTTTATAGTTTATTGTTTATTGTTTGTTATTTATTGTTTATTGTTTATTATTTATTATTTATTATTTATTATTATTATTATTATTTATTTATTTATTTGTAATTATTTATTATGTGTTATTTATTATTATTATTATTTATTATTTATCATTTATTATTTATTATTTACTGTTTTTTGTTTTTTGTTTTTTATTTATTATTTATTATTTATATTTATTTATTATTTATTATTAATTATTAATTATTAATTATTAATTATTAATTATTATTTATTGTTTATTATTATTTATTATTTATTATTTATTATTTATTTATTTATAATTATTTATTATGTGTTATTTATTATTATTATTATTTATTATTTATCATTTATTATTTATTATTTACTGTTTTTTGTTTTTTATTTATTATTTCTTATTTATATTTATTTAATATGTGTTATTTATTATTTATTATTTATTATTTATTATTTAATATTTTTTTATTTAGTATTTAGTATTTATTATTTATTATTAATTATTAATTATTAATTATTATTTGTTATTAATTATTATTTATTGTTTACTGTTTATTATTTATTATTTAGTTATTTATAATTATTTATTATGTGTTATTTATTATTATTATTATTTATTATTTATCATTTATTATTTATTATTTACTGTTTTTTGTTTTTTATTTATTATTTCTTATTTCTTATTTATATTTATTTATTATAATTTATTTATTATGTGTTATTTATTATTTTTTTTATTATTTATTATTTATTATTTTTTTATTTAGTATTTAGTATTTATTATTTATTATTTATTATTTATTATTAATTATTATTATTTATTATTTATTATTTATTATTTATTATTTATTATTGTTTATTGTTTATTGTTTATTATTTATCATTTATTATTATTTATTATTTATTATTTATTATTTATTATTTATTATTTGTTTATTATTTGTTTATTATTATTTATTATTATTTATTATTATTTATTATTATTTATTTATTATTATTTATTTATTATTTATTATTATTTATTTATTATTTTTTATTTTTTACTATTTGTTGTTTATTATTTATTGTATTATTATTTTATTATATTATTATTTTAATTTCGTAATATTATTATTTTATTATTTTATTATTTTATTTTCATAATTTTATAATTTATGTATTTATTATTATAATTTATTTGTTATTTATTATAATAAATAGTAAATAATAATAAATAAATAAATAACTCAATAAATAACTAATAAATCAATAGTTATTAATTATTAATTATGGCTTATTGCTTATTGTTTAATTATTATTGAGTTTATATCTATTTGTTATGTATTATTTGTTTTTTCAATTAGTATATATAAGTATATTAAATTCTGTTTATTAACCACATGACGAGCCTGCTGGAGTGGAAAAGTCTTTGAAAAATATGCAAGTGGTTAGGGGTTCAAATCTCACCAAATGCAGAATTTCTTTATATTGCATGGGCGTGGACATGGGCATGGGCATGGTTAAAGTAAATAAATTAATGCGAAATAAATAAAATAAATACGAAATAAATACGAAATAAATAAATAAATAAATAAATTCAAAAATTCAAAAATTAAAAAATTAAAAAATTCAAAAAAACTGCTGCGAAATGTTCTACGACGGTTTTTAAAACCACCACTAATAGTTTCCCGACACACGATTTAACGGCGGTTTTTTAAAACCGCCGCCAAACGATTTAGCGGCGGTTTAAACCACCGCGAAATGAAAAAAAACCGCCGCTAAATACGCATTTTGACGTAGTGTGATAATTTCTCTTTCCATAGTCGGAGATTTCATCAGGTCTATAACTTTCCTGCATATAGATTTTAAGAAGGAACTGAGCATAATTAATGTATGATGGACATTCTTGGAAAATTTTATTGTAAATATATAGGAATTAGATCTTGCATCAAAATATGGAAGTCATGTGATTTCAAACCCTTTAACTTTAAATCAGTCATTGACATGATATTCTTGATATTCTATGATGTCATGATCCGTCCTCGGGGCCCGTGTTGTGACTACCCCAAGCCCGCCTTTCATAGGCCAGGGGCTAGGGACTAGCACCAAAGGCGTAAATCCCTAAGCTAGGAAGACATTGCCTTTATAAAAGTATACAAACACAACAGAGTACGTAACAGGAAGAAAACACTAAGTAAATCTGAGTACAAAAATAAGTGCTGAAAAGTAAATTGGCCAGTATTAAAACCCAACTGTAAAGTACAGTACAACTGAAAAGCTAGTACAACTGCAGTAAAGTAAAACAACAACCACTGAGTCGTCCTCCGAGAATCCCACCTGAAGGGTGGGTACAAATGGTCTCCTCAGTACCTCAAGTCCGTTCGTCCGCTCCATGTACGTCTTGCCAAGTGGTCCACCTCCGGGTACCGTCCAGCTCTACAAGTCTCTACCCCGATCAGTGTTTCCTGTCGTCTGCATTCAACACAACGTAGTGCAGGCATAGCTCGTGCATGGGTGAGTATACGATACTCCGTAGGGACCCCGAGACCCCCGAAGGTCTCCTAGAATTCACGAAGGATAAACCACAGAAGAAAGATACAACCACAAATTATCAACGAACCCTACTTAGGTATATGCTTATACATATACCTAAGTTATCAGTCTTAGTTTGGCTCCAACTCTCGAGCCCAAGCACAACCGAATCCACACAGGAAAGAAGTCAATCACATCGATGATAATGATTGAAAGTCAAGACTCAGCTCACACAGGTATACATCTTTCGTATAGCGATAGAGATGATCAGATGTAGTTATTGATTCATCTAAGTTGTCGGACCCACACAGGATACAAGACTAGCTAAGCTATCGGACCCACACAGGACACAAGACCAACTACTCTGTCAGACCCACACAGGATACAAGTACAGAGGTCAATACTGTCAGACCCACACAGGATACAAGAACAGTAGTCATCGTCATTGAACCCACGAAGGATCCCAGTATGGTAGTCGTCGCTATCGAACCCACAGAGGATTCCAGTATGGTAGTCATCGTTGTCGAACCCACAGAGGATTCCAGTACTGTAGTCGTCGCTGTCGAACCCACGGAGGATTCCAGTACAGTAGTCGACGCAGTCGCAACCAGCTATAGGGTTCCCGCACACAACACGCTTGATTCTGAGAGGGTCCGCTCCTCGAGCAAAGGGGGTCGATACATCAACTATCACAAAGTCTAGAGTTCATGTATCCCGAAGTTCCGTCTCATCAAAAGGAACCCAATTCAATAGACGGCGCGTCAATCGGACGGTCGGTCTAATAGTTATTGGCTTTTCCGTTCTAGGGGCCCAGTTCGAATTACGCTCGTTCCAAACCCAGCCGTTTTCCAAAGTTTTCCAAAACTCACTTAGAGTATCAAAAAAGTACCACCTCGTCATAAGGGTCTTAGTGCCACAGACGGTGCGTCGATCGGACGCACGGTCAGGAAGTTATTCGCACTTAAGCGAAACGGGCCCGGCCCGTCAAGCCCGGTGGGCTGGCGGGTCGGCCTGTCCTAGATCGGTGGGTCCGACCCAGCTAAGGGGTCAAACCAGCCCAGCGGGCGTAGCCCGGCCCGCGGCTGGCAGCGGCTCGGCCAGCCGGCCGAGCGAACCAGGGGGCGCGACCCTCGGTTTTCTGAAACAGCGGCGCCACCCTCCTGTCAAACCGGCCGAAGCCGGTCGATCTTCCCGGTGCGAGCGGCCCCCGGTTGTGGGCCACAGATCCTCCATCCACGAAACCCATGGGAACCGTGGCTCCTTCCGTCCAGATGGCCGACGAGCAGGCCAGTTCGTCCGTCGAAGCGGCCCGCCCAGCGCGGGCCGCGGTTCTCTGCAGAGCGGTGCCGAGAGGCGCCGCAGTTCTCTCCGTCTGGCAATCCGTCTAAGGATGGAAGGTGGTGCTCATACGTAGCTGCATCCCAAAAGCCTCCTGAAACCCCTTCTAAAGTCGGGAAATGAAACAAGCATCTCAATCGGAGACGATAGTCGATGGAACACCATGAAGCCATAAGTTCTCCTGAACGTAGAGGCATCCCAAGCTCTCCATTGAGCCTTGCTCTCTGATCGGCAGGAAGTGAGCCGACTTGGTGAGTCGGTCGACAATCACCCAGATAGAGTCGTGTCCTCTGGATGTACGTGGAAGCCCCATCATGAAATCCATGGATATCCCATCCCACTTCCACTCTGGGACCTCTAAGGGCTATACCAAGCCTACTGGTACCTGGTGCTCTGTCTTCACTTGCTGAAAAGTGAGGCTTCGTTAAATGAACTCTATTATTTCCCTCTTCATACCCAGCCACTAGTGCTGTCGTCTGAGGTCCTGATACATCTTCGCCACTCCTGGATGTACCGCTAGAGGGGAAGTGTAGAACTCCCTCAGCAACTCCTCCTGTATTGCAACTGGTACCATGTTACGTCCCTTTAAGAGGAAGAAGTGCTCCCCACGTTTAGAAAATCCTTCGGGTGCCAGCCCTGAGGATATCTGAGCACGTCGTGTCTCGCTATCAGCGTCCCCATGTTGCGCCTATCTGACTCACTGAAGAAGAGGGGGAGTGATTGTGAGAGACTGTAGAAAGGCTACTCCATCTATATCCACAAAGGATATCTGCAACGCAGCTAGCTGATCTGTCGCCTCTCCTAGCAGTTGAATGCCCGATCTCCTGCTGAGAGCATCTACTACAACGTTCCCCTTCCCAGAAGTATACACTATCTCAAAGTCATAGTCCTGGAAGAACTCGAGCCATCATCGTTGTCTCAGGTTCAGGTCCTTCTGGGAGAAGATATACCTAAGAATCTGGTGGTTAGAGTATACTGTAAAGCGCTTGCCCATAAGATAGTGTCACCACATCTTCAAGGCGAAGACCACTGGTGCTAACTCCAGGTCATGGGTAGCGTAGTTCTGCTCATGCTATCTCAGCTGACGAGAACCATAAGCGATCACTACTCGCTATTGCATCAGGACACACCTGATTCCAGTTCCTGATGCGTCGTAGTACACTACGTACCCAACTCCCTCCTCCGGTAGCCTCAAGATGGGTGCACTGGTCAACCTCTGCCTCATCTCCTGAAAGCTCTACTGACATCTATCTGACTGCACTAAGGGTTTCCCCTTCTTCATCAAGGCTGAAAGTAGTGATGCAACCCTGGAGAAGTCTGGCACAAAGTAATCACAAAGAAAAATTTTCAAAGGAAACACACGTGCAATCAGTGTTTTCATGCACTGAGTCGGAAATCAGAGGTCAAGGTCCTAGTGTATGGATACGTCAGCCGCTACACCAACACTAGAATCTCTGGACTAAAAACCACACTCAATACTCTTAACACTATTGCTTCACAGAAAAGTATGATCAGAGTCATGAGTTCTACGGTAGAACCGACTCCTCTTATACCAATTTGTCACGACCCATCCTCGGGGCCCATGTCGTGACTACCCCAAGCCTGTCTTCCATAGGCCAGGGGCTGGAGACTAGCACCAAAGGCATAAATCCCTAATCTTGGAAGGCATTGCCTTTATAAAAGTATAAAAAACAACAGATTACGTAACAGGAAGCAAACACTAAGTAAATATGAGTAAAAAAGTAAGTGCTAAAAAGTAAATGGGTAAGTATACAAACCCAACTGTAAAGTACAGTACAAATGAAAATCTAGTACAACTGTAGTAAAGTAAAACAATAACCACTGAGTCGTCTTCCGAGAATCCCACCTAAAGGGTGGGTACAGATGGCCTCCTCGGTACCTCAAGTCCGTCTGTCCGCTCCGTGTACGTCTCATCAAGTGGTCCACCTACGGGTACCATCCAGCTCTACAAGTCTCTACCTCGATCAGTGCTGCCCGTCGTCTGCTTCCAACACAACTTAATGCGGCCATATCTCGTGCAGGGGTGAGTATACGATACTCAATAGGGACCCCGAGACCCCCGAAGGTCTCCCAGAATCCACGAAGGATAAACCACAGAAGAAACATACAACCACGAAGTATCAACGAACCCTACTTAGGTATATACCCATACATATACCTAAGTTATCAGTCTCAGTTCGGATCCAACTCTCGAGCCCAAGCACAACCCAGTCCACATAGGAAAGAAGTCAATCACATCGATGAAAATGATTGAAATTAAAGACTCAGCTCACACAGGTATACATCTTTCGTATAGCGATAGAGATGATCAGATGTAGTTATTGATTCATCTAAGTTATCGGACCCACACAAGATACAAGAACAGCTAAGCTATCAGACCCACATAGGATACAAGACCAGCTACTTTGTCAGACCCACACATGATACAAGTACAGAGGTCAATACTGCCAGACCCACACAAGATACAAGAACAGTAGTCATCATCATCAAACCCACGGAGGATCCCAGTACGGTAGTCATCGTTGTCGAACCCACAGAGGATTTCAGTACAGTATTCGTCGCTGTCGAACCCACAGAGGATTCCAGTACAGTAGTCGTCGCTGTCGAACCCACGGAGGATTCCAGTACAGTAGTCGACGCAGTCGCAGCCAGCTCTAGGGTTCCCGCACACAACACGCTCGATTCCGGAAGGGTCCACTCCTTGAGAAAAGGGGGTCGATATATCAACTATCATGAAGTCCAGAGTTGAGGTATCCTGAAGTTCTGTCTCATCAAAAGGAACCCAACGCAACAGACGGCGCGTCAATCGGACGCCCGGTCTCAGAGTTATTGGCTTTTCCGTTCCAGGGTCCTGGTTGGAATTACGCTCATTCCAAACCCATCCATTTTCCAAAGTTATCCAAAACTCACTTAGAGTATCGCAAAAGGACCACCTCTTCGTAAGGGTCCCAGTGCTGTAGACGGTGCATCGATCGGACGTACGGTCAGGAAGTTATTCGCACATAAGCGAAACGGGCCCGGCCCGTCAAGCCCGGTGGGCTGGTGGGCGGCCCGTCATGGCTCGGTGGGTTCGACCTGGCTAAGGGGTCGGCCCTGCCCAGTGGGGCGCGGCCCAGACCGGCAGGGCGCGGCCCGGCAGGGCGGGCGCAGCTCGGCCCGCGGCTGGCCGAGCGAACCGGGGGGGGGGGGGGGGCGACCCCGGTTTTCTAAAATAGCGTCGCCAAGCAGTGCCGCCCTCCTGTCCGTCCGGCCAAAGCCGGCCGGTGTTCCCAGCGCCCATGGGCGTCATGGCTCTTTCCGGGCAGCCGGCCGACGAGCTGGCCGGTTCTTCCGCCAAAGCGGCCCGCCCAATGCGGGTCGCGGTTCTCCACTGCGCGGCACTGAGAGGCGCCATGGTTCTTCCAGCCCGTCCGGCTAAAGCCGGCCAGTTCTTCTTTGGCCGAGCGACCCGAGGTTGCGGGCTGCGGTCTCCCTTCTGCGTGGTACCCGATGTCGTTCTCTTCGGGCTGGCGCGCGGCTGCCGTTGCCGCCGCCGCCTTCAGTCGTCATCGCCACCTCTTCCAAGATCGTCTCCATCGTGAATAAAAACAAGAAACAATGAAGGGTCATCGGGCCGTGTTCGTTCGTCCCGCGCCCTCCACGTTAGGCGGTAACAAATGGCCATGGATGATCACTTTCATTCAACAAGATCGAAGGTATAATTTACTCAATTTAAATTATACAAACCCCCTACCTTGATTTCGATGCTCGCTTGTCCGTGTTGTGGAAAAAGGATCCGAAGTCGATGTCGATTCGTTGACGTCAGGGTGCATCTGAGGAGGAAGCGTAGTCGATGTTTCCTCACGGACGGCGTCTCCTCCCTTGAAACGGAGGAAGAATAAGAATGACGACATTCCTCATGAGCGTCACCTCACATTATTTCCTCGTTCATTGAGAGGATATCATTCCTCGTGTTCTTCGTTAGTGAGGGATGATTCTCTCCTCCAATTCTCCAAAGGCTCCACCACCAAATATTTGCCAATCAAATATAATAGAAATGCTTCCCCAATTTTAATATAATTGCCATGAAATTCAAATTGATTCAAAAGAGGTGCCAATTAATTAATGTAGATATTAATTAGATAGGTTGGCACATTCAATGGGTGGGAGGTGGAGAGGCTCCACCATAATAAATGAGAGGTGTTGTCAAATTAAATAAAGGGATGTTAATGGGGAGTTTAAGGGAAGTTGAAGGGTTAGGGGCTCGTGTGGGACCCACCACACATTATCCTCTCATGGGAGGTTATGTGGAGGTGGGTCCCACCTCTAACTTCCCCTTGTAGGAAATAAACACCACCAAAAAATAAAATTGTGTACAACAACTTTATTTAATTTAATATAAATCCCCAAAAATTAACTTCTCCTCTCGAGCAAACACAACTGCGGTAAAGGTCCCCTTAAGTGAATACTGGCACTGCGAGTTCATCGGTATCCTCATATTTCAATTCCGAGCACTGGTTGAAAAGGTAGAAAAACCCACATGTACGTTTACTGAACGTACCCAAAAAAAATGTCAGAAATTGATTCCGGGCACACCAGGCCTCGGAATTAGGCGCGGTTAGAAACCGCAGGCTCATAAAATTCCAAAGTATTTAAGAAAAAAAATTCCTTGAAATTTTTGGGTCTTTACATATGAATACCTCTCTAGAAACTTTATGTTATTCAAGAAGTTTCAATACTGATATATGTCCTTCCTAGAAAGAGTTTAAGAATTTGGAGGAAGAAAAGTTTGTTTTTCACCCTTGACTAGCACCAACTCTTCTCGTATTCTCATGTCAGTCATGTCCAACCTAGCCTTAATTCCATCCTTTTTTTGGGTGCATTTAGAAATGTGTTGATGACACTATCACATATATTTTTTACAACATGCATAACATCAAGAAACTTTTTGGCATATGGAAAATTCCAGTATTGTAATTCAAAAAAAATTGATCTCTTGTTCCAACTGGTTTTTATAAGGTTTTTAAAAAATGTTTTACTAAAAGATTTGTCCACATTTTTTAATTTCTCAAACAATTGATCACCTGTTAGTGGAGATGGTGTTGTAAATTCTTATAAACTGCCATCAAATGATGTCGTCCAATATCGGTACTTATGTCGTCGGGGTAGAAATCTGCGATGTCCTAGAAACATAGTCTTTGATGAATGTTTCAACCTAATTGAATGTGTAACTTGTTCATAAATAGGATACCCTTGAGTTCCTTTAATTCTATATCCTAAAAAAATTTCACAAGTAATAAATTCATTTATCATCCTGTACAACATGTCTCTCAACATGAAATCTTAATTTCTGTAATCATAATAAAATATAACTCATGAATCCCACAACAATTTAAAATCCCTGATCAATGGATCCAAATAAACATCAATATAATTACCCAGTCATTTTGGTCCTGATATAAGCATAGATAACATGATGTATTTTCATTTCATGAATAGCCACAGTAGAAAGTTATAATTTACCAACATAATTGGCCATGTACTGTGAGTGATTGTTTGAAAACCAAAAGGATTGACTCCATCTGTAGATAATGTAAGATGAAGTTTTCTCAGCTTTTTTCCAAATTCAGGATACTCATGATCAATTTTCTTCCACTGAGGAGAGTCTGCTAGGTAATGCAATTTTCCATCTTTATTTCTTGTATCTGTGTGCCATGTTAATTGACTTGTAGTCTCCTCACTTCCATATAGGAACCTAAACCTTGGAATGATTGGAAATTACCATACAACTTTCATAGGACCAGATTCATCTTTCTTGTATCGATACGTACCACACTTTGGGAATTATGTAAGTGATTTTTGGTCCTTGATAAATAGTATACAGTCATTCAGGCAGGCATATATTCTTTTAGAGATCATACCCATCGAGCATATCATTCATTTGGCATCGTATGTCCATCTAGGGAGCTCATTATCTTTTGGGATCATGTCATTCAAGAGATCAAGTAGTTCCATAAAACTGGCATCATGCCATTTGTTTCTTGCTTTCAAATTATGAAACTTCATCACGACTGACAATGCTATATATTTAGTGAAACCAGCATACAATGGCGTCTTTGCATAACTCTTTAACTTCTTAAACAATTTTGTACAGTCATGAAGTTCATCTTCAATTGTCCTTTTCATTTCCTCAATATGATCTCCATCATCATTCACATATGTAATCACATCCTCGATATGGTCTTATTCATTTTCTACACTTGTAATGATATCAAATGATCCATAAAACATAGTGTTATCCTAGCCACTAGCTACATTCACTTTTTCCCCATGTTTATTTCAACATTTATAAATTTGATCTATTCCATGACAGGTCAAGTGTTCTTCTAACTCCTTTGGACTAATTAGTCTTGAATAATAACCATGTAAACACAGACAAAGGATTTGATAAGGGTCATATGCATGATCTTTTGAAAACTTGATGAAGTCTTTCACACCATCTTCATACTCTTGTGTCATATGATTGGCATCCATCCATTATTTATTCATATTTATCCTCTTTGATTTGGTAATATTAATATTTAACAAAATAAATACACAAAAAAGACCTTTTAAATAAGGATAAATCAACATTTTAATGACATTTATTATTTCATTTTGTTGCATGAGACTCATCCCCTTATAAGATAATACCAAACCAAAAAGAAGATGTAATAGTAGAGGAATACCCTAATTTAAACCATGTGGGTGATTTTGGATGAAAAGTAGGTTTAGGAGTTGAAATGGGGGTAAAAACTAATTCACCTTTTTTGGGAGTGAGGTCATGATGGATATCTTATGGGTTGGATAGAGTTAGTGGCATGCCCTTTCTATGGTGTTATTGTCAATCTACTTGTGTTCCCTATATAATGTAATGGTTTTCCTAATTCTATAAAAATCTATTATGGAAAAACTACATTTCATATGTCCTTTGAAAACTATTTATAAAATCACACTTAAAATCCCATTAAAAAACCAACCATTTACACAAATTCCTCTTCAAAATAACACACCCTTTTTAAAATAAACCAATTGGTTTCAAGCACTCTTTCACAAAACTACAATTCCTTTTTTAAAGCATTCAAGGAAACTTCATGACCCAACAGTATTAATCATTTAAAATGAGTGACATCCCTCTATATTTTATAAATTTTCATTTAAAACTTCACACACCCCTTGTTAAAATGATACCACCATTAAATACGCTTTCAAAACATTCACATCCCTTTATGAAATCCAATCGGGTGAATTTAAAAACACTTGGAATGAAACCTAAGAATGTGCCAAGTGTTTCAATCATTTTAAATCTATTTAAAAGCAAAAAAGGGTATGTTGAACACATATAATTTTTTAAGAATCATTTCAAAACACTTGAATCATTTTAAAAGACCCACTTAGGCATTTTCACAAAGACATAAATCCTAATATAGACACTTTATAAAAGATACATGAATCAAAAATAACCAACATTTTATAAAATATAAAGCTATAAAAGGTTTACACAAGATCCAAAATATAAAGGTAAACTAAAAAGTAAATTTATTTGCAAGAGAATCACTTTATATTAAATATATTAAAATAACACAAAATGAATATTGTCTCTTTATTCCCTATGGTGGACTTTACATTCCATTATAATTATATCTTTAACAAGTGACTATGGAACACCACTATAAAAGTGCCACCCTTTCCTTTTACCAATATCATAGACAACTAAGTCTTTATGCGCACCAATGTGTATGTGTATGGTGTGAGAAAAGATCCTAGTAGGATATCGTCAACGGTTTTATACCATTCATTTTTTAAGACAAACAAAAAAAATGAGTTTTAGGGAAAATAATAAAAATAATTTTATTACATAGGGTTAAGTAAGTAAAAATAACAAAACATATATTTTCTTTTAAAGAAAATATAATTTACCAAGATACAACTGTAAGATAAAATAATAATAAAATATCAACATCAACCATTAAGGGGTACCTACCAAAGGCCTAAGGAGATAATCTAAGTTGAAAAATTAAGGGAATCATCACACTAGAATATTGTTGCAATACAAATGAAACACAATCAACTCACCATTAATGGCATCATCGAGAATGAAATTCCAATAGCTAGTGTGAGACCTAAGATAGGGGTACTATAAATGTGTGACCATAATATTATAACTCATGTCTCTATAATTCCCACATCTCTACCTAAATATTCGTGTGATGTTTTTCTAAAATCCCAACACTAATAATCGATGAAAAACATTTAAAAAACTATCATGTCAACATGGTATGACATCCATTGAAGCATCCACTTACACATCAACACCCTTATTAAACATGATAAAATTTAAAATATATTTTAGAAATAAAGAAGTGCATGAAAAAAGAATATGTAAATAAAATAATGAATTTTTTAATTCAATCAAAACAAGTCATTATGTTCTGAAAAAAAATTAAACCATGATTTTTTTCAAATCAATAATAAATCATACCATTGATATAAGTTCAATTATTTAACAATGAATTTAAAATAATTAACCACCCTAAGCTATTTCAAATAGATGAAAGAGTATAAAATCACCAATATTGGACAAGTTGAATTGAAACACTTCCTTCAAATGAAGGTAGATAATGATAGATAGGGACTCCATACACCCTAGACACCAAAACTCCAAGTTTTAGAATATAATTAACCATTTATTTTAATGTCATGGCCATTTAGAGAAATAGAATTAAGAAAGAGAAAAGAAGAAGGCACAAATAAGAACATACCTTAGTTTTGGAGGTCCGACGGCAGCGGCAGCAGAGGTCGCGGAGGGCAGCGGTAGAGCTAGGTCGGCAATGGCGAAATACACATCGGCAGCGGTGACAGCGGCATCGGAGGGAGCGGAGGCAGGAGGCAATGGCGGTAGGAGGAATCAATGGCAGGAGGAAGCAGCGACAAAGGTCCAGTTCTGCGAGAGCTTGAGTGCGAGCGGTGGTAGGGTACTGATAGGGTTTCTTTTAAAATAAAACGAAAGACTTTTATCAACATTTGTTAGAAAGCACTGATAAAACCTACCTTTATCATCGCTAAAATTATGGCGCCGATAAAGACACAATTTATCAGTGCCAAAAAAGTACTCATAAAGATCTAATGTTAATAAATATGTCTATTTAAATAATTTAAAAAATATAAAAAATATAAAAAATATATTTATTATATTTTTAATTATATATAATAAATGGTTTAATTATATATATTTCTATAATTATAAATATAATATAGATATTTATTATAAATATAAACATATAAATTTATAGTTATAATTATAAATAAATATATATTTATTTAAAAAACTATAAAATTATAAAAAATATCTATATTATATTTATAATTATACAAATATATATAATTAATATATTTATTATAATTTTATAATTATTTAAATATATTTATATTTATTTATAATTATAAGTATAAATAAATATTAATTTATTTAAATAATTATAAAATTACAATAAATATCTATATTATATTTATAATTATATAAATATATATGATTAATATATTTATTATAATTTTATAATTATTTAAATATATCTATATTTATTTATAATTATAAGTATAAATATTTGTATATATTTATAAATATATTAATATAATTATATATATTTATAAAATTATAATTATTATAGATATATTTATTATAAGTTTATATTTATTATAATTTTATAATTATTCAAATATATATATAAACATATTTATAATTATATTTATAAATAAATATATTTATAAATTTTTATATATAACTATAAATATATATATATATATATTAATGTATAAATATATATATTTTTAAAATTATAATAAATGTATTTATTGTAATTTTATAATTATTTATATATATATAGTTATAATAATAATTAAAAGTAAATAAATTTAAAAAGTATTTCTATATAATAAAAAATATATAATTATTAATTTAATAAATATATTTATTATTTAAATGTATTTATTTTAATTTTATAATTATTTATGAGAACATCATAAGTTCATGGGTATAACATGAATGAATCATATGGGTGTTAAATTATAAATGAACTTTCATAATGATGAATACATAACATATGCATGTGCGTGTCATCATAATATAGGTAATTTTAACATTTAGAACATAACTCACAATCACGTCTACAAATACACTTTATGATCATATAGGATCAATTATACTCATGCATCAATATATAAACATAAATAACGATAATCAATATCATCATTATCTCATGATATATATATATATATTCATTTATTCATTAAAGACATATTTATTTAAATATTTATTTATTTATTTATTTATAATTATAAATAAATATATTTATCATTTAAAAAATATTATAATTTTATAATTATTTAAATATATATTTTTTTATTTATAAACTTATAGATACTTTTTTAAAACATTATATATATATTTGAATTATTAAAAAATATCTATTATAATATATCATATTTATATTAATTATAAACATGAGTTTTTTAATTAATGTATATAAATAAACATTATTTTTGAATATAAATATAATAATTTTATATAAATTAAAAATATTTTTTAAAACTTTTATCAGCACTAAAATTAGCGCTGATAAATCTATCCTTTATCAGCACTTTTTTTAGTACTGATAAAAGTGACTTTTATCAGCCCTTTTAGATAGTGATGATAAAGGTGTGACTTTTATCAACACTTTCTGCTTAGTGTTGATAAAATTCGGCGTATCCCTTACCCATATCTGTGATAGTGATATTTGATTGACTAGGGAAAAGCTTGATAAATCCATGTTCTTACTCATTATTTTTTCCACTGTATGTAATCCTTACTGAGAAATTAAGCTCACCCTTATTTTATTTCCTTTCTCAATGATATGAAGATGATTTCTTTGAATGAGTTTCAAGGACGTTGAACATTTTCTTTTGTTATGTTATATGTTTTATTCCCAATGTAAAATAGGTATCATGTATTTATCAGGTTCTTCAAGACTACTAAACTATTTGGTCTTTTGGGATGTGATCGCTCGTATCTAGTGCCAATATAATAATGTAGACACCGGCTCCGAGTTACTGGAGTCGTAGTCATTACACGGTGAACGAGTGGGTGTTGTTAGAGTATAAGGCTAGGGATGTCTTCTTGGGTGATTGGGCATGGAATGTGTTGTTTGGGTTTAAAAAGGACAAGAACGACATTGTGCGATGAGGTTGGGATCATATGATTGTGTGGGCCAACTGAGTGATATGACTTAGCTTGGTTTGTGATGTGAGGAAGACCATGAGTGAGGTGGTTCGATCCAGTTTTGATGATAATGGTCAATGTAAGTGAGATGTTGGGTTGGGTGGTGGTTGTGTTAGTTGTCCCTGATTGTGTGACTTTTGTGCATATTGACGCTAGTTCTTGCTGAATGTTGTGAGCCCCCACCCCCAAAAAGTCCACAGGTATGTGTTGGCGTGATTGTTGTGACCTCCCTGGTGTTTGCGAGGATGGGTAAGTTGGATTGTGGTTACCTCCTTAGAGACTACAGGGATGGGGTGGTGTGCTTGTGTTGACTTCCCTAGAGTGAGCAGGGATGGGTCAGAGTGTATGATGAGATCATGACCTGGTCGATAAGGTGTGGGGCGTGTGTTGTATGTGTTACTAATTTCCAAAAGACATTTCCTTCTAGAAAATGAGCTGAAGCATGCATGGTTGTGGTTCCTGGCAGTTTAGTTAGCGCATGCACTGTTACAAAACAGAGTTTTATGAGTGCTAAAAAAGTGATGATAATCGAGGTGCTATTAAAAGGGGGTCCCTTTTATCAGCACTTTTAAAAAAGCGTTAAAAGTCAAAAAAATTAAAAAAAATTGTACATTGGAGCCCGCCTTTTAACAACGCTAGGAAGCCCCGCCCGTGCACGCCCCCGCCACCCCTTTAACACCCATAGGTACGCGCCCCTGCCACCCCATTAACAGTCCTAGCCACCCATGCACCCTCCCGCGCTCCCCTACCTCCACTTGGATTTGAACCCAAGATCTCTCACTTGCGTGTTTGTGCCTTTACCACTCATTCATCTTGTTTTGTTATCATTTTAATGATATATCTATATATATATATATATATATTTAGTTATATTTATTCATATATTAATATAGATTTATATTAATATATATATATATTTGTATATTACTATATATATATATTTATATCTATTTATTTATATATATATTTAGTTATATTTTTTTATCCGTATATTTATGCGTGTATTAATATATATTTATAAGATGAGTTTTAAATACATTTATAAAATATGGTTTTTTTGTGTGTGTATAAATAAATAAATAAATACATACATATATACAACATACATACACACACACACACATATATATATTATATATGTGTGTATTTGTAAGTATAATCATACATATTTGTATATATTTATATATATTTACATATATTATATATTAATTTGTATATACATGTGTTAGAATATATATATAATATATATGAGTTTGTTAATACAAACACACACACATACATTATATAGGTATATAAATATTCATATATTTATATTTTAAATAAAATGGATATTAGTTTTTATTTAGATAAGGCTTATATATTGAGAAATACATTTTAATGTAAATATGTTTAATTATTTATTTATAAAATTAAAATTTTATGTGTGAATATATAAAAAATATGTATATATTATTATATATTTGATTATAAATAACAGTAAACTGTAAAAAATGATAAAATTTCAAAGCTATAATATCAATATGAATGCAATATCTAGAAATTAATTCATTACTCACTGATAAAGGATAAAAATACCCCCTTAAATGAGGTTGAGATTCCATCGAATGTTAATTTTTTTTGGATATCACGACTAGAAACTCAGTTTTGGAGGATTTTTAAGACTTTTTTGCCTTGAAAAATGTTACTGAGGATTTTACACTATCATCAGTGCGTAGAGCTTGTCGTAGGCTTCAATTTGATATGTGGTAGAGCTCAAACAGACATCTGGATCAAAAGTTATAGTCGTTTGAAGTTTGAGTTATGTTTTCAACTTATTTTAGATCTTTTATTAATTTTTTGATTTTATGTGTATTCAAGTTGCTATTAAATGATTATTACTTGATAGTAATTAGTAAATTAATAATTAATAATATTTTTTTAAATATTGTATAAGTCATTTTCGCTAAATATGTTATATATTAATTGTAAATGTCTATTTATACCTAAAACATGTTTAAAAAATATATATTATATTTATATCTATATAAATATATTTACATATTAATATATTATTTTTAATGATTTTTTTTGAAATATATCTTTTATCAGTGGTAGTAAAAAAACGCTGATAAAACCCCCTTTTATCAGCGCTACTGAAAAAAGCGTTGTTAAAGTGGGTCTCTTTAACAACGCTGTTAAAAAGAGTCCCTTTAACAATGCTAAAAAAACACTGATAAAGGGGTACCTTTATCAGTGCTAAAAAAACACTGATAAAGGGGTACTTTTAACAGCGTTTTTTAGTGCTGTTAAACGTACCCTTTACCAACGCTTTTTTTAGTGTTGTTATAGGGTGCCGTTGCGAAAAAACTCGTTTTTGTGGTAGTGATGACCACCTAACAGGTTGTGTGTTTATTTGTGTGTTTATTTTCTATCAATGCATACACTTTTACATTATTGTTGTACTTATGTTAAGAACATGTTGGTGGTGTTCTACTAGGTTTATACTCACATCCTACATGGACAACTCGATACATGTGCATAGTCTTTATGGTTAAGGATTTGGATGAGCGTTAGGGCCCTGCTTAGGGTAGTTTTGCTGGAGGAGCAAGTTGGTCAAAGTGATGTTGAGACAAACTCCAGGATTATTTGTAGAGATGCCTCTATTATTATTTTTTCCTTTGATTATTGTACTTATAGATCTTCTGCACATGGGGATCTCTCTTTGGTTTGTGTATGGGATAGTGTATGCCATTTTCATGGCATGAGATGTTATTAGTGTTATTGCTTTTGTTATTGTGTATTTTGATTATTCATCTATTTCTGAGAGCATAGTCTCCCCACAGTGCTGATAGTCAATAACCTCTTGCATACAAGGAGGCGCGCATGAGGTCACGTGGCAACCCGAGACTCTGTGATTCAGCTCTGAGCATCACAAATGGGATGTTTAAGACATGTCGTGGGGGCTTGACGATGCAAGAGAGGGGGAGAAGGAGGGTGGCGAGCGGGAGAGAGATGCACTAGGGAGGGGTGCTCACGCTGTTAAAAGTGAGGAATTTATTAGTGCTAAGAAAAGCACTGATAAAATCGCATCTTTCATTGCTAAAAAAAAATCACTGATGAAGAGAACATTTTTATTAACGGTTTTTTAGCGCTGATAAAAGTTACCTTTATCAGTGTTTTTAACTAATGTTGATAAAAGACTCCTTTTATCAGTGCTTCTTATTGAGTGATGATAAAAGTTTGCGCTGAATATCGCATGATTTGTGGCGTATGTACTAGATAGTGTATGTCATTTTTGATATGGCATAAGATGTTATTATTGTTCTTGCTTATGTTATTGTGTGCTTTGATTATTCTTCTATTACCAAGATCATAGTCTCACCATGGTACTGATTAGGCTCTCGCCGCTAGCCGGGATCCCCTTGCATACAAGCAGCCACACATGAGGTCATGTGGAAACCCCAACCTTGAACGGGTGATTTGGGTTGGTGTCTCATAGATGGGACGTTCAAGACTTGTCGTGGGGGATGGGCTTCTATAAAAGGAAAAAACGATTTAATTATCGTTATTTAAAAATCCATTAGGGCATTAGCCATGAGTTTGGTGGTCCAAGCCCATGTACTACATCGGGTTGCAAAATCAAACCCGCCACCAATAAAGTACACATACATGTTGCAGGGAAAAGCCCCCCCAATAAAATATGTATTATATTTCAATAATAATTATATGGTTTCTAACAATAATCAGGTTTATTGATAATAAAAAATAATAATCACTACAATTATTAAATTTATAATAATTAATATTTGCTTTGGTCATCTAGGAAAGGGGTGGATTAGGGTTGGAATAAACGAAAAAAGAAGAAAATAAATGGATAAGAGATTCGGGAGAAAGGGAACTGCCGGAAGGCTTGACGGCCAAGACTCCTTTGGAAAAGCCTCACCGGAAATTCAGTCTTTTTCTTTCCGCAGTCCGCCTCCCTCCCAATTCTCCCACGCAACAGTCAAAATGTTTTATGCAAAACAGTCTCAGACAACTGTTACTAATACGTTTTCCGTAAGAAAAGGGTTGGAAATAATGAGTGGGAGAATCTGTGTTATTCCTTCCTACCCACTTCTATAAAGATGATCGATTCGTAGCCGAAGAAGAAGATTCCTCGGTACTGAAGGTTCCTTCCCTTTTCCTTCTTTTCTCAGGGGAACCTCCCTTTCCATAGTTCACTTGTATATAATATTAGCATTTTTTATGTCATTTTCTTATGTCAGTATAATAAATAGGCTTTTCACAAAAGTATTTCTACAACACCCTTATATACATGTTATTTAAAGTTGCATTCAACCACATGCCAAAATATGAATGAAATTAAAAATTATATTTAACAACATACTTGTTTTGCATGTTGTAATTATATTAATTATACATAAACTAACAACATCCATATATTGCTATCATCGTTATTATTAACACTGATAAAAGTTTTTAATAAAAAATATAATTAATTTATATAAAATTACTATATTTATATTAAAAAATAATGTTTATTTGTATACATTAACTAAAAAACGCATGTTTATAATTAATATATATTTTTTAATAATTCAAATATATATATATATATATATATATATAATGTTTTAAAAAAATATTTCTAAGATTATAATTAAATAAATATATATTTAAATAATTATAAGATTATAATAAATTTCATTAAATAATAAATATTTTTATTAGATGATGGAAGAACGAGAGAGGCGGCTCTCACCACACTCAAAGGAACTGTTTACCCTACTTCATCCACTAAGTGTCAATCTCTGTTCCTTTGATTTGAGATATGCTTATCGGAGAGGTTTGACCACCACAGATAAGAAGAAGGATCCTGATTTTCAAAACCTTGAAGGTCCCCTCCTCTGTTGCGGGCTTGTCAGGAGGATTTATCCCACTCACAAATCGCGCCCCACATAGAATCATCCAAAAAGGTACGACTGTGCATGTATCAGCCTCGGACGATGCCATTGCTAACAGGATCAATCTATACAAGCACTCTATAATAGCTCGCATTGCGTTGTCGAAAGGTACAAAACCCTGGAAAACTACAGACCTTATTTCCCGATTAGTTTCGATTTGGGGTTTTGCTAAGTTCAAGTGTGTATCACTTGGTAGAGGTTTTTTTTTCATATGTTGTTCCCCTCTACTGAGCTCAAAGGAAGAGCTTGGAGTATAGGCTCCGTAAATCTGAAGCCAGGAACTCTTCAGATTCATGAATGGAATCCTAATTTCAAACTGAACGATTTCAAGGACACATGCGCTCAGGTATGGGTTAAAATACATGGTCTTAATTGGGTCTTATGGCACACTGAGATTTTGTTTGACATCACCTCAATGATTGTAATCCCAATTAGGAAGGACTACGCTACTGAGACCGTCAGCTATGGGCACTTTGCTAGTATTTTGGTAGAAGTAGACCTTAGTACTACATTGATAGATATGGTGATTTTATCCACACCGCACAGTGAAATTAGTCTTAGGATTGAGTTTGAAAAAACACCACCTTTTTATGATTGATGTCAAATGGTTGGACATTCTAAAGCTGAATGTAGAAGGGACTTAGTTTGCTCTAATAGCCAGATCAAAGGACAAGATTATCAGCATTGTTAGAGGAGAAAGAATCAGGCCCAAGTGGCTGAGGTGGTGTATGTTGAGGATTCCCACAATCCCAATGATGAAGACCCTTCTATAAAGGATTGTTGTATTGCAGATGCAAGAACCATCTCTCATATTAAAACAACTAGGAAAGACCCTATTGTTTGGGATGACTTAGCAGATGAGAGTCATTTTCCCTCATCTAGTAATGACATTCTCAACGGTTTTTCCTTCAAAGATGTTTTGACTAGAGGTCTAGAAAGTGGTGAAGATGATGATTTTGTTGATAGTCAAGCAATCAAGGAGAACTATGCATAGCAAGATGTTGATCTCTGCCTATGGAAAGAACAAATTATGGTTAATGATAAAAGCAGAAATGGAAAAGATAAAATGGATATGGCAATATCCAAGAAGATGAAGCCCAAGGACTGTTTTCCTTGCAAAGCTGCCACTTCTCCTTCTCATAAGGAAAATGTTTCTTCAATCTGTTTACATGAATCACCTGTTGAACTCACACCCATTGCCCCTGTTATTGATGTTGCTCATCCCTCTTCACATGGTAAATATGATGAAATTTCTGGACAGAATTGTAGTGGGTTGAAACAACCTTCTCCTACGGCTGCCACTTTACATGATAGTATGAACATGTTAGATATCAACCCTTCGGTACCTGACCATGCCTCCAGAGAATTTCCCATCTCTATGGGTGGTCCTTCAAAACCTCAACTGAACCTGCAGGTCTTCTCTTCAGACACTAATAGAGCTAAAAAACATGTTGCTTCATGGGTGTTAATCAGGCGCAAGGATGGATTGCTACCCCAATCTCTTTGACAACAAATACTCCATCTACTACAGCTTGTGGAAGTGAGCCCCCTACTATAGGGGCCACACCTTCATCTTCACATGCTAAGGAGGCTGGTACTCCTGGACATGTTTATAGCAGATTGAAATCCACTCCTTTTCATCACAATGACCAATCTCATAAGGTGAAGGTAATAAGAAATGTGAGTATTCAAAATCTATTTGAAATTCTTTCTTCTGCCAGCAGTGATAAAGATGGAAAAGAAACTGATCACATGGCTAGACAAGACGTGATGAAGGAGAACACAGTTGTTTGTTGGAACCATGGTCTTCTATGCATGAATTGGAGAATGGTTTGTGTTTGTTGAAAATCCTCAGTGGAAGTTCAGAATGTGTACCAGAAAAGTGATCATACAGTTCAAGCAGATAACAGTATTGAAGGTTGCGCCGTTTCCTAGTGTTTGCCAATTTTTTGGGCCTGAAAATTGACAAATGGAGAAAAGTAATTTTGGCAAATAGAATTGCGCACCATTGACTAAAAGGAGAGGAAACTTGCGCGCCTATTATTTTTGAGGATCAGAGAATCAAAATATGGAAAAGGGATAAGGGTCGTGCAAGTATTGGTGTGGTCGCGCAAGTGACTTGCGCGCCGTGGAAGGACTTGCACGCTGATACCTTGGAGAATTGGAAACTTGCGCGCCGTTTGACAATCGTGATCAGATCTTCAAAATATGGCAAAGGAAAGAGGGTCACACAGGTATTGGTCGGGTCGCACAAGTGAGTTGCGCGACAGAGGCTCGGGCCGATGGAGCTGCGCGCCGAAACTTGCGCGCCGAGGTAGGAGTTACGCGCCGCTGTGTATGGTATCTGAATGCCTATAAATAGAGGTCCACCCCTACTAATTTGACATGAAGTTTTGGACTTAGAGATTTTTCAGAGCTCCCGTCGCGCAGGTGTTTGAGTCACGCAAGTGTTGGAAGGTTGCACAGGGTGGAGCAACACGGTAGAAGTTAGCTGCTTGTCTAGTAGTCGCGTAGGTGGTTTAATGAGACTTTTACGCCAAAATTGAAGCTGCGTGCCAGGTGTCCTTTGGGTTTCAAATTAGGTTTGGTTTGAAAAGAAGTTGAGTCGCACAAGTTTTGGTTTGAAGAAGACTGAATCGTGCAAGTATTGAAGGTGGACTTGCGCGCCAGTTATAACTTGCGCGCCGTCGTTGAAAGTTGCGTGCGAGGTGTTGATTAAAGATTTCTGGTTGTCTTGGTGCTGCACGAAAGTTGAAGATCAGTTCACGGGTGATAGTTGGACTTCAACAGAGCATCCATATAAAGCAGAGGATGCATTCATTGGGCAATGATGAAGATACCTTCATGTCTATAAACTGAGTGGGACTTCACCAACGACAGTGAGCCAGGGGGAGTCAATGGGAGTGGCCCGAGGGATGCAGTGAGCTATCCCTGAACAAGTGTAAAGGCAGTGATCTTGGAACAGAGTGACTATGCCCGAACCATTGTAATCCACAACTAGTGAAGATTAGTGGAATTTGGTATGACCGACAACTTGTCGGCGTATGCTCCTTGGACGTATCCCTTAGCGGTGAACCAAGTAAAAAGTGTTGTGTCTTCTCTGTGCATGTAAATGTTTTCTCTTTGATCATATTCATCATACAGGTTCAGTAAGTTTCTACCAATGTGGGAACACGATCGGTCACATTAAAAGAAAAAGTTGTCACCCTGATTCACCCCTCCCCTCTCAGGGTGTCCCAGGGTCCTACAAGTGGTATCATAGGGTAAAGGTTACTGGTGTTGAATCTGTCCCTTGTCATCATGGAGAATACAGTCAATGTCAGGGGAGTCCCTCTCTTCGATGGAAGTAATTTCCAGATCTGGAAGAACAGAATGAGATCTCATTTAAGATCTCTAGGAATGGAAGTTCTCTTTGCTACTGTGCAAGGAATACATGTTACTGATCCAACAGGTCTTGCTATGACTGATATAGACAGGAAAGTTCTTGATACAGACGCTAAAGCTCAGAATGCTATCATTGCAGCTCTTTCTGATCAAATTTATTTAAAAGTGATGAGGTGCACCTTAGCAAAGTTTATGTGGGATAAACTTGAAAATATCTATGAAGGAGACAACAAAGTGAAAGAGGAAAAACTTCAAGTCCTGCACAATAGGTTTGATGATCTAAAGATGCATCCTCATGAGAATGCATATTCATTCTTCAATCGAATCACTGAAGTTGTGGGAGCAATTCAAGGGATTAGAGAGGAAATGAAGAACATTGATGTAGTAAAGAAAATCTTGCGAAGTCTTCCTCCTATGTACAATGCAAAGGTATCAGCCCTTGAAGAAAGATATCTATCTAAACTATCTCTTGATGATCTGCTAAGTAGTCTGGTGGCATATGAGATGGGAGTCAAACCCGAAGAGGCTACGACTCGTGTTAGCAAGGAAATGGCATTCAAAGCCGTGGACAAACTAAAAATATCAGAAGATAGTGGTGATGAAGATAATGAGGAAAAAGAAATTCTTTCTATTATTTCCAAGAAGATGAAGAAGGGAAAAGGTAAGTTTAAAGGTAAGTTGCCTCTGGCATGCTTTCACTGTGGGAGAGTTGGGCACATCGCTTCTCAGTGTCAAAGAAAGTTCAATGATGAAGAAAGTGAAGCATAAGACATTGAGAAGCCTCGAAAAAGTTTTTTCAAAAAGGGAGACTTCAAATCTGGAAAGAAGATGTAGAAGAAGAGTTTCGTCTGTGAAGAGGAAGAGGATGATATTAAATTCTGTGAAGAAGAAGAACCCAAATTTAAAACAGGAAACCATGCCTCCATGATGGCTACCGTTGAAAAGGTAGAACCCTCCATTGATAAAGACAGAGACATTCATATGACTCATAATTCTGATCCAAAGTTGAATATAAAGGATGCCTTTTCAAAGCTTTAGAACAAATGCAAGAAATATAGTAAGTGGAAAGAAATGGTGAAAGAGTCATCAGAATATGTGGATGAGCTTGAAGTTGAAATTGAATGACTAAAATAACTTGTGAGAGTTCAATCTTCAATCCTTGAAAACACAGACGACATTGCAGAATTGAATCTTAGAATTAAAGAACAAGAAAAGGTCATAAATGACCTTACGTCCAGACTGGAAGAGAAGTCCAAGACTATTGAGGGTCTTGAGGAAGAAGTTGTTACTCTTAGGAGTAAACTTGAGACTGAATCAATTTCAAAAGAATCAAGGAAGAAAATACAGTTTGGAAGATTCTCAAATGTAGAATTTCTGGAAAGAGCCAAGAGTGGTTCAGATGGGGTTGGAAAAATCTTAAGTGATCAAAGACCCGCTTGCATGGGAAAGAGTGGACTTGGTTGTGAAGCCGAGACATCAACAACTGGTAGTAAAGAGAGCCAAAGGAAAGACAAGATGAAAGTTGTACATGTTGAAACAGTGCCTGAAGTGCTGAAAAAGAAACCCCCAATTCAAACTAGAAGAGTAACTGAAGATTATCCTCAAACTTTCAGAAATAATAGGAAGTCCAAACATTCTCCCAAGGAAGAAGGCATGAGGAGAAATTTAAGCGAGAAGACATTTCCCCTCATGAAGTGTCAGTTCTGTGGCAATCTGGGTCATACCATGTCATACTGCGAAGAGGCAAGAAGCTACTTGAATGGGGAAGATCTGGGAAGTCAATAGAGGAGACCAATTTCATATCCTCCATCTTATAGAAGAAATAGATTCTATGGTTACTGTTTTCATTGTTCTAACTTTGGCCATAAAGCTATGTATTGCAGGAAAAGGTATGACATGAGAAACTCATACAACTCTCAAAGATGGGTCAGTTCTCACTCCCCTGATGGTGTTGTTCTCACAAATAGTTTCTCTCCTCTTGAAGAAGATTATGGGTATGAAGAATCAGATTTTGTGGATAAAACTACTAGAAGGCCGTCTGTATCTTTTTCTCAAACCATAATTTCGTGGAAAGAAAAGAAGAAAATTGAGAAATCTAACCTTGTAGAAGTATCCCTAAAAGCTATAAAGATCAGTAGCACCTAGATTCTGGATATTGGATGCTCTTCCCACACGATGGGAAATGATGACCTTTTGAAGAACGTTAAAACGAAGGTGGATGGAACAGTGAGGTTTGGTAATGATGGTGCTTTAAAGATTAAAGGCAGTGGGAATACTGCTCTAGAAAATGGAGAGATAAAGAAGACTGAAGTTCTTTATGTGGACGGTCTACGTCACAATCTCCTTAGTGTAAGTTAACTCTGTGACTCATGGCTCATAGTAACTTTCAATCAAAAAGGCTGCACTATAAAGGAAAAAACAGGGAATTCTCTTATGAAAGGCTTTAGAACAGATGGAAAATTGTATCAGGTCGACAGCAAAGTGAACTCCTGTTATTTGTCTATTGAAGAAGAGAACAATTTGTGGCATCGAAGGCTAGGGCACATTAACCAACAAGACATGGAAAATATATCTAAGCTAAAGATAGTCATGGATATCCCCATTATGAAACGTGAATGAGAAAAATCTTGTGATGCTTGCATTCGTGGGAAGCTGGTATGTAGTTCATATCATCCAAAGAATAAAAGGGAATCACACCTTCTTGATATCATACATACATATGTATGTGGGCCGGTAAATATTTCTGGAACTCATAGAGAAAGGTACTTTATCCTTTTCATAGATGATTACAGTAGAATGACATGTGTAATGGTTATACATAGGAAACGATAAGTGATTAAATGCATGAAAACGTATCGTCGAATCGCCAAGAATGATACTGGATGAACAATCAAAGTGTTGCGATCAGACAATGGAGGGGAATACACATCCATTGAATTTGAAAAATACCTGGAGAAGCATGGGATACAACATGAGGTAGCTTCCGTGAGAACTCCACAGCAAAATGGAGTTGTTGAGTGCAGAAATAGACAGGTTAACAATATGGCCAGAACTATTCTGATTGAGAGCGGTATCTCTCGCCATTACTGGAAGGAAGCTGTTGAAGCTGCAGTGCATATTCAGAATCGAACAGGGCTTTATATGGGAGAAATAAAGACACCATATGAATTGTGTCATGGAAGGAAGCCTTCGTTGAAATACTTTCATGTTTTCGGAAGCAAATGTTTCATCCGGAACAAAGAAGGAAATCAAGGGAAGTTTGGTGACAATGCTGATGAAGGAATTTTTCTTGGATATCCAATGAACAGCAAAGCCTACAAGTGTTTCAACAAGAGACTAGGAAATATTGTGGTAAGCAGTGATGTTAAGATAATTGAAGAGAAAACCAAAAATGCTTCAAGGATGCCATATGCTGATGTGATAGAAAGTGAGGAAAAAAGTGAACGTGGAGAAAATACATATATAGAAATAGAAGAAGCTGTACAAAAAATTCAGCAGTCACTTCATGATGTTGACTCAGAAGAAGAATCTGAAGAAGAAACTGTGGCTAGAGAGAATTCAACTGAACTACACAGAAGAAATCACAGAGCTGAGATTGATCCATCTAATATAATTGAGGATAGGAGTGCACCCACTCAAACAAGGAGGATGAGGAATAACACACAATCTGCATTTCTATCAGTTGTGGAGCCATCCTCATTTGAAGAAGCTGCAAAGGATGAATCTTGGGTGAAAGCCATGAATGAAGAGTTAGATCAGATTGACAAGAATCAGACATGGGATCTTGTCCAGAGATCCGAAGGTCATAATGTGAAATGGATTTTCAAGAACAAGTATGATGAGAATGGAAGTGTTGTCAGAAACAAGGCTCGACTGGTATGTAAGGGATATTCCTAGATTGAAGGTGTTGATGTTGAAGAAACCTTTTCTCCAATGGCTAGACTGGAGTCAATCAGGCTGTTCCTTGCCATGGATCTCCAAAGAGGATATAAAGTATATCAAATGGATGTCAAGACAACATTCTTAAATGGTGTACTCGAAGAAGAAGTCTACATTGAACAACCAGTGGGTTTTCTTCTTGGTAATGATGAAACAAAGGTCTATAAGCTAAAGAAAGCACTTTATGGATTGAAACATGCACCACGAGCATGGTACTCATGACTGGACTCTTATCTTAAGAAGCTGAAATTCAAGAGAGGTGGCGTAGATCACAATATATATGTGAATAATTCTCCAAAAGATCAATTCATGGTTCTAGTCTACGTCGATGATATCATCTTTGGTGGAAGCATGTAGAAATCAGTGGATGAATTTTCCAATCACATGAAATCAGAATTTGAAATGTCTATGATTGGGGAGCTCACTTATTTATTAGGGCTACAATTGATTCAAAAGAAGGATTACACTTTCATTTCTTAGGAAAAGTATGCAAGAGATCTGCTGAAGAAGTTTAATATGCAAGACTCCAAACCAATGTCAACTCCGATTGCAGTGGGAACTAAAATTGGAAAGCATGAGGATGGGACCTCTGTAGATCCCACCATGTACCAGAGGATCATTGGGAGCCTACTGTACCTTACAATGACACATCTAGATATTTTATTTGCTACATGTCTTGCGGCCCGCTTTCAGAGTAATCCAAAGGATGAACATATGGAAGAAGTCCAAAGAATCATGAGGTACATTCAGGGTATACATAACTTTGGGTTATATTTTGATGCAGGTGGGGAAAGTGAATTATCAGCGTTTTCTGATGCTGACTGGGCTGGTGATGTAGTAGATAGAAAGTCCACCAGTGGTGGAGCCTTCTATATTGGGAATAAATGTGTTGGTTGGTTAAGCAAGAAACAAGAAAGTACTTCTCTTAGTACTGCTGAAGCTGAGTATATCTCCGCCACAAAGTCATGCACTCAATTTCTATGGATGAAGTAGCAATTAACAGACATTGGTGATGAGGTAAGGAAACCAATGGTGATTTACTATGATAACAAGAGTGCAATTGATCTTACAAAGAATTCGGTTCAACATTCTCGCACAAAACATATTGAAATTAGGTATCACTTTATCAAAGAGAAAGTGGAGCAAGGCGTGATTAGAATGGATCATGTGGGAATAGATGAGCAAGTGGATGATATCCTGACCAAGCCATTGTCAGCGGCTGTGTTTGAAAAGCATTAGTTGAACCTCGGTGTTCAGCCACCTCCTAGTGCATAAGGAGGTTTTGTGGGGGAGATACTATACAGGGGGTGTGGTTTGAGCTGAACAATGATCAAGTACCGGTCTTTGGGTTTATTTCCAATGGGGGAGAAAGGAATAAATTTAGTGTCAGAAGATGAGAAGGAACTCGGCACACAAGGCGTCATTGAGAATTCCAAAACACGGGAACCCAATTCAAGCTTCATCTCTTGTTTTCTACACTGATCATTTCTCACATTGACTTAGAGTGTTGGTTGAGTTGATTCGTACTTTTTTGGTTTTCATGTGGATCTATTGAATTTATTTTTTGATTGACAACAAACCCAAAGGGGGAGATTGTTGGAACCATGGTCTTATATGCATGAATTGTAGAATGTTTTGTGTTTGTTGACAATCCTTAGTGGAAGTTCAGAATGTGTACCAGAAAAGTGATCATACAGTTCAAGCAGATAACAATATTGAAGGTGGCGCCATTTCCCAGTGTTTGCCATTTTTTTGGGCCTGAAAATCGACAAATGGAGAAAAGTGATTTTGGCAAAGAGACTTGCGCACCATTGAATAAAAGGAGATTAAAATTGCGCGCCTATTGTTTTTGAGGATCAGAGCCTCAAAATATGGAAAAGGGATAAGGGTCGCGCAAGTATTGGTGTGGTCGCGCAAGTGACTTGTGCGCCGTGGAAGGACTTGTGTGCTGATACCTTGGAGAATTGGAAACTTGCGCGCCGTTTTACAATCGTGATCAGATCTTCAAAATATGGCAATGGAAAGAGGGTCGCGCAGGTATTGGTCAGGTCACTCAAGTGAGTTGCGCGATAGAGGCTCAGGCAGATGGAGCTGTGCGCCGAAACTTGCGCGCTGAGGTAGGAGTTGCACGCTGCCACATAGGGTATCCGAATGCCTATAAATAGAGGTCCAACCCTCCTCATTCGACATGAAGTTTTGGACTTAGATATTTTTCAGATCTCCCGTCGCGCAGGTGTTTGAGTCGTGCAAGTGTTGGAAGGTCGCGCAGGGTGGAGCAGCGCGACAAAAGTTAGCTGCTCGTCCAGTAGTCGCACAGGTGGTTTAATGAGACTTGCACACCAAAATTGAAGCTACGTGCCAGGTGTCCTTTGGGTTTCAAATTCGGGTTGGTTTGAAAAGAAGTTGAGTCGCGCAAGTTTTGGTTTGAAGAAGACTGAATCGTGCAAGTGTTGAAGGTGGACTTGCACACCAATTATAACTTGCGCGCCATCGTTGAAAGTTACACGCTGCCTTGGAGTTTCACGACAGGTGTTGATTGAAGATTTTCGGTTGTCTTGGTGATGCACGGAATTTGAAGATCAGTTCATGAGTGATAGTTGTACTTCAACAGAGCATCCACATAAAGCATAAGATGCATTCATTGGGCAATTATGAAGAGACCTTCATGTCTATAAATTGAGTGGGACTTCCCCAACGGCAGTGAGCCAGGGGGAGTCAACGGGAGTTACTCAAGGGACGCAGTGAGCTATCCCTAAACAATTGTAAAGGTAGTGAGCCTGGGATAGAGTGACTATGCCCGAACCATTGTAATCCACAACTAGTGAATATTAGTGGAATTTGGTACGACCGAAAACTTGTTGGCGTATGCTCCTTGGACGTAGCCCTTAGTGGTGAACCAAGTAAAAAGTGTTGTGTCTTATTTGTGCATGTGAATGTTTTCTCTTTGATCATATTCATCATACAGGTTCAACAAGTTTCTACCAACGTGGGAACAAGATCCATCACATTAAAAGAAAAAGTTGTCACCCTGATTCACCCCTCCCCTCTCAGGGTGTCCCGGGGTCCTACATTGTTGAGCTTGTAGATGATGATGATGGGCCTTGGACACGGGTCACTACTTGGAGGAGGGGATGACACCCCCGTGGCAGGGGAAGACGACTGTCGCACCATAGTATGAGCACCCGCTCTTGAGTGGGTTGATGGTTTTTTGTTTCTTTCTTTTTGACTCTGATGTCTTGTATTCTCTCTCAATTCCTTTTGTTGTTCTCTCTTTTATCTTAATAAAGGGTCCTTTCACGCCTCAAACCTTTATAAAAAAATAAAAAATTTATTCGATTTATTAGATTTATTAGATTTATTAGATTTATTATATTTCTAATTATATATAAATACTTTTAAATATATATATTTACTAAGCCTATGGGATTTTTAAGGGTTCCCCCTCATCCCTTGAAAGGGGGTTACCAAAAATCAATAAAAATGAAGGCATTCGGGCCTTTCAGGCAAATATATATATGTTTGCAATGAATTTAGTCAATAAATATATTGATGCATGAATATAATTGACGTGCATATATGTTATGTATTCATCATGAATGTTCATTTATACATGACACCATTCTTATTATTTACATGTGATAACTCGTTTTTTATTATCTATATTTTACTATGTACATGATTCATTCATGTTAAACCCATGAATCTATTATGTTCTAAAAAATACTTATAAAATTACAATAAATATATTTATTATATCTATAATTATAAAATTTTAATTATATATAAATATAAAAAAAGTTCGATTTCAATCCCCTTATTATTAAAATAAAATAAAAAGAAACAAGCATAAGAAATATGGAGGGAAAATCAAGGGCAAGCCCACCTCCATAAGAGAGTCTACAACTCAAGAACAAGTAAATAATCATGATCAAAGTCTTCATCATCATCACCATTTTCCCACTATGACTGCGGGTTAGTTTGATTGAAAAGCACATAATATTTTTCTCTAAGTTTTTTCTACTCTAGAGTGAGTCCCTTGGAAGAAGACCTGGTAGACACATTTCTACCACGCCCTTGGGCACCAGCCCAATCATCACCACCACATCCTCGGACACTATTTTTTGGATGCCAACCCTGCTGCCAAGACTTAGGTTATTGCCAATTCCCACCCAGCTCTGAGGGGACATCAACATCATTTGAGCTACTAATAATTGTTGTTGCCTTCACACTGGATGCCAATGTAGGAGAAATAAGTATATCAGATGTGACATGCACCATGTCCCTATTCGGAGGGGATTGTCTAGGATCTAAGGTTGTGATACTCACCACATTCATCTTAGTAGGAGGTGAGGAAGCCAACACCAACTTAGATTTTCATTTCCTCATAGAGGAGGCCAAAACTTGTTCTCAGATCAATTTCATGTCCACTTCACCTTGAACAACATTTTCAAGTTTCTCTAAATCATCATAATTCTCAACATGCTCCTGTTCACCTGTGTCATCGACATCTTTCTATTTTTCTATGTCATTAGTATTAACATTCCGAAGGTTTCTGGCGCAACAAATGCATGGTTGGGATGGGACCCAACTTTGATTTTTACTATGATCAATGATTATTCCAGGATCAATACGAAGATGAACGCTAGTCTCCACAGAATATAATCAATGATTTAGAAAAAGAAAAAAGATGCCCGAAACCTTTAGAGAGGATCTTGAACATCATGTTTATAATTAATTTAATTAATTTCATAAAGAAAATAATACCTGTATCTTCAGTATTTTCTTCATTGATGATATTGATCGTTCAGAATGACCCTTTCAGATTATCTCATTGCACTTGTAAGGATCCAAACTAAAATCCCTCTAGCGGTGATCCACACGTGCTCTGATGGCCTCCGATTGACATCGCTCATTCTTCGCGTGTAAGAACGATGAAGCGAGTGTCTTTTGTTGGTTGTTCTTGATCGCTAGTTATTCGGCCTTGAAAAACATATCTCATTCTTGATAGGGGGAAGAAGAGGATTCGATAGAGAAATTGTTTGGATAAAAAATTCTCAATTCACCAAGTTTGTGGTGTCATGTGTTCTCTGGCACAATAGGCGTACTTGTCTATTTATATGCATAGAACTTCAGTTACAATATTTCATTTCATAACAAAAATTAAATAAATTCATGAACTTAGATAAAACCCATGCTCATAATAATAATACCATGTCATTATTTATGGTGCGCCAACTTGTGCAAAACAGAATTATAAATAAAATTCCACATTAAAAAATAATAGAAGCATCATTATTATTTTAACTTGTTCCAACTAGTTAAATAATTATTTACTATCTTGCAAATAATTATTTTACTACCGAACTAGCCTTGGTCCTCTCAAACTCCACTTCCATTTATTGAACACCCGAATAAATAAATAAATAATTTATTCTATTAAATTAATATTTTATTTAAAAACTAGAAAATAAATATTTATTAAATGTTCAATAAAATAAATAAATATATTTTATTTAATTTATGCGATCATTTTAACTTAAATAAAATTATTCCACAGTCTTGAGAATAATATTTATTTCATTAATTAAATTCAAATAGAATATAACCTAGACCACTAAAAACACTTAGTGTGTGACCCTCTAGGATTCTTTCTCACTGGCATTAGGAGGGATTACCTAAAGTCCAAGAGTACTATTTAACAACAGATCAAGGCACCTAAGAGAAGGAATGTAAAGTCACAACAATGACATCCACATATGAATGCTCAATGTGTAATATAATCCCTTTGTCACAATATCTCATCAAGAAGGTTTCATAATAATATCATAAACTTTTATGCTTGATATGTCATTCTTTGACTACCTAAAATAAACTCATCATTACACCATAGACATAGAATTTCACGTGATAGTTCTATTTCAATCAAAGGGTCGAGATATCAAATTTCATAAATGGAAGGGACAAATCCTCCTCGACTTATCCATTAATAACATGCCAATCGTGACGCACCCAACGTAGCCTACTTCCCGCCAACTGTCTTTGTGACAGTTTTCGTTAGTAAATCAAAGCGCACGAGTCGTGGTATGTATTAATGATAATCTTAAAGTATAAGGATCATTACACATGCTCGCATATAAAAATATCCAAGGAAACCAAAACATGTAGAATTCCTACTAGTGGGTCTATTATCATAATCTCTTATCTTGGAGATTACCAAGTGCGAACTTCATGAGAGGAAGTATCATCTACTTACAAGTACTCGCACCTGACTATATGCATGCTATGTGTCCCATCAAAGTATGTCATCCAACTGCAGAACTATATTTAATAATATTGTTATAGCATTTCACGGGTTCTCATCATAGTGGAAAACTGGCATGACCTTATCAATGCAACAAATACTCTAGGAAATTATTACATCATAGTCATGCAGAACAATGAAAAATATGTAATAATACATTAAATATCTATATAATCAAAGTAAAACCATTTGGTTCTAGGAAACCAACTCTTACAAACTCCCACTTGGACTAGAGTCAACTTCCAACAACTTTCAATTCGCTATACCTCACATGGAGATCATGTTTCTACTGAGTCAAGGCTTTAGTCAAGTGGTCCTCCATGTTTTCTTCCATGGAAATACTAATCATTGCAACTTCACCTCTCTAAAAAAAATCCCTCAAGAGATGATACTTTAGAGGTATGTGCTTTGTCTGCTGATGTGACCTTAACTCTTTTACGAGAGCCACCACTGCAGAATTATCACAGTACAGTGTGATGGGATCTTTACTACTAGGTATCACATCTAGCTCATGGACGAAGCTTCGCATCCAAAATTCTTCTTTAACTACCTTAAAAGCTGCGATATTCTAAGACTCTTCTATAGAACCTGCGACCACACTCTTCTTTGAGATCTTCCAGCTCACTGTACCTCCATTCAAAGTGAAGATGTATCCCTTTTGCAACTTCATGTCATCTTGATCAGTCTGGAAACTAGAATATGCATATACTATGATGACAAGTTCCTCATCTACTCCATAAACCATGAACATATCCTTAGTATGTCTCATATACTTTAGGATAGTCTTGACTACTATCCATTGGCGGTCACTTAGGTCAACTTGATATCTGCCTACCGCACTCAATGCGTAGGTGAAATATGTGTCTGAGGACACATTTTCTTGGAAAGATAAATGCCATGTGATGTTGGAAACAATCCCCTCTTGGATTGTTCCATATTGAATCTCTTCAGCATCTTATCAATGTATGCACTTTGACTTAGGCCTAGAAATATCTTGGATATATCACGATGGATCTTAATCCCAAGAATATATGTTTCCTCGCCCAAGTCCTTTATGGAGAAGCATTGATTAAACCAATCTTTAACAGACTATAAGAATGTTATCTCATTTCAAATAAGTAATATGTCATCAACACATACTATTAGGAAAACGACTGCACTCCCACTAAATCGTTTATAGACACGAGGCTCACATTCATTCTTGATAAAACTAAATTCTATTATGGCTTCATCGAAACGAATGTTCCATGACCTGGATGATTTCTTTAATCCATAAATGGATTTCTGTAACTTGCATACCTTATTAGCATCCTTTGGAGTCACAAACCCTTTAGGTTGTGTCATGTAGACATCTTCCTGAAGGTTCCCATTAAGGAATGATATTTTGACATCCATTTTCCAAATATCATAGTCATGGTAAGATGCAATGGAAAGTAGAATTCTGATGGATTTCAGCATTGCAACTGGTGAAAAAGTTTCATCGTAGTCAATTACTTGACGTTGTTTAAACCCTTTTGCAACCAGTCGTGACTTATAGGTACTGACTTGTCCTTCCATGTCCAGTCTCTCTTGTACTCCTACGTAGTACTTGGGTCTTTGGAACATATTCTTCTTCCACGGGGCCTTGTGGAATATATTCTTGTACCAACTCTTGTGTACCTTGAGCCTCGACTTCATTGAAGTCTATCTCGCTCCCACTATCTATTTTGGAGATGTGCTCCCTCTCAAGGAATATGGCATGTCTTGTCACTATAACCTTTTTGTCTGAGGGGTTGTATAGGTAATATCCCATTGTTTCCTTGAGGTATCCTATAAAGGTACACTTTGTGCCTCAGGGTGCGAGTTTGTTACCTGAAGAGGCCTCAACAAACACTTCACTACCCCGCACATGTAAATTCGATAACATGGATTTTCTTCTACTCGAGAACTCGTATGGAATACCATTTATCGATTTAGTTGGTACTTGGTTTGGTATGTGTGCCATTGTTTGTAACGCATACCCCCAAAAGGATAATGTAAGACTTGCATGATTCATCATTGATCTCACCATGTCCAACAAGGTGTGGTTCCTCCTTTCACTTACACCATTCAATTGAGGCGTCACTACTACAAATATGGCCTTTATCAGTACTAGAAAAGTTGATTAATAGTGCAAAAAAATGCTGTTAATCGAGGCGAAGATAAGGGGTCCCTTTTATTAGCACTTAGAAAATCACTGATAAAGGACCCTTTTATCAACGCTAAAAAAATGCCGATAAAAGACACCTTTTATCAGTGCTTTTTTAAGCATTGATAAAAGTAAAAAAAATTAAAAAAAGTTAAAAAGAATATATAATGCGGGGGAGGGGGGATCTTTTAACAGCACTTGACCCCCCCTTTATCAGTGCTAAGCGGACCCCCTCATACTCTCCTACACGCTGCCCTTGCCCATGAATCCCCCACATGCTTGTGCCCCCCTCCTTGCTTCCACCCGAACTCGAACTCGCAACCTCCCACCTTGCGCGCTTGCACCTTTACCACTAATCCATTTCGTTTTTTTCTCTATTTAATGATATATTTATATATTTATATATATATAGTTATATTTATTCGTATATTAATATATATTAATATTAATATAAATATATTTAGTTATATTAATACATATATATTTATTCATATAATAATATATACATTTATTAGTATATTAATATATATTTATATATATATAGTTATATTTATTCATATATTAATATAGATTCATATTAATATAAATATATTTAGTTATATTAATACACATATATTTATTCATATATTAATATATATATATATATTTGTATATTAATATATATTTATATATATTTATATATGTATATATAGTTATATTTATTCGTATATTAATATAGATTCATATTAATATAAATATATTTAGTTATATTAATACATATATATTTATTCATATATTAGTATATATATATATTTATTCGTATATTAATTTATATTTATATATATATATATATATATTTAGTTATAATTTTTTATCCATATATTTATTGTTATATTAATATATATTTATAAGATTAGTTTTAAATAAATTTATAAAATATGTTTTTTTATGTGTATTTATAAATAAATAAATAAATACCTACATATATATAACACACACACACAAATGTATTTACAAATAAATACATATATATGTGTATTTGAAAAGCCACAGAATGTTAAAATGACCATAACTTCTAATCCAGAAGTCTGTTTCAACTCCACAACCAGTCAAATCGAAGAAAATAAAACAATATTTGATAATATATGTGGTCAAGCTAAGCAGACATCCGGATCATAATTTATACCTATTTGAATGTTAAGAAATCAGGGTATCCCGATTAAAAACTTAGTTTTGGAGGCCTTATGGGCCTTTTTGGGCATTGACAAATGTGAACAAAGGTTTCCTTTTGTCACTAGTGTGTAGATATCATCGCAAACTTCTATTTGATATACTATAGAGCTCAAACAGACACCCAGATCAAAAGTTATGGCCGTTTAAAGTTAAAGTTACATTTTCAACTTATTTTAGATCTTTTATTGATTTTTTGTGTCTTCAGATTGCTAATAAATGATTATTAATTGATGATAATTAGAAAATTATTAATTAATAATATTTTTAAAAATATTTTAAACCCATTTTCACTAAATTTCTTATATATTAGATGTAATAGTCTATTTATAATTATCTAAAACATATTTAAAAAATATATATTATATTTATATCAATATAAATATAATTATATAACAATATATTATTTTTCATGAATATTTTTTTTAAATCTAAAATTTATCAACGCTATGAAAAAGCGCTGAAAAATCCCCCTGTTTATTAGTGCTACTAAAAAAACACTGATAAAGGGGCCCCCTTTAACAGCGCTAAAAAAATAACTGATAAAGGGGGGGGGGGGGGGGTTATCACAGTTAAAAAAGAACTGATAAAGGGTCACTTTTAACAGCGCTTTTTTTAGCACTATTTAAAGTACCCTTTATCAGCACTTTTTTTGGGTTGATAAAGTCCTCCCCTTTATCAGTGCTTTTTTTAGCACTGTTAAAGGGTGGCGCTGCGAAAACCCTATTTTGTGGTAGTGCATGTAAGGAGGAGTGAGTTGAGATAGGATCGCAAACTCCCATAAGTAATCAATGAAGTCCTGATTAAGATATTCCCCACCTCAGTCTGAGTGGAGTTTCTTAATCTTCTTACCAAGCTGGTTCTCAACTTCATTCTTGTATTCCTTCAACTTATCAAAGGAATTCGACTTATACCTCATTAAGTAGATATATCCACATCTACTAAAATAATCAGTAAAAGTTATGAAGTATGAGTACCCACCCCTTGCTTCAACTGGAAATGGTCCACACACATCATTATGAACCAATTCAAGAAGCTCTTCATCCCTTTCACCTTTCCCACTAAATGGGGATTGGGTCAATTTACCTTCTAAACATGCATGACATACACCAAGTGATTTTAGTTCAAAAGAATCTAAATATCTATCTTGATGTAACTTTGTCAAGCGTTTCTCATTTACATGACCTAGCTGGTGATGCCAAAGTTGGGTGTGGTATGAGTCATGTGAAGTATCTTTGTCATCGATTGCCATTACTTGGTTTGTGTAATCCAACACATAAAGACTGTTGTATAAATGTGCCCTACCAAAAAAAATTATATATTTATAAAATAAGCATCATTCATTTACAAACTTGAAAACAAATCCATCTATATCTAGTCTGGATACATAAATTATGTTTTTGGTTATAGAAGGCACATAAAAAAAACCCTTTAACACAAAGATCATCCTAGTTGGAAACATGATGTGGTAGTCCCTGAAAGCTATAATATAAAGTCTGGCTCTATTGGATACTCATAGATTTACCTCTCCTCGATCAATCTTCCTGAATCTACTTAGTTTCTGTATTTGGATACATATGTGAGAACCATAAGTTATATCTAATACCCAATTTGTAGAAACAAATAGATTGCATTTGATAACAAATGTACCTGAATCTTCCCCTTGCTTCTTAGGTTGGGTATAGTTCTTCTTCTAGTGGCCCTTCTTTCCACATGCAAAACAAACAATCTCATGTTCCCTTGCCTCACCCTTGATCTTCCTTTTCATGGAAGGCTGTGAAGAATCTTTGGGCTTAAATCTCTTTACCTTCCCTTTCCTCTTATTCACCATAAGGATAGAAGGCTTTTCACGCTTCATATCTTTGTCCACTTGGCGAATGAGGATAAGAAGATCAGATAGAGACTTCTCAATGTTGTTCATATTGAAATTGACAACAAATTTAGAGAATCTTTGAGGGAGTGATGTGAGAATGAAATCGGTGCCCAGTTCTTCAGGAAGTTTAAACCCTAGAACCTCCAGGCACTCAATGTAGCCAATGAGATTGACTACATGAGGCCCAGCTGGGTAACCTTCTCCAAGATTACTCTGAAAGAGTTCCGTAGAGATCTCAAACCTTTCTTGTCTTTCTCTCTCTTGGTAAAGACCATAGAGGTTCTCGAGCATTCTTAAGCATCCATGTTTTCATGAGACTTCATGAGCTCACTAGACATTGATGATAACATAAAACATTGAACTTTGACCACGTCATTATTATGTTTCTCATAGACCAGGAAATCCTCATCACTCACCTCTTTGGTAGGTGGATCAGGTAATGCTGACTCTAGCACGTAAGACTTCTCTTCATGGCACATAATAACTCAAAGGCTTCTAAACTATTCTTGGAAGTTACTGCCGGTGATGATGTTGTCTTTATCTAGAATTGATCATAGGGATAGTGTGATTAAAGAGCTTGCCATTTTTATTATATAATTTAAAAGAGAAGATCATTAGTACTTTCTTGATTACATCTTATGAGAAATAATAAATTTTATTAAGTCTCCCACTATTTTATCAAGTGCCAACAACCCTCTCCATTGAACTCGGAATGTCCAGTTTCCATGACATTATATTGTCAAAGATCCATATTCCCCTTCGCATAACCCCAGCAAGGGTTGTTCAAGCTATTAGAAGGTATTTAGGTCGGAATGTCTTTTCCAACTGTAGGCTTATAGCTCCTTGATCGGTTGAGTAGACTCCCCAATCCGGAAATCACGACTTTTGATTTCCTCAACTCTTGCCTCCAATATTACAACAATTCTAGCAAGGGATACTCCTCTTGATGTAATATTTTTAAGTCAAACCAAAACCTTTCATAAGGGATTCCTATATAAAAGTAAGTTTCCCAACAAGGGTTGGTCAAACACATGGTTTTATTGAGTTTTTCCCTTAATCAAGTAATGAAAGGATTGGTCTGACTTAATATTTTATTTGAGGTATTTTTATCTCTTATGCGTGAATTCATTATTATCATTATCACATTCTTGTTAATATTAAGTGGAACTTACTTAAGTGATTAACCGTGTTTTGATAATATTTATGCACAAGTTTGGTTTATTTTATTTCCATCTTGCATGCTTGTTTAATTCATTAATTATGTGATCGTGACAACACACCCATAATGATAAACCATGAAACTGACATAAATAAAATAAAGTAAATGTCATGATCATGAGCTTTTCTAATGGTTAGTTTATCTATCGGTTGATAAAATAACCCTGAACTAGGGGAAAAACACCTTGAACATTCTGGTTTCATGTTTACAGCTTCCACCTGTCCACCTCTACATCTCCTAGGATTGGTTTCATCTCGGCTCCATCTTGAACCGCCTCAACTATCTTGGTACTTCCATCCATTACATATTCATTTTTTATATCTCACATGTAGGTGAGGGGTAAAAATTGTCTTTACATAAAAGAACCCTTGGGAACGTAGGCCCTATATATTAACAAGGAGAAGGCTCGCAAGCCAATAAATTTAATTCAAATAAATAAATTAAAAGAAACCATCCACATAAAAGCTCTTGGTCTATCTCATGATCATCCATACATGCAATGATATTTATGCATAAATAAAACTAGCATTCTATTCTTTAATTGTTTTTGTTTAAGATAAATCACACTCGAATCAATTAATTATAATCTTTAATTAATCAATCCTTTTATCTTAAACCATTTTCTTAATTTCTTTGAGATTCCAATCCATCATAATTTTAAATAAATAAATTCATTGAAAATTATCTTTGTACATATT